>OU975439.1:6255000-7505000 GCA_918857605.2 Philereme vetulata | reverse complement strand
AATATTATAAATGCAAAAGTTTGGATGTGTGTTTGTTTGGTATTTTTCAAACTTTCGCGATCACTGTACATAATTATTGATTAGAACGGATATTTATCGCGTATGTACCTTTTTTATTTGTTATCCCGACGTTTCTGCTGTGTTGCAACAGTCTTGGTCTCGTGTTGACAGTTTGTTTGTTTGTTACTCAATCACGCCGTAATGGCTGAACCGATTTCGATGAAATTTGGTATGGTAGCCCGCAGCTTCGTACGCGTTACACTACTAAATGTGTAGGTAACCTAGAAATAAAGCTAATCTCGTTGTTGCAACTTGACTTGATACCCTATTTTTATCCCATGGAAACTGATCGATGGGATAAATGTAGCCTACGTCCAGGTATATGCACGTAATGTATCCAGGTTATATTCTACGTATATACCAAATTTCATCGAAAATGGTTTTGCCGTTACGGTGTGATTGAGTAACAAACAAACAAACTTCCAAACTTTCGCATTTATAATATTAGTGTGACCACCTGACCCGCCGAACTTCGTACAATATGACGCGGGCTGCCAATGTACGTCGCCAGTAGAATTGTCAATCGGCCTACATTAGCTGTACTTATGTATGAGAAAATGAATTTTCTTCATTATTTCTTTTTACGTGAATTTTCCGATATTTTAGTAGTTATTCTGATATTCGGGCGGAGATCCAACAAATCAAAGATCATCGAAACCGGTCCAGCCGTTCCTTGAGTTATGAATGTTTTTATTAACTCGACTTTGTTTTATATATTTAAGATAAGTGCTAACTTATAAATACCGTCTGACTGTCACATAAAAAGACTATCTATACACGGTGTCTTTTAAATCACTGTTTTTCCTAAACAAACGTTGCTCAGGCCATGGTCTAATAACTGTTTATAGCATCACTTATGAGAACAAAAAAATAAAACCGAGACTTTCTCAAATAAGTCTAACTTTGTTCAAAAACTAACTGCGACATAAAGTTCATGGGTACGCTAGCCGTAGCGTATCCTACTCCTTAGTTAGATAGGTACCTAGTAGCTACCGGTCTCAGCGCGCTGACTATGTTGTAGGGCGTAGCGTTAAAATAGATGTATTAAGCTCTCAACTTTTTATATATTTCAAAGACTGATTTTTTTTGTTTTGTTTTTAAATTTGATGTTACAAACTGTTAGTAGACCATGGTCTGAACAACGTTTGTTCTGGGAAAACAGTGATATAAAGGACACCGTGTATATGAGTATAAATATAATCTTAAAAATATTCTCATAATCTTTCGATCATGATCCACCGAGCTCCATGATAGCTTTTTGGATTGTTATATTTTAATATCTAGGTATTCAACTCTATGTTGTTGTTTTTTTTTCAAAAACTCCAAATTAGAACGAGCAAAGCTTACAACACTTTATTCAATCCTTCAAAACTCAATTTTACTTTTTTTAGTGACTCTAGTGTTTTCTATTCTATAATCAAATAGTTACTATCGCTCTAGTGCTAGTAAGTAAGTTGACTAAACCCAGTATTGGCACAAAATGTTGCCAACAATTACCAACTTGTTGCGTAGGCCTAATGCTTCGAAGGCGGAAATCTGATTTGAACTGTTTTGAAAGTGACAGTAACTCAACCAGTTTCAATTAGGAGGATGCTCATGATTTAAGTGTGAATGGAGTGAACTATTGTTGTTCTGTGATTTCCTGCCATAACCACAGAATAACTATAGTATTTCCATTTCTTTATTTTCTCGATGATAGTTCTAATTTGATAGTTGTAGTGTTGTGACCAATTAAGTAATGATATCGAGTGACAGTAACGATTCATCAGATTTTGATTAAAATAACTAAATAAAGATTACCTTTCGTTGTAATTATTTCGTTTCATTGTCGAGTACCTATCTATACCTAATTATTTTACAACAGCTTCGAATATTTTAAAGAAGTTGGCATTATCAATTAATTAATACGTGTAACATTTTGTAATAAAATATAATATTAGTTAATAAATTTTTACAAAAGTATCCGGCTGTAGTTTAGTTTCTGCCATTTTGTAAAAAAATATCTGGTCTGTTATCGTGTTAAATTAAAGATAGCTCCATCCCTATCAGTTTCTCCGACTCTGGTATAACCTTGTATGTACGTGCGTAAGCGTCATATTTTTATAAAATAATGCATACATAATGTAAGAAAGACGCTCGTTCAAGTTTTCACATGAGCTGTCATCGAGAAAATAAAGAAATGGAAATAGTATAGATATAAAATTTAATTAAATAAAAACCATATATTTGGCACTACATGACATACACAAGAAACAAAGTGACAGGTGGTGGGATGCCTTGACTTCTGGCTAATTACGTTAATTTGTACATAAAATAAGACAAAAATGCCAGAAGTCAAGAAATTCAAATAAGTAAATGCTTAGATAACAGGAACATCCCGCGCAACTTTCAACTTCCAAATCAAAAATAGTCGCGCCAAAATGGCGCCACCTCACCTTCTGCTAAGTAGGTAGGTTAAAAGCGTACCTACATAACGCTGGTATACTGCTGACCCCAAATGATGATGGTGTCGTCACGAACGCCAGAAGCATGTACTGCTCTCGGGGATTGAGTGTGTGTGAGTGAGTATACATATTATATTATAAAAATGTATATCAGTGCCTATTATCTAGGGAATGCAATCCCGATCCCGCGGGATCCCGATCTCGCAAGATCTCGTGTAATTTTTCGAGATCAATCCCGACGCATCATATGACGAGATCCCGTTCGAGATTGACGGGATTGGGCGGCAGTGGTCAGCGACGCTACACACGTCCACTCGGGGCGCAAGCGGCGCGCTGACTGACGGCCGCGAGCGGCAGGAACGCCAAACAGCGTTAGAAAACTATTCCGACTATTTCCGAATATTAGCGACAGGTGACGATAATTATTTAGTTGGTAAGATTAAAGAATAAAGATTTTTATTTTCTTTCGAGTAATATGTTATTTTAGTTAACCTCATTATTACAAACAAGCAGTTATTGGCTTTTTCAGTCATCCGAATTTAACATTTTTTTTTAAACTAGACGGGATCCCGAAAGTTCCGGGATCCCGCGGGATTGATATTTCAAATCCCGCGGGATCTCGAATTTGCAATCTCGAGTATGGATTGCATTCCCTACTATTATCATAATAACTGCCTTAAAGTCGCTGCTACAAACTCATTGGGTTTCATAAATGTAATCCTACTGTTTCACGCAATCAGTGTTTGTTTCAAGTAGAACAAAGCAAGGTTGTCTGGAAGAGATCGCTTTGTTAAGCGATAAGACCGCCCATTACTCTTACTTTTATTTGTTTTTTTTCTTTAAATCTGTTGTGTCTAGCTTGTAAGATATAATAAAGAATTTTCATTCATTCATTCATTCAACGCTACAAAATTCACATACTTACCTACAATTTTGAAACGCAAAACGAACTCTCAATTTGGGCAGTGTTCATTACTCGCTATAATTACATGCCTATCTGCAAACTGATAGCACAGTATATTCCTTGGTATAAACAGTAAAGACACTAGAACTATTCCAATAACAGTGGGTGCTCAAAATTTTATTAAGAATAATAAATAATAATATACTTTAAAAATAATAATGGAGGATGACACACATGCATGATAACAACGCAACAAAATACTGATTATTATGGTATATATATGTATGAAATTATGATATAACTACTTACATATATGTATTCTATGTATTTTATCAACCTTTTTGTGTTCTTACACGTAAATTGTTTTGTTCGTATTTTTAGTTTAATTTAGACTGTCTATTTATAAATTCTTTTTTATATAAAGCATATCCGTTTTTGGCCGTAGGCTTAGTAAAAGTTTGTATCTTACATAATAATGGCTGTGGATTTTGTTAAATAAATAAAAAACTAAATAAATAAAATCACGACCTTGTTCTTGTGAACCAATAACTTTAAGTTCTGGCTAATATCCCAAGTATTTTTGACAACGTGCACTATTAAAACATATATTAGGCTGAAATACCTTACAAAATAAGCCTGCTGCATCTTTCCGAACGAAGCTACGCGGAGCGCCTTGCTACGAAAACGAGCCATATCACAGCACACTCTCATTAGCAAGTGTCATTACTGTTTGCTAATAATACTTACACTGTGCTGATAGAGTTTCACAATAACCGTGCATTTTGAAACTGAATTTTCAAATTGTTGCGAACGCTTTTTCGGCGAACACATCCGGCTCGATGGACTCAGCAACGGTAAGTGGACTCACGCATCATGGTCTCGTAAAATTCAAAATTCACTGAATTATCAGAGTTTTCGAGGAAAATTCAACATTTGCTGGGAAAATTTCATTACTGCGCGTCTCTATTTTCCAGTGAATCCCAGTTTAGTGCGCCCTTTCACAATGTTACGTATAAAGCATTTACGTCAGACAAAGTTATAGAATCCGTGTCAGCGCTCGGTAGATGATATTAGGTTTAATATGAAACTGCTGGAAATTATGTAGTTATCGGAACTTTGTATAAACGCGTTGCCGATAGAACTGAAAAGGGTGGCCCGAAAGTTTAATGGACTGACGAATTAGCTGTTAACAAACAGAGCACAAATGCGAGTATTTCGGTTTAAAGATGTTTATTCTCAAAAGAACTTAATATTAAATACAGTTCACTTATATGAGACATAGTTTTATAATACCTAGGTGAAACTTAAGTATATTTTTAATACATTTTAATTGGTGCTGGTGACAAACAATGCTTTTTATTAAGCTATACGTACTTGTTACTTAAGCCTAGCATAGTTAAAGATAGTACAAATCACAAGAATGCATTATACTAATACTTAACAAAAAAAGAGAGAAGTGGGTACGTTTTACTAAATACACATCACTGGCGTTGTTTTGATCGGGAGGAGTAAGATTGTGAGCGAGTTCACACTATGTGTGAGTGAAGGTGCCTAGAACACTGACCACTGTTGACTGAAGCTAACTAAAACTTTAACTGATAGGAATATATACATTATACTATAAAATAGTTTAATTAAATACTACTAACTTAATTGTAACGTAAATTGTACTATAAATAGTTAACTACTGCAGGACGTGAAAAATCAAGTTACCTTACTTTTAGTGTAAATATAAGCTTCAAAATTTTCATTATTGTACATAATTATCTTGAATATGTTACCTTTAAGCTCATAAGGCACTTAATGCCACTACTGTGTGACTTTACCATGCCGCATTTTACCATGAAAATAGATAACTAGTGGTTCGCCCCGAACTGAGATCTCGCGAGTCTCCCACGAAAACAAAAAAAGATATTATTTGTAATCTTTGACTATCAAAATAGTGCCACGATATTAATAACCAAATAACTTGATCTACAGTTTCATTGAAATTACAGGTAACAGGAGTTAATGTAAACTGGTTAATCTTTTTTGGGGTAGAAATTGCAGTTATTCTGGATTTCAGACTTTTGCCTATATTTTTGATACTTAACCAACCAAATTTCCGCACTATTGACGCATACCAAATATCATTACTGTGGAGTCACTGGTGTACCCTGTGAATTTATCAAAGTTTAGTTTTTATTATGGCTAATAACTCAAAAACTAACAGAACTATACTAAAGATAAAAACGGGGTCGAAATTTACTAATGAAGAAATTTCATTTTTACGTCTCACTTGACCTCTCATTCTCAATCTCATTTTCATTTTTTTACCCCTCTCGAACCATATCTAAACCATCCCCCAACATTTTAGCTCATTTAGTCACACCAAAATTGTGCCATCACTACCTATGTATAAAATTTTACGATGATCGGATCAACGCTTCGAAAGTTATCCTCGGACAAACAAACTTACATATGTATGTACATACATACAACGCCTATTTGCCCAAGTTGATTAAGAGATCTCGCTTCGCTCGATCAAACAAGTAGCACTCCGGGAGTGCCGATAGAAGTGAAAACATAACAATTACGAGATACTTGTATACAAATGTGTCGGTAACGGTAACAGTGTCGCGAGTTCAAAGGTTTTTTTCCCATCTCAAAAAATGCCCAACGTACCTAAAGAAGTTTTCACTTCAAAAATAACTAACTCTTAACTTTTGTTTACTTTCAGTCAGATATAAACATCATTAAGCGTCCTAATCTAATCGCTAAGCTATCAAAAGCCAACTTCAGCATTATCTAACTCAATACAATCCAAATAAAACCATAAAACACTAACAGCGATGTTCGTTTACTACACAGGTATTTTTAGTACAGATATTGAAAATATTAAATATTGTACCAGAAAGACTATTTGGGAAATTATTCTGTACAACCATCACCCAAATCGGAGAACAATGCTCGCTATTTGTACGCTACAATAACCCGTATAGCGCAGTATTAAAACTGGCATTGCTGTGAGTCTTTTCAACATTCCATTATATATTTATTCGCGCGTGAGCAGCACAGGCTGTGCAGAGTGTAGTACGCGCGCCGCATCAAACGTTTATAAACAAAGGCAGGGTATAGTCGCACGCGCAGCGACTTACGGACGTAGACTGAATAATAATAAAACTAAACAAACGAAAAACACGTGACAATAAAACAGTGATCTAGACTAGGTATCTAAAAATAATAGTCACGTAGGTACACAAATCACATATATTGTGATAAGATGTGATGAAGTCGGTGTTTCGTCGACAGTGGAAGTGGAACCAATGTATTGTGCCATCAGTGTCTGGTTGGATTGGAGATTATGCATGTGAGATTGTTTGTGTATATTCATTTTATGAGTGTGAATGTTTTTAAATAGTGGTTCGCCCCGAACTGAGATCTCGCGAGTCTCCCATAACAACAAAACAACATAGGTATTATTTGTAATCTTTGACTATCAAAATAGTGCTACGAAATATTAACCAAAATACTTGACCTACAGGTTCATTCGAATTACAGATGACGGGAGTTCATGTTAATTTTCAACTTCAGAAAATATTTACCACCTACAGTTTCATTTTAATTACAGGTAACGGGAGTTCATGTAAATTTGGTTGTTTTTTTTTGATAGAATTTGCAGTTATTCTGGATTTCAGACTTTTGCCTATATTTGGATCACTAAAGCTACACAGACACCAAATTTCAGTAGTGCGGGAGCACTGGTGTACCCTGTAAATTTCGTCAAAGTTCAGTTTTTATTATGGCTAATAACATAAAAACTACAAGGTTTAAATTAAAAATAAAATCGGGGCCAAAATGTAGCAACAAAGTCCTTTTCTTAGACGTGTCACTTGACCGGATAATCGCATTTTGTTTTTTTTACCCCTCTTGAAGCACAATATCTCAACAACTTCCTCACATTTTAAGCCTATTTAGTCACACCAAAATTGTGCCATTACAACCTACCTATATACCATTTTTTACGTTGATCGGATCAAAGCTTCGGAAGATATCCTCCGTACATACATAGGTACATACAACGCAGATTTTCCCAAGTTGATCTGGACTAATCTGGAGATCTCGTTGCACACGATCGATAATATAATGTTTAGGTTAACTAATTGAACCCTCTGCTGAGTAAAGGTATAAATAAACCTACCTTGCCACTCCAAAAGTTATTTATACTAAAAACGGGATATTTACCATGATTTGTGAGTGTTTGAGTATCCCGATATTTCGGCGCAGTTGCATGCGCCATGATCACGGGTAAACTGAAGTCTTTGCGAGTAGGTAGTTATTGGCAGATATAACGATCTACCCTCTTTCTTAGTCTGTTGCTAGGAATGAATTCGCTAACTCTATTACTACCACCGGTTTCATTCTCGATCATAACTCGATTCCGACACACAACACTCACGGTATCAGGACGCGTAATTGACACTTCACTTCTTCGGTTCTTACACATTCTCACCACAGGATTCCAGGCTCCAGATAATTGAAAACCATCTTCACGATTGAAATTCTTGTGTTTGGCAATCTCAATTGTCTCTTGAACCAGTCTTGGCATGTAATGTCGCTCAGTTGAGATTACTTGTGGGTTGTGTAGCTCGATCCAGTGGTTTGAGCCTGAGTCCAGCAGATGTTCCGCTATGGTAGACTTTTGTCTGTCAAGATTCTTTACCGCCCTGATATGTTCCTTCACCCGACAAGCTATTGTGCGTTTGGTTTGACCAATATAAGAACTCCTACAGCTACAGTCTATTTTATACACTCCTGGTTTTTCTAGTGGAAAACAATCTTTTGATGAGCGCAGGTAGTATGAAATTTTCTTTAAAGGAGTAAAGATGGTCTTAAGTGAAAATGTTTGTAGAATGTTTGCGATTTTATCTGTCACTCCTTTAACATATGGTAGAAAAGCAGGTTTTCGTTCCACTCTGCAACTGTGGGCTTTAGGTCTTGGTCGAGCTGGTAAGGACCGCAGTTTATAACCGTTCTTCACCAACACATTTCGGACATGTGTCAATTCTCTCTGAATGTGATCCTCATCACACAGGTTGAATGCACGATTAGTAAGTGATGTTACCACCGAATTAAGCTGTCGAGGGTGATAATGTGAATCCGCGTGTAGGTATCGGTCCGTATGTGTAGGTTTTCTGTAAACTGAATGGCCGAAACTACCATTCTCTCGAACCTGAACCAATACGTCCAAAAACGGCAAACGTCGATCACATTCTTTCTCGTACGTAAACCTGATTTTACTATGTACGACGTTAAGGTGTGACAAAAGAAGTTCCACTTCAGCTATTTTTCCTTCCAAAATATAGAAGACGTCATCCACGTACATACCTCTTCCATAACTTGATTGGTAAAGGGGCAGACGAGATGGCTATATTCTCTTAATACTCCACCCAAATGTTGGCCACCACGGGAGCAACAGTACTACCCATGGCTACTCCAACTATTTGAAGATAGTATTGCCCTTTATATATGAATAAGTTGCTGAAAAGAACATGCTCCAGAAGCTTGATATACTCTGCCGGAATAGCCGGAATACCGTCTTGCTTTATTTTTGTCTCAACTACCCTCATACAGTCAGCCACGGGGACATTCGTAAAAAGGGAATCTACGTCAAAACTGACCATCACCTCATTTTCATGTACCTCTGTCTCCTTAAGAACCTGTATGAAATGCCGCGAGTCCTTTACAAAAGACGATGTTCGTCCCACCGTCGGTTGTAATACTTGAGCTACATGTTTCGCTAATTCATAAGAAGGAGAATCGATTTGACTCACTATAGGTCGTAGCGGGGCATTCTGCTTGTGTACCTTTGGCAGACCATACAGTTTAGGCGGCTGGACGTGTCTTGGTCGTAAGAGAAAAAACGTAACTTCCTTACCTATGGCGTGTTGACACTCCTTGATTAACTTTTGGATATTACGTTGCGTTCGACTTATCAGATTATAGTTAACTGGCTTGTAGGTATTGGTGTCACTAAGCAAGCGTTGGATTCTATCCTCGTATTCTGTGACGTTCATCACTACTGTGGCATTCCCTTTGATAGCCTTAAGGATTATTAGGTCTTTGTTTTGGCGTAAGTCTTTTAACGCACCCAACTCTTCATAAGTGATGTTCGGTTCTGGAGGTTTAGCATGACGTAACACAAAAGCAATGTCTTGTCTTAGACACTCCGCGTCGCTTTTTGGAATCTTATTATAACGGATAACTTCCTCTATATTGCCGATCACCTTTTCATATGGGATTCGCTTCGTGGTAGGAACATAATTGAGACACTTCTCCAACACTTTGAAAGCTGATCCATTAAGGACTTTGTTTGACAAATTTATAACTGTTCGAGTTTCTTGTGAGTTATTACATTGGTAGGGGACATGTTGCCTTTGTTTATTCCACAAAAATTCCAACTTTTGCTTTTGTTCAGATGGACTAAGTTCTCCAGAGCTTTGGGCTTGTTCATATGTCATACGATCGCACACATCAAAATCCATCGAGTCAAATCGATTCTCCTACATATGAATTAGCGAAACATGTAGCTAAAGTATTACAACCGACGGTGGGACGAACATCGTCTTTTGTAAAGAACTCGCGGCATTTTATACAGATTCTTAAGGAGACAGAGGTACATGAAAATGAGATGATGGTCAGTTATGACGTAGAATCCCTCTTTACGAATGTCCCCGTGGCTGACGAGGGTAGTTGAGGCAAAAATAAAGCGAGAAAGTATTCCGGCAGAGTATGTCAAGCTTCTGGAGCATGTTAAAGGAGGCATTTTCTACCATATGTTAAAGGAGTGACAGATAAAATCGCACACATTCTACAAAAATTTTCACTTAAGACCATCTTTACTCCTATAAAGAAAATTACACACTACCTGCGCTCACCAAAAGATTGTTTTCCACTAGAAAAACCAGGAGTGTATAAAATAGACTGTAGCTGTGGGAGTTCTTATAATGGTCAAACCAAACGCACAATAGCTTGTCGGGTCAAGGAACATATCAAGGCGGTGAAGAATCTTGACAGACAAAAGTCTGCCATAGTGGAACATCTGCTGGACTCAGGCTCAAACCACTGGATCGATCTACACAACCCACAAGTAACCTCAACTAAGCGACATTACATGCCAAGACTGGTTCAAGAGGCAATTGAGATTGCCAAACACAAGAATTTCAATCGTGAAGATGGTTTTCAATTATCTGGAGCCTGGAATCCTGTGGTGAGAATGTGTAAGAACCGAAGAAGTGAAGTGTCAACGTACGCGTCCTGATACCGTGAGTGTTGTGTGTCGGAATCGAGTTATGATCGAGAATGAAACCGGTGGTAGTAATAGAATTAGCGAATTCATTCCTAGCAAGAGACTAAGAAAGAGGGTAGATCGTTATATCTGCCAATAACTACCTACTCGCAAAGACTTCAGTTTACCCGTGATCATGGCGCATGCAACTGCGCCGAAATATCGAGATACTCAAACACTCACAAATCATCGTAAATATCCCGTTTTTAGTATAAATAGTGTTCATAACCATGATAGTTTCAAAAGTTATATCACTCCAAAACTTATCCAGATGAATTCTTTGCTCTTCTGTTTTATGCATTTGATCGAAGGTTTTATTTAATTCTACCATTGGAAAACCTGCTTTAAATATGATATAATGTATTTTATGATCCTAAAGACTACAGTACTAGTGTACCTTACTCGTACCTACTAGTGATATAATCATTGTTACTTTGTATGGCAAACACGTGCCGATTAAAGAAACTTGTCAAAATGTTACACTCCATCGACTAAAAAGAACAATAAGTACATCGAACCAAAAATAAAATAGAGAATCACGTAAATTTAACAGGCTAAAATTAATATTATCTCTACCCGAGTTTGGACAATGTTTATAGATTAAAAAAGATGTAACGGTTAGTTAATATACTTATGAAAGTTTGTTGGTATTGTCGAGGAAGTGAGTAGTCAAATAAAAACCGGCCAAGTGCGAGTCGGACTCGCGCACGAAGGGTTCCGTACCATTATCAATAAAAACGAGCAAAAACAATTATTACGTTTGTTGTATGGCTTAAATATTTGTTTTATTTACTTTAATTAATTATTTTTGAAGAGAATATATTACTAAATCTTTTGTGAATATTTCAAGCGTCTAGTTGTTGCCGTTATCAATATCGAGCAAAAACGAGCAAAATCACGTTTGTTGTATGGGAGCCCCCCTCAAATACTTATTTTATTCTGTTTTTAGTATTTGTTGTTATATCGGCAACAGAAATACATAATCTGTGAAAATTTCAACTGTCTAACTATCACCGTTCATGAGATACAGCCTGGGGACTGACGGACAGAGAGCGGAGTCTTAGTAATGGGGTCCCGTTTTACCCTTTGGGTACGGAACCCGTACGGAAAAAAAGCGATTTAAATGTAAATATGGGGTTACCCACTTCATAAAAAAAGTCAATAAACTGATTTGTAAACAATTTAGTAGTAGGTTATTAAATGATAAAGCTTGTGCTACATAAACAACTTTCAATAAAATAATCTAAGGTTATTTATTTCAAGGATTGTTTCTGATTAGTTGATGTTTGTTTTAATTTATTAAGTATAATTTCATTTAAATTACCTCCTTAATTAAAATATTATTTGGGATGATGAGATGAACTGTATCAAATAAAATAACGTCATTTTATAACTTATTTGGAAAAGATGTTGATACTGTTATCAGTTAACACAATTATCCCAGAATATTATAAAGTTTGTTAGTAGAGTTGACAAAGACCGATAAGAAGATTTTCTTTGATAACAATTTCCATCTAAAGCTAAACAATCAACTTCAATGCCATGCTAGTTCATTCTCAGTTCTTAAATGTTCAAAAATAATTAATTGTTTATGGTCCAGTAAAAATCGACGTGAATTTTAAATTTTTGATTTAGCAGAAATTTAATTTAAATAAATAAATATTAATCCAAAACGACAGAAAACGACCACGTGGCAGACCACGACGCCGATGGAAAGATGAACTCGACTCGTATATGTAAAACTGGACTACACACGCGCATGATAGAGTGGAGTGGAAGGAAGGAAGGGAGGCCTTTGCCCTGCAGTGGGACAGTACAAGCTCCAAATAATAATAATAAATAAATATTGCTGGGCATTTCACACGGCGCTATCTAGCCTCAAACTAAGCAGAGCTTGTACTATGGGAACCAGATAACTGATATAATACTTGTAGACATTTTTTTCTGCTAAAAAATTCAAAAATATATTTATTTTTGAAATTTATATAATTGTGTTAATTCCTTGATAAAATGTGTGATATGGTTTTCCGAAGCGATGCGGTAGGTTCTTGATCATCTGTCACATATCTGCACGATAATTGCATTCTTTGATGCATATACTATTTGCTAACATCGATGTTGAGTCTTGTCAACCAGTTTACCCCTTTTTTTAGTGTTCTGGACCAAATTGGTAGAAACGGAACCTTTAGGCCGTTTGTCCACCGCCACCGTCACCGGGACGTCACAGAGAACAAGCGTCATCTTGTTTTCGGTGACGAAATCCGGGCATAAAAACAATTGCTGATAACTTCTGAATAATGCGGGGTTCAATTTTAGTTTTACTATGAGCAATAAAGGCATGTTTAAGCAATAGTTTTGTTTAGAAATCTTTATCTAATACTGCGTTAAATTGGAGAAAAAAAAAATAACAAGAAAAATTATAAAAATATTAATATTTCGTTTTTTATTTACAGAAAACAAACAAAAACTTGTTTAATGGTACGTTAGTATATGTATGATAATTTGATATAAATTAAAGTCTTTTAAGTAGTCTACTTTTTTGTAAATAATTTTTTTTGTGATTTTTAAAGTCCGGATATAGGCCAACTTTAAATTTTTTTTACCATAACTAATGTTTTTTTAATAAATATAATATGCAACTAAATTGGGCTTCATAACACACTGTGCGGCACCGATTTAGCGATAGGTACATACATTTACTATAGGCCGTGTGTCCACCGCACGCCCGTCACTCGAGTGCCGGCGACGCGACGGCGGCGGCGGTGGAGAAACGCCCTATAGTAAATGTATGTATTGCTAAATCGGCGCCGTCATCTCGTTCTCGGTGAAGTCCCGGTGACGCACGCCCGTCACCCGAGTGCCGGCGACGGCGGCGGAGGACAAACGGCCTATAGTAAACGTATGTATCGCTAAATCGGCGCCGTCATCTCGTTCTCGGTGAAGTCCCGGTGACGCACGCCCGTCACCCGAGTACCGGCGACGGCGGCGGAGGACAAACGGCCTATAGTAAACGTATGTATCACTGAATCGGCGCCGTCATCTCGTTCTCGGTGACGTCCCGGTGACGGTGGCAGTGGACACACGCCCTTATGTTGCGACTTCGTCCGCCCGTCCGTCCGTCTGTTATAGCCGATTATCTCAGCAACTGAATCCTGCTTGAAATTTGGAATAGTTATAAATAATACTGACTTTCCTCTAATGCAAGCAAAAAAGTTTCAAAATATTTTTTGTGGCCTAAAATAACTAATAGAACCCCTATTTTGATATTGATCTATTTATTTCATATAGCTTTTTATTCTTTATGTAACGTTGCCCATTTATAATGCTCCTATAAATTATGTATGTTGTTGCTGTTACATTTATTTTTAAACTGCATAACTGATTTTAAGATCACTCAACTGTACGTGAATGACGAGAGACTGATGACAGTTATTGATCCAGCGAAGCTAGATCTCTAAATCAACTTGGGCAAATCGGCGTTGTATGTATGTATGTATGTCTTTTTGTCCGAGGATAACTTTCGAAGCGTAGATCCAATCATCGTGAAATTTAATACATAGGTAGGTAGTGGTGGCACAATTTTGGTGTGACTAAATGAGCTAAAAATGCGGGGGGGCTGTTGAGATATTAGGGTTCAAGACAGGTAAAAAAAAAAAAAATGAGGCTAACTAGTCCAGTGGGACGTCAAATGAAAGGTATTTATTAGTACATTTAGACTTTGTAATTATTTTTCCTAAATTCTTTATAGTTTTTGAGTTATTAGCCATAATAAAAACTATACTTTGACAAAATTCACAGGGTACAATTACATTTCACAGGTACATTGACCGCACAGTGCTGTTATTTAGTATGCATGTAGCTTAAGTGACACAAATATAGGCAAAAGTCTGAAATCCAAAATAACTGTAATTTTTACCCCAAAAAAGGATAACCAAATTCATGAACTCCTGTTACCTGTAATTTGAATGAAACTGTAGGTCAATTAAATTGGTTAGTTATTTCGTGACACTATTTTGATAGTCAAAGATTACAAATAATATTTTTTTGTTTTAATTGGTGACTCGCGAGATCTCAGTTCGGAGCGAACCACTAGTAAATATAATATTTTTTTTTTATTTTATTTCGGTGCGCTAATCGTACTTGACCGGTCTTGTATTGCATGCATGCTATCAAGAATCGGTTACAATACAATTTCATTATGCAGTGAGCTGATCGCATTACGGCGACAGAAAATAGACAAGACGACTTAATTAATTTAGTAGCCTTGTATAGTTTGACCGAAACCGCTGTACCGCGCCTGAGGTATGCGTGCAGCGAGACGGGGGGAAGTATCGGCCGCTCCGAGCCATCGTCAGACGCACATGAGATAAATATCCAAAGATGGGTCGAGCGCTATCTCGTGATGTCAAGACCGTCATCATGTCCAAAAAAATTAAACAATTACTGGGATCGCGATAGTAGATTTAATATTATTATCGATCCATTAATAATAAATTTGCAGAACGACTCTGATTCAAGTTCCGATAGCGAAACGGAAGATGAAGTTGAAGCAGAATCTATGTGAGAATATCTGTAGACAATGTAGTTACTTATAAAAATATAAACATATAGTTATATAATATATACATATCGTTTACGATATCGTAAGACCTATCCGACAATATCGATCTCATGTGTACCTACTCTTGCTCTTTTTTCCTCGGCCCCCACCTCCCCGCACTTTCTTAAGGAGCGGTACAGCGGTTTCGGTCAAACTAGTAGGAGTATCTGCTGTTCCGATAGCTAATATAAAAGTTTGTTTTACGACCTCCGTTTCGCAGTGGGCTAACAGCCGGCTGAGGCGCAGGGGTTCAGATCCCGCGGTACAAATGTTTGCATTATCAACATCATCATCCACAGCCTGACTTCACCTATTGTTGGGTATAGACAGCCCCAAGTTTGTGCCATCCACCACGATCCTGCGGTAGTCTCACCCACTGACGGCCCGCGACCTTTACGATGTCGTCTACCCATATCGCTGCCGGACGTCCCATCCTTCTATACCCTCTCCTCGGCCACGATTCAGTCGCTGCCCTGCTCCATCTGTCATCACCATGTCTAGCCAAGTGTCCCACCAGACCATTTGAGTTCCATAACTCGATTTCTAACGTCATGCGTCTTTGTTTGCATTATATACAGATATTTATTCCTGGTCTATTTGTTTTTATATATACATATTACTAGCTGATCCGGCGAACTTCGTACCGCCTATATACATATTACTAGCTGATCCGGCGAACTTCGTACCGCCTATATACATATTACTAGCTGATCCGGCGAACTTCGTACCGCCTATATACATATTACTAGCTGATCCGGCGAACTTCGTACCGCCTATATACATATTACTAGCTGATCCGGCGAACTTCGTACCGCCTATATACATATTACTAGCTGATCCGGCGAACTTCGTACCGCCTATATACATATTACTAGCTGATCCGGCGAACTTCGTACCGCCTATATACATATTACTAGCTGATCCGGCGAACTTCGTACCGCCTATATACATATTACGAAGGCTACCTATTTACGTCGCCGGTAGAATTGTCAATCGGCTATCATTAGCTACATTTATGTATAAGAAAATTAATTTTCATCATATTTTTTTTGCGTGATTTTTTCCGATATTTTAATAGTTATTCTGCTATTCGAGGCGGAGACAAATCTAACAAATCAAAGATCATCAAAATCGGTCCAGCCGTTCTTGAGTAATAAATGGTATAACTAACCCGACTTTGTTTTTATATATACATATAATACTTAATAGTTATATATATTTGCCAAACAAAATACATATCAGTTATCTGGTTCAAACTCTACTTAGTTTTGGGCTAAAAGCGCTTTGAAAAATGTCATTATTTTTTTTTAACAGATTACTTATTTTCAGGAGCAAACGCGGAAAATGTGGACATATTCAAGCATAGACATACCAGGGCCTAACCTATCACGGACCGATCGGATCAAGATCTACCTCTCAGAGTGCGTCGTATGCTTCTGCATAGTGTTCTTCGTAGTATGTGTGGCTCTCCTCTTGTATTTATTCTTCCATTTATATACCAGTGTGAATAATTCTGGCAAGATCCATGAGGTCATGGTTGAAAGCTGAATTTGCGAACTTCTCAATGTACATTACATGGCAGACCAGTCTCGTAAGATCTACCACGTCAACTGGTAACCACGATTAAGAAGGTGCATAATTGTAGAACGATATCCTTTTTGCCAACTTCATTTGCGATAAAATAGTGACTACGTACGCTAAAAACTACTTCTTTGGTTTTTTTTAATGTATAAATGCATTTTAACTAAAATGGAAACTGTTGAAATGTTTCAAACTTCAAGAGACGCTTTATACGGGGAAAGGCCAGGGTCAGTTTTGACCCGGAGTGATAAAATAAAAACATTTATTATAGAGTGTGTTGTTAGTTTGTGCATCGCATTTTTCTTTGTATGTTTAGCTTTGCTTATGTTTTTATTCTATCATCTTTACAAGACTGTGGTGTTTTCTGGTCACGAAGAGGGAAGATTGCCTAAAAGTTAAATGGAAATTTAAAATGACTTTTGACAACACTAGAGGATGGAGGAGAGGGGATATCTGTGTCTATTGTGGCATCCTAGTTAACAAACGATTGGACCGATTTGAAATCCGAGTCAGTCTATCCGGTCGTAGGTTTACGACCGGTAAAAACTGCGTTATTTTTTTATAAAACTAGCTGTTTGACGCGGTTGGTTCCTAGCTATGTGTGATGAGATGAAGAATAAGTCCGAAGACTATCAACACTTAAGGGGAGACCGAAGGGGAATCGCCCATACAACACGTACTACAAGATTTTTTTCTAATTGGAGCATATTTCTACCTTAATAAGGTATTATTTTAATTTGAATAGTATTCATCTAGGTTTCCAACCATATATTAGATCAAAATACTTACCTAAAATGGAATAGAAGCGTATCGCATTCTGCATGTTTTAACGTCATAAAAGACCTGCTTTCGACCTAATTGTTTCGTATTAAAAACAACAACATCTTACGTATCCTAGTCATAGGAACATAGATTATATCGTCTAGTTACAGAATAACAACACAATGAGAAAAATACAACAAGTTTTCAGTCATCATTTTTGGTATTACGGAAAACGGTCAAAATCTAATCAAATTTAAAATCGTTCTATTGCTATCACTGTCGCTCTGCGTGGCTAAACTTCGTCACTAAACAGGGATAGCGATATTCAGGCCGAAGTTTTTGACGCGGCCGAATTGAAGTTGCGCACGGGGTTGGCCGGCTTCTTAAAATACCCACGTTTTGTAAAAATTTACTTGTAGTTCAGTGACACTTAAATTTCGAAATGACGTATTTGTTCAAGGTTTATCTGGATGGCCACTTGTGTAAATTTTTCAAAACATTCTTATTAATTCATATGTACCTATTCGGTGTTGTATTTGTTTCTAAGTAACTTGTTAACAAATATATAACCGACTTCAGATAACAGTAAAAACCAAACAACTCTACCAATTTTGATGAAATTTCCATGGGATCAATCTAGAAATCGGTTGATATGTAACGGAGTTCTGAGCTAACACACATAACATAAAAAATAAACAAATTTAAGACTTATATGGTTTTCTCAGCCATTGTCAGAACTGAACCAAATGGAAATAAGACCACATGAGATGCACCAGCTTTCAAATAAAAAAGAATCATAAAAATATCTTCACTCAATCAAAAGTTATGACGTAACAAACATAAAAAAACAGGGGAAACGAGCACTTCCTCCTTTTTTGAAATTGGTTAAAAATACTGAGGACGTAAATAATACAGTCTGTAAACCAAGTATCAAAGAGACGTATTACTAAGTGCATAACATTACAGTCATAGTGATTTATGGGCCAACGCTATAGGTCTACGGATAATCTACCTATTTTATAGCATAATAGGTTGTATATGCAGAATACTTAAATAAAAAGTATGTGTGTGTGTGTGTGTGTGTGTGTCTGTGTGTGTGTGTGTGTGTGTGTGTGTGTGTGTGTGTGTGTGTGTGTGTGTGTGTGTGTGTGTGTGTGTGTGTGTGTGAAGTGAATGTATACACGGTGTCCTTTAAATCACTGTTTTCCCAGAAGAAACGTTGCGAAAACGGTTTATAGCATCAAATAAGAAAATAAAAAAAAAGTCTAGACCTTGTAAAATAAGTCTAACTTTGTTCAAAAACTAACCGTGACATAAAGTTCATGGATACGCTAGCCGTAGCGTATTACCTACTCCTTCCTAGTAGCTACCGGTCAGTGCGCTGACTATGTTGTAGGGCGTAACGTTAAAATAGACGTTTTAAGTTCGCAACTTTTTATATATTTCAAAAACCGATTTCGTTTTGATTTTTAATTTGTTGTTATAAACTGTTAGTAGACCATAGTCTGAGCAACGTTTGTTCTGGGAAAACAGTGATTTAAAGGACACCGTGTATACCTAGTCAGGTCATAAATTCTGTCACATGTTTAATATAAAATAATTGAAACAAGTTTATTCATTATGTAACCATTTATATACCAAAATGAACTTAACAAAACATAGATTCTTATGACACTAAAGTTTATTCAAAATGACCTCCGTGATTTTGAATACAGGCCTTCAATCTGCGCGGCCAGTCGTCTATCGCAGCACGAACGAGGTCCATGTCAATATCGGCGGCTGCCTTAATCAAGGATGTCTTGAGTGACTCCAAATTGGGATGAGGCTTTGAGCACGCCTTTTCCTCCAAGTGTTGCCATATCTTGTAATCTAACGGATTTAAATCTGGACTGGAGGAGGGCCAGTCTTCGTGCCGGATGAAGTCGATTTCACGCGCCGCCAGCCAGTCTTGTGTGCTCTTCGCTCTATGAGCTGGCGCCGAATCTTGTTGGATTACCCAGTGCCTGTTATTGAACATGGTATGAGAAACACGTTCCACAAGGTTCGTCAGGACTGTAGTTTGATACACAACTGCATTTGTTTTTACACCTTTCTCACAAAAATGTACCTCTGTTAAGCCCCAATAAGAAACTCCCAACCATACCATGAGCGAGGATGGAAAATTACCTCGTTGGACACGCGGAATACGGTTGCTCGCTTCTTCACTACTGTGTGCGTACACCTTATCATTTTGTTTGTTGTAGCTCTCTTCTACGGTAAAAATTTTTTCATCCGAAAAAAGAATTTCCCGATATTTTTTTCCCGCGTACCGCTTCAACAAAGCGCGGCATCTCTTCAGTCTCAGGTCCATTAGACGAGCATTGAAACGATGTCCTGTTTTTCTTCGATATGCCCGAAGCCCTAAGTCTTCATTTAACACCCTTTTCACCGTGGTTCTGCTTAACCCCATCTGAAGGGCCAACAGTTTCTGCTTACGTTTGGGATTTCTTTGAATTCGCGCCTTCACAGCTTTTATCACTGCTGGAGTCCTAACAAACCGAGGGCGACCACTTCTTGACCTGTCATCTACACTAAAGTCTTCATTGTATCGTTTGATGGTGCGATAAACGAATCTTTTGGTTA
Source organism: Philereme vetulata (assembly GCA_918857605.2). Lineage (NCBI taxonomy): Eukaryota > Metazoa > Arthropoda > Insecta > Lepidoptera > Geometridae > Philereme > Philereme vetulata. Next base: position 7,484,700 of record OU975439.1, on the reverse strand, counting down.
TTTTTAAATTTTTCAGTATGTCAAAAATTTGAATAGGCGCGTAACCGCAACGATGCAACGCAATAACTGCAACACGGTCTTCTTTAAGCGTCCACTCCATATTTAAAAATGAGTAAAATTCTAAAAAGAATACATTTTTATTTTCATGAACAATTCGAAATTCGAATTCTATAAACTTTTTTGTGGCCAGCATTCTAAAAGAAAAGTTTTAACTGTGTGACAATACTTATGACCTGACTAGGTATTTCATTTTGTGCTGAAACAAGCTTAAGCCAGCAGCTTTGCACGCGTGGTTTGACAATAAAAATAAGCCCAAGTCTCAATTCAGGTCATCACACTAATATTATAAATGCGAAAGTTTTTATGTTTGTTTGTTTCGCAATCACGCCTTAACGGCTGAACCGATTTCGATGAAATTTGGTATATACGTAGATTATAATTTGTATCACCACTTATGCCACCATTTATCCCATAAATCAGTTCCTATGGGATAAAAAGGGGATGTCAAAGTTTATATATGTATTTTGCACCCCAAAACAACGCGGTCGAAGCCGCTGGCAACAACTAGTATTATAAATGTGAACGTTTGGATGTTTGTTTGTTTGTTACTCAATCACGCCGTAACGGCTGAACCGATTTCGATTAAATTTGGTATGTACGTAGATTATAACCTGGATTACCACATAGGCTATCTTTTATTCTATAAATCAGGTCCCATGGGATAAAAATGGAGTGACAAGTCAAGTTGCAACAGCGAGTTTAGCTTTATTTAGATACCTACACATTTAGGAGTGTAAGGCTCAACTCACACCGAAAGAGCATCGAAGCGCAGCGAAGCGGAGCGCAGTTTCAGTGTCATACGAATTTTAACTTTATTTTCATTACTATAATACTTATTATCGCGAGTCCCGCGACTTCTCGAGCATTGCAGCGACTTCTCGAGCAGTCGCGGGAATCCGCGCGCCTTCTCTACCGAGCGGGTCGCTGCGCTTCGCTGCCCTTCGCCGCTCTTTCGGTGTGAGTTGAGCCTAACGCGTACGAAGTCGCGGGCAACAGCTAGTCTATCTATATACCAAATTTCATCGAATGGTTCCGTTAGAAACAGACAGAGAGCCATAGTTACTTCCATATTTATATTTTTTTATGGATTATAGAGTTAAAAGAACTTTGGTTTGTTTGTGTCAGTCTCGTACGTTTCAGTATTATATTATAGATAAGTTTTTTGAGTTTATTACTAAACCTTTTCAAAAGAAAATAAATATCAATTTCACAATATCAGCAAACATAAAAATATACGATTTTAGGATTTTTGCTATAAGGTTACAAATGGACTGGCTGTTTCTCGCGAAGCATGGTAGATAGATACCTACCGTCTACTCTAAAAATGAACTCCCCTCCACTAGGGTTGCCAACCGTCCTGTTTTCCCAGAATATGTCCTTCTTTTTGGGGTGTCCTGAGCTGTCCTGGATAGTTTTTAAGCAGCGTCCTGGGTTTGTTATTCTCAAGTTGCAATACTTTTAACAGATTGTTTCTTCCAAACATTCCTAGGGTCCTGTGTTTTAAAATTCACTCACCACTACAGTACTTACTGTCTCCAATCGTTTTGTCACTAGGCCCGCACCTCGCAAGTGAAGGTCGTTGACACTTTTTATAACAAATATAACAATATAACATACCTCAGTATTTTATAAAACCTCTTTTACTCTGCAGGACTCTGGAATGCCCTACCTGTCTCAATTCGTCATGCAAAATTTTTCCCTATCTCTAATAACATCACAAGACAACACTTTCTGTCATCCATCGCTCACTAGGCCATTTATTTATTTATACATTTTTATAATTTATGTATGTATGTACATAGGTATGCCAATATATATTTTATGTATCCTAATATTAATATTTATGTAATTTTATGATTATATTATTTAATATAATTATGCATTTTATTTTATATTATCTATATTTTTTATAAATTGTAATATATAGGTACTTGTTTTCGGGATTCTAATAATATCTTACGCCGCCGTCCTTATTTGTTCATATAGATCCTGTCCATCCAAAGGTTGCCTGGAAGAGATCGCTTTTAGCGATAAGGCCGCCCATTGTACCTATGATTTAAAAGTGTATTTTCTTTTATATGTTTGTATTTAATGGTGTGCAATAAAGAAATTATTTATCTATCTATCTATAAGCAAAGTGGAAAGCTTTCTGCACCTTTTGCAATAAAATCTTAAACGAGCTCTCATGAGGATTTCAAACACAATAGTGCGCCCTGGTTTTAAACCGAAATGTCCTGGTATTTCAACCTTCAAATCCTGGATTTCAAAATTTGGAGATGGCAACCCTAGCCTCCACTTCATTACGTCAAAGCGAAAAGTTTTTTATTCACTGCAATGACAAGGCTCATTTTGAATTGTTTTGTTGTGGTGTTGACGCACAGTAACTAAGTAGAGGGGTGTTCAATTTTAGTGAACATAATTATTTTTATTAGGTAGCTAGTTATTTTTTTTGTTTTTGTATTAAACTGATTTATAGTTAACCATTTTTGTAAATAATGTTACAGGTTTAGCATTAAACATTGTATATCCTTTGTTAATCCTTTGTATATTGATGTAAGGTAGTTGTAATATGATGTATGTAGATGTGAATAAAAAAACGAAATGTAATTTAATTTGTTATGTTAACATTACCTATGGTTCCCAAACGTGGTCTTTAACCGAGGCTCAAAAATACAAACCAATGTTTGCAAACGAGCAATGGAGCGCAGCGTGCTTATAGTAAACAGGACTGACAGAATCCGTAACACCACGCTGCATTGCAGACGCAGGGAATAAGGCTGCCAGGCAAAAATGGGATTGTAGGCAACGATCGTCACGCAGTGGGTGCCCGATGACGGGCGACGGCACCGAAACAAGCCTATTAGACGCTGGCGTGACGATTTGGATGCCTTCGAGACAGATTGGTGGGATTTGGCAGGCGAGCGAAAGTCCTTGAAGACAATGGGGGATACCTTTCCCCAGATATTGATATATTCAATACTTCGACAAGCAAGTTGAAAAGCTTGCTTGCGGATAAGTTCTTCTGTAATAATTAATGTACCTACCTAAAACTCTTATGAACGAATATTGTAATTTCAATTTTTAAAATTATCAGTGGAAATTTGTAATTGGCCCTACGAATACATGTATGTTTTGCATGTATTATAATTTATTTAGTTTTCTGTGTACCTAGGTGTAAGTTTCCTGAAAAAAAAAAAAAAAAAAAAAACAGTGGGATGCCGCAGGTTAAATAAAAAAAAATTGTAGACAAAACTCGGTATCAGCATTTACGGAAAATGTAAATGACTATGAACTAGCCTTTTGTGTTATTTATATTAGCTGTCTAGTAAAGATAAGAATAAAATGAATGTGAACGTTCGTGATAATATACGTGTAAGTACTATTGCAATAAACTATTTACCTATGTTTATATATTATTTTAATGTCAAAGTCAAAATCTGTTATTCATTAAAATCATAAGGATCTCTTTGATACGTCAATTTTACTGCCTGTTCCTTCGCGACCAAGCCAGGAAAGAAAGGCAAGAAAACAAGGCTGGTTGTTATTTAATGATCCTTTTAGAATACATAACAATAAAGAAAATAAATTTCGTCTAAATTGTAACATTTGTGAACGAGTTGGATCAATTTCAATCCCAAGCTTATATAACATCTAAACAATCCGATATATATATTATTTAGAAAATATATAAAAACTCTTGTCACGGTTTTTGTGATCGCTCGTACTCTTCAAAACGGGTCGACCAAAATTGTATATTTGTTATGTATGAGAATAGGTTATAAAGTATTTTTCACCCTCCTACCCCCACCCCCCATTTTTTAATGGCGGAATTAGTATTTTTGTATGAACAATATCCATATAATCTAACCGTCGTTCATTGACGTGAAGTCATTTACATAAAGTGTCGCGTCACTTTGACAAGAGTGTTAGTTTTTATCCCGAAGTTCCCACGGGAACGGGAAATTTCAAGCGTGCGAAGCCGCGGGCAGGTCAGTTATTTTATTTTTTATAAATATATAAAAAATAACAATGAGAAACAAACTATTTTAAAAGCCAGAAATAGTCCTCTGATTATTTTAATTATGACCTTCGTAAATAACTACTAACAATCATTTTGGTTACTTCAGTTCAGTGATAAAGACTGGCCAAGTGCGAGTCGGACTCGCGCACGAAGGGTTCCGTATCATTATCTACAAAAACGACATAAAAATCACGTATGTTAATATGGGTGCCCCGCTTAAATATATGTTTCATTTTAATTTAATTTTTTTGTACCTGTTGCCGTTATCAATATCGAGCTAAAACGAGCAAATAAATCACGTTTGTTGCATGGAAGCCCCCCTTAAATATTTATTTTAATCTGTTTTTAGTATTTGTTATTTATTAGGTATAGCGGCAACAGAAATATATCATCCATGAAAATTTCAACTAACTATTACGTTCATGAGATACAGCCTGGTGACATACGGACAGACAGACGGACAGACTGCGGAGCCTTAAGGTTGTATTACATTATAACAGCACGGATCCAGCACGGCTCCAACCCAGCAATTTACTTGTCATTCAAATTAGAGCATTAAAACCAGTGTCGTATAATATATTTCATAATGTCAATATAAAAAGCCGCCGGCGGGCAGGCAGCGCGCTTACAGCTACCATACGACTAGTCGCGGAGCCCGCGCGCTGTAAGCGAGGAGACCGCACGCTGTAAGCGAGGAGACCGCGTGCGTACAGTGCGCCGACTGCGAGCCGTGTCCTAGGCGTGTTCATTCACGAATACGTGTTCGCGGTAATAGTAAGCTACACACTTTGCGGATGGCTCGCTGCCAGCGAGCTGGCACCTCGCGATCGGCGCGCTGCCAACGAGCTGGCACCTCGCGGGCGGCGAGCGGTAGCCGAAATTTGAGGCGGTGCTGTGGTGCAGCTGTGTCGTTGCCGTGCCGCATCCGTGCGGCTACAATGTAATACAACCATTAGTAATAGGGTGCCGTTTTACCCTTTGGGTACGGAACCCTAAAAAGGAGAAACTGAAACACTTAAGTTAAAAGTGAACGTGGCTTTGAACTTCGAAGCGGTTTATTAAAATGACACTTTGTAAAGTGAATCACTTGACTTCAACTTGCGAAATATCTTTTTGCACGCTGCTCTGTAACATTTCCAAAATCTGATCCAAGTGGTCAAACGGTGTACATGGATTACGACCTTTTGAGGTAAGCTAGAACATATCAAAAGTCGTTATCGAGTCACAACTTCGCGAGTTCAAATCTCAAACACTAAAACTGGACATACACGAGGACAGTATTTTTGAAACTTCCGCGATCACTGTACATAATTATTGATTAAAACGGGTATTATTAATTATTGATTAAAACGGGTGTGTCGTAATATGAACGAGGACATTTCTAATTCTGAAGACCAAGTGAGGGTAGATGCTGCAGCTACCCGCACTTCCCGACGGTAGCTCCAAGTACTCCAGTCAGCCCGAGACCATGACTGTTGCAACACAGCCGAAACGTCGGGATAACAAATAAAAAATGTACATACGCGATAAATACCCGTTTTATTCAATAATTATATACACGAGGACTCCATTTCCATCATTTCCATTCTCGGCGTCGCGTGGAGTCTGGCTGAGTGCGAGTTAAAAATCGAGCACACACACGAAGACTCCAAATGGGTGTGTCAGCTTTCGAGCGGCGGACGAGCACGAGCACATGGATTGCGTGGAGGTCTAGGAATATTTGGATATCCAATCATTCCAAAATCCAAGATCCGGAGGAGTGATAAAATTTCACTCTAGGTCGTATACTCTAGGTCGGTAACTCGTCTTCAAAGAGTACGACGACAAAATAATCGCGTAGCAGTGTCAAAATTCGTCAAAATTGTCAAAATAAAGAGTTTATTTTTAATAAGATAAGTTTTTTGTTGAAAAATTACTTTTTCAAAACAAGCTTTTATAAAATTCATAATCGGAACCGCAAGCAGATTCAAATAAGCCCAAACACTAGTAGCCTACTATAATCCATTCAGAAGTTCCGCATCCGTCTTCGTCATGAGACCACCTGCATGGTCCCATATTATTGCATTGTCACCGAAGTTACATAAGTATTCCAAATTTCAGCTCAATCGGTTGAGAGGAACGGGTTTAAAATTCAGTTGCAAGATTCCACCCGGACAACCATACATACATTGCAAGTTAATAAAAAGCGGCCAAGTGCGAGTCGGACTCACCCATGAAGGTTTCCGTATCAGTAACATAATATAAAAGTTCTTGTAGTTCGTTGTAACTTTTTTTATATTTGAGTTGATTGAATGACAGGTTAATTGCGGTTTACGATTTATGACGTATTAAAAAAAACTACTTACTAGATCTCGTTCAAACCAATTTTCGGTGGAAGTTTGCATGGTAATGTACATTGTGCCTATGATTTAAAAGTGTGTTCTTTGTTATAAGTTTATATTTAATTCCACCACATAGCAATATGAGTAGGTAAGTATATAAATAAAATGCCAGAAGTCATTATTTTAATTCTGAGTAACGAGTTTTATGCGTCTAGATAATAAAAATATTATTGTGTTTTATAACGCGAATTGCTCTATACAGTATACATGCATATATATATATATATATATATATATATATTATACATGCATCTTCGTTACGCGGCCTGCCTTGACGCGTCATCGAACTACAATCACAAGTCGACCATGAGTTACTTATACCTACGTCTACAAAGCACGTAATAACTACAATATATTCTGCGCGACCGTGTCAATGACTCGTCTGACTGACGACAATGTCGTGTTCGTGATTACGAGAAAATAAGTACAGATTGGAAACATTTATTTACGTTTGTAATAAGGCCACACGCATTTTTACTAAGCAATTATTTTTACTAAGCAATTATCAAAAATAATATGACCTTTATGGTATTTACACGGTTTAATGACCAAATATGAATAACAACCATTTTCAGCCTGGATGTACACACGGCCACACATCAAGCTATACACTTCCAGTATAGGCTGACCTCTCATTCTAAGAAAAGCCTACACAATGCGAGGTTTGATTATACTGGAAATGTATAGCTTGATGTGTAGCCGTGTGTACCTACTCCCAGCTCGTGCTCTGTTCTTCACTTCTGCCGATGGTTAAATAGTTCGATCAATAGTTTGACAATTTGTATAGGTATCTACTAGATACAGAGCTTGGATTCAAATTCAAATCAAATTCAAAATTCTTTATTACTTTACAGTACAATACAAAGTATATTGTACTATACAGTAATAAAGAATTGAAAAGTTGGAGCCCCATCTACCAAGCTAAGCTGTTGCCAACTTATATATTGGTAGATAGTGCCTTCCCTTTTATGCCTATTAATATTACAGTGTTTTTAATTTGTTAGTTTTAGTTTTTTTTAATTAATTCATTAATTTTAAGCTAGGATAAAAAGATAAATTAACATAATAAGTTGCATTCAAGTTATACCTACAACAAAAATAAAATTAGAGACAATTTATGAAATTTATTCATAAATAAAGACATTCTACATACCTACAATCAAAATTTGCGACGTTGCTCATACAGGTATCACAGAATACATAAATAATTACTTAACCCATTCTAGATAATAAGCAGCTAAAAAAGTATTACATAATCAATTTAATATAAAATGTATTGCATCATAATAAAATAATAATAAATATTCACGGTCATCAAATAATTTAAATCAAGAATTAAATAGAATGGTAAATGAATGGTAGAATCACCTGGTAGAATGAATGATGAAAGAGTTCCTCCCCAAGTTTGTGGCATCCGCCACAATCCTGCGCTAGTCTCACCCATTGACGGCCCGCGACTCTAACGATGTCGTCCACCCATCTTGCTGCCGGACGTCCAACCCTTCTACAGCCATTCCTCGGACACCATTCGGACAACTAGCTCGGCTTTAATTAGGTCGTATGCCATGCGGTTTCGTTCTTTCGAATGCAAGCTATTCAGAAGGCTAAAGACTGTCAATGCTTACTGCATTGCTTACAGGAGTGGACAAAACAAATGACATAATTTTCTTTTTAATTTTGGTCATTTTTATCACATCTTTTAAAAAAATGTGCCTAGATTTTGTCGTTGGAAATATTTTTGTCTTTAGGCAGGTGTTGAAATGCCTCTCTAAGGCAGCAGTAATCAGAGTATAACTCATCATTGCCAATATCATTGGAAATATTTAGCAACTCTGGCAATTCTGAAATCTCTTCACATACAAGGATATCATCATTTTCCAAAGACAAGAGAGTGAGCTTCTTGTATAAAGATTTATCCAAAAAATCATAACGATCTTGCAAATATTGGTTGGATCATTTTATAAACTGTCCAGCTTCGACACAAAAAAAAATTTCTCATAATCGGATACATTCTTCAAATATGTTTTATTTTTGCTTCCGAAGAATTTGTCATTCAAGATAAAAAGTCGGGATATTTTGTAGTTTGTCATGATATCATACAAAAAGTCGGGATTATCCCGACGAATCCCGACCATCTGGCAAGCCTAGCTAAATACCTAAATAGGCAAATTGGTAACATACAAAATGTCCCCTACAAGATCGACGACCGTAAGAAATGAGTGACTGAAATGAATGAAAGACCGATGTTACAGTCAGAATGACAGATACTGGGTATATGTCCTAATCTGTGACTTGTATTTGCGATATTTTTCCATTCATTCATTCAACCCAGTCGCCGGAGCCGGACGTTTTGTAATTTTTGTACACAGACCAATTAGATGTTTTTGAAATTGCGGCCATCGTTGTATGTTTGTGTTGATGATGAAGTGTTGCATCGATTATTTACCGCACATATTTCATCCACAATAATACCCAAATGCGACAGCCAACGACAGGACGTTAGGTATAATTTCCAAATTTTTTATGAGAAAAGGACTTCTGAGTCAGTGGTTACGGCTTATTAATTGTGAAAAACTTTTGCGGATGCAAAGTTTGGTCAACAAAGTGTTCGTTTGTAACAAACACTTTGAAAAAAGATTTCTTACAAATGCTTATCATTTAAAATTTGGTGACTATCCAACTTTATTTTCTGTGTGCGCCCCCCACCGCCACTTCAGCTTGCTGATCTTCTGGGTCAGTGACCTTAGTTCGTCTACGAATCTCCTCATTTCTGATTCGATCTGGTAGAGAAACACGAAGCAAACTAACTAAACTAGACGTAGAAAGCCCTCAGTACTAGATTGGACAAATGTAACTTGTATGTTTTGATGTAAAATAATCTGTGAAAAGTTAAACGCCTACCATTATCATAATACTTGCATTCTCGACAATTAGCTGTTCATTTTTCGCAGGCGGTTCATTTAGAGTTTCTGTTTTTGCTGACGCGAAAGTCTTCTCAGACGTATCTATATTAAAACTAGCTGTTGCCAGCGGCTTCGCACGCGTGGTTTGCCAATAAAAAGTAGCCTATGTGTTAATCCAGGTTATGATCTACGTACATACCAAATTTCATCGCAATCCGGCGTGAAAGAGTAACAAACATCCGTACATACAAACTTTCGCGTTTATAATATTAGTAGAATAGGTGTTTTTGTTTTTTAACATATTCGGCAGATACACTTATTTAAATCTGTCAATTGCACACGACTAGCCTCGCATTATCGTTCTCTAAGTAGGTATACCTAAGAGAAAAGTAGGTAGGTAAATTAATATAAAATGACAAAAACACAAACCAATGTACCTATCTAATTTACCCGGAACTTTTCTTACCCTTTCATAGCTTGTTATATCAAAAAAACATCTAATTGAAGGTCTTCAAGGCCAACGATTTATAAAAAGCTCCATCGCCGTGTTTGTGGCCACGTGTGGTCAGAATCTAGGCCACAGGGGCGAAATGGACCACGTTTTATAACTCTTGGAGGCGGCAGTTGGCCAGTTGTATTGAGTTAGTTTGGCAACTCGAATCGAGTACTGAACTACTGACAAATTCTAACAGCTGCGCAGCAGCGTAAGTGCCTACTCAAATACCACTAGTCGGCCTTGCGGCCACGTGTGATTTCGTTGACACGGCAAAATTCTGGTTACTTTAATCTAGTTTTTAAAAGTACCAACATATTTTTTTTATTCTTCGATCATCATTATCATCATCCACAACCTGTGTCCACCCACTGAATGAAGAATAGGCCGCCTTAATTTACATGTACGCGATTTAAACGTCATCATCGACCACCTCGCCTATGCCTTAACTTTCTAATAAGCTTTATTAGGAACACATTAATAACAAGACCGGTTCGTCCTAATGGTTCCTAACCTAGATAGGATAAAATAATGTGACCGGTAAACCACAGTGTTTGTAACAAAACTCCACCGAAACAGCATGACCGATTCTTATAATTTTTTTTGTGTATATATACATATTATGTATATTATGTATATTCGGTAGGTCTGAGAGTAGGACGTAAACTATTTTTCACCCTCCTACCTCCACCCCCCATTTTTAAATGCGATTTTAGTATTTTTGTATGAACAATAATTAAAGTAGGTAAGTATAATTTAAAACGTGGTCCATTGACGTGAAGACATTTACATTACATGAAGTGACGCGTCACTTTGACATTTCATTCTGCATTTGATTTCTTTGCGGGGTCAGCTAGTATACAGATAGTAAAAACGAGTGTGCTTTAGACTACACGACTGAAGTAAAACTTATTTAGCTCCGTCTATATGTATGTATATATGTATATAAAAAATATATGTATATATGTATAGTATGGCTGGGGAAAAAGTTTCTTCGCATTTTTTAAGAAAATTCATAACATTTTTTTAATATAGTTTATTTACATTTAACTAAAGTATGTAGGTACCATTTTGTTCGACAACTTTTTGCCATCTTCTAGGTAGGGACATGATCCCATTGCTATAGAAATTTTGGGGCTTCTGATCAAAATACCGCGACAATTCGTTTTGGCAGTCCTCTCAAGATGTTAACCTGACACTGCCTAAAGAATTCTGAAGAGACCGAAACAGGTGGAAATCTGAAGGTGCAAGGTCTGGACTATACGGCGGATGCATTAACACCTCCCAGCCAAACTCTCTTAATTTTTGCTGAGTGGCTAAAGATGTGTGAGGTCCAGCGTTATCATGAAGAAAAACCACACCCCTTCCTGTTGATTAATTCCGGCCGCTTTCTCTCAACTTCTTGCTTTGATCTCATCAGTTGTTCACAGTACAGTTCAGAATCGATGGTCCTGCCTGGTGGTAACAGCTCATAATGAATAATGCCCTTCCAATCTCACCACAGATACAGCATCACCTTGTTGCGAGTTAACCCGGGTTTCGCCACAGTCTGTGAAGCCTGACCGGCCTTCGACCACGACCTTTTTCGCACGTTCTTGTCGTAAGTGATCCACTTTTCATCACCAGTTATCAGTTTCTTCAAAAATGGTTCGGTTTCATTACATCGTAATAAAGAATCACAAATGAGTACACGGTTCATTTGGTTTCTTTCAGTGAGCTCGTGGGGTACCCAAATATCGAGCTTTTTTGTGTACTCAGTTTTTTTCAAATGCGCTTAAACTGTTTTGTGGTAAAATTCCCAGTTCTTCAGCTACGTTGTAACTACTGATATGCCGATCTTGCTCCACTTTTTCAAAAATGGCATCTATTTTATTCGTAATAGGGCGACCAGAGCGACGTGCATCTTTGACATCAAAATTTCTGGATTGAAAACGCTTAAACCAAATTTGTGCTACTCTCACAGACACTGCACTAGGTTCATAAACATCGCAAATTTTTTTCGTGGCTTGCGTTGCATTTTTACCTTTTTTGTAGTAAAATTTTAAAATGTATCGAATTTCTTCATTAGATTCACTCATCTTTACAATACGAAAAACCAATAAAAATCACACATTTTTCTAATTTGAATTTGGAATTATCTTCTTTAAAATTTAAACTTTGAATGATACCAAAACCTGCCAGATACAAATAGTATAGCCAAAGAGATTTTATTACAAGTTCATACATACTATAATGCGAAAAGACTTTTTCCCCAACCTATTATATTTGCAGTTTGTATAATTTAGGCTTATTTGGGATAGGAGATTGCGACAAATCAACTGGCTATGAGAGAAAGTGAGAAAGAAAATGTGTGCTCGCACCTCTCTCTATTGCCCCTACAGAATACGAAACGTAACTCTGTCTCTTTCTATCTTCACTAACTTATACATATCTCCGTCTCAACTTCCGTTCGCACTTTTCGTGACGCTTCCACCAGCTTACTCCCCAAGTCAAGCGTGCGTAAAGAAGTTTTACTTCAAAACTGTTCTAGAACTTCGTTATAGTTTTCCTGTAATCTAACATTTCTTTCAATAACAAAATAAAATTGTGTTGTGGTTAGTTTATCACCTGGTACCATTCTGTGTTGCCCTGGCTACGCCCACGTCAGTTGTTTTTTACCTTCCTGCCGTCGATCGTTCACCCGTCTGCTTGGAGTGGAGATTGACAAGACGAAAATAAACGGACGACACAAAACTATTGCACTGAGAGCCATGGATTGTCGTGAAATTTATTTACAACATTAGCTATAAAGTTATTCCTCTGGATTAGACAGAATGGATCTGCCTAAGACTGCTTTATGCAGGTGCGTTAACTTATACAACAATTTTTAGTAAGAATATAATTAATGTGTTCATTCTATTCTAAAATTAATTTCTAAAAACAAATTCTCAATTGTGCGTTGAATCAATTAGTTCCAATATAAACAAGTCCGGTCAACTGCAAGTGGTAAACTCAGAAATGTTTGAAAGTTGAGTTCTAAAAACTATTAGAGATAGACTCCGTTTTGTTTTTCCTGTAATCTTTGCATATATTTTAAGCAATCATATTCATTTCAGATTGATCGCTTAGCGAACCTCGCAGTTAAGGGGAACTGTATTTTTTCAACGTTTTTCATCACAATTCCAAAATAATACAATACAACAAACAATACAAAACTGTTTTAAAATGCGGAAACTGAGATCTTTTATATGATACCTTTTTTACGTGGATGAATCTTAATGGATACCGCTCTGAACCCAGGGAGCGGTATATCAGATTCCTACCGGGTAAACCTCCACGGCGTTCCTCTGCTCGCTTTATACCGGGGACACGAGAACAGAAAACATTCTTCCGCGACCCCGGTTTTGTATGATACCTCACTTGACCTAGTAGATCTATTTTGAAAATGTTTACCCTGTTTAACCCTTTTGGAGTCATAATGATTTTTTTTTGTATTTTTACTTGCTTTTTGGTTATTATAACTATTTCAAATTCCAAGTCGATAGCTTCAGTAAATGTTGAGATAACCAGCTGGGACAAAAGGTCGAACGAACGGGCAGGCATAGTCGCACCAGGGTTCTGATTTCACCATTTTGGCCAGAACCCTAAAACCAATAATTCTAAAAACAAAATTAAAAACGAATTCTTGGGCATCTATACAATAAAATCTTGCACCGGCAAGAATAAGACCAAAACTGAAACAAATACCGACATCGATACGAATAGTTTTTCTAAACATTTCCCATCATTTAAAACCTACGCCTGTTAACTAAAAAAGACTCTATTGATCAGCTAATAAAGTCTAACATCGAGGCATTCACACCCACGTTGATCCTAGGACCGGAAATAAGTGAAGCCGGAAAATAGTTCGCTACAGACCGAGAATAAATTGTTGTTACAGGTTCAATTGAATAGCTAGCTTACACGTGGACTGGCGCTGATTGCAAGGCTTTGTCAAACTTTAATTCATTGCAAAGCCTTAAAAACGAGTGTAACGTAACATTTATTTACCCACTGATTTGTGGCAGTTGAGACTATTTGGAAAAACTGACTGAATGCGTAGCCACTTGCCTGTTAAATGTTTGCATAATCTCTAAATATTAGTCCAGGAAAGAACCTACCTTCTAATTTAACTTGGGCAGATCGGCGTTGTATGTATTTATGCATGTATGCATGTATGTGTGTTTATTTGTTTTAGGATAACTTTCAAAGCGTTTATTCGATCAACGTGGAATTTGGTATATAGGTAGGCAGTTATGGCACAATTTTGGTGTGACTAAAAGAGCTAAAAATGTGGGGGGGTTGTTGAGAAATTGGGTTTCAGGAGGGGTAAAACAAAACAAAATGGAACTATCCATTCAAGTGGCGCGTCTAATAAAAGGTTTTTATGAGTACATTTCGACCCCGTTTTTTTTAGTTTAAATCTTGTAGTTTTTAGTTATTAGCCATAATAAAAACTGAACTTTGACAACATTCACAGGGTACATCAGTGACCCCACAGTGCTGAAATTGGGTATGCGTGTAGTTTTAGTGACACAAATATAGGGACAAGTTTTAAATCCAGAATAACTGCAATATCTACCCCAAAAAAAATATACAACTAACATGAACTCCCGTTACCTGTAATTTGAATGCAACTGTAGGTCAAGTAATTTGGTTTTTTATTTCGTGGCACTATTTTGATAGACAAAGATTACAAATAATATTTTTTATTTATATGGGAGACTCCCGAGATCTCAGTTCGTGGCGAACCACTAGTAAGTAGTTATCTAGTAAGATCCTTTTTAGGGTTCCGTAGCCAAATGGCAAAAACGGAACCCTTATGGATTCGACATGTCTGTCTGTCTGTCTGTCTGTCCGTCCGTATGTCAAACCGCTTTTTTCCGAAGCCGCATTAAGATTTTCACGCCAAAATAGAAAAAAAATCATTAAATTTTGGGGGTTCCCCATACTTAGAACTGAAACACAAAAATGTTTTTTTATCAAACCCATACGTGTGGGGTATTTATAGATAGGTCTTCAAAAATGATATTGAGGTTTCTAATATCATTTTTTTCTAAACCGAATAGTTTGCGCGAGAGACACTTCCAACGTGGTAAAATGTGCCCCCTCCCCTGTTATTATTATTATTATTATCAGGTCACTGTGCCCCACCGCTGGGCAAATGACTCCCCCCATTCTTTCCAGACACTTCTTTCAAGCGCTAAGCCCCCTCCCCCCTTGTAACTTCTAAAATAAGAGAATGATAAAACTAAAAAAAATATATGATGTACTTTACCATACAAACTTCCACCGAAAATTGGTTTGAACGAGATCTAGTAAGTAGTTTTTTTTAATACGTCATAAACCGTAAACCGCAATTTACCTTTCATTCAATCAATTCAAATATAAAAAAGTTACAACGAACTACAAGAACTTTTATATTATGTTACTTACTGCTACGGAACCCTTCATGGGCGAGTCCGACTCGCACCTGGCCGCTGTTTTTATTTTGACCTTTGGCTTTGACGTTCTCGATAAGACAAAAAACAGTGTAGTTATGCCATGCTGCAGGCAGTAGGTAAAACTGTATAAGTACTGTAAAAAGATAAACATCAAAATCATTACACAACGTGTTTGTGCTCAGTGCAGGGGTGGGCAGTATTTGAATTACTAAAACAAGAAACGTTTATTCTAAAACAAGAAATCTATAGATTATATTCTAATTTATTAATCGGTTCGTGATTCTCAAGAACGCGCATCGTGCTCCGTTATCATCATTATCTGAAATTCCTCAAAAGATGCGCTCGCGCACCCATCACTGATGCAGGCAGGAGTGAAATTTATTTAGTAGCGCGACAGCCGCCAACTGAGGCGTACGCACGTTCAAAACGTGCCAAAAACTATACCTTGTGGATAACCGCGTGCACGCTGACATGGTGAGTGTTTAGTGATTATTTCAACGATATTTGTGCTGTGATTTTACCTGCAATTTTCGTTTAAGTTAAAATTAAAAAAAAACTATTTGTTTAAATGTTTCCCGCGCTGACTAACCACGTGTTCTTCGCCGGTTTGACGGGAGAGGTTGCAAAATCAAAATTCTGCATTCTTTCACCTGCGCCAGGAAATATTAGTGCAGAATATTATTCAATCCGCAATGGATTGCATAATTTTCTATATCTTAGTTATATACGTAACTGCTTTTACGTTTCGTGTTTTAATCCTACTAATATTATAAACGCGAAAGTTTATATGTATGGATGTTTGTTACTCTTTCACGCCGGAACGGCTGAACCGATTGCGATGAAATTTGGTATGTACGTAGATCATAATCTAGATTAACACATAGGCTACTTTTTATTGGCCAAACACGCGTGCTAAGCCGCTGGCAACAGCTAGTATCACGTAATTTAGAATACCAATCAAATATGCAATTTTTTATTATTAAATGTGATTATATATGGTTGATAATTACTTTAGATAATTCATACAAACGACGTACTTACATATAATAGCTCAATACCTAGAGATACTTATTACTTTTTGTCAGAAAAAAATTGGCACAATTTCATCTCGGCTCTACATAGAGAAGTAATATTCTTGCACAACTATTAAATCTTGAATGACTTAAATTCATTCTACGGAGCGGCACAGTATTGAATGATACTAACTTAATATTCTTTAGTTATATGTAAATCTTTATAAATATACATTTTTTTGTTGTAAAATTACTTTTTCAAAAACAGATTTTATTAAATTCGTAATCGGAACCGCAAGCAGATTCAACTGAGCTCAAACATTAGTTACTATAATCCATTCAAAAGTTCCGTACCTATTCTAGTCACCGAAGTAACATTATGTATTCCAAATTTTAGCTCAATCGATTGGGGGGAACTGGTTTAAAATTCAGTTGCAATATTTGATCTAAACAAACCATTTATGCGTCTAAAACAAAAATTTAATGAATTTCGTTTCATGATCTTCACTTGAGAACGGCTGGATAGGTTTGTCATTTTTTTAAATGTTCTTCATAGTCATAATGAGGTATTAAGGGAGAATTAAAAAATTACCCGGAACAATTTAGATTTCGAGAAAAACGTGACAGTGTTTTTTTCTATGGGATTTTTGCATGACCTAAAAATTATTAGGCTATATTTTATTTTGAAATCTGTGCGAAGCCGGGGCGGGTCAGCTAGTATGCAATAAAATAAATAATAATACCCAACAAATTATATCTTTGCCACGAATTAGTTAATCTCTCTAATAAAACACACTTGTGATTATACTTTAAATGATAACACGTGTTGAAGGACTTTATTCTGGGATTAAGACAAAACGTCTACAAAATTATTAATTTACAAATTAATATTATGAAATCGAAAGTAGCTCTGTCTATTTTCACGACTGAACGGCAAGACAGATTTCGATGAAATTTTATATACTTATAGTTAGATTATGACCGGGATTGCGACATAATATGCTACTTTTTACCTGACAGTGCAAAATATGTTGTAATACTAAGTAGTTGCCAGTGCATAGTGCTCGAAATTCGTCTGTAAAGACGCGTACAAATTATGCGCGGCTGCCGCGCGAGCCAGTGTTCGCGTGAACATTGGCTCGCGCGGCAAATGTTCGACGGAATTTAGGTAGACCGCGGCTGCCGCGCGCGGCAAGCGATCCAACTCGATCAGCGCATGGCGCGCGCGCCAATTAGTTAGTTCTAACCATGGACGCGCGTGGTCGTGCGGCAGCCGGGTTTATTGTGATTCATCACATCATTCGCAATAATTTTATTCTTTTTTTCTTTAAATCGTGAATAGCCAAACCCATCTTCCTACTAATTTCCGTCCACGCATCATGCCTTAGTGCCTTGTTGTGGTGTAAAGGCGATTTGCTATTCTACAGCAAATCATATTTCCCATACAATTGTATAAACTCCCGACACTTGTCCATGGCAAACGTTCATTCGTCGTGCACAAACAACCGTCCAAATTGCGCGCGCGGCAGCGACTAAAGCTCCTTTGATGCGGGCTAAAAAACCGACAGCGCTCGGATCGCCCCGCGGCACGTTCGAGCGCGGCAATGTTCGAGCTGCCGCGCGCGGCAACCCCGTCTACATTATGCGCGGCCGCCGCGCGAGCCAATGTTCGAGTGTTTGCCGCGCATAATCTGGACGCGCCTTAATTGGCCGAGCGGGCGTACCGCCTCACTTTCGAAATTGGCCAAAAAATGCTTTTGTCCGTATGTCTGTCTGCTCTCGCCTGCATCTACGGGTCGCATTTTTCAACTGATTTTTAAGAAAATTGGTACGCAAGTTCCTGTTTAAACTTTTAATAGATCGCGATTTTTGTTTGGGGGGAAAATAGGTGGGTTGCTGCAGCGTTATTTATCGACGGACTTCAATCAAATTTGCGAGGCACACTAAGGACCTCATTCTACACAAGGTGTTGCGAAAAAATTCCACTCAAAGGGGGGAAATTTGCTGAAGCGTTATATCTACAGATCTCAATTTTTAAATTTTTGGATATTTTATACCTACCAATCGGACTACGCAGTCCTCTCCGCTTTCACGAGACGGACCCGTAGACACCAGATTCGACCTCCTAGGACCAAGGGAACGCGAGGAGATCTACTGCTCTCACAGAACCACTGTTTTTTTGTTTAAGCATAGTTTTTGCACACGTCTCACCCTCTCCATGTAAACTTTAGCTACGCCAAATCTTATACTCCTCCTTGCGCGCGATTAGCTTAAATTGGGATACAACATTTTATCTTCACGTATTAATCAAAGAATGAAATACTCTTTATTGCACACCAAACATAAATACAGTAACAATGGAAATAAACAATAAATAAAGGTACAGTGGGCAGTGTTATCGCTAAAAGCGATCTCTTCAAGACAACCTTTGAATGGACAGGATAAACAAAAATCATAAGATGGAGGTGTGTAAGGATGAGTACATACATGAACAGAACCCACAAAATTAAATATACCTATTGAGTATACTAATAAATATAAAATTAAATACATACAAATAATATATAACTAAACTTCACTACATATGGATGTTAAATAACATAAAAACTAACTAGCAGTTACGAGACAACGAAAGGAAATGGTTGTGTACCTAGGACGACGGCATCTAATGTAATCAAGATGAAGAAAGATAACAGTTTTAAATTACATAACCAGTACATGGCTATTGCGTCAGTCCATTCTGGTCCGACACCCGTCATCCGCACACCCTTCTTGGAAAGACCTTGTCACGTTGCCTATTGATGGTATCCCGTTGAAAGGACACGTGCTGACTTACTTTTACGAATTATTAATGTACTTTACGAGATGATTATTCTACCTATATAAAAAAACCACAAATACCTTTTGAATTTTCGACAAAATTTATTACAATGACATTTAGGGTTGCCACCCATACTTTATAATAAAGTATTGTACTCTATTTTGGCCAATCGTACTTTATAACTTTACTGGCTGACCAATCCGCAGCTTCGCACGCGTAGTTTTTTAATAAAAACATTACCCTCCTTCTGTTCAATTAGATAAAAAGTAGCCTATGTTACTCAGGGATAATGTAGCATTCAAATGGTGAAAGAGTATTTGAAATCGGACCCGTATTTTTTGAGTTTATTCATTACAAACATACAGACACAAATCTTTCCTCATTATAATATTAGTATAGATGAGGGCAGTAAAGCACGTGAATATACTTTATTTTTAGCTTGTGAAGTTCTTTTTAAATGGACTGCTATTTTTTACGTGTAACAGAACGGACTGCTTTGGAACGTAACCTAAAACGTCAACGTCATTATCATGTAATGTAATTGTGAAAAAAAATGTGTCGTTTCTGCTATCCATTCCCGCCACTTCAGGATTCACAGAGAGAGTTTTTTCTCTCAAATATTTGTTGGATGAGAGAAGCAACTAAAAATATGTATGGAAGAGAAATATATAGTCTGGTAAATAAATAGTAGATGCTTTATTTTCAGATGTTGTCCTTTTTTTAGTCTTAAAAATTAAATTTGATCTATTTTCTTAAAAAAAGGTGGCAACCTTAATGACTATCAAAAAATCATAGGAAAGGATTATAGACTTTACAATGCGGTAATTATATCTATGTATATAACACAGTATAAAATTAATTAGCAACTTCACGCTTTAACTATATAATTTTATTTCTTATTATATTTTATTAGTTGTAAAATTACGTAGATAAAAAGGCATCGTTTTCTTTTATTTTGACAGTAGAAGGTACTAGATTTTCGTATCTTTTTCAATAATTGTGTCAATAATAAATAACAAAATGATGCTGCATCAAGTGTACAAGAGTTTCTGTATCAGGCACACTCTCGACAGCTCTACAGCATCGAACTCCCGTCCATAGTTCACAGTTTGTGGTGACTCCTTCACAGTACAAGCTGTGCGACTGTGGAACGCCTTACCTTTGTCTCTAAGGTCGTCCCAATCTCTTTCTCGTAACTGCTAGTTAGTGTTTATGTTATTTGTCCTCTTTATATGTCTGTAGGTACTCTTACACCGCCGTCTTTTGATTTTGTTTATCCTGTCCATCCAAAGGTGGTCTGGAAAAGATCGCTTTAAGCGATAAGACCGCCCATTGTACCTTTATTTATTGTTTATTTCCATTATTACTGTATTTTTGTTTGGTGTGCAATAAAGAGTATTTCATTGATTCATTCAAAGTGCCTGGTGTAAAAGTGCTATTACTGAAACCGTTTTGTAAAGGATTTCGGTCTGCGTAAGAAACCATGAGCGGCCGGAAACAAGTAAAGACCCAATTATTTACCTTGGTAAATAAACGGCTTTACCACGTCAAATGATATCTTATCGTGCAGTACTTATGTCTTATTTTAGTTCGCGAGCGGTTACCACCCAACCTAGCAATAGTCGCAATGCTCGCAAATGTTTCAGTAACCGACGCTAATGCCCAATTGGATATGAGCGTGCAGTGTCACTTATGTACATCCCGGGTCAATAATCCAGATTATTCAATAGATACGCTATTGAATAATCTGTCTGTACGTGTCAAGTGCAATGGACAAGACTATAATCGGCCCCGGATAATATTTGCTTTCGTTTTTAGAACCTATCTATCCTCCTTTTTTTAAGTCGGTTGAAATAGGAAAAATTACGAAATACGAAGACATGCCTTGAGTTGGCCAAAGTTGAACAAATATAATACAGAGGCTTTTATTTTTTAGGGATTCACGTTCCGAAATCGACTTCAAGAGCAAAAGTGTTGAACAAAAAAGCAAATTTTCAGGAGCTTGTGAAATCAAACCGAATTCTCTTTAGGATGAATGTTATTTCATTTTTTGTAAAAGTAAAACTCAGATAAACACAGATTTTTCCAACTCTACTCAGATTTATAGAGTAGTAGAGTTTCATAAGATAGAGATCGTCCAGGGTCTACCAGAGCATACCCTTAAAAAATACTATAGGTACCTATTTCTGCCCTTAAG
Organism: Philereme vetulata; assembly: GCA_918857605.2. Taxonomy (NCBI): domain Eukaryota; kingdom Metazoa; phylum Arthropoda; class Insecta; order Lepidoptera; family Geometridae; genus Philereme; species Philereme vetulata. The sequence continues at coordinate 7,463,349 of OU975439.1, read as the reverse complement.
CAGCATTGCCGGGTATGGTTGTCTGTGAAATTACAGGCACATGAGACTATATCTGTATGCCTAAGTTGATGGGCACAGGGCAGAGTATCGTAGGGCACGTTCCTAAGGTGCGTGATGTACGAGCTGAAACTTTGTTATAGGCGATGGTTACCACTTAACATCAGGTGGGCCATCCATTGCCGGATAGTATAAAAAATTAAGAGACACATATTATTTTACTAGCATTTACTTTCCCTTGGAAAGCTTTCCCCTCGTCCGTCGGTCCACATATCTTGAGGGACCCAGATAAATTAATTTAGATTTTAAACCTATGGTTCGCCCCGAACTGAGATTTCACGAGTCTCCCATGAAAAAATAATAATATTATTCGTAATCTTTGACTATATCTTGGACGACCTCCGTGGCGCAGTGGGCGAATAGCCGGCTGAAACGCAGGAGGTAAACCCGCCGCGGAACAAATGTTTGCATGATCTGCAGATATTTGTTCCGGGTCTGGTTGTTTCTCTATATATTATATGTATGTATTTACAAAAAAAATGTATATAAAAGTATTCTATCAGTTATCTGGTTCCCATAGCACAAGCTCTGCTTAGTTTGGGGCTAGTTAGCGCGGTATGAAATTTCCAGCAATAATTTATTCGATTAGTGCCACGAAATAAACAACTACCTTACTTGTCCTACCGTTTCATTCAAATTACAGGTTACGGGAGTTCATGACAATCGGTTACACTTTTTTGGGGTACTAATTGCAGTTATTCTGGATTTCAGACTTTTGCCTATATTTGTGTTACTAAACTACACGCATACCAAATTTCAGCACTGTGGGGTCACTGGAGTACCCTGTGATCTTTGTCAAAGTTTAGTTATTATTATAGCTAATAACTTAAAAACTACAAAATTTGAACTAAAATTAAAAATGGGGTCGAAATGTACTCACAAAGACATTTTATTAGACGTGCCACTTGACCGGATAATCCTATTTTTTTTTTACCCTCTTGAACCCCAATATCACCAAAATTGTGCCATCACTACCTACCTATGTACCAAATTTCACGATGATCGGATAAACGCTTCGAAAGTTAAACAGTCGTCAAAACGTCGGACAAACAAACATACATACATACAACGCCAATTTGCCCAAGTTGATTTGGAGATCTCGCTTCGCTTTACAGAGCGTATAAATAAAACGACAGTGATCCAGCCATGATTGATTTATTACGAGTTCTACCCACAACTATAGCATAGATAAAGCATCTCGATATACCCACAACCCCAATATCAAAACATAATTTAAAACTAATCACATTATGTACCTGTATTAAATGATACAATAATAACAATATTTACTTTGAGAGTTACACTATTTGTACTAAAAATAGTATATTTACCATGATCTGTACAAATAGTTTGTAAAAATAGTGTTCATAACGATGATAGTTTCAAAAGTTATATCTTTGAGAGTTATTATGTTGGTATCAATGAGAATTTTTAATCGATCCTTCTCTTAAACAAAATAATAGCTGATTCCAAATATATGTAATTTCATAATTAACCTAATATCATTCTGCAACAACTGCACAAATAGTAAGGCTGGTAGGTATTTGCTTGTTAAGCTACAGGTATTTACACAAATATGAAATAAAGCATGCATTAAATTGCATATACTTAATTTATATTAAGCAATTCAATTGAGGATTTAAATATTTCAGAGGTATTAAGTATAGGTACTACATGAATCTGAATGGTACATATAGATTTTTTTAATATTCTTATTATTTTTTTATAATTCCTACATTCGTATTGTTATCATTTAATTTTTCTTTGATATTGTATTACACTCTGAAACTTAATTTTGTACCTACTAGAAATTTTTCTAAATACCTATATGATTAAATCAAATTGATAGGATTATGCATTGTTAAATATCTATCTTTAAAATCGACAGTGCTCTCTAATAAGACCATTGCGATGAGCCAGAACCAGAAACATTTAACACAAAACGGAGGAAGCTTCTAAGCAGTCATTGGTTTCATCATTTTTTTTATCATCATCATTCTCAGCCCGTGTTGTCCCACTGCTGGGCATAGGCCTCTCTTCGTTTCTGCCATTCTTCCCGATCCTGTGCCAGTCTGAACCACGTACGACCCACGGACTTATTGATGTCGTCGACCCGTCTCGCTGGTGGGCGTCCTCTATTTCGATGCCCAGTTCTCGGCCTCCACTTTGTTAGTGCCTTAGTCCACCTGTCATCACTAGATCCGGCCAAGTGTACTGCTTACTCCACTTGAGCCCCAATATTCGCTTGCTGACGTCTTGTACTCTGCTTGCGACTGGTTACATACAAGCAAAGAAAGATAATAATGGTGTAATTTGAAAACAATTCACGAGTAAAATGTTGTGTCCTGGCAAATAGATTAAATGGCATAGACAATCAAGATACTAATTATAGTCATTGTCTCTATTACCTACTGAAATGTGTATGTAGGTATGTTTGTTTGGTATGTATTTTGTCTTGTCAATTGAAACAGAAGACTATAAGTTCTATAATTTTGCTAATTTCGTTCCATTCGAAGGTTGCCTGGATGAAACAAAAGCGTTAAGGCCACCGATTTTATTGCCTTCTTAGTCCAGTTAAGTATATGTGTCGTTTCTTTGTGGTGTCTAATTACAGAAATAGTTATTATCAACCTATAAAATGAAAGGATCCCTTTGATTTTATTCCAAGATCAAGGGGGGTTAAAGTGTTGAACGACCTACAATCTAATCGTTCGTACATAATGATAGGAACTATTAGTGACGTCATAGATACTCTTGGTCGAGGAACTCATGACGCGGTTCCTAATTACCTAATCCCTAGAAACAGTTTAAGCAATTTTCTTTAGATAGAAACGGTAGCCTTATTACCTAAACCAAATTGCTGTCGCGTCGCTATCACTAGTCAGGCCATCTCTTTCACACGTACAGTACGTACCTCACGTGTGAAAGGGATGGCCTGACTAGCGATAGCGACACGACAACAATTTGGCTTAGGTAATACGGCTACCGGTTCGCTTCGTTTAATAATAATTACTGTAAATTCTAGTCTAGCCCAGGAAATTTGTCAAACTATCTGACTCGCCCTGGCTTCACACGGATTTTTATCAAAATAAAATATAGCCTATATCACTCAGGGATAACGTAGCTTCCTATTAGTGAAAGAATTTTCAGAATCGGATCAGTAGTTCCGGAGTTTACACACATTCAAAAATACGGTCAAAAGCGTTTCTCTTCGACCTTTAATATGCGCACCGCCAAAGAGTTGAACGCCTTGCCAGAGTCTGTGTTTCCTGATAGCTACAACCTGGGTATCTAGTGAATAGGTGTGCTTCTAGGCAAGCGTGTACCATCGTGGACTGCATCATCACTTACCATCAGGCGAGATCGTGGTCAAACGCAAGCCTATAATATATAAAAATATAATTAAAAAAATACAAACTCGCAAAACATTACTTCTTTATAATATCACTAGCTGACCCGCCCGCGGCTTCGCATGAGTGGTATTTCAATAAAAACATTACCATCCTTTTGCCCACTCGGATAAAAAGTAGCATATGTCCTTCACCAGGATATAATCTATCTCCTTGCCAAATTTCATTACGATCCGTTCAGCCGTTTAGTTATGAAAAGGTAACAAACAAACTAATAAACAAACAGTTACTTTCGCAGTTACTATGTAATATTTTATACATATAAACCTTCCTCTTGAATCACTCTATCTATTGCTGAAAACAGCATTAAAATCCATTGAGTAGTTTAAAAGATCTAAGCAAACATACAGCGGAAGCGACTTCATTTTATACTATGTAAAGAAAAGATAAGAACAGATTTCTCGATCAAGGTAGAATTATATCAAGTGACCTAGGTAAAATAAAAAAACCGGCCAAGTGCGAGTCGGACTCGCGCACGAAGGGTTCCGTACCATTATCTATAAAAACGGCGAAAAAATCACGTTTGTTGTATGAGAGCGCCCCTTAAATATTTGTTTTTTTTTTATTTTCGTTATTTATTTTTAAAGTGAATATACAACTAAATATTCTGTGAATATTTCAAGCGTCTGCCTATTGCCGTTATCAATATCGAGCTAAAACGAGCAAAAAAATCACGTTTTTTGTATGGGAGCCCCCCTTCAATATGTATTTTGTTCTGTTTTTAATATTTATTGTTATAGCGGCAACAGAAATATATAATCTGTGAAAATGTCATTTGTCTAACTATCACTGTTCATGAGATACAGCCTGGTGACAGACAGATTGCGGAGTATTTTTCAAACTTTCGCGATCACTGTACATAATTATTGATTAAATCGGTCTCGGTCTGACTCTCAGTCAGCCCAGCATGACTGTTGCAACACAGCCGAAACATCGGGATAACAAATAAAAAAGGTACATACGCGATAAATACCCGTTTTAATCAATAATTAGATTGCGGAGTCTTAGTAATAGGGTGCCGTTTTACCCTTTGGGTACGGAACCCTAAAAAGATGTGTACCTGTTCAATTTTATTTATTTCAATTATTCGCCTAATTGTCAATGCTAGGTCACACCCATTTCATTGAAACAGTGTCAATGTTATAAAAAACTTGGGTATGTAAAACAATAGTTTTGCTCTACATTCCCTCGAAATCTAGGTTTTTGTTCTATTTTTTGCTATTTATTGGCTTTTGATTCATTATCTGAAGGTTATGTTATTCTTGTAAACATCTTACAAACGACTAACACATGCTAATAGTGATAATTTGTTGAATTCTTTATTTGTTGTTGAGCACTAATCAGGCTTAACACGACAAACATCATCGTTACGGCTTTCTTGTTCATGATTTATTCGTAAAATTTATAAAATTCTACTTTCGTACAGAACAATTCATACGCAAAAAAGTTGTCTCTCGTCGTGCCTAATAAAATCAGTTCTGTATTATACACAAATAGATTAAAGACAAAACAGATTCTTACAAGGCATGTACAAATGCAAGCTTAACTCTAACAAGAACTCGGTTTATGTGTCTATTCCTCTCTAACAATATGAATGTGATATAAAAATTATCCTTTTCAACTACGCGAAGCAAGAAATCGATAGATCTTACGATTTCTTCCTTCCCTCAAGAAGCGGACGTAGCAAGTGACCTAGATTTTCAGCTCTCTATAGGTACATACTTCTAGGATAGCGTAAATAGTACATAACTGAAACTTTGGAACTCTACAGTACATCTCGAAACCTCAGAGATGTAACAGTTAGTTTTTAGTTAAAGTATTGCAGAAGACGATAGTTTGAACTAGTTTGTTTTCCGTATTACTGTAATCGACAAACATTGATTAGCGCAGTAGTCAATTAGGTACACACGGCTATACATCAAGCTATACATTTACAGTATAAGCTGACCTCTCATTCTACGAAAAGCCTACACAAGCGAGGTCAGCTTATACTGGAATGTATAGCTTGATGTGTAGCCGTGTGTACACAACAAATTGTTAAGAACGTTTAAGCCTAAATCGGCATATTTCCATGTTTTCGTCACTTATTTACTCAGTGGCAATAAGGGTTTTGTATTGAAACTTTAGTTTAGATAATATAACATTTTAATGGCAATGCTTCTAACAAAACATATTCAAATTGTTTGTTATTATTTCGTCCAGAGCTGTTTTCTTCCCACATCTTCTTGAAATCTTGCATATTAGTGCTCTTTTTGCCGACGGATAGACAAAAAAGTATTTTAAATAACAAATCAGCAACAACATTATTACAAAACATACATTATCGTCTAAAGTTGTCACAGATAAAATAGTATAATTAAATAAATGTCCGCTACAGATCTCACAGAACACAAGAAATAGCTATTTTTTGATAGCTATGCATTTTGCCACCTGAGTCCCGTCCCGTCAGTAGTGTACGTGAGAAATTGTTGATTCCGCGGCCATCATCGGAAGCATATAATACCACGATATCATTTTATTACAAATAAAACACAGATATAATCTGTACTGGCCATATAGCAGTACCTTCCTCGTATTTACGACCTATAGTTTTGTAGGGTTCCGTACCCAAAAGGTAAAACGGGACCCTATTACTAAGGCTCCGCTGTCTGTCTGTCCGTCTGTCACCAGGCTGTATCTCATGAACCGTGATAGTTAGACAGTTGAAATTTTCACATATGATGTATTTCTGTTGCCGCTATAACAACTAAACACAGAATAAAAGAAATATTTAAGGGAGGCTCCCATACAACAAACGTTTTTTTTTTTGGTCGTTTTAGCTCGATATTGATAACGGCAACAGGTAGACGCTTGAAATATTCACAGAATATTTAGTTAAATATTCACTTTGAAAATAAATAATTAAATTAAAATAAAACAAATATTTAAGGGAGGTCCCATACAACAAACGTGATTTTTTTTGTCGTTTTAGCTCGATATTGATAACGGCAACAGATAGACGCTTGAAATATTCACAGCATATTTAGTTAAATATTCACATTGAAAATAAATAATTAAATTAAAATAAAACAAATATTTAAGTTCGGCTCACAACCAACGTGATTTTTTTTAACGCTTTTATAGATAATGGTACGGAACCCTTCGTGCGCGAGTCCGACTCGCACTTGGCCGGTTTTTTAAATATTTCCAAGGTTTTTACCCATTGTTCTTCAAGTATTATTACCGGTTTTATTGCACGATGAACTAATAAAATGAAATTAACGTCGGATAAGCTACTAACAATTCTTTTGAAATTTTCCTTAAAATACATGTTCCAATAAGTTACAACTGGTAATTTTAAAACCTTCAAAGGTTTCTGTAATATTTAAATGGAGTATAAAATGTTTCGTTTCTCTTTGAAATCGGTTTGTTCAAAAAATCTAATCTATCTATACTAATATTATAAAGAGGAAAGATTTGTATTTTTGCATGTATGTTTGTAATGAATAAACTCTAAAACTACTTTGCCGATTTCAAAAACTCTTTCGCCATTGGAAAGCTACATTCACCCTGAGTAACATAGGCTACTTTTTATCCAACTGCGCAGAAGGAGAGTAATGTTTTTATCGAAAAACTACGCCTGTGGAGCTGCGGATTGGTCAGCTAGTATTAAATATGTGAAGAAAAAACGTTGTACCTGCGCGCACGGAGAAAAAAATTAAGCTAAAAAATGATTATTATATAATTATTTGATTCATTTTGAAGGCTTAGAAGTTGATTACTAAGATGATAGCGAAAATGCATTGCAGATAAAGTTTATCAACCTTTATGAATCTAAAAGCATTATCTATAGACAGCATTGAGCACTATTAAGGCGAATACAGTAACTGATTGGTCTTATTTGGAGGCTTTCTCCTCAGAGAGGAATCAGTTTTATGTGCTCAAAAAAATATATACCATTCATTGACCTTTTATCTGCAAAGTGAACATACAAAAAAATTCTACCTGTTTATTTACTATGAGAAAAAATATAACAAAATGTAGTTGTTTTTGACTTTCAATTTGATTCAACGTCTAAACGACATACAATTTTCTAATTTTTCTTTCACCTAAATGTGGGCAAAGACTTTACCTTCAAGTTGAACATATGATGCTGAGATGCGACGGTCTTTCACGTGACAATTAATTACTTTCAATTTTTCCGAATAATTAGCAGGCGTGTCCTTAGAAGGTGGTTGCGCGGGCGACGGGCGGCAGTGTACCGCTGACTGTCGCACGGGAGAGTTGTGCTCTTCTGCCTCGCGCTCACCTATTTTCTGGTGGGTTAGATGCGTGTGGCGGAAGGTGCAGGCCCGAAACAATAGCTACGCCCATTCGCTCAAGGTCATCGGCTACGGTTAGCGCCTTAAATAGACGTCCTATCACTGATATGGTGATGGTGATAGTTATGATGGACGTGTATAAATAAATATTGCTGGACATTTCACACAGCGCTATCTAACCCCAAACTAAGCAGAGCTTGTACTATGGGAACCAGATAACTGATAGAATACTTATATACATATATATTTTTGTAAATACGTACTTATAAATTATAATATATAGAGAAACAACCAGACCCGGAACAAATATTTGTAGATCTTGCAAACACTTGTTCCGCGGCGGGAATCGAACCCGCTACCTCCTGCATCTCAGCCGGCTATACGTCCACTGCGCCACGGAGGTCGTCAATAATTGTAAAACTGTCAAAAAATTTGTTTAACAATGAAATGCGGCATGAAATCAGTTTTAAGATTTGTGTGTAGAAGAACGACGACCAATATGTATGTATATATTAAGCTCAATAGCTGATATTTTCAGGTGAGGATTTTACAGAATTCTTTTGAAACTTTAGTCAAAGAGTTGGCTAACAAATATCGTAAACAATGGTAATTCAATATGCAGGTAAAATTCTAAGAATCTGTTTTATTTATGTAATTCTGATTCTAAGTAAAATGATCAAAATTTTCCATAACCCCTTTTTATTTTGCTCTGATCAAAACTTACGAAACATTTTTGAGTTTTGGTGTTAGTTATTTTTGAAACGAAGAAGAATATTTCTGAACAGTGCGTAGCAATCTCTGCGTCAAATTATTTTCATTACTCTGAAATTTGGTCATTGTTAGTTTGATACCCTGATGCGTAGATGCGATTTACGTCCCGAGGGCCGTAAATAAATTGTACCTTTTCATAATATACTATAATAAAATACAACTTCCATGACAAATCCTTATTTCTATGAATACAAGTAACTTTTGAGCTTGGGCATGAGGCCATGAGTAAAGGACCACGTTTCAGTGTCATAGGTCATCACTGGCAACACACACTGGTTGAAGACTTTAGTCTTCAGGCTCTGGGGAATTTTGGACGAGAAGATATCGCGAAGTTTCCCGAACGCTGCCCAGCCGAGTTGGATTCTTCGTGCGACCTCTTTGTCGAAGTTGGACTTACCTAATTGGACAGTTTGTCCTGGGTATACATATTCGTCGACAACTTCGAGAGTATCGCCCCCAACAACAACCTTCCTTACTCATGGCCTCATGACCAAGCTCAAGGTCGCTCAACGAGCTATGGAAAGGGTTATGCTCAGGGTTTCTTTGCGTGACAAAATCCGCAATGAAGAAATCCGCAGAAGAGCTAAAGTTGCCGACATAGCTCTCAAAATTAGCAAGTTGAAGTGGCAATGGGCAGGCCACATCGCTCGTAGAACCGATAACCGTTGGGGAAGAAAGGTTCTCGAGTGGAGACCACGGACTGGAAGACGCAGCGTAGGCCGGCCCCCACAAGGTGGACCGACGATCTAGTAAGAATCGCGGGGAGCCGTTGGGCGCAAACGGCTACCAACCGCTCGTTGTGGCGATCTAAGGGGGAGGCCTATGTTCAGCAGTGGACGTGATGATGATGATGATGATGATGAAGTCACTTTTTAACAAAAATATAATCCACTTCTCAGATAACAGTAAAAACCAAACTACTGAACCGATTTCGATGAAATTTCTATGGGACTAATCTGAAAGTACATTCTTTCAAATAATAAAAGAATTTTCTAAATCGGTGAATAAATGACGGAGTTCTGAGCTAACAAACTTAACATAACATACAAATTAAACAAATTTAAGACTTATATGCCTTAAGACGAAAGTCTTCAATCAGTGTGTGTTACCAGTGATGACATATGGAACCGAGACGTAGTCCTTCACTATTGGCCTTATGAATAAGCTCAGAGTCGCTCAACGAGCTATGGAGAGCGCTATGCTCGGGGTTTCTCTACGGGATCGAATCAGAAATGAGGAGATACGTAGGAGAACTCAAGTCACCGACATAGCCCGACGGATTAGCATGTTGAAGTGGCAATGGGCAGGCCATATAGCGCGCAGAACAGATGGCCGATGGGGCCGGAAAGTTCTCGAATGGAGGCCACGGATCGGCAAGCGCAGCGTAGGACGTCCACCTACAAGATGGGCAGACGACTTGGTAAGAACCGCAGGTCGGCGTTGGATGCAGGCCGCTTCCAACCGCAGTTCCTGGAGATCAATGAGGGAGGCTTTTGTCCAGCAGTGGACGTCCTACAGCTGATATGATGATGATGATGAAGACGATTATATGGTTTTCTCATGGATGCCATTGTCAGAATTGGACCAAATGGAAATCGGACCACACGGGAAGCACCAGCTTTCAAATAAAAACAGAATCATCAAAATTGGTTCACCCAGTCGAAAGTTCTGAGGTAACAAACATAAAAGAAAAAAAAAGTAAAAAAAATACAGTCGAATTGAGAACCTCCTCTTTTTTTAAGTTGGTTAAAAATAGGCCATCATGGCCTATTTTTAGTGAAATCCTATAGTATTGAAAAGCCTATTAGCCTGTTAGTAGTGAAAACAACCAATGGATACCAAGAAAGCAAATTTTCTTTTTAGCGACAATTTTTATAAAGACTTTTTTAATTTCCTTGCATTCGTGATGAAAAGTTACGTATAATTGATAGCCAGCAAACTAAAATTCATAATTATCATATGTCCCATAATTAATAATCAATTTTTTTTTATCTCAAAGTATATATAACACATGTGTACAAAACAAGGTATAAAAACACAAAACGGTATAAAACTTAAGTACGTATATACACATGGGTGCAAAGGTAGTGCACTTACCTCCACTCTAGGTAAATACCTGTGTTGTCGAGTTAAGTTCTCTTCCGTTCAGCAATAGATATATCTAGATATAAATGTAATTGGTTTATGTATGAAACGGTTAAAGTGTGAGTGGTGAGTGTGATAGTTTGCGGGTGAATGAGTGTGATCGTGTCCTTGGGTTGTGTGTGGTTGAGAATGCATGTGTGAGCATGTGTGTATTATGTGAGTTTATATATATATGTGTGTATGTGTGTGCATTAATCTACGTCTTTCGACCTGTATACTAGAGCCTGCTTGGATTTGAAATAATAAATAATTATCAATAACTTTAAGTATTATGATTTAAGACAGCTACACGTCATAACATTTGTCGATCACACCTCCTCCACATATCGAACGAATGACAGCCTAAACTCAATCTATGATATGAAAATTATAGGATTATTGATACATTATTATCTTATCATAATTATTATTTACTAGCTACCGTCTGCGGCTTCGCGCGCATGTTTAAAAAAATTGTGCAGTTTGCCCCCCAAGAAACCAATAATAGGTCGTATTAACATAAAGTGTTGCTTAATTCATTCTCCGTTTTCTATCTATACTAATATTATAAAGAAGAAAGATTTGTATTGTTGTGTGCATGTTTGTAATGAATAAACTCAAAAACCACTAAGCCGATTTCAAAAATTCTTTCACCATTGGAAAGCTACATTCACCCTGAGTAGCATAGGCTATATTTATAGCTAGAAAAGATTAGGGATCCTTACTAAAACTTAAGTAACGTAACCCAAGGGGTAAAAAAGTGCCCTAAACCGTCTTTCGTCGCATGCGCTGCGGAAACTATTGATGATAGAACAAAAGTATGTTCTACAATATTAAAGAACATATCAATATCTACAAAAAACTTTGTAATATTATAAAGAGGAAAGGTTTGTCTGTTTGTATGGAAAAGGCTCCGAAACTACTGGACCGATTTAAAAAATTCTTTCACTGTTGGGAAGCTACACTATCCCTGGGTGACATAGGCTACTTTTTACCCAACTGCGCAGAGGTAGGGTAATATTTTTATTGAAAAACTACGCGTGCGGAGCTGCGGATTGGTCAGCTAGTCATAAATATAACAGATAACGGCTTAATTTCTTTATGTATGCCAGTATCGGTATCTTATCGAATAACTTTGAGTTTGAGTCGAAGCTAATAGTATTAATAGATTATAGATTTAATAGATTATTAAACGAGGGGATAACGTAGTGTCTTGCGTCACGGGCGCTGTATTGAATCCCGAACGTATAGGATTCAAGAGTTAACTCACGAGCGGAGTGAGGGAGTTACTAGAATCCTGAGTGCAGAGAGGGATATAAGCACGCCCAAGGTGCTAACAGCTTTATCCACGAGGAGAGTATTCTACTTTTCACACTTTCTGCGGGACAATAAAAACCAAATCTAACCTAGATTTAGTCTAGTGAACCTCTGTTGATGTGATCTAACTAACCTCTGCACAGAATGCATACTTTCTGCGAGACAATAAAAACCAAATCTAACCTAGATTTAGTCTAGTGAACCTCTGTTGATGTGATCTAACTAACCTCTGCACAGAATGCATACTTTCTGCAAGACAATAAAAACCAAATCTAACCTAGATTTAGTCTAGTGAACCTCTGTTGATGTGATCTAACTAACCTCTGCACAGAATGCATACTTTCTGCGAGACAATAAAAACCAAATCTAACCTAGATTTAGTCTAGTGAACCTCTGTTGATGTGATCTAACTAACCTCTGCACAGAATGCATACTTTCTGCGAGACAATAAAAACCAAATCTAACCTAGATTTGGTTTTTATTGTCCCGCAGAAAGTATGCATTCTGTGCAGGTTAGATTAGGTTTTTATTGTCCCGCAGAAAGTATGCATTCTGTGCAGGTTAGATTAGGTTTTTATTGTCTCGCAGAAAGTATGCATTCTGTGCAGGTTAGATTAGGTTTTTATTGTCTCGCAGAAAGTATGCATTCTGTGCAGGTTAGATTAGGTTTTTATTGTCTCGCAGAAAGTATGCATTCTGTGCAGGTTAGATTAGGTTTTTATTGTCCCGCAGAAAGTATGCATTCTGTGCAGGTTAGATTAGGTTTTTATTGTCTCGCAGAAAGTATGCATTCTGTGCAGAGGTTAGTTCGATTTACGAATAAGTTATAAATAAATAAATAATAAACAAATATTGCTGGACATTTCACACAGCACTATTTGGCCCCAAACTAAGCAGAGCTTGTACTATGGGAACCAGATAACTGATAGAATACTTTTTTATATATTTTTTTTTGTAAATACATACTTATAATATATAGAAAAACATCCAGACCCGGAACAAATATCTGTTGGTCATGGCGGGAATCGAACCCGCTACCTCCTGCGTAGACTGTTCGCCAGTTCGCTCAGTTCACTACCAGTTCTTAGTGTGTCTTTTTGGTTCAAATTTTAATTTAGAGGTTTCAAATTTAAATCACAATTCACACTACTGAAATTCAGTACAGCTTTACTCCCGGCTCAGCCGTAGAGATTTAATCACCTGGCTATCGGTGCGGTTTACATGACATATTAATTTGACATTGGTGGCGATTCTGTTGTTTACACTGACTAACTAAAATTGCGTAAAAGACGAACTGTCTTATTTTGTTTACGCTAAAGATCAAATAAGAATGACATTTAAAGTGACATTTCTAAAATTAAGTAATTTTTACTAAGATGACGTGTTTGCGGGTAGTTTTAATCAGCACCAATTTGACTGCTGACTAAAACTAGCCCAAAAACACGAAATCTTAGTAAAATTACTTAATTTTAGAAATGTCACTTTAAATGTCATTCTTATTTGATCTTTAGCGTAAACAAAATAAGACAGTTCGTCTTTTACACAATTTTAGTTAGTCAGTGTAAACAACAGAATCGCCACCAATGTCGAGCAGGTGGTGCAAAAGGAAATTAGAGTAATATAGTAAAGGAGTATTGAAGCTAGCGCCCGGTTTCGCACGGGTTTTACCAAAATAAAATATACTTAGCCTATAGCACTAGGGGATAATGTAGCTTCCTACTAGTGAAACAAATTTGATTGCAAAATTGAAATCGGATCGATAATTACGGAGATTTTCACAACCGACACCCCAACGAACAAACTCACAAGCTAGAGCCTGTCAAACGAAAGTAGGCACTCGCATTTTTTGTAACTTTTTACATGGCAATACTAATGTGTTTCCACCTACGGACGCTATGTTCTACAGCTGAGTAAATTTAGGGTGGTAAAAAATAATAATTGCACGTACTATAAATAACTATAATAATAACGAATTGTAACCCACTCTTATCAACTGCAGATTAATAATATTGAACTATTTTATAGGTTTTGTCATTCTGAACCGGAAAAATAGTCAAAAAATGCCTTTTCCCGAAGATGTAGGCAGGAACCACGGATGACCATTTCCCATGAATCTGACTTACTTCTTTCGTTTCAGTCACTCTCATAATATTCTTCAAATAGGTCGTCGTTTAAGGTAGGTACTCTTGACTTTTTTTCAACAGATTAGGGAAAATGAGAATCGGAGTGTGGCATCATTATTATTCCCTAATGATTGGGTTGCCACGCTGATATTTTTTGAATTTGCCGCGATTTTTCAGGGTCTACTTTCATTTGACAGACTCTAGCTCTCTTTTTAATAATAGTATGGAAGTATAGATTTATTCTGTGTGTAGTAAGTACTAGTGGTTCGCCTTGAACTGAGATCTCGCGAGTCTCCGATTAAAACAAAAAAATATTATTTGTTATCTTTGACTATCAAAATTGTGCCACGAAATACTAACCAAAAGACTTGGCCAAACTGTAGGCCAAGTCTTTTGGTTAGTATTTCGTGGCACTATTTTGATAGTCAAAGATTACATACTATGTATTATATATATAATGCTACATTATCCCTGAGAAAAGATTAACGTAGGCTATATTTATTACTAGAAAAGTTAGGGATCCCTACTAAAACTACAATAGTGTAACCCAAGGTGTAAAAAATTAGCCATAAAATGTCTTTCATCGCATTCGCTGCAAAAACTATAATAATATCATAAATTCGAAAGTAACTGTCTCTCTGTTTGTTTGTTACGTTTTTACGACTAAACGGCTGGACCGATTTCGATAAAATTTGGTATATAGATAGGTTATGACCGGGATTGCGGTATAGGCTACTTTTTACCCAATTGAGTAGAAGGAGGGTAATGTTTTTATTTAAAAACTACAGTATTCAATCATTTGCAAGCATCTGTGGAACAAATAAGTTGGATCTATCTACGAGTATGTATAATTTTAAGAACTTTGTTTGTAACCTTATTTGAAGCAAATAAATGATTGATTGATTGATTGTAGTCTTGGCCAAATCTGAATAGGTACTCAAATCATGTGTATGGTTTTTTATACGCAATACAACGTAACGAAGGTTCATTAAACCTGCTGTATGACCTAAACGGAACATTTACTCATAATATCATTTTTTATGGACGACCTCCGTAGTGCAGTGGTTGAATAGCCGGCTGAGACGCAGGAGGTAGCGGGTTCGATTCCCGCCACGGAACAAATGTTTGCATGATCTACAGATATTTGTTCCGGGTCTGGTTGTTTCTCTATATATTATAAGTATGTACATATTTACAAAAAAAAATTATATACTCGTAAGTATTCTATCAGTTATCTGGTTCCCATAGTACAAGCTCTGCTTAGTTTGGGGCTAGATAGCGCTGTGTGAAATGTCCAGCAATATTTATATTTATTATATTTATGGTAATATCATCATAATCTATTAAAAGAGAGTGTGTGCACCGGATATATACCAGACCAGACAGTCAGAAGATAAAAATTTTATTTGACTCTTGTACATATTTAAGTCCCAACAATTTCGTTTATTTCCTATTATTCTGGATTTGTAGCTTTTGAAACGTAGATCTTCCAAGATAAAAGCACTTTCTCGGGAACATATTTTGTGTACCTACCTACTGTTATGACCCGACGTTTAATCTGTGTTACGATCGAAATGTTTCAGTTCAATTCGTGAAACTTCATCACGTTGAGTGCAATCCGCGATTTGCCTCGCACTAATAAAGAAATTTATTTAAAAAATGCATTAATTTATAGAATAGAAGAATAGAATTATTTATTTGACACACACAAAGAAATATAGAACGGATCACAAACAAAATAGGTAGACAGACAAGAAAATAACAAAACAATGAGATTATATTAGACCTACAGCTAGAACACATACGTACCTACCCCACCAGTAGGTAGTAGTTAGCACCAACTAGTCCCGCTCCGTGTCACGCGTGCCCAAACAGGCTCTGCCTCAGCTTTATGCTTCTTTGCAGTAAATGATGCAAAGCAGCGTTGGTTTTCAGGAAGAGCCTTATGTAGGGTGACGTCACAAATTTAAACAATCCAATAATCTAATTTAATTTATCTCTTTCGTCTCGGCCAATGTGTCTTCCAAGTTAGAACCAAAGCAAATTATTCGGCACGCACACTATAAAGGCTCTCGATTTAGCGCTCTCTCCGCTAGACCTGCACTGCAAGTTACCGAGAAGATCGTAAGTGCTGTGTGTTTGGTGTCGCTTACGCGTTTAAAGTCGTGTAGTTTTTTAGCCAATATGTGTGGCAGCAGGTAGCATACCTCAGTGCCTTAAGACGAAAGTCTTCAATCAGTGTGTGTTACCAGTGATGGATGACATATGGAACCGAGACGTGGTCCTTCACTATTGGCCTTATGAATAAGCTCAGAGTCGCTCAACGAGCTATGGAGAGGGCTATGCTCGGGGTTTCTCTACGGGATCGAATCAGAAATGAGGAGATACGTAGGAGAACTCAAGTCACCGACATAGCCCGACGGATTAGGACGTTGAAGTGGCAATGGGCAGGCCATATAGCGCGCAGAGCAGTTGGCCGATGGGGCCGGAAAGTTCTTGAATGGAGGCCACGGACTGGCAAGCGCAGCGTAGGACGTCCACCTACAAGATGGGCAGACGACTTGGTAAGAACCGCAGGTCGGCGTTGGATGCAGGCCGCTTCCGACCGCAGTTCCTCGAGATCAATGGGGGAGGCCTTTGTCCAGCAGTGGACGTCCTACAGCTGATATGATGATGATTTGTGGCAGGTAGAATGAGCTTAAATCACAGTTAATTATAAATTAATATCAACACAGTCTATTTTATGTCCCACTTTCAATTCACTTTTCTTTTTGTATCGAAACATGATTAAAATCGAAAGCGTATTCTCACGACGACGACGTGTTACGACCGAAATGTTTCCTATATTGTATATACTTGTATAAAATATAAAGCCCTTTAAAACTACTAGGACTACTTGATAAACCTTGTTAATTAAGCTGTACATTTCATCGAATATTTTGTACTCTGTTCACAAATGGCTTTCCATTTTAATTAAAAATATATTCAGCCTTCATATTTCAGGTACTAACGAACGCTTTTATCAAACATATTCATTAGGGATGTACTTTTCAGTTGGTTTATACAAAGCTTTGAATAGTTCCAATTAACTGTATAAATAAGCTTGAAACTGTAAAAAATTTATACGTAAAGAACATACCTTTGACATTATCTTCAACTTTTCAAGCGCTTGAACACTACCTCACCTGATGGTATGTGATAGTGTGATCGAGGATGGAGCACGCTTGCCTAGAAAGAACCTATTCACCCGTAACCTTATCTAACCAAAGGTTTTATTATTTGTTATTATGCAAATATTTATTAGGAACGTAAAAACTTTATAGGTAAATTAAGAAGTTACATTTAAACAAAACAATTAGATTTTCCGGAAAGTAGTTTCCGAACCACAACCCTAATCGACATCACTATTGAAATTCGACACAAAGCCCTCGGCAAAATAGTCGATGCAAAAACCACGTCAGCGCCGGAAAATGTAAAATGTATTTGGAAATGACAGCGGCATAATGCTTTTTGATTACCAAAACGAAACCTGTTTAAACAGCGCGGTATTCGGAAAAACGGAATTGTAATTATGCGGTGAGCACAGCTCGCCACGGGGAAGCATTATCAGTTTTTCAGACCTAGATGGGACGCGAGTGGACATTAGAAAGAATTATTATGGTAAAAGAACTTTTATTTTTAGGGTACCGTACCTCAAAAAGTAAAAAAGGAACCCTTTAAGATCACTCTCTTGTCCGTCTGTCTGTCCGTGTGTCACCACCGATTTTCTCAGGAACAGGTAAACCTAGCAAATTGAAATTTATACCAGATACTGAAGTTTATAGTCCCGATTAGGTATATAAAAATGAAGGGTCTTGGTCAACCCGATAAAAAGATATGGGCAAATTTAGATTTTAGCGAAAACTTGTATGTACCAAAATTTACTTTAGTTTTCAATTTTTTCATTTTTCGGAATTTTCCCTTTGCTTGTGCTATAAGGCCTTGCTTTTAACCAAAATTGACAATTCTAGGTCAACCGGAAGTACCCCTATAGGTTTTGGGTCGAAAACCTATATGGTAGTTCCCGTTGACCTAGAATCACGGGCAAAAAAAGAAGGCCTTACAGCACAAATAAAGGAAAAATTCCAAAAAATAAAAAATAAATGAAAATTTAAAGGGTGACCCCATTACTCCCCATAGAAACATAGTTGACGGCAATTAGATAGTCCTTTGAGTTGTATGGACGCTCATACAAATTAGAGGACTAGCTTAATCGGCACCAACCTCAAATAAGGTAAATAAATAAAATTGTGCCATTGAATAAAATAAATATTTAAGTGGGGCTCCCATACAACAGACATGATTTTTTGCCGTTTTTATAGATAATGGTACGGAACCCTTCGTGCGCGAGTTCGACTCGCACTTGGCCGGCTTTTTATTTCAAAAGAAATGTACTTTTTACTTATACTTATTTGTCAATAAAAGTAGCCTAAAATCTCAAACCAGGTCATAATCTGTAATACCTACCTTTACTTACTACAAATCAGTTCAGCCGTGTCGGCGTGAAAGCATAACAAACGAACAGATAAACCAACTTACTTTACCATTTATAATATTAGTATTATTGTATGATACAACGACTACAAGGGTGCCTTTCGACCTTAGATATACGAAGTAGTAGCGATGAATAACTCCGAAGTGAGTGAGTGAAATGAGTCGAGCACTCGGAGTTGAAAGTCTTATTGATTCCGGCCAATTGCTAATGATTCCGACTCCGGAATCATTAATTATTCTTTCGATTCGTGATCGCTAGAGCTCGGGTCCGGAGTAGTTTGCTTTGATTCCGACTCCAAGGAATCATTAATTATTCTTTCGATTCGTGATCGTTAGAGCTCGGGTCCGGAGTAGTTTGCTTTGATTCCGACTCCAAGGTATCATTAATTATTTTTTCGATTCGTGATCGTTAGAGGTCGGGTCCGGAGTAGTTTGCTTTGATTCCGACTCCGAGGAATCATGAATTATTCTTTCGATTCGTAATCGTTAGAGCTCGGGTCCGGAGTAGTTTGCTTTGATTCCGACTCATTTATTTCTTCGATTCGGCACGCACAATCGGCCGGCTTCGTTCGATCGTTGGTTAGCGCTCGGGTAAAATCGGGTTTGTTCAGTCGCTCACTAGGCAGGCATGGAAATGAATGCTTTATTAAAATCATTTTCACTGTCATGGACAATTATTTTCTGTAGAATTTTGACATTATTATTTAACGTTATAACAAGGCTCTTTTCAATTTATTTATATAACTACCATATAACGATTTTTATTATTTTATTTATTACATGCTATGAAACAAGCTGATGTTAAGTGGTAGCCATCGCCTATAACAGAGAATTGCCCCGTAGGTCACGTTCGCTAGAAATCTGCCCTATGATACACTGCCCTGCGTCCATCAACTTGAGGCATACAGATGTAAAGCTTCATGTGCCTGTAATTTTACGGGCAACCATACCCTTTAAACCGAAATACAGCAATGCTGATTGGCGACAGAAATAGGTATGGTGGTGGTACTTCTCCGAGCGAGCGTATTCACAAGAAACTCTACTACTCTTATACTTAACAGTGAAATGCTATACAATGCAAGTCTAACTATACATAGGCTGCTATTTAAGAATCCGGAACTGGCCACTGCATAAATAATATTTAAAAAGAAATTATCACGTTTGAAAATGGAACTCTTTGGCTGTAGAATGCAGGTTATTTCATCCGTCTGTCAATTGTTTTCATTGTGTGGCGCGATTTCAAAAATTGCGTGTCATTATCACAATGGATTTATCTCGAGAAAATTTTCGTGCGATGATTTTTTATGATTTTCGACGTGGTCTAACTCAACAGCAGTGTATCGATCAACTCAGTTCGACTTTTGGGGATAAAGCACCATCGAAGACTACTGTGTATCACTGGTTTAGTGAGTTTAATCGTGGACGTCGTATGCTCACGGACGAAATTAAAGATGGTCGGCCTAAATCAGTTGTTGTGCCACGAAACATCGACGCAGTGCGTAAACTAATAATGCAAGATCGTCATGTGACATATCGAGAGATAGAGGCGATCTTGGGCATTAGTATGACGAGTATACATAAGATATTACACGAACACTTGGCTGCAAAAAAAGTTTGTTCGGGTTGGATACCGCACAACTTGACAATAGATCAAAAACAGGCTCGTGTCGATTGGTGCAAAAAAATGATAAAAAAATACAATCGTGGTGCATCAAAAGCTGTATATAATATCTACACAGGTGATGAATCCTGGATTTATGCATATGACCCCGAAACTAAGCAACAGTCAACAGTTTGGGTCTTCTAACATGAGCCGAACCCAACAAAAGTTGCTCGTGCGAAAAGCACTTTGAAGCAAATGGTCGCCTGTTTTTGTTTTTTTGGTATAGATGGACACGTGGCTACTGTACCCCTAGAAAATTGTAAATCTGTTAATTCAGAGTGGTACACGACCATTTGTTTGCCAGAAGTCTTTGCAGAAATCAGGAAGAATAATCCACAACGCAGAATCATTCTCCATCACGACAATGCAAGCTGTCACACTTCGGGTGAAACGACCCGATATTTGGAGGGTGAAACGGTGGAATTAACGGGTCATCCGCCATATAGCCCTGATTTGGCACCCAACGACTTCTTTTTATTCCCAACCGTGAAGAATAAATTACGTGGTCAACGATTTTCAACCCGAGAAGAAGCCGTTGAGGCATTCAAAAATCATGTTTTGGAGATACCGTCTTCCGATTGGAAAAAGTGCTATGAAAACTGGTTTCACCAAATGCAAAAGTGCATTGATCATCATGGCGAATATTTTGAAAAGCAATAAAACCATATTTAACAGTCAATGATAGTTATTTTATTTTATTCCGGATACATAAATAGCAGCCCTCGTAATACAATTAAAAAAATGGTTTTGTTCTTTTCTGTTCACTCACTGTTTTGAATGTTGGTGTATAATGGTAATTTTTGTTTTATTTTTCTTATTTTTAGTTGACACTCCTTGTGGCATAAATAATAATATAATTAGTACCGATATAATTAGTCTATTTAAGCTATATTTTATTGTTAATTTTATTACTGTGGCGTCATCCTCGATACCGAGTACGTCCCTACTAAGCACCTACCTGTAGAAACTCTGTGATCTACCAACCCAAAGCAAGGTTTGAACTATTGTGCGCACCAAGAGCGAGGCGACTCACCCCGATACTCCTACCTTACTAGAAACGATTAACGGTCGACTGTGGACGGAATGGTACAGCACCGAGTAAAAGAATCAAAGGAATAGAGGAATCAGATCGGATGGCGGAGTCGGAATAAGTGAATATATTCACTTTGAGGAATAAAGAGTACCCATGACTACGAAGTAGCTAAGCGGAGTGAGCTAAGTTGAAGGTAAGGTACGAAACTATGTGTCACCAAAGCTAGCTCTCCCCTTGTTAACTTAAAAGAAAGGTTTGCTTATCTCCATTCTTCCAATATTTTTTCTCTCAGGTCATCGGAAAACTTATTCCTCAAAACACCCGTACACCCGTTCCTTCTACGGAAAATCATTCACTGTCGAAGCTGTGGGCCTGTGGAATGCTTTGCATGTGGAAATTATACGGGCTCCTTCACAGCACTCTTATAGGCTGAGATAAAACCAGCATTACCTAAATGCCTAGCTTTCTCGTCATTTGAGTGACCTATTTATTTATTTAATATGTATATTGATTTTATTGTCCCCGTTTTATTAGATTTGCAAGAATAATGATTTAGGTTATTAGTTTGGTGTATATTAGTATATCGTTTGACACAGTTTTTTATTAGATAAGTATATTTTTTTTATTTCTTTCATTTTTAAATACACGGTGTCCTTTAAATCACTGTTTTCCCAGAACAAACGTTGCTCAGACCATGGTCTAATAACTGTTTATAGTATAAAATAAGAGAATAAATAAAAAAAACTAGACCTTCTCAAATAAGTCTAACTTTGTTCAAAAACTAACCGTGACACAAAGTTCATGGTTACGCTAGCCGTGCCGTAGTGTATTACCTACTTCTTATGTACCTAATAGCTACCGGTCAGCGCGCTGACTATGTTGTAGGGCGTAACGTTAAAATAGACGTTTTAAGTTCGCAACTTTTTATATTTTTTAAAGACTGATTTCGTTTTATTTTTTAATTTGATGTTAAAAACTGTTAGTAGACCATAGTCTGAACAACGTTTATTCTGGGAAAACAGTGATTCAAAGGGCACCATGTATATATACTCAGTACACCGCTGTCCGTTACCGCTTCGCTCTTTACTTTCCATCCAAAGGTTGCCTGATATTTAACATAAATTAGTTTTTTTAAGTATTCCTGGTGTACATTATAGAATTATTCTATTCTATTCTAGAAGCTAAGTGGTGTAGCGATAAAGATGTGCAACGCCAACTGCTCTGCTGCAGCTGCTGCGAAGTTTGCTCGCATCAATGATATTTTATAAGGGGTTTAAAACCCCTTTACCCCTTTTAAAACCTCATTGGCTCGCATCCAATGCATCCAGTATGTTAAAAACATAGCTTCATTGAACCCCTTTGCCCCAGAGCTATCATCAGGGATCCTATTGTTGAATTCGACACATCCATAGCTTAGCAACGTAACACATATCTGTTCGGAAAGGCAGCCTAACCCGTGCCGGTTGCAATGATCTTAGAAAATAATTCGTTCCAACAGCCTTCGGGGTCTGCAATTCAAAATAAGTTCATAAACAGGCTGGCTTTATGCTATGCAGCCATGGCCCCGATATCTAGGCCATGGCGTATTACATACCTTAAGAGTTTGAGGGATCCTCTTGACCTTATTTATTTAATGAAGATACAACCATAGAAATCAATGTTCCCTGCGATATAACTAACTGTTATACTGGTAAGCTGTGACTGAAAACCAAATACTTACCTGCATCATCATTACAAGGTAAGTACATCAAGTGCGTTAATTAATGCGTAAATGAGAATTTTCCATTGCAAACGTTATATTGTGTTTAACTACAATATTATCATTGCAAAATTTTAAACACTGTGTTGGCTATTTCGGTATTGCTCTTTGTTTTGATGTAAATTAAATTTTGCATTCTAAAGAAGAGTCGGACTCGCCCATGAAGGTTTCCGTAGCAGTAAGTAACATAATATAAAAGTTCTTATAGTTCGTTGTAACTTTTTTTATATTTGAGTAGATTGAATGAAAGGTAAATTGCGGTTTACGATTTATGACGTATTAAAAAACTACTTACTAGATCTCGTTCAAACCAATTTTCGGTAGAAGTTTGCATGATAATGTACATCATATATTTTTTTTAGTTTTATCATTCACTTATCTTAGAAGTTACAGGGGGGGGGGGGGTACATTTTACCACTTTGGAAGTGTCTCTCGCGCAAACTATGTATTCGGTTTAGAAACAAATGATATTAGAAACCTCAACATCATTTTTGAAGACCTATCCATAAATAAAAAAATGTATGAATATGATTGATAGCTGGGTAAATAAGGGAACTGCAGAGTGCGAAATGATTGAATGATTTAGAAGAATGTTTTCCCCAACATCTACACCGTCCTTTAAGCTTGGCGGTCCTTAATCAACAAAGAAAATGAAAAATAAGTAATTAAACGGAATACTCTACCTTAATATCAATATTCAATACCAACGCGTAGTTACATTAGTTAACCACCATTTGACATATGAATACGAAACAGATGAAAGTTAGAAAAGATACACGTATTGAATAACTTTAGTCCGTGTCGAGTAGCCAGTGTAGATCAAGGAAGGCACCAATTTTTCGCATTCAATCTATTACACCTGGGATAAGACAATCCAGAAAACACAAAGATAAAACTACTCCTCCCTAAAGTTTACCGCAAAACTTAACTCTAAAGAAGTTTAGTAACGTACGAACTAGGGAATGCAATCCCGATCTCGCGAGATCTCGTGTAATTTTTCGGGATCAATCCCGACGCATCATATGACGAGATCCCGTTCGAGACTGACGGGATTGGGCGGCAGTGTTCAGCGACGCTACACACGTCCACTCGGGGCGCAAGCGGCGCGCTGACTGACGGCCGCGAGCGGCAGGAACGCCAAACAGCGTTAGAAAACTATTCCGACTATTTCCGAATATTAGCGACAGGTGACGATAATTATTTAGTTGGTAAGATTAAAGAATAAAGATTTTTATTTTCTTTCGAGTATTATGTTATTTTAGTTAACCTCACTATCACAAACAATCAGTTATTATCTTTTTCAGTCTCCGAATTTAACATTTTTTTTAAACTAGACGGAATTGTTATTTCTAATCCGGCGGGATCTCGAATTTGCAATCTCGACTCGGGATTGCATTCCCTAGTACGAACTACCTTTAGTAATAATATCTTCATGACTGCAGTAATATTTACCATTAATATTTCTAAACCAAACGTACACACCCATTTATTATCGGTCCATGTTTTAAAGTTGTAAATGCTTGATAGCTATTTTTATCACAACCATTTTGTGTTATGCTAATATATTTTTATTACTAGTGGTTCGCCCCGAACTGAGATCTCGCGAGTATCCCAAAACACAAAAAATGCGTTTAGGGATCGTTGTGCAAGCCAGCCTTAATCTTTGACTAATAAAATAGTGCCATGAAATACGTAGCCAACTTGACCTAAAGTTTCATTCAAATGACAGGAAACGGGAGTTCATGCAATTTGGTTATTTTTTTGAGGTACAAATTGCAGTTATTCTGGATTTCAGACTTTTGCTTATATATGTGTCACTTAAACCACATGCATACCAAATTACAGCACTGTGGGGTCACTGGTGTACCCTGTGAGTTTTGTCAAATTTCAGTTTTTATAACACAAGTTTTAAAACAGTTCAGCTATTAACTCAAAAACTATCTTCCCACTTAGCCAATATCTCAACAACCCCCCCCCCCCCCCCCCCCCCACATTTTAGCTCATTTAGTCACACCAAAATTGTATCATTACATGTACTATGTAGCAAATTTCACGATGATCGGATCAACGCTTCGAAAGTTATCCTGGGACAAACAAACATACATACATACATACAATGCCGATTTTTCCAAGTTGATTTAGAGATCTCGCTTCACTCGATCAATTATTATTTTTTTAGGTTTATACCATGTAGGTATGTTTTTTATTAATTAATATATTATGCAGATACACCGCCGTCATGTGATCAAGTATTAACCTGTCTTTTAGCGATAAGACCGCCCATTGTACTAAATCATTTTGTAAAATTCTGTTCCGTAATTATTTTGATGTACAATTAAAAGTTATCTTATCTTAATCTATAAACTAGTTTGCCTTTGACTTAACGAAGAAGTCATTATTATAAATACAACCGACAATGTTTCGGTTCAATTGTCGGTCGAAACACCGATAAGACGGTACGTTATAAATCCCGTATGTATAATAATGATTAAAATCAATCACGAAAGTTTTCTAACGAAGAAGTGTTAATTTTAGACGGGACTTTACAAAAGCGATTGCAAAAAAAACATGAGATAAATGTAGGTAAAATCTAAAAATAAC
Source organism: Philereme vetulata (assembly GCA_918857605.2). NCBI lineage: Eukaryota > Metazoa > Arthropoda > Insecta > Lepidoptera > Geometridae > Philereme > Philereme vetulata. Next base: position 7,437,657 of record OU975439.1, on the reverse strand, counting down.
ACAGTCCGTTCCGCACCGCTGCTGTTGACTACTACATAATTACAGAACTATTGTGTGAAAAATTCTGAGTTGTTTATCACCAAATGGGTTGCGTTGCGATGGACGATGCATAAAATGAGTTAATGAGGGACATCACAGAACCTTTAAGGGGGCACCGGAGGGACAATCGCCCATACAACACGTACTACCAAGATCATTTATAATTGGAGCATATTTCTACCTTAAAAGGGTATTATTTTAATTTGAATAGTATTTCTCTAGGTTCCCAACCATATATTAGATCAAAATACTTACCTAAAATGAAATAGGAGCGTATCGCATTCTGCATGTTTTTACGTCATAAAATATCTGTTTTCAACCTAATTGTTTCGTATTAAAAACAACAACATCTTACGTATCCTAGTCATGAGAACATAGATTAAATCGTCTAGTTACAGAATAACAACACAATGAGAAAAATACAACAAGTTTTCAGTCATCATTTTTGGTATTACGGAACACGGTCAATATCTAATCAAATTTGGAATCGTTCTATTGCTATCACTGTCGCTCTGTGTGGCTAAACTTCGTCACTAAACAGGGATAGCGATATTCAGGCCGAAGTTTTTGACACGGCCGAATTGAACTTGCGCTCAGGGTTCGCCGGCGCGTTAAGAGGAAATACCACGGGCTAGAGAATATTGAAAAATAGGAACATATTTGTAAAATCTATTGCTGTCCCGCAGTATCGCGCATACTGCGCGATAGAGACAACTGCAGCTTGTCCCGAAAATACCTATTAAAATTACACAAAATCAACGATTCGTAGTCCCCTGATTCCTTCTCCAAAACTTGACCGATTTAACTACTTTCTTCATTATAAATTAAAGATAGGCTTTGGCCGTGTTCCTATGTTTTCCTTTTTATATAATCTAGTCAAATTTGTTTTCTCGATGTTTGAACACAGCGGAAAATCTGAAAAATTTTATACGTTTTTGAATGTTCATATCTCTTTTAATAATTAATTTATGAAAAAAGGAAAATATAGGGACATGCCAATAATGGCCATCGATTTTTGAAAAAAAAATTATTGCTGTACTGGCCCCAGGGAGGTGTTTCCTCCCTACTCGTTTCGGGGACTACGTTTGTATGGAAAAAGGTCCCTTGTGTTGCCTCTTAACACCTTAGACCTTAGACACCATGACACCTTAGACACCTCCGTGTTGCAGCGGACGAATAGCCGGCTGACACGCAGGAGGTAGCGGGTTCGATTCTCGCCGCGGAACAAATGTTTGCATGATCTGCAGATATTTTTTTTTATTTGTGGGGAAACAGGCTTACGGCCCACCCGATGGTAATCGGTCACCGTCGCCTATTGACACCGGCAACACCTGGGGTATTGTCGATGCGTTCCCTGCACTGTAGAAACCTCTTTGCCTTTCTCTTGAAGCGTGCCATGTCGTAGCCTAATGGGAAAACCTCAGATGGTCAGATTGTTCCGGGTCTGGTTGTTTCTCTATATATTATAAGTATGTATTAACAAAAAAAAATTATATAAGTATAAATGTATATCAGTTATCTGGTTCCCATAGCACAAGCTCTGCTTAGATTGAGGCTAGATAGCGCTGTGTGAAATGCCCAGCAAATCCGGCAATATTTATTATTAATATTTAAAATCCTGATTGACTTGAATAGCATCAAAGACCGATCTGGTTCTAAGAGTCTCGTTTTTTATTGCCTTCGAAAGCAATTACTAATAATAACATGTTTCCGAGAAACTTGCGAGGTAAGGTATGCTGGCTAACAAGAGACGCGAGTAGAACTAATTTTAAGGTCGCACGACAAAAAATTGTGTAAGAACAGTTAAAAAAAACAATTAGTGACTCCAGTTGTTAACTTGGCTTGAATAATTTTATACTCCACAAAAGGTAAACTATACAGGCTGTTTGATAATATACTGACGATATTCAAGTGACGGTTTCTCAAAATATAAAAAAAGACTTCTCGGAAAAAAACTACTAGTAAAATAAAATCTACTAAGTCTAGGTGATTAATTCGATATAAAACTTACTGCCTACTCGCAATCGATATCCAAAATAAAGGAGATCTGATATCTGATATCTTTCGGAAATGGCTGCGGGTTTTGGGCTAGAAAAGGACAACAAGAGATATCTTGAGACGTCACCAATACAGTATCTATGGTTAGATGGCAAGCATTATGCAAAAGCATACCATAAGTTTATTATGTTTGTTTTGACATGCCAAAATAAATTTCACATTTCTATGGTAAACATTTCACAAATTTATTTATTATTCTCATCAAAATAACCCCTTTCATTTTTGTGCGTATATTATCAAACTTCCTATATAACTGTATACCTATATCTGTTTGTGACTCTACATTCAATTTAAAATTTCGGTTCATTTATATATACACTTTTTATTCTTTTTTATCAAGATGTTGTTTTTTAGAGTTCCGTACCCAAAGGGTAAAACGGGACCCTATTACTAAGACTCCGCTGTCTGTCCGTCTGTCAACAGGCTGTATTTCATAAACCGTGATAGTTACACAGTTAAAATTTTCACAGTATATCTGTTGCCGATATAACAACAAATACTAAAAACAGAATAAAACAAATATTTAAGGGGGGCTCCCATACAACAAACGTGAATTTTTTGCTCGTTTTTGCTTGATATTTATAACGGCAAAAGGTAGACGCTTGAAATATTCACATAATATTGAGTTATATTATTCACTTTAAAAATAAATAATTAAATTAAAATAAAGTTTATATTTAAGGGGGGCTCCCATACAACAAACGTGATTTTTTCAAATTTTTTTTCTCGGTCTGTTTAACGATTGGGCTCTCATTCAACAGACATGATGAACCTTTCGTGTGCAAGTCCGACTCGCAGTTGGTCGGTTTTTTTACAAGTAGCTGGTAATAAAGTGGCTACCTATACATGGCAGTGGGTGCAAACGCGCTAAAATGATGATGATGATCATAGATGATGGCACAAGCTCATGTAATGTTAAACAGTTATCACCATTATTAGCATTACGTAATGTATATATAATTTGGTTTAAGTTCAGTGCTATATTCATGAGTCACAGTAATATTATATATGCGAAAGTTTGGATGTTTGTTTGTTACTTAATCACGCCGTAACCGCTGAACCATTTTCGATTAAATTTGGTATATGTATACGTAGATACGTAGATACCTGGATCACCACAGGCTACCATTTATCCCATAAATCAGTTCCCATGGGATAAAAAATGGGATGTCAAAGTTTATTTAATGTATTTTGCACCCCAGAACAACGCGGACGAAGCCGCTGGCAACAAGTAGTTTATAATATAGTGTTTTTTTAACTGTAACAGTACGGCAGCACTAGGGAATGCAATCCCAATCTCGCGAGATCTCGTGTAATTTTTCGGGATCAATCCCGACGCATCATATGACGAGATCCCGTCCGAGATTGACGGGATTGGGCGGCAGTGGTCAGCGACGCTACACACGTCCACTCGGGGCGAAAGCGGCGCGCTGACTGACGGCCGCGAGCGGCAGGAACGCCAAACAGCGTTAGTAAACTATTCCGACTATTTCCGAATATTAGCGACAGGTGACGATAATTATTTAGTTGGTAAGATAAAAGAATAAAGATTTTTATTTTCTTTCGAGTAATATGTTATTTTAGTTAACCTCACTATCACAAACAAGCAGTTATTAGCTTTTTCAGTCATCCGAATTTAATTTTTTTTTAAACTATACGGGATCCCGAAAATTCCGGGATCCCGCGGGATTGATATTTCTAATCCCGCGGAATCTCGAATTTGCAATCTCGAGTCGGGATTGCATTCCCTAGGCAGCACCCATAACCAGAGGAGATACAGGTGCAGTTTCTTTTAAAACATCAGCTCGTTTTCGAAAAAAAACTTTTTGGCATTAAATTTTTTATGGTCAAGTGTGAGTAGCGCCTTAAAATGAATCAAGTTGGTAATTTTTTTTGATGCCGATCGATGCAGTACTTTGTAAGGATCATTTTATTGTATTAGATGAAAAAAATCTAAACAGCGAAAGTTAGTAGTCAAATTTGATAAAAAGTATTCTCGTACAACAGGACAAACAAAATTCCTTGTACAAACATTTTATTAGATTCTAATTGCACATTAAAGAAGTATTATTACAAAAATATAATATAAAGTATTATTAAATAAAAATAAAAGGTGGCTGTAATTTCACCGGCACCCATACCCTACAAACTTAGCGGTATAAATAGGTAACTTGAGAACTCTCTCACGAGGAGCTCTAATAGTAATGTACTTCGTAGTATGTTTAAGACCCGGCTGCCGCTAGACGCACACTGTGGATAAAAAGAAACTCCCCACCGCCTGATTTTATCACCCCACAGGAACCTCCCGGGCACGATCTGCCGTGGCCAGGCCCCGTGCCAGTTGGCCGCTGCAGACCGAATATGTGCAAATGGAGATTCAGGGACTCTAACTAAACGCAGTGCGACTGCGGTTATCCCGCGCAGTCAATGCAGCACTTGCTAATGTGCCCTTTGTGTCCGAACACCTGCACGATGGAGGACCTAATAACCGCCTCGCCTAATGCTATTGTTGTGGTCAAACACCTGTCCAACATAGTATAAATGAAAACGCAGAACCCTTGACACGCTAAGAAGAAGAAGAAGTATGTTTATTTTCACATGTAAATCACACTATCACACAAATATTATAAATGCGAAAGTTTGGACGTTTGTTACTCAATCACGTCAAAACGGCTGAAACGATTTCGATGAAATTTGGTATGAACGTAGATTAAAACCTGAATTACCACATAGGCTACATTTTATCTCATACATCAGTTCCCATAGGATAAAAATAGGATGTCAAAGTTTCTATTATAATGTTGACTATGTCTCTACTAGTTGACACAGTATTGGTAATAGGATCTTATACTCTATATCAAATTAAATCAAATAATTTATTTTCACAGAAGTATAACATTCATGCTATTCACAGGACAGTATGTGAACATTAAAAGATCACTATCTCCCACCTCAGGTATAAACCTGTGTTGTGGGAACGTTTTTTTTTTTTTTTTCGAATGGACTAATCTCGCTGTTGGCCTCTGAGGCCGTGACAGCTTAACCGAACTTTTGGCGAGCGCAGATGGCGCTCAGCCCTGTAAGTTTTTTAGGCAACTAGCGCAAGGGCACCACTTAGGTACGAACCTCGGCTTGGGCTGTTGCCGGGATGGGGATAGGAGAGAAACGCCCGGGTACATGTCTGTACCTCGTATAAGCGGCGACTGAAGGGACTCGTCGACCTCGCCGGCGAGGTCGGTGTTTCTGTGAAGTGTTTGCTCTGTCTGATATAGATGACTCACCTTCCGCATTAGCAGAGGTGATTTCGTCATCCGGGTCTCCGAGAACGTGTCTCGGACGACGGAGGATTTCCTTGTGTTGTGGGAAGGTAGTCGCTTTCGTCCGTTTTTATACAGTAGGTAGGTACTCAAGAGTATTAAACAAAAAATAATATTTTTTTAAAAAGACATGCATTAATTAATTAATAAATTTTTAATATTGAGGGCAGCATTACGTTGCATAATGTTTGTGTGTATGCGAGGGTGTGTTATTGTGTGTGTGTGTAAGTGCGTGTGTGGATGTGGTGTATGTGTGTTATGTGATTGTGTATGAATGTATATAAGTAGATACAGAATATGATGCATTGTGGGTTATTAAGCGTTATATAGGTGTGAGACATTTATAATTGTATCCTTTCACATTTTCAGCATAGCCAACTAAAATCAACTTTCTGGCCTTTTTGTCCCATTTCAAACGTTTTTTCTTTGGGAACATGTACCTTATCTGTACTTCCAAATATACGCAAATGGTTTAAGTTTGGTTTCTGGCCTGTCCAAATTTCATATGGAGTTTTGTTATTTAGTATATATTTTTGCACCCCAGAACAACGCGGGCAAAGTCGCTGGCAACAGCCAGTATTATAAATTCTAAAGTAACTGTCGTTTGTTTGTTACATTTTCACATCTAGACAGCTTGACCGATTTCGATAATTAAATAAATAAATATTGCTAGACATTTCACACAGCGCTATCTAGCCCCAAACTAAGCAGAGCTTGTAGGTATTATGGGAACCAGATAACTGATAGAAATACTTATATACTTTTTTTGTAAATACATACTTATAATATATATAGAAAAACATCCAGACCAGGAACAAATATTTGTGGATCAACATTTGTTGCGCGGCGGGAATCGAACCCTCTACCTTCTGCGCCTCAGCCAGCTATTCGCCCACTGCACCACGGAGGTCGTCAAATAAAAAAAATGGAATATAGATAGATTATGACCTAGATTGGCACATAGGTTACTTTTTATTGACAAACCACACGTGCGAAGCCGCGGTCGGTAAAAATATATATTGAAGTGCCCAATTATGAGCGTTTTCATTGGAAACTACAAATTTTAGCCTTCATTAGCGGAGATATAACGATTGTGGTTTTAATGGCGCGTTGGGTTCATTATGAATAAGTGAGGAGTTTTGAAATGGACCGTAAAAATTGCTAAAAACAGTCAACCATTATTGCCTAAATATTTACAAACAGTTGGCCATCGTAAAAAATAATTAGCAACACACTATTTTAGAGGTTATGTGTGTACCTACTCTGCAGGTACTAATTTCGATCATATACCTATAGGTACTTATTGATTGTTTCACTATCACTGAGTAACGCTATCCAACGGATAAAAAATATATACATCTCTGTTTTCACATAAAAATAGTTAAAGAGAGAATGAAAAATGAATTATTGGTTAAAAAAAGAGTAAATACAAAGGTCGACCTCCATGGCGCAGTGAGCGAATATCCGGCTGAGACGCAGGAGGTAGTGGGTTCGATTCCCGCCGCGGAACAAATGTTTGCATAATCTACAGTTATTTGTTCCGAGTCTGGTTGTTTTTCTATATATTATAAGTATGTATTTACAAAAAAAAAAGTATATAAGTATTCTATCAGTTATCTGGTTCCCATATTACAAGCTCTGCTTAGTTTGGGGCTAGATAGCGCTGTGTGAAATGTCCAGCAATATTTATTTATTTATATTATACAAGTAGCCAATTTGTTACAATCACAGTTACAAGGCACTGGGTAAAGAATAACTATATACGAATCTATAACAAATCAATCAAGAAATAAGTCTCTTAAAGTATATAATAACTTAAGTAAGTACTATCAGTACAATGGTGCGTGAAAAGCCGGACTAGATTTTCTTTATCCCGGTTTTTGACGTCTTCCATTGGACAAACGAGGCTGATCTTATAGCAATTGTCTTGATTAATGTAAGAGCGAGTTAACGAAAAGTTATTTTAAGTTTTGTAGTAATTTTAAATTTAATTTATAAGGCTAGGTATATGAATTATTATTTTTGTATTGTTAGCACATCCTCCGTTTCATAAATGATTTTATACGTCACTTAAAGTTGCCCGAATGCAGTCCGAAAAATGGGTCCTTGTAACATCATGGACCACAGAACATAAAAAACAATAGAACTAGCATGATGACTTTTCAGTATGAACACCAGTAAAAAACTCACACATGTAAAAACTAGCACACTTAGAAATAAAAGTTATAATTGGTTAAAAGAGAACGTTCAAAAAGTCATAAAACCATAAAACTAATTTTACGGATATAAAACCTTAGCCACAAAGGGAACATGGTTTAAAATTCAATAAAATAAATAGTAATAAAAAATTAAAGTCTACTCACCTAAAGATGGCGCTTTAGAAAATATTTTTATTTTAGTCTCTATTATTTAGTTATAAGACTGATAATACAATGGCTAACGATTTTTGTTATAGTCTCTAACAGCAAATAATAAGATTGATAATGCCATGGCTGTTACTCTCTAGTCCAAAATACTTTGCTACTGCTTTAGTGATGTAGATATCAGGATACAAGACGAATGTATCGATATCGATCATCACCTACCTACTATGGATAACGAAATAGGTACGTCAGGTTATAAATTTATAATATAGGTGGTCGAAATAAACAGCTTTTCGTTTATTTCTTTGATATCATAATCACAGGTTTCCAACTCATAAATACTTAAAAAAATATTATATTACTGGAATATTAATACTGAATTATTATACGAGGGGCACACTTAAAGTTTCCGGAATCAATAATACTAAAATACTATTATGGTCAAAAATTAATTTATTTTTTATTTCTCAAAATATTCTCCCTTTGCGTCAATGCACTTTTTCATACAATTGAACCAATTTTGAAAACATTTGTGCCACTCCTCCGGTGGTGACGTCAGATACATTTTTTTCATACTCTTCGACAGCCTCTTCTGGTGATGAAAACCGTTGATCGGGTAATTGATTCTTGATTTTTGGGAACAGAAAAAAGTCACACGGTGCCAGGTCAGGACTCTGTATGCTGGATGACTCATAAGTTGTACATTTTTTTTATGTCTGGTGACTTGGGGAAACAGAAAACAGAAGTTATTATAATATTTCACACCATAGGTCTAAAATGCATTCAAAAAATCATCAATAAAACAACAAAAGGAATTAACGCCCTAAAACTTATACACCTTTTAATAGGGAGTAACTAATTAAAGCTGTCGATAACACATTCATCAGTTTATTGGGGGTCACATCCCTAATTGAGTAGCGTAAGTTGAGGTTTAAGAGAAACACGACCTTAAAGAGTATGATTCACAGTCTATTTTGTTTGACGATTTTGCATTTTAAACAAAACTAACAAAAAACAATAAAATAATACTTACCGGTGATGGGATATGCCCCTTTTGTTAAATTTTTGTTTCGGCTATAATATTTACGCTCCAAAACTGCACAATATGGCATTTTTATATTTTTTTGAAGTACGTTTACCCCACAGTAATTGAAACACGACTGAAGTGAGCGAAGCTTGTAGTGCGCGGAACTCCGCGTACTTAGTGTTACGCGGGCTCCGCCTACTTACGACTTCTATTGTTTTTTGTGTTCTGTGCCATGGACGCCTGAAGACGGAAGGCGACGTCGGGGTCGGCCGAGAAAGCGTTGGCGGGACGATCTCGACACCTTCCAAAGAGTATGGTGGGAAATATTGAGGGATGCTTGAAAAGACTTGAGGCAGACTTTTGACCAGTAGTAGAATAAAAATAATTGTTGTTATTCGGAAGTCATGAAATAGGCACTTTTCAAATATTTAACAAATATATTTTACAACTGAGTTCCATTCATATAAAAGAAACAGTGCTGATCATTTTCGGATCGGCTGACCTAATCTTCAAAACACATACTTTTATGAACCACCCCAGTCAAACAAGATTTCTAATAAATAAAAGCGGCCAAGTGCGAGTCGGACTCGCCCATGTAGGGTTCCGTAGCAGCAAGTAACATAATATAAAAGTTCTTGTAGTTCGTTGTAACTTTTTTTTTATTTATGTGTTGATTGAATGAAAGGTAAATTGCGGTTTATGATTTATGACGTATTAAAAAAACTACTTACTAGATCTCGTTCAAATCACTTTTCGGTGGAAGTTTGCATGGTAATGTACATCATATATTTTTTTGAGTTTTATCATTCTCTTATTTCAGAAGTTACTGAGGAGGGAGGCAACACATTTTACCACTTTGGAAGTGTCTCTCGCGCAAACTATTCGGTTTAAAAAAAATGGTATTAGAAACTTTAATCTTATCATTTTTGAAGAACTATCTATAGATACCCCACGCGTATGGGTTAGATGAAAAATAATTGAGTTTCAGTTCTAAGTATGGGGAACCCCCAAAATGTACTGCTTTTTTTTCTATTCTTGTGTGAAAATCTTAATGCGGTTCACAGAATACATCTACTTACCAAGTTTAAACACTATAGTTCTTATAGTTTCGGAAAAAAGTGGCTGTGACATACGGACGGACAGACAGACAGACAGATATGACGAATCCATAAGGGTTCCGTTTTTTGCCATTTGGTTACGGAACCCTAAAAACCCGCTTCCGAATCGGTCCACCCGTTTGAGAACTAGGATGCCACAGACAGACACAGATAGTCATAGGCGTCAAACTTCTAAGCTAACTAAACTGATATTTTTTTAATGTTATTTGTGGGGAAACAGGCTTACGGCCCACCTGATGGTAAGCGGTAACCGTCGCCTATTGACACCGGCAACACCCGGGGTATTGTCGATGCGTTCCCTGCACTGTAGAAACCTCTTTACATTTCTCTTGAAGCGTGCCATGTCGTAGTCTAATGGGAAAACCACAGATGGTAGCTCATTCCACATCTTGCAAGTATGGGGTAGAAAAGATCGCGTGAAGCGTGTGGTGCGCGATACCCAATTGTCGATTATATGTGGATAAGCTTTATTACGTTGATATACCACCCATTCGCAATTTCGCACACACCTTTTGGTTCTACGTTCTTGATGCGTACAGCTAAGGTATGGAACGCTTTGCCGTCATCTGTTTTTCCTAAAAAATACAATCCGGGCCTCCTTAAGGTAAGAGTGAAGAGGTTTCTTCTAGATCTTCGTGCTTCATCTTAGACCATCATCAAACATTGCGCTTGATACACTATAAAGTTACCTTATTTTCTATGGAGATGTGAACAGCGCCCCTAGCAGGAAATTTATAAAACTAACTTATCTATACTCCCTGTTAGGAGCGCTGTTCACATCTCCATAGAAAATAAGGTATATGAAAACTTTATACTTTATAGTACACTAGCTTTTTTATATTAGTTATATGGCAAACGAGCATGCAGTCCATCAGATGTTAAGTGGCTACTGCAGCCCATGGATATCCACATAGAATTCAAAACAAGCTATTAAGTATGTTGTCATTATGTACTCGTGCTGTAAGACCTTGCTTTTAACAAAAATTGACAATTCTAGGTCAACCGGAAGTACCCTATAGGTTATGGTAGTACCCGTTGACCTAGAATCACGAAATTTGGCAATAAGCAAGGTATATGTATAGAGACCCGTTTAATTTTTTTCTTTAATTTTCGGAATTTTCCTTGATTTCTGCTGTAAGGCAGAAATTCCGAAAATTAAAGAAAAAAATTAAACGGGTCTCTATACATACATAGTTGACGCCAATTATAGTCCTCTGAGTTGTATGGGCGCTCATACAATTTAGAGGACTAGGTAGCTTAATCGGCACCAGCCTCAAATATGGTAAATAAATAAAATTATGCTATTGAATAAAATAGATATTTAAGTGGGGCTCCCATACAACAGACATGATTTTGCCGTTTTTATAGATAATGGTACGGAACATTTCGTGCGCGCGTCCGACTCGTACTGAGCCGGTTTTTTCAGTTATATACTTATTTAAGGCGCTAACCGTAGCCGATGACCTTGTGCAAATGGGCGTAGCTATTGTTTCGGCCCCGCACTTTCCGCCACACGCATCTAACCGACCAGCAAATAGGCGAGCGCGAGGCAGACGAGCACAACCCTCCCGTATGACAGTCAGCGGTACACTGCCGCCCGTCGCCCCCGCAACCACCTTCTAAGGGTACGCCCGCTAATTATTCGGAAAAATTGAAATTAGTTAATTGCCACGTGAAAGACTGTCTCAGCACAAAATCATTTGTTCAACTTGAAGGTATAGTCTTTGCCCACATTTAGGTGACAGAAAATTACAAAATTTTACGTCGTTTAGAGGTTGAATCAAATTGAAAGTCTAAAACAGCTACATTTTGTTATTTCTTTTCTCATAGTAAATAAACAGGTAGAACTTTTTTTTAATGCTCACTTTTCAGATAAAAGGTCAATGAAAGACATATATTTTTTGAGCGCATAAAACTGATTCCTCCCTGAGGAGAAAACCTCCAGCATAAGACCAATCAGCTACTATATTCGCCTAAATAACAAATGCATGTAAGTCGATGATAATCTAGTTAAAAACTAAAAACCCTATAATTTATAATTTCAGAAGCGTCTGACATCTTTGACAGTGCTACTTGGAACTGTAGCACTATGCGCAGGCGCACTTGTCAAGCCCCCCAGCGGCAACGGCAACTTCGAGTTGCTGATCCTCCACAACAACGATATGCACGCGAGGTTCGAGCAGACGTCACAGCTTAGTGGAGCCTGCACATTAGCTGATAGGGAGGCGGGGAAATGCTACGGCGGCTTCCCTAGAGTTGCGCACCTGTGAGTAACTTATTTTTGTAATCAACGAGCAGAACGAGAATGGCCACTTTATGTTGCTGATCCTTTACACCAACGATATGCACGCGAGGTTCAAGCAGACGTCGCAGCTTAGTGGAGCTTGCACTTTAGCTGATAGGGAGGTGGGGAAATGCTACGGCGGCTTCCTTAGAGTTGCGCACTTGTGAGTAACTTATTTTTGTAATCAACGAGCAGAACGAGAATGGCCACTTTATGTTGCTGATCCTTTACACCAACGATATGCACGCGAGGTTCAAGCAGACGTCGCAGCTTAGTGGAGCTTGCACTTTAGCTGATAGGGAGGCGGGGAAATGCTACGGCGGCTTCCTTAGAGTTGCGCACCTGTGAGTAACTTATTTTTGTAATCAACGAGCAGAACGAGAATGGCCACTTTATGTTGCTGATCCTTTACACCAACGATATGCACGCGAGGTTCAAGCAGACGTCGCAGCTTAGTGGAGCTTGCACTTTAGCTGATAGGGAGGCGGGGAAATGCTACGGCGGCTTCCTTAGAGTTGCGCACCTGTGAGTAACTTATTTTTGTAATCAACGAGCAGAACGAGAATGGCCACTTTATGTTGCTGATCCTTTACACCAACGATATGCACGCGAGGTTCAAGCAGACGTCGCAGCTTAGTGGAGCTTGCACTTTAGCTGATAGGGAGGCGGAGAAATGCTACGGCGGCTTCCTTAGAGTTGCGCACCTGTGAGTAACTTATTTTTGTAATCAACGAGCAGAACGAGAATGGCCACTTTATGTTGCTGATCCTTTACACCAACGATATGCACGCGAGGTTCAAGCAGACGTCGCAGCTTAGTGGAGCTTGCACTTTAGCTGATAGGGAGGTGGGGAAATGCTACGGCGGCTTCCTTAGAGTTGCGCAGCCTTTACAACCATGATATTATTAGTACGAGGGGTACAAGCAACAGTTGCGGTTCATTGCAGCTTGCACGATAGCTGATAGGGGTGCGGGAAAATGCCACGGTGAGTTCCGTAAAGTTGCCCGCTTGTAAATAACCTAATTTTTGTACTATATGTGTAAAACGACAATAGTGGCGATTCTGTCGTTTTCTGACTAAAATTTCGTAAAAGACGACCGATTTTATTTCGTTTGCCAGTTTTAAGTTGATGACCCTGTACATTTGTACAACCCGTCTTCTACCCTGGATACTTCAAGAATCCTCACACTCTCCTACAAACTCAGACTCTCAAGATGAGATTAATGAATATTTAACCTATAACAGTGATTTTTAATTGACTTACTAGGTGCTATGACATTTGTTTTTATTTTGTATTGTATTGTATTCTGCCTTATCACTTACGGTGCCGAGACATGGACGCTCACGCAGGAGGCTGTGTACAGGTTAAGAGTTGCACAGAGAGCCATAGAGCGTACCATGCTCGGCATCACACTGTTAGATCGAGTTCCTAACGTCGAGATCCGCAGACAAACGAAGGTTAATGACGTAGGGATTCGAGTTATGTAGCTCAAATGGTCTTGGGTGGGACACTTGGCTAGACGTGGTGATGACAGATGGAGCAGGACAGTGACTGAATGGTGACCGAGGAGCGGGTATAGAAGGGTAGGACGTCTGGCAGCGAGATGGGTGGACGACATCGTAAAGGTCGCGGGCCGTCAGTGGGTGAGACTAGCGCAGGATCGTGGCGGCACAAACTTGGGGAGGCCTATACCCAGCAGTGGGTGAAGTCGGGCTGTGGATGATGATGATGATGATGATGTGCTGATATTAAATACTGATAATATTTTGCATGACATTCACTTAGTTTAAATTTTACTAATATAGTAAATTAAATTTGCACACCATCTGTATGGTAGAATATATAAGGATCCACCAACTGTAACATCGAAACATATGTACCCATATTCTGGCATATTCTGAATAAACGTTCTGATTTCTGCGCAGTCGGGTATAAGAGATAGGATTTATAAATAATTAGCATGTAGATTAGGGTTGCCATAAATCCCCAAAGCCTCGTCGGGACATTTACAATTAGGAGTCCTTTTTTTTGTATACAGCGTGTAAATCATAGAAAAAAATTCTAGGTATGTATTATTATGTCATAGACATCTGAATCTTTAGCTAGATGTAACCTACACACCTGAAAAAATACCCAAGATAGATGATAGATTGTGTAGTGTAGATGATACATAATAGAAAATCTGACCCAATTAACACAAATAAGAAAAAAAATATTTAAAATTTGCATTAAAATAAAAAAGTCGTCTGTTGGCGGCTTGCGCGCCCTGAGCGGTGCGCTCGATTATGTATGTCGGGACATTTTAGAGCTTGTCGGGACGTCGGGACACCACTGTTAATAACGGTGAGATGTCCCGACGTATCGGGACGAATGGCAACCCTAATGTAGATGCAACTCGAGACAAAGACCATCCTTTTTGAGGAGATTTGACCTAATAATCGTAATGCTCATATTTTATATCCTCATTGACAGTACAGTGTTTTTTTTTGTACTGCCTGTAGATGGAATAAGCATTATTGACCACCTGATGTTAGGTGGTAACCATCAACTATAGAAAAGTATGGTATCGAAGGTCAAGCTTGAACGATGCGTTGCTCTGCGTCCATCAAAGGCATACAGGTGTAAAGCCTCATTCAAATTCAAATTCGTTTAATATTCCATAAATAACATAACCGTTTACAAAAACGAAAGCGTTAAGCGTACATAAAACAATAAAAACAAAATTACAAAATATAAAAATTAAAGTAAGATAATACAAATTTAATTTCGGTGACGATTGAGCGGAGCATCCGGAAATGCAAAAAAGTGACAGTGCCATTTACTTGTTTAGGTGAAGAACGAGACAAACATGTATCATAGCCGCGCCGCATTGTCGCACGAGTAAATGACGTAAGCGAAAAAAGATAAAATCTCCAATTTCATGAGAACCAACAAATGAAAAAAAATGCTTTTCCAATAATTTAGGTACCATAATTACCTACATAACTATGTAAAAAAATACTTTAAATCTTTTCTAGAGTCTGAGAATGAACGACATTAGTGTTTTAGAAGAACCGATTTTGACAAATAATTGTATCGAGAAAAGTTTCACCAATTGCGTTTCTGACTTTCATATTTTTTTCCTAACCTATCTCGTCCTACTGCTGGGCAAAGGTCTCCCCCAAGTCCCTCCAAGCATCCCTATCTGTCGCTATTTCCCACCATTCTCTTTGGAAGGTGTCGAAATCGTCCCGCCAACGCTTTCTCGGCCGACCCCGACGTCGCAGTCTTCAGGCGTCCATAGTGTTGCAATATGGGCCCATTTCTCGGAGTGCATTCGGGCAACGTGGCCCGCCCATTCCCACTTAAGTCCAGCCGATCTCTTCCCTACATCTGCAATGCCGGTAAGTGAGCGCAGCATGTTACGCACTCGGTCGACACGTTTAAAGCCGAGAATGCTGCGCTCCTTTGCCCTTTGACAAATCTTGAGCTTTGACTTTTGGGCTTCAGTCAGAGACCATGTCTGCGCACCGTAAGTTAGGATGGGCAGGATACACAAATGTCAATGAGTTGGCGCTTAAGTGTCAGAGGAAGGTCACCCTTCATGTTGCAACACATTCATGGACTTTCATTTATGTAGTTTAAATCCTCGAGTAAATATTGCTTAAATATGAAATCAGTAGCATTTTTCGTTTTTGAATACGACAGTTATTTAGCGGCTCAATTTTTATACATATCGTGGCATTGGCATTAAGCATTCGCTATAAGAGATTGTTTACATTGTTAACAAGTGCTGTTGATTCTGTAATAAATAAATGAAAAAATAAAAAGTTATAAGCACACAACATAATATTGATGTAATTTGTAATTTCAAATACAATTGTTAATTGTTCTTGAATAAATGAAATGAAAAATGAAAACAGAAATAAAAAGTAAGTTTTATATAAAATTAACTAAGTAGGTACATGCTAAATAACGTGTTTCGCAGTGGAATTCGAATCTGAGATTAATTGGGAACTTTTTTGTGATCTAATGCAACCAACGCATCAGATCAATTGGGAATAACCCATTTAGACGTTACGTATGTTTTCTATTGCATCTCAAATAAGTTTAACAAGCGCGTATTGGTCGTAGGTTTCATCATCATCAGCCGGAAGACGTCCACTGCTGAACATAGGCCTCCCCCTTAGATCGCCACAACGAGCGGTTGAATATTCATGTTGCACCCATACCGGTAGTTGTTTAGGGCGATACTCTCGAAGTTGTCGATGAGTATGTACATATACCTAGGACAAACTGTCCAATTAGGTAAGTCCAACTTCGACAAAGAGGTCGCACGAAGAATCCAACTCGGCTGGGCAGCGTTCGGGAAACTTCGCGATATCTTCTCGTCCAAAATTCCCCAGAGCCTGAAGACTAAAGTCTTCAACCAGTGTGTGTTGCCAGTGATTACCTATGGCACTGAAACGTGGTCCTTTACTCATGGCCTCATGACCAAGCTCAAAGTCGCTCAATTAGCTATGGAGAGGGCTATGCTCGGTTCTTTTGCGTGACAAAATCCGCAATGAGGAAATCCGCAGAAGAATTAAAGTTGCCGACATAGCTCTCAAAATTAGCAAGTTGAAGTGGCAATGGGCAGGCCACATCGCTCGTCGTAGGTTTATTGGAACAAAATTTCGCCAGTTGTCCAGTCACCCGCACCCTATGTAAACTTAAAAACTATTGGATTCGTGATAAAAAACGCTTTTCTATTCGGAAGTTTATATGAAAAATCGCTAACCAATATTGAGCACGTGTTCACTTGAGTATCGATGGATAAAATTGCACAGATGATAAATCCGATGTTAAATAAAATAACCACATTCGAATACTAAGATGTGTTGCAATTTAGACTAATTATATTGAAAAAACGGTTCCTAGAAAAAAACATTAAAAATAAATGTATCTATAAAACTCTCTTGTTTTATTATCAAAATCTCGAATAGAGAAATAACTAGGGTATTGTACGATGCCACAGGTTAATAAAAAGTTAATACGACTAAATTTTGCCCGTGAAATTACAGGCACGTGAAGCTTTATATCTGTATGCCTCAAGTTGTTGGACGCAGGGCAATCCAACGTAGGGCACGTTCCTAAGATGCGAGGCTACGAGGAAATGTTTTGTTAAAGGCGATCGATTGATTGCTTGAAAATACTTTAGAGCACTAATAAAACTAGTACAAAGGCGAACTTAATGTTAATGAGCATTCTCTTCCAGATAATCTTTGTGTATTATAGATAAAAATGTGTAGGTAGTGCACAGGAAAGGGAACAAATAAAAACTTTAATATAGGTACATATTACACAAATAAACCTACTTAAATACTTTATATGATAGACTAATGACTAAACTATACCAATATCAAATAAAATACGTACTTAGTTAACAATAGAAGAAGTGATAAGGAAAGATTAAGTTGTGATGGTTACCACATAACATCCAGGTTGGCCATAATCTTGTTCCATCCCTAGAAGTATAGAAGAAAAAAATACTTTGGCAACAAAATGTTCGACTCCTTGTTTATCTGAAGTAAATGCTCATTCCAGTGTGAAGGAGGCTCGCATGGCAGCCCAAACCGGCCAAGGCCCGCCCGTCCTCTACCTCAATGCTGGAGACACGTACACTGGCACAGCATGGTTCACCATCTACAAATGGAAGATCGCCGCAGAGTTTATCAACGCTCTACAGCCCGATGCCGTTGTAAGTACACAACTCTAGTTTTTATACCTGTTATTTTGTTTTGTGGCCGTGAAGTTTTTGTTGTGTATCGTGACGTGCTAAGGTAAATGTGTATGCGCAGGATTCTGTCACGTGATCTGGCGATGGTTACCATGGCGACGTTAATTAGTTTGATTGAGAATTATACCGTTATCGAGCTTTTTTGTGTACCTTGTTTTTTTTCAAATGCGCCAAAACTGTTTTGTGGTCAATTCCCAATTCTTCAGCTACGTCGTAACTACTGATATGCCGATCTTGCTCCACTTTTTCAAAAATGGCATCAATTTTATCCGTTATACCAGAGCGACGTGCATCTTTGACATCAAAATTTCCTGATTGAAAACGCTTAATCCAAATTTGTGCTACTCTCACAGACACTGCAATAGGTCCATAAACATCGCAAATTTTTTTCGCGGTTTGCGTTGCATTTTTACCTATTTTGTAGTAAAATTTTAAAATGTATCGAATTTCTTCATTAGATTCACTAATCTTTATAGTAAGAAAAACAAATAAAAATCACACATTTTCCTAATCTGAATTTGGAATTCTCTTCTTTAAAATTTAAACCTTGAATGATACCAAAACCAGCCAGATACAAATAGTATAGCCAAAGAGATTTTATTACAAGTCCATACATACTATAATGCGAAAAGACTTTTTCCCCAACCTATTATGTTGACGGTAAAGCGGAGTACTTAGGCGGGACCTGGGGGATCGCCACTTTAGGGAAACATCACATGTTTCATCGGCAACTTTTTCAGCATATTTTGTTTCTATCAATCGTAAGGTGGATAGAATTTATATTAATTAGCAGTAATTTAGAGAACTTCTTACGCTAGGAAATAATAGAGTTCATTAACAGAACTAAAATGAATTATGTTATGAGAGAGCCTTAGTTAGGCCTTGTTCTTACATTCGGTGCAATACACTAACTAGATACCTAGAACTTTCAAAGATGCCACGTCAATTAATAATTACTTGTAAATAAACACTGCAGTTGGAAAGATGGCCTGATAAAAGTTGCTGGGAGTCGTTGGGGACCCTCTGGAAATCTATAGAAGAGGCCTATGTTCAACAGTGGAAGTCCTGTGGTAGAAATTATGTTGTGAAACACTACAGTAATGTGTCTTAATGTCTTAGTATGCTCCATTTGCGATGACCATTGAGATAATTAAAACAAGGATTCTACCATTTGATTGGATTAGAATGATTTTTTATAGTATTTATATATTTAGACACACAAGCTGACGGGCCTCCCGGTGTTAAGTGATCACCGTCGCTTATAAACTTCTGCAGGAATCGAGGTACTGCAGTCGCGTTGCCTAAAACTTAATGCCTTATTTAAACCTCTCTTGAAGGCGTTCAATGTCTTTGGCTCGGACTATATGGCATCCGGGCTTGTCAGGGACCGTTTTTTAACGGCCCCTGACCAATCCGTCGCACAACCAAACGTTTGAATGTTTCCTGCATCGACTACACACGATCCGAGGCTATCTGACTTCGATTTTTACCTGGAAGCAACCGGGACATGCTCCGGATTCGCAGGATCGGGGAGACCCGGATGGCATATACTCCTTAGGCCATAGTTTGATAGTGCGACGGACTGGTCAGGGGCCGTTAAAAAACGGTCCCTGACAAGCCCGGATGCCAAATATTCGGGCCTTAGAGTCAATGTCGAAGCAACCGGCACATGTTCCGGATTCGCAGGATCGGGGAGACCCGGATGCCATATAGTCCGAGCCTTAGGCCTTAGTTTGATTGTGTGACGGATTGGTCAGGGGCCGTTAAAAAACGGTCCCTGACATGCCCGGATGCCTTATAGTCCGAGCCTTAGAGTCAATGTCGAAGCAACCGGCACGTGTTCCGGATTCGCAGGATCGGGGAGACCCGGATGCCATATAGTCCGAGCCTTAGGCCTTAGTTTGATTGTGCGACGGATTGGTCACGGGCCGTTAAAATACGGTCCCTGTCAAGCCCGGATGCCATATAGTCCGAGCCTTAGAGTCAATGTCGAAGCAACCGGCACATGTTCCGGATTCGCAGGATCGGGGAGACCCGGATGCCATATAGTCCGAGCCTTAGGCCTTAGTTTGATTGTGCGACGGAATGGTCAGGGGCCGTTAAAAAACGGTCTCTGACATGCCCGGATGCCATATAGTCCGAGCCTTAGAGTCAATGTCGAGTCAATGATCTTATCTTACGAGTATGGTTTCAAGTACATGATCAATGATTGTGTTGCCGCATTAGCGTCACTTTAATTAATTGTAGAGACCTACCGATAATATCAGTGTCACTTTTGATATACATTTTATGTGTAGCCACATGTTTTCTGTCGCCATCATAAATGGTAACTTCACAGATTACAGCCCAATAAATCGAGTTTAAATCTAAATTCATATCGATAGTATGAATGTGGCATGTTTTATTTTGATTAAAATATAATGTTACTGGTTAAGCGCTCGCTAATTAGATACTAATGTGTTTCACGAAAAGTGAAAAAAGTGACTAGTGAAAAAAGTGGCACTCCGGGAGTGCCGACAGAAGTGAAAACTTGAACAATTACGAGATATTTATACACAAAGGTGTCGGTTAAAAGTAACAGTGTCGCGAGTTCAATGCTTTTATCCCATCTCTAAAAATGCCCAACGCGCCTAAAAAAGTTTTCACTTCAAAAAATGTTTGCTCCCTTGTGTTAGGGTTGCCATCTCCAAATTTTGAAATCCAGGATTTGAAGGTAGAAATACCAGGACAATTCGGCTTAAAACCAGGACGCACTATTGTGTTTGGAATTCTCATGAGAACTCGTACAAGCTTTTATTGGAAAAGGTACAAAAAGCTTTCCTTTAGTACCTATATAAGAGAAACTTTGGATACTACCCAATTCATGTATATTAATTTAAATAACTAACTAACCAAGCTAGCTCTATATGTTTAGTTCTATGCTAGAAAGAAAGAGCCCGAAAGAGACAACATGCAGAGTTCACGTTGCTTCTTTGTTTTAAAAAGAGTAAATGGTGACCTGCACAAGCCAGGCGCGGGCCCAGTGAAAATGCTTTAGGAAAGAGTAGTGGCGCGTGAATTTTAAATCACAGGACACTTTAAAACCC
Organism: Philereme vetulata; assembly: GCA_918857605.2. Classification (NCBI taxonomy): domain Eukaryota; kingdom Metazoa; phylum Arthropoda; class Insecta; order Lepidoptera; family Geometridae; genus Philereme; species Philereme vetulata. The sequence continues at coordinate 7,416,606 of OU975439.1, read as the reverse complement.
CAGAACGCCACTTAAAAACTATCCAGGACAGCCCAGGACACCCCAAAAAGCAGTGGAGGATTCACACATTTTCCGAGTATAGGCTGTTAAATTTTTGCCGCCCTTCATTCCAACAAGATAAGTTATAGTTTTTGGTTATATTTCTGAGCGAATCGATAAGGCAGCTAAATGTAGTATGCTATTGGTTGGGAGCCGCGAACTGGGTGTTATACCACAGAATATAGAAGTTTGTGGTACCGTTGCTTGAATGTACAATGAAAGGGAAGAGGGAAAGGTCATCGGAAAGATGGCTTATAGACTTCTTTCTGCAAATTACTTATAAGAAAAAAAACGGTCCCCAAATTTGCCACTCCTAAAATCTGCCGCCCTAGGCTCAAGCCTACTCAGCCTGTGGGTAAATCCGCCACTGCCAAAAAGCAGGACATGTCCTGGGAAAACAGGGCAGTTGGCAACCCTACCTTGTGTCCAAACAAAAATAATTTATACATTTTACACTATAGATGTATTTCGGTTATCTCTACCTATTAATAATACAAGAAATTTTGTCAGTACCTATAGGTTTATTTATTTTATACATGGATATTACCGTACTAAGATGAAGACAAAATTAATGGCACAAGAATTTCAATCGTAACGGAAATTGTAAACGTTACATAGTATTTGAATACTTACAAATTTCCAGATAATTTATTTAATTATGCAGAATGTAAACAGTTGTTATCAACAACGTCATCGTAGATGTTTTGTTTGTTGTCGGTGTAAGTCAAACTGTTCTTCGTCGTCCTTTATGTTAGGGATAGTGTACACAGGCGGTACGTATCGCAACGCATTCTTGAAAATCTCTGATTCCACTGATAAGACTACTACTAATTTATCTTTTTATTACTTATTTAAACCAAAGTCGGGTTTGTTCGAACACTTACAACTCGAGAAGGACTGGACCGATTTTCATGGTTTTTGATTTGTTGTATTTGTCCGTCCCGAATAGCAGAATAACTATTAAAATATCGGAAAAATTCACGCAATAAGATATTATGAAGAAAAATCATTTTCTCATTGATGCAGATAATGATGGCCGACGTACATATATTGATAGCCCGCGTCATATGCATGTCAAGGCGGTACGAAGTTCACCAGGTCAATGAATATACATATAACAAATAAAAATATTCATCGTCTTCTTCTTCATGGCGTGTCAAGAGTTCTATGTTTTAGTTTATACTAAGTTGGACTGGACAGTTGTTTGGCCACAACAATAGCATTAGGTGAGGCGGTCATTAGGTCCTCCGTCGTGCAGGTGTTCGGGCGTATTATCATTCATCTGAGTATGTAGTACAAAATAGGTATTATAACGTTGTGCTGTAGTAAGTAAATAAAAAGGTCGAAGGCTCAGTCACGCTGTCCCAAAATGTGCACGGTGTATCCATCATATTGGTAAATTAATAGTGGAACTTTTCTTGATTCGGGTCAAAGACTGTTTGTTCTTGTCAAGCATAAGTAATAGAACTTTTTAAATTTTCGCGAACTATACTCATGTTTTTATGATAAAACGGGTCTTTTCGTGCACAGATTTATATCAAAATTATAATTTTGACTAACCTCGACGTTTCGACCACGGCCGGTGTAACTTGGCTGAAACGTCGAGGTTAGTCAAAATTATAATTTTGATATAAGTCTGTGCGCGAAAAGACCCGTTTTATCTTAAAAACATAAGCATAAGTAATAGTAACAAAAGAAGAAACTATAAAAGAGACCCCCTAAAACAATTTAAATTCATACGTATAGGTAATTTTTTTATCATTAATCAAACCAAATTGCAAATCGGTATCCATTGTTTTTTTTAATAAAAGATTTATGGCCTCTTTCATATAAAAGAAATAACTATCTGTCATGGAGATTTTATATAATTTCTTCTCAATAATGCAATGAGTCCAATTCTTTTTTCAAATTTAATTACGGCTTTAGGGCCGTAAATCGTTATCGAGTTTACAATAATAATAATAATCTTTATTTCAGACTCATGAGGTCCATACACATTTACTACACACAATACAATACACATAATTCACAATAAAATCACCTTAAGTAGTTTAGGTGGCAATGCCCACCCAACGTCTATACATCTTAGAATGTATAAGCCTTTCTGCCAGACTTCTAATGATAGCGTTATTACAAGTGTCAACTCTGGACATGAAAGACGCTATCCCCCTACGCTGAATAGGGTTGAAAGTATCAGCGCATGCTTCGTTAAACATTTCGGAGGCACGTAGCGCTTTAAGCCCATCAGTTGACGAAAAATGTTATTATAGGCTACCCTTATACTGTCATGGGACTTTTTAGTATACTCTGTCCAGAGTTGACACGTGTAAAAAGTCTAGCAAAAAGACCTAAACAGCGTCACAATGACCAACTTTCAAAGCATGTGTGATGAAAAAATATATTGCATGCGTTGCGATGCTGCTCAACCTGTGTGGGCCATCCTTACAGCCACAAGTGTGTCGTCTACGTAAACTTTGTAATTGCTTATTGTGTCGTTTGCTTCAGTTGAAACAGATGCTACCAATCATGTGTTGTCATCGAAAATGCATATTTAAGTAAATATGAATGTGGCAATTGTTACGTAATCCATTATCCTAAAATAATTGAGGAATGATATTTGTTTCCAATTTTGTATTCGTACACACGGCTACACATCAAGCTATAATTTCCAGTATAAGCTGACCTCTCATTCTACGAAAAGCCTATACAATGCGAGGTCATCTTATACTGGAATTATATATAGCTTGATGTGTAGCCGTGTGTACGTAATTAAGAGCGACTTCCACAACGATGTCTAAACGTATTTAGTGGCTAAATATTATTTAAAGAGTTAACAAATCTTACAAATACTTCAAATTTAATCATGTTTAGTCGCTAAATATGTGTAGGTATCGCTGTGCAAGCCGGGCTAAGACGCTTTTAGTTTGCTCATAGCTGATGAAACCATTATCTTGGTGGAGTCAAAGAAAAATCGATGGTGTGCTAAAATCTGATAAATTATACATTCACAATTACCATACACTTGTCCACCACTATGGCATAGCCTACCTTTCGCGTGTGATTGACAGATAGGTAGGTATTCCTCGGCTGGAAAATAGAAAATCCATCACAAAACTCGTCCATTGGAATTTTGCCATCAACAAAGCCGAACTCAATTACCACAGCCTCAGAGCCGTAGCCAGGGATATCTATTTATACAAACGAGCCTCAGAAATAATCATTACCCCTATGAATATCAAAACAACCGCCGATGACCGCCGAAGAATAACGAACAGTAGACCGCCAAAGAATAACAATTCCTGCTAACGTAAATAAAAGTACCCTCGAACTAAACAGATATAGTATGGATAATAAGTTAAGCAAAAAGATTTTGAGGCCCCAAACATAAATCCTGACGATCGATGCTTCGGATCTGGCTACTCAGCAACTACGCATTGCGTTTTTCGGCGCACTGAACGAAATGACATTTGCAAACAGAGTGCCTTTGTTTATGCCTACTAGTGGAATGATGAACAATGACGACAGAAAATCGATACGAGACAAATTGGAGCGGCTCTTGTATCAGTCTCCATCAACTGCCAATACGGTGTCATTTTTCAGTTCAGCTCTACTAGGTGTTTTGTTGGAATATACATATCTATTAGTGCGTTCGTGATTACAAAATAAACATTCTCAATAACTTAACATCAACTAAAGAATAGAAAAACAAAAATGTGTTCATTTTATAACGGTTCCCATAAACCTACATATTTAATTTAGCTACCGATAAAAACCAAAATGATATCAAATGAAAGTTGATTTTTTTTTAATTTAAGTGATAGCGGTTACCTGCTATAGAAATGGCGTTAAGTAAGTTTTTTTTTACAGTTAATATATGGTTGATTAATAAAATAACACAAATCTAAAAATTTAATAAAATGTAACAAAGATTGCTGTTTTAATATCTGTCATAATGCTTCGGGATATCATTTTCATTGGAATCATGCTTATGATGCTTTTTGTGAAGGTTAATAATAAGTTTTTTGTAGTTTACTTCAAGAAGTGTATTATTTTAATTGCAATTCTAACATTTGTTTCAAATAATCACTAACAATAACCGTAGATAAACGAAGTAACTTTAATGAAGTGTATAAAACAGGCATTAATAAAGCGAACCGCTGATTAACTAACTAACTAAGTTATAACTGTCTTCATCATCTTATTATTATAAGTTATGATAATAATGGAAATAATATATTTTTTTTTAATTTGCAGTCTCTCGGCAACAACGAGTTTGAAAAAGGTTCAGACCTCTCTCCTTTCCTCAAAAATGTTCACGCTAAGATATTAGCCAGCAACGTCATTCTCAAATCAGCGCAGAACAATGAGAACTTACACAAATACATCATTATTGACGTTGAAGGCGTGAAAGTTGGTATCGTGGGTTACTTGTCTCCTGACTCAGACATCTTAGACCCCACTGGTGATATAGAGTACGTCGATGAAGTAATTGCACTCAAAGAAGAAGTGGCAAAACTGCAGGCTCAGGATGTGAGCATCATTATAGCCCTGGGACGCTCAACTCGAGACATCGAAATTGCTACAGAAGTAGACGGTCTAGACTTAGTTATTGCTGGTCAAAAGAACATATTCAATTGGGATGGCGCTACAAAAGAGTATGCTACTATAAGTAACCCTATTGTTGTAACCCAACAATCTGGAAGAAAAGTCTCAGTAATTCCTTCTTTTTCATACAATAAATACCTCGGAAAGTTAGTCGCCGCATTCGATACCGAAGGAGAAATTATTGACTTCAATTCAGAACCTATCTTACTAAACTCGATGGTTCCTCAAGACAGTGAAGCTCTTCAGATTGTCCAGAGCCATATTAGTGAACTTAATGCAAGGTCCCAAACAGTAATTGGAAGGACAGCTGTTGTTTTAGACGGCGATACTTGCAAGAGCGAAGAATGTAACATGGGAAATCTAATAACTGATGCCATAATGTATTATTATGCCAGCAGATTTGAAGGTTCTTCACCTTGGACTGATGCATCCATTGCAGTTATTCCTGGTGGTGCTATAGCCGCATCTATTGCTCCGAATAATCGTCCTGCTGATATAACTTTAGCAGAACTTCTCCGAGTGATACCTGCCGATGATAATTTAGTAACCGTGTCAATGAGCGGAGCTATCTTGAACCAGATGTTGGAACATTCTCTAGCTACATACAGTTCTCAAAACCCTACCGGGCAAATGCTTCAGTTTTCTGGTATTCGCGCGGAGTACGATCTTTCAAGGGAACCTGGGTCGAGATTAGTTAACGCTTTTGCCCGCTGCTCAAGCTGCTATGTTCCTGAATTCTACATTATCGAAAACGGAAGAACTTATAAAGTACTAATGCCATCTTCAATGGCTGATGGTGCTTTTGGATATGACATGCTTGCAGTGCTTGAAAAGGAAACCCTGGCATTCGATGTGGTGACTTGTACTACTTCGTACATTGAACAGAGAAGTCCTGTGTACCCAGAAGTTGCAGGAAGAATCGTCTTGACTAATTTTGAAGGTGTAGAAGAAGGCAACGGAGAAACTGGTTCTGCTAGTGCGCTTACTTCAACAATGCTCACAATTACTCTACTGCTCATATCTTTGAGTTTAAGGACTCAGTAACTACTGGAGTACCTAGGTAAAGCTAAATTTTTGACAAAAATGTGATTTAATTAAATTATTCGTATTGTATTTATTTTCATTCCTTTTTGATACAATTTTACACTAGGATACTAACGGAATATACATGAACATTTTATACTATATGAACATAGAACCATGTTTTGTAATTATTCAAAAAATATAATACGTACCTACTTTAATTTTAAAATATCAATATTTCCTACAATCCACACAGAATCTAATTTACTCAACGTTTAATTTAGTCAACGACAAATCAAACAACTTTGTCAATTTAGAAATCAATCACGAGACCGGTAAGGAAAACTGTGCCAGCGAGTCGCGACGAGACAAATGAGATAAGTGAGTATTTTGCACGTATTTGAAGCCACAACGACACTACTATATTTTTTCTACTGCTTGTATTTTGATTTATCAGCCTGGGTATGTAAAATAGTTGCAGTTGTTCAGATTGTTTAATGGAATCCAATCCTTGTTTAGTTTTCCCTTACGTTATGTTGATCAAATGAATTTATTTATATGATGTAAATGTATAGTTTTTTTAACTAGCCTACATTTTCCCACTGCTGAGCAAAGGCCTCCCCCAATGAATAGTTTACTTTGTAATATTTTATAACATAATTGCTGAGTGAGTCGATATTGAATTGTTATGCATGTTCGTTTACTTCAATGTTTTATTACTTCTACATCCCATTATTTAATGTTTTTAAAATTATTATCAAAGTTTAACACAATTTCATAGGTACACATTTGTGTATCTATATCGTGTGTAGTATCGTTATAACTACTTCTTGTGTGTGTCTTTCAGATCAGATCTAACCAGATTATACGTAACAGTTGGTAGAAATATTAAAACAAAGAAATATCACAAAACATTTTATTATTTTCAATATTTTGTTTTGATTTTAGTTGGGTTTGCTTCAGTATTCTTGCATGGCATATGCATGACTTTATCGCATGGTATTCTTACACCAGTAATTCTGTAAGATAATAATTTAAAATTATTTGTTTCAGTCTCTCGGAAACCACGAGCTCGATAATGGTGTATCAGGGCTGACTCCTTTCATAAAGAATCTGACTTGCCCGGTCCTCGCTGCTAATCTAATCCTCAACAAGGAACCAGATCTAGAAGCTGAACCTAATCTTATGAAATCTGTCGTATTTGATGTGAATGGAACTAAAGTGGGCATCATAGGATATCTAACGCCGGACACCAAAGTTTTAGCAATTAGAAACAACGTCGACTACATAGAGGAAACTAAAGCGATCCGAGAAGAAGCTGAAAGACTAAAACAAGAAGGTATCAACATTCTCATTGCTTTAGGACATTCAGGATTCACCAAAGACTTGCAAATAGCCAAAGAAGTTAAAAATATTGATTTAGTTATTGGTGGTCACACAAACACTTTCTTATGGAATGGTACAACTCCTGATGTAGAAGAGCCTGAAGGCCCATATCCCATGCTTGTAAAGCAAACATCCGGTAGACTGGTTCCAGCAGTTCAAGCATATGCCTACACAAAATATCTTGGAAAACTTCATCTTGTTTTTGATACCAACGGCGAAATAGTCAGTTATAACGGAAACCCAATTTTATTGGACAACTCAGTACCCCAAGACCCCGATGTCTTAAAGATAGTCAATCTATACAGAAGCGAAGTTATGAAGATATCAGAAGCTGTTGTCGGGACCACATCAGTTATACTGGACGGACACTCATGTCGGCTCAAAGAATGCAATATGGGAAACTTGATAACTGATGCTATGGTCTTCAAATACGCTACAACATATAGAGGAAAAGGCTGGACAGATGCTCCTATAGCTATTATTCAAGGTGGTGGTGTGAGAGCTTCAATAGCTCATTTAGAGTTACCCGCCAACGTTACAAAGGGAGATCTTTTGACCGTTATGCCCTTTGATGGTAACATGGTGAGGATATCTATAAGCGGTTTGGATGTTTTGAGGATGTTGGAGCACTCGGTAGCGGGGTACTATCCTACTCGCGCGCCTGGGCAGTTCCTACAGATGTCCGGCTTAACTGTGGAGTACGACTTCAAGATGGCACGTGGTTCTAGAGTGGTGGGAGTAACCGTTCGTTGTGGAACATGCGAGGTTCCCTCTTTTTCAGCATTGAATAAGAGCGCACAGTACAATATTCTAATGCCTTCATTTTTATCTATGGGTGGCGACGGTTTCTCTGTTTTTGAGGGACTACCAGCAGTTTCACTAAGCTATGATGAGTTGGACTCTTCTGTGGAGTACATTAAAGGGCACAGTCCGGTCTATACAGGACTAGAAGGTCGCGTGGTAATTATAAACGCGGATAAATTGAGTGTTAATGCCGCGTCTCATTTCAGCTCGTCTGTCGTAGGAGCGCTGATAGCTTTAATTAGTGTAGTACTTTTGTAGGCGATGCGTATTGTTTGAGGTGCTATTATTATCAGTATTATTTTTCAATTACTTTACACCAAACTATTATTTTATTAGGTATGTTGTAAACATTCCAGATGTAACTTAATCGACTTTCAATGTTTTTTTTTTTAATAAGTCTGTAGTATATTTATATAATATAATAAAAAAAAATGTTTAGGATTTGAACTCGTATGAAGGAAAAGCAGATTAAATTCCTGTATAAATTGATTACCTACACAGTTAATTAAAAAAAAAACAGTTAAACTGATTTTACTAAAAATATGTTAGTAGGTACTTATCTAAAAAAATATAAATTTATTTGTGTTATGCCGGCGCCACGCATGTGCGCAAAGTTTGAACAAACATTTGCACATTGCCTACCATTGCCAATTTCCTAAGAGAGTTTTGTTTACTTTTAAAATCGACACTGGATGGCAAAGTGCATGTGTTGACTCTACGAATGACAATCTTTCCTCCTATGATCCTATAAAAACCATAAAATATAGGTGTTTTAGCATTGCATGTCTTTTGCCGCTTACCCATCTGGCAAAGGAGGGCATCTGTTTGTCGCGCGTAAACAGGTTCTTCGAGATACTGTATTACAAGTCTTATTTCCCAGCTAGGTAAGTAACACGACGGTAATCCTGTAATACCTTATCCATTAGTGCATGTATTTTGCCTAGGTTTCTAGAACAACTAAGTAGTAGGCAACTGATGCATACCAGAAAATCAATGGATGATGATTGATAACTTATCAATCATATACTATATACATGATAAGCGAGATGTTAGCTGTTACATACAACATAGTCACAACATGTGTACACACAATACATACATCGGAGACTGTAATGTTCATTCTTTCAGGTCAAGTTAAAATATATCTTTGCTTTAAGTTTTAAAAATTACAACATAAAGCTTTGCTTAGTTAGATGACGCTGTGTGTAATGTCCAGAATTATTTATTTATTCACATTTGAACCATAAAATTAACAGAGTCACAACATTATTTTTCCAAATAACATAATACATATACCTATAGTGTGACCATTAGAGCTGTGCACTCCCTGAGGTATGCGCGCGGCGAGACGGGGGGGATGTGTCGGCCGCTCCGATCTATCAGTCTGCCGTCAACGCTCACGGCGGTAGGTAGCTTTTGTACCGGACGGTCTATGTCAGACGCACACGGGATAAATATTCAAAGATGGGTCGTGCGCTATCTCGTGATATGAAATGGAAGATGAAGTTGAAACAGAATCTATGTCAGAATAACTTTCGTTAGAATATATAATTGTTTGTAAATATAAAAAATGTTCAATAAAACAAGTCCTTTGAATTATAAGTTTAGTTCTTATTTATCACCTGCATATTTTTAATAAAATATGAGTATATTTAAGTTACATTTTAATCAACTAAGTAAGTATAATATATTACAGATAGATAGCCTCCGACCATCGTCCCGCCACAAGTCTTGCCTTAGAAATGCAAACTGATATCGTAAGATATGTCCGACATGTTTTGATCTCATGTGAACTCATGCAGTTTTTTCTTTGCCTCCCACCTCGCCGCGCATACCTCAGGGAGTGCACAGCACTAATGGTCACACTATAGTACTAGGTACAGCAAGACAAGGTTTTACCAAAGATACTGACTATTACTACGGTTATAATTTGAAGCTAAAGCACTACCTACAATTACCAAATGTATGCAGCGCAAATATAATATCAGCCCCTTTATGTCCCACCATCTCCATTCTATCATCAGACAACCAGACGCTCTGCGGTGCGCCACCGCTATATGGTAGAAATACCTCCCATTCGAGCGGTTCTCTTCGACCTTTATTATGCGCACTGCCAAAGAGTGGAACGCCTTGCCAGAATCTGTGTTTCCTGTCAACTACAACCAGGGTATCTCTAAGTCGCGAGTGAACAGGTTTCTTCTAGGCAAGCGTGTACTATCGTAGACTGCATCATCGCTTACCATCTGGCGAGATCGTGGTCAAACACTAGCCTATAATTTAAAAAAAAAGTTAGGATCTACTTATTGTAACTTCGACTAAAGACTTAAAAATACAAGTATGAGTCTCTACCCTAAATGTTCCCTTACTGCACGAGTAGAATATACCGTGTGTCTCTATCCAGCGGGAACACCTGTCTAGGGAGAATGTCTTAATTCAAGGAATGTAGCTTAAAATTGGATCTATCGATTAATACTAAAACTGAAATTTGATCCGACCTAATTACGGAGTTACAAGCCATAGCCAGCTGGACACTTCCTATAGGTATATTAGATAGATCCATCAACTAATACTAAAACTAAAATTGGATCCGACCTAATTAGGGAGTTTTTAGGTTTATAGATCTACTTAAAGGCCGCGATTATATTAAATTACTAGTGGTCCCGCCGAACTTCGTATCGGCATGACATGCATAGGTATAACGCGGACTGTCAATATAAGTCACCCTGGTAGAATTGTCAATCCCCGGCCATCATTATGTATGAGAAAATGAATGACTTCCACAATTAATTCAATACCATATCGCTCCACCCGTTCTCGAGTTTTAGCGAGACTAACGAACAGCAATTCATTTTTTATATATATAGACAATATATCTCGGGATAACTCCTACCGAAGCATCTGTTTCAAACGATATTCATTTTTTCACATCCTCTTTGACAATATTTGCAGCACGCATTCTGTCAATTCTATGTCAAACGTCATAAGGTTACATTATAAAAGCGCTAAGGTTAGATTATAAATAATTTTATATGGTGGTTAAGTATTCTTAAATTTTCTAATTTTGCGCGCAATTTTCTTAATTTTTTCTTTCATAAGAACCTTCTCCTGACAATATTAAATACAACAAAAAAAGAATTGGTTCTGGCGTTGTTGAGTTATGCACTTACCATCACATTTTGCGATTCATTTTTATATATAGATAGATAGGATATACCAACGTTTTAAGACTGCCTCATTTTAGCACCTAGTAGTAGGAAACGGTCCTAGGTACTTAGTTTTTATAACCCGACATCTCGAGCCAGTAGAAATGTTGCTATACTCTCTACTAGTCTTGTCTTGGGTAACTCAGCACAGTTCTGCACGTACACTTCCACACACCCTTCTGTGACAAATGTGCTAGCACATACTACAAACAGCACAATTCTGACCATATAACTTATACACCACTCGTGACGTCGTCGTCGTGATGCAAGTGCGCTCATGTGCTTCGAGTTGCGTCTGTGGTGGTAGAGTCGTGTGTGCGTCATGTGCGAGTGATTTGTGTGGAGAATATTATAGTTAAAAGACAAATAGAAATGACGTTCCCCCATACGTCATTTTCTTTTTTTCCTTACCTTTATTGCCTTGCTTCGTACACTAAACATTCCTACCTATAATGTGTAAAACGGACGAACCACCCCACACGCGCTGTCTTCCTATCCTACATGACAGCACCTGCACAATGAGCAGTCATTTTAATAAGTATGTACCTACCTACTCTACACGAAAAAGGTGAGGCAACACCAAGGCCCCGGCATAGCCTAAGACGGCGGTCTTAGGCTATGCCGGGGCCCTTGGGCACACAAGAATTTGGGGCCTTGTTGGAAAGTAAAGTGAATGAAAAAAAACATTTATGTGCTATGATCTTATATTTGAAGTGGTTTGTGTCGGTGACCGCTAATTGGTGTAGTTAATTAGTTTTACTTCATATGTAGGTACCTTTTTAAGATTTTACGATTAAAATTCGCTAAGCTACATTAAAAACAGAGTTGACAGAGGCTTGTTGCTCTCAGGGTTGCCAGAAAGTCGCTAACAACGCCCACATTTACTCTATGAACTTTTTGCATAGTTTGCCTTTTACATTTGTCGGGTTATATTTAAATACCTTAAATAAATTAATACCATAAATTAATTAATTAAATTAATTAGACGACTATTAAATTAATTAATTAATTAATTACCTTAAATAGAAAAATATGTATAGTGTAAGCGAATATATCGGCCTTTAGGGGCCCCCGTGACGATAGGGACCCTGGGCACGGGCCCCGTGTGCCCTTATGGTAAAGACGCTGGGCAACACACGAACACGTGTGCCTCTTCCTACTCGACCCCTCATCACACTCCGCCGCATATACCGCTCTCTCTCGTAGCCTCGCCACCGCACAACTGTGCTACAGTTGCACTAAGAGCAGCTCGCGCCTTCCTCGTTTTAAAACGACGGACGCGCTACGCATGTCTGCCAAATGTATTGTTTTTCTGTAAAGTTCTAAAGTGGACATGCTAAGCCGGCAAGTATACATTTACAGTAAATAGATACCTACATCAATATAACTAAGCCAATAAAGTTAAAAAGTTAAAATTAAACGTATTTGGCAGTACAAACAATATAATTTATGAGCTAAAACGTAGGTACGTGTAGGTAACCAAACGGTCAATTGGCCAGGGCCGGGCTGTCTAGTTATAGCGACGGTGATCTTCAAGTATGGTACGTACGACATAATTGGTGGTCACTTACCTATACTTAAATGTGCGTGACCTGCTTCCAGGCACTTATTTTATCATAGTGTGTATTGTGAAATACGTAACACCTAACGTGAAAAGAAGATAGAGCGAGTAAAACGATAAATCAATACCAGAGTAGATATCACTGATATTTTCAGCCTACCTTTTTCATTTGAACCCTGATGACCTTTTATAACAATTTACAAATAAAATTGACCTGAACATTTTGCTGTGTGCCATTGTAAGTGGGATTTTAGCATAATTTATGAGAGATAGTGTAGCGTTGATATGACAATAATTAACAATGTTACTAAGAAAGACTAATAAGAGGCTAGTCATCAAAATAAATGTGGTTTGTTTCAGTCTCTCGGCAACCACGAGTTCGACAACGGTGTCAGTGGCCTCACACCTTTCATTGAAAACCTAACCAGCCCAGTTCTATGTGCGAACCTTATTTTGACTAAAGTCCCAGAGCTAGCCAGAGAAGAAAACCTCAAAAAGTCCATTGTCATAGACATAGATGGTAATAAAGTCGGCATAGTGGGGTACTTAACACCGGAAACAAAGGTAGTAGCGAAACCTAATGATGTCGAATACATTGAGGAAGTTGAAGCACTAAAAGTGGAAGTAAAGAAACTCCAGGATCAAGGCATTCAAATCATCATAGCGCTAGGACATTCTGGCTATTTAAAAGACCAAGAGATAGGAAAAGAGGTTGATGGCATTGATTTAGTCATCGGGGGTCATACTAATACGTTTCTATGGAATGACGCGACTCCTGACTCGGAATATGCGCAGGGCTCTTATCCAACTTATGTCACTCAAGCCTCCGGCAGAAGAGTACCCGTCGTTCAGGCTTACGCGTACACCAAGTACCTAGGAAAGCTAGATCTGACCTTCAATTCTGAAGGTGAAATCATTAAAGCAGACGGACTTCCTATACTTCTAGACCAATCTATACCACAAGACCCAGACGTAGTTATGCTGTTAGATAAATATCGTAACAATGCTCTAACATCAGCTGAAGACATCATAGGCAATACTTCACTTGTTCTGAGCGCCTCCACTTGCGCACAAGAGGAATGTAATCTGGGTAACCTAATCACAGATGCCATGGTTCAACGTTATGCGTCGGACTACAAAGTGGGAAACGACCACTGGACAGATGCTCCCATAGCAATCATGCAAGCTGGTGGTATACGAACTTCCATAGCTCATGCGAGTATGCCCACTTATATAACAAAAGGAGACCTAATGGCCGTGATGCCTTTCGAAGGAAATTTAACTGCGGTAACTATGAACGGGACTGTACTTCTGCAGGCGCTAGAGGTTTCGGCAGCTGATTACGGTTCGGACTTGGCTGCGAGATTTCTACAGTTCTCCGGCTTGCGAGTAGTTTATAATATGAAAAATCCGAAAGGATCGCGAGTAGTAAAAGCGGAGGCCAGATGTTGGACATGCTCCACACCGACTTTCATAGATGTAAATGAAAGTAGTATTTTCAAGGTTATAATGTCAAGTTTTTTGTCGAACGGTGGAGATGGTTTCTTGATGTTTAGAGGCTTAGAGTCTGAGCCGTTAGGTTACAGTGAACTGGCGAGTACAGAATATTATGTTCGTCACTACAGTCCTGTATTTGCACAAGTTGAAGGAAGGATAACTATTATAAATGAGAACGACACTGAAAATTCATTTGCAGTTACAATCGTCCCAGTGCCAGTATTGTTTTGTATAATCATTATTTCAATGTTCCTATAGGTAACTACCTACTTGATTGAGAGTTATGCTACTTAGTATTATACAATCAGTATTTTTTTTTATAAAATATTTTATTACCTCCGTGGCGCAATGGGCGAATAGCCAGCTATTGTATTATGTTCCGGGTCTGGATGTTTTTCTATTATGTTAGGTATGTATTTACAAAAAAAGTAATAGGTATAAGTACCTATTCTATCAGCTATCTGGTTCCCATAGTACAAGCTCTGCTTAGTTTGGGGCTAGATAGCGCTGTGTGACATGTGCAGCAATAAATAAAATAAAAAACTAGGTATAAGTACAATCGAAAGAACAGGTATAAGTAGTATTTTTACGTAAATTTATTTCACCCACTTATTTCTAGAATACCTATTTACCTAGTAATTAATTCTAAAACCAATAAACAGACATGTCAATATTATTTTGAGTAGTTTAGAAAATAAGTAATATATTAATTGATCAATTACATAAGTTGGTAGGTACATTTAATGAATGCATTTACGCGTAGTTAAATTTTTACTATAGGATTCAATTCAGTATTCATCAATAACTGCATAATATCTTAGTCTCAATCAACAATCTTTTTACTAATTACAATTTAGTAAAAATATTAATTCCAAACGTCGAGATCCGTAGACGAACGAAGGTTCGTGACGTTGGGATTCGAGTTATGGAGCTCAAATGGTCTCAGGCAGGACATTTGGCTAGACGTGGTGATGACAGGTGGAGCAAGACAGTGACTGAATGGTGGCCGAGGAGCGGGTATAGAAGAGAAGGACGTCCAGCAGCGAGATGGATGGACGACATCGTAAAGGTCGCGTGCCGTCAGTGGGTGAGACTAGCGCAGGATCGTGGTGGATGGCACAAACATGGGAAGGCCTATACCCAACAATGGGTGAAGTCAGGCTGTGGATGATGATGATGATCTGCTTATTCAATTAGGTAAATGGAATTCTTGGCTTTTATTTTATGTTACATTTATATAGTAATATACTTGTCTTTAATTGGCCGAATTATGCTGTTACTATCGGCGTTCAAGAACGTCACTTGGATTGTTGTAAATTTTAATTTAAAATATTGTTTTACCAAACGGCAATAGCTAAGTAAGGTTGTTGTATTACGGCTGTAGGTACCTACAGTTTGTAAAATAAAGCACGAGTCCTGTGACAGCTGTCATAATAACATGCCTACAATAGATTCTGGGACTATGTCGATAATTATTGATCGTAATTATCCATATTTTGATAATATGTAATTGAATGCTTAATTTAAATCAAATACAAAAACACGTTACAAATGTCAAATTACATGTCATGTAAACGTCACCGAAAGCAGGTGATTAAACCCCTACGGCTGAGCCGGGAGTAAAGTTGTAGGTACCTACTGATTTAAATTTGGAACCTCATCTGTATTAAAATTTGAACCAAAGAGATCCACACAATAAGAACTTATACGTACCTACTTAAATCGAACTAAACTCTGCACAGATTGCACCAACCTAGATTTTGGTTTTTATTGTCTCGCACAAAGTGTGAAAAGTAGAGTATTCTCCTCGTGGATAAAGCTGGCTGCATCTTGGGAATGCTTATATCCCTCTCTGTACTCAGGATTCTAGTAACTCCCCCGCTCCGCTCGTGAGTTAACTTTAGAATGCTTCGTTACGTTCTGGATTCAATATAGCGCCCGTGAGGCAAGACACTGCTTTATCCCCTCGTTTATTAATCTACTATTTATTCTTGTAATATAGGTAGGTACACAACCCAAATTCGATTGCGATGACATCTGTCACAGGACTCGTGCTATATTTTACAAACTAGGTTTATGTATTATTTAATCCCCGGAGAAAGAGAAGAGAAGAGTTTTATAAGTTATGAAACCAAGCCTTTGTCTATCTGTTTGTTGTGGTTATTGTTGAACGAAATTGATGCAGCCGTTTTTGCCTCAGGGTGGTTTTTTTTAATGTAAACTAACTGAAGCGTAAGTTGGAAAATAATAAGTGTGCCCAATATAAACAAGTTTTTTATTTGAATCCATCCATCTTAGATTCCTGTTACAAAAGACTACTATAGTTTGACCGTAACCGCTGTACCGCACAGGCCACTTAGATGTACTAAGTATGTACCACGCCTGAGGAATGCGCGCGGCGAGACGGGGGAAGTATCGGCCGCTCCGATCCATCAGACGCACATGAGATAAATATCCAAAGATGGATCGAGCGCTATCTCGTGATGTAAAGACCGTCATCATGTCCAAAAAATTAAAACAATTACTGGGATCGCGATAGTAGATTTGATATTATTATTGATCCATTAATAATAAATTTGCAGAACAACTCTGATTCAAGTTCCGATAGCGAAACGGAAGATGAAGTTGAAGCAGAATCTATGTCTGAATATCTGTAGACAATTTAATTACTTAGAAAAATATAAACATATCGTTATATAATATAAACATATCGTTTACGATATCGTAAGATCTATCCGACAATATCGATCTCATATGTACCTACCTACGCTTGCTCTTTTTTCCTCGGCCCCCACCTCGCCGCACTTTCCTAAGGAGCGGTACAGCGGTTTCGGTCGACTAAAAAGTTCTAATTATACAGTGTGGAATTTTTGAGCCGTTCCTGCAGGGAAAGTAGTCTAAATACTGAAGATAGCAAATTTTACTCAAAGCAAACAATCCTTTATTTATTAAAAGAATGAAAACTGCATTCTAAATTTTAAAACATACGTTTGCCACTCTTTGAAATCGTACAGATACTAATACAAAAAATAACACTATAAGTACTTTTATGTCACCAATCGATAGGGTCAATTATAAGGATCAAATCTCTCTAACAGACATTGTTTCTTAAATTAAAGAAAAAACACGATATCTAAAGATCTAGAGAAATGTAAAGAGGTTTCTACAGGGTTGAGAACGCATACCGCGGGTGTGGCCAATGTATCGATGGCGACGGTGACCGCTTACCATCAGGTGGGCCGTAAGCCTGATTCCCTACTAATACATAAAACAGCTTCGTTTTAAAAATAAACGAATGTTTCCTTCGAGTAAAATTTACTATCTTCAGTATTTGGAGTAAGTAGGTACCTACTTTCCTTCCAGGTAAGGCTCAAAAATTCCATTCTGTGTAATGTAGGAATTAATGCTAGAGTCACTTAATGTTTGAGAAGTACCTAGTGATTACAATTGAGATCACTACCGCATGGAGAAATTGTGGAAAAGACGATAAATGGTACTTCTCGTAGTTTTTTAGACCACATCGATTTCACATTCTTATAACTTTCATTGGTTCATTCAAATCTAATACTGTACTACTGACTGTACCTATAGGTATAACGCATAATATTTCAACAAAGCGTATTAAGAAAGTATTATGAAATATCGTAACGTAACACTAAGTTTTTCTTTCAGTCGCTCGGCAATCATGAATTCGACGAAACTGTTGACGGAGTCGTCCCATTCATCAGAAATCTGAGGACGCCAGTCCTGGCAGCCAACCTCATATTGGACAAAGTTCCCGCATTAGAACAAGAAACCAATTTACGTAAATCAATAACTTTACAAAGAAATGGAGTTAAAATTGGAATTATAGGATACCTAACAGCAGAAACCAAGTTCCTAGCTCCAAAGAATAATGTCGAATATGAAGATGAAGTAATAGCAATAAGGAAAGAAGTTAAAAAACTAAAGAAAGAAGGCGTAAACATATTAATTGCTTTAGGACATTCCGGTTTCGTGAAAGATCTAGAAATCGCGAGAGATGTTGAAGACATTGACTTGGTAATCGGAGGACATTCGAATACGTTCCTGTGGAATAGCCCGACCACTGATGAAAAACCAGAGGTCGTTGAAGGACCGTACCCAGTAGAGGTGCGACAGCCATCTGGTAGAACAGTAAGAGTGGTACAAGCTTACGCTTATACTAAATATCTTGGGAGCCTCAACATTATTTTCGACTTCCAAGGCGAGATTGTCCAGTGTGATGGTACTCCAATCCTATTAGACCAAAAAATGCCTAGAGATCCCGAAGTGTTAAAATTGGTAGACAAATATCGGTCAGAAATAGATCGCATCAACAACGTCGTTGTTGGAAAATCGCAAGTGGCATTACACGGAGAATACTGTCGAATCAGAGAATGCAATATTGGAAATGTCATCGCAGATGCTATGTTGAATTATACGAAAGAAATTTTCGGAGACCAATATCGATTTGTCAACATTGCAATGATCCAAGGTGGCCGAATAAGGACATCAATAGACCGTCCGGAGAAACCGTTTGAAATGACCAGGGGTGATTGGGTGACAGTGCTTCCTTTTACCGACACTCTGGCAATAGTGACGATGAATGGCAGCATGTTAATGGAGAGCCTAGAACATGCTGTGGAGGGTTGGAGGATGATCGATAGTCCAGGTCAGTTCCTTCAGATTTCCGGCTTGAGAGTAACATTTGACTTAGCAAGGCCTTCTAGATCCCGGGTTGTATCTGCTCAAGCAATTTGCACAAGCTGTGGTAACGAGATGACTGATATCAAAGACGATTACGAGTACAAAGTGTTGATGTGTGTTTTCTTAGCGGACGGTGGTGATGGTTTTTCCAATTTCGAAGCGCTTCCTAGAGAAATTCTGCCTTATACTGAAGTGGACACTGTGATATACTATTTGAGTAGAATAGATCTTGTATCACAAAAGGAGACAGGTCGTGTAACATTACTGAATACTGATAAAGTGAAGAATTTTCAGGCTGCGCATATAGCCAGTTTCAGTAGTAATTCATCGAATCGATTACCGATTAGTAACAACTCAGTTTTGTATTGTATGATATTAATTCTAGCAACATTTATTCTAAATCTATAGAATAATTTCAGATGAATTATTTGAAAGGTATGTAGCTATAGAAGAAATAACAAAATTATGATAATTTTAATGTACAAATTGTGCGGGTACATTAAATTTTTATTTACTTCACTAAGTTGATAGTTAACAATGTTTGAGAAATTAAATTTTGCCTCTTTTTAGAAAACATCCATACTAATATGATAAATTCGAAAGTAACTCTGTCTGTCTATTTGTAACATTTTCACGACTAAACGGCTGCACCGATTTTGATGAAATTTTGTATACAGATTATACTTTTTACCCGACCGCGCAGAAAGGTTAATGCTTGACTAATCACGCGTGGAAGCCGCGGGCGGCAGCTAGTACTATAATAACCATAAAATCATTTGTTTTAATAATTATTAGAATTAAATTTATGTATTAACATAAGGCTCAAAGATAGTAGGTATAACTTAATTATACAGAACAATATTTTCATTAAAAACGGGATATAGAGTTGCTTGCGATCACGGAAAGTGTCTTTCACTTCCACTTTGCACGTGGAAAAGCACAAGTCATAACTAGCTTGTCCGTCCGCGGCTTCACGCGCGTTTGTCGTCGATAAAAATATTACTCTTCTTTTACGCCCGACTGCGTAGAGTAATATTTTTAAAAAGTGTAGTTATTTTTTTTATACTATTTATATGGCAAATGAGCATGCCGTCCACCAGATGTTAAGTGGCTACTGCAGCCCATGGATATCCACATAGAATTCAAAACAAGCTATTATGTTGTCTTGATCTCTATGTGGATACGTTGCCATACTATAGGACTTAGCTGGTATGCCTATGTGTCAGTAATTACAGGAACATACCATTACCATCTAACCGGAACACAGCAGCACAAGTACTGCTATTTGGCGGCAGGTATGTTTCAATTCCGGTCATCATATACTTACCAAATTTAATTCGATTTTAAATTTCGGTCCAGTCATGGAAACGTAACAAACAAACAGAGATACATCCAAATTTATAATATTAGTATGGATATCAAAGATATTAGGTAGATTTTATATTTTTGAACCAGAAGTTACCAAATAGGTTAGTAATGTAAATGTATATGTTACAGTCAAACTCATAAGGCTGTCCGCCCACGTCAGACTTTTTGTAGGACAGATAATTGTAAGATGGAATTTGCGTGAGATATTCCTGTATTTTTTGTTTAACCTGTAATCTTGACTTTTGGCATACTTGTCCTTTTATGTCTTCATATCCTTGTATTTACACCCACCTACTTCTTAGAGCCAGAAGTCAAGATTCCACATTACAGCTATGTCACTATCTTCTTTTTTGTTTTTATTTTGTACGTGTGTCGTGTCAAATAAATGTATTCATTTTAAATTTTTTTTTTCCAGATAATCGGGCCGATTTTTAGGAACTTATGATTTATGATTTTATTTCTGACCGACTTTTTGTAGGACGTATGCGTTGCACTATTGCTATCAGTACGTTCTATTTTGCTCCTACAAAAAATCCTACAAAAAATCGGTCACCGATTATGGTATGGGCGGCCAGCCGTCAAAACTGTTTTTGACTGCGAACTAGTTCAGTCAAAACAAGTTTTGAGTACTTTTGAGGTCGTCGGTCAAAGCCTATTTTAACGAACTACCGCTATGCTATCTGTTTGGTTTTAATAAATTTCTGGACTTTTTCATCCAATAATCCCCTTCCGGCACTCAAAGAGGATTCCATATAAAGTAAGTTTTGACCGACAACTGATTTTCAGTAAAAATCGGTTTTGCCCGGTTATGAGTTTTGACTGTAAATATACGTCTAATTGTGATATTTATTGATGTAACGTAAGTACATCCATTTCTAAATAATGTTATTTATATTTTGTACATAATTATAAAATTGTGTTCAAACAGCAACGATGTAAAAGAAATTGTATAATCAGCAAAATACAGCGACCTGTATGGTGCGTTAAACAAGTGGTCGATTTCGATGGGTTCGATTCCCGCTGCGGGACAAAGATTTACCGGGTCAAGCAACAGGATTACCTTTATGTATATAAGACCACTGAGTATATAAGTGACCAGTGTTTGTTTATTACATTCATATTTTTAGCAATATTAATTAATTTAATGGCACTATTAATATCAAATTCTATGTATGTACATAGTACATTAATATAAGTTTTTTTATAATTCTTTGTACCTCTCAATGAATCTCTCGAATATTATAAATACCTATTTATTAAATATGGCCTGGCCAAGTACTTAGTACTCAATTAAAATAAATTTAAAATAAAATATCATAGTTATGCATAACTTTATTTATATTTTTAATACCACAAACTGTAATACAAATGAGATTACTAACACAAGAGATAATAATATAACTTTTAGTTATATAAGTATAATGAACTGTATGAAATAAATTGAAATATTCATAACAAGATAATCATTTCTTACAATCCACAATAAGCACTAACTATAGAAACTACAGTATATATAGCTCAAAAATTAATACAATACAACACTTAAAAACTAAAGCTGGGCATACACAAGGACTCCACTTCACAACACTCCACGCCAACACAACTCTAAAAACCGTCCGTGTGCGAATTCTCAAGTGGATTGCGTGGAGTGATAAGAATATTTGGATATCCAAACATTCCTTAATCCAAAATCCGACGTAAACAGCATGCGGCCATTCCACGCCACGCGCGCGCTCGTCTGCGGCCGATACAACAATCCAATTCGCGCTCAGTTAGTATGTATAGTGTATATGTTTTTTTTATAGTGCTATGCGCTTGACTGATAGAATACATAAATACTTATATTTTTTTTTATAGAAAAAAAACATCAAAAACCTATTTGGACTCTTTGGAGTTTTTAACTTTGGATTTAGAAATGGAGTCCTCGTGTATGCCTAGCTTTACTGAGTTCAGTACTTATGAGCTGTACCCAGCAACTCCAAAACAAAGTTCTCAGTTTTAAAAATCGCATAGCTCTATTCTAATAAGCTCCAAATTAAGGTACCTTCTGAAAATAGCTATTAATATATTTCTCAAGAGCTCCAAAAATATTGACTGTCAAACACAATTATTTATTGACTTTAAAGACATATCTGGATTGCACTTCCAAAACTTTGTAGAACTCTTCGAAAGTTTTTTTTGATATTATTAAAATTAATAACAAATTTTTGGAGTACTTGGGAATAAGCCTTACCTACTTATTTTACTCATAATTTGTTTTATAAAAATCTCAGTCCTATCTCAGAATTTAGCACCTCCAGAGTTATATCTAATAGTAGCAGCCTAATTATAAATGTTACTTTGGTCTAGATAGCATTTTCTTTACGAGTTAGTTTTAAACTTTTGGTGGGATAGCCTTCCATTCGACTACCTGACTGTAGCCATAAGGCACCAGACCTTCAAAAATGGCCAAGCATTGTTTCAAGGTCTCTTGGCAGTCGGCAAGTTCCTTACAAGGCGCATACGGTTCTAAAACCTTGGCTAAGTCGCATAATGGCTTGAATAGCTTGCAAGCCAAAGTTTTGTCACCTTTCTGTAATTTTTCTATTGTCTCGTGTCCAATAATTCTGTCGCAATTTCTTCTGATACTGGAAGGGAGCTTACCAGATCTCAGACAAAAGTATGTAGGCCAGTTATTGCTGCAGGCTTCACAAGCACAGATGAATTTGTATTGGAATTTCAATGCTGCTTGGCGACTTTGAAGACCATCCATGGCATGATGGGATCTGAAATTAAAACATAAGTGGATTAGTAATGGTGTCATGTAAGTAGGTATATTATAGGAACACTAGGACCAAGATAAACTAAACATTTAAAAACCTCTGACCCCCTTTTTTGCGTCGGGGTAACAAACTGACATAGCTAAGAATAAAACCGCATCTGAATCGGTCCATTCGTTTGGGAACTACGATGCCACAGACAGAACTTATAGCACCCGTCGTTTGTGTAGGGGGTTTAAAAACAAAGTTACATAGAAGATCTTAAATAAAAACATGATAGATGGCTCTAGTGCCTAAAATACAGTGTTACCAAAGAAGAGAGTATAATTAAAAAAAAACTAGATTCTACGACAAATAGTTCAATTTATATTTTTGACGTCTAAGAAATGTCCAATCAACTGTTAATTATTTCATGTCACATTTAATTTTTCCTCTAAAAGTGGTTACCCAAAAATATATACTTAATTATGAAAATAAAACAAATACTACCTAATGTTACACAAGTTAAAGCAGATATAAAAATCAAAGACGTGGAGTTGACTCTTGTGGACACCACCGTATTCTTAGGTATAACCCTAGATAATAAGTTTCAATGGGGCCCTCACATTGATAAGTTGTCGAAGAGATTTAGTTCGGCGGCATATGCAGTAAAAAAGATCAGTCTTTTTACAGACATAGACACAGCTAGACTAGTTTACTTCAGCTACTTCCACAGCATTATGTCATACGGTAGGTATACTGCTGTGGTGGAGTGCTGCAGATATAAACACCGTTTTTGTGCTCCAGAAGAGGGCTGTTCGTGAAATTTATAATATGAGCCCCAGAGAATCATTACACCCTAAGATTAAATAAATAAATATTATGACATCCCCTTGTCAATATAAATCTGATGTATGTTCACAAAAATATTAATTTGTTTAAGAAAAATAGCAATAATCATTAATACTAGAAATAAAGATAAACTCGCTGTTGCCACTTGTAGACTGCTTAAAGTTAGTAAATTGTTTAAAGGGCAAGGTGTACACTTTTTTAACAAACTCCCAAGTGATATACAAAAATTGACGATTAACAAATCTAAAAACGTAATTAAACCAAATCTTTATAATAAAAGCCTACTATAAAATATCGGATTATTTAGATGATAAAGAAGCTTGGGATTGAAATTGCTCCAACTCGTTCAAAAATGTTACAATTTAAGACGTAAGTGATTTAATTTATTTTCATTGTTATGTATTGTAAAAGGATTATTAAAAAAACAACAAGCCTTGTTTCTTGCCTTTCTTTCCTGGCTTGGTTGCCAAGGATAGGCAGTAAAATTGACGTTTCAAAGTGATCCTTGTGATTTTAAATAAAAGATTTTGACTTGTACTTTGATATGATTATATATCGTACAACAGAGATGAATGGAGAAGAGAGAGCTTTGACCTACAGTGGAAAACATCAGGCCTAATATAATAATAACTTACCCATAGTTGTCAAAGAGCTGTTGCCCTTTCTTAATTGGCCTCAATGCAAACAATGTCATCTTTCCTGTTCCCAGCGTACCGAATCTCACAACATTTGGAGAACAAGAATGATTCAACAAGCTGTGAAAAGCATATGAAGCACTTGCGATACTGATTTCATCCACATAGTCACCACTCCTGGTCTGCATGTTTGAGCTTATCCCATGCATGTTTGTGGGACTGGTCATTACATGTAGTAGCAGTGTACCGGCCACACACTTCCTTATATTTTCACTTTCCTCATGATTCTCACTTTTCATGAAATCTGTCTGATCTGCCAAGACCTTGAGAAACACAGCAGCTGTGACAGACTTCTGGAAGATGTCTGATATAGACCGCTTCTCAATATTAGAAGCTAGTGTGTGGATGGATGAGTAGTACTTAGAATCAAATATCCATTTGCCATTTATTTTAACATGTCCTCTGTACTCGGTGTTAGCATTTGCTTCGGCTTCTTCAATGGTTTTAAACAGAGAAGTCCAATCTGAATGGTCAGTGCGAGCTCTGATGACGGTTCTCAAAGCTAAAAGCTCCAATTTTGTGAACTCCATATGGACCAACATTGGCATCAGTCGGCACTCAATTCCATGGTATTCTTTCAGGGCTTTTTCCTTACATTCCTCACTACAATATAAAGCAAAGCAGCACTTATCACATGGAAATAGATTGAGATCTCTTGATAGGCAGTAACTGCAACTAAACAGATACTGTGACCTTTGTAGAAGCACTAAGTAGGGATCCTCTTCAAGCAATACTTCTCCAACATCAATATCCTCTTTAGCAACCACATGTCGGCCCATTTCTTCATTAAAAAGCACCTGTAATTTAGAGCTGGCGCATTGATACCTGGGATTATTCGCATCTTTAATTTTTATCACTTCCTTTACACATTCATCAGTTTTATGAGATACAATATCTATAAGTTCTTCATCTATAGCTGTTTTACACAAACTTTCTCTCTTCAAGAGCTTTTCCTTCAATCTACCAGGATACTTCATAGAAAATATTGTCTTAATATCTTTCATACATTCTTCATACTTTTTCATTGAGAGAAATGCAGCTGTTCTGTTGGCCAAAGCTAAGGAGTATTGGTCTGACTTTATTGGTGCATGGAGTAAGGCCAAATTGTAGTATTGCCAAGCCATAAAGTCTTCAGACTTATTGAAACACTCGTTGCCACGGTTACGGTAATACATAGACACATTCTGAGACTTGTGAATATCTGGAACCTTTGGAAAAGACTGATTTTCATTGATAATATCATAAACATACAGTACCCTCTCTTCGTTGGTGTTCAATGATAGCAAATGCTTCGATATATCCACTATTGTGCCTTTTTTTGTGAGTTTGGCTATCACTCCTTCATACAAGAGATCTATACTCATCTTGAAGGTTATGTTGTGCTTGTGAAAAACTATTGATTCTCTGTTTATTGTACTTGCAGTGAGTGGCTCAAGCAGCAAAAATGTCGCACTTTGCAACGTCGTTTATTGTTGTTAACTTAGGATGTGAGATGGTGTTTGTTATTGACCAAAGATTGAAGGCTCAAAATATTCCAACTTATAGATCTGAAAGAGGTTAGTGCACATCAGTAGAAGAAATTGAGATTAAGTAAGCTTGAAAGTAATTATTTTTTATTTATTACAGTACTTACAGACTTGGTGAGCGTACTTCTTCACCGAAAGCTGTTGGACGAGCTATTTTTACCTCAGCCGGTCGCACACCACGCAGTTATAAAGCAACTGTTACAAGACATATCGAAGACTTCTATCATGAAACTGGACGACTACTCAATGGGTAAACTCTGGGATCTAATGACTATGATATTCAAATGGCAATTATCAGTCGCGACAAATCAAAACATTTTCGACATTACCCGCCGACACTTGAAAGGTGTTGCCACATTGATGCCACATTATTTCCAAGATTATACGATTGAACAGGCAATAATAAGATTCGAAACTCTATCCCAGAAATTCACAGACGATGATTACAAATGCCTTAGCAACACTATGATACTATGGTTCTCTGAGTATCACATGAAAATTTCGGTCCTTCTTCGATTGGGCCTGCAAAAGAAAGATGGCACTTTCAGCCTACCAGCAACTCTTGATCACAAAATATTACAAAACTTGGGTGAAAATATTTACAAATACGATAAAAAGAACCGTGTTGAAGAGTATGAACCAGCTGATACAAGTGAAATAAACTGTCTTCTAGCAACAATCGAAAAAATTAACTTAGAGTCTAACATCGAGTTACAGCTGCCAATGCAGCTTGGATATTCCTTAGGAGGTGAAGGAAGTGCTAATAAAAAGATTATTAAATTGACAAGAGATACCCGATTTGAAAACATCGATACAAACATAAAAACTAGAGGCACCGATCTCACTTTCAATCCAAACATTCCAAAATCCGCAAATGAGGATCTCTTAGATATGATGAAAGACATTTAATCGGTAGATAGAGACAGACGTAGGTACCTACTTACATATCAAAACTAAATCGTTTAACTTAAAAGTAAAACCTATACGCGTCGAATTCATCCTATTATTTCTACCTGGGCCGGCAGCTCAGTCATTCACTTTATTGGACGAATGAAAGAAGGTGAGGCCGAACTTTGCCCAGCCAGTGGGATAAGGCGACGGGCTCTTTAGTTTTAACTAACTTACCACAAAACTCGGTAAAATAAATTAGCTAGCAACATAAATGCCAAAAGGTTGTCTATGGTCGGTACTTAACAAAATTATTTAAAACAGTGCCAAATATAGGGCCCGTTTCTCAGGAATACTCTACAAAATTAGTATTTGGTTTAGATAAATTGCAATCCATGCGTTAGCGTTGGTTATTTATTATGTAGGTACCGTACCTACATAATATCCAATCTTTTCTGTGTTGGGTTATCGTCATGATACTAAAATACCTAGTACTCAAATTCTATGCACATATTTTTTATTATTATGCAAAGTTAGTGTTGGATATTATGTAGGTACCTTACCTATATAACCAACACTAACTTAGGTAAGTACCTACTCAGGTATTATTTGCATAATAATAAAAAATGTGTACTTTTATAGAACAAAACATAGATAGAGTACCTACCTACCTACTTAGGTATTTTAGTATCATTGACGATAACCCAACACAGAAAAGATTGGAGAGCAGAGGGGCCTTATAAAGTGGCATACCTACTCCAGGCTCCTAATAATAATTGACTGGATATAGGTACGCTTTATTTTATCAATACATAACAAAATGTATACATATTAAATGGGATTAGTTCCCATTATGCCGCTTACCAATATGATACCGTTTCAGTCTAAAGTGGATACACGACCGACTGATTTTATTAACAAACCATGGTCAAACACTATCATTTAGTGGTTTCATCTTTGATCACAAATGTAACGTCTTTGATAATCTAGGATAGGAAGATTTAATGGACGCTTGTTTGGATTGATATTTGTCTAGGACGTTTGTTACTTGCATTGATCGGTTTCGAAGAATTTTGTTGTTCAACAATGCTACATTGATAGCGTACCTACTTAGGTATATCTGTGGTAGGCACCTAGTACTTACCTACCTACTTGCCCTATTAATATGTAGGTACACTCAACCCAAAAGATGAATAATCAATTTTAAAAAAGTGAATAATTATGATTTAATTATTCGGCCGGGTATCTTTGAGTATCCAGGCAACTTGTAGGGGCATATAGCCTTCCTCCTAACCAGCGTTGCCAGACGTCCCGATTTGTATGTCCCGCGCGGGACAGGTTCAGTCCCGCTTTTCGGGGATAACTCGACCGTGCGTGCAGCGTGCTGAGGATGCGCAGCCGGGTGACACAGACAAGTGTAGACTTGAGAGCTATCCTGTGCAGAGTTCTTCATTTTTATGAAACAGAAAAAGGAAACTATACATACCTGCCTTTAGGAAGTTAAATCTTCACAGAAATATCATGAATAAGTACCTACTTCATATAAATAAATTATTCTCATAATGTAAGTTACAACTTGTACGCTCATTTCACAGACTGTTGTTTGAAACATCGCATTTTTCTAATAAATAAAAGTTTTTTATTCGATTTTGGTTTTTTATTTTTTTATTCAGAAGTTTCAAATACTTAGCGATAATAAGTACCTAAACCTGATTTAAAATATATTTTTATTCAAATACATTTTCGATGGCTATTTTTGCTACCTATATATTATCACGTAAACGTAGTTTAAAACTCAATAAAATGATAAATATTTAAAAACTTCCGATTAAATAGGATTATTGTACTATGTCCCGCGCCTTTTTCACTCAAAAGGTTTCAAAATCGCGACTTGACAAAAAAAATCTGGCAACGCTGCTCCAAACTGACAACATTATGGACATCAATTAAAAAAAATGGATCAGTGGCCACTTTCGGTGTTTCAAATTCTGATCTTTTTTTTAATTCTATTTTATTATGTTCTTATACTTATCTAGAGAAATGTATCGTTTCCAATTTTATTAATGTCATTTTTGGGTGCCTAACTGCCTAACTAGTTGTAGGAGAAACAAAGCGTTAAAGTTTCTGAAAGAGTTTCAACCACTGATCTCTACTGAGTAATAATAGAG
This sequence comes from Philereme vetulata, assembly GCA_918857605.2. Lineage (NCBI taxonomy): Eukaryota > Metazoa > Arthropoda > Insecta > Lepidoptera > Geometridae > Philereme > Philereme vetulata. The sequence goes on along the minus strand of OU975439.1, from coordinate 7,387,546 downwards.
ATCAGTGGTTTTAACCGTATCTTGTATGCTACTTACTCATACCTAAATAATTGTAGTAGCAGTAAAAAACAACAAGGAAATTTCCAAAAATATTTTATTACACACATCACATTTAATTATTACACATTTAAGCCCCATACCATGTACACTGTACAGATACTTTTACTAACACCCATACCATGTACACTGTACAGGTACTTTTATTAACCCCCATACCATGTACACGGTACAGGTACTTTTATTAACCCCCATACCATGTACACTGTACAAGAACTTTTATTAACCCCCATACCATGTACACTGTACAGGTACTTTTATTAACCCCCATACCATGTACACGGTACAGGTACTTTTATTAACCCCCATACCATGTACACTGTACAGATACTTTTAATAACCCCCATACCATGTAGGTACACTGTACAGATACTTATATTAACCCCTCATACCATGTACACTGTACAGATACTTTTAATAACCCCCATACCATGTAGGTACACTATACAGATACTTATATTAACCCTCATACCATGTACACTGTACAGGTACTTTTATTATTACTACAAACACATACTTTTATTATCTTCAGTCAAATTTATAATTATTACTACAACTTTGATACAATGACTTAGATAATTAACAAAAACATGTGTCTGTTTACAAAATTACAATGAAAATATTACAATTTATTATGAGATACTTGAGATCTTAATTTGTCCCGCAGATGTCATAGCACGACTTTTAGATAGGTAATCATTCGGGATTTATCACGTACCGTTTTAACGTTGTTACGAGCGACAATGTTTCGGTTCAATTCGTGACCCTTCATCAGGGAAAAGACTATAAGATACTTATAATTAAAATGAGGTAATTATTAACAATTTATTGATCACAAAAAAAAAGATTTTTGGATATCAATAAGTTTACATTAAGTAAGTATTGATACAAGTATTGAATACTGTTTAAGCATTGATATGAATACGGGATTTATCACGTACCGTTTTATCGGTGTTACGACGACCGCGCCCGTTTACACACGCGCAGAGGGCTGCGGTGCATAGCGCGAGGCGAGACGCAGTGCGGTGCGGATCGCACTCACCCTGATGAAGGATCACGAATTCAACCGAACATGATAAATCCCGTATTTGTTATAATGATTGAAATAAATCACTAAAGCAGTCACCAAAACCATTATAACTTATGTAGCATCTTCGGTCTAAAAAGATAAAGAGATCCATATCTATTGAAGTTGCGCACTCTTCTTGAAGTTTACACAGTAAAACAGGCGTTTCAAAATAATATTTATGATTGCAATAAATAAAATAAAATTGGCATTGACGTGATAAAGTATTGGAACACGCAATTGTAACGCAAACTGGAAGATCTCTTAAAACTAGGTAGGTAAGACATAATATTTGTTTAAATCAATTATATCAACAAATACTGTTTGTTTATAGAATTGATAACAAAAGTCGTTAAACAAATATTCTTTTCCTCCGTACACATATATATCTCGGAGCACCCAGGCCCGTAGCTAGTTATATTTAGGGTAGGACAGCGATGTTTACAGCAGGTAGGGCGGAAGAAAAAATTGATCTGGACTTTTGTCGTACTTGACTGTGCGAGTTCCTACTATGCTAGGGACAATCGAGCGGAACTCGGGCACATGCCCCGGCCGGGAATTACAGGGGGCGCCGAATTTTATTTGGAACGCTTCAAACTTTAACTTCCCCCCCCCCCCCCCTCTCCTCTCAAATGCTGGAGGAGAGCAGGCGCCACATGGCACATCAAGTTCTTGCCTCGGTTAGGAAAAATTCTACATCCGGGGCTGCCATGTGCCATTGCAATACGGACACATCTCGCACACTCACTTCAAATGGCATCTATAGGCAGAATAAATAATTAGTATATAGTGATTGTGACATTGTGTAGATGACATATAAGACGCAACATATCTGACGTATCTCTATTCATTTTGACGACCTCCGTGGTGCAGTGGGCGAATAGCCGTCTGAGACGCAGGAGGTAGCGTGTTCGATTCCCGCCGCGGAACAATTGTTTGCATGATCTACAGATATTTGTTCCGGGTCTGGTTGTTTCTCTATATATTATAAGTATGTATTTACAAAAAAAAAGTATATAAGTATTATATCAGTTATCTGGTTCCCATAGTACAAGCTCTGCTTAGTTTGGGGCTAGATAGCGCTGTGTGAAATGTCCAGAAATATTTATTTATTAAATTAATTCAAAATAAAATCGACTCTCCCCATCTCCTTTCTCAGATAAGCCTGAGAGTACCCACAAGGTCTGTCAGGCACGACTTACTTGCACATTCCCCCTTGTTCAACGAACTATAGGCAGAACTCGTACTATAGTGTGACCATTAGTGCTGTGCACTCCCTGAGGTATGCGCGGCGAGGTGGGAGGCAAAGAAAAAACTGCATGAGTTCACATGAGATCAATACATGTCGGACATATCTTACGATATCAGTTTGCATTTCTAAGGCAAGTCTTGTGGCGGGACGATGGTCGGAGGCTATCTATCTGTAATATATTATACTTACTTAGTTGATTAAAATGTAACTTAAATATACTCATATTTAATTAAAAATATGCAGGTGATAAATAAGAACTAAACTTATAATTCAAAGGACTTGTTTTATTGAACATTTTTTATATTTACAAACAATTATATATTCTAACGAAAGTTATTCTGACATAGATTCTGTTTCAACTTCATCTTCCATTTCATATCACGAGATAACGCACGACCCATCTTTGAATATTTATCTCATGTGCGTCTGACATAGACAGTCCGATACAAATAACACTACCTGCCGCCACGAGCGTTGACGGCGAACTGACAGAGCGCAGCAGCCGATTCTCCCCCCGTCTCGCCGCGCGCATACCTCAGGGAGTGCACAGCACTAATGGTCACACTATACGCAGAACTTTATTAGATCAGCAAATTTCATAAAAAAACTGGATGACTCACCTGAAATTTACTTATTTAATTGATCTCCAAATACATTTAAAAACATTATCACAAAGAACTGGTTTGATTGATGTGACTTCTTAACTGTCCGTTACTCACTTTTGTATGTCTTGTCTAAATTACATGGAATATAATCATTGATTAAAACGGGTATTCATCGCGTATGTACCTTTTTTATTTGTTATCCCGACGTTTCGGCTGTGTTGCAACAGTCATGGTCTCGGGCTGACACTGCAACACAGCCGAAACGTCGCGATAACAAATAAAAAAGGTACATACGCGATAAATACCCGTTTTAACCAATGATTATGTACAGTGATCGCGAAAGTTTGAAAAATACTATTACATGGAATATCTATTTTTTTAACATTCAAGCTAGCAAATAGATTCAATATGCGAAAACGTCTAAATGGTGATTAGCCATATGTATAAACTAATAATTAAGCTTATCATTGTATGTTTTCCGAAGAAAATAAAATAAAATGTCGCTTCCTGCTAGTAGTAATTTTTTCATGACGTCAAACAATTTACATAGCTTAACTTAGTTGATGGTATTTTTTAAGCAATGCCATTGGTATTCTAAGGTAGGGCATTGCCCCATAATGCCCCTCCTAGCTACGGCCATGGGAGCACCCTGTATTTTCCTAACAGTACTGCTCAATATATATAACACAACCATCTATGTACAACCACAACACAACACAAATATTTACAAATCGTTTTATTATTATCTAATCTGAAGAACCCGCTGGATCCCACAGCTGGCCAAACATCTCCCATCCATTCCATTCATCCCGGCTAAGGGCGTCTCTTCATATTCCTTATATGCTAAGTTTTAAGATTTTTAAAATCATCTCAAAAATCTCAAGCCTAGACGGGACTTGAACCCGCGACCTTCCTCTTGATACGAGGACGCACTACCATCTGTGCAACCAGGCAATTTACGTATAGGTCGAAATTAGTGAGATGATTCAGAATTACGACTAAAGCGCCGTTAGCTCCATCTACAGGAAAACTTATATAGTTCTTTGTACCTGCTCAATGCCAAACGTTGCAGTTCAGTACATTGACAAGAGATGTCGCGTTGCTTATTTCAAATAGTATCTTCAATAGTGTCTCTCAAATTTTAAAAATCTTGGAATTTTCCGCATGTGTTCGGATAACACTATGAATAAAAATGCTAGGTTTTGTTTAGACTAAATTAAATATTATGCTATTTTACCTACATTCTCAGTATAAGCTGAACCCCCATTGTACTGAAGGTCTGTTGAGTGCGAGCACAATGCGAGCTCAGCATAAACTGGAAATGTATAGCTAGATGTGTAGCCGTGTGTGCCTTGGCCAAAATATGTGAATGACGAAGCTAAGTGCTCCCTGTATTCTTAATTTTTGATTATAGACGATTTTATGAGAAATGACATTGTTATTATTTAATTTTATGTAATACTTAGCTGACCTGCCTTCGGCTTCGCACGCATGGTTTGTCAATAAAAACATTACCCTCCTTCTGCGCAGTCGGGTAAAAAGTAGCCTATGTTACTCAGGGATAATGCAGCATTCTAATGGTGAAAGAATTTTTGAAATCGAACCCGTAGTTTATGAGTTTATTCGTTACAAACATATAAAAATACAAAGCTTTCCTCTTTTTAATATTATATGTATACAGTAAAACCTTATTCGCGCTTCCTTCATTCGCGTTTTTACTATTCGGGGATTTAAAAAAATGCGACCCAATTCCTATATTCGCGGCGAAAGATTTCTTTATTCGCGGATCTAATCGGTATATCGATACATACATATTAAAAAGCATTCGGTATCCTTTATAAATGCGTCGGCTAATGGACTAATAAAAAAGTAAATTAGACCTTATTACAACTACACCTAAAGTATGTTGTTAAATGCTATCGCCGTTGTATAACTGGTTCGGAGTTGCTTAAATCACAAGATAAAGATTTGACTGAAACCGACTCGGAGGAAATGTTAAATTCACAGCCCATTGAAGAAGAGGCTTCAACAAGCACGTGGAAACGTGACATTTAATTTGAAAAATCTTAGTGAAAGTTTTTGCGATTACTCGCGGTTCCCTTGGCCCTAGGAGGTCTAATCTGGTGTCTACGGGTTCGTCTCTTGAAGGCGGAGAGGACTGCGTAGTCTGATTGGTATAGGTAGGTATAAATTTTGCAAAACATTAAAAAATTTAAATCTATTCATATATAACGCTACAGCAAACATCCCCTCCTTTTCCACCCTTTTGGAATTTTTTCGCATCATCTTGTGTAGAATTAAGTCCTTAGTATGTCTCTCAAATTTGAAATCCGTCGATAAATAACTCCACAGCAAACTTCCCCCCTATTTTCCCCCCCAATCAAAAATCGTGATTGACTAAACAATTTAAAGCTAAGTGTGTGCCAATTTTCGACAAAATCTGTTAAAAAATACGACCTGTAAGCGAGAACAGACTGAGGTACAAAATCATTTTTGGCCAATCTCGAAACAGACGCTTCGCTCGCGCGGTCAATTATTATTATTAACAAATAGATTACATGACGCAAACTAAGAAAGACATTTTGGTCTGTTTTTTTTTAACGTCACCATTTCTCAATTTTTTCTTGCCCTATCCCACAGCAGGGGAAAAGGCTTCTCTTCCGACTTTTAGGCCATAATCTGTAGACGATGTTGTACAAACTTTTGTTTTATAATGTATCACTTTTAACATTGTTATTAGTACGCAGTAAGGCATTCTTCCAGCAAAATGTTAACACTGCATTTGTAGATACACTTCACCCTTTATTAATGTCGTGAAAAAAAATCGTTTCTGATAAGAATACACTTGAAATAAATATTTTTAGTTGAACAACTTATGTCGCTGACTGTGCGGTAACCGCTTACCATCAGGGGACCCATTTGGTTGTTTATCAACATAGTGATATAAAAAAATATTTAAATAAAAGTTAAAACCAGCTAAACCCAAAGGTATGTTCAATCAAGTTTTTTAAACACATCTTAGTTAGGCTCATCCCGCCATCTATTATCTAAACTAGGTACTATCCTATAGGAAAGAATTAATCCTACCCGTTGGTGAAAAGCTATTATCTGGTAATACACTGGCATCTCCATAGACGGGCACGTTCGGGCCGTGAGACGCGTACGGACTGCGCGACCACGTTCTCGATCTATTGAGGGGTGAGGCTTCGGGAGGTAGCACACTCTGTACAGGCTCGGAGGGGAGACGGATTACGGCTTTTCTTTGTACGCGTGATTGAACTGAAAACAAAAACAAGAAAGTTATTAAATAAGATTAACAATCTTAATGAGGAATAAGGAGTGGAACTCACTGACGTATGTTTTTCCAGACCAATATAATCTCAGAGTCTAGAGCAGCGGTCGTCACTTTTTGGTCCAGCGCCACATAGGACAACGTGAGATAGTACTGATGGTCACACACTTGTGAATTGCATGTGTAAACTAGCAACGCAGGTGCAAGTGAATGTAAATAACAATGAAAATGTTTTTTTTATTAGATAGAAAAACATTAATTATGTGTCTCAGTTACGTATGTGAAAAACAAATATTTTAAGATACTAGGGTTTTTAATTATTTCTTCTATATTGGAGTCATTGCGACTATATGCAATCCTCATGGTGTCTTCTAATCGACGGGAAAGGCGATTGAGATATTTGTTTTTTAAAAATGACATTTTTAAAAACTATTTGTATTTGTCGTGGGCCGCACAAATACCAGCGGCGGGCAGCATGCGGCCCGGGGGCCGCAGTTTGACGACCCCAAGCGTGCTCCAACTTCGATCACACCATCACTTACCATCAGGTGAGGAAGGGGTCAAGAGCTTGACTATCATCAATAAAAAAACATAGCAGTATTTTTACAACAATATTTTTATTTTTATTGTGTTAACCGAACATACGGTAAATTCCAAGATTATATAACCTTTCAAAAATGTTCATGCCTAGACGGGACTTGAACCCGCAACCTTCCTCTAAATGGTTTTAAAAATCTTGATAACATAACAAGTGGGTATAGAGAAACACCCAGACCCAGAACAAATATCTGTAGATCATGCATAGATTTGTTCAGCGGCGGGAATCGAACCCACAACCTGCGTCTCAACCGGCTATCCGCCCACTGTCGCTACAAAAGTCGTTAAATAAGCATACTTACTGTACATATAAGCGGCCGCCACAGCAGCAACGGTCACAATAGTAGACAGGTAAGGTCGAATCAATGAGATGAGAGCACCCAGGAGCGTCCCACAAGCCACGTCGCATTCCCTCTCCACTTCCACTCTGATCTCCTGAGCAGTCAGTTTCGAGTGCACGGTCACCCATCCCAGACCGCACGTTGTAGCTTCATTTGTCACTGTTATTATCATTTCACCTGGAATAAGATATTTTTTAAAACTACTTTAGTGCGAAAGCAACTCTGTTTGTTACCTTTTCACGACTAAACTGCTGAACGGATAGTAATGAAATTCGGCAAGGAGAGAGAGAGGGAGAGTGATAATTCTTTATTGTTATTTACCAAATTAAAATAACTTAACCTAGAAAACTTAAAGACTAATACATGGTGGTACAATGGGCGGCCTTATCGCACAATGCAAAATCACTCTAAAGAAGCCGCTAGGCATAGTTTGCAGACCTCATTTTTTAAAATAGGTAAAGATTTAGGAAGTCTGATGGAAACGGGCAAGTCATTCCATAGTCGGACAACTCGTACCGTAAACGACTTACTAAAGAAGTTGGAATTATGGGCTGGAGTTTTCAACTGGAGAGTTGTGGAAGAACGCAGATTGCGGGTATGGGATAGATTTAGGAATTCAAAGCATTGTTTGAGATACGGCGGAGAAGAAGAAGTAAATAGAATTTTATATAAAAGAGTAAGGAGATTATTTTTGAGACAAAATATAGCCTATGTCCTTCCCCAGGGTATAACCTATTTTTTGTCTCAACAATAATCTTGAAGGTGTGAAATAGGGGTTGAATGTTTGTATAGGCACTCCAAAATTTCTTAAGTTAGGAATTTGAAATTTCATATTTTCAGATTTGGTATACAAATTATGGATTATGGAAAACAGAAAAGGAGGGTAAATGTTTTTTTTACAAAAAACGCGTGCGACGCCGCGGGCGGCTCAGCTAGTAGTATTACACTATGACAATGAGACGTAACTTACCAGGTTTACTAGCGACATCAAGCTTCAAGCCAGGCGACGGAGTCACCTTCGTCAGTTTCAAGGCGCGCGGGTGTCCACTCACAGTGAACATCGCCGGCGGCTCGAGCACTGACACTTTAGACTGAGACACGTGTAGAAGCGGGAGCATGTGTACTTTGGTGCAAGTACGGAACACGCCCCATTCCGCGCACAATTCCACTTCGGACGCTTCTATAATTGGCATGGCTGGGATTATCTTGCAGCCGATTTGGTCTAAAAAAGAGATTAATGTTAGTGCTTTAAAATTTATTAATAAACAGTTGTCCAATCTATTATTATTATTTATTTGACAAAATGTTACATACTATACTATTTCCGATTTCTTTATTTTCTCGATGACAGTTCTAATTTGATAGTTGTAGTGTTGTGACCAAACAAGTAATGATATCGATCGCATATATTTATTATATTTTGAGCAAAGACAAATACAACAAAAACATTCAAATATATTTTTTCAAGATGGAAACACTCAATGGCCTACCGCCATTTTGTGTTTGTTTCTGTCACTCGCAACAAGACGGTCGTGCTATAGTGTGACCATTAGTGCTGTGCACTCCCTGAGGTATGCGCGCGGCGAGACGGGGGGGATGTGTCGGCCGCTCCGATCTATCAGTCTGCCGTCAACGCTCACGGCGGTAGGTAGCTTTTGTACCGGACGCTCTATGTCAGACGCACACGGGATAAATATTCAAAGATGGGTCGTGCGTTATCTCGTGATATGAAATGGAAGATGAAGTTGAAACAGAATCTATGTCAGAATAACTTTCGTTAGAATAAATAATTGTTTGTAAATATAAAAAATGTTCAATAAAACAAGTCCTTTGAATTATAAGTTTAGTTCTTATTTATCACCTGCATATTTTTAATAAAATATGAGTATATTTAAGTTACATTTTAATCAACTAAGTAAGTATAATATATTACAGATAGATAGCCTCCGACCATCGTCCCGCCACAAGTCTTGCCTTAGAAATGCAAACTGATATCGTAAGATATGTCCGACATGTATTGATCTCATGTGAACTCATGCAGTTTTTTCTTTGCCCCCCACCTCGCCGCGCATACCTCAGGGAGTGCACAGCACTAATGGTCACACTGTAGTCACTACATTTCTGTTCGCTGAGTTTTTTCCCATTATCCATACGTTACGTTGTGTATTTTGTGTTCCTCCGTGTCGTTATAATTATTTCGTTTCATTGTCGAGTACCTACCTATACCTACTTATTTTACAACAGCTTCGAAAATTTTAAAGAAGCTGGCATTATCAATCAAGAATTAATACGTGTAACTTCTTGTAATGAAATATAATATTAGATAATAAATTTGTACATTTAAGTATCCGGCTGTAGTTTAGTTTCTTACATTTTGTAAAAAAATATCGGGTCTGTTATCGTGTTACGTTTATCGATAGTTCCATCCCTATCAGTTTCTCCGACTGTGGTAAACTTGTACGTGCGTAAGCATCATATTTTTATAAAGTAATGCATAAATAATACAAAAAAGACGCTCGTTCAAGTTTTCACATGAGCTGTCATCGAGAACATAAAGAAATGGAAATAGTATAATAGTAATACATGAAGCACTGTAAAACCTTAAAAGGTACATAGGAAAAAATAGGTACAAAGGATGAAATTGCTTACACAGAGCCTCAAGCTAAGCTTAACGAATAAGCTGTGTATTTTAACAGGTACCTACTTACATAATGAATGAATATTATTTGTTCAACTATTTTATACAAGGCCTTTTCATTGATATTTAGGTTGTTTGAAAATTTAATATTTTCTATGGTAATGACTTTGAAAAAACGTATATTACAACAGTACTAGCCATTAGCCGTACTCGTGTTTTCATTTAATGTCGTACATAATAAAACACGTAGTATATCGCTGATTTATCATTCAGAAAAAACATGTCATCACGTGCAAAGCTATCGTCCATGTTTTTGCCATTCAAATCAGCCAACCATGGTAGCCACAGTAGTGTCTCTCTCACTCTTCGCTCACTTTCCTCTGTCGTCACTCTGTTTATTGCTTGGCACGAATTATTAATAAATTGTCAGTCATGGTTTGTATGACTTTTTGAGTTAGTGATCTGTAGAAGGTGCTAGATATAATGTTGGAAAATTGTTATGTAAATGTTTTAAATCTTATAGTTGTATATATCTGGGTGTCGGTGAGGTCAACACTGGCCTCAGCAGAATACCAGAGCTGCAGTATGGCAACATGCTGTAGAAAATGCTGAGCTAAGGACCCTTTCGCCACCACATTTAAAATTTTTAGGTATATTATATTTTTTGTGTCATTTGTTTCTGTGTTCATTTGTGGTGGTCTGAATAAATATTTTTTCTTCTTCTTCTAACCAAGCCGCGGATTTTCAAACGATGTTCGCTTTTGACTTTACGCCTTACCAAGTGGCGAGAGACCTGTTTTTTTTATATCACCTGGATGTGGAACAAGTATATGGCCTGATGTAAAATGGTAACCATCGCCTCATAGGTCACGCATCTTAGAAACGTGCCCTACGATGTGGCCTTGCGTCCACTACTGCAGGGATACAGGTCTAAAGCCTCATGTGACTGTAAGTATACCGGCAACCATACCCTTCACAGCGAAACACAGCATTGCTTCTTGGCGGCAGAAATAGGTATGGCACTTCCCCGAGCGAGAGTTCATATAGTGTTTGAATAAAAAAAAAATCAAAATAACTTGATTTTGGAACAAAAACATGGTACAACAATAATACTGGAACACGATAGTATTCGCAGAAGTTACAAACTGTGTCGCGAACACTAACGCCCCCTCCGAGTTTATTATTTCCAATTATTTAACCTTTAGTCTGTGTAAGCAGTGCAAAAGTGACCACCCCCGTCTGTGTAACGTTTTTTTATAGAGTTTCCGCCATTGGACTGGTTTTTACTAAGCAACTTTACATGACGATTTACTCGTGAAAACTTAGCGTAAGACGAGGTTGATTGGTTATTTATTTAGAAAATATATTTAGATTTGCATTACGAAATAAAAAACTTTCATTCATGTAGGGAAACCAATTTTTACATTGATAAACACGAAAACACTGCTCTAGAAAAATTATAGGTACAAGTTGGCATGCGTGATTATGTGTGCGTATGTGTGTATGTGTCTTTTCATCTAACATACCTCAGTGCCTTAAGACGAAAGTCTTCAATCAGTGTGTGATACCAGTGATGACATATGGAACCGAGACGTGGTCCTTCACTATTGGCCTTATGAATACGCTCAGAGTCGCTAAACGAGCTATGGAGAGGGCTATGCTCGGGGTTTCTCTACGGGATCGAATCAGAAATGAGGAGATACGTAGGAGAACTCAAGTCACCAACATAGCCCGACGGATTAACACGTTGAAGTGGCAATGGGCAGGCCATATAGCGCGCAGAACAGATGGCCGTTTGGGCCGGAAAGTTCTCGAATGGAGGTCACGGAACGGCAAGCGCAGCGTAGGACGTCCACCTACAAGATGGGCAGACGACTTGGTAAGAACCGCAGGTCGGCGTTGGATGCAGGCCGCTTCCAACCGCAGTTCCTGGAGATCAATGAGGGAGGCCTTTGTCCAGCAGTGGACGTCCTACGGCTGATATCATGATGATGATGTGTGTATGAGTTTGTGTGTTAGGATAAGTTTGTGTATATGTATGAGAGAGGGTGTGTGTGTGATGTTCGTGTGTGTGTTTGCGTAAACTTACGTGTGTTTGCGTGTCTATACAGCAATTTTAAAAAGGTCTTCCGTTTCTTCATACGACAGTGTTATGAGCCACTGAAGACATTTTTGTTGATATTTATAGTATTATAATTCAAAGAAGGTTTGAAATTGATATCGAATGCATACCGTTAATTATATCTAGTACTGGCTCAGCAGTATGCGGCGTTTTCGTTCGGCATATAAAGGGCAGTTCGAGTTGTACGCCTTCCAATGCGTATCTCTGCTCCTCCGTGCATAGTAACGGGCCTCCGTTCAGAGCAGGCGCAGCAATGGACAGCGGAACTAGCGATGATGCCCATTCACCGGTGAGGAACTCCATCTGTTGACAATATAATATAATATATATTTTGCAGCGTCAACGTTCCAACCGAACCGAATGATCTGATACGTGACGATGGTAAGAGAACCGACGGTATGACTCTTATACCTTGGGGAAGGGTAGGCCTTTGGTGGGGGACGCCACTTGCGTCGATACCCTTGCGTCATCTGTCTGGTACAGCAGTAGCGGCCGGTGCGGCGGCAATTTCAGCCGAAGATCTTAAGCGGCGCAAATATGGAAGTCTCGACAGAGCTTACGTGAATGAGCCATTCGGGGTCGAGACCTTGGGTCCATAGGGTAACGGGGCCCATCGCGTTTTTAAAATTCTTTCTGGGCGTCTGGTCGAAGCAACGTGTGATCCAAGAGCTGGCGCTTATCTGGGTCAACGCATAAGCATTGCAATTCAGCGGGGCAATGCAGCTAGTGTCTTAGGGACACTTCCGCCTGGTGGTGATCTGGAGCAGTTGAGCTATCTATAGATCGTTTGCAACGGTCTTTAGATGATTCAACTGTGTCTACTGTATTTTTGACAATATAATAAATCTACAACTTTAATGCTTAACATCAACCTGCTGGATCGAGTTCCTAATACCGAAATCCGACGCCAGACGAAAGTCCAAGACGTCGGTCGGTTCAAGGCTAGTAGAACTCAAGTGGAACTGGGCAGGACACTTGGCTAGACGAGGTGATGGCAGGTGAAGTAAGTCTTTGGCCGAATGATGACCAAGAACGGACCAAAAGAAATCCGGGACGTCCGACGGAGTGGTGGGTCGAGGACATAAAGAAAGTCGCGGGCAACTCCAGGGACCCAATTCTGCTAACTTATAAGAAAAACGATTATAGACAGACATTTATTTGCTACCATAGCACACACAAATTCACACAATACAATCAAAAGGTATAACATCAATGAGAAAGCACAAGTAAGAGAAAACAGAAAATTACATACAACTAACATAGGAACAATAAAATGAAATAATAAATATACAATGTAGTCAGGGAAAAATTAAAAAGAGGCAAGTAGGTGTGTATGTGCTACTGCAGCAAATGGGTTCCAGCTCAGCAATATGCCTCGCCACTGATCGACAGCTCGGCGCTGTTATTCTGCAGAAACCTTTTTTAGGCAAGTCATTAGAACTCGTAAGAACGAATAGGCACTAATTGGTGTTTTGCCAATTATGAAGCAATACCATTATGAAACGATTGTTGTTCCTGTCATAAGCTGCCATTAAATGGTGTTGTCAACGACAACGGTCATTGGAAAAATATTATTTTAGTAGAATACCAAAGCGTATGTATTAGTGACCATTTTGCAACGGTGCCATTGTCATAGCGAAGCGATTGGTTTAGTAGAATTGGGCCCCTGGATGCGCGCAGCAGATGACCGGGAAGGGCGGCGTTTACAAAGGGAGACCTACACCCAGCAGTGGGTACTTACGGGCTGTGGATGATGATAACTTTATAATTGTCATAATGCTTTTCTGTTATGTCTAATTATTAGGGATCGGCGTAGGTAGTGCTATTTTGGGCCAATAAACCTGAATGATAAGTTTATATGGATATGCCCCGGGATTTATTCCCCGATTCCCGGGAATATTTTTCTGAATGTCGATGTAAATGAAGTTAAACTGTTTAAGATTCCATATACCTATAGATAGATATAGTGAAACCGAGTCCTCACCTCACCCGCGATAAGCTACAAAAGCGTGAGGTAAAGGGATGACTTTAGTGACCAATACCACATGTATTTGCATAAAACTGAATAGTTACTATGTAAAATACGAATTCCTAAAAAACCTGTAAAATAAAATAAAAATATATCTCCCGGGATTCAGAAGGCATAGCCATGATAAGTTAACGGTCACTAATTCCCGTGAATAGCACTACCTCCGCCGATCTCTAAATTAATTGTTCGTTTAAGTACCGCACCACGGAGGTCATCATTGTATCATACCTTTTCTATCGGCAGCTGGTGAATAACGCGCGTGTTGACAGCGCGGTCCTGACGCAGGGTGTGTTTAGACGCAGAGTCACGTGACAATAAGGCGAGCGATACACCGCTGCCAGTGACTACTGTTACCCCGACGGGGGCTCGCCAGCCGACACCTTCGAGGCAAACTCCCCACCCGCCTGTCGCTGGAAACGAAATAACAGATGTAAACACCGTGTTTGTGCTACAGAAGAGGGCTGTTCGTGCAATTTATAATAATTTTAAAGAAATAAATATTACGACATTCCCTTGTCAATACATCTATGAAAATCTGATTCGCAAAAATATTAATTTGTTTAAGAAAAATAGCGATAATCATAAAAATTAAATACTACAAATAAAGATAAACTCGCTATTGCCACTTTTAGACTCCATAAAGTTAGTAAATCGTTTAAAGGGCAAGGTTCGCTTTTATAACAAACTCCCAAGTGATGTACAAAAATTTACAATTAACAAATTTAAAAACGTAATTCACCAAAATCTTTATAAAAAAGCCTACTATAACATATCGGATTATTTAGATGATATGACAAACTTGGGATTGAAATTGCTCCAACTAGGTCATAATGTTACAATTTGATCGTAATTTATTTTCTTTATTGTATGTATTCTAAAAGGATCATTACAAAGAACAACCAGCATTGTTTCTTGCTTTTCTTTCCTTGCTTGGTTGCGAAGGAACAGGCAGTAAAATTGACGTTTCAAAGTTATCCTTGGTGATTTGAATGAATAAAAACATTTTGTAATTTTTTCTCTTCTGGTAATAGAGCTATGTGAAAGTATTCGTCCGGAGAACTATTACCGCTCTCAACAATAAGACCGCCCATTGTATTGTCCTTTTAGGGTTCGATACCTCAAAAGGTAAAAAAAGAAACCCTTATAAAATCATTATCTTGTCTGTCTGTCCGTTTTTCTCAGAAATGGGTGGACCTAGCAAGTTGAAATTTATACCAGATACTGAGGTCTATAGTCCCTAATTAGGTGTATAAAAATCAAGGTCCTGAGTCAAAACGATAAAAAGATATGGGCAAGTTTAGATTTTAGCGAAAACTTGTAAGTACCAAAATTTACAACTTTTTTATTTTTAGGAATTTTTCCTTTACTTGTGACCTTGCTTTTAACCGGAGCTTTTCTAGGTCAACCGGAAGTACCCTATATGTTTTAGGTCGAAAACCTATAACGAAATTTGGTAAAAAGCAAGCAGCACAAACAAAGGAAAGCGTAAAAACAAATAACATGAAAAATAAAGGGTCTCCCCATAGATAGTTGACGCTAATTAAGATAGTCCTTTGAGTTGTATGGGCGCTCATACAATTTAGAGGAATATCTTAATCGGCACCAACCTCATATAAGGTAAATTAATACAATTGTGATATTGAATAAAATAAATATTTAAGTGGGCCTCCCATACAACAGACGTGATTTGTTTGCCGTTTTTATAGATGGACTTGGCCGGTTTTTATTCTATTTTAAAACTTAGCCGGTTCCCAACTACGCCAGTTATCAGTAATAGCAACTTACCAAGAACACGGTCGCTCTTCGAGTCGGTCCCAATGACCCACACCTCGTCTTTAACAGTAACGCCGCTTGCAGTCGCTTTGAACGTCAGAAATGCACCCATTGTATCCAGCCCCGAGATAATAACTTCTGTTCCTTGAATACTGTAAATAAATATAAAAATTACCTCATAGTTGTTTTTTTTTTTATTTTAAATCCGACACTTGCGGGAAAATCTTAAGATTTTGACAATGTACACACGGCTACACATCAATGTATACATTTCCAGTATAAGCTGACCTCTTATTCTACAAAAAGTCAACACAATGCGAGGTCAGCTTATACTGGAAATGTATAGCTTGATGTGTTGCCGTGTGTACTATCGACAAGGGCAAGGGCCAGTGGTATCCAACTTCAAAACATTTTCGTTTGCATGTTTTGAATGAAGCTAGCCCAGCGTTTTTTGGTTTGACCAATGAGGGACATAAGTCCCGTTATTTGGGTTAGTCCTTTGTCTTTTTAATAAAGTAGAATAGTTATTTGGTATACAAGAGTGCAAAGTTGTTTTTTAACCGCGTGCTCAATTTTGATGACCGAGCAAGCAAAGGATTCTAAAATTGAATTGAAATAAAATTAGCGAGCTAATGACTAAATGCAAAAAAAAGTAATACACCAAAAAGGTTCCGAGTCTGAGTTTTCAACAAATTAAAAAAGGTTGTATGATAAATTCGGCACCATGGAGATAGAAGTAAATAGGTTTAATGATGTTTTGAATTCATAAACTTAGTGCACACGATGTTCTAAATTCAATTTACTTTATCCCTCTAGCGGATAAAAACGGCTTTTGCACTCAGATATCGAAGACTAAAAATACTCTCTCCGAGATAGGGGGATGAAAAGGTATTTTTTTTCTTTTATGGTTGGTTTTACTTGTATTTTGTGGACTAAGCAAGTAAACGTCGCCTTCCTTGATATTAGACCCTGGTCACTGCAAACCAAATTCAACCTTATGGTGGCCACGCTTCGCTACTGTAGTTAACTGTAACGTTGCGCGTTAGTTGTTGAGTATGTGAAAAACTGTAAAAGCTTCCCTGTAGATGGAGCTAACAGGCGCTCTGACTCGCAAACTGGATCATTTCACTAATTTCAACCCTGACGTGATAAGAACCAGTAGCGCAATAATAATTTCCTCTTGATACGAGGACCCAATGCCAATTTCACTACGGGCCCACTAAACATGCGTAAAATTATGAACAGATTGGAAATGTATACTTTCTTCTGCAGATAAGCTAAGGGCGTTTAGAGTAATAAAGAACATCTCGATGATTTCGCGGTGAACGAGCAGTGAGCCCGTAGCGAATATGGTATCGCGTCTCCGAAAAGTTGCGCGTGCAAAGGTTAGTTCTAAATTTAAAAAATCTTATGACCAAATTGGGGGGGGTAAGTCAGATATAAGGTTATGTATGTACACCGCGTTCTAAAATTAATCAGTCTGCTTTGTGTCATGATCCTTGCAGTGTTATTGACCTTATAAAAACCCCTATATATGTATAAAGTTTGTTAGGTAGAGATCGCTACTTAGCGATAAGACCGCCAATTGTATATATTTTCATTTTAATTATGTTAATTTTATTTACTTTATTATTTACGGTGTGCAATAAAGTATAGAGCCTATGTGGTAAAAAGATTACCTGTCGGCGGGTATGGGAGACACGGATACATTTCCATGAGGCGCTAATAGCTCCCTGCCGAGGGTACTACGCATCACGACGCGAATGGCAGACGAGTCGCCGTCGCGAGACGGTTCCACGGTGCAGTAGTGTGGTACTCCTACTTCCACGTGAATAGCCTGCAACAAATGTTTTAGTTGAATATCGGTGGAAAACGCGAACGGGGCTTAAGGAATAAGTAACTTAATAAATAAATAATCCTAATTAAAATAACAAAATAAATAAATATTGCTGGACATTTCACACAGCGCTATCTAGCCCCAAACTAAGCAGAGCTTATACTATGGGAACCAGATAACTGATAGAGTACTTATATACTTTTTTTTGTAAATACATACTTATAATACATAGAAAAACATCCAGACCCTAATCAAATATCTGTAGATCATGCAAACATTTATTTCGCGGTGGGAATCGAACCCGCTACCTCCTGCGTCTCAGACGGCTATTCGCCCACTGCGCCACGGAGGACTACAAAAATTAAAGAAAACAAATACTTATGCCTCCCTAAATTGTATGATTTCTGTTAGAACTTGCTCAGTCAATCTATTTATTTATTTATTTTATAAGGCACACATTACACATTACAAGCAAAAAAATACAACTTAACTAAAATAACAATTTTATCTGGCTTGAAATGTAACTTATGTGCGCACAGAAAACAGAAATATACTCGTCGAGGAAACAAAATGAAAAGCATGTTTAAGAACAAAACTACTACTAAATAATTAAAATGAATACACACAAAACTGAGACTCAGAAGAGAAAAACTAATAAACAATATATAAAACAAAAAAACAAACGTAATATGTACAAAATACCTAAATATACTATCAACCGGCTTGGAAGCTCACGATGCTATTATGAGCGTCTGTATCCCGGTTAAAATGGAGGATGTCTTTGAGTTGTGTGACAAATTTATATAAATAAATAAATATTGCTGGACATTTCACACAGCGCTATCTAGCCCCAAACTAAGCATACTACTATGGGAACCAGATAACTGATAGAATACTTATATACTTTGTTTTTGTAAATACATACATATAATACATAGAGAAACAACCAGACCCGGAACAAATATCTGGAGATCATGCAAACATTTGTTCCGCAGCGGGAATCGAACCCGCTACCTCCTGCATCTCAGCCGGCTATTCGCCCACTGCGCCACGGAGGTCGTCAAAATAGCTTAAGATTAAAGATATCCAGCTCTAAATTCGCCTTTGCTAACTCTATTATATTGTACTGCCGAGACATTCTCGTTAATGGATTATAATAAGAAATATTGTTTTTATAAGTAAAGCAAAAATATTAGTTCGATTACATCTACGAGCACTAAACTTAGTATTGAAGGAGATTTGCGACAATAATGCTGGGGAATCGATTAGGGAGTGTAATATTTTATACAGATATATCAAATCGAAGTATGTGCGACGAATTTCCAAAGTTTGAACATTCAATCACATGTCTTATTAATCCAAAACTTCAGTATGTTATTTTTCAGAGTTTTTGATAATTTGATGAATGAGAATTTAGATTTTCGTTTTGAAAATTATGCTTTTATGAGAGTTTTTTTGTTGAAAGTCTCTTTGTTGTCTCTGAAGATGTTCGAGTCTTTTCTGTCTCGCCATCTCGCTGCCGTCGGTCCTACTTTTCTATAGCCACTTCTTCACTTGCAGTCACCTGCCGCGGCATCTTACGGTCTTCTTTTGATATCAATGCAATGTGTGTGCTAAGAGTATTCAAATAAGATCCAAAATTATTTCCGCGTACAAAACTCCTAGCAATTTTTTTTTTGTAATTTGGATATGGAACAAGCATATGGCCCACCTGATGTTAAGTGGTAACCCTCGCCTCATAGGTCACGAACCTTAGAAACGTGCCCTACGATGCACTGCCTTGCGTCCATCTACTGCAGGCATACAGGTGTAAAGCCTCATGTGCCTGTAATTTCACAGGCAACCATACCCTTCAAACCGAAACACAGCAATGCTGCTTGGCGGTAGAAATAGGTATGGTGGTAGCATTTCCCCGGGCGAGCTCTTTCACAAGTAACTCTACTACCATGCCATGCCGACAGTCAGCGTTCCTAAGATTGCAAGAGCTCACTACATGATATTTGATATTAATAAGTTTTTTGTTGACACAATACTTATTCAAAACAAACCTTTATAAAATTCATAATCGGAACCGCAAGCAGATTCAAATAAGCTCAAACACACAATCCAGCCTATTACAATCCATTCAGAAGTTCCGTTGTCTATCATCCGTCTCCATCATGAGACCACCTCTATGGTACCATATTATTGCATTGTCATCGAAGTTACACATGTATTCCATATTTAAGCTCCATCAGTTGAGGGGAACGGGTTTAAAATTCAGTTGCAAGATTCCACTCGGACAAACATGCATGCATATATAATAAAAACCTTGTAAAAAATGCGCGCTATACAAAGTGTTCATATCAACTTATTACTAAGTACCTACCTACTGTATTATGTTGACTACATAAAATTTAGAAAACAGATTTACAAAGTCAAATTATAAAATATTAATAGTAATTTTATCAAAAAACTTATAAAGGTGCTATAGCTATCATTTATTACACTAATATTATAAATGTGAAAGTAAGGATGTTTGTTTATTTATTTATTGTTTGTTTGTTTGTTACTCAATCACGTCGTAACGGCTGAACCGATTTCGATGAAATTAGGTATATATATACGTAGATTATGACCTGGATTACCACATTGGCTACCTTTCATCCCATAAATCAGATCCCATGGGATAATTCAAGTGTCAAGTCAAGTTGCAACAGCGAGTTTAGCTTTATTTCTAGGTTACCTACACATTTAGGAGTGTTTTTGTTTTTAAAAGTTATTTATTGAACATATATGTTTACAGCGTATTACAACTAAACACAGTTTAGTATAATAGTATCTTAAATTAGAATAACTCCTCAGGCTATAGCACCTTTATAAGTTGTTTGACAAAATTTGTATTTATGAGAGTTACACTTTGTAAATCAGTTTCTTAATTTTATGAAACCAAAATGTTTCCAGAAGTACTTATTAAAAAGTTGCTTTGAGTACTTTGTATAGCGCGCATTTTTAAGGTCACATTTAGGAGTGTAACGCTTCGTACGCGTTATGGTCCCAAATGCAAATTATGAGTTATGGTGTGCAATGGTCCCGAGAACCGCTAGTTTAAAATACGATATTGTTGTACTAAGCTGTGTTTAGCTATAAACATTTTTGTTGAATAACGACCTTTCGGCCGCGAAAGCGTTGGCGCGACGACATCAGTGGATTCGAGAAGGAATGGTGGGAATCTGCCAAGGATCGCGATAGGTGGAAGGAGTTGGGGGAGGACTTTGCCCAGCAGTGGGAAAATGTAGGCTAGATAAAAAAGACCTTTTAAAAACAAAACACTACATGTTATCTCATCGAGAACATCACACTCACCGACTCCCTATAAATATTATTCCTCTCGTCCTTATGATGCGCTATCACCACTCCGTGACCCGGCCTCTGCCCCTTCAGCTCTCCGTTCGGCGTGACTTCGAACGCGCCGTCCTCATACGCCGTCCAACTGCCCCGCGGTAGCGACCTCAGTCGTATAGTTGAACCGACCACTAGCGAGATACGGTCGCCGGAAGCAAGCTCGCGGTTTTGCCCTTCAATGGCAGTTTTTATGTCGGATATGCCGAGGATCTCGATTGTACTGTCCCAGGAACGAGTTTCTGCTACCTGATGACAAAATGTTTGGTAATTAGAAATAAACTGCTGGTGTTCCCCGAACTGAGACCTCGCAAAGCCGCTAATCTCCCAAAAAAACAAAAATAATATTATTCATAATCTTTGACTAACAAAATAGTGCCACGAAATACACAACCAACTAATTTGAGCCACAGTTACATTCAAATTACAAGTTACGAGAGTTCATGAATTAATGACTGAATGAAAATTCTTTATTATACCTTTCAAGCTAGACACAACAGATATAAAGAAAAAACAAATCAATGTAAGCATAATGGGCGGTCTTTTTTTCTCTTCCAGACAACCTTTGGATGGAGTTTTTATTCGTTTTTGGTGTAGAAATTGCAGTTTTTCTGTATTTTAGACTTTTCCCTATATTTGTGACACTAAAGCTAAACGCATACCAAATTTCAGCGCTATGCGGTCACTGATGTACCCTGTGAATTTCGTCAAAGTTCCGTTTTGGACATTTCACACAGCGCCATCTAGCCCCATACCAAGCAAGCTTGTACTATGGGAACCAGGTAACTGATAAAATATTTATATACCTTATTTTTGTGACTACATACTAACAATATATAGAGAAACAACCACCAATACCTGTGAATCATGAAAATATTAGTTCCACGGCGGGAATCGAACTTGCAACCTCCTGCGTCTCAGCCGGCTATTCGACTACTGCATTGACGACCTCCGTGGGTCCGCAATTGTATAAATAACGAGCAGTTTACCCGCGATTCTGTTCGGATGGACTTAAACTATTGCCATAAATTATACATAAAAGCGCCAATTATCGAAAATGATACGAAAACATCGTCTGCCCGTTCGGGTAAGAATATCATAGTTTAACCAAAAGGTTTTTACTTTTCGAACTCTTTGGTTAAACCCAGGGGCGTAGCTACCGCCGTATTTGCCGTATCAATTATACGGGGCCCCCGGGCCACGGGGGCCCCCAAAGTGTGTAAGGAAAAAGAATAAAAACTTTCTAATTTATTTTATTTTACAAATGACAAAATTCTATAAAGCAATTCCTTTTTTTCCCGCCTTAAGCGTGCGTTCAAAAGTTGGCAACACTACATCGTTATGGCGGGCTGCGGGACTTCCCCGTTTTACTTACTTCATCTTCAACTCAGCGGGGAATCCCCGGGAATCCTTCATCGATATCGCGATGTACGTGTACGTTGTTGTACTTTGCATTGGATGTTAAACCACGGAGTGCAGTGCACTGTTTATTTACGCGCTTTATATAAATGTGCATTACATTGTAATTCAGTACAAACAATATTGTTCTTCTGGTTTAGCAGTATTAGTAACGATTTGTAAAAGAAATGAGTGAAAGGAAAAGAGATTATCCCAGCGGCGCTGAGAAAAGAAAAATTAAACAGAAAAGGGACGAGGTTATAAAAAAAGTGCCCAAAATTTCTTCATTTTTTCAGAGACAAGATACTGTGAGTGATTTAGATTGGAAAGGTAAGTACTACACTACTACCCAACCCATTTATTAGGGGCCCGTAGTGATAAACAAGGAAATCTTTTAATTTCGGTCTGTCCATCTGTCCGTCACAAAAAGTTGTCTCCCCCCTCGATTTTCACAATTATACTGTTTTTAGGGTTCCGTGCCTTGATTAAAAAAAACAAAATTCTAACTTATCTATAGGATCGATTTGTTTTGTTGTTTGTTTATCAGTCCGTATCGTATCGTTAATTGCGTGTTGAGAACTTCAGATGTGCAGACTCGCTTTCGGGTTCTCGTTTTGTATGGCCACTACACTACGCGCTGCGTTTAAATAGCACGCAGGTGTATAGTAATGCACGGATGGGCTGCAGGTGATTTTGTATCTACTAATAGGTACGAGCACAATCCGCGTAGAATCTGTGTGCGTCTGAACTGAACACTCTCTAACTGTGACCCTTAGTAACGTTATTTATTTATATATAACTCATTTTAGTTTAGTATCAAAGCATTCGTATTTATTTTTTAACAATTACTCGTTTATTTTTAGATTCTTCTGAAGCATGTTCTTCGTCACATATCCATCCGGAAATAGAAGAAAGCCAAGCACATACTTTATCGGATGTCCATCCAGAAATCGAGGAACCCCAAGTCAACGATTCTGATATATCTGCAGATAATGCAGATTGTAATATAATTTCATCAGATAGAGGAAATTTTGGTGACAATTTAACTGAATGCGAACGAAAAATAATTTTTAAATTGGGTCCATTTAAACCACAAGGACCATTTCCAAAAGTTTCAGAAAATAACCGATCTTTTGCAGCTTATTATTATTCATATTTCAATCAGGCAGGCATAAAAATTATAAGACCATGGTTATGTTATTCTAACGTTTTAAACAAACCGTACTGTCACTTCTGTTGGTTATTAGCAGATCGTCAAAACAAATCGTACTCCTCTGCTTGGGTTAACGGTGTTTCGGTTAGAAGCAATTTCACACAAACTATTCTTGACCATGAAAAGTCACAGCAGCATATTAGTGCCTCACTCTCTTATAATAATTGGTTGCAAGGAAATACCATCGATACTCTATTGAAAAGTGAAATCGATAGTAAAATTACATTCTGGAGAGATGTACTGCATCGTATAATTAATGTTATAATTACTTTAGTATCTTGTAATCTACCTTTGAGGGGGCATGATTCTGATTCTGGCAATTTTATGGCAATTTCACGTCTGCTATCTAACTATGATGCAACTTTAAAAGAACTTTTTCTAAAACCGAAAGGTGAAATAAATTATTTAAGCCCTACGATTCAAAACGAAATTATTAGTTTGCTTGGTACTAACGTTAGGAACAGTATTATATCAGAAATTAAAAAAGCTCCATTTCTGACAATAATTCTGGATACAACACAAGACTTGTCAAAAATTGACCAACTATCTGTAGTTTTTCGATATATCTCGGTTACAGAAAATGATGATAATGTGCCTAAAGAAATAAAAATCTGTGAGTCCTTTTTAGGATTCATAGCAGTAACCGATTGCAGTGCTGCAGGTCTGAAAACTGTCATTTTAAATTTGACTAAAGAATATGGAATTGATTTGACTAAATGTAGAGGACAGGGATACGATGGAGCAAATGTTATGTCGGGTGTGTATGGAGGATTACAAACCCTAATAAAAGAGCATGCTCCAAATGCCGATTATGTTCATTGTGCTGCGCACGCTTTAAACTTGGTTTTGAACGATGCTGCGAGACATGTTCGTGAAGTATCGACTTTTTTCGATAATTTAGAAAAAATATATACTTTTTTTGGCAATAGTATAAAACGCTGGGCTATGCTAAGTGACGATTCATCTGAAAAATATTTGATTACCCTTAAAAAGGTATGTCCTACCAGATGGTCTTCTAGGAACGACGCTTTATTAGCAGTAAAGAAATTTTTTTTACTAATCATGAAAACTTTGTACCAACTAAATTTAATTTCAAATAAAAAAGATGAACGTGAAGAATGTAAAAGTAAAATTAATATTTTAGAGAGTTTTGATTTCTTAGTGCTCGTTACATTTTTTTCTTCACTATTTGAAATTATTAATCCTGTTTCTAAAGCTTTACAGCATGAAAATAATGACTTACAGAAATCTAGTATTTTATTAAGTAATCTTTTAAATAGACTGTGCCAATTAAGAAATCAGAATTCATTTAATAGTTTGCTAAATGAATCCAAAGATTTATCAAAAAAGTGGGGGGTAACAACTGTTTTTAAAAACAGTAGGCGAAAAATAACGAAGCGTTTTTTTGATGAGTTATCACAAGATGAGAGAATTTCCGACCCGGAATCCTATTTCAAAGTCAATGTATACTATTGCTGTTTAGATATATTAATTTCTCAAACTAAAGAAAGATTTCAGAGCCTTTGCAACCTGAGTAGTATATTCGAAATATTACAACCGGAGAAACTCCTATCTTCTTCAAGCGAAGAGATATTAAACGCTTCCGGAAAACTGTCTGCTAAATACAGTAAAGACATCTCACTTAATCTTTGTGACCAATTAAAGGCTCTAAAAACATGCTTAAATTCTGAAATTAAAAAAATTTATTCCATTAAAGAACTCATTGAATTATTGCTAGTAAAATTCAATAGTCTTGCATCCAGTTTTCCCGAGGTAATCACAGCATGCTTTTTATTCTTGACCCTTCCAGTTATAACCGCAACGGCAGAAAGAAGTTTTTCAAAATTAAAACTAATAAAAAATTACTTAAGAACTTCGATGGGACAAGAACGGCTGTCAGACATCTCACTATTGTCCATAGAGGCAGAAACTTTAGAAAAACTAAAATCATCATCAGCCATAAATGATTTAATAAATCAGTTTGCCGATAAAAAGGCAAGGAGAGTGAATATTTAAAATTCGATTTTTATTTGTAAAATGGGTAAATTATGTGATAAATAAATATTACTTCTCACAATATTTTTTTTCTTTTGTGAAAAATCTTTACCTCCATATAAGGGCCTCCAAAAAAATTTTTATACGGGGCCCCGACAAGGCACGCTACGCCACTGGTTAAACCTGAGCACCTCCTTCAGGCACTTGTCTCGTAAGAGTAAGCGATTAGCTATCAACTATTTTCTCGCTCAAGAAACGAACAAAAGATTTCGTGTCAGTAAAAGAGACACGTATACATAGGCTGCTATTTAAGAATCCGGAACTGGCCACTGCATAAATAATATTTAAAAAGAAATAATTACGTTTGAAAATGGAACTCTTTAGCTGTAGAATGCAGGTTATTTCGTCCGTCTGTCAATTGTTTTCATTGTGTGGCGCGATTTCAAAAATTGCGTGTCATTATCACAATGGATTTATCTCGAGAAAATTTTCGTGCGATGATTTTTTATGATTTTCGACGTGGTCTAACTCAACAGCAGTGTATCGATCAACTCAGTTCGACTTTTGGGGATAAAGCACCATCAAAGACTACTGTGTATCACTGGTTTAGTGAGTTTAATCGTGGACGTCGTATGCTCACGGACGAAATTAAAGATGGTCGGCCTAAATCAGTTGTTGTGCCACGAAACATCGACGCAGTGCGTAAACTAATAATGCAAGATCGTCATGTGACATATCGAGAGGTAGAGGCGATCTTGGGCATTAGTATGACGAGTATACATAAGATATTACACGAACACTTGGCTGCAAAAAAAGTTTGTTCGCGTTGGATACCGCACAACTTGACAATAGATCAAAAACAGGCTCGTGTCGATTGGTGCAAAAAAATGATAAAAAAATACAATCGTGGTGCATCAAAAGCTGTATATAATATCTACACAGGTGATGAATCCTGGATTTATGCATATGACCCCGAAACTGAGCAACAGTCAACAGTTTGGGTCTTCCAACATGAGCCGAACCCAACAAAAGTTGGTCGTGCGAAAAGCACTTTGAAGCAAATGGTCGCCTGTTTTTTTGGTATAGATGGACACGTGGCTACTGTACCCCTAGAAAATTGTATATCTGTTAATTCAGAGTGGTACACGACCATTTGTTTGCCAGAAGTCTTTGCAGAAATCAGGAAGAATAATCCACAACGCAGAATCATTCTCCATCACGACAATGCAAGCTGTCACACTTCGGGTGAAACGACCCGATATTTGGAGGGTGAAACGGTGGAATTAACGGGTCATCCGCCATATAGCCCTGATTTGGCACCCAACGACTTCTTTTTATTCCCAACCGTGAAGAATAAATTACGTGGTCAACGATTTTCAACCCGAGAAGAAGCCGTTGAGGCATTCAAAAATCATGTTTTGGAGATACCGTCTTCCGATTGGAAAAAGTGCTATGAAAACTGGTTTCACCGAATGCAAAAGTGCATTGATCATCATGGCGAATATTTTGAAAAGCAATAAAATCATATTTAACAGTCAATGATAGTTATTTTATTTTATTCCGGATACATAAATAGCAGCCCTCGTATTAATAGTTGATCGCTGGCCGTTCACACTGCCGGCGAGAACTCGCTCTCCACTATTTTGTCGCAGCGACTACAACACTCGCTCAGCGATACGCGTTCAGCGATGCTCGCTTGGCGGTCAGAACAAACGCCGTGAGATGATCGCCCGCCGCACTCGCTCACTCGCTTTATAGCCCAGCGAGACAACTATAGGAACTACACACTCGCTTCTCGCTGCTCGCCAACTCGTTTTTAGTTTCTACTCGTAGCTCTACTCGCTTCTCGCTCATCGCCGACGGTGAGACCTTACCCAGTCTGACGCTACCTTGAAGAAGGTTTCTACCTCTAAAAAGTTAAAAAGCTGTTTACTACGTTGTGTCAAATTGTATTTACTAATCTATGGTGCAATCCAAGTGTTAGATTATTTTGAATATTTATGGCAAAAAGTCTTAATTTTTCCAAAAAATCCTATGTCCTTTCTCATGATGGCGTTTTACCTGACTGCGCCGAATGAGGGTAATGTTTTTATTGACAAACCATGCGTGCGAAGCCGCGATCGGGTTTGCTAATAAACATATAATACAACTTGTTTTGTTATGCACGACATTAATTTAAAACACAAATCCGGAATAGTATTAACTGATTTTAGAGGTGGGTTTAATACCGGTAGATTGAATATTTATCCAGTAATCGATACATCTTACGTGGCGCACCTAGATGTTTTTTTCGTAGTTTCTTTAACTGCCTTGCACAGAAGTATATGGTTTACATCCGGTTCGACTCTTCAAGACCTTCCAATCTGTTCTCAAGATCTACACGGAAGGTATCTTGGAGAACGGCAAGCTTAGCTAATCAATACATTTCCAATAAACAATTTTTAACGTAAATCGGTGGCGCCTTTGCGACGATGTTGCTTAGTCAGTTCAACAGATACCTACGTACGTGATGAATTAATATTATTTGTTTACTTATTTTAAACAGGCTGTGGCATTGATATTTTAGGACTTAAAAGGTTGTTTGAAAATTATAACTTATTATGCTAATGAATTTGTAAAAAACTTATTTTACAACAATACTAGCCATTAGCCATACCCTTGTTTTTATTTAATGTCGTACATAACAAAACACGTAGTATAATAAAAAGAACAACGTCTTTACATTCAAGACATTTCTAGTTAATAATTAATAGTGGGAGTGGAAACAATATATCTTTCTTTCCCAATATGGTTGGTCCCCACGGGAAGAGTAGACCAAAACCCCCCAACCGTTTTAAAACAAGTGAAAATGAAAATGATAACTAGTGATCGGCGTAGGTAGTGCTATTCACGGGAATTAGTGACCGTTAACTGAACATGGATATGCCTTCTAAATCCCGGGAAATATATTTTTATTTTGTTTAACAGGTTTTTTAGGAATTCGTATTTTAACTAATACCTATTCAGCTTTATGTAACTACATGTTGTATTGGTAACTAAACTCATCCCTTTCCCTCACGCTTTTGTAGCTTATCGTGGGTGAGGTGAGGACTCGGTTTCACTATACGCACACATTTGCAGCGAGTACATACACAATACGCGGCGCTATGTTTGTGACAATATATTCAGAAAAATATTTCCGGGAATCGAGGAATAAATCTCGGGGCATATCCATATTAACTTATCATTCAGGTTCATTTAACCCAAATTAGCACTACCTACGCCGATCCCTAATGATAACAAAGATGAAAAAGACACCTAACCCCCGAGGAAGACCGAGGTGAAGATGTCGCGACTACATCGTGGGAATAGTGGGTGCGACATGGACCCGATTGGCCAAACAAAAGAGAAGCGGTTGAAGGAGGCCTTTGCCCGCAACCCCAAAATCATAATTCAGTAATTTAAAAAAAAGAAAATGAAATATCTTTATAAGTAAATATAGAAAAAAATTAACTTAGATAAACATAGTATAATTTGGGAAATAAAAAAGCATAATAAAAAAACGGGGGTGGGCGGGCCACGTTCACGGAACAAGATAGATGGGCCAAAGCAATCACAGGATGGATGCCCGCAGACGGCAGAAGACGACGCGCTCGCCCGAGAAAACGCTGGCGCTATGATCTAGATGTCTTCCACAGAGATTGGGTAGAGTTGGCCAGGGATTGAGTGTGAAAGAATCGGGGGAGACCTTTGCCCAGCAGTGACACACACACAAGGTCTCCCCCGATTCTTAGTAGAATATAATAGTTCTTAGTTAGAAGTACAGGTTAGTAATAAAAAAATAGTTATAAAATTGTAATGTGTCTGTAACTTACTTGTCCCATATTCCGTACTCTGACGTCGATAGTGATCACTCCCGGCTTCAACGGCACCACTCTGACAGATAAACCTTCGGCAATTGATCTCTCTAGCATATCTGTAAGTAAAAGTTCATTTTAGAGAAGCTTCCGATTGAAATTGCTCCAACTCGTTCAAAATGTTACAATTTAGACGTAATTTATTTCCTGTATTGTTATGTGTTCTAAAAGGATCATTAAAAAAATACAACCAGCCTTGTAAAAAAACCCTTTATAAAAAAGCCTACTATAACATATAGGATTATGTATATAGATGATAGAGAAGCTTGGCATAGGAATTGCTCCAACTCGTTCGAAATGTTACAATTTAGACTTAATTTATTTTCTTTATTGTAGTATTCGAAAAGGATCATTACAAAGAACAACCAGCCTTGTTTCTTGCCTTTCTTTCCTGGATTG
Organism: Philereme vetulata; assembly: GCA_918857605.2. Taxonomy (NCBI): domain Eukaryota; kingdom Metazoa; phylum Arthropoda; class Insecta; order Lepidoptera; family Geometridae; genus Philereme; species Philereme vetulata. Next base: position 7,357,655 of record OU975439.1, on the reverse strand, counting down.
GCTTGGTCGCGAAGAAACAGGCAGTAAAATTGACGTTTCAAAGTGATCCTTGTGATTATAATAAATAAAATTCTTTTGACTTTTCCAGTTAAAACATACGTTTGATCTACTTTATTTTCTCTATAGTCTGACAAATAATTCGATTCATATTTTTGACGTTTGACGGGTCCTCTTTTAGAGGAAAAATAATTAATAACTTAAAAAAATTACAGCTGTTCTAACAACTCATTAGCTCATTAAGTTAATGAGAGTTACAGTGACTGAACTGAAACTAAATAAGTTTTTTGTTGAAAAATTACTATTTGAAAACAACCTTTTATAAATTTCATAATCGGAACCGCAAGCAGATTCAAATGAGCCCAAACACTAGTAGCCTACTATAATCCATTCAGAAGTTCCGTTGTCTAGCATCCGTCTCCATCGTGAGACCACCTCCATGGTACCATATTATTGCATTGTCACCGAAGTTAATTATGTATTCCAAATTACAGCTCCATCGGTTGAGGGGGAACGTGTTTAAAATTCAGTTGCAAGATTCCACCCGGACAAACACACATACAAGAAAAAAAAAACTTATAAATAAAAACAGGTTTGAAATGTAACAAAGACCTCTCATTAGACGTCTCACATTACATGATGACCACATGATTGTATTACTTTGATTTTTTTTAACCCCTCTTTAACCTTAATATGTATATCTGTTTGTCTATATTTGTCTGTATTTACTTATCCACCGTATGTAGTGCGTCTGTGTGTTTGTTACTTGTGTCGAAATAAATGTCTATATCTATCTATCTATCTATCCATCTAATATCTCAACAACCCTCAAACATTTTTAGCTTTAGTCACACCAGCGTTGTGCCATCACTACCCATATACCAAATTTCAGGAAGATCGGATCAACGCTTCGAAAGTTATCCTCGGACAAACAAACATATATACATACGAGGGCTGCTATTTATGTATCCGGAATAAAATAAAATAACTATCATTGACTGTTAAATATGGTTTTATTGCTTTTCAAAATATTCGCCATGATGATCAATGCACTTTTGCCTTCGGTGAAACCAGTTTTCATAGCACTTTTTCCAATCGGAAGACGGTATCTCCAAAACATGATTTTTGAATGCCTCAACGGCTTCTTCTCGGGTTGAAAATCGTTGACCACGTAATTTATTCTTCACGGTTGGGAATAAAAAGAAGTCGTTGGGTGCCAAAACAGGGCTATATGGCGGATGACCCGTTAATTCCACCGTTTCACCCTCCAAATATCGGGTCGTTTCACCCGAAGTGTGACAGCTTGCATTGTCGTGATGGAGAATGATTCTGCGTTGTGGATTATTCTTCCTGATTTCTGCAAAGACTTCTGGCAAACAAATGGTCGTGTACCACTCTGAATTAACAGATTTACAATTTTCTAGGGGTACAGTAGCCACGTGTCCATCTATACCAAAAAAACAGGCGACCATTTGCTTCAAAATGCTTTTCGCACGAGCAACTTTTGTTGGGTTCGGCTCATGTTGGAAGACCCAAACTGTTGACTGTTGCTTATTTTCGGGGTCATATGCATAAATCCAGGATTCATCACCTGTGTAGATATTATATACAGCTTTTGATGCACCACGATTGTATTTTTTTATCATTTTTTGCACCAATCGACACGAACCTGTTTTTGATCTATTGTCAAGTTGTGCGGTATCCAACGCGAACAAACTTTTTTTGCAGCCAAGTGTTCGTGTAATATCTTATGTATACTCGTCATACTAATGCCCAAGATCGCCTCTATCTCTCGATATGTCACATGAAGATCTTGCATTATTAGTTTACGCACTGCGTCGATGTTTCGTGGCACAACAACTGATTTAGGCCGACCATCTTTAATTTCGTCCGTGAGCATACGACGTCCACGATTAAACTCACTAAACCAGTGATACACAGTAGTCTTCGATGGTTCTTTATCCCCAAAAGTCGAACTGTTGATCGATACACTGCTGTTGAGTTAGACCACGTCGAAAATCATAAAAAATCATCGCACGAAAATTTTCTCGAGATAAATCCATTGTGATAATGACACGCAATTTTTGAAATCGCGCCACACAATGAAAACAATTGACAGACGGACGAAATAACCTGCATTCTACAGCCAAAGAGTTCCATTTTCAAACGTGATAATTTCTTTTTAAATATTATTTATGCAGTGGCCAGTTCCGGATTCTTAAATAGCAGCCTATGTACATACACCGTCGAATCGTCCAAGTTGATTTGGAGATCTCGCTTCGATCAATCAATAAAAATAAATGGTTCACCTCACCTGACGGGTTTGTTGTATATTAAAATTAATGCCTATTTTTAAGATGACGAATTGAACATTTTGGCAGCAGGGATCTTAATTTTTCTCAGCAATTACAAAACATTCGGAACTGAAATTTATGTGCTTCATTAATCATGTCTTAACCATAATTTTGGTATTACTTTACATGATCGGTTAACTTTTAAAACAGAGAAAATAATATTTAAACTATAAAAACAGAGATTTTCATTTTACAGGCCAACTAAATTGATTTAAGCCTCGAAATTTTCTGTATAAATTAGTATAAACACACACTTCAAAGTGGTAATTTGATTGTATAAAATAAACGATAGTTTTTATTTTAAACGCCAATTACTATTTTGGCGCATACCACTTTACGGCACAAGTTAGCTTTCAAGTTTTTGTATGCAGTCAGTCCCCCCTCAGTCTGCTACTGACCATTGTCAGAGTCGAGTCTGTGCTAGTCGATCTCCCGCGCGCTAGCTTTAGCCGTACCATCAAAATATTATCTTGCAAGTGACATAATATAAATAAATGGGGAAAAAGGCTGTCAAACTTTCTAAACGGAGGAAAGCTTATTTAATTGAAAAATGGTTAAGAAATGGTAAGTAAACCTTCTATTGTACATTTATTTTCGCTATTCGCGCCGGTCAATCGCACGCCGGAGTGAAGGTTTCACTGGTGGAGAGCTTTTGTGAACGAGCACGAGGAAGTGGGCACCACCGCCTTACCTTTATCGGCCGCCAAATAGCAGTACTTGTGCTGCTGTGTTCCGGTTAGATGGTAATGGTATGTTCCTGTAATTACTGGCACATAGGCATAACAGCTAAGTCCTATAGTATGACAACGTATCCACATAGAGATCAAGACAACATAATACCTTGTGTTGAATTCTATGTGGATATCCATGGGCTGCAGTAGCCACTTAACATCTGGTGGACTGCATGCTCGTTTGCCACAAAAGTTGTATTAAAAAAAAAAAGGTGGATGGGGGGGGGGCGATTTGAGATTTATTATTTAACACTGCGTCACCTTAAGATAAACATACTCTTGACCAGATCCCACGTTATCTCAGAACGTAATTCACACTTACAATTCACGTAACGTAAATAGTAAAATTCGAGTATCGATCTGGTCTCGTTAAGTTAAATGTCCTAAACGGTATTTACGTAACTGACAATACAATGGTATGAGTTGACTGACATGCGATTATACACTTTATTTATATCAAGCTAGTGTTGTAATATTAATGGAGCAGAATGCCAAAATATAATTCAATTCATAATCCCATTTGGGTCAACTGAAAAATTTTATTACGCCCCTTGGTGTAAGAAAGAGGGGAACTCCTCTAGGTTATTGCAACTTATCAGAGGAGATCCCAACCCATGTAACCCACAGTTCTTGGAAAATAATAAAGAATTTTTGGTTTTTGTTTTGTTTAGTGTCAGGATAAACCTAGTATAGGTTTTAAGACATCATCGAACTATTGTATAACCAGGTTGTTGTATGAGATAATAAATATTATGTAAATGAGGTACCGTCAGCATGCGTGGTGTACAATCTAGCCTGCGCGGGGTCTCTGAGGCTGAAGGTGACGCGCGGAGGCGGGTGTAGCGCGGCGAGAGACGACGGACTCAGTCCGCCCGCTTCTATCCACACGGGGCTGGGACACCCCACTAGAAGTGTTTGTGTTGCTGACCGTACCCGTAGCCCTGATATTGGGATCACCTACAACAAATTATACTAATTATTTGTTGAATGAATGAAAATTCTTGTACTTAATCGTTAACTAGATAAATATATTCTTTAAATATTGCTGGACCTATCACACAGCGCTATCTAGCCCCAAACTAAGCAGAGCTTGTACTATGGAAACCAGATATCTGATAGAATACATATATACTTCTTTTTTTTGTAAATACATACTTTTAATATATATTTAAACATCCAGACCCAGAACAAATATCTGTAGATCACGCAAACATTTGTTCCGCGGTGAGAATGGAACTACCTCCTGCGCCTCAGCCGGCTATTCGCCCTTTGCGCCGCGGAGGTCGTCTAAAACCTTTTTGAACACCAAATGAATTACATTACACATAAAACAGGTATGTACAACGGACGATCTTATCGCTAATACGCTCTTTTCCAGACAACTTTTCGCAAGCTGTAGCTGTAATGTTTTTCTTATTGCTAAATTTAACATGTTATGTTTTGAATATTATTCGAAAACAATTTTTCATAATAAAGTCACTTATTATATTTTAGGAGAGACCTTCGCCCAGATGTCTAGGTATCCCACCATCTGCTATTGTGTTTCCTGTGTATGTTATGTCGTGTCAAATAAATATTTTCATTTTATTTCATTTCAAAGTGGGTCAGTACAGTTAGGAAAAATATAAAACCAGCCAAGTGCGAGTCGGACTCGCGCTCGAAGGGTTCCGTACCATTATCTATAAAAACGGCAATAAAATCATGTCTGTTGCATGGGAGCCCCACTTAAATATTTATTGAGGACTGAGGACTATAGACCTCAGTATCTTGTATAAATTTCAACTTCCTAGGGCCACCCGTTCCTGAGAAAATCGGTGGTGACACACGGACAGACAGACGGAGAAGAGAGTGACCTTATAAGGGTTCCTTTTTTTACCAGAGGTACGGAACCCTAAAAACAATGTTTCCAAATCCTTACCTCGACTATCGACTCTGCGCTCGCCATTTCAATGTTCTCAATGTCGACCGCTACAAGTTTCACTCGCGCTGTCCCCATCGATAGTCCGTGCACGGAACCAGATGCCGTTACCTGCGAAACAAAGTACATATTTACGTTTCAAAATATATTGAATTCTATTTATAACTAGTGGTTCGCCCCGAACTGAGATCTCGCGAGTCTCCCTAAATAAAAAAATATTATTAGGGCGACTCGCAACGATGCCTAAACGTATTTAGTGGATAAATATGATTAGAGAAGTTGTCAAATCATACAAATACGTACAATTTAAACATGTTTAGTCGCTAAATACGTTTAGGGATCGTTTTGCAAGCCGGCCTTAATCTTTGACTAATGCCACGAAATGCGCAACGAGCTCACCCACATATTGTAGATGCGTGGAAGTCTCACACGGTGCGTTTTACCCGGTCGTTTCTTCCACGCACCTGCAACATGTGGAATGACCTTCCTCCGGAGGTTTTTCCGGTGGGTTTCAAAATGAGCGCCTTCAAGAGAGGTGTAAATAGGGTATTAAGTGCTAGGCAACGCGACTGCGGTACCTCGAGTGCTGCAGGAGTTTATAGGCGGCGGTGACCACTTAACATCAGGAGGCCGTCAGCTTGTGTGTCTACAAGTATAATATAACTTGATCTACAGTTTTATTCAAATTACAGGTAACGGGAGTTCATGTAATGTGGTATTCTTTTCTGGGGTACAAAATTCTGGATTTCAGACTTTTGCCTATATTTGTGTCACTTAAGCTACACGCATACCAAATTACAGCACTGTGGGGTCACTGGTGTACCTGTGAATTTTGTCAAAGTTCAGTTTTTATTATGGCTAAAAAATCTATAAGTATTTTACTAAAAATAAAAACGGAGTCTAGATGTACTAATGAAGACCTTTCATTTGACGTCCCACTTGATCTAATAGTCTCATTTTCATTTTTTTACCCCTTTTGAACCCCAATATCTCAACAACCCCCCTACATTTTTAGCTTATTGAGTCACACTAAAATTATGCCATCGCTACTTACCTATATACCAAATGTCACGATGATCGGATAAACGCTTCGAAAGTTATCCTCGGACTGACAAACATACATACAACGCCGATTTGCTCAAGCTCAACAAGGACATGAAATAAATTTATGTAGAGTTTATTTATATATTGATTCCATACAAACCGCAGGGTATTGCGACGTCTTTAGACAGCGCATATAGTATATATGTATAGCGCATACTATACAGATTGTGTTAGATTCATTCCTCGAAATTTTTCTGATTTCCTAGAAACTAAATAGTTTATCGACCAGCCAAACGGCAACTTTACGTTTGCAGAGAGTTTTTTTATTTGTATTCCTAATATGGAAAAATAATGATAGATCTTTCTATAATTCCAGTTGTATTGTACCATACCTACGTGCAATTACGAGGCAATTCTCTGTTATAGGCGATTACCACTTAACATCAAACGGGCCTTAAGCTTGTTCCATCTCAATGTAGGTATAACAAAAAACCATAACCTGTTTTCGTTGAAATTAAATATAGAAACGATGTTACCTCTACCAAGTTGAGTCCGGTGAGTGGTGCGTAGTGCAAAGACGCGAGATGATGCGGCGGGCCACCCACATGCCTCAGCTGCAGCCTGGCGCCGGGCGGAACGCGCGCTACACTGGGGATTATCTGCAGCGGCGGGAATACTAGAACCTGCAAAAATAATACAAAGCTCATACAAAAAAGCTATAATTTTGTTGTGACTTAATTTTATTTTATTTAATAATACTTGAGATTCACAGTTACATTACCGTATATCATACATTTATTAACATAATACTGAACTTAAACCAAATTGAATCTACATTATGTAATACCACATACCAATATAATTTAAATAGACTGACAGTCTCAAACAAGACAATGTAACTCGATATTTGATTACCTGCTAGGACGCGAGATGTCGCTAAGAGTTACAAATCGTTAAATATATGCCAACCTTTAGCTTACTACCGCTCATAATAGTACGAAGAAAAATAGATGGCGCTATTTCCAATTACACGTGCGCGATAATATTATTGCGACGTTGTGACCTTTACGTTGTGCGAGGTTGCCGCTCTTCAGTTTCGTTAAAACTTTAGTCTCTAGCAATTTTTAGAGATTTGCGCACATTTTATCAGAATTGCCAGAACGTAAAAGTTTCCGTCAAAATAGGGATTTTTTTAGGAAAGGAAAGGATATATATCTTTTATTCATTACATACGTCTATGATCGTACCATTATCACATAAATGCGGAAATACCTATATATTTGTAAAATAAGAATACATATTTATAGTGATGTACAGATAAGTAGAACACTTTTTGAAAGAAAATAAAATTAATTTGTAAGTACCAGGCAAATGCATACCTACTACAAGATAATACGTTCTATTAATTTGAACTGGAAACATAACTACTAAAATAATGAACTCAATACGTACACAATATGTACATACATTATGTACAACAAAATATCGACTTACTAGTCGCGACTTTTGTGAAGTGAGGTTTGGCAACACAGCATGTAACAAAATTAGGTATAAAAAGCGTGACTTTGCTTGCTTCCCGGCTGTCAATGTCAGTCAGTTCACGGTTCTCTTTCGTTCCCTTTGTTTCGGACTTTGTGTTAAACGCCATCTAGGTAAAAACGATGTGCTACCTTCCCACGCCATCAGTGATTAAGCATATGAAAGTGCATAGCCCGCCAGTTAACTTTAACATACCTATCTATACTAATCTATACTAATATTATAAAGAGGAAAGATTTGTATTTTTGTATGTATGTTTGTAATGAATAAACTCAAAACTACTGGACCGATTTCAAAGATTCTTTCACCATTGGAAAGCTACATTCACCCCGAGTAACATAAGCTACTTTTTGCCCAACTGCACAAAGGATGGTAATGATTTTATTGAAAAACTACGCGTGCGAAGCTGCATATTGGTCAGCTAGTTATAACTAAATTTTTACAAAAAATAAAAAAAAATACAAGAAATAGTTTACAACAAAAAAAAGTGAGTATTACAAATTTTTAGAATATTTAAATTAATGAAGAAGTGCCCCTTGAGCTGTAATGTTGGCTTGATCGCATTTGGAGTGTGTGTGTGTGTTTATGTGTGTATAGTGTACCTAGTGTGTGTGGTGTGGGGTGAGGTGTGATTGACCTGATTGAAATTACCTTTACAATGACTATATTCAGTTTCAATAATATCCCGCACTGTCTACTCTCCCTAACGGTGATGAGGTAGCAGTGTGAAACGTCCCTCACAATCAGCTGAGTTTGTAATGCACGCTCCTACATTAGTCAATCTTACCTCTAGTTCCGGGCTCCATATCCTAGCTAGAGAGGCCCGCACCCTCCCGCTGCCTTCCCTCAGGCCGCACAGCCTGCCGTCTCTAATGGTGACGTCACCGCTCGTGCGCCACTCGCCCGCTCCACGAGTGCTGAGATAGCGGTGTGAAACGCCCTTAACAAGCGCTGAGATTGGAACGCACGCTCCGACGCCGACGGCGCGCGATGTTGATACTTCCACGCTTAGGACCTCTTCGATGTAAACCTGTAAAATATTACATCTACTTACATAAATGCACTTCCGTTGTGTAGTGGGCGAATAGCTGTCTGAGACGCAGGAGGTTGTGGGTTCGATTCCCGCCGCGGAACAAATGTTTGAACGATCTACAGATATTTGCTCCGGGTCTAGTTATTATAAGTATGTATTTATAAAAAAAAAGTATATAAGTATTATATCAGTTATCTGGTTCCCATGGTACAAGCTTTGCTTAGTTTGGTGCTAGGTGACGCTGTGTGAAATGTCCAACATTATGTATTTAAATATTACATCATAAAAATAAGTTAACTCAACATAAGTTAATGCGCAACCTAGCAATTCAGATCTTAAATGTTAAGAGGCCTAGTCCAGAAGTGGACTATAGCGGATGGTAAAAGAATCTAGTATAATCACCTCAACATGTTGCTTCTCTCCGTGAACACACTGGTCGGTGACTATAAGGTCATAGCTGCCGGGGCCGGGGACCGATAGTGCGAGAGAGTCGTTATCGACCGCAGCGGAGGTTCCTTTAGGGCTTTCCACTGAGTAACGGCCGCTACCTCCCGTTACACTCACTATGTCGTTCAACGTCTCGCCTTCCCATGCTACGTTCACCTGCAAAATCATTTTATTGATAGCATAAAACTTGGTACCCCTTTTCAAGCATATTTCGCGAACTAAGGAAAGTGTGAGATTTGGCATAGTTAAATGTTAAATTTTGGAAACAAGTAACTTTATAACAAAAATATAGCCGACTTCAGGTAACAGAATAAACAAACTACTGAACCGATTTCGATGAAAATTCTATGGAACAAATCTGAAAGTATATCCTTTCAAATAATAAAATAATTTTCCAAATCGGTTAATAAATGACGGAGTTATGAGGTAACAAAAAAAAATACAGTCGAATTGAGCAGTCGGTTAAAAAATAAAGCTAAAGTGATTTTTGGTTTTTTCAAAACTAGTGATTGAAAAAAGGTATATAACAATGCTAGATCATCATGCCACTTATTTGGCTATCAAAATGTATTAATGAAATATAAATAAAATGATTACCTGCAACGGATCACATTTCAAGGGAGCTACGACTTTAGCTTGAATACTTGCGGTTGCTTCAGGAATGCTAGCTTTCAAGGTACCCGTCCAACCTATCGCTTTTTCATCTGTCACCACCATCTAAAAACAAATACAATAGTAGATAATTAATCCAGGGGATAATGCAGTATTATATCAGTTATCTGGTTTCCATAGTACAAGGCTCTGCTTAGTTTGGGGCCAGATAGCGCTGTGTGGAATGTCCAGCAATATTTATATGTATATACCTGATAGTATTTATACGGTACAGGAACAGGCGCGTATTCGGGATGCGTTTCAACGAACAGTCTATCCGTAGCTCTGTACGCTATTCCCGGGTGGTAAGGTTCAATATCCCACGACATTTTTGGACCGCGTTCGTCGAGCAACTCTCTTCCTATTGCGTCTAGGAGTGTGGTTTTGATTGATACTTCTTGACCGGGGCGAAGCCAAATTCTGAAACCATTTTGAAAATTATATAACGACTTCATGGAATTGTTTATACCACATGGAGATGAAACAAGCTTATGGCCCACCTGATGTTAAGTGGTAACCATCGCCTATAACAAAGTATTGCCTCATAGGTCACGTACCTTACAGACGTGCCCTACGATGCGTCCATCTACTGCAGGCATACAGATGTAAAGCCTCATGTGCCTGTAATTTCACAGGCAACCATACCCTTCATACCGAAACACAGCAATGCTGCTTGGCGGCAGAACTAGGTATGGTGGTAGCATTTTCCCGGGCGAGCCCTTTCCCAAGGAACTCTACCACTCTTCTAATTCTAATTCTAGGGTGGGAGGGAATAAACGATCTGCACTGACGTCCCACATTGGGGTGTATTGTGCATTACCCCCCTTCTAACCTGACCCCAGTCATCCTAACTCCTTGAAGTAACGGAGTAGGACTTTGGTTTGGTGGCAGCAGATTTTCAGGGTCCCCGTGGATGTTGAAGTAGTAGTGTTAGTGGAGCATGAGGATTCGATGACCCATTGCAGACCCGTTCTTAGTCTTGCGTCGTTTGTGGCAGTGCAGTGGAGTATCACGTGCTCCACAGTCTCTTCCTCCCGAAGGCATCCGCGACAAAGTCCACTGTCCGTGGCTCCGGTCTTTAGGTGATGGTTGAGTTCGCTGTGTCCCGTGATGATTCCCACCATCATCCTTACATCTTCGCGTTTCATCTTTAACAAGGTGTTTGTTGTTTTTTTACCGGAAGCATTGTCTTTGTCTGCTTGCAGTCGGCTCTACGTGCCCAATCTTTCTGGTGCTCCTTTTCGGAATTCATCCTCAGTCTGTTTTTGTATTCCGCAGTTGGCGGATTGGATTCTACCACTCTTAAATGTGGCGCGTTAAAATGTGGGCGAATAGCCGGCTGAGACGCAGGTGGTTCGATTTCCAACATATGATCTATAGATATTTGTTCCGTATTTGGTTGTTTCTCTATATACATATTATGAGTGTGTATTTAAACAAAAACTCAAGGACAAGTGCGAGTCTGACACGCGCACCGAGATTTTTTCTTTTAATTGTGCTGTGAGACCTTGCTTCTTGCCAAATTTCCAAATTCTAGCTCAACGGGAAGTACCCTATAGGTTTTGATTTATTCGCGAGCAAAATATATATATGGCCACCATTTGATTGCGTTGACTTAGAAGCTTCATTTTTTTACAGCTCCCAGGGACCATAGATATACGTATTTGATATTAATTTCAACTTGATACCTCCACGCGTTCCTTGGAAAAAGGGTCTTGACAGACAGACAGACCTACAGACAGGCAGATAGATGGACAGCGAAGTGATCCTATAAGGAATCTTTTTTTCATATCAATTCAAAATGTTTTGAAGTAGCCCTAAAAATGTATATTGTAAATAATTCTTGTATTCTATACGTCCAGGCTCGGGGTTTGCCAAAGAGCGATGGAGCGCAGCATTTTGGGTGTCAAGAGAATAGACAGGATTCGGAACACCTCGCTGCGCTCACGGACCGGCATCGCTGACGCCGGTATCAAGGCTGCCAAGTTGAAGTGGGATTGGGCTGGTCATGTCTCCCGCATGCAACCAAATAGGAGGGCTAAGGTCGTAACTGGATGGATCCCTGTGGATTGAAAGCGACACCGTGGAAGGCCTGGAAGCGGTGGCGCAATGAATTGGACGCTTTTTAGGAACTGGCGGGATTTAGTACAAGATCGAGAAAAGTGGAGAGATGAGGGGGAGGCCTTTGCCCAGCAGTGGGACAGCATAGGCTAGATAAAAAAAAATATATTCTTTAAGTTATCTGGTTCACATAGTAGTTAGGGGCAGATAGCGCTGTGTGAAATGTTCAGCATTTATATTATATAGTATCTTACTTGGGTCCGTTGGTACCGAAGCTGCAATTCCCAGGAGTTTCAGACGGCTCCAAACGGATGCGCGAAACGTGCGGAGCGCATGCCGCATCTAATGATACTGACTCTAGTTCTTCCTCGGAGTGCGATGTTAATTCTAAGCGGGCTTCACCTTTCTGTGACAAAAATGAATTTCTATTTAAACTTTCTTTTAATTTTTTTGCCCGGTTATATTTTTCTATTGCTAGGGGCAAAGGTCTCCCCCAACTCCTTTCACTTATCGCGATCCTGGGCAGATTTCAAACATAATCTCCGAAACATTTACTAAAAAAAGTTGTTCGACCCGCTTGTTACACTTGCAAGTCTTACAATTTTTGCCTGAGTGGTCACCATACCTCATTTATGTAAAAATTTAGTGTTACACTATTTAGGGCGACTTGCGCAACGATCCCTAATAGTATTTAGACCCTAAATGTGATTAAGAGAGTTGTCACACATTCAAATACGTTTTAGAGATCGTTGTGCAAGCCGGGTTTTGATTCTAAATACCGTAATAATAAAATTAGTTATTGTTCTAATAATAATACTGAGGAAATCTTGCTCATAGTAAAACTTAAACAAATCAACTAAAACAATATGACGTTTCTATTTGCAAACCAGAATGCTATTGCTACTATGCAGAAACCAGAATATTACTGACACTGCTTCTCAGTTTTTTAGCTTTTGCAGTTGTCAACGTTCTCATTTGTCTATTGTACTTTGTTTATGTTCCAAATAAATAATTTTGAATTTTATTAGACCTTTGCATAAATTGTAAAAAGTACAAAATATATTACGGAATATTATTTTTAGATGGTACCGCTAAAGACCTTTGCGGTACATCTAAACTATTTAACAATGTTCCTTAATTCGGTTTGTATACTTCAAATAATCTAAATATAGCCATATTGTTAGATTAATTATTACCGTACAGTGTGTATGTTTGAAATTCCATTCGACTGAATGTCATTAAAACCTATGTGTATACCTATGATAAGAGTGGTAGATATCCTTGTGAAAGGGCTCGACCGAAGAAGTATTACCACCATACATATTTCCGCCACCAAGCAACATTGCTGTGTTTCAGTTTTAAGGGTATGGTTGCCGGTGAAATCACAGGCACATGAGGCTTTAAACCTGTATGCCTCAAGTTGTGGACGGAGACCAGTGCATTGTAGGGCACATTTCTACAGTGCGTCACCTACGAGGCAATTCTCTGGAATAGGCGATGGTTACCACTTAACATCAGGTGGGCCATAAGCTTGTTCCATCTCAAAGTAGTATAAAAAAAATTACTATAACTTACCGTCTTGCATTTGACAGTGAACAGTTGAACTTCTGGGTAACGATGCGGCGGCGATCCGTCACGTGATGTTAGCTCCGCTGTACTGGTCTCACTCGACTGCGGAGTCAGCTCTTCACCTTCGGCTAAAACCTACGAAAAAACAATTTGCATTGAAATTAAACCATTTTATTTGCTAAAACACGGTAATATACATTGTAGATGTTATGTTTAAGTGAGGAGCACAAGTTTTAGCTTCGCAAGAATTTAATGAATTCTATAAGGTGTTGCAATTTAAAGTTCAAATAATAACCGAGTACATAATTGAGACCATAAATAATAACGGTCCGTAACATAAGGACAAACTAGCATAACGCCGTTATAGGATGAACGACATAGTAAAACGCATAGAATTAAAAACGCCTTACAAGTAGAACGTCCGAAACGACACATCTTCATGACAGGTAAAAGGACTGGTACACTGCCACAGAAAATGAATCCTAATAAAACCACAATTTGAACAAATTTATGCCATTATTAATATTTTAATCTACTGTTGACCAAATTAACGAAGTAACCTTTTGTAAAAAAAATAACAAGATATAAATTAAAGGTAAAATAATACTTTTTTTTAGTATTTGTGCCCAACATGTAGGTAGGTACTTACCGCCTTGCCGTAAGCACTATACGCACTTTGTTGACTGGTTGGGTCCATGACCGGGCCAAGTCATTAACTGGGCGAGGTCATTGAACTAGCGGGGTCATTGAATGGCTCGTGGTAACTTTTTAGTAATCTGTGGCATCGTACAATAAGCTAGTCCTCTAAAGGCGGATTCCTATATCCGTCGGTAACCGACTACGCCTCGTATCTCCTTGAAAAAGTGTCAAACTAGTGTCAAAATTTTGACACTACTTTTGACCCGCCATAACTAAGCGTTTTATTGATTTTCTCGAGATTTTGGTAAAAAAACAAGAACATTTTTTAGATACATTTGTTTTATATTTTTGATGTAGAAACCGTCCCTTCAATTTAATTATTAGTTTAAATTGCAAGACCTTATATTAGTAGCAGGTATAAAACTGACAAAAATTTTAACTTTGTGTATGTAGATACTTAAATTAGTTACAATTAAACATCTGAATACAAAATTAAATCATAATAAATAGTGGTTCGCCCCGAACTGAGATATAACGCAGTCATTCGGATCTGCTACAGATGGATGGATCTTCTCACAGTCGTTCGCATTTCTTCGGAAATCATCTGGCGTTCGTTGCCCGCGATTTTTCCCATGTGAAATAGCACTAGCAAGAATAGCAAGTGTGAAATTGCGGCATCATAAAGAAAAATCATTACCCGTTATTTTTCAGATGTGATATAGCAAGTGTGACACTACTTCTGTACTAAAAAAACCCCTCGGTTCTGAGAAAGAGGGCACAAAATACAAATACAAAATGTATTTATTGGAACAAAATATACTACACGAAAACAATATCAGGAAACGATGGTAACTGCAACAGTTATTAGAAACTGTGACGCCGTTATATCTGCCAATAACCATCCACTCGCAAATACTTCAGTTTACCCGTGATCACGGCGCATGCAACTGCGTGGTTCACTTCAACTTCAATTCGGCCGCGTCAAAAACTTCGGCCTGAATATCGCTATCCCTGTTTAGTGACGAAGTTTAGCCACGCAGAGCGGATAGTGATAGCAATAGAACGATTCTATTGATAATTTGATTAGATTTTGACCGTATTCCGTAATACCAAAAATGATGACTGAAAGCTTGTATTTTTCTCATTGTGTTGTTATTCTGTAACTAGGCGATATAATCTATGTTCCCATGACTAGGATACGTAAGATGTTGTTGTTTTTAATACGAAACAATTAGGTTGAAAACAGGTCTTTTATGACGTAAAAACATCCAGAATGCGATACGCTTCTATTTCATTTTAGGTAAATATTTTGATCTAATATATGGTTGGGAACCTAGATAAATACTATTTAAATTAAAATAATACCTTATTAAGGTAGAAATATGCTCCAATTAGAAAAGATCTTGTAGTACGTGTTGTATGGGCGATTCCCCTTCGGTCTCCTCTTAAATGCAAATAGTACATCTGTAGTATTCTGTGACTTATAGTTAACTCACAGGTAAGCTAGCTCCTCGCAACGCAGCGGCGTGCTTAGGCCACAGTAAGGTAGGCGCGGCGCGGACGGCCACTCGCGCCGTGTCGCCGGCGCGCCCGCGCGACACGCGCACCGTCGACACACCGCGCGTACTGTACACCACTTCTAGCACGCAGCAGGCGCCATCTGGACAAAATGCACAATACTAACATATTAAAACCATCGCAAAAACTTTCAAGCCTAGACGGCACTTGAACCCGCAATCGTAATTCTGAATCATCTCACTAATTTCGACCCTGACGTGACAAGAGCCTGTAGCACAATTGGCAGTGCATCCTCGTATTTAGAGGAAGGTTGCGGGTTCAAGTCACGTGTAGGCTTAAAATTTTATGAAATGGTTTTATAATCTTAGAATTTTCCGTAAATGTTCGGATAATACTACAAAAATAAAATACTAAAATGCACAATGTTTACATATATAACATTATACTAGCTGACCAATCCGCAGATTCGCACGCGTAGTTTTTTAATAAAATCATTACCCTCCTTCTGCGCAGTTTGGTAAAAAGTAGCCTATGTCACCCGGGGATAGTGTAGCTTCCCAACAGTGAAAGATTTTTTTCAATCGGTCCAGTAGTTTCGGAGCCTATTCGGTACAAACAAACAAATCTTTCCTCTTTATAATATTAAGTAATATGGTATCCCGAAGTTTTTTGTAGATATTGATATGTTCTTTAATATTGTAGAACATACTTATGTTCTAACATCAATAGTTTCCACAGAGCATGCGACGAAAGCCGTTTTAGGGCACTTTTTACACCTTGGGTTACGTTACTTAAGTTTTAGTAAGGATCCCTAATATTTTCTAGCAATAAATATAGCCTATATCACTTAGGGTGAATGTAGCTTTCCAATGGTGAAAGAATTTTTGAAATCGGCACAGTAGTTTTTGAGTTTATTCATTACAAACATACACACAAAAATACAAACATACAAATCTTTCCTCTTTATAATATTAGTATAGATATAGATTACAAGGTGCGGTGGGCTGGTCGTCTGTAACAAAATGACACAAGAGTGGAGCCCTGACTCAGTCTGAAGACGTTGCGGCAGACCAAGGATGGAGGAACAAGCTCACAAGCTCAAAAAGTTCCAAGGAGATTGGACTATCACGGCCCGGCCCGTCAAAAGGTGCGCAGCGCAGGATCGTAGTGGATGGCACAAACTTTGGCAGGCATATACTCACTGTTGGGTATACAACAGTGGGTGAACCCAGGCTGTAAGTGATGATGATGGCACTGGAAAGAATGGGGGAACCATTTGCACAGCAGTGGAACAAAAAGGGCTCAAAATAGCAACAATAAAGAGGTTCGAACATCTTTGTATGGAACCTGGCATACCTACCGTCCGCCATTTTGAAAAAAAAAATATATTTAGTTAATCCAATATAATCTGTTCAAAAACGCTAAACCAGCTGATCCGTATTGGATTTAAATTGCAATACATATATACCGTAGGACACAAACCAAATGGTAGGTTCATAGACAATTAACGCCATCTTATGAAATAGGAAAGAACTATACAAGCTAGCCGTTCGCTTCATTAGTCGAATATATTTGTTAAAAACTTGCCACTAAGACCTAAGCATTTTTCAAAGCGCTAACAGACAACCCAGTTTGGCTGGACCCAACCACCCGATGTGACGCACAACCATATTGCATTGTGTGTAGGCTGGTCTTGCGCTGACGGGCCAACCATAATCATTCAATGATTATGGTTGCGTCGGGTCGTTACATTGGACTTCTCCGAAAATGTATTGCAGCAGAAGGAAGCAGCGGAGAGGGACAGGGAATCTGGGAGCACTCTCCCAGCCCGCCGCACGAGACCGGGGCGAAGGAGGAGGACGTATGCGAGAGCGTATGCCAACCGCCATCCCCCATAGCAGTGGCCTAACTATATACTGTTGTATATAGTTAGTAGAGATGACCCTAAACCCTAAAAGATGGGGCCCGCAAGAGCGGACTAACGCCACCGGGGTCGCGGAAGAATGTTTTCTGTTCCCGTGTCCTCGGTATAAAGCGAGCGGAGGAACAAAAAAAAAAGGGTCGTTACATCGAGTTGGGATCAGCAATACTGGATCAAACTGGTTAATGTCTTAAAGTTAATATTCACGTACAGTAAAAAAAACCAATTACCTGCTGGTTCGATCCAAGTTGCAGCAGTAGTATTATGCGGTTCCGGGCCTTCTAGTAGAGTCACAGCAAATGAAGCACAGTTGCATCTGTAAAATAAAGCAACAGCTTTTAGTGCACATAACACTGCAGCTTTTACTTTATTTATTTATTTATTCAGACGACATAGGTCCAATACATCCACTTACATAACTAAATTAAATCAAATAGACAGCCCCATAATCATAATTCATAAAAAAAACATAATTAAATTACAAACATGGACCTATTTTGTTAGTAAAAAGCTTAAATCTAGGGGAGGTAGTACTTAATTACTAATAGCGATTTAGTCCACTGCGTGAGCTTCCACATCAGAGGACAGTCGGGTTTGTTGGCGATGACGTTCAGGATGGTGTTGCTGCTCTCGCGTACAGTGCGCAGTAGTGAGGCTGTTTTTTTACGTTTAAGTTGTCTGCGCGTGCTTCGGCGAACATGCCTGAGGCACTACAGAAGCGCGGAAGCCGCACGCAACAGCGCCCTGAACGCATTATTAAATTGGACTCGCAGAGCATTGTAAGCCCTTTGTGTATACTGAAACCACAGACTCGCGGAGTTCTTTAGCTATTGCGCTACGAAATGTTGCAAAAGTATCCCTCCACCTCTATGTGATGTTAGTACAGTTTATTTGTTTAGATTAAAACTCAAAGCTGATATTCTGTCAACACAGCTAAACTAACCATAGTGGCAGTAGCTGAAGCACTCTCTTTCTCATTTCCTGGTCTCCATGCCTAGTCTAAAATATACCAGTGAAATATTCTTAAGTGTGATAGTTTTATTAGAATAGAATAGTAAGTATTTAATTGTGTTATGTATGTATTTTGTATGGTTTGGTTTGAATTTAACAATAGTTGTGTTTTTCTTATGAATGCTACACCTGATCAAAATGTACGTGAGGTAAACTGGACTCAGCGGAAGAGCGTAAAAATAAAGTAACTTTATTTAATAACAGAAAGAATATACAATTATTTACAATAATATACGGAAGAAAAAGTTTTCTTTTTTTTTTTATTTATTTATTTATTTAAAAAAAAACATTTAAAATATAAAAATGAATCGCAAAATGTGTTGGTAAGCGCATAACTCAACAACGCCTGGACCAATTTGGCCAATTCTTTTTTCTTATTGTCAGGAGAAGGTTCTTATGCAAGAAAAAATTAAGAAAATTGCGCGCAAAATTAGAAAATTTAAGAATACTTAACCACCATATAAAATTATTTAAAATCTAACCTTAGCGCTTTTATAATGTTACCTTATGACGTTTGACATAGAATTGACAGAATGCGTGCTACAAATATCGTCAAAGAGGATGTAAAAAAATGAATATCGTTTGAAACAGATGCTTCGGTAGGAGTTATCCCGAGATATATTGTCTATATATATAAAAATGAATTGCTGTTCGTTAGTCTCGCTAAAACTCGAGAACGGGTGGAGCGATTTGGCTAATTTTGGTATTGAATTATTTGTGGAAGTCATTCATTTTCTCATACATAATGATGGCCGGCGACAACAATTGACAATTCTACCAGGGTGACTTATATTGACAGCCCGCGTTATACCTATGCATGTCAAGCCGATACGAAGTTCGGCGGGACCACTAGTATACTTATAAAATAAATACACTTAAAAAAAACCTTAGTAGGTTTGTTCTAAGTGCAAATTCGACATTCCTCGTTAGTATATTTATAACTATTTGTATACATGAACGAAATTTTTATAGATATGTTTTGTTTTGTACGTCGTACATGGCCGTGCGTGCGCCGGCTCACATTCCATCGTTATCTGCACAAACATACAGGTTGCACTAAAATGGCAAACTTTATGGAACAATTATTCAAAGCAGTTCAGTGGTTATAAATGAATAAAATATTATATGACACCATATTATACATATACTTACTTCAATATGATATTATATTATATTTTATATATTTGTAAATAGTACAATAGTCACAGAGTTATATACCTACTAAAATATGATAGTTGAATCATCTAAAGATCGTTGCACACGATCTATAGATAGCTCAACTGCTCTAATTCAGGGCTGCATTGCCCCGCTGAATTGCAATGCTTATGCGTTGACCCAGATAAGCGCCAGCTCTCGGATCGCACGTCGCTTCGACCAGACGCCCAGAAAGAATTTTGAAAACGCGATTGGCCCCGGTACCCCATATTATCCAGGGTCTCGACTCTCTATTTTTTTAATTAGTATATTTAATAGTATGTTGTGTGTATGTACCTACTTACCTCCTCATAATTTTTATTTTTTTCTTATACCTATATACGTATACATACTTGTGTTTGACTTTATTTAAATATTATGTACATACATCTTGTTTTATATTCTGTGCTGTCGTCGTGCAGATATAAATAAATAAATATTGCTGGACATTTCACACAGCGCTATCTAGCCCCAAACTAAGCAGAGCTTGTACTATGGGAACCAGATAACTGATAGAATACTTATATACATTTTTTTTAAATACATACTTATCATATATATAAAAACAACCAGACCCGGAACAAATATCTGTAGATCATGCAAACATTTGTTCCGCGGCGGGAATCGAACCCACTACCTCCTGCGTCTCAGCCGGCTATACCCCCACTGCGCCACGGAGGTTATTATATCATTGGAAGGTTTTGCCCATAATCGCCACGCTGGGCATGCGGGTTGGCGATCGCAGGGGCACATCTTGTCAAGCCAGCAGATGCCGCTGCCCATCAACGGCCAGAGTTTAGATGTGCCAATCTAGGAAGGGCTGTACCGCCATCGACCGGCCGCCAGAGCCTCGTCGGTTGCAGGATGCACCGCGTGCCGGTGAGGTTGACATTAGGAGAATTGGTGGTAGTTGCCCCCTTACACCCCTGGCAAGGATTGGATGAGAAGAGCTGAGGATCGGGCTAAATGGCACACCCTGGGAGAGAGCTACGTCCAGCAGTGGAGTGCTAAAGGTTGATGATGATGATGGTGCTGTTATCATGTGTCATTTAAATCCTTTACTTACTACATACTTACCTAATAAGTTGGTACGCCTGTAATTTTACCGACACCCACACTCTTCAAACCGGAACACAGCAATGCGAATATTAATGCTTGGTGGTAGACATTAACAGCGATTTTAGGTGGTAAAATAGTTATTTGTTATACAAGAATGCAAAGTTGCTTTTTAACCGCGTGCCCAATTTTGATGACCGAGGAAGCGAATGATCCTAAAATTGAATCACTCGCTGAGCGTAAGCGAGGGAATCAAAAGAGCACGAAGTGAAACATCTTTGCACTCGAGTGCAACACGTAACTTTTCATCCAACCACAGCGAGGAAATGACTAAATGCAAAAAAAGTAATACACCAAGAAGGTTTCGAGTCTGAGTTTTTTACAAATTAAAAAAGGTTGTATGATAAATTCGGCACCATTGAGGTAGAAGTAAATAGGTTTAATGATGTTTTGAATTTCGTGCACACGACGTTCTAAATTCAATTTACTTTATCCTCTAGCGGATAAAAACGGCTATTGCACTCAGATATCGAAGACCAAAAATACTCTTTTCGAGATGGGGGGATGAAAAATAAGTTTTACCTGTGGAAATGATAAAGTTCGCCGGTAGCAGGATTAGCAGCTGTTAATACTACGTGTAAGTGGTGGGGGCGACCGACGCGAGCGACGCCGGATGTCGACACGTGTATCATTTCGTGGGGCGCCGACCAAACTCTGTTGACAAACACAATGATTTAGATATACATACATTGCAGTTCAAAGGGCGTTTCTTTTATAAGATAAGATAACTTTTATTGTGCACCAAAGTAAAATACAGTACATAATTCTTACAAATAGATTTAGTACAATGGGCGGTCTTATCGCTAAAAGCGATCTCTTCCAGGCTACCTTTGTATGGACAGGATTATAATGTATCACATGACGGCGGTGCATCTATATACAATTAAAAACATACCTACATACTATAAACCTAAAATACTAGTACTAACACAAATTTAATTTTAATACAATAAGCAACTATAAAAATGGTTATGATGAATTAACAAGCAGCTACAACTTCAACACAGGGACAGATAATGGGTGTGTACTTTTGTTTTAAAATTACTAATAGACTTGGATGTTCTTATAGAGGGGCAAAGCGTTCCACAATCGTACGGTTGTTACAGTGAAGGATCGACCATAAAACTCTGTCATATGGACAGGAGTTATAAGTTGGAGGGAATCTGAAGAACGCAAATTGCGATCATTAGCCTGGTGGAGAAACTCAAAACGCTCTTTAAGATAGAAGGGAGAAGAAGGGTTAAAAAGGATGTTATACAAAAGAGACAATATGTGTGCGAAAATCAGAGATATGGTCATACTTGCACAAGCCAAATATGAACCGAATACAGAGGTTTTGTTTATTTAAGTACTAGCTGACCCGCCCCGGCTTCGCATAGATAAAAAAACTGATGTCTAAATTCACATTCATCAAACCATACGATAGCTTAGTTACACACACGTAACGATGCCTAAACGTATTTAGTGGCTAAACATGTTAAATTTGACGTATTTGTATAATTCGACAACTATTTAAATTATATTTAGCCACTAAATACGTTTAAGCATCGTTGCGCAAGTCGCCCTAGATTTTAAGGCTTACACAATGATCCCTAAACCTAATATTTTTGAGGTATGTTTGTATGCGTCTCTATTATGGACAAAACTGGCTGGCTAATCTATTTTTTTAGTTTTTATTGTTAATTACATACGTAATTATTTGAATTTGATATGTAATTTTTATACAAATATTGTCAAAGCAAAATTATTATTTTTTAATCATCAAGCAAGCAAAGTACGTAATTAAGAAATCAATTATGATTAAACAAAGTGCTAATACCCACGCTTTTAAATAATCGGCGACCCCTAAAAATAGGTCTACCGATTATATCATCCGATAATAAATAATAATAATAAATATTGCTGGACATTTCACACAGCGCTATCTAGCCCCAAATTAAGCAGATCTTGTACTATGGGAACCAAATAACTGATAGAATACTTATATACTATTTTTTTGTTGTAAATCCATTCTTATAATATAAAGAAAAACACACAAACCCAGAACAAATATCTGCAGATCATGCAGACATTTGTTCCGCGGCGGGAATCGAACCTCCTGAGTCTCAGCCGGCTGTTCGCCCACTGCGCCACGGAGGTCGCCAATACGATATATCGGTATCGGTGGCGTTAAACTCTTATTATATATAAAACTATTTTTAAAGAATAGTGTTACGCCTGGAAGAGCTACTGGTCCATGAAGGCGCAACTGAAGGGTGACCTTCCTCCGAGTCTGAAGCGCAAACTCATCGACATGTGCTTCCTGCTGATCCTAACCTGCGGTGCGCAAACATGATCATTCCGCCAACTGCGGAAATCAAAAACGGACTGAGGATGAATTCCGAAAAGGAGCACCAGAAATACTGGGAACGTAGAGCCGACTGCAAGCAGACAAAGACAATGCTTCCGGCAAAAAAACAGAAAAACAACAAACACCTTGTTAAAGATGAAACGCGAAGATCTAAGGATGATGGTGGGAATCATCACGGGACTCAGCGAACTCAACCATCACCTCCTAAAGACCGGAGCCACGGACAGTGGACTTTGTCGCGGATGCCTTCGGGAGGAAGACTGTGGAGCACGTGATACTCCACTGCACTGCCACAAACGATGCAAGACTAAGAACGGGTCTGCAAGGGGTCATCGAATCCTCATGCTCCACTAACACCGCTACTACTTCAACATCCACGGGGACCCTGGAAAGCTGCTGCCACCATCCCAAAGTCCTACTCCGTTACTTCAAGGAGTTAGGATGGCTTGGGTCAGTTTAGAAGGGGGGTAATGCACAATACACCCCAATGCGGGACGTCAGTGCAGATCTTTTATTCCCCCCACCCTAGAATTAGAACATGATCATTGACCGTGCTGCAGAAGTCCAAGCTCAAGATTTGCCAAAGGGCAATGGAACGTAGCGTCCTAGGATTCCGGAGAACAGATCGGGTGAAGAATACCACGCTGTGTTTATTAACTGGCATTGCCGATGCGGGAGAGAAAACCGCGAAGCTCAAGTGGGATTGGGCCGGGCACGTAAGTCGAATGCTTCCGGAGAAATGGAACAACATCGTAACACCTTGGGTACCGGAGGATGGACAGCGACGTCGCTGTGGGCCGCGAAAGCGTTGGCGCGATAACATCAGTGGATTCGAGAAGGAATGGTGGGAATCTGCCAAGGATCGTGATAGGTGAAAGGAGTTGGGGGAGGCCTTTGCCCAGCAGTGGGAAAATGTAGGCTAGATAAAAAAATAAAAAAGTGTTATTATATAAGTAATACCTGCCAGTAGCCTTCACATATGGATACTTCTTCAAATGCACCTTCACACCAACATTGCCCTCTCCTTTGATAGTGACCACGCCGCTGGGTGCGAGCGAGAGATCGCCTACTGCCGTCTCGCTCTCGGACCACACCACCTCTTCGTTGCCACCGCCGACGTGAATGAGGGGTAATTCTCTGTAATATGATAATTCATGTTTTTTTCGTGTGTCACGTTTTACCTTCTTTTAATATAAATATATCATTATATATATATATATATATTTAACTAATTATATATACAACGTACGTTGCTATAGACAGCGTATCCTTCTTTCGTCTAGGAAGAAACCATATTGATTCTGCTCGGGGAAAAGACAATTTCGGAAGAATCGACATAGAATAGAATAATGCTTTATTGTACATTACACATAACAAACATACATACATACATACAACGCCGATTTGCCCCAGTTGATTTGGAGATCTCCCTTCGCTCGATCAATTATGATAATACAAAAAGGGCTACATGTTTCTCAAAATATGATATAAGAAATCGAACATTGAAGTTTAATACTTTTTTTTTTGTTTTTTAATTTATTTAAATTTTACACAGCCATTACAGTAACACCAAAGCGACAGTACAAAACCTTAATATTTAGTACTTATAAACTACTTATTTACACTTAAACTAGATAGGTCCTACTTAGAAAATGCAAGACCATATCTGTGAATTTCGCCAAGGTAATATTGAAAATATCAACATCTTCGGCTAGACATAAGCTGTTGATAATCCGAAGGACTCGCGTGAATGGAGCTACGCTCAGGAGATTAGTCCTTGCCCTCGGGATCACGAGCAGCCTAGCTCGTCACCGCCTATAAACGTATTTATCAGGTACATACAAACCCACACACATCAGCACTCGCGGATTGTGCACCATACCTCTCAGTAGACGAAAGATATATGTCACCAACAACATTTCCCCTCTAACTTCTAGTTTGTAATAACCCACCATGCCTAATACGAATAGTGTGGGGTACATTAAAAGGTAAAAGGGGTATACCCCGTGCAATTTAAAGTACAGAAACCTTGTAAATTTGTTCTGCATTTTTTCTACCATACTACTGTACTTTTTTTCATGAGGGCTCCAAACCATAGCGCACACTCAAGTCTGCTTCTCACAAGTGCATTAAAGAGAACCTTAATCGTGCCTACATTGTGAAAGTCACAGCTCTGGCGTAGTCACTCTACTTACTGAATATTATCTGTCCATGCTACAAACAACTCTGGCGGCACGATTTCCAATGGCTCAACGACTTCCGCCGACACTTTACCTTCAACCTGTGAACATGTTCACAACATTATTATATTACACTCATACATACACACACACAAACTAACACACACCCTTACAATCATATACACTCAGTAGTCTAAACCTATAGTATCTCATTTTAGCTATCTATAAACTAAACATAAATTTTTCTTTTGCCATCGTTACTTATCAAAATGTTTTATTTTGTATTTTTAATAGTAAGTAAGGAACAACAATTGTACTGGTTTAGGAGACGGGCGTTGAGACTGCTACACAGTTTACACTAAGTTTTTGCAGCTGTCAACGTTCACTATTTGTTCTTGATTCCTATGTGTTGTTGAACCAAATAAATATTTTGATTTTTGATTATTCAACCCAAAAACGCATATTGCGAAATAATACAAACAGTAACCTTTAAGAAGCCGGCGAACCCCGAGCGCAACTTCAATTCGGGGGCGTCAAAAACTTCGGTCTGAATATCACTATCCCTGTTTAGTGACGAAGTTTAGCCACGCAGAGCGACAGTGATAGCAATAGAACGATTCTAAATTTGATTAGATTTTGACCGTGTTCCGTAATACCAAAAATGATGACTGAAAACTTGTTGTATTTTTCTCATTGTGTTGTTATTCTGTAACTAGACGATATAATCTATGTTCCCATGACTAGGATACGTAAGATGTTGTTGTTTTTAATACGAAACAATTAGGTTGAAAACAAGTCTTTTATGACGTAAAAACATGCAGAATGCGATACGCTTCTAATTCATTTTAGGTAAGTACATATTTTGGTCTAATATATGGTTGGGAACCTAGATAAATACTATTAAAATTAAAATAATACCTTATTAAGGTAGAAATATGCTCCAATTAGAAATGATCTTGGTAGTACGTGTTGTATCGGCGATTCCCCTCCGGTGTCCCCATAAATCCCCACTCTTACCTTACTAGACAAAAGTTTCCCAGCGATAGAATGTAACTGTGCTGTCACAGTGAATGTTCCAGAATTGGCCGCAATCGCATCCGTTAACGTTCCATTCTCAGTAGACTTCATCAAATGCACATTCGCTTCTCCTTCCACCGACAGCCGAATCAGTAATTCACTGCCTGCCGTCAACGCATGACCATCTCTGTCTAATACTATGCAGTGAATAATAAAAACGTCGCTTCGGATTAGTAAATTTGATGGTCGCAATGTAACTCTGATGCTGTGAGGCGCTGCTACGTTCAATGTCGCGGTTGCCACTTCAGTTGATCCAGACATGAGTTGAACTATTGTAGTGCCGGTTTCGGTTCCTCGGACTAAGCTGATGGAATCTTCTAGAAGGGCTATATCAGTGTCGGGGACTTTTAGGTAGTAGAGAGTATCTGATATGTCTTGGATGGTGAGGCGGCCGGCGCGGGCTCTTACGACCCTGAAAAGATAAATTTTAGATATTATTCTAGAAAGGTTATCCATACTTGCAAAAGGCACATTGTTTATTTTATGTTTGTATTAGTGTATGCAGTAAATTAATTAATTGTTATTGGAGTAAAATAAATATTACAAATGCGAAAGTAACTGTCTCTCTGTCTGTTTGTTACGCTTTCACGACTAAACGGCTGGACAGATTTCGATGAAATTTGGTATATACGTAGATTACAACCTGGGTTACCACATAGGCTACTTTTTTACCCATAAATCAGTCCAATGGGAAAAAATAGGGTGTCAAGTTGCAACAGCAACTTTAGCTTTATTTTTCGGTTACCTGCACATTTAGTAGCGTAACGCGTACGAAGTCGCGGGCAACAGCTAGTTTATAATAATAACTTTAAGTTATCTAAAATAACCTATTGCCATATCTATCTTATAATTTTTAGTTACTTAATTTGCTTAAAAACCAATTCTAATAGATACTTAGTTGATATTATAAAAAGCATATTGGGTCAATTATAGTATAAATTTCTAATAAGTGTCTGTAACAAGTACCTGTATTTCAAAGTGTCTCCCGGAGCAATCATAGCAGTTGCCGGAGTGAGTACAACACTGGCCACCACTTGCAAGTTGAAGTGTGTACAAATATCACCGAGGCACACAGTCACGCGGGAGTCTCCCAGTGCCTGACCATAGAGCAGAGCTGAGTGGGAGCGGAGCCCTTGGGCCTCCAGTTCTGAAACACCTTTAGGTGCTTCGTAATCTGTGTCACGCCAGTTGACTAACCTGTAAAATTATAGATCATGTTGTGATGATATGATAAGAGCTATATTAATAATAAATCATTTAGTTTAGGCAACAAAAAAATAGACTGATGAGAAACTCTTTAAAATTATATTGAGAGCATAGATTTTTTACAGTATTAAAAGAGTCAATATTCTGGATCTCAAAAACAGCGCCACCTACCAGGTTCATCTATAGCTGAGAACTAACAAGGTGACCTCATAACTACAAAAAATAATCATCAAAGTCGGTCAAGCTGTTTAGGAGAATATTTTTATGTTTATAGATGTTGGGAATAGAGTTTTATAAGCTAACATCATGGCTTAGCAACTATAATTATGAGTAGATACAGCCAATAGTAAATTAATTTGTATTAAAAGAGTAAATGCACTTACATAACTAGTAAATCATCCCCTTTAGTGCTCCCAAGATTCTCTATGCTCCAAGTCAAACTGATACCTTCAAGGGTTGAGAATTTGTTTCCTAAAAACACAAAATATGTATATGTATTTAAATTGGTCATAACTTTTGAACAAAAGACCAGTCTGGACTGAACTTTTTAACCACATATAAATATAAATAACTATTAGTCCATATCATAATAGGATTAAAAGAACTACTAAAAAATTTATTGTAAATACAGACAATTTTAAAAACAAAAAAATATGTGTAAATAAAGATGTGGTAAATTGTTACTCTATAAAAAAATAGCACCCACAGCTTTGCATGTGTATTTGTGTCAATTTAAAGTAGCCTCGAATGGGCCGGCCACGTGCCCCGCATGGAACAAGATATATGGGCCAAAGAGACCACACGATGGATACCCGCAGATGGCAGAAGACGACGCGCTCGCCCGAGATAACGCTGGCGCGATGACCTAGATGTCTTCAACAGCGGTTAGGTAGTTGGCTAGGGATCGAGAGGGGTGGAAAGAATTGGGACAGACCTTTGCCCAGCAGTGGGACATAAAGGTTAGGAGAGAAAAGCCTATGTCTCAATCCAGATCATAATATATCTGCATACCAAATTTCTTCAAGATATCTGTCCAGCTGTCTAATAGTCGTGAAAACAGCAACCAGACAAGAGTTACTTTAGAGTTTATTATATAAGTATTTATCTAATTAAATTATTTATTTACCCTGTTCATCGTAGGCAATTACTTCAAATGCTTCAGGTGCCTCTTCCAAGTACAGTTTCCATGTTGTACTCATCACCTTCAACACTTTTATTTTGTCTATATCAACATCACCTCGCAGTATCTAAAACAGAGTTTTTCTTGTGTTAACATAAATAGTCGTAATATTGACTTTATTATGATGACAACCTCCGTGGCGCAGTGGGCAAATAGCCGACTGAGACGCAGGAGGTAGCGGGTTCGATTCCCGCCGCAGAACAAATGATCTACAGATATTTGTTCCGGGTCTGAATGTTTTTCTATATATGATAAGTATGTATGTATTTACAAAACAAAAGTATATAAGTATTCTACCAGTTATCTGGTTCCCATAGTACAAGCTCAGCTTAATTTGGGGCTGGATAGCACTGTGTGACATGTCGAGCAATATTTATTTATTATTATTATTATACATAATATTAACGTTCCATTGTTACCATTTTCATTCATTCATCTTTTAGAATGAATTTCCTACATACATATATATATTTTTTTTTTGTATCAAATATTCCGACACAATATGTATTGTTTGCAAATAAATGAAACTGAACTAACATATTGACATCGTATCTGACTCAGTTAAACTAAGTATTATGTATAAATAGCAAGGAGTATGTAGTGAGGAGAGCTTAAGCAAATACCTAGTCAGCTCATAAGGATTGTCACACAGTAAAAACTTTTCTTTTAGAATGCTGGCCACAAAAAAGTTTATAGAATTCGAATTTCGAACTGTTCATGAAAATAAAAATGTATACTTTTTAGAATTTTACTCATTTTTTAAATATGGAGTGGACGCTTAAAGAAGAACGTGTTGCAGTTATTGCGTTGCATCATTGCGGTTACGCGCCAATTCAAATTTTTGACATACTGAAAATTTTAATAAAACCAAAAGATTCGTTTATCGCACCATCAAACAATACAATGAAGACTCTAGTGTAGATGACAGGTCAAGAAGTGGTCGCCCTCGGTCTTTTAGGACTCCAGCAGTGATAAAAGCTGTGAGGGCGCGAATTCAAAGAAATCCCAAACGTAAGCAGAAACTGTTGGCCCTTCAGATGGGGTTAAGCAGAACCACGGTAAAAAGGGTGTTAAATGAAGACTTAGGGCTTCAACATATCGAAGAAAAACAGGACATTGTTTGAATGCCCGTCTAATGGACCTGAGACTGAAGAGATGGCGCGCTTTGTTGAAGCGGTACGCGGGAAAAAAATATCAGGAAATTCTTTTTTCGGATGAAAAATTTTTTACCGTAAACAGAGCTACAACAAACAAAATGATAAGGTGTACGCACACAGTAGTGAAGAAGCGAGCAACCGTGTTCCGCGTGTCCAACGAGGTCATTTTCCATCCTCGCTCATGGTATGGTTGGGAGTTTCTTATTGGGGCTTAACAGAGGTACATTTTTGTGAAAAAGGTGTAAAAACGAATGCAGTTGTGTATCAAAATACAGTCCTGACGAACCTTGTGGAACCTGTTTCTCATACCATGTTCAATAACAGGCACTGGGTATTCCAACAAGATTCGGCGCCAGCTCATAGAGCGAAGAGCACACAAGACTGGCTGGCAGCGCGTTAAATCGATTTCATCCGGCACGAAGACTGGCCCTCCTCTAGTCCAGATTTGAATCCGTTAGATTACAAGATATGGCCACACTTGGACGAAAAGGCGTGCTCAAAGCCTCATCCCAATTTGGAGTCACTCAAGACATCCTTGATTAATGCAGCCGCCGATATTGACATGGACCTCGTTCGTGCTGCGATAGACGACTGGCCGCGCAGATTGAAGGCCTGTATTCAAAATCACGGAGGTCATTTTGAATAAACTTTAGTGTCATAAGAATCTATGTTTTGTTAAGTTCATTTTGGTATATAAATGGTTACATAATGAATAAACTTGTTCCAATTATTTTATATTAAACATGTGACCGAATTTATGACCTGACTAGGTAGGTAGTTTGTTGATTCTTAGACAGGCTTGCCGGTCTTTGATAACTTTGGCGCCAATTTTATTGTGGTGCTTACCTCGCCGGTGCTAACTTCTTCAGCCAGAATGATGACTGAACCTGGCGGTACACATGTCTTGGAGACTGAGGCACGTGCAGCACGTGAGCAGTGGCCCCAAGTGTCTTCGTATATCGGCTCCAAGTCAATGATGTCATCGCGAGACAAACTCCTAAAATGTTACCAGTCATAAGCCAATCTGTGGATAATTATGGATATTAGCAGAATCTTACACCTATTTACCATGTATAACAGCCTCCCTCGATGATCTCAAACGTGAAATTCACGTTAAAATTATCAAACCAAGGTAGCAAGACCCTAGGAGAGTTAATTTTAGCACTATCACATGTGAACACAACTGTGCTAAGTATGAACACAGCAAAGGTAGTCCTAAACATCGTAACGATGATATTGCTTGTGTTTTACATGAATAATAGCAAAAATATGCCAAGTAATTTGCAAAAATCACCAAATAACCTCAACAATCGCACCAAACCAAAATACAATTTCAAACAAATTGAGTGACGTTAGCGGTGTGCACTGTTGCCAGATGACATTATCAAAGAACCCCTACATCTTTATTTTTTCTTCCAAAATAACACTATATTACAAAATTTTACCCTAAAAAAACGAGTGTGCTTTAGACTATATATATATTATAGTTTAGACCACACTATACTGACTGAAGTAAAATTGAAATTACGAAAAATAATCAAACAAACTACTGACTGAGATATATATATATTTCTAGCACTGGCTATGAGAGGAAGAGAGAAGAAAAATGTGCGTGCGCACCTCTTTCTCTTTCCTACAATAATATATTAAACGTAACTGTTTCTTTCTATCTTCACTAACATTTAACTCCCTCTCAACTTCGGTTCGTACTTTTCGTAATGCATTCACCAGCTTACTCCCCAAGTCAAGCGTGCGTTTGAAGTTTTACTTCAAAAACTTTACTGACTTCCGGTTGCCGGGGGTTAGAAGATTTATACAATATCACATAAGGGGTGGGCTTTAGAGATGGGCTGCACGAATTTGTGGTTTCTAAGGGTTGGGTTATGTAGGGGTTGCTTGTCCCTACCCTTTGGTACCATTTTTTCCGCAAGGAAACGCGAACTTAATTTTTTATGATTATTTTTAGATACGTGTAATGGAAAGGCTTTAAATAAAAATGCTAAAATTAGGAACTGTAAACGTAAATGGGCCATTTTGTTCGTTATGATATCAACTGACGATTACGATTTTCGTTGCATTCCGTCGTTCGGTTAAGCTGCAACGGCCTCAGAGGCCAACAGCGAGATTAGTCCATTCGAAAAAAAAAGTTGCATTCCGTTTGTCATTGAGGTTCACAAATGTACTCTATGTGTTTTCGGGTGTTAGTAGTGAATTTTACGGAGACTTTGACTTGGGAACTTGACTCTGATCTTTTCCTCAACTGTTTAACTTGATTTTTGTACCCTGGACTCTGATTTCCTGCTCAATCGTTTGACTTTTGCCTGCATTTGGACTCCGAGATGGCGAATTATGTAGAAGTGGTTGCTTTTACAAGCTGTAGGTAATGAACCGGTGTTTTATATTAGTCAAAATGAAGAACCCGTAGCTTCTAAAAGTCGTGATGTATTGTCTACAAGAAGTGGTATATCATCCAAAGGTTGCCTGGAAGAGATCGCTTTTAGCGATAAGGCCGCTCATTGTACCTTTGATTTAATTTTGTATTCTCTTTTGTTTATTTTATTTTTAATGGTGTGCAATAAAGAAATTATCTATCTATCAATATCGATTTTTCGATATCACAACTAAAAGCAATTTGTACTTAGGTTTGGATAACATATTCATTCGTTTTTTCCTCATTTTAGTTGATCCGGTAGATGAACCCCTCATACAGAGACCAAGATAGACGAGTGACATTAAGACAACGTAGAATCTGGCACGTTTAGTGCGTGAGTTAAGCACTGGAGAGGAAGGAATGGCTTTTGCGGAGGAGTATGAACTAATACTATAATTTAAACTGTGCTGGCGCCACAAACGACCGATGGCTGTCAATTATTCACACAATAAAACAGTTAGCCAATTTGACTGTTACAAAGAAAATTGCCAGAAACGAGTATCCAGAACTGAAGGAACATGGTTTGAAAACACTAAGTTAGAAGTACCACACATTTACTACCATAAGTATTGTTACGCATATCGTTCGCCCCAAGACCAAGGCCTCTGGGAAGACATAGCACGGGCGGAGACCTGTCTGTTTACAGTCACACTGACGGGTGAAGATCTATAGATAAACAAAAAAATATCAATTTCTGGAATTGTTAAATGCTGTAAAACATGTGTATGGTGTGAATAAATCATAGAAAATTAAACTTATGTTAAATTAAAATTAAACTCATTAGAGTGTGTACCTATATATATTTGGAGGCGCGGAGGGAGAGCCTGAGTGAATTGCCTTCGCAGATTCGGCTTGCCGGCTCAGCCACTACGATTCGTACGGTGTCTGCGCATTGTTACAGCTGGCGAAGACTGCACTTCCTGAAGTGCCAGAGCCGTTGCAACCGTTAACTGCTGAAAATGTTTTTTTTAGTTATAAGTTTGCCATTATGACTGAGCTAGCTAATGAGCTAGGTAGGCCAAACCCCCCAGAGATTTATATTTTTCCACAAACATTTCCCAGTTATGTCATTTCTCTAAAAACCCTCAATGTGGCAACACTCATGTTTTATTTGAAAATGACAGTCATAGCATTGATCGATGTGTATAAGGCACGTCTAAGTTCAAAAACGATGTCATGCGACGCCATAAAAAAGAATGTCTGTACTGCGTCGGGTTCTGGGCTGGCAGCGCGGCACTGAAGGAAGAGATTAGACTTTTAAACGGAAGTTACCGATTCACTCAGGCATCACTAAAGGTAGACTGAAAAAAAAACAAACGTCAACTAACCAAACCGTCAGTCAGTCAGTCGTTCTTCAAGTCAAATTTCCAAACCAAATATGGCTGCTTTGTGTTGGTCATGTTTGTCCCGTATTTTACGTGGTTTTATAAATAAAAACTACAATGATGAGTGTTAAAAAATATTAGTAAACGTTATTGACACTCTATCAATTAAATAATTCATCAATTTCGTGAAATAATACGCTACAACAATGTCCGTCGACAAGGCTCTAGAAATAAAAGGCTACGAGATCGATAAAATCAAACGTCGTCATAGAACTGACGACACTCATATTGCAACAGCAGTACTGAGTGGAGGTGAAGATACATCGCAACACTTAAAAATGGAGAAGATGAACGAAAGCGCGGGGAAACCAATGGAACTGAGTCTTCAAGGCAACTCTCATCTCGTATCTAGCACAACGAGCAGCTTGGCCGATACGCCTGGTGATTCTGGTGTGTTGTGTTTGGACAGTGAAGCCTCGGAGGCTACAAGTCAGGCTCTAATGTCACACAGTCTCATAGGAGCTGAAGAATTAACTTGTGATAGTGTTTACGACGCGCCGCCTTCGTGCTCCCAAGATATGATCAGAAGCACTACAAGCAGTGTTATGACCCGCAGCGATATCGATAACCAAAATATCGGAGCACCTGATGACATTGTCCCAGAACTGTTAATCGAGACACATACAAAGCCAGTCTATGAAAACTTGCCAGATGTAGTGTTAAAAGCGTTAGAAAGTGAGAAAGTGGGTGCAGATGAAATAAGAAAGCCAGCATTGAGAACAAATGAGCCAAAAAAATCTCTATCTGAAGATATTGTGTATAGACGGAGATGTCGAAAGAAATCACAAAGTGGACCAAGCTCACAGAAGAAACGAGTATCATTCCATGAAGACATTTTAAACAATACGAAGACAGATAATATTCACATAGAGAGAGGTTTCATTTCATATGTGCCGGACGGTTCATACTGTGATAAGTTTAAACAAAAGAATAATGGAATGACTGATAGATTTTCTTGGTGTGCTTCAGGAGACAGGACACCCAAATATGCTGCTGATGTAGCCCAGCAGACCATGTCTGATATTCTTACATACAGTGATTCAAAAAATGATAAAAGTGGTATCTTTGAGTACTCCAGCCTAGACCAGGAGAGTAATAAAGACAGTAATAATGAACAACAGAGAAGAAAGCTGTATGGATGTGACTCTAATAGCTCAGATTCCAATTTCAGCTGTGATTCTGAAACTTCATCCAGTGACTCATCATCGTCTCATTCAAATAAAACGGAAACAACTGAACTACGAAGAAAATGTGACAAAGCACAGAAATCTTATTCCTGCGACGGATTTGAGAACAATGGTCATGTGTCATTTATGAGAAAGACCTACTTCTCAGAAGCTGATATTGACCAGTCCTATGACCGAGCAAAACAACCACTCGAAGTCACACAAAGCCCAAGTAAAATTAACGAAGTGAAATCTGTGTTGAAGAAGAAACGTTATATCACTACAAATATAGTAGAAGAAAACAAACAGAACAACAAGGTATTAAACTTATTAGACACCAATAACATCATAGATTCTCTAAAGAATTTCTACAAAAACTTCAACTTTAATTTTACTCCAGAGAAAGGGTTAACAGAAAACAGCTTTGAATTAAATAATGTTGTTGAGGCATTACCATGTGATGTGAATCAAAACAAGAATATCTCTAAAAGTTTGGACTCTGGCATTCAAATTGAAGATGAAGATGACTTTGTGGAGATAAATTTGAATAGTCAACAGCTTGACACAGTGAAGTTGATCAATAATACTGGCCCAGCTCCCAAGAACTCTGTCACAGGAGACAGAACACCAAAAGAAGGCTCTCCAAGGCACAAACTAACGCTAAACATGAAAACTCCCCTTGACAAGAAATCAGCTAACAAAGGTGATCTCCCACCTCTCAGTAAATATGTTGTAAACTGTGAGAGTACAGTTTATGAGCACAAAGGAGTCTCCTACAGCTATGTCCATGATACATTCCAAACTGCTTTCGATGCTCCCAAAGAAACATTTGTCCCTATCCCTGAAACTACTCCTGTCACTGAATTGGTTATCAGCAGTAGCAAAACTGATCTTAAATCCTTGACTCCAAGTAACAGCAAAACTGACCTTAAGTTTTTGACCACAAGTAACAGCAAAACTGATGTTAGCTCTTTGACCACAAGTAACAGCAAAACTGATATTAAGTCCTTGACAACTGACGCTGAAACCTCAAGCAAAGCTTCAACACCTAAACGACAGTTCAACAAGAATGTGCAAGATGAAACAGAGCAGAAGAACGGAGTGCCAAAGCATCTATCGTCACCGAAAAAACAAAACGTCAATAGATACAGTCGTAAATCTGCATCAACAGTTCAGAAAATGGCAGAAGAAATAGTTGCGAATAGCGATAACTGCTCCAACACCGACAACTCGACATTGAAAGGCGCCGAAGATTTCAATGACGAATTCTTCGACAGCCCAGCCAATCAGAAACTGCAATCAAACAAATCGGCTCTACTGAATAGGTATCTCAAGAATGTGTGTCAGCGCAAAGACCTTGAACTCAAAATCAAGAACAACAAGTTCTATCAACTGAAACTGAAGATGGAGAAACGATTTCCAAGCATTATATTCCCTTTCAAGGACGTGTCGGAGACATTTCATATTTCCGCTCACCGGATGTCGCGACTCATTGACAAAGAGCTGATTGAGAACAAAAGGCTTTCAGTGCGGCTTCTGACGGCGGACGAACCTTCCTACTTTGACAGCTTTGAAGATAACGTAGCTATTGAATGCAATGAGAAGCTTAGACTGCAGATATTCTCTTATCCCAACGAGACGTTGAATAGGGTGAGTACAACATTCCACCTATCACCTAAGTGGTTTTTAGGTAGTTTTTGTTGCCTGATTGAGTTACAACATCTAACAAACAGACTTGATTCCGGCGCCACAGTCGCCCAATAGGTATTAGGTACGAAAGTAGCTAAATAATGCATCATGAAATCTTTTATTAGGTACTAACTGTTGCCCGCGACTTCGCACGCGTTACGTAAGTGTGTAGGTAACCTAGAAATAAAACTAAACTCGCTGTTGCAACTTGACTTGGGAACTGATTTATAGGATAAAAGGTAGCATATGTACCAAATTTCATCGAAATCGGTTCAGCCGTTACGACGTGATTGAGTAACAAACAAACAAATTAATAAACAAACATCCAAACTTTCACATTTTTAATAGGTATTAGTGTGACTAGATGACCCGCCCCCTTATTACCTAAGCCAAATTGCTGTCGTGTCGCTATTGTTAGTAAGGCCATCCCTTTCACACGTACAGTACGTACCTCACGTGTGAAAGGGATGGCCTGATTAGCAATAGCGAAGCGACAGCAATTAAGCTTAGGTAATAAGGCCGCCGTTCGCGGCTTCGCACGTGGTTTGTCATTAAAAATATTACCCTCCTTTTGCGCAGTCGGGTAAAAAGTAGCATATTTCTCCACCCCGGTCATAAATATATCTAAGTACATACCATATTTAATCGGAATCGGTCAAGCCGTTTAGTTTTGAAAATGTAACAGATTTACTTTCGAATTTTTAATATTACTAGCTCCCGCCAGCGGCTTCGCACGCGTTGTTTGTCAACAAAAAGTAGCCTATGTTCCAGGTTATAATCTACGTACACACGGCTACACATCAAGCTATACATTTCCAGTATAAGCTGACCTCTCATTCTGCGAAAAGCCTACACAATTCGAGGTCAGCTTATACTGGAATTGTATAGCTTGATGTGTGTCCGTGTGTACATACATACCAAATTTCATTGAAATCTGTTCAGCCGTTACGACGTGAAAGAGTAAAAAACATCCACACATACATCCATACAAACTTTCGCGTTTATAATATGAGTGGGAATTATGGATGTTATAACTTTTGAAACTATCATGGTTATGAACACTATTTATACTAAAAACGGGATATTTACCATGATTTGTGAGTATTTGAGTATCCCGATATTTCGGCGCAGTTGCATGCGCCATGATCACGGGTAAACTGAAGTCTTTGCGAGTAGGTAGTTATTGGCAGATATAACGATCTACCCTCTTTCTTGGTGTCTTGCTAGGAATTAATTCGCTAATTCTACTACTACCACCGGCTTCATTCTCGATCATAACTCTATTCCGACACACAACACTCACGGTATCAGGACGCGTAATTGACACTTCTTCTGTTATTACACATTCTCACCACAGGATTCCAGGCTCCAGATAATTGAAAACCTTCTTCACGATTGAAATTCTTGTGTTTGGCAATCTCAATTGCCTCTTGAACCAGTCTTGGCATGTAATGTCGCTCAGTTGAGATTACTTGTGGGTTGTGTAGCTCGATCCAGTGGTTTGAGCCTGAGTCCAGCAGATGTTCCGCTATGGCAGACTTTTGTCTGTCAACATTCTTCACCGCCCTGATATGTTCCTTCACCTGACAAGCTATAGTGCGTTTGGTTTGACCAATATAAGAACTCCCACAGCTACAGTCTATTTTATACACTCCTGGTTTTTCTAGTGGAAAACAATCTTTTGGTGAGCGTAGGTAGTGTGTAATTTTCTTTATAGGAGTAAAGATGGTCTTAAGTGAAAATTTTTGTAGAATGTTTGCGATTTTATCTGTCACTCCTTTAACATATGGTAGAAAAGCAGGTTTTCGTTCCACTCTGCAACTGTGGGCTTTAGGCCTTGGTCGAGCTGGTAAGGACCGCAGTTTATAACCGTTCTTCACCAACACATTTCGGACATGCGCCAATTCACTCTGAATGTGATCCTCATCACACAGGTCGAATGCACGATTCGATTCCTAGCAAGAGACTAAGAAAGAGGGTAGATCGTTATATCTGCCAATAACTACCTACTCGCAAAGACTTCAGTTTACCCGTGATCATGGCGCATGCAACTGCGCCGAAATATCGGGATACTCAAATACTCACAAATCATGGTAAATATCCCGTTTTTAGTATAAATTATGGATGTTATCAATATAAAACAAAATACAATACAAAAACAAAAGAATCTTATTGGATATGTATTCAGGCATTTTTAGGTATCCCAAATATACATTGTCCTATATTTTGGATCTAGTCCAAGACATTAGCGAATGGCGCTGGTGACTCATGCAACGCCAAGAACTCTGCTGTGTTACTAAACTTATATAACATACAGATATTATCATATTCTCACCCCAATGAAACGGCTGAACCGTTATGATATGACTCATAGTTCATATTGTCAGTGCCATCGAAGTTTGTTGCCCTTTGGCTATAAATCTCGGTGACCAACGTTAGTAATTGATATGATTGGTTGGTCCCCTACGGTTATTCACAATAACTAGATGATAGATGGAAATGGATGTATCATCATCAACCTATAGCAGTCCACTGCTGGACGTAGGTCTCTCCCAGGGTGCGCCATTGAGCCCGATCCTCAGCTTTTCTCATCCAATCCTTGCCAGCGACAGCGCGCAAATCGTCACTCCATCTAGCTAGACGCCCTCCAGTTGGAGGGCGTCTTACACTTCGCTTGCCTAGACGTGGTCTCCACTCCAGAGCACGTTTACCCCAACGGTTATCGATTCTGCGGCAGATGGATGTATAACTGGATATATGTTTCACAAAAATTACAATAAAACCTTAAACCTAGAGAACTAAGAATAAACGGTAGTACTATAGGCGGCCTTATCGCTTAAAGCGATCTCTTCCAGGTAACCTTTGGATGGAGTAGTGGAATATCGTGGATTAGGAATAGTCAGAAATTACATCACATATAGATTTCAAGAAATATTACTGTTTGGAAACATGTAAACTTTCACTTCAAATAATCCATATTTAATCACACTAATATTATAAATGTGAAAGTTTGGATGTTTGTTTGTTTGTTACTCAATAAACGTCGTAACGGGGCTGAACCAATTTCGATGAAATTTAGTATGTACACACGGCTACACATCAAGCTATATATTTCCAGTATAAGCTGATCTCTCATTCTACGAAAATCCTACACAATGCGAGGTCAGCTTATACCGGAAATGTATAGCTTGATGTGTAGCCGTGTCTACGTAGATTATAACCGTGATTAACGCATAGGCTGCTTTTTGTTGACAAACAACGCGTGCGAAGCCGCTGGCGGAAGCTAGTAATATTATAAATTCGAAAGTAACTGTCTCTCTGTCTGTTTGTTACGTTTTCACAACTAAACAGCTGGACCGATTTTGACGAAATTGGGTATACAGATAGATTATGACGGGGGTTGGAACATAGACTACTTTAGACTGCGCAAAAGAAAGGTATGTCTTTATTGACAAACTACGCGTGGGAAGCCGCGGGTGGGACAGCTAGTAATATATAGGTTATTATCCATTAGAATTAACTTACTGTTAAGAATAGATTGGGGGGCAAGACATTATTCCAATATTTGGTCACTGAAATAATTTCGCAGCATAAGAATAAGAATAATTTTTATTTGCCAGAACTTAAAAGACAGTTGTATGTACATAAGTGATATAAGTTTTAAAATAATAAACATACGATTTGTTGAGGGTAGATTTGCATTACGTACTAAAACCATGACCTTCCGCGCTAGTTGTAAACTCTGTTAAGGCAAGGTAAGATCTTCGTCTCATACAAATAAGGTTCAGATTACTAATGTGATTGCGGTCCGAGCAATAGAGCCGAGCGAGTTCTAATGACTCAGCCATCTGTAGTTAGACGTAAACAAGTTATCGCAGTATACGACACGACTAGGGCTTGCAATTCGGATATCCGAATATCCGTATTAGTCGGATATCCGTTTGATTTTACTATTCGGATAGAGACGATCAATATATTCGGATAATTCGAATAGTAAAATTTATCAATAAATCACGATTTTACCATGAAATTAATTACATCAAAACTATAATTTAATTATTATGTACAGTAAATACATGTACCTAAAAATAATCTGAATTTAAAACACTGTTTATCCTTTATTTTTAATATTTGTCGCATTATAAAACATTCAGAAAGTCGCGACTGACACGTTGCTTATTTATTGCTTAAGTTTTGTGACAGAAAACGTGATCTAAAGTATACCTATCGAGTTTCCTTATTGTCAAAAGTGTTTTATATTTTAATGGTGAATGTTGGAATAACTTAAACATTGTTTATAGCTACTTTAATAACAATTATTTTCGTTTTTAACGTTTTTCCTAAAATTATTCGAATTATCCGTAATATCCGGATATCCGAATAGTAAAGTTCACTACTATCCGAATTATTCGAATACCAGAATCTTACGGATAATGCAAGCCCTAGACACGACTAAATGAAACGAGGACGGACGAAATGAAATATGACCTAGTAAATGTTGCTGGCAGGCGTTGGGTGTAGGCCGCTTATGACAGGTCGCTCTGGAATCTATGGCCTACACTCGGCAATGGACGTCCAATGGCTGATATGATGATTGCACCTACTCAGCGATGCCAGGTACTTAGTTTTGTCGATAGGCCTAGTTACTGGGTATTTTACTGGGTTACTTGTCGACACCCATTATATGACCATCACATCCCACAAGACCGCCTTAAAAGTCGTAAGAGCTTCACAAGGGCCACGAGCGGTGACCCGGCTGCCGCTAGACGCACACTGGATAAAAAGTAACACCCCACCGCCTGATTTTATCACCCCACAGGAACAGTTACCACCCGGGCACGATCTGCCGTGGCCAGTCTGGAAGTCCTTAAACAGGCTCCGCTCCAAGGTTGGCCGCTGCATACCTAATATGTGCAAATGGGGATTCAGGGACTCTAACTTAACGCAGTGCGACTGCGGTGATCCCGCGCAGTCAGTTCAGCACTTGCTAATGTGCCCTTTGTGCCCGAACACCTGCACGATGGAGGACCTAATAACCGCCTCACCTAATGCTATTCTTGTAGTCAAACACCTGTCCAACATAGCATATATTTTTTTTCATTTATTTTATTAATGATTTTAAGTCGTTTGCGACTATGTCAGCCCTGTTA
This sequence comes from Philereme vetulata, assembly GCA_918857605.2. Taxonomy (NCBI): domain Eukaryota; kingdom Metazoa; phylum Arthropoda; class Insecta; order Lepidoptera; family Geometridae; genus Philereme; species Philereme vetulata. Next base: position 7,315,941 of record OU975439.1, on the reverse strand, counting down.
AATCTTACAATGAAATCCTTAACCACTAGACTTAATTATATCATACACCATTCTATAAAGTACCCTGGCGGCATCGCATAGCGAGGCAGACAGGATACTTTGAAATACGCCAAACAACTTATGCCGTACAAATTTACATTATATTGAGTCTGCATATATGGACTCTCAAAGGCTGGCTCCGAACACATTCCACCAGAAGATGATGAACATCCTTTGTATCTCTGACATAGTATAAATGAAAACGTAGAACTCTTGACACGCTAAGAAGAAGAACTGGGTATTCTCTTCGTGGATTTAAGTACAAAATACGATGAGAGTGGGAAACGAACAATGTATTACAACCAATAGAAATAAGCTTTAAATAACCACGTGATGGCGACAGGCGTGGATTGGTAGGATAATAACATCGTAAGGAAGAACAACTAATAATGAATTTCATTTTCAGATGATGAAAGTCCAATCACCGTATACCATGGAAGACGGCACCTGGACGCCGCTCCTGGTCTTCATCACCGACTACGCTCTCTACGTGGCCAGCGTCAAGCAAGGCGGCACCGAGTACGAAATGCTCTGCCGCTTGCCTCATAACGAGCTTGATGCTATAGCGGTAAGTTTTTTTTTCATCGTCATCTGGGACGTCTACACAAAGCGGCTGATAAGAGTCCATGTCTTGGACAACCTGCTTGCTGCTTCAAAAGAAGGGAAGAAGGACTAATGTGTCTTGATCCCGAATGCCAAAAAATCAATCAACCTGTCCGCCTATAGTCCTCTGTTGTATATGAAGCCTACAAGGGTGTTGACAGAAAAACGGTAATATTCACACTGATTGTATTTGCAACAGACCACGCGTTAGTGCGTATAGGTAGATACCTTTACTGGCTATTAGTATACATAACATCCTCCAACAGATTGCGAATCACAAAGAAAAAAAAATCCGGGTCTTGTACAATCTGGCTCGTATTGCAGTGTGTGTGCGTGGTGTACGCATCCGCAAATGCGGAGCTTCCGCATCGATTTGGACATTGCATCCGCAATAATCGATGCGGATGCAGATGTAACGCAAGTCGCGACAAGAAAGAAACCGGATGGGGCTTGCGAGTGGCGCGTGCCGTGGGCACTTGCTGATTGACCAATAGGAGCGAAGATTTCGGTGAAAAGATCCGACGCGTTTGTTGTTTAACATTTGTATCTCGTAAATCAATCATAGTTGCGGTTATCGTAGGAACATTGCAATTTTTTAGTGTTATTGTGAGTATGCAGTGAGTATGTTAAGCGAGTTTTCTGCCATTTAATGGTTTATATTTTTGTTGTATTTCTGCGCCAAAACGAAGTTTCTTAAAAAATCTTAAGATCCGCATCCGCAGATGTGAGCCTTCGAAAATTCGCATCCGCATCCGCGTTCGCGAATGTCAAAAAATCTTCATCCGCAACATCCCTACGTACACACGGCTACACATCAAGCTATACATTTCCAGTATAAGCTGAGCTCTCGTTCTACGAAAAGCCTACACAATGCGAGGTCAGCTTATACTGGAAATGTATGGCTTGATGTGTAGCCGTGTGTACACTCTGCTTGAGCTGTAGGTAAGGTCGTCCTTTAATCGCGTGTGGTTTTTTCGGCCACTTTTTTGGTAGTTTATGAGTAAAACGGCTGTACGAACGGCCAGGCAGACTAACATACCGAAACAAAGACTCTGAACGAGTCGGATTACCCTAAAAAGGCAGTAAATTTTTTAGGACAACATTGGAAAAGAGCCATTATTAATTGGTCAGGCACCAACAATGTATTGACGTGATCCTTGATGGGATAAAACTTAACCATTGTGTAGATTAAACTTAACCATTATGTAGATTAAACTTAACCATTATGTAGATTAAACTTAACCATTGTGTAGATTAAACTTAATCATTATGTAGATTAAACTTAACCATTGTGTAGATTAAACTTAACCATTATGTAGATTAAACTTAACCATTACGTAGATTAAACTTAACAATTATGCAGATTAAACTTAACCATTATGTAGATTAAACTTAACCATTATGTAGATTAAACTTAACCATTGTGTAGATTAAACTTAACCATTATGTAGATTAAACTTAACCATTATGTAGATTAAACTTAACCATTGTGTAGATTAAACTTAACCATTATGTAGATTAAACTTAACCATTACGTAGATTAAACTTAACAATTATGCAGATTAAACTTAACCATTATGTAGATTAAACTTAACCATTATGTAGATTAAACTTAACCATTGTGTAGATTAAACTTAACCATTATGTAGATTAAACTTAACCATTATGTAGATTAAACTTAACCATTATGTAGATTAAACTTAACCATTGTGTAGATTAAACTTAACCATTATGTAGATTAAACTTAACCATTATGTAGATTAAACTTAACCATTATGTAGATTAAACTTAACCATTGTGTAGATTAAACTTAACCATTATGTAGATTTAACTTAACCATTACGTAGATTAAACTTAACAATTATGCAGATTAAACTTAACCATTATGTAGATTAAACTTAACCATTGTGTAGATTAAACTTAACCATTATATAGATTAAACTTAACAATTATGTAGATTAAACTTAACCATTGAGTAGATTAAACTTAACCATTGTGTAGATTAAACTTAACCATTATGTAGATTAAACTTAACCATTATGTAGATTAAACTTAACCATTGTGTAGATTAAACTTAACCATTATGTAGATTAAACTTAACCATTATGTAGATTAAACTTAACCATTGTGTAGATTAAACTTAACCATTATGTAGATTAAACTTAACCATTACGTAGATTAAACTTAACAATTATGCAGATTAAACTTAACCATTATGTAGATTAAACTTAACCATTATGTAGATTAAACTTAACCATTGTGTAGATTAAACTTAACCATTATGTAGATTAAACTTAACCATTATGTAGATTAAACTTAACCATTGTGTAGATTAAACTTAACCATTATATAGATTAAACTTAACAATTATGTAGATTAAACTTAACCATTGAGTAGATTAAACTTAACCATTGTGTAGATTAAACTTAACCATTATGTAGATTAAACTTAACCATTATGTAGATTAAACTTAACCATTGTGTAGATTAAACTTAACCATTATGTAGATTAAACTTAACCATTATGTAGATTAAACTTAACCATTGTGTAGATTAAACTTAACCATTATGTAGATTAAACTTAACCATTACGTAGATTAAACTTAACAATTATGCAGATTAAACTTAACCATTATGTAGATTAAACTTAACCATTATGTAGATTAAACTTAACCATTGTGTAGATTAAACTTAACCATTATGTAGATTAAACTTAACAATTATGCAGATTAAACTTAACCATTATGTAGATTAAACTTAACCATTGTGTAGATTAAACTTAACCATTATGTAGATTAAACTTAACCATTATGTAGATTAAACTTAACCATTATGTAGATTAAACTTAACCATTGTGTAGATTAAACTTAACCATTATGTAGATTAAACTTAACCATTATGTAGATTAAACTTAACCATTATGTAGATTAAACTTAACCATTGTGTAGATTAAACTTAACCATTATGTAGATTAAACTTAACCATTACGTAGATTAAACTTAACAATTATGCAGATTAAACTTAACCATTATGTAGATTAAACTTAACCATTATGTAGATTAAACTTAACCATTATGTAGATTAAACTTAACCATTGTGTAGATTAAACTTAACCATTATGTAGATTAAACTTAACCATTATGTAGATTAAACTTAACCATTGTGTAGATTAAACTTAACCATTATGTAGATTAAACTTAACCATTATATAGATTAAACTTAACAATTATGTAGATTAAACTTAACCATTGAGTAGATTAAACTTAACCATTATGTAGATTAAACTTAACCATTATATAGATTAAACTTAACAATTATGTAGATTAAACTTAACCATTGAGTAGATTAAACTTAACCATTGTGTAGATTAAATTTACCATTATGTAGAGGAGAGCATTTACTGTTTACTACATTTATGTGTAAATTATGTTTTATAAATAAAAAAGTGGCGCTCCGGGAGTGCCGACAGAAGTGAAGACTTGAACAATTACAAGATACTTATATACAGAGGTGTCGGTAACGGTAACAGTGTCGCGAGTTCAATGGTTTTATCCCCATCTCAAAAAATGTCCAACGAAGAAGTTTTCACTACGAAAAATTCCCGCCAAACATGAATGTGGTAAAATATTAATTCTGCACGACCAATCGTAGTGCAGTGGGCGAATAGCCGGCTGCGACGCAGGAGGTAGAGGGTTCGATTCCCGCTGCGGAACAAATGTTTGCATAATCTACAGATATGTGTTCCGGGTCTGGTTGTTTCTCTATATATTATAAGTATTTATTTACAAAAAAAGTATATACCTTAGTATTCTATCAGTTATCTGGTTCTTATAGTACAAGCTCTGCTTAGTTTGGGACTAGATAGCGTCGTGTGAAATGTCCAGAAATATTTATTTATTATAATAAAATGCTCAATTTTACAGTGTACAATATTTAGTTGTGGTAAATTTACTATGCTTGTTAACTTGGCATTACAAAGATAGTAAGTATGTTAAATACAAATATTTTAATTCATACAGTTTATGCCCATTCTAATGTGCATGTTGGGTTAATAATAGCCAATACCTAGTAAAAAAGTCATGTAAATTTTGTTGATGAACCTAATAATTAAATTAAAATATTGTGGTTAGCCACATATGAGTTTACGCAAGTAATCACGTATTTCCCTATGCCCTACTGTAAAGTCCCGAAGTTCAATGCATTATTCACCTTACCGTGATTATGATTAAGTTCAAATGGTATAAATAAATAACATCGAATACCTACAGTAATACCCCGGACTTACGCGATAGGTGGGACCGAGCGACAACAGTGTAAGTCGGGGTTCAACTTTGCTTATAAATATATGCATTTTTGTTCTTTTGGATGACATAATTAGAGGTTAAAACGCACTGCGTACGTAAAACAATTCCACGCGGAACACGTTCGAACCTGTCGTTAACGGTACACGGCTCGGACTATACGGCATCCGGTCTTATCAGGGATATATCCGGGATTTTTTTATGTTATTTGTGGGGAAACTGGCTCACGGCCCACCCATAGTAAGCGGTCACCGTCGCCTATTGACACCGGCAACACCCGGGGTACTGCCGATGCGTTCCCTACACTGCAGAAACATCTTTGCATTTCTCTTGAAACGTGCCATGTCGTAGCCTAATGGGAAAACCTCAGATGGTAGCTCATTCCACATCTTGCAAGTATGGGGTAGAAAAGATCGCGTGAAGCGTGTGGTGCGCGATACCCAATTGTCGATGATATGTGGATGAGCTTTATTACGTTCTCGAGAAGTGCGGTGGTAAAATCTCGACGCCGGGATGAGATCGAATAGCTCCTCGGAACATTCCCCGTTATCTATTTTTAACGGCCCCTGTCAATCAATCCGTCGCACAACCAAACAATTGAATATTTCCTGCATCGACTACACACGATCCGAGGCCATCCGACTCCGTTTTTTACCTTGAAGCCGTGACATGCTCCGGATTTGCAGGATCGGGGAGACCCGGATGCCATATAGTCCGAGCCTAACAGGGCGGAGTGGGAGAGCTGAAGCGCGCGCCCATCAAAAAGAAAAACCGCGTATCTCCGAAACCGCGAAAACGGGGTAGCGTATTAGGGGTATTACTGTAGTTACATAGTCCTGCCGTTATACAGTGCAAATTGACTATGTATAGCATCATAACTGCAAACTTAAATTACACTAAGAAAATGCTGAATAAATACACTTTAGCTTAGATGTTAAGTTTGTAAACTTACTTTTTTGAAATAAATCTAATTTACTTTATATGTAGTTGATCCCTAGTATCTAACGTAGCGATGGTTATCAGGAACTACCATGAAAGAAATTACTCCCAAGCCATTCATGAAAAAAAGCGTACCCTGTTCAGTAATCAGATAAAAATTGGTCTTCCAAGAACAAACACTATTTAGGACTTCCCAAAACACTTAAGGTTTCATCAGTACATTTTTTGAAAGAAGAGTCCGTTGACGAATTGTAATGATCAAAGTGTATTCAGTTATTTTGTGATACAAATTTACTTTGTATCATAAAATGAATAAGATACAGCCGTACTGACTATACAACCCTACAATGTGCGTGGTTCGACACGCGCTTGTCCAATTATTTAAGTCTATCACGACCTAAAATTGTTTTTAAAAAATAAGGTCGTACTTCTTGTAATATTATAAGTTCAAGTCTGATAACATTAACTGCTTCGATAATTGCTAGTTTATTGAACTGTGTGTGTTATTGTTTATTACGATTGAATACTTTATTTGTCTATACTAATATTAGAAAGAGGAAAGATTTGTTTGTTTGTATTGAATAGGCTCTGAAACTACTGGACCGATTTAAAAAATTCTTTCGCTGTTGGATAGCTACACTATCCCCGGGTGACATAGGCTACATTTTACCCAACTGCTCAGAAGGAGGGTCATGTTTTTATTGAAAAACTACACGTGCGAAGCTGCGGATTGGTCAGCTAGTTCATTACAAATCTTCTCATAACATAAGAATGTTATGATACAATGCCATCAATGATTCAACTAAAACTGGTCAAGTACAACGCCTCCAAAACTCAGGCGTGTGTGTTTTCTGCAAAACGGTCTCCTTTTCATCCCATTCCCACCGTTTGTGATATCCCACTCGTAATTTCTGAAAGTCTGAGCTTGTTGGGCGCTGAGCTCACGTCCAACCTGAACTTCGGCTCGCACATCAAATCTAGGGCCAAAATTGCTGCTATGAAGCTGGACATCCACTTCTCAGCAGATACTTCTCACCGGGACAGCTGCTCAGTCTCTACAAAGCACAAGTCCGCTCATGTATGGAGTACTGCTGCCATCTCTGGGATGGCTCGGCCAAGTATCAGCTTGAAGCCCTTGATTCGATTGAGCGACGTGCTGCTAAACTCATTGGTGATGACTCCCTATTGGAAGCCAATTTACAAAGTCTAGAGCACAGACGCCGAGTAGCCAGACTTTCAGTTTTTTACAAGATTAATTTTGGTGAATGTGCGCAAGATCTTCATGACCTTATCCCTCCTTCCCCCTTCCACCACCGAACAAGCAGACGTACCGAGAAGTACCACCCATACCTGGTCGGCAATATACCTTGCCAACACAAGTAAGGAGTGGAACTCACTTCCGGCGTATGTTTTTCCAAACCAGTATAATCTTGGAGTCTTCAAGTCCAGAGTAAATAGGTTCTTTCTAGGCAAGCGTGCTTCATCTTCGATCACACCTTCACTTATCATCAGGTGAGGTAGTAATCAAGCGCTTGGCTATAATCAATAACACAAAATTAAGGTTGTGTGAAAATCTATTTTTTTATGGTAATCAATTTGAAAAAGCCTATTTTACAACAGTACTAGCCATTAGCCCTACCAGTGTTTTCATTTAATGTCATACATAACAAAACACGTGGTATAAACGATTACCGCCTATTATTACATTGTCGAATACAATAAATGATTTGTTTTAATTTCAGGTCGGCCCCGAAGCTCAATACATCCAAATACTAGACGTGGCTGGCAACATCGCCTGTTCTCTAGTAACTGGCGAGTCGTCGCTGGGCGCTCGCCTCGCCTCCTCGTTAGAATGGAGCGCCCGTACATCCCCGCTCCGGATCCTGCGACCCCCTGCGATGATACCGCTCACCTGCCGGGAACTGGCCGCAGCCGTCGCTAGGCAAAGATACGAGAGACGGGTAACTAATCCAAACATTTTTTTTATATCAACCTAAAAACAGGGTCAAAATATACTCACAAAGACCTTTTATTAGACATAGACAGACATTTATTTGCTACCATAGCACACACAAATTCAGACAATACAATCAAAAGGTACACATCGAAGAGAAAGCACAAGTAAGAGAAAACAGAAAATTACATACAACTAACATAGGAACAATAGAATGAAATAAGAAATATACAATGTAGTCAGGGAAAAAATAAAAAGAGGCAAGTAGGTGTGTATGTGCTACTGCAGCAAATGGGTTCCAGCTCAGCATTATGCCTCGCCACCGATCGATTATAGACATCGATATTAGACGTGCCACTTGACCGTATAGTCCCGTTTTGTTTGTTTATTTACCCCTCTTGAACCCCAATATTTCAACACCCCCCCCCCCCCCCCCCCCCCCCTACATTTTTAGCTCATTGGGTTACACCAAAATTGTGCCATCGCTACCTACCTATATACCAAACCTCACGATGATCGGATAAACACTTCGGAAGCTATCCTCGGACAAACATACATACATAGATACAACGCCGATTTGCTCAAGTTGATTTAGAGATCAATCGCTCGATCAATTACCGCGTTTGCTGTTTTTTCCGTTGAGACATTAATCTTTCGACGACCTCCGTGGTGCAGTGAGCGAATGGCCGGCTGATACGCAGGAGGTAGCGGGTTCGATTCCCGCCGCGGAACAAAGGTTTGCACGATCTACAGATATTTGTTCCGGGTCTGGTTGTTTCTCTATATATTATAAGTATGTATTTCCAAAAAAAATGTATATAGGTATTCTATCAGTTATCTGGTTCCAATAGTACAAGCTCTGCTTAGTTTAGGGCTAGATAGCGCTGTGTGAAATATCCAGCAATATTTATTTATTTATTCATTAGTTTATTGCAAGTAGTGAGACACAGAATACGACATAATGACCTATTGTCACGCTATTCATAAATGAATAGGTATTATAAAATGTATGAATGAAAATTATGTTAAATAACACGATAATGTCTAGTACGTTATGTACGTATGTGGATTTCCACTCTAGTATTTTGTTTTCCTGTTTATTACAAATCAATTATATCATTTGCTCATATCAAAATACATAAAATTTAATATTTCCGCAATACTGATGCATTGGGGAAACGATGTTCTAATTATGTCTTTTCCTTATATATTAAACTTTAATAAACCCAGTTAGATTGCGGAATTTTCTCATTTATTTCTCCAAAAACCAACCCCCTTGCACGCCGGAAAGGAAGCAACTCTCCCTCCATTTCTGACTTTGACAGCCAGTCCTCCTTGACATTTATTTGTTTGGCTTGGGTATAGGCCGAATGGCGACATTGATATTATTATAAATTTTACTCATAAACTTCAAACGCCTCCATTTTATATCAAGTTAATTATTACTTGTTATTTAAAAATGTGTGGTGCCAGACGAAATATATAGACGTAGCTTGTATTTAGTTTCCTCTAATTATTGTTATTTTATTAATTATTCGTCAAAGTTTAATTACATGGGTTTACTTAATTTATTTACGCAAACTATTTATCCCTCCCATAGGGAACACAATGCTGGGTTCCTGCCAGAAAGCATGGGATCTCACCTCTAAAAAAAATAGTTAAACATATCTCAATCGATATGAGTTAAAACTAAAAAATAAACAATTTTGTATTCAAAACATCTAATTCTCTGTTAGACAATAAAACTCTCAGTACACACATGTACATTTTAATATCTTTACAAAATTCTGTTTATTCGTCATTCAATTCAAGTTTGTACCGCGTAGAGATAGCGTAACCACATTAGTCCAGCTATCATTTACGGTAGCAGCGTCTAGTGATAGAAGCGCTATCTAGCGCCTTTGCAAGCCAAGCAATATAGCCCGCTAGCGATAGTCAAGTTTCGTCATTTGAGGCGAGGCATCTGTACTAGAGTGGTTCGCCCCGAACTGAAATCTCGCGAGTCTCCCATAAAAACAAAAAAATATTATTTGTAATCTTTGACTATCAAAATAGTGCCACGAAATGCAATACCAACCCACTTGACCTACAGTTTCATTCAAATTACAGCTAACGGGGGCTCATGTGTATTGGATATAATTTTTTGGGGTAGAAATTGCAGTTACTCTGGATTTCAGACTTTTCCCTATATGTGTGTCACTAAAGATACACGCATACCAAATTTCAACACTGTGGGGTAACTGGTGTACCCTGTGAATTTTGCCAAAGTTCAGTTTTTATTATGGCCAATAACTTAAAAACTACAAGGTTTAAACTAAAAAAAAAACGGGGTCGAAATGTGCTCACAAAGATCTTTTATTAGTGGTGCCACTTGACTGGATAGTCTCATTTTGTTTTATTTTGTACCCCTCTTAAACTCTAATATCTCAACAACCCCATATTTACCCACATAGCTCATTTAATTACACCAAAATTGTGCTATCACTACCTACCTATATACCAAATTTCACGATGATCGGATGAACGCTTCGAAAGTTATCCTTGGACAAACAAACATACTACCCCGATTTGCCCAAGTTGGTTTGGAGATCTCGCTTCGCTCTTTCAATTATTTTATATGTGCTGCAAGACCGTTCTTTAACCAACCTTCATACCAAGAAGCTCGGTCAAAGAACTGCCGTGATGTGTCATCTGACAGACTTTGGCATACCTATACTTACCTACTTGAAAACTGTTTATTATCTCTGTTAAAATACAATACTCAGGTATTTCATATGGCTTAGTCTGGACCAAATTCGTCCAGAGTAACAAGCTAACGGATTTATTCAACACAGGTGCCTCAAATCCTGTTCTACGGGCGCGTGTGTTCCGGCGACGCTGGCGACAGGCTGATCGAAGCCCCGGGAGCCTTCGCCCCGCCGTTGGAGGGCTATCTCATGTGCAAAACTGACAAGGGACGTCGCTTCGAGCCTTGCTACTTTTTGTTGAGGTGAGTACTACTTTTACGACGAGAACAAATGAATTGTTCCCTCGACTGCTCTATTCAAAAAGTATTTTTAACTACACCAGTTCATTTAACTATATCTTCGCTATATTTTGGTATAGCCTTCTCTTAAAATCAGCTGTTACTTTGTATAGTAAATATTCCATTGCTGGGTGCATTAAACGCGATAGATATATATTCTATATTCTTAGATGAATTTTCAATATCATTTTCTATTCTAGAGCGGGGGTCCTCCACTGGGGCCCACACTCCCCCGACGGAACACCCCTACCCAACAACATCGCGCTACGTCTAGTAGTCGGAGTGAGACGTCACGTGGACTGGAGCAAGCGGCCGCATTGCTTCGAGATAGCGCTGTGCGACGGCAGCAGGCTGCTACTGGCGGCGCCCGATGAGCCCGCTGCTTCCTCGTGGCTGCAGTCGCTACTGCTACATGCCGCTCAGGTATTGTATATTAGTTACAACATCGCGCTACGTCTAGTAGTCGCAGTGAGACGTCACGTGGACTGGAGCAAGCGGCCGCATTGCTTCGAGATCGCGCTGTGCGACGGCAGCAGGCTGCTACTGGCGGCGCCCGATGAGCCCGCTGCTTCCTCGTGGCTGCAGTCGCTACTGCTACATGCCGCTCAGGTATTGTATATTAGTTACAACATCGCGCTACGTCTAGTAGTCGCAGTGAGACGTCATGTGGACTGGAGCAAGCGGCCGCATTGCTTCGAGATCGCGCTGTGCGACAGCAGCAGGCTGCTACTGGCGGCGCCCGATGAGCCCGCTGCTTCCTCGTGGCTGCAGTCGCTACTGCTACATGCCGCTCAGGTATTGTATATTAGTTACAACATCGCGCTACGTCTAGTAGTCGCAGTAAGACGTCACGTGGACTGGAGCAAGTGGCCGCATTGCTTCGAGATCGCGCCGTGCGACGGCAGCAGGCTGCTACTGGCGGCGCCCGATGAGCCCGCTTCTTCCTCGTGGCTGCAGTCGCTACTGCTACATGCCGCTCAGGTATTGTATATTAGTTACAACATCGCGCTACGTCTAGTAGTCGCAGTGAGACGTCACGTGGACTGGAGCAAGTGGTCGCATTGCTTCGAGATCGCGCTGTGCGACAGCAGCAGGCTGCTACTGGCGGCGCCCGATGAGCCCGCTGCTTCCTCATGGCTGCAGTCGCTACTGCTACATGCCGCTCAGGTATTGTATATTAGTTACAACATCGCGCTACGTCTAGTAGTCGCAGTGAGACGTCACGTGGACTGGAGCAAGCGGCCGCATTGCTTCGAGATCGCGCTGTGCGACGGCAGCAGGCTGCTACTGGCGGCGCCCGATGAGCCCGCTGCTTCCTCGTGGCTGCAGTCGCTACTGCTACATGCCGCTCAGGTATTGTATATTAGTTACAACATCGCGCTACGTCTAGTAGTCGCAGTGAGACGTCACGTGGACTGGAGCAAGTGGCCGCATTGCTTCGAGATCGCGCTGTGCGACGGCAGCAGGCTGCTACTGGCGGCGCCCGATGAGCCCGCTGCTTCCTCGTGGCTGCAGTCGCTACTGCTACATTCCGCTCAGGTATTGTATATTAGTTACAACATCGCGCTACGTCTAGTAGTCGCAGTGAGACGTCACGTGGACTGGAGCAAGTGGCCTCATTGCTTCGAGATCGCGCTGTGCGACGGCAGCAGGCTGCTACTGGCGGCGCCCGATGAGCCCGCTGCTTCCTCGTGGCTGCAGTCGCTACTGCTACATGCCGCTCAGGTATTGTATATTAGTTACAACATCGCGCTACGTCTAGTAGTCGCAGTGAGACGTCACGTGGACTGGAGCAAGTGGCCTCATTGCTTCGAGATCGCGCTGTGCGACGGCAGCAGGCTGCTACTGGCGGCGCCCGATGAGCCCGCTGCTTCCTCGTGGCTGCAGTCGCTACTGCTACATGCCGCTCAGGTATTGTATATTAGTTACAACATCGCGCTACGTCTAGTAGTCGCAGTGAGACGTCACGTGGACTGGAGCAAGTGGCCTCATTGCTTCGAGATCGCGCTGTGCGACGGCAGCAGGCTGCTACTGGCGGCGCCCGACGAGCCCGCTGCTTCCTCGTGGCTGCAGTCGCTACTGCTACATGCCGCTCAGGTATTGTATATTAGTTACAACATCGCGCTACGTCTAGTAGTCGCAGTGAGACGTCACGTAAGAACGCCTCAAAATATCTTGAAGCAATGCGGCCGCTTGCTCTAGTCTAAAGGCCTAGTCATTGGTTAAGTTAAGTTCGTAAACTGAATATTAAAATAGTTAAATATTAAAAAAGTTTTTCGAATGTATGAAGTATTCGTCATAGGTACACAATATCCATATATATATATATATAAAAAGTGATTTACAAATATTTCAGGCCCTCGAAGAAAAGGATGGTGCTAAGAAGACAGACCCGAGAGCTGGTGGGCCACCACCTGGATGCACGGTTCTCGTGACTCCCACAGAGGTCATCAGTCTGCGAGATACCCTGGACATGTCGTTCGTAGCCGGTGCTGCGGCTTATTTGAAGGATCGAGGCTCAGATACTCTGCTCAGAGGTAGATAGATAGATTAACTGGCGGATCCTTTCAGCACTGATTTTTATCTCAATAAACTAGTGGTTCGCCACAAACTGAGTTCTCGCGAGTCAATATTATTAGTAATCTTGAATATTAAAATAGTGCCACGAAATGCATTAGCAACTAACATGACCTACAGTTTCATTCAAATTACAGGTAACGGGAATTCATGTTAATTGGTTACACTTTTTAGGAGTAGAAATTGCAGTTATTCTGGATTTCAGACTTTTCCATATATTTGTGTCACTATAACCTCATGTGTACCCGGTGAATTTCGCCAACGTTCAGTTTTTATTATAGCTAAAACTAAAAATAGAAACGGTATGGATATGTTCTGATAGAGACCTTTCTTTAAACGTGCCATTTGTCCTGAAAGTTTCATTTTGATTTTTTTTACCCCCTCGATCCCTCACTTTTCTAGCTCATTTATTCACACCAGAATTGTGCTAACACTACCTACCTATCAACGCTTCGAAAGTTGTCCTCGAACAAACAAACAAACATACAACGCCGATTTGCCCATGTTGATTTGGAGTGTAACCTATAGCACGCCGAGACGGTGTCATTTTATATTAGAGAAATACTTTTCAGAATCTGTTCAGTTACACTTGTATGTCTCAAGTTGAAGGATGCAGGGCAGTGCATTGTAGGACACGATTCTATGGTACGTGATCTACGAAGCAATGCTTTCTTATAGACGTACGTTACAACTGAACAACGGATGGGCCATTTGCTTGTCCCATCTCCAGGAGATATTAAAAAAAGCCTTATGCAAACCCTGCATGCTAATATTGTTTGTCAAATGTTCTACATTTGTGTTTCAGAATACGTGGAAGAGATGCGGACCGAAGTAGAAATGTTGGCGTGCGGCTCTATCAAGAATCTGACAGCTTTTAAGATACCTGACACTGATGAGAATTGGTGCTGTTTGGTAAGTACAAAGAACTACTTCGTTCGACAATGTCAAATTATATGCCATGTAAACCTCACCGAAAGCTGGTGATTAAATCCCTACGGCTGAGCCGGGAGTAAAGTTGTACTGAATTTAATTATGCCCTCGCGGGCTTATTGTGATTTGAATTTGGAACCTCATCTGTATTAAAATTTGAACCAAAGAGACCCACACAATAAGAACTTATTCGTAAATCGAACTAATCTCTGCACAGAATGCACTAACCTAGATTTGGTAAAAGAAAGTGTGAAAAGTAGAGTATTCTCCTCGTGGATAAAACTGCCTGCATCTTGGGCGTGCTTATATCACTCTCTGCACTCAGGATTCTAGTAACTCTCTCGCTTCGCTCGTGAGTTGACTCTAGAATTCTTCGTTACGTTTGGGATTCAATAGGCCTAAAAAAGGTTTCTGCAGAATAACAGCGCCGAGCTGTCGATCGGTGGCGAGGCATAATGCTGAGCTGGAACCCATTTGCTGCAGTAGCAAATACACACCTACTTGCCTCTTTTTAATTTTTCCCTGACTACATTGTATATTTATTATTTCATTCTATTGTTCCTATGTTTGTTGTATGTAATTTTCTATTTTCTCTTACTTGTGCTTTCTCATTGATGTTATACCTTTTGATTGTATTGTGTGAATTTGTGTGTGCTATCGTAGCAAATAAATGTCTATCTATGTCTAATATAGCGCTCGTGACGCAAGACACTGCATTATCTCCTCGTTTAATATTCTACTATTATTTCAAGCAAAATATCTAAATTTCATTAATATTTTAGTGTTATCGATATACTCGGCGTATCAATAATGGCTCCCGCAAGAGCTGCAAAAGCGAGCGAGATAGCAATATCATAGACGCTTGTTTCAAGTTGTATGACTACCAGGAGCGTCCGCGTCTAGTATAGTGTGGTGATATCAGGTTAGGCATGTCCTGGAAAAATCCCAATCTCAAAGTCCACATTTTTGTTAATTATTTAATAGTACCTACGACGTCAGGGTCGGCCGCGAAAACGTTGGCGCGATAACATCAAGATTCGAATGGTGGGAATCTGACATGGATTGTGATCGGTGGAAGGATTTGGGGGAGGCCTAGCAGAGGAAAAATATTTGCCTAGATTTTTCTAGGCAAGACTAAATATTCCTTGTGCTATTTTCAGGAATGGAGCGTCTGTGAGGCGAGCGAGCGCGGCGCGGGTTTGGCGCTAGTGATGGCGAGTAGCAATGAGCTCGAGCGGTTTATTTCAGCCGTTGAACAAGCATTCTGTTCTTTGACGGTACGTTATTCACTTGTTTTATAACTCTTAAGGTATGATTCCGATCACGGCAGCAAGCAGCAGTGCTGCCGCAGCACTACTGGTCCCCATACATTCTCTATAGGTTTATATGAGATTACATTCCGAGCTCGGCATCAATGCAGCGGCAGTGTCGCCCTGCCGCCGCGGCAGACCAGTAGTGATGCGTCTGACGCCTTTTACTATTGGCATAAAACAACAACACGTCATCGTCATCTTCCTATTCCAACAATGTAAATAAAAGTTATAACTTTTGAAACTATCATGGTTATGAACACTATTTATACTAAAAACGGGATATTTACCATGATTTGTGAGTGTTTGAGTATCCCGATATTTCGGCGCAGTTGCATGCGCCATGATCACGGGTAAACTGGATGAAATATCGGGATACTCAAACACTCACAAATCATGGTAAATATCCCGTTTTTAGTATAAATAAATAAAAGTTGGCCATCAATCGAGATCTTGTCAACTCAAAGCTAATAAAGGACTACAACAACCTCACCACGAATATCTTAACACTGCCGCCTTGCTCGGGATCAGTGCGACAAGCAGCACTGCTGCGGTAGCACTGCTGCTTGCTGCCGAGATCGGAATCATACCTTTAAGCTCATCACAGTCATCACACACTATGAAGATGCTATTATATCTTATGTTACGATATCTTAATTTAATAAATTATAGTATCTTAAGGTCTTAAGGTACAAATGAAATCCTTTTATTCTCTTGAAAGAAGAACCTGTATACGAATCTTTCGAAACCTATGATATATTTCGCATGTTAAGGGGACACCAGGGACAATCGCCCATACAACACGTACTACCAAGATAATTTCTAATTGGAGCATATTTCTACCTTAATAAGGTATTATTTTAATTTGAATAGTATTTATCTAGGTTCCTAACCATATATTAGATTAAAATACTTACCTAAAATGAAATAGAAGCGTATCGCATTCCGCATGTTTTTAGGTCATAAATGACCTGTTTTCAACCTAATTGTTTCGTATTAAAAACAACAACATCTTACGTATCCTAGTCATGGGAACATAGATTATATCGTCTAGTTACAGAATAACAACACAATGAGAAAATTACAACAAGTTTTCTGTCATCATTTTTGGTATTACGGAACACGGTCAAAATCTAATCAAATTTAGAATCGTTCTATTGCTATCACTGTCGCTCTGCGTGGCCAAACTTCGTCACTAAACAGGGATAGCGATATTCAGGCCGAAGTTTTTGACGCGCCCGTATAGAAGTTGCGCTCAGGGTTCGCCGGCGCGTTAAGATGAAATATCCATATCGCTCGGTATCTTAAGATACTGTAAGATGAAATAATAAATAAATATTGCTGGACATTTCACACAGCGCTATCTAGCCACAAACTAAGCAGAGCTATGGGAACTAAATAACTGATAGAATACTTATATACTTTTTTTTGTAAATATATATTTACTTTTAATATACAAAAGCATCCAGACACGGAACAAATATCTGTAGATCATGCAAAGATTAGTTCCGCGGCGGGAATCGAACCCGCTACCTCCTGCGTCTCAGCCGGCTAAACGCCCACTGCGGCACAGAGTCGTCTCATAAAATATATATTATCTTCGCCGTGTGTGATGGTTCATTATATGGCAAGCGATTTTATCTTATCATAAAATATAATAATAATAATAAAAACGTTTATTTCCGACCATACGGATCCATCATTTTTGTTAGTAGAAAAATCTTACTTAAAAAATATTGTTAGTAGGTACACAAAAAGACAAGATAAAAAATAAATGCGGCAATATTGGAACATGAGCGCATCTACTGAGACACCAGGCATGTGATCGGCTTAAGCAAAGCCATCCAGCGCCTCGTGATATATGAGCTCATGTTCCCGGCAACAACGGTCAGGAAGATGTTGGTGCTTCCACGCATGCGGCTCACCAGGGATGCGGTTCTTTCTTGTATGATCGCGTAGAAATCATCGGTACGCGCGTCTGCAAACATCCCTGATGCGTTACAGAACCTTGGTAACCCCAACAACATCCTGAAACCGTTATTGTATTGGATTCGTAAGGCATTGTAGGATTTCTGCGTTTATTTGGCCCATAGATTGCACGTGTAAAAAGAGGTACAATACGCTCTAAACAGATTAATTTTAACTGGCGCATCTTATATATTCTTATTATATATCTTATATATATATATATATATATATATATATATATATATATATATATATGAGATATATATATATATATATATATATATATTATAGCATCTTAATAGTGTTTGACGCGCTTTAGGCTAGGGACAAATCTAAGCTAAAAAAACGAGGCGTAATTTCACTAGAGGCCAACAAATTTTTTTAATTATATCCATTATTCGTTCCACAGTGCGAACCATTCCCGCTGAGCGTGGTCGAAGGCGCTAAGTCCGCCTGCAGCACCGCCAACACCAAGTACGAAGCGGCCTGGTCGCACATGCTGCCGGCGCATCAATGAACTACGGACTACTCACATTCCATTCTACAAATAGAATAGACAATACTAGGTCACAGGTAGACTATTTTATTATTTCGTATTAATTTACAACATTGTCTAAACTTACATTACCACAAACAAAATTAAACACAGTTTAGTGCGTGTTATAAAATATCCTATACAAAAACAGTTAGGAATTTTTACAAGGAATTTTTTAGACACGCGTTAAACAGTTGTTTAACTTTTTTGTGGCAAGGATACGGTCTTACCACAAAGTAGTAAACACCTGTTTAAAAACGCCTTGTTGATAAGGAATTTTTTAAACAGGGTTTTAACTTTTTGTAGTGTGATTCATGTACACATGGTAGTCAGCGGCATAAGTTGATTAACAAATTGAAAACCTGCTATTCTTAGATTATTGGGGTACAAATAATATACCCCAATAATGTAAAAGTAACAGATTTGTGAACAAAGATGGTCTCGAATGTACGAAAACGTAATTTCTTAGAAATTTTGTTTTTATTATCTTAACAATTAATTAATACTTGTCACTGGCTGGCTACTAGGCCGCCCTGAAGTTAGCCGCATAGTTTGATAGATCATTTAGTTAACTTCTAGGTAGTCTGTCGTATTGTACATGGTAAATTTTAATCCGTGGTTACGTTAGACAATGTTTTTTTCTGTTTAGTAATATGTTTTCATCCAACATTTTTTTATTTTTTAAATACATAATTATGGAATTCTATCGGAACAGAATTGCATTTAAAAATCATTAAAGGTTGTTGAAATATTTGAACTGAGCTTATTGGATTTTTGTTGAAATGTTATTTTGGTTCAAATTATTTCAACGCCCAAATTCATATTTTTTTACAATCCGTTTATACGCTGGGACCTGTACCAAACGCCGTTTAATACAAAATGATACAAGATATTTACTGACATGAAACACAGGTAATGCAATAAGACAAGGTGGTATTAAAGAAAAATGAGTCACCATAACGTGACAAATAAACAAATAAAAAAACCATTAAAACTAAATGAAAAAAAAAACAAATTCTAAACGGGATACGGGGTTTCTACTCTCATCCGGGTCTCCCCGATCCTGAGAATCCGGAGCATGTCCCGGTTGCTTCCAGGTAAAAATCGGAGTCGGATGGCCTCGGATCGTGTGTAGTTGATGCAGGAAAAATTCAAATGTTTGGTTGTGCGACGAATTGGTCAGGGGCCGTTAAAAAACGGTCCATGACAAGCCCGGATGGCATATAGTCCGAGCCTAAGATTACGATTGGAAACAGCTATATTTTTGTATGAAATGGCGTTAGGTATACTTACAGTGCTTCTTATGAATATCTTTTGTCATTATTATAATCGCAATTTCACGAAATTCCATAAAAATATTCCAAAATACTCAAAAGTAACCCGTACTTAAAAGCGGCGCTTGTATAGAGGTGTCCTAAGACAAGAGACGTTAGGCTTATGTTTTGTGCACAATTTAGTTTAAATCAATAAGAATGGCTTCCTCTATTCCCTAGGTAGCTAAAGGTAATTAGTATAACCATTTACTGTGACTGTGGTTTACATTTTATTTAAAAAAAATTGGTTGTCTGTAAGAGATAGTGCGTCACAAGCCGAACGCTTAGGCCGATCGTATATGTGTCGGGGCTAGTACCCCGGATTGCCGTATTACCTAAGCCAAATTGCTGTCTTGTCGCTATCGCTAGTCAGGCCAAAAAATTGGTTGTCTGTAAGAGATAGATGCGTCACAAGCCGAACGCTTAGGCCGATCGTATATGTGTCGGGGCTAGTACCCCGGATTGCCCCCCCCCCCCCCCCCCCCCCCCCACCCCTCCCAGATCCGGTAGCCGTATTACCTAAGCCAAATTGCTGTCTTGTCTTGTCGCTATCGCTAGTCAGGCCATCCCTTTCACACGTGAGGTACGTACTGTACGTGGAAAGGGATGGCCTGACTAGCGAAGGCGACACGACAGCAATTTGGCTTAGGTAATAAGGGGGCGGGACTAGCTATAACATGAAGCTATTTTAATCTAACTGCTGTTTACTGGTTGTTTAACTGGTCACTTATCTCATTTCTTGACCGTTCTAACTTCAACTTCAGTAAGTGAATATTAAACCAGTTAAAAAAGTGTTTCTTTTAAAAATGATTTCATGTGGTTGGCATAAGAATGTAAGCAACAGTCTAAGTAACTGGTTCTTAATCAAGCAGCTATTTATCGATATTGTAGAACCATTTTCTCGTTACTTAGGTCACAATACTCTGTTACATTTACTATGTCATATCCATACTGTCCGTTTGTTTTTAGTTTGTGTCCATTTTTACATTGTATGAATACAACAGTTTTATACCAAATACAAGACTACAAAATAGGTGGTCACTCAGCGGTGTGTTGCACTGTAACGTATAGCTACTGTAGCCCTGGCATTGTTAGCGTTAACAACAGAATCGCCACCAATAACTACTAAACATTGCAAATCGCTTATCAAAGCAAGACTATTTTTGTGAGATCAAAAATAACAGTAAAATGAAAAACAGATTTCTGCAAATTATTAAATAAAAAAACTATTAAATATATAATAATTTTGAGGACTTATTAATTTAACATACAGAATAAAAGTAACCTTTTGCAAAGGTTTTCAAGTGGAATTGTATGGATGTGACATTATTAGCTATAATGTTTCTTATAACTTAGAAATATTCAATAATTAAAAATGTATTTTACCAATATTACCTATATTTATGACTAGTGATTGATCAGTGAAATGAAATCATATATCGAATAATATATTTTTCGTATGAAATGACATTTATTTGTGTAATATTTTATTGTTTATCAATTTGAGGTACTTATTGCCGTGTTACAAGACGTGCTTCGTCTCTTTCTTTGTAGGAACATAATGAAATTTAAGAAAGAGATAGCAATAGTCAAGTAAGCATTTTTAATACGACGGAAAATTTAAGAGTGAGCTTCAGCTAAATGTTTTATGATGGCGCGCTTTTCTGAAACTTGATTTAAGCGGCAAAATTGATAATCAAGTAATGATTCGATTTTAATCGAGTCGTTACAGGTATTTGAGATGATCAAGTTAACAGAATAAGGCTTGTGTGACGTCTTCGTAAATTTTGTGCGGAAAAAAGATTTGATAGCAACCTTAAGTAGCTTTATTTTTTAAAGCTGATTTTAATGGTTTAGTTTTGAAATTCCCTTTTTTGGCCTTTAGCCCCGTAGGTGTAGAGATATTTAATAATAATGAATTGTGGCTGCTTTTAAGTTGAATTTTGATTCGCGATAATTATTATTTGTTACCAAATATATCAAGGGACATATGATATTGTTTCGTATGTGTATTAGGCCGTTATATAGGCCGTGTGATATTAATGTATATTTAGTGTAGGAGGAATATTCATCTTGCTTCTTAAAAACAAAATAATTCAGTTATCTTGTTTTTAAGGTGCAAACTCAAGTTATATTAAGAATTGCAATGTAGGTAAAATTTCCATCCCATTGTTCAAATGAAGAATATTTTTTTATTTTGATATTATTATTTTTAACGAGTTATTTTATTTTTAATGTGTTATATTTTGTACCAAAATTGTAATTTTACGTCGTTTTAATAATTGTATTGTTGCTTTTGTATTTGTAATGCTAATGAATTGCAGCCAGTTACAATTACCAGTTGTGTGTACTGTTGGACCTTATAACGAGGTGTTAAAGTTGAAATTGGCGTTTTGTACTCGGAACCGCTTAGCTGTGATTTGTGTTCTAATTATTAAGTTTGTTGTTTTATGCATAATATTAGATTTAATGTATCCGATTACGTTATGTTATGAAATTGAAATTTGCCTCGTAATGTCTCGTTTGTCATTGTCTGAAGAACTAAGTCACTCCTTTTCAAGGGTTTTTGAGTGTAAGGAAGAAAAAAGTGCTAGAATATTATCAAACAGATCTCAAACTAACTTGATACTCAAAAACTTATAGTCTTAACTGTTTTTCAATGTAGCATTTTTATTTTTATAGTGGACTAGCTGACCAATCCGCAGCTTCGCACGCGTAGTTTTTCAATAAAAACATTACCCACCTTATGCGCAGTTGGGTAAAAAGTAGTCTATGTCACCCGGGGATAGTGTAGCTTCCCAACAGTAAAATAATTTTTTAAATCGGTCCAGTAGTTTCGGAGCCTATTCAATACAAACAAACAAATCTTTCCTCTTTATAATATTAGTATAGATAACACTATAAAAATAAAAATGCCGTTTGAAATAAGCAACGCGACATCTCTTTTCAATGTACTAAACTGCAACGTTTGGCATTGAGCAGCTCAACAAAACTGTGTAAGATTTCCTGTAGATGGAGCTAACGGCGCTTCAGTCGTAATTAGAATCATCTCACTAGTTTCGTGACATGGCCTGGTTGCACAATTTGATAGTGCGTCCTCGTATCAAAAGGAAGGACTCATCAAGTCCCGTCTAGGCTGGAAATTTTTGAGTCGTTTTAAAAATCTTGTTTTTCAATGCCGCACTGTTATTCAGATATTGACAAAATGTTTAAAACGTGCAAGCTTTGTCTGAAGTTGTAATCACGTATTTATTTAATTGGCTAATTATTGTTATTTCTAGTGCAATTGATCATCTTAATGTATTTCTTATCTCTATAATAATGTATATGTAATCTAGATAATGTTTTGTAATCAGTTTTCGGCTATATTTTACAACAGAATGAGCATTTTTCACGAAAGATACAACTTATTAATGGCCGAGTATGTTTATGGTACCGCGCAATAACCGTTTTACAAAATCGGTTAAAACAAGCGCTAGGCACTTGTCTCACCGCCGGCGAGTGAGCGATTAGCTATCAACTATTTTCTCGCTCAAGAAACGAACAAAAGATATAGATTCCGTGTCAGTAAAAGATACATGTATATTAATAGTTGATCGCTGGCCGTTCACACTGCCGGCGAGAACTCGCTCTCTACTATTTTATCGCAGCGACTACAACACTCAGCGATGCTTGCTGGGCGGTCAGAACACACGCCGTGAGATGATGAGTATCGCTTCTCGTCTCACTCGCTTTATAGCCCAGCGAGACAACTATAGGAACTACACACTCGCTTCTCGCTGCTCGCCGGCGGTGAGACAAGTGCCTTACTCGTAAGTTGCAGATTGTTACGTGAAACAGGCCCCCATCTTGGTTGAAAATTGTCGTTTTTCTCGAATATTTAGTAAACTAGAGACAATACAATCTTCCGTTGTTCTATTACACTGGTAGCTAGTATTAATAAGAACAATAAATAATATTAAAATCATGTAGATGCAAAATGTTTTAATCATTCCTTAGAATGTTATTGTAATGTAACTTTACTGATGTTGTTCTAGTTTGCGAGTGATTTTGTCAAATGTTTAAAAATAACACCAAAGCGGACATTTATTTAACTGTTTCTCGGTTATTATTGGTATGGTGCGAGTAGATACAGGCCTTAAATAAACAAATCCTTGAATAAAATTGAAAATGTTAGAATGCGGCCAAATTAAGTTGACACTTTGCTATCAAATAAAATTTTATTTCCGACAATATAGACCAATTTGTTATTAAAATAAATATAGAAATTTACAGATAATAAAACTGTTAATAACAAATCTAACTTAGTTCGGAATAGTAGAGTTTCTTGTGAAAGGGCTTGTCAGGGGAAGTACTACCATCATACCTATTTCTGTCGCCAAACAGCATGGCTGTGTTTCGGTTTGAAGGGTTGTCGGGGAAATTGCAGGCACATGAGGCTTTACATTTGTATGCCTCAAGTTGATGGACGCAGGGCAGTGCATCGTAGGGCATTTTTGTAAGGTACGTGACCTACGAGGCAATACTTTTTTATAGGCGATGGTGGTATAAAAAAAAGTTCACTAAATACCTAGTTGGTTGCACTTTGCAACAGACGGAGAATATATCACTCTCTGTACAAAGCGCTTCCAAATATGAGACGGTCTCTCAGCAACTGTTTTCAGGATGCTGTTGTGACTGCCTCGTACTCTGCTCATGGCATGGAATCCATCAGTCCCGGTCCGCGATAACACCTCTGAGGCACTACAAAAGCTACGATGAATTCTATAAAAAATTTAATACGAAAAACGGGGTATTTGTTTTTGGGGTTTGGTTCATGATTTTGTTTTCTGTTTCTGAGTTTCTGAGTGTCCCGATGTTTCGGCACAGCTGCATGCTCCATAAACACTGTTCGACCCCCGTTTTTAGATAAAACATTGTTCATAATCTTGATAGATTCAAAAGTTAAGATGCAAACTACTAACACTCGGGTGTCAACTCAACTCTTCCGTGTTATATATGTCACCGAAAAATAACAAGAATTGTAAGTTGATCAATTTTCGAGGTAGGTAGAGGAGTACATAAATTAGACAAAACATTTGACAAAACACTTGCGCAAACATTGTAGCAAACGTACAGTTATACTGTAACTTGGTAATTATAATAAATAGGACATTTTGAATTATAATCGCTTGACATTGTTCGTATATACAATATAATAAAATCTTTGCGGAAGTATTCATGTGTTTCAATCATTGTTTTTAACCTTTTTTTACCCGACCAGAAAAGGCCTATTCCAGGATATTATGAACTCCCGCTACCTGTAATTTGAATGAAACTGTAGGTCAAGTTAAGTGGTTATGTATTTTGTGGCACTTTTATAGTATTTCGAATAATATTTATTTGTTTTTATTGAAGACTCGCGAGATCTCAGTTCGGAGCGAACCACTAGTATAGAAGATAGAAAAAAAAATTTAATACCACAAATCATACTTACATAATTTATATTATACGTAGGTACTTAGGTCACATTAAAAGTTGCGAATCGTAGAAAACAACATGTTATAACCAAAATATTATGTTTATTGCTTTTCAAAATACTCTCCTTTACATTTTAAACATTTTTTCATGCGATTGAACTATTTTTTAAAACAGGAGGACCACAGATCTCATTGCATGTTTTCTACGTGCTGATTGAACGCTATCACTGCCTCTTCGGAGTTGGTAAAATCAAGCCTCTCATCAAATCTTTGATTTTGGGGAAAATACAGAAATCACAGGGTGCTACGTCGGGGCTATGTGCAGGATGGATGACGAGTTGTACTTTTTTGGAAGCTAAAAATGACTGTTTTGTTGGCCGTGTGTGAAGAAGCGTTGTCATGATGTAGGAGATCGCGGCTTTTTGGTCGTCTTGCGCGAACTTTTTCTAACACCCTGGATAAACAAATGGTAGAATACCACTCGGCATTAACACTCTTTTGATCTTCAAGTGGAATTGTGCAGATGGGACCCGTAGCCGAGAAAAAAACGGGATCATTTTTTACCAATGTTTCTCGCCTGCCTCACTTTTGTTGGCCTGTTCTCATTTTCAAACACCCATTCACAAGTTTGCTGTTTTTTTCGGGTTCAAAACAATAAATCCAAGTTTCGTCTCCTGTGACAATGTCATAAACAGCATTAGAAAGAATGTCCGTGGTCGTACTTCAGTAGAATCTGTGAGCACCATTCCACGCGAGCCCGCTTCTGCTCCACTGTCAGTTCATGAGGGATCCAACGACAACAAAGTTTCCGAACTTTCAATTCTTCGTGTAAAGTTTTCTGAATTTGGCTCATACCAATCCCCAATAGGTACCATGCTCAGCGACCTCAGCAGGGTCTCCCAACAGGTGGGTCTCAAAATTAACATGAATAAGACGAAAATCATGTCAAATATCCATGTTGCACCCGTACCGGTAATTGTTGGGGGCGATACTCTCGAAGTTGTCGACGAATATGTATACCTAGGACAAACTGTCCAATTAGGTAAGTCCAACTTCGACAAAGAGGTCGCACGAAGAATCCAACTCGGCTGGGCAGCGTTCGGGAAACTTCGCGATATCTTCTCGTCCCAAATTCCCCAGAGCCTGAAGACTAAAGTCTTCAACCAGTGTGTGTTGCCAGTGATGACCTATGGCACTGAAACGTGGTCCTTTACTCATCGCCTCATGACCAAGCTCAAGGTCGCTCAACGAGCTATGGAGAGGGCTATGCTCGGGGTTTCTTTGCGTGAAAAAAATCCGCAGAAGAACTAAAGTTGCCGACATAGCTTTCAAAATTAGCAACTTGAAGTGGCAATGGGCAGGCCACATCGCTCGTAGAACCGATAACCGTTGGGGAAGAAAGATTCTCGAGTGGAGACCACGGACTGGAAGACGCAGCGTAGGCCGGCCCCCCACAAGGTGGACCGACGATCTAGTAAGAATCGCGGGGAGCCGTTGGGCGCAAACGGCTACCAACCGCTCGTTGTGGCGATCTAAGGGGGATGCCTATGTTCAGCAGTGGACGTCTCCCGGCTGATGACGATGATGATGATGATGAGTCCCCAATAGTTCTCGAATTGTCTCATAGGTAATCCGCGGGTTTTCTTCAATTAGCCGCTTAACAGTAACCACTTTATATTCGTTGACAGCAGTTGAAGGCCGCCCTTCACGAAATTCGTCATGAAAAGAAACCCGACCTCTCTCAAATTCAGCAAACCATCGCCTTATGGTGCTCAAACAAGGTGCTTCTCTCCCAAAAGCATTTTGAAGACGAACGGCACAGTCTTGCGGAGAGAGAGAACTTTTAAAATCATCGCTCTAAAATCTTTTCGACTTCGTCGTAATTCCATTTTTGTTGCGTACGTACATAAAAAACAATTGACAAATGATTTCCCTCCAATTTTTTTTTTACTAAGAAGGTTGCAACCTTTCAAAAAATATAACATTCGAAATTCAAATAGTTCCGATTATTTAGAAGTGCAAAACTTTTAGTGTGCCCCATGCATACAACTGGATTACCACTGACTCACACATTGACATCATTGTTCCCAGATGCCCTCTCGTAGGGTGGAAATTTTTGGTGCGATCGTATAAAGGGAGTTTCAGTGAGTTGGGAATAAATCCTAAAGTCCCCCTTTCGCCCCCTTTCGCCCCATTCGCTCCCATTCACCTCGTATCTCAGAAAGTACAAGTCTTAGAGCATTAGCGCCAAAACTAATGTTGCTCAGGGCAGTTTTTTATGTTCGGATTTATAAAAAAATAGTCTGATACAAAAAAAATATTCCATACAAAATATTACATTTACCGTACATTTCAAAAAAATGCTTCATCATTGTGAAACGTCTTTTTGTTTTTTTTTAATGCAAATTCCATCCTGGTCGACAAGCAATCATCATTTTTTTTACATGCATTGTCCATCATCATTATCATGCAACATTTTTTTTCGTTTTCGATTGTTACATCCAATTTCCATCAGGATTATTGTGCCCCAAACTTTTTTTTTCTTTCTATCATTGACCAACAACCATTTTTTTATGTCTTGTGCGTCCAGCATGATGAATCTGCAACAGTTGCTTTTTACACTGATATTCTTTTGGATTGCTTCTTCCACTTCGATAATCTCATCGGTTGCTTCTTCAACACCGATATCCCCTTAGATTACTTCTTTAACTTCGATATACTCTTTGTTTTGTAGAACCATTGTGTTGTAGAGATTAGTCAGCCTAGGCCACTGCGTTACCGTGACTTAGCTGCTTCCAGAATGCGCCGCGGGGAGGCTCTCTACTCGCACCCCGCCACAAGCGATGACCCGGCTGCCGCTAGACGCACACTGGATAAAAAGTAACTCCCCACCGCCTGATTTTATCACCCTACAGTTACAGTTACCAACCGGCCACAACCTGCCGTGGCCAGTCTGGAAGTCCTTAAACAAGCTCCGCACCCAGGTTGGCCGCTGCAGTATAATATGTGCAAATAAGGTTTCAGGGACCCTAACTTATCGCAATGGGACTGCGGTGATCCCGCGCAGTCAATAAAGCACTTGCTAATGTGCACTTTGTGTCCGAACACCTGCACGATAGAGGACCCAATAACCGCCTCTAATGCTATTGTTGTGGCCAAACACCTTCCTAACATAGTATAAATGAAAACGTAGAACTCTTGACACGCTAAGAAGAAAAAGATAATACTCATATATTGCTTCTACATCTTCGATATCCTCAATGATTGTTTCTTCAACTTTGATATACTCATTGATTGCTTCTACCACCTCTTCTTCTATCTTATTATCTTCTTTGATTACTTACTCCACTTCAATATCGTCTTTGATTGCTTCTACCAATTCCAGGGGGTCCAGGTCCAGGGAGTCCAGGTCCAGGGGATCCAGGTCCAAAGGGTCCAGGGGGTCCAGGTCCAGGGAGACCAGGTTCAGAAGGTCCAGGTCCAGGGGGGATCCAGGGGGTCAAGTTCCAGGGGGTCCAAGTTCAGGTCAGGGGGTCCAGGTCCAGGGGGTCCAGGTCCAGGGAATCTAGGTTCAGGGGGTCCAGGTACAGGGGGTCCAGGCCTAGGGAGTCCAAATCCAGGGGATCCAGGTCCAGGGAGTTCAGGTCCAGGGGGTCCAGGTCCAAGGAGTCCAGGTCGTCCAGGTCCAGGTCGTACATGTCCAGGGGGGATCCAGGGGGTCCAGGTCCAGAGAGTCCAGGTCCATGGAGTCCAGATCCAGATCCAGAGTCCAGATCCAGGTCCAAGAAGTTCAGGTCCAGAAGTCCAGGTCTAGGGGGTCCAGATCCAGGGAGTCCAGGTCCATGGGTCAGGTCCAGGGGTCAAGGACTAGGGAGTCCAGGTCCAGGGGTTCCTGATTCAGGGGGTTCAGGTTCAGGTCCAGAGGGTCCTTTTCCAAAAGTTCCAGGTCCAGGGGGTCAAGATCCAAAGGTTTCCAGGTCCAGGGGCAAGGTCCATGGAGTCCAGGTCCAGGGTTTCCTGATCCAGGGTGTCCAGGTCCAGGGGTCCAGTTCCAGAGAGTCCTCATTCAGGGGGTCCAGGTTCAGGTCCAGGGGGTCCAGGTCAAGGGGGTCAATATTCAGGGGGTCCAGGTAAAGTTCCAGGTCCAGCAGGTCCTGGTCCAGGGAATCCAGGTCTAGGGGGTCCTGATCCAGGAAGTCCAGTCCAGGTTTAGCCGGTCCACGTCTAAGGAGTCCAAGTCCCGGGGGTCCTAATCCAGTCCAGATCCAGGGGGCCAAGGTCCAGAGGTTCCTGATCCAGGGGGTCAAGGTCCAGGTAGTCTAGGTCCAAGGGTCCAGGTTCAGGGGGTCTAGCTTCAGGAAGTCAAAGTCTAGGGAGTCCAGGTCTACTGGGTCCAGGTCCAGGAAGTCTAGGTTCACGGGGTCCAGGTCCAGAAGGTCCAGGTTCAGGAAGTCCATGTTCAGGGGGGATCCAGGGGGTCAAGGTCTAGGAAGTCTAGGGGGTCCAGGTCCAGGTCAAGGGGTTTAGGTCCAGGGGGTTCATGTCCAGGGAGTCCAGGTTCAGGAGGTCCAGGTTCAGAGGGCACAGTTTCAGGAAGTCCAGGTAAAGGGTCCAGGTCCAGGTCAAGAGGTCCAGGTCCAGCGGGTCCAGGTCAAGAAGGTCTCGGTCCAGGGACTCCAGGTCCAAGGAAGATCCAGGGGGTCAAGGTCCAGGTAGTCCAGGGGTCCAGGTCCAATGAGTACAGTGCCAGGGGTCCAGGTTCAGGTCCAATTGGTCCACGGCCAGGGGTCCAGGTCCAGTGGGTTCAGGTCCAGGGGGTTCAGTTCCAGGAGTCCAGGTCCAAGTCCAGGGGGTCAAGATCAAAGAGGTTCACTCCTGTTCGCCTTCCATGCGCCTTTATCGAGCGTAATTTTTTTAAGCAAACATTTCTGGAAATAGTTCATATCCCTCTACCTCTTCCACCTTCTCCTCCCTGCCTCATGTTCTTCCTCGTACGGGCCTATGTACGACGATATCACAACGCAGACAGAACACCATTATGTATAACAAAGGTAGTTTTATTTTAGTTGGACTAAAGCGCGTCTTCGAGCGTAGGCAATTTGACAATTCGTGAATTTCGTGATCAACACAAGCGACGAAAATTCGGTCAGCAGCAAATACGTCACTGTTAAGTGTCATACATTTGACACCCACCACAGACAATATAAATTAGCTCCACCTTACACTAACTATTTTATTCTTTCAAGTTTATTTATTATTTGCGTATGTGTATCCATGTATGTCTATGTATCTGTTTATTCATTTATTTTTCTGCGTTCGTGAGGCTACCCATGGGTCCCATCTGAAAACGCTTATCTTCCTCGGATGTTAGGCAGCAATACGCTGAGACGGGGCCTGTTTGGCCCATACAGCACGGAAGACCTTATCTGTAACTACCTATATGTTTAAGTACAAAATTTTTTATTTTGTGTTGTTTCTGTACTTTCATTAATAATTTTTCTTGTTATTATTATAGTCTTAAGGTAAGTAGGTATGTTTTTTTTTGTATTTGTTATGTTCTGAATGGTCTGTCCTGTGTATGTGTCAAATAAATATATTTTCTTTCTTTTCTTTCCAGGTCCAGGGGGTCCAGTTCCAGGCAGTCCAGATCCAGGGGGTCCAGGTCCCGGTCCAGAGAGTCCAGGGAGTCAAGGTCCAGGCCAAGGGGTCCAGGTCCAGGGGACTAGGTCTAAAGGGTCCAGGTCCAGATAGTCCAGGTCTAGGGAAAATCCAGGGGGTCAAGGTTTAGGGAGTCCAAAGGGTCCAGGTCCAGGGGTCCAGGTCCATTAAATCCAGGTCTAGGGGTTCGAGGTCCAGGAGGGACTCAAGGGGTCCAGGTCCGGAGAGTCCAGGTACAGTGGTCAAGATCCAAGGAGTCCAGGTCGAGGTCCAGATAGTCCAGGTCCAGGTCCAAGAGGTTAAGGTTCAGAGGATCCAGAAGTAGGAGGTCCAGGTCCACAGAGTCCCAAGTCCTGGGAGTCCAGGTCCATGGGGTTCAGGTTCAGGGGATCTAGAACTAGGAGGTCTAGGTCCATAGGGTCCAGGTCCAGGTCCAGAGGGTCCTAATGCAGGGGGTTCAGGTCCAGGGGGAAAGGTCAACGGAGTCCAGGTCCAGGGGTTCCTTTCCAGGGAGTCCTGATATAGGGGGTCCAGGTTCAGGTCCAGGGGGTCCTGATCCAGGGTGTCTAGGTCCAGGGGTAAAGATCCAGGGGCTCCAGGTCCAGGGGGCTTAGGTCTGGGGGGCAGGGTCCACAGAGTCCAGGTCCAGGGGGTCCTGATCCAGGGTGTCCAGGTGCAGGGGTTAAGGTCCAAGAGGTCCTGATTCAGGGGGTCCAGGTTAAGGTCCAGGGGGTCCTGATCCAAGGGGTCCAGATCAAGGGGTCAAGATCCAGGGAGTCCAGATCCAGAAAGTCTAGGTTCAAATGATCCAGATTCAAGAGGTCCAGGTCCAGAGGGTCCAAGTCCAAAGGGAAGGTCCAAGAAGTCCAGGTCTAAGGGGTCCAGGTAAAGAGGGGTCCTGATCCAGGGGGTCCAGGTCCAGGGGTCAAGGTCCAGGGGGTACAGGTCCAGGGGTTCCTTAGTTAGAGGGTCCAGGTCTAGGGGTCCTTATCCAAGGGGTCCAGGTCCAGGGGGTCAAGATACAAAAGTTTTCAGGTCCAGGGGGCAAGGTCCACGGAGTCCAGGTCCAGGGTTTCTTGATCCAGGGGTTCCAGGTCCAAGGGGTCAAGGTCCGGGGGGTCCTCATTCAGGGGGTCCAGGTTCAGGTCCAGCGGGTCTTGATCCAGGGGTCCAGGTCCAGGGGGTTAAGATCCAGGGGTCCAGGTCCAGCAGGTCCTGATCCAGGGGGTCCAGGTCTATGGGGTCCTGGTCCATAGAATCCAGGTCTAGAGGGTTCTGATTTTGGGGTCCTGTTCCAGAAGGTCCAGTCCAGGTCTAGCCGGTCCACGTCTAGAAGGTCCAAGTCCCGGGGATCCTAATCCAGTCCAGATCCAGAAGGCCCAGGTCCAAAGGTTCCTGGTCTAGGTGGTCAAGGTCCAAGGAGTCCTGATCCAAGGGTCCAGGTCCAGGGGGTCCAGGTCAATGAAGTCAAAATCTAGGGAGTCCAGGTCTACTAGCTCCAGGTCCAGGAAGTCTAGGTCAACGGGGTCCAGGTCCAGAAGGTCCAGGTCCAGTTAGTCCATGTCTAGGGGGGATCCAGGGGGTCAAGTTCCAGGAAGTCTAGGGGTTCCAGGTCCAGGTCAAGAGGTTTAGGTCCAGGGGGTCCATGTCAAGGGAGTCCAGGTCCAGGAGGTCCAGGTCCAGGGGGCACAGTTCCAACGAGTCCTGGTCCAAGGGGTCCAGGGGTCCACGTCTAGGTCGAGAAGGTATCGGTCCAGGGACTCCAGGTCCAAGGAAGATCCAGGGGGTCAAGGTCCAGGGAGTCCAAGGGTCCAGGTTTAGAAGGTACAGTGCTCGGGGGTCCAGGTTCAGGTCCAGGGAGTCAAGGTCAAAGGGGTCCAGGTCCAGGGGATTCAGGTCCTGGGAGTCCAGGCCCAGGAGGTTCAGGTTCTGGGGATCCAGAACTAGGTCCAAGTCCAGAGGATCCAGGTCCGTGTCCAGAGGGTCCTGATCCAGGGTGTTCAGGTCCAGGGGGCAAGGGGGATCCAGGGGATCAAGTTCAGGAAGGGTTTAGGTCCAGGGGGTCCATGTCATGGGAGTCTAGGTCCAGGAGGTCCAGGTCAAGGGGGCACAGTTCCAATAAGTCCTGATCCAGGGGGTCCAGGTCCAGGGGTCCACGTCTAGGTCGAGAAGGTCTCGGTCTAGGGACTCCATCTAGGGGTTCCTTATTTAGGAGGTCCTGGTACAAGACCAGGGGGTCCTTATCCAAGGGGTCCAGGACCAGGGGGTCAAGATCCAAAGCTTTCTAGGTCCAGGAGGCAAGGTCAACGAAGTCCAGGTCCACGGGGTCCAGGTCCAGGGTGTCTAGATCCACGGGGTCCAGGTTTAGAAGGTCCAGGTCTAGGGGGTCCTGGTCCAGGGGGTCCTGATTTAGAGGGTCCAGGTTCAGGTCCAGGGGGTCCTTATCCAGGAGGTCTAGGTCCAGAAGTAAAGATTTAGGGGGTCTAGGTCCAGGGGGTCCAGGTTCAGGGTGGTCCTGATCCAAGGTGTCTAGGTGCAGGGGTTAAGGTCCAGGTTGTCCAGGTCTAGGGGGTCCTGATTCAGAAGGTCCAGGTTAAGGTCCAGGGGGACCTGATCTAGGGGGTCCAGGTCCAGATGGTCAAGATCCCGGAAGTCCAGGTCCAGAAGGTCCTGGTCCAGGAAGTCCAGGTCCAGGGGGTCCAAGTGTAGGTCCAGGAGGTCCTGATTCAGGGGTCCAGGGAGTCCAGGTCCAGGGCTTCCTGATACAAGGGGTCAAGGTTCAGGTCCAGGGGCTCCTTATCAAAAGGGTCCAGGTCCAGGGGGTCAAGATCCAAAGGTTTCCAGGTCCAGGTGGCAAGGTCCACGGAGTCCAGGTCCAGGGTTCCCTGATCCAGGGAGTCCAGGTCCAGGGGTCAAGGTCCAGGGGGTCCTCATTCAGGAGTCCAGGTTCAGGTCCAGGGAGTCCTGATCCAGGGGGTCCCAAGATCCAGAGGGTCCAGGTACAGGTCCAGGTCCAGCAGGTACTGATCCAAGGGCCCAAGATCCAGGGGGTCCATGTCTAGGGGGTACTGTTCCAGGAAATCCAGGTCTTAGGGGTCCTGATTTAGAGGTCCTGACCCAGGAGGTCCAGTCCAGGTCTAGCCGGTCCACGTCTAGGGGATCCAAGTCCCGGGGATCAGAATCGAGTCCAGATCCAGGGGGCCCAGGTCCAGAGGTTCCTGATCCAGGGGGTTCTGGTCTAGAGGGTCAAGGTCCAGGGAGTTCAGGTCAAGGAAATCAAAATCTAGGGAGTCCCGGTCTACTGGGTCCAGGTCCAGGAAGTCCAGGTCCTCAGTGTCCAGGTCCAGAAGGTCCAGGTCCAGGAAGTCCAAGGGGGATCCAGGGAGTCATGGTCCAGGAAGTCTAGGGGTCTAGGTCTAGGTCAAGGGGTTTAGGTCCAGGGGGTTCATGTCCAGTGAGTCCAGGTCCAGGAGGTCCAGGTCCAGAGGGCACAGTTCCAGGGAGTCCAGGTCCAGGGGATCCAGGTCTAGGGGTCCAGGTTCAGAAGGTCTCGGTCCAGGAACTCTAGGTCCAAGGAAGATCCAGGGGGCAAGGTTCCGGGAGTCAAAGGGCCAGGTCCAGGAGGTCCAGGTCCAATGAGTACAGGTCCAGGTCCAGAGGGTTTATCCAGGGGGTCCTGATTCAGAGGGTCCCGGTTCAGTTTTAGGGGGTCCAGGTCCAGGGGTTCAGGTCCAGAAGGTCTAGGTCTAGGGAGTCCAGCTCCAGGGGAGATCCAGGGCGTCAAGGTCCAGGTCCAGTTCGTCCAGGTTCAGGAGTTCCAGATCCAGAGAGTCCAGGTCCAAGGGTCCAGGTCCAGGGAGTCTAGATCCAGGGAGTCCAGGTCTAAGGAGTCTAGATCCAGGTCCAGAGAGTCCAGGTCTAGGAGAGATCCAGGGGGTCCAGGGGGTCGAGGTCCAGGGGTCTAGGTCCAGAAAGTCCAGGTCCAGGAGTTCCAAGTCCAGGGGGCCCAGGTCCTGGGAGTCCAGTTCCAAGGGGGTTCAGGTCCAGGGGATTCAGGTCCAAAGGTTCCAGATCCAGGGAGTCCAGGTCTAAGGGGTCTAGGTTCGGGTCCAGGGAGTCCAGGTCCATGGAGTCCAGTGCCAGGGGGTCTAGGTCCAGTTGTAAGTGTCCACGTCCAGGGGTGCCGGTCCTAGGGGCAAGGTCCACGGAGTCCAGGTTCAGAGGGTCCTGATCCAGGGGGTCCAGGTCCAGGGAATACAGATCCAGGGGGGATCCAGGTGGTTAAGGTCCAGGGTATCCAGGTCAAGGGGTCCAGTTCCATTGGTTCGGGTCCAAAGGGTCCAGGTCCAGAAAATCCAGGTCCAGAAGGTCCAGGTCCAGGGGAAATTCAGGAGGCCAAGGTCCAGGGAGTCGAAGGGGTCTAGGTCCAGGTAGTCCAGGTCTTGGGAGTCTAGGTCCAGGGGTCCTGGTTCAGGGAGTGCTGGTCCGGGGGGTCCAGGTCCAGGGGGTTCAGGTTAAGG
The DNA here is from genome assembly GCA_918857605.2 of Philereme vetulata. Lineage (NCBI taxonomy): Eukaryota > Metazoa > Arthropoda > Insecta > Lepidoptera > Geometridae > Philereme > Philereme vetulata. The sequence continues at coordinate 7,280,811 of OU975439.1, read as the reverse complement.
GAATCCAGATCCAGGCGGTCCAGGTCCAGAGGGTCCAGGTCCAGATGCAGAGGGTTATGATCCAGGGGGTCCAGGTCCAAGGGGCAAGGTCCACGGAGTGCAGGTCTAGGGGGTCCAGGTCCAGGGCTTAAGGTCCAGGTCCCGGGGGTTAAGATCCAGGTAGTCCAGGTCCAGGGGGTCCAGGTCTAGGGGCAAGGTCCACGTAGTCCAGGTCTAGGTGGTCCAGGTCCAGGGCTTAAGGTCCAGGGGGTTTTGATTAAGGGGGTCCAGATTTAGGTCCAAGAGGTCCTGCTCCAGGAGGTCCAAGTCCAGGGGATCAAGATCCAGGTGGTCCAGATTCTGGGGGTCCAGGCCCAGGGGGCAAGGTCCACGGAGTCCTGGTCCAAGGGGTTCTGATCCAGGGGGTCCAGGTCCAGGGGTCGAGGTCCAGATCCAGGTGGTCCAGATCCAGGGGGCCCAGGTTCAGGTCAAGGGGGTCCTTATCCAGAGTGCCAGGTTCAGGGGGTCGTGATCCAGGGGGTCTAGATCCAGGGGCTCCAGGTTCAGGTCCAGCAGGTCCTGATTCAGGGGCCTAAGATCCAGTGGGTCCAGGTCTAGGGGATCTAGGTCCAGGGAATTCAGGTCTTGGGGTTCCTAATCCAGGGGTCCTGATCTAGGTGGCCAGTCTAGGTCTAGCAGTTCTACTTCTAGGAGGTCCAAGTCCAGGGGGTCATATTTCAGTTCAGATCCAGGGGCCTAGGTCCAGGGAGTGCAGGTCCAAGGTATTTAGAGGGTCCAGGTCTAGGAGGTCAAAGTCCAGGGAGTCCAGGTTCATGTGATCTAGATCTAGGGAGTCCAGGTCCTTGGTGTCCAGGTCCAGGGAGTACAGGTTCCCAGGTAAAAATCCAGGGAGTCCAGGAGATCCCGATCCAGGTCAAGGGGTCCAGGGGTCCAGGTCCAGAAGTTCCAGGTCCAAAGAGTCCAGGTCCAGGGAAGATCCAGAGGTCAAGGTCCAGGGAGTCTAGGGTGTCCAGGTCCAGGTCTAGGGGTTTAGGTTCAGGGGTCCAGGTCCAGGTATTCCAGGTCCAGGGTGTCCAGGTCCTGGGGGTCCAGGTCCAAGGGGCCCTGGTCCAGGGAGTCCAAGTCCAGGGTGTCCAGGTCTAGGGGTCCAGGTCCAGTTCCAGGTCAAGGGGTTCAGTTCCAGGGGGTTCAGGTCCAGGGGGTCTAGGCCCAGAAGATCCTGGTCCAGGTAGTCCAGGTCTAGAAGAGAGCCAGGGGGTCAAGTTTCAGGGAGTCCAGGTCCAAGTAAAGGGGTTCAGGTGCAGGGGCTCCAGGTCCAGGGAGTCCAGGTCCAGGGGGTTAGGTCTAGGTCCAGGTGGTTCAGGTCCAGAGGGTCCAGGTCCTGGTCCAGGGGTCCAGGTCCAGGGAGTCCAGGTCAAGGGAGGATTCAGGGGGTCCAGGTGCAGGAAGTCCAGGTCCAAGGGTTCTAGGTCCAGGGATCTAAGTCTATGGGGTCCAGGTCCAGGACGTCTTGGTCCAGGGGGTCCAGGTCCAGGGGTCCAGGTCCAGTGGGCCGATCTGTGAGTTGACCCTGTGGACCTGGACTCCCTGGACCTTGACCCCTTGGACCTAGACCCCCTAGATCAGGACCCCTTGGATCTCGACCTGGACCCCGTGGATCTTGACCCCTTGCATCTTGACTCCCTGGACCTGGACTCTCTGGACCTTAACCCCTTAGACCTGGACCCACTGGATCAGGATCCCCTGGACCTGGACCTGGACCCCTTGGATCAGGACCCCCTGGACCTGGAAACCCTGGACCATGACCCCCTTCACCTGGACATTCTGGATTAGGACGACCTGGACTTTTTGGACCTTGACCCCCTGGATCAGGAACCCCTGGACCTGGACCTGGACCCCCTGGATCAGGACCCCCTGGACTTAAACACCCTGGACCATGACCCCCTGCACCTGGACCCCCTGGATCAGGACCCCCTGGACATGGACACCCTGGACCTAACCCCCTGTACCTGGACCCCCTGGATCAAGACCCCCTGGACTCGGACTCCCTGGACCTTGACCCCTTGGACCTGGACCCCCTGGTTCAATACCCTCTGGACCTGGACCTGGACCCTCTGGACCAAACCCCCTGGATCTTGACTTCCTGGATCAGGGCCTGCTGGACTTGAACCTAGACCTTGACCCCCTGGATTTTCATCCCCTGGACCTGGACCCCTGGAGCTAGACCCCTGGATCTGGACCCCATGGATTTGGACCAGGACCTGGTCCCCTTACACCTGGACTCCCTGGACCTGGACCCCCTGAACCTGGACCTTTTAGATCAGGATCCCCTGGACTTGGACTCCTTAGACCTGGACCCTATGGACCTGGACTTTGTGGACCTGGACCCTATAGATCAGGAATCCCTGTACCTAGACCTGGACCCCCTGGACCAAGACCCCCTGGACTTGGACGCTCTTGACCTGAACCTGGACCCTCTGGACCTAGACCTGGACTGTGTACCTGGATTCCCTGGTTCTTGACCCCCCTGGACCTGGACTCTCTGGACTTTGACCCCCTAGACCTGGACTTCCTGGTTTAGGACCCCCTGGACCTGGATTCCTGGGATCTAGCCTTTCTGGATCTGGGCCCCCTGGACCTGGACCCTTTATATCTGGCCCCCTATGAATTGATTAAACTGCTGCAATTAGTTGATAATACTGCGGCAATGAGTTGATAATACTGCGGTAATGAGTTGATAATACTGCGGAAATGAGTTGATAATACTGCGGTAATTAGTTGATAATACTGCTGTAATGAGTTGATAATGTCATGGTAATGACTTGCTAATACTGCAGTAATGAGTTGATGATACTGCAGTAATGAGTTTATAATACTGCGGTAATGAGTTGATAATACTGCGGTAATGAGTTGATAATTCTGCGGTAATGAGTTGATGATACTGCGATAATGAGTTGATAATATTGCTGTAATTAGTTGATAATACTGCGGTATCGAGTTGGTAATACTGCTGTTATTAGTTAATAATACTGCGGTAATAAGTTGATAATACTGCGGTAAGGAGTTGATAATGCCATGGTAATTGTTGCATCCTATGTAATAGTTAGTGCGGGTAAGCCGTAAATAAATCAGTTGGTTCGTTGACTCGGTCTTTCTTTTATTAATGAAATGAAATTAATTAAATAAATTAAATTAATTAATCTCCCTAAATTAATGCTTTAATCCCTCGGGCGACGAGTATGGATGGCGGGAGAATGGAATCGGATTTCGATTTGTATAATCTCAACGTGTGCAATAATAGTTATCGGCCTTATAACGTGCAGGCGAAAGTGAAAGGTAAGGTGATAATGTTCGATTTGGACACTGGCAGTTATTTATCAGCGAATAATACCTTATTTTATGATGAACCTTTCAAGCACATTCCACTTATCGCTAATGACCTTTGTTTACATTCGTACAACGGCACTACTCCTACTTCGATACCCTCTTTGTTTGCTTTTTCCATTTTAATATCCTCTTCGATAGATTGTTACACTTTGATAACCTCTTTGATTGCTTCTTCCACTTCTATATCCTCTTTCATTGTTTTTTTAAATTTTATATTCTATTAGATTGCTTCGTTAACTTCGATATCTTATTTGATAGATTCTTCCACTTCAATATCTTCGTTGATTGCTTTGTCGACTACGATATAATCTTAACAAAATTATGATTTCTCTTAAAAAAAACATTAATCGCTCGTATCTTCGAAACGGAAGCAGCTAGACATAGTAAACTTTCAAAAATGGTAGTACAAATTTTTGGAGGAACTGTTTTTTTATTGTCATCGTCGACTTTGATGGGTATCTTTTTGATTTCTACTTTCACTTCGGTATCTTTTTTGATCGTGTTTTCTACTTCGATATCCTCTTTGAATGCTTATTCCACTTCGATATCATCTTTGATTGCATCTTCCACTTCGATGGCTTCTTTGATTACTTCTTCCATTTCGATACCCTTTTCAATTTCTGCTTCCACTTTGATATTCCCTTTAATTGCTTCTTTCATTTAAAAAACCTCTTTAATGGCTTCATCGACTTGGGTTTCCTCTATGATCGCGTTTTCTACTTGTATATCCTTTTTGATTGCATCTTTCCCGTTGATATCCTTTTTGACTGCTTTTTCGATTTAGATATCTTCTTTGAATGCTTTTTCCATTTTGATATCCTCTTTGATGATTGCTTCTTTCACTTCGATAGCCTCATTGATTGCTTCTCCTGTTTTGATATCTTCTTCTTTCGGTTTTTCCATTTTGATATCTTCTTTGATTGCTTCTTCCACTTCGATATCCTCCTTGATTGCTTCTCCTACATCGATATCTCCTTTGATTGCTTCTTCCATTAAGATAACCTCTTTGATTGCGTCATCCACTAAGGTATCCTCTTTGATCACGTTTTTTACTTGGAAATCCTTTTTGATTGCATTTTTCCCTTTGATATACTTTTTGACTGCTTTTTCTACTTGAATGTTTGAATGCTTTTTCATTTTGATATCCTCTTTGATGATTGCTTCTTCCACTTCGATATCCTCCTTGATTGCTTCTTCTACTTTGTTATTCTCTTATTTTGCTGTTTCTAATTTGATATCCTCTTTCATAGATTCTTCCACTTTGGCTCTTATAATTCGGTGATCACTGCCGGTTTTCACCCTGTGAATCACAGAGACATCATTGAATATCCGTTTCTTGTTGGTCAAGAAGAAATCAATCTCATTTCTCGTGGAACCGTTGGGACTCATCCAGGTCCATTTCCTGTGAGGCGGCTTCTGGAAGAAAGAATTCATCATAAAGAGTCATTCTTTCTCCAGAAAATCGGCCAGCCTCTGTCCCCTGGGGTTCCGTTGCCCATATCCAAATTGCCCCACTCTCAACTCATCATCGCTTCTCATGCCGAGCTTTGCATTGAAGTCCCCCATAACAACAATAAAGTGAGTTTTGTTCGTATGTATGGCTCTACTGATTTCCTCATACATAGACTCTACTTCTTCATCTGGGTAGGGATATTATTTTTAAATCCGAACATGTATTGTTAACTAGGCGCCGTCATAAATAATGTAGTTTCATGTTTAGAATAGTAGCTAGCAATATTTATTTATTATTATATAAGGTACTCGTTTAGCAGTGTTCGTGTCCTCACTTAGGCCCTGTCAGAAAACCAGCGCTGCATCGTACCCAACAAGGTTCGAAGCAGCCCATGCTGAGACAGGGACCATTTTGTCCTCACGCAACACCACCATTGTCTGTGTTATTGTATTATTGTACACTGTTTGTGGGAGCAAATAAATGTGTTTTCTTTCTTTCTTTTTTAATGAATAATAAGATTTTTATTTTTATTAAAGATAAAACGTACAAGAACTTTCCAAGATAAAACGTGGTATAATTTTAAAACATACGTCGGGCACATTGGACCACATTGGGCCACATTCGCCGTATTATTATATAAATGCAATTACTTTGACTAAATTGGGGCATTGTCGAAATTGTCGGCCGCTACGTTTGAGATTCAAATCAGAAGATTCTTGCGGTAGATGTGATGAGGTTGAAGCGATTGAGATAAATAGGACGATACGCGAGATGTGCTTTTGAAGTGTCTGATTTGAATCTTATTTATTTCTTGGATTGTTTTTAGAGTCCTCGCAAATTTATCTACCGCATTCAGTAGCGCCTCTGTCGGTAAGATATACCTATATATAGATATAAAGAGTAAATATCTTTATTGGAAGCAGCCTAGCAGGTAACTATCGACGTCGGGAAAGCACTGAGTTATACAGAATAAATATTGCCTAGCAGGTCGTCGACTACCGACTTCGGGAAAGCGCTGAGTTATAAAGAGAAAATATCTTTATTGTCTAGCAGGTAACTACCGACGCCGGGAAAGCGCTGAGTTATACAGAGTAAATATCTTTATTGGAAGCAGCCTAGCAGTTAACTACCGACATCGGGAAAATGCTGAGTTATAAAGAGTAAATATCTTTATTGGAAGCAGCCCAGCAGGTAACTACGGACGTCGGGAAAGCGCTGAGTTATAAAGAGTAAATATCTTTATTGTCTAGCACGTAACTACCGACGTCGGGAAAGCGCTGAGTTATAAAGAGAGCTATCAAAAGCAAACTAAGCAGAGCTTGTACTATGGGAACCAGATAACTGATTGAATTACTTTGACTTATTTACTTTTCTTTGTATTTACATATTTACTTATAATATATAGAAAAACAACTAAACCCGGAACCAATATCTATAAATCATGCAAATATTTGTTCCGCGGCGGGAATCGAACTCGCTACCTCCTGCGATGCAGCCGGCTATTCGCCCATTGCACAACAAAGGTCGTCAATAGGTCGGCAATTTATAAGTACAATAAAGTATTTTCAATCAATCAATCAATAAAAAAGTTGGACGGAGCTCCGCTAATAAATACTATGCTAGCTCGGTTGGATGTATGGATGTTTGTTACTCTTTCACGCCGGAATAGTTGAACCGATTGCGATGAAATTTGGTATGTACGTAGATCATAACCTGGATTAACACATAAGCTACTTTATATTGTCAAACCACGCGTGCAAAGCCGCTGGCAACAGCTAGTACCATATATATACGTATAGTAGGGTTAGTATCAGTTGGAAATAGGAAAAAAATATTTGGTTGTCTATGAAAAACACAAATTATAAATAAGTACACATGTCTCACAATAGATAAAAATAACACTGGTTAGGTAAGGTCGTTCAGGTATATGCGCCGACCTCTTCACACCCAGATGAAGAAGTAGAGTCTATGTATGAGGACATCAGTAGAGCCATACATACGAACAAAACTCACTTTATTGTTGTTATGGGGGACTTCAATGCAAAGCTAGGCATGAGAAGCGATGATGAGTTAAGAGTGGGGCAATTTGGATATGGGCAACGGAACCCCAGGGGACAGAGGCTGGCCGATTTTCTGGAGAAAGAAGGACTCTTTATGATGAATTCTTTTTTCCAGAAGCCGCCTCACAGGAAATGGACCTGGATGAGTCCCAACGGTTCCACGAGAAATGAGATTGATTTCTTCTTGACCAACAAGAAACGGATATTCAATGATGTCTCTGTGATTCACAGGGTGAAAACCGGCAGTGATCACCGAATTGTAAGAGCCACATTGAATATGAACGTTAAACTTGAAAGGTCCCGTTTGATGAAATCTACGCTCCGACCCACTCGCGCTCATATCCAAAACCTCGAGAGCTTTCAACTCGAACTTGCAAATCGCTTTGACTGTCTAGAAGTAGATGCATCAGTGGACGAGATCAATAACAGGTTCGTAGAAACCGTCCATACGGTGGGGTCCCAGTTCTTTAAGACCCCCCGTACCAATAGACCTCAGAAACTCTCTGATGACACCCTTAACCTCATGGCTGAACGACGTTCTTTGCGACTGCAGTCTCCCGATGATGCTCAGTCACATAGGCAGCTCAATAGAAAGATTTGGAAATCCTTGCGGCACGATATTCGTACCTTTAATACATCTCGTATTAAAGATACGATAGAGCGGAATAAAGGCTCCAAAGTGTTCGCGAGAGATAATTCTATTGGGCAGAGCCGCATGACGAAGCTGAAGAGGGAAGATGGCAGCATAACGTCAAGTAAAGCGGAAGTGTTAAGGGAAGTCGAAAGGTTCTATGGACGGCTCTACGATTCGGTCACTAAACCTGTTTGCAGTGCGGCCAACGACCCAAGAGCCCAACTGACCCGACATTATACCGAAGATATTCCGGACATCAGCCTGTATGAGACCAGGATGGCCTTGAAGCAGCTTAAGAACGACAAGGCGCCGGGCGAGGACGGAATCACTTCAGAGCTTCTGAAAGCGGGTGGATCACCGGTACTTAAAGTCCTTCAGAAGCTCTTTAATTCCGCCTTGCTTGAAGGTACGACGCCAAAAGGAACGGAATGAAAAGAAACAAATGGAACGGGGGCGTGGTGGTTCTGTTCTTCAAGAAAGGTGACAACACCTTGCTTAAGAATTACAGACCCATCTCGCTTTTGAGCCAGGTTTATAAGCTGTTTTCGAGGGTCATCGCGAACCGTCTCGAATGCAGGTTTGATGACTTCCAGCCTCCCGAACAAGCCGGGTTCCGTAAAGGCTATAGTACCATAGACCACATACATACTCTGCGGCAAGTCATACAGAAGACCGAAGAGTATAACTTGCCGCTATGTCTCGCGTTTGTGGACTATGAGAAAGCCTTCGATTCGATCGAAACATGGGCAGTGCTTGAGTCTCTCCAACGATGCCGTATTGACTATCGGTACATCGAAGTGCTGAAGTGTTTGTATAAAAACGCCACTATGTCAGTCCGAGTACACGAACAGAGCTCGAAGGCGATTCCCTTAAAAAGAGGCGTAAGACAGGGAGATGTAATCTCTCCGAAACTGTTTACGACCGCATTGGAAGATGCCTTCAAGCTTCTGGAATGGAAAGGACTGGGCATCAATATTAACGGCGAATACATCACTCACCTTCGGTTTGCCGACGATATTGTGGTCATGGCAAAGTCGATGGAAGAGCTCAGCACGATGCTCGAAGGCCTCAATCGAGTCTCCCAACGGGTAGGACTTAAAATGAACATGGACAAGACGAAAATCATGTCGAATGTCCATGTCGTCCCTGCCCCAGTTATGGTTGAGAACTCGGCTCTTGAAGTTGTCGACGCGTATGTATACCTAGGACAAACAGTCCAATTAGGTAGGTCCAACTTCGAAAAAGAGGTCAATCGTCGAATCCAACTCGGATGGGCAGCGTTTGGGAAACTTCGCAACGTCTTTTCGTCCAACATACCTCAGTGCCTTAAGACGAAAGTCTTCAATCAGTGTGTGTTACCAGTGATGACATATGGAACCGAGACATATGGGTCCTTCACTATTGGCCTTATGAATAAGCTCAGAGTCGCTCAACGAGCTATGGAGAGGGCTATGCTCGGGGTTTCTCTACGGGATCGAATCAGAAATGAGGAGATACGTAGGAGAACTCAAGTCACCGACATAGCCCGACGGATTAGCACGTTAAAGTGGCAATGGGCAGGCCATATAGCGCGCAGAACAGATGGCCGATGGGGCCGAAAGGTTCTCGAGTGGAGGCCACGGACCGGCAAGCGCAGCGTAGGACGTCCACCCACAAGATGGGCAGACGACTTGGTAAGAACCGCAGGTCGACGTTGGATGCAGGCCGCTTCCAACCGCAGTTCCATGAGATCAATGAGGGAGGCCTTTGTCCAGCAGTGGACGTCCTACGGCTGATATGATGATGATGATGAAGAACACTGGTTAGTACTTGTTTAAAAAAGCCTATAATTTAACTAAAATGTAACCGACTTCAGATAACAGAAAAAGCAAACTACTGAACCGATTTCGATGAAATTTCTATGGGACCAATCTGAAAGTATATCCTTGATAATGACCTTGACAAATGACGGAGTTATGAGGTAACAAACATAAAAATAAAGCCGTAGAATTAAGAACCTCCTCCTTTTTTGAAGTCGGTAAAAAAAGAATCATCGAAATCGGTTGGCGTGATATTGAGTTGTTCGTCCATTTGTCGCGCACATACTTAATGCAAATTTAAGACAAATATGGTTTTCTCATGGAAACCATTGACAGAACTGGACCAAATTGAAATAGGACCACACGCCAAGCTTTCAAATAAAAAAAGAATCATCCAAATCGGTACTGGTGGTAGAGCTTTTGTGAACGGGCTCGAGGAAGTGGGCACCGCCGCCCTTACCTTTATCTGCCGCCAAATAGCAGTACTTGTGCTGCTGTGTTCCGGTTAGATGGTAATGGTATGTTTCTGTAATTACTGGCACATAGGCATAACAGCTAAGTCCTATAGTATGGCAACGTGTCCACATAGAGATCAAGACAACATAATACCTTGTTTTGAATTATATGTGGATATCCATGGGCTGCAGTAGCCACTTAACATCTGGTGGACTTCTTTTTCAAAATATTAATGAAAAATTATTCAATTACAAAATTGTCCACACGTCTGTAGGTAGATCAGTCATTTGGACTGATGCAACTCGCACATTAACGTTTAAAAATACATCACACTAAAAGTTTCCGGAATTGGCAATTTTCATAAACAATACTTAAAGAACGTTTTTCTCCTCTTTTTTCCACCTGATCGTCCTTCTCGTTCTTCTCAACATCTTTTATTCAAGACGCCTGAACATAACACTTCTTTCTTCACTAACTCTTTCACTGTGACAGCTATCTGCTTGTGGAACTCTCTTCCAGTGGAAATCCGCAAGGCCGCCTCTATGGGAATCTTCAAATCCAAACTCTTTAAATACTTCACCTCTCTTCAAGATACCCAACAAAATTGAGCACTTTATGTAGATATATTTGTGTATTCCGTTTATGTATGTATATTATTATTATTATTTTTAATTTTTGTAAGTTTATTTCTAAGCTAAAGTTTGAATAAATTTTCCTTTTTCTGGCACTACCACTTTCTCCACACTACACAAAGGTTAGCTGAAAGAAAATGCTAATTAGCATTAAGTTCGCCTATGTATTATTTGATTAGTGCAATAAAGATTTTTTTAATCTAATCTAATCTAATCAGTGCACTGGCAACTAGTTGTTACAAATACTTATGGCATGTATCAAGTACCTACAGTTAACGGTATTGTTATGTTACGTACGCCCGACATGAGACACTATTTCGGTTAAATTCTTGAATTTTCATCAGAGTGAGTGCGATCGTTCGTGATAAACCCCGCAGGTGTATAATAATGATCAAATGAATCACGAAAGTTTTCTTACAAAACTTAACAATTAAAATAAGAGATACAATTAGCGGTCTTATCGCTTAGACTATCGGTCTTATAACTGTTTTCCTAAGTACCTATCTATATCTATACTAATATTATAAAGAGGAAAGATTTGTATTTTTGTGTGGATGTTTGTAATGAATAAAATCAAAAACTACGGGTCCGATTTAAAAAATTATTTCGCCGTTGGAAGCTACATTCACCCTGAGTGACATAAGCTACTTTTTATCCAACTGCGCAAAGGAGGGTAATGTTTTTGTTGAAAAACTACGCGTGCGAAGCTGCGGATTGGTCAGCTAGTTAAGTAGGTATATACTGAGGATAAACTTCCGTAAAAAAAAAACTTTTCTTGGGACCGGACGGTCATAATGAACTGATCGTGCCTGGTACTTTGGATTAATCATTTATTTTTTGAAGTAAAACTTCTTTACGCACGTTTGACTTGAGGAGTAAAGTGCTGAATGCGTTACGGAAAGTGCGAACGGAAGTTGAGAGGGAGATATTAGTTAGTGAAGATAGAAAGAGACAGATTTACGTTTCGTATATTACTGTAGGGGCAAGAGAGAGAGGCGAAAGCACAAATTTTCTTTCTCTCTTTCTTTCATAGCCAGTTGATTTGTCACATATCTCCTATCCCAAATTAGCCTAAATTATACAAACTGCAAAAACAAAACACTCCTTCATGCTGTAAGTATAATACTGTTACGCCGAGGCTGTTACAGAATAAGTAATAGTCGGCTTTCTCGAAGTTATACCTACTGTGTCACAGAATAGGTAATACTTGGTGTGGAATATACCTACATACCACATTTATACCTACAGTTGCACAGATTAGAAAATAGTAGTCGAAATACCTTTATTTTTTAGATACTAGTGGAAGGTTCTGGAAATAATACTCGCTATAAATAGTGCGTGGAGACGTCTGCAGAGTCAGTCTTGATTTGGCGATACGTGCGAACATTTCGGTGACTTTTAATGGTTTATTATGTAACAGTGGTGTGATTTAGTGTGTTGTGAATCCTTGTGATTAAGATCATTATTATTTATAATTTTTAATTTTGTGTATTTATAATTTTAGTGTTGAATAAAAGTGTTATTTTGGTTAGATTGATTTTCGTTATTTTATCCCGAACCCTCAGCTCGTAACAATTTGGTGTCAGAAGTGGGATAAAATAATGCCGGTTCTGTCAAAGGATAACGTGGACGGTGTAAGGACGAGAGGTCAACGACAACAGGAAATATATGAAAGGCGGTTCGGAGATTCTCCGGTTTAAGAAGCTCGGCAGAGTCGTCATCCGATTCAGATGGAGTCAGCCGCCGCCGAATCATTGAGAGCTTCATCATCATCATCATCCATGGTTCAAGCTCCTGTGACAGACGATCTTGCTGCTATTGTGGCAATGCTCCGTCAAGATAAAGAAGAGCAGCGTCGTCAACAGGAAGAGCAGGCTCGGTTGCAGGAGGAACAGCGCCGTCAGGACAAGAAAAAGCAGCATCGTCAACAGGAAGAGCAGGCTCGGTTGCAGGAGGAACAGCGCCGTCAGGACAAGAAAAAGCAGCATCGTCAACAGGAAGAGCAGGCTCGGTTGCAGGAGGAACAGCGCCGTCAGGATAAGGAAGAGCAGCGTCGTCAACAAGAACAGCAGCAACGTTGGCAAAAAGAGCAGCGTCGTTGGCAGGAAGAACAGGCTTGTGCGATGAAAGAAATGTTCAGTTCAATGGGAAAGGAACTCCAGGGTGTGAAAGAGCAAATAGAACATCATGAGAGCCGTATTTCGGAAACTGAAACTCAGATGGCTGAGGTAAAAAAAACTCTGGGTGTACTGAAGTCTGGAGACAGCAATGTGGTTCCTCTAATTGCTGCATCTTCAGCACGAGGTTTTAAAACGCCACCATTTGATGTAAGTTCTTCGCGGTCAGCCTACAAGATGCAGTTTGAGGCCGTTGTCCAGGCCAACGGATGGACGTCGGCGCAGGCTATGACAGCTTTAAAACTGGGCCTTCGCGACCAGGCACTTATGATTTTAGAGGCTCTTGGGAAGGATGCCACCTACGAACAGCTGTTGGAAGCGCTGGAGTCACGCTATGGAGACGCACACCTGGAACATGTTTTTCGAGCGCAGTTAAAGGATCGGAGCCAGCGTAACTCAGAGAATTTACAGCAGTGGGCTCTCGAGATAGAAAAGCTGGTTCGAAAAGTATACCAAACCTCTCCAGCACCCCTTGACGGTTATCTGGTCCAGGCATTCGTTGACGGAATACGTGATTTGGAAGTGAGAGCTGCTGTAAGACTTGGACATCATGATACTCTGAAAAATTCCTTGGCCCATGCGTTGGAGGTGGAGGCCGTGCGTCAGGACCCCCGAGCTCACCGCATCAGAGAAGTGAAGAACTCTTACACTCATGACAGTCGTCCAAAATTTAGCCCTAGATGCTTCGGATGTGGAGAGAGAGGACATCTGAGGTCAAGTTGCCCAAAAAGAGAGGAGAATGCTCAGGTAAGTCCCGTCCAACAGCAGCAGGGAAACGAGTAAGCGCCAGAACTGCGGGGCGAGTGCTGGCTGGTATTGAGAAAGCCCCAAGAATTACGATCTCACAAGTTCATGATGGGAATAGCCTGACTATCAAAGGCCAAATTAATGGAACACCTTGTAAGATGACTTTGGATACTGGTGCTTCCCGTACAGTGGTCAGTTCGCAACTGGCTAATCAGTTTCTGGGGAAATTTAACAGTAGCCATGAGCGAATTCAGCTCCTGACGGCAACCGGTCTGCACATATCCGTCCAGGGTGAAAAGCGGGTGGAGGTTATACTGGGTGAAAGGCCTTTCCAGCAAAATGTCATCATTGCTGATATAGTTGATAACTGTATTCTGGGTTTAGATTTCTTACGAGAGCACCATTGTAGAATTGATATAAATCAAGGAGTTTTACAATGTGGAGAAGAGGAAATCTTTTTGGAAGGTGGGAGATCATGGGTAAGGTGTACTGTCTGAAGAAAATTGTTCTTCCGCCAAGATCAGAAACCATTGTACCAGTAAGCTTGCCACGAATTACGGGAGGACAGAATCAATGTGTATTGGTGGAAAGATCGGACAATGGCTTTCCGTAGATTATGGCTCAGGCACTAGTGAGGACCACAGATACTGCAGTGGTGCGAATATTAAACCTTAGCAATGAAGAGCACCTCATCAAAAAAGAGACCTTGATGGGAACCTGCGAAGAAGTAGCCTGTCTGCGAAGATGTCAGGAATTGTCGAGTCCTAGCAGCAGTAAAGGGAATGGCAAATTCGATGTGTCGTCACTGTTGGAAGATCGTAAAAACCTTTCTAGGGAAGAAGTTGCTATGACTGAGAAAATGTTACATCGCTACGCCGATATTTTCTCTTCAAATGATGCTGATATTGGAAAGACTGGACTGGTTATGCACACGATAAATACTGGGGATGAGTTACCTATCCGTCAACGACCTAGGAGACTACCGGTTATTCGAGAAAAGGAAGTAGAGACCATGGTTGAGGGAATGATGAATTATGGGGTGATAGAACCTTCATCTAGTCCATGGTGCTCTCCCATAGTTCTAAACAAAAATAAGGATAGGAGCATGCGGTTTTGCGTAGATTATCGTTGACTTAATGCAGTTACCAAAAAAAGACAGTTATTCACTACCAAGGATCGACGACACATTGGATACACTTACCGGGATGAAAAGGTTTACAACTCTAGACTTGAAGAGTGGCTACTGGTAAGTGGAAATAGACCATAAGGACAAGGAGAAGACTGCGTTTTCTACGGGAAAGGGTCTGTGGCAATTTCGAGTCATGGCATTTGGATTATGCAATGGACCAGCAACTTTTGAAAGGTTGATGGAGCAAGTTCTTGTTGGGTTGATCGGTGACGCGTGTCTTGTTTACTTGGACCACATCATCATTGTTAGACGTAAGTTTAAGGACCACCTTCAAAATCTGGAACGTGTGCTGGCTAAAATTCGTGCCGCCAATTTGAAGTTAAGTCCGAGGAAATGTTCATTCTTCAGACAACAAGTAAGCTTTCTGGGACACGTTGTTTCACAAGACGGGGTGCAAACTGATCCAGAGAAAATCGACGCTGTCAAGGATTGGCCGATTCCTAAAGATAAGACCGAAGTCAGAGCATTTTTGGGGTTGTGCTCTTACTAGCGATGGTTTGTCAAGAACTTCGCGGGTATTGCTAAACCTTTGCACAATCTAACCGAGGAGAAACGACTGTTCTGCTGAAATGCGGAATGCGAAACTGCTTTCCAGGAATTGAAGAACCGTCTGTGTAAGACACCGATTCTTAGCTTCCCTGATACTGAGAGCGAGTTCATTGTAGATACTGATGTGAGTAATACCGGTATTGGCGGTGTGTTATCTCAACGCAAAGGAGATCAGGAGGTGGTGATCGCTTATTTCAGTAAATCCTTATCCAAACCGGAAAGAAATTACTGTGTCACAAGGAGGGAACTAGTAAAGTAGTAAAGACCTTACAGCATTTCAACAAATACCTACTAGGTCGTAAATTCCAACTTCGAACTGACCACGCTGCATTACAATGGCTCTTACGGTTCAAGAATCCTGAAGGACAGGTAGCAAGGTGGATTGAACAATTACAAGAGTTTAACTTCAACATTGGGCATCGCAGTGGAAAATCTCACGGGAACGCGGATGCGCTATCACGAAGACCTTGCTCTGAGAATTGCAAATATTGTGCCAAATATGAGTCTAAGGAAGCAGAACCCGTCAGGCTGTTGAGAACGGACCTAAGTGACGAATGGAAGGAAACTTGGCAGCAGGCACAATAGGACGACAAAGACCTTAAATATAAATAGCTTTACATTTAAGGCAAATAGCTTAATTACAAATAGCTTTAACTTTGACCAAAGATTTATTGAAATCAGAAAATTAATCAATTAAGTATATAAATAAATGTACATTACCTAATTCTAATTTATTTATACTAAATCACTTAACTCCAGTTTGTATTATAAAAATTATCAATCAATTAAAATGTAAAAGTTCAAAAGATCTCTGGGACGTGTCCACATTACTAATTTAAGAAAATTAAATTTGTATTAGCTCCACCACTAGCAATACTAATAAATAAATTTATACATGAGGGCATCTTTCCTGACCTTAAATTGGCAAAAGTGATTCCACTATACAAGAAAGGCTCTCATTGTGATGCTAACAATTACAGAACAATTTCTCTTTTGCCAGTGTTCAGTAAAATTTACGAAAAATATATTGCTAATGAGCTTTATATGTTTATTGAAAAAAACCAAATCCTAAATAATAGACAATTTGGATTCCAAAGGAAAAAGAACACAAATCAGGCAATAATTTCCTTAATAGAGAGAATTTTGTGGGATTTGGATGGAAGTAAAAGCACATATGGTTTGTTTTGTGACCTGTCAAAGGCTTTCGACTGTGTTTGCCATAGTATGCTTATGTTAAAGCTAGATCATTACGGAGTCAGAAATAGAGAAAAATCAATTTTCAAGTCGTATCTGAAAAATAGGAAACAAATTGTAGAATGCGATGGACATAAGTCAAAAGCAAATAATATAGAAATGGGCGTACCTCAAGGATCTATTTTTGGACCACTTCTATTCATACTCTACATAAATGACATTGTAGGTTGCCTTGAAAATTAGATGGATATGATCCTTTTTGCTGACGACACTACTGTAGTAGTAAGTGACAAAAATAAAAAAGACTTATGTGTTAAACTAGATACACTTATATTCAATATTAAAAAATGGTTTAGTGCTAATAATTTATAACTAAATGTAGATAAAACGAATATTGTAAACTTTTTTTTAGGTCATGGACATAATGATGTATTAATTAAAAGTATAATTGATAAGCACTTTTTGAGTAGTCTTGACAACATAACATTTTTAGGAATAGATATTGACAATAAATTTATTTGGAACAAGCATGTTGACACTTTTGTTGGAAGACTAAAGTCAGCAGTATATGCAATAAAGACCATGAGACAGATAAGTGATACAAGAACTGCAAGAACTGTTTATCATGCATATTTTCATTCTATTATGGTGTATGGTATTCTAGCCTGGGGAAATGCCTCGCAGTCCAATAGAATCTTCATACTGCAAAAGAGAGCTATTAGGTCCATATTGCAAATGAAGAATATATAGTCTTGTAGGGAAAAATTCAAAGAGCTAGGAATTATGACGATGATTGGGGAATACATCTATCACAATCTAATGTTTGTTAAATTAAACATAAACAAATTTGAGATGAAATGTGACATTCATAATTGCAATACAAGAAATAAAAATAACATTTGCCTTCCAAAACATAGACTGGTCAAACTTGGAAAAAGTTTTGTTTGTATGAGCATAAGGTTGTACAACAAACTGCCTAAAAAACTGCGGAACTGCGATCCTATTCATTTTAGTTTAAAGATAAGACAATTATTAATGACAAAATCTTATTATACCCTTGACGATGCACTCGCTGATGACCTAAATACGTAATTGTTAATGTTATTTTTTTTACGTAAATTGTTTATTTGTACTATGTTTCTTTTTTGTGTGTGTTTGTTTTTTAATTTAAAACTGTTATACAGTATTATTTTTACTTGTTACGTATGTATTTCAGAAATTGTAATGTTTATTGACTTTTCCAAGTGTGCCTACATTTGTATCGAAGTGGAATAAACGAATCTGAATCTGAATCTGAAACCTATGATTGAAAGGATCACAGCGGGTACCACGAAGCCTTTGTGGAGTAACGTTGCTGCTATGAGCATAACAATAAAGAGTTATTGGGCACAGTGGGACAGTCTGGTTATCCACAACGATGTGTTGTGTCGTAAATGGGAAAACGCTCGTGGAGATCACTATCATCTGCTAATGGTGGTTCTCAAGGCCAAGGTCCCTGACGTGCTACATCTTTACCATGAAGGATGTTCGGGAGGCCATATGGGAGTAAAAAGGACACTGTTAAAAATAAGGGAGCGGTTTTACTGGATCCATTGTAGAGAAGATGTTGAAGACTAATGCCAAAAATGTACTACTTGTGCGCCAGTGAAAGGGCCCCATACGCGCAGCAGAGGAGCATTAAAACTATATAACGTTGGAGCCCCATGGGAGCGTATAGCCCTAGATATTGCAGGACCATTCCCTGTGAGTAAAAATGGAAATAAGTACTTCATGGTCGTTATGGACTACTTCACAAAATGGCCAGAAGTTTTTGCTATCCCTAATCAAGAAGCTTCGACGGTAGCAGATAAACTAGTCCACGAAGTTTTCTGTCGTTTTGGGAACTCCCCTGGAGATTCACAGTGATCAAGGAAGGAATTTTGAATCACAAGTATTTCAGGAGATATGCCGAATAATAGGTGCCCATAAAAAAAGAACCACTTCGTATCATTCTCAGTCTGATGGAATGGTAGAAAGATTCAAACAGACGTTGGAAAGATATCTGGCCAAAGTGGTGGAAAATAAGCAAAACGATTGGGATCAGCACATACAACCGTTTTTACTGTCATACAGGAGTGCAGTCCATGAGAGTACAGGCGCCACTCCTGCGTTGGCAAATTTTGGAAGAGAACTGCGGTTGCCTGCGGACCTGATAACTGACATTCCCCCAGATTGTCCGCGTACCATTACAGATTATGCAAATGACCTGCGCAATAAAATGAACGACATCAATGCACACGTCCGACTAACTGGTCAACAAATGTCCGAGAAAATGAGGACCCGTTATGACCGAAATTCGAACAACTTGGGATTTGATGAAGGATTGCAGGTCTGGTTGCACAATCCGATACGGAAAAAGGGAAAATCCCCTAAATTACAAGCAAAATGGGATGGACCATACCGTGTGTTGACCAGGATTAATGACGTCACATACCGAATTTAGAAGGGTACGCGAGGTGCCCCTAAAATAGTTCATGTTGACCGACTGGCGCGATATTACGGGGCTAACAATGCTCGGGACGAGCATGTTTTAGGAGGAGGCAGTGTTACGCCGAGGCTGTTACAGAATAAGTAATAGTCGGCTTTTCTCGAAGTTATACCTACTGTGTCACAGAATAGGTAATACTTGGTATGGAATATACCTACATACCACGTTTATACCTATAGTTGCACAGATTAAGAAATAGTAGACAGTCGAAATACCTATACTTTTCTAGATACTAGTGGAAGGTTCTGGAAATAATGCTCGGTATAAATAGTGCGTAGAGACGTCTGCAGAGTCAATCTTGATTTCGCGATACGTGCGAACATTTCGGTGACTTTTAGTGGTTTATTATGTAACAGCGGTGTGATTTAGTGTGTTGTAAATCCTTGTGATTTAGATCGTGTATTTATCATTTAAGATAGATAGATAGATAACTCTTTATTGAATTACCACACAAACAGAAATAATAAAAAAAATAAGTACTGGGTTAAAATAAATAACGCAATACAATGGGCGGCCTTATCGCTAAAAGCGATCTCTTCCAGGCAACCTTTGGATGGAGCGAACTTTTTAAAAATTACGGAGTGCGGTGTACTTTAGCGGATACATTACATTTACACATAATATATTCTAAGATATAATAATAATATGAAGTTTTAATCCTAATACTTAATATACTTATAAAATAGACTAATATAAAAGTATATACATATAGCAAACTATACTAACAGATAAAATAAGTACATAAATAGTAAATAAATAACGCTAGGAAGATGACATCGTCAGGTAATGATGTTTCACCTTCAATTTGAAGACGTGTAAGGACGATGACCGTCTTACTTCTTCGGGCAGAGCATTCCACAGCTGAACAGCCTGGACAGTAAAAGAAGCGCTGTAAAAGGAAGTGCTGTGCGAAGGAGTTCTGAGTATCAAGTTTTCTGATGACCTAAGAGTATAGTTATTTGAAGAATGGAGAAATTCAAATCTATCTTTCAGATAGTGAGGAGAGAAGGGATTGAAAAGAATAGAATAGAGAAGAAAAAGGATATGCGTATTCCGACGATGACGAATCGGAAGCCATTTAAGCTTTGAACGGAAGGGAGACACATGATCATATTTACGGAGGCCAAATATAAATCTAATACAAAAATTTTGTAAACGCTCGAGCTTGTTAAGCTGTTCCTCAGTGAGGTCCAGATAACAAGCATCGGCATAGTCTAGTACGGGATGTAAAAGCGATTGTGCAAGCGCAGTCTTGGTGGACGTAGGCAAAAAGTTTCGTAGTCTCCTTAGTGAACCAGCTGACGCAAACAACTTCCGGCTGGTTAGTTCAAGCTGAGCCTTCCATGAAAAGTTGCGGTCAATGATGATACCTAAATTCTTAACGGTATTTATTTTCATTTTAGTGTTGGATAAAAGTGTTATTTTGGTTAGATTGATTTTCGTTATTTTATCCCGAACCCTCAGCTCGTAACAATACAGTTCATTTTGCTACAGATAGCAAAAAGTATTTACGACGTTTCGTAATTTGAATCTACCAACTTCGATTTACGAAAAAGTTCAGTTATTCCACAACAGATGGCAGGCAGCAGCAGAAAATAACTTATGAAACTTACTGTATGTGCCTCGAAATAAGGTCGACATTTCCATATAACATTATTTTTACCGCTACTCAGCCAAAATAAGACACAAAATGTTATCATTATCAATAGATTGGACCCGATTTTGGGTTTGATTATAATATTATAGGATACAAAACGGGGTTGTTGTCTATAATCTGAGGATAATCTGGTTTTTCGTAATTTCTTTTCGTTCTTGAACGATTTTATAAATTAATATTTTTAAACAGAAGTTTTACTTCAGTCGTGTTTATTTTTCAAGCTTTGCTTAGTTTGGAACTAGATGGCGCTGTGTGAAATGTCCAGTATTATGTATTATTATTATTTCTTACGCCACACAGTGAGATAAACAATTACCAATGCTAGACAAAATGCCATTCTCGAAGTAGGTACGAGTACCTACCTACAGCTTGATCGAAACCAGTATAATTAACATACCCGATACTGGTAAACAACCACACCTCCCCACACTGGGTCGTTACGTACATCGATATCTACGAGTAAAACGGCTGTGACCCCGTACAGACAGACAGACAAAGTGAAACTATATGGGATCCTATTCGGATTACGGAACCCTATAAATCATGTACATCCATGTCCGGTATCGGTAGGTAGGTACATGATTTTTAGGGCAATACGGTGGCTTTTGAGCGAGTATTCACTGATCAAAGATGGTCTGCTCATCAACATCGAAAGTAATTGAGATTTTTTGCATGTAGAAAAGAATAGAATAATCTTTTATTTGGTTCACACAAAATGACACATGAAACAATTTTAAGGAACAGTAGATACAATTGAATCCAATAAAACAGGTTCGACTTATGTGTCTGCGTACCAAAATGGCGTTCAGCTCAGCATAATGTTGGATGTTAAGCATCCAACGCTGATTTTCAGCTGAAGCTAGAAGCGAAGGTAGTGCAGCAGCTACGTAGTAAAATGAAAAATAAATAAAGTGAGTAAATAAAAGGTGTGTACAGTTTTATATAAATGTAAATATAAATTTTATAAACATACTTTTCTAAAATGCATGTGCAGTTAGGTACTCCCTCCAATAGGTCCTCTCCGTCCAAAAGTTATCTGGAAATCGCTTCTGAGTGTTAAAATGCCCATTGTACTTGTGGCTTTTTGTGGCGTACATTAAAAAGTTTTCATTCATGAATTAATAAGACTTTAAACCTATATGTGCTTCGGAATACGTATGCAAGGTTGAGAGGCGGTTTCTCCCACACATTATTCGTATGAGGACTATTTTCGAAACACCCTTTCGGGTTAATACTCGTACCTTGTGAGTAGTATTTAATAATGGTCAAGTAAATGACACTATCAATTTAAAAATAATCCTTATCAGAAATGTGATAGAAAGGACAACTTAATAACAATGTTTTTGTGTTGCTTAATGCCACTGTCTCTACATACCTACATATTTATCAACTAGGAGAGGTGTTTATCGGGTAACAACACTACTCTAAGCCGCCAATAAATAAACCGGCTACATTTACATACAAGTCCGGTAAACAACATAGGTAGCTAGCAATCGTGGATTCTAGTCCACATAAATCTGTGCTGCTTGATCGTCGTGTTCAAAATGACGGAATTAAAGGTGAGTGGCATTTCCTATGGACCCAAATGCAATCAAAATCTTATTTTACTATAATCGCCTAAATTACATGTAATAGTACATTATGATATAAGTGCAGTAAGTTGAAAATTACAGCCGAGGCGATATTGTTAGCCCGAGCAGTAAGCGAGGGCTACAAGAAAGCAGAGGCTGTAATTAATTATCAAAGCGCACGTATGTCATACGACGTTTTATAACATAGTTGCGAGGAAATAAGTAAAACTCGGACTTTCTTAAACGAATAAATCTTTAATCACTTGTTAAAGCAGTTAGAAAAATTTGAACAATTTGTAATAATTTTTACTTGTTCTTAAATTAGCGATGCGCGCGCATCAGCGCTTTTTTTAAGGCAAAGGAACAAAAACAGCCAGTATTATTAATAAAGTAAATTAATATTTTTTTGTTTTTGTTACAAATAAATGGTTGTAATTTATTGTCAAATTAATTAAAATAAAGAATTAAATGTTTATTTTTTTATATTTTACCTCCCAAAGTTAATTTTATTCATAAAATGTTGACCACTATTCTGACATAAAAACTCTTTGCTAAGATTTAAATAGTACCGTTCGTTTTAGACGGAGCATCTTGATAAACCGTACGTTTTACCTTATTGAAAAGAAACTCGTGCGTTTTACATTACAATAACGCACAAGTGCGTAATGACATACATTACGATATTGAAATTGGTGAAATAAGAGACCCTTTACGAGCAAATGTGTTATAAAATAATAAATATACAAATGATAAAAAAATAACAATCTAACTAGGTGCATAATTGTTACCGTATTAGTCGTACCGAATTGAATCGTATTAGAAATAAGATTACCTACCTACCTAGTATGGTATTGCAACAAACAAGACTACCTACCTACTTAGTATGATATTGCAACCCCCCAACCTGAAAAAAAAACGAGTGTGCTTTAGACCACACAACTGAAGTAAAGCTTCTTTTTCAAAGTATTATTTTACAAAATTATTTAATTACAAAATTGTTCACACGTCTGTAGGTCGATAAGTCTATGTTCATTCTGGACAGATGCAACTCGCACTCAAACATTAGCGTTTAAAAATATACGAAACGTAACTCTCTCTCTCTCTTTATATCTTCACTATCTTATCACCCTCTCAACTTCCCAACAGACACATAGGTACCCAGTCTAGCCAAGCTGTTCTTATTTGGCTACCATTCAGATGTATCAGAGTACGTACGTGGTGATAACTCCTACTGCTCTAATTCTACCTTCATAGTCCTAGAATCCTAGAATACCTCAAACACTAGAATTCCCTTTGTTTGCGATAAAAAAAAACCTAACCTAACTGTAGATCATGCCAACATTTGCTCAGCAGCGGTTTTCGAACCCTAAATGACTCAGTTCCATAATCTTCCTTATCTTTTTTCCTTCCCGCTAGGGTGATTTTGAAATGAAGGTCTCATTTTCGAAAAGAATTTTCATTATCAGACGTAGAACTTGAAGAGGAAATCGTAAAAACTAACGTTTACAAATATTAGTTTCTTTTTCCAGTACTTAACCGGTTTCGGTTCGGAGTTCTCATCAGTGGATCCCAGAACGCCAGGCGCGCTCCCCGAAGGGCAGAACAATCCTCAACGCTGCCCCTACGGTCTTTATGCTGAGCAGCTATCGGGCACTGCCTTTACTGCTCCGAGACATGATAATAAGCGGTCTTGGTTGTACAGGTAGATATTTATTGGCATGCTAGTTATTTCCATAAACGCATAAAACTCCGCAACTAGGCCTTACCTACTTAAGTAGAACCACAGGTAGAACCTATATTGGTGTAGTCTCATGTATAGTGATCGGCGTAGGTAGTGCTATTCACGGGAATTAATGACCGTAAACTTAACATGGATATGCCTTCTAAATCCCGGGAAATATATTTTTGTTTTATTTAGGTTTTTTAGGAACTCGTATTTTACATAGTAACTATTAAGCTTTATGCAAATACATGTTGTATTGGTCACTAAAGTCATCCCTTTCCGTCACGCTTTTGTAGCTTATCGCGGGTGAGGTGAGGACTCGGTTTCACTATACGCACACATTTGCAGCAAGTACATACACAATATGGCGCTATGTATCCTGAAAAATATTTCCGGGAATCGGGGAATAAATCCCGTGGCACATCCATATTAACTTATCATTCAGGGTCATTGACCCAAAATAGCACTACCTACGTCGATCCCTACTCATGTATTAGACAGCCAAAGATTGCTTGTCTACTATCATATTCAGAATGCTATAAGTGAAGAAACCAATATCACCAGCAGGAAGACATCTGCTCTAGGTTTATTTCACCTAGCAATGTCATTATTTAAATTATAAATCTTTGTAAATTATATTATTTAAAATTGTTATTATGTGCTTGAAATGAATAAATGAAATTATTATTATTAATGTTATGTTATCGACTTAGGCGTGTAACTAGGGTTACCAGATCAGAAAATTTTCTAAATGTCAGGATTTTGGTAATTTTATCGGGATAAATAAAAAACTAATCATTTTATTTTTTTTTACTTTAGAACTGAAATTTAATTTGATCAAAATTTAATCGGATAACTAGCTCTGCTTTAATTAGGTCGAGTGCCATACGGTTTTTCGTTTTTTCAAATGCAAGCTATTCAGAAGGCTAAAGACTCTCTCACAGTCTGCATTGCTTACAGGAATGGACAGAACAAAGGACATCATTTTTTTATTATTTAAGTCTTATCAAATATATAGCAACTCGGGAAATTAAGAAATCTCTTCCCATTTATGTATATCATAATTTTTCAAAGACAAGAGAGTGAGCTTCTTGTATAAAGAATTATCCTAAAAATGATAGCGATCTTGCAAATATTGGTTGGATTATTTAAAAAACTGTTCAGCTTTGATACAAAAAAGATTTTTCTCATGATCGGATACATTCTTTAATAATGTCTTTCTAATATTTACTTTCGAAGAATTTGTCATTCAAACGGTTTCTGTCTTATAAAAAGTCGGGATATTTTGTAGTTTGTCGGGAGTCGGGATATCATATGAAAAGTCGGGATTATCCCTACGAATCCCGACCATCTGGCAAGCCTACGTGTAACTCGTGTAAGCTATGATTTTAACTTGCTTGTTCGGTGAGTTATGTCGGTGAACTTTTTTCGATCTAAAACAGTAAATGATCATAATACCCTGAAAATTGCCAGCCTTCAGTTACTCTTTACTATATTCTTATATTCTTCACAGAATTCGTCCATCGGTGATGCACAAGCCGTTCAAGAAGTTGAATGTCGCTAAGCACTTCACTCATAAGTGGGATGAGCAGGAACCGGATCCAAATCAGGTAAAAGAGCTACCGAGTACCAAGCGGATGCGGGACTTTAGGGTATCAATATGGGTTTTCCAATTTAGGTTTTTATCAATCATTACACCGAGGTACTTGAAGCTGTCCGTAGTAGAAAGATTGTAACATTCACAGCTATTTTCATCATTATTGTATTAAGTATTAAAATATTAGTTAGGTAAATGATTACCTAACATTTTTTATGTATGTAATGAAGTTGGCGTAACTAAGTGTTCTTTATGTCCCTATGGTTTGAAATAAATAAAGGTGAAATATGAAAATATGCGAAACCTCAGTGCAGATCTTATTCCCCAGAGAGGTAAAACAGTGGGTATCGAAAATGATGATGTTGAATAAATATTTTCCATCAGTCTCGCTGGCTGCCCTTCGACATCCCGACTACCCCTGTGGACTTCGTTGAAGGACTCCATACTGTGTGCGGCGCTGGAGATCCTCGATCCCGCCATGGAATCGCAATTCATGTATTCCTGTGTAACAGGGCGATGGAAAACAGCGCTTTTTACAACAGCGATGGGGATTTTTTAATCGGTAAGTAAGCTTTGAAATGGTTTGGCCTCACTAGGGCATATTTGTACCGTAATGTGGTTGAAAACACTTTTTTTGCAAATGCGAAACAAATACGAACGAGTAATTAGTAGATACCCAAGTACATAATACCTGCAACTTGTACGATATTATTTCTCATTACTTTTACTACGACAATGGATAAATTAGTCGTGTGTGTGGAATTTTATTTATTTTTTCTGGTTAAAAATATTTACGCGATGGGTTTTCGGTTACTGTCTAGTTCTTTCTTCAATTACTACTTGTTAATTCAGTGCATAAAGCTGACAGTTCCCGAGAACCCTATCTGTGGCAGCGGCAGCTGCAGATGTTTCTGCCAAGGCGAGGCTGGAAACCAGCGTAGCTGAGCCCTCGACCTATTTACCACCACCTTCTACCTTGGTGCTACCTACAATAATGTACTAATGTTACTTAGAATTAAGCCTACTGTTGTACCTACCTAGCTTTATTTAGTAGTTATTGTACCTACCTACTTCTGTTAGCTTAATAGGTGTGTGTGTAAATAAATGCCTTTTATTATTATTATTAGTTGTCAAAGTTCTTTTTTATACTACTTATATGGCAAACGAGCATGCAGTCTACCAGATGTTAAGTGGCTACTGCAGCCCATGGATATCCACATAGAATTCAAAACAAGCTATTATGTTGTCTTGATCTCTATGTGGATACGTTGTCATACTATAGGACTTAGCTGGTATGCCTATGTGCCAGTAATTACAGGAACATACCATTACCATCTAACCGGAACACATTGTTGTAAAATAGGTTTTTTCAGATTAATTACTATAGAATTTTTTAAATGTCAAGTCCTAAAATATCAATGCAACAGCTTGTATAAAAAAGGTAAATCAAAAATATTCATTCATCATGTAAGTAGGCAAGATGCAAGAGGCATCGTCGCAAAGGCGCCGCCGATTTACGTTAAAAATTGTTTATTGTAAATGTATCGTCTATAAATATTCAATCTACCGGTATTAAACCTCTAAAATCAGTTAATACGATTCCGGATGTGTGTTTTAAATTAATTTCGTACATAACAAAACGTAGGAGAACTCAAGTCACCGACATAGACCGACGGATTAGCACGTTGAAGTGACAATGGGCAGGCCATATAGCGCGCAGAACAGATGGCCGATGGGGCCGGAAAGTTCTTGAATGGAGGCCACGGACCGGCCAGCGCAGCGTAGGACGTCCACCTACTAGATGGGCAGACGACTTGGTAAGAACCGCAGGTCGGCGTTGGATGCAGGCCGCTTCCAACCGCAGTTCCTGGAGATAAATGAGGGAGGCCTTTGTCCAGCAGTGGACGTCCTACGGCTGATATGATGGTGATGAACAAAACAGGTGGTATAATAAAAAAATATAATGAATGCATATAGGTATATAATAACCTATGTAAGTATAGGTAAATTTACCTGCCCTGATAAATTTATGGGCAGCTCAAAATAAGTCTTCGGTTATTTTAGTTCCACAGGAAGGAGCCCTGGTGATCACAACTGAGTTTGGCATCATGAAAGTGGCGCCCAAAGAAATAGCCGTCGTGCAACAAGGCATGAGGTTCTCTGTGTCTGTCGATGGACCAACCAGGTAAGAGAGAGTCACTTCATCAATTTCTCCAAAAACAGATCAAATTTTTTCAATAAAAACCATCGAATTTCGTGAAGTCCTAGAACAAGCAATGTTCGTGTTGCTGAGGACAATGACCCGCTTGCAGATCACCATACACATTTGAAGCACCCTGTAGAAATTTCACATACCTACAACTTTTTATCCGGGTTCCACCGTAACCCTACAAAGCTAGTGTACACACGCCTACTTTTATACATTTCCAGTATAAGCTGGCCTCTCATTCTACGAAAAGCCTACAAAATGCGAGGTCAGCTCATTCTGGAAATATTATAGCTTGATGTGTAGCCGTGTGTACTTGTTAGTATAATAGCTGTTATCTTCTTTTCTTACAGGGGCTACATTCTAGAAGTATTCGATGGGCACTTCAAGCTGCCTGACCTGGGTCCTATTGGTGCTAATGGACTGGCCAACCCTCGCGACTTCCTCACGCCTGTTGCTCGTTACGTTGATGAAGAGATTGCAGGTAGGTTCCATTATTGTTCACATTATTTGTGTTCTCAGGCAGTTTCACTGAAAACTTATGGAACTAAAAACATTTCTAAGTACCTACCTACTAAACTAACACTATTCTCAAGGAGAGAAGCACGAGGCGGGGCGGGGGGGGGGGGGTTATTCTAAACGTTTTTTAAAAATAAAAATTTTTCATCATAAAGTTGCCAAAAATTGCGTAGGTAAGTAAGCGTTACTGCAAGTTAAACCTAAATAAGTGTATTTATCGTAACGAGCTCCTAAATCCTATTACCTAGGCTGCCACGTGTAATCCTCCATCCTCCATTTAAACGTGATGGAGTACACATTTTTGTTTGGGTAACGGATATATATAAATATTGCTGGACAATTCACACAGCGCTATCTAGCCCCAAACTAAGCAGAGCTTGTACTATGGGAACCAGATAACTGATAGAATACTTATATCCTTTTTTTTGTAAATACATACTTCCAATATATAGAAGAACAACCAGATCCGGAACAAACATCTGTAGATCATGCAAACATTTGTTCCGTGGTGGGAATCGAACCCGCTACCTCCTGCGTCTCAGCCGGCTATTCGCCCACTGCACCACGGAGGTCGTCATATTAGGATTAAGTACTTTATTTAAGTTTTGAATAAGGTAGGTGATACTAATGATAACAAATGTCGTGTTGCAATAAATAAATGAACACTGAAATCCTATTAGGTACCTACTTAGGCTGCCACGTTAACGCGCCGGCGAACCCTGAGCGCAACTTCAATTCGGCCGCGTCAAAAACTTCGGCCTGAATATCGCTATCCCTGTTTAGTGACGAAGTTTGACCACGCAGAGCGACAGTGATAGCAATAGAACGATTCTAAATTTGATTAGATTTAAACCGTGTTCCGTAATACCAAAAATGATGACTGAAAACTTGTTGTATTTTTCTCATTGTGTTGTTACTCTGTAACTAGACGATATAATCTATGTTCCCATAACTAGGATACGTAAGATGTTGTTGTTTTTAATACGAAACAATTAGATTGAAAACAGGTCTTTTATGACGTAAAAACATGCAGAATGCGATACGCTTCTATTTCATTTTAGGTAAGTATTTTGATCTAATATATGGTTGGGAACCTAGATAAATACTATTCAAATTAAAATAATACCTTATTAAGGTAGAAATATGCTCCAATTAGAAATTAGTTTGGTAGTACGTGTTGTATGGGCGATTGTCCCTCCGGTGTACCCTTAATCCTCTATTTAATCGTGGCAGCCTAGGATAATAGTACCCCTGTATAGTTAGAATCCTGAAAGGAGACCACCTCTTGTTGGGGAAACGACAAAACAAATCTGATAGATTTTTCAATTATCTTCTTGCTGCACTCTTTTCGCCGCACCACCGCCGAGCTGCGGACTGCATTTTTTAGACTCGCCGCGCCGCTTCTTGCTCCTTGTGGTCGTCACCGACCGAAAGTAAAGAAAATATTGTCTGTTGCCTGTCTTCCCTACTAAGAGGCCGCTTTCAGGTTATGAGGTGTATTGTGGCTGTGGTGCATGTGCGAGGAGGCTTTAACTTTTCTTCGCTATGCTACCGGGATTCCAATGGAACTGTTTGATTCCAGGTTACAAAATAATAAACAAATACCAAGGCTCCCTATTCTTAGCCGAGCAGAACCACTCGCCGTTCGACGTGGTCGCCTGGCATGGAAACTACGTGCCCTACAAATATGATCTGAGCAAATTCATGGTCATCAATGCTGTGCTTTATGACCACTGCGTGAGTTCTACTTTCAAGTCCTATTTTCAATCCACTTTGTATTATTTTTGTAACATTAGATGAGTTCACTCGATTATGGCCATGTTAATCGGTTACCTACCACTCTTAACTATTGCATAACCTCACTGCCGCCAAGCTGCATAGCTGTGTTTCGGTTTGAAAGGTATGGTTGCAGGTGAAATTAGAAGTACACAAATCTTTACACCTGTATGCAAGGGCGGATCCAGGGGGAGGGTCATGGGGGTCATGACCCCCCCCCCCCCCCTTGGGCTGGGTCCAGGACTAATTAAAATTATTAAACATAATGTTTTTATATATTTTTTTGTCACAATATAGACAGTATGCCTCAAGTTGATGGACGCAGGGCAACGCAGGGGACGTTCGTAGGGTGCGTGACCTACGAGGGAAAACTTTGTTATAGCCGATGGTTGTCGCTTAACATCAGATGGGTCAAAGGCTTCTTCCACCACCAGGCCGAACCTAATAAAAATGAAAGGTTATTTACGCAGCACTAAGTCACATGGCTTGTAATTTCTAAAACCCTATTTTCTAGCGTAAAACGGTCTGATCAATGCACTGACTTTTTGGTGTGTTTTAGGACCCGTCTATCTTCACAGTGCTAACTTGTCCCTCCACCAAGTCCGGTGTAGCGATCGCCGACTTCGTCATCTTCCCCCCTAGGTGGTCCGTCCAGGAGAACACCTTCCGACCACCATATTACCACAGTAAGTTTCTTTAAAATACTAAAATTAAGTCTTAGTACGGTCGGCGGACCTAGGCAATCGTGAAGCTCGCCGTTAGACAGCGCGGCAGACAAATTACGACCATATGCAGTGACACAAAACCATTTTTGCAGTTCCAACTTCCACAGCTAACTTCACGATTGCCTAGATCCACCGACCGTTTTATTACGGTTAGAATTCCATTATGTTGGTTGGTCTTGTTGCTGTAGGCGCGCTAAAATAAAATATAACTTTAGTGCAAAAAGTCGCTGAGGACAGGATTCGAACCTGCGCGGGTAAAACCCATTGGATTTCAAGTCCAACTCCTTAACCACTCGGACACCTCAGCTGTTACAGAGAGATGCAAAAAATGTAGACAGTAGACTCGTGTCATCGACATTTATTAAATTAGGTATAAGATAAAATAAACTCTGGGCCTTTTAATAATTTACTAATTTGTTTTAATAGTTATTGTATCAATTATAAGTTATTTTGGGTTCCACGTTTGACAATCTCCTTCGTAAAAAGTCACTTATGTTTATTTGTAAATACACCTGCATCAATAAGTTCTATTTTAACTTATTGTACACATATTGTGAACGTACTATTAACAGCAGAGGTGTCCGAGTGGTTAAGGAGTTGGACTTGAAATCCAATAGGTTCTACCCGCGCAGGTTCGAATCCTGTCCTCAGCGAGCAGAAGCTATATTTTTGTAGAAAGATTTTTGAATAAAAAAATTGTTTTCAAATTCATAATTATATACTCATTAAAGACGTATTACTCACTAGCTGTTGCCCGCGACTTCGTACGCGTTACACTACTAAATGTGTAGGTAACTTGCTGTTGCAACTTGACTTTGCCTTGACATCCCATTTTTATCCCATGGGAACTGATTATTGGGATAAAAGGTAGCCTATGTGGTAATCCAAGTTATAATCTACGTAAATACTAAATTTCATCGAAATCGGTTCAGCCGTTGCAACGTGATTGAGTAACAAACAAACATCCAAACTTTCACATTTATAATATTAGTGTGATTGTATGATTAAAGTTAAGTCATTTCAAAAGACATTTGTAAGTATAATATTCTAGAACATCAATTAAATCGATTGATTTATATTTATTACTTAGTTATGTCTTCTATACTTTATATCTTAAAGAGGAAAGATTTGTATTTTTATGTGTATGTTTGTAATGAATAAACTCAAAAACTACTGTGCTGATTTCAAAAATTCTTACACCATTAGAAAGCTACATTCACCTTTAGTGGCATAGGCTATATTTATTGCTAGAAAAGATTAGGGCAGTGCCCTAAAACGATTAAAGAACATATCAATATCTACAAATAACTTCGTAATATTATAAAGAGGAAAGATTTGTTTGTTTGTATTGAATAGGCTCCGAAACTACCGGACCGATTTAAAAAATTCTTTCGCTGTTGTGAAGCTACACTATCCCCGGGTCACACAGGCTACTTTTTACCCGACTGCGGAAAAGGAGGGTAATGTTTTTTATTAAAAAACTACGCGTGCGAAGCTGCGGATTGGTCAGCTAGTACCTAATAAGTTGCTTTTCATATCATTTATTAGCTCATCAGCAACTCGTCATATCAGCTACAGTCCGTCCACTTCTGGACATAGGCCTGACCCATATATTTCCAGAGCGTCTATCTTGTGCGGCCTGCACCCAACTATTTCCATAGATAAACAACCCACACGTTTCTTTTTTTTCTATCGTGTCAATGGATTCATCATCATCGTTCACAGCCTGACTTCACCTACTGTATGAATGAATGAAAACACTTTATTATAGGTACACAATATAAACAAAATAGAAAACACAAAGCAAATATGGGCGGTCTTCTCGCTTAGAAGCGATCTCTTCCAGACAACCTTTGGACGGAGGATTTTGTTACAACAAAGATAATGGTTGGGGGTGTACATTTATTACCATTAAGAAATCCCCCTCACCTTCCGTATTTAAAGCTAGACTCAAAAACTTTTATCTCCATGAAGAGTCATGATTCATCTGATCTCTAATATTATTATTGTAAGTATAAGTATGTAAGTACATATTTATTTATTTTATATATGATATTTATTTATTTAAAGTTATTTATGTACCTAATATGTATGTATATAACTAATTTATTTTTCTATTATTAAGATTATTCTTTTTACACCTCGGCCAATCTTCCATTAAGCAATGATCCTCTCCATCCAAAGGTTGTCTGGAAGAGATCGATTTGTTAAGCGATAAGACCGCCCATTATGCTTACTTTTATTTGTTTTTTTTCTTTAAATCTGTTGTGTCTAGCTTGTAAGGTATAATAAAGAATTTTCATTCATTCATTCATTTATGGCCAAACTATTTATTAAGAGTGCGTCTAATACCAAAATAAAAATATAACTAAATACTAAATTTTATAAATAAATATGAATACAAATAGAACTGTATGTATGTACATACGGCCGTGTGTAAACCAAATAAAATATTTCTCTTCTAAACCTTTGTCTAAGTAGAACGCCGGCGCCGGCAGGATAAACATATCTCAACGTAGGTACACACGGCTATACATCAAGCTATAATTTATCAGTGTAAGCTGACCTCGCATTGTGTAGGCTTTTCGTAGAATGAGAGGTCAGCTTATACTGGAAATGTATAGCTTGATGTGTAGCCGTGTGTAAATATATTACAAAATTAATAAATAAATAAATATTGCTGGACATTTCACACAGCGCTATCTAGCCCCAAACTAAGCAGAGCTTGTACTATGGGAACCAGATAACTGATAGAATACTTATGCACATCTTTTTAGTAAATACATACTTTTAATATATAGAGAAACATCCAGACCCGGTACAAATATCTGTAGATCATGCAAACATCTGTTCCGCGGCGAGAATCGAACCCGCTACCTCCTGCGTCTCAGCCAATTCGCCAATTGCACCACGGAGGTCCTCAATTCGAAAGTGTTTCTGTCCATATGTCTGTTTATTGCGTTTTCACGACAAAAAGCTGAACCGATATCAGTTAAATTTGGCATATACCTAAGTGGATTATGACCGGGATTGTACCATGTGCTACTATTTTTTACCCGGCTGCGCAGAAGGAAGGTATAATTTTTATTGACAAACCACGCGTGCGAAGCCGCGAGCGGGTCAGCTAGTACCAAATATGAGTAACGTTATTTCGTAGCTCTCATCAGTAAGCTGAGGTGTCCGAGTGGTTAAGGAGTTGGACTTGAAATCCAATGGGTTCTACCCGCGCAGGTTCGAATCCTGTCCTCAGCGAATTCAATTTTTGTTTTACATTTTTTTTTAATTTTTAATGATATATTTATTTATTCGTATATTATTTCATATATATACGAATAAAAATATATATATATTTTAAATATATTTCATATATTTATTCGGTAACAAGATCTTAACTTAATTTTAGTAAAGGGGCGGTCTTATGACAGCCCCTTTTGGTATTACGTTCTTTTCGATACGACGGCGACGATACGAATTTTTCTCTCTTTCTCCTATTCACCAAGTTATTTTTACAAATCGATGACCTCTATAAATTAACATCTCTTGGACATGAAGGTATGATATGCCAGACATTAATCTGACAGCGTATGCTCGCTTGAAGAAAGGATACTTCGTGCTTCATCTTAGACCACATCATCGCTTACCATTAGGTGAGATGGTGGTCAAAGGAAGATATATACAGTAAAAAAACTCCAATTTCAGTACTTACTTTTCGTTCCAGGAAACTGTATGAGCGAGTTCATGGGCCTCATCCTCGGCTCCTATGAGGCTAAGGAAGGCGGGTTCCTGCCGGGCGGAGCATCGCTCCACTCGATGATGACCCCCCACGGCCCTGATGATAAGTGCTTCAATGCTGCTTCCAATGGAGAGCTCTTGCCGCAGAAAATTGCTGTTGGCACTCAGGTTCGCAAGATTTTCATGACCGTATCCCTCCTTCCCCCTTCCACATCCAGAAAAGCAGACGTACCGAGAAGTACTACCCATACCAAACGATTGGCTTCTGCTTTTTAGGGTTCCGTACCTCAAAAGGTAAAAAAGGAACCCTTATAAGATCCTTCTCTTGTCCGTCTGTCTGTCCGTATGTCACCACCGATTATCTCAGGAACGGGTGGACCTAGCAAATTGAAATTTATACCAGATACTGAGGTTTATAGTCCCTATTAGGTATATAAAAATCAAGGTCCTAAGTCCACACGATAAACAGATATGGGCAAATTTAAATTTTCACGAAAACATGTAAGTACCAAAATATACCATAATTTTTTATTATTATATTAACTTTTTTATTTTTCGGAATTTTCAGTTTACTTGTGCTGCTTGCTTGCTTTTAACCAAAATTGACAATTCTAGGTCAACCGGAAGTACCCTATAGGTTTTGGGTCGAAAACCTATATGGTAGTTCCCGTTGACCTAGAATCACGAAATTTGGCAAAAAGCAAGGTGTTAGCACAAATATAGTCGTCAGCACATATAAAGGCAAAATTCCAAAAAAGAAAAAAAATTTAAAATTAATGGGTGTTCCTATACATACATAGTGACGCTAATTAAGATTGTCCTCAGAGTTGTATGGGCGCTCATACAATTTAGAGGACTAGCTTAATCGGCACCAACCTCAAATAACGTAAATAAATAAAACTGTGCTATTGAATAAAATAAATATTTAAGTGGGGCTCCCATACAACAGACATGATTTTTTTTGCCGTTTTTATAGACAATGGTTCGGAACCCTTCGTGCGCGAGTCCGACTCGCACTTGGGCGGTTTAATTTGTTAGACCAGTATAATCTCGAAATATTTAAGTCCAGAGTGAACAGCTTCCAGCTTGAAAGTACTAAACTAATATTTGTTTAGATTGCATTCTTTCAAATAAAGGTAATTGTTTGAAGAATCTAGTAATAAAATAGTTAGAAATTAAATCCGATCACCGATTGATCCTAAACATTTACTATATCTGCCTAATCTGTTGTCTTTAATCTAATCTGGTTAAGCTAATAAAAAAAATTACGATCTAATTTCGACTGCTTTACTCTGGCAACTATACTCAGGCCATTGTAATAGGTAACATTTGACAGTTCATCAAAATTCAACAACGTAACCTTGTAACGGCGGGCATAAAATAATATATTGTTTCGTTTTGTTAGAAATTGCTTAACTTTTTTCAATTACGATTATATATTTATTGTAATCATAATGACCGATACGAGTACGAGTTCGGTACAACTCGTACCGAACTGACAGACGTCAACAGACATCAAATGTTACCTATTAAAATGGCTCGATAGTAGTACCTACTTTAAATCAGACCCACATTCTACGGGCTCTGTTAACAACTAAACTAAAATTGATCCGAATGTGATGACTAATAAATAATGATGGACATTTCACACAGCGCTATCTAGCCCCAAATTAAGCAAAGCTTGTACTATGGGAACCAGACTACCGATACAATACTTATATACTTTTTTTAAATACATACCCGGAACAATTATGTGTAGACCATGCAAACATTTGTCCCGCGGCGGGAATCGAACCCGCAACCTCCTGCGTCTCAGCCGGCTATTCGTCCACTGCACCACAGAGGTTGTCAATGTTGATGATTTATCAATTTATATATTTTTTTATACCAACAGGCCTTTATGTTCGAGTCGTCGTTGAGCATGGCTATCACAAAGTGGGGCGCCGAGACCTGTCAGAAACTCGACGCAAACTACTACGAATGCTGGCAGAACTTACCAAAACTGTTCTCAGACAAAACTAATATCTGAATAGTTGCAACTGTCTTACTAAGGCCGGCTTGCACAACAATCCCTAAACGTATTTAGCGACTAAACTTGTTTAAAATTGTGGTAACGCCATCTTTCGGTTACATAAGGTAACTTCTTTCCATGACCCGTATTCTAACCGCAAAACCTTTCCTACTTGCGCGCCCGCACCCTGTCATCATGCCGCTAGCTGTAAAGACAACAGCAGATGCAAAAATACCGCTAATTAACACTGAATTCCGCCGCAACAATATAATTAAATTGTGTTTTAAAAAAAGGAATGATCTGTAGCCACTAACTTCAATTACCGCGACTCCTGGTAAATACGTGAGGTGTGCGCAAAGGAACATTCTAGGCTGCTTCAAATGATCTCGAAAGGTAGGGCGTGATTATTTTATCGAGTTTCCGCCAATGGGGACAACAGGAATAAATTTTAATTATTTTTATTGAGTTCCGCTGTCCCCATTAACAGGCACACCGTCAATGGGGACAACAGGAATAAATTTCAATTATTTTTATTGAGTTCCGCTGTCCCCATTAACAGGTACACCGTCAATGAGGACAACAGGAATAAATTTTAATTATTTTTATTGAGTTCCGCTGTCCCCATTAACAGGTACACCGTCAATGGGGACAACAAGAATACATTTTAATTATTTTTATTGAGTTCCGCTGTCCCCATTAACCATAAGGCCAATTCGAAGGCGTAAGATCCGCAAATGGCTCCACCATATTGATATATTTTTATGATTTGATAACTCCTTAAATCATATTTAGCCAATACGTTTAGGCAACGTTTAGGTCGCCCTTAGTAGTCTATCTCGATATTTGTTACATTAAACTTATTATTCTATTCATTTGTTATTTGAGATTATCTTACATTTTCTTTAAGTAATTTTTTATATCAACTATGTAAATATATATAGTAATTGTAAATGAACCTGCAACAAGGTGAAACAATAAATAAAACAGTTTATATTTTACGTAATTTTTATTCAATAATTAGCGGAGTTTAAAATTAATTCCATTACACAAATAACATTATTATAATACCCTCGGTCAGTCGCGTCACCACACAGAACTTCCTTCACTGGTCCATCCCAATTTAGACGGTTATTATAAGAGATGACGGCACGAACCCCTGACCCACCTGGTGTTAAGTGGCTACCACTAAGAGTTGACCAACAAAGAGTTTTTTTACTAGGCTTGCGTTTGACCACGATCTCGCTTGATGATGCAGTCTACGATGGTACACGCTTGCCTAGAAGAAACCTATTCACTCGCGACTTAAAGACCCCTAGGACACACAAACTCAGGCAAGGCGTTCCACTCCTTAGCGGTGCGCATAATAAAGGTGGAAGAGAACCGCTTTGTGCGAACGGGATGTAATTCTACCATATAGCGGTGGCGCACCGCAGAGCGTCTGGTTGTCCGAAGATAGAATGGAGATGGTGGGATTAGGTTGAAAAGTTCCGCTGCATACTCCCCGAAATGTACTCGATAAAAAACCGAGAGGCTAGCAACCTTTCGTCGATGCTCCAGGCCGAGGAGCCTTGCATCAACTAGCTCATCGTTGCCTATGAGCGTCTTGGCTCTTCTCTCAATTGATTCCAGAGCTTCAAGTTGGTACTTCGCCGATCCGTCCCAGAGGTGAGAACTGTACTCCAAACACGATCGGACTTGTGCTAGGTACAAGTAGTGCCTCACCTTTGCGAGTATACCAAGCTTTTTAGCAGCCAACTGTGCTTTCGACTCAATATAGGAGCGGAAACCTAAGTTGTCATACTATGGCCATAACGTAGCACGAATGTTTAAGCGTTAGCGAAACGATAGTAATGTTTAAGCGTTAGCGAAACGATAGTAACGTTTAAGACATTTATATGAGATACATAACGAATGTAAGCATATCAACAATGCTATTGGAACGTAAATATTGAACGGAACGTGCTAATGCCTAAAGCGGGCCATACACGAGGACTCCATATCCATCACTCCGCGTGGAGCCCGGCGGAGTGAGAGTTAAAAATCGAGTACACACACGAACACGACTCCACTCCACATGGGCGTGTCATAAATTTGAGGTAAACTGTTGAGTTTATTTTTAGATAGCGCTTCGTAAAATGTTCAGATTTATTAAAAGTACTTGAACATGACCTACTCCGACGGCTGCGCATTGCCAACTGAGCGCGGATTGGATTTATTGGATTGTTGTATCGGCCACAGACGGCGAGGGATTTTGGAATGATTAGATATCCAAATATTCTATCACTCCACGCAATCCACTTGAGATTACGCACGGACGGTCGGAGTCTTTTGGAGTGTTGGCGTGTAATCTTGTGGAGTGGCGTCCTTGTTTATGGCCAGCTTAAGGGATAGAACTCACGTGCCCACGAAAGGGAAAAGATACTACTGGCATTGTTTAACTAAATCGCAATGTTAAAAAGTAGAATCCATAATAGTAGATTAGTACATAAAATAATGTTCAAATGTATATTCATCCGAGGAGATGCAGAAAATAAATAAATATTGCTGGACATTTCACACAGCGCTATCTAGCCTCAAACTAAGCAGAGCTTGTACTATGGGAACCAGATAACTGATAGAATACTTATATACTTTTTGATGTAAATACATACTTATAATATATATAGAAAAACAACCAGACCCGGAACAAAGATCTATAGATCATGCAAACATTTGTTCCGCTGCAGGAATCTAACCCACTACCTCGTGCGTCTCAGCCGGCTGTTCGCCCACTGCGCCACGGAGGTCGTCGAAATAATGTATCATGATTCGAATTGTTATTGACTTTTATCTAAACTAATTTTCTTTAATATGTATAACACTACTTTCTGGGCCTCCCTGTGCTATAAACCCTGAATCTACTCTTGATAGATCTGTAAAGGAAGTTCTTACCAAAATGATATTAAAATGTAAACAGTAACATGGAGACTTACAGGATAAAATAAATATTAATGGAATTTTTACGGCTAGCAGTGTGACACTACGGTACTCATTGGCGGTTTTACAAGTTCCGGGTGTATATTCATTGATCTTTGTCACCGCATAAAAGTGAATGTTTGAGATTCAAGTGCATATAACCCGTTTTATCGGAACCCTTCTGCCTTATCTCAGACTGAATACTGGCATTCATTTCTGCTGCATTCTCCAAAACGTCTTTAAGTAAAAGTTGTAAATAAAGGCGACTTAGAGAATATTGAACGAAATCGAGACCTTTCTATCCTTAACATTTAACTTACAATAATTAACATTAACCTTCTAGATACTTCCGAAACACTGCAAATTGTTAGAGAGATCAATTCTGATATGAATTCAACATTGTTATCCCACTAATATTGTAAACGTGAAAGTTTGTATGGATGTCTGTGTGGATGTTTGTTACTCGTTCACGTTGTAACGGCTGAACCGATTTCGATGAAATTTGCTATGTACATAGATTCTAACCTGGATTAATACATTACTTTTTGTTGACAAACCACAAGATGTTAATTAACATACTCTAGCTAAAACATCGAATTGACTTATCAACTAGGAATATTTTCACGTCTGGATAAGGCAGCGCACACATTCAAAAACTGTTTATGTTAATAGTATGCTAAATAAACAGAAGTTTGACTTCTGTTTCGTAAACTATTATGCTTGGTGTAAACCAATTCACATTGAAAGCGAGCCTTAAACTCAAGCAATTGGAAAACTTTTCAATCTTTCAATTTGCTGAACTTAAAGAAACGTGGCACGAAACTGACGCGTTCCTTTCATTGTGAAAAGGCATTCAAGTTGTGACATAAATGTTTTTATACAACCTGTTTTGTTATGTACGACATTAATTTAAAACACACATCCGGAATCGTATTAACTGATGGGTTTAGTACCGGTAGCTTGAATATCTACCCAGTAATCAACATTTCCAATAAACAATTTTTAACTTAAATCGGCGGCGCTTTTGCGATGACGCCGCTTAGTCAGTTTAACAGGTACCTACTTACATGATGAATTAATTTATTTTCATATTTTAAACTGGCCGTTTTATTGACATTTTAGGACTTGATATCAAGGTTGTTTGAAAATAAAAAATCTATGCTAATGAATTTCAAAAAACCTATGTTATAACAATGCCCATTAGCCCTACGCGTGTTTTCATTTAATGTTGTACATAACGAAACACACACAGCATATTCTTGCTTTGTGTGATCATTCCATTATGCATTTTTGATCTTTTACGTATTTCAGCAGCATTTTTGAGCCCCTTCGCTTCTTTATACAACAGAAAACCAAGTCTTGTAAGTTAGCATACATACAACAGTTGTGTGGTCGACTTCTGTGGAATTTCAGTGGGATGTGTTTTCTACCCGTGGTTCACGTTCACGCCAGATTCCAGTTCCGATGCCGGCGTCTCCGGTTCCTCATCGTTGTAAATGTTCTCCGCCATTTGCCATACCTGAAAATAAACGGCAATTTATTGTATTAATCATAAATAATAAATCATTTAATTCAAGCAACAATAAAATGGTTACAGGATAATATTTAACTTATTCTACGGCCCATAAAGATATAAATCAAGGTTATGTCATTTTGAGTAAAAATACATTATATAAATAATTGAAGAGGGATACTTGGCAAACTTTTTTAAGGCAACAAAACCTTAAAAACCGACAGTAAGACTGAGATTTGCATCAAATGTGGCTATCAGTGTCTATTGTCAAAATCAAAGGTCTACTCGATCAATCATAAGCATTTATTACATCATGACCTACCACAGATTTCAGTTCGATAATCGAAAAAAACGACTCTTGTACAACTGTACAAGAGTCGTTTTTTTTCGATTTATTAACATTCTGTGAAATAACAGATTGCCACCTTTGATTCTATAAGGCTCATATTATAATAAAAACCTATATTTATATCCTACGTAAACACTGAATTCTCGGTGTTCGGTATCCGTCCTCGGAAACGATGAAATACGACACCTTTCGGCCAAAAATCTTCCTTCATGAAAGTCAAAGTCAAAATCTTTTATTCATTAAAATCACAAGGATCACTTTGAAACGTCAATTTTACTGCCTGTGCCTTCGCTACCAAGCCAGGAAAGAAAGACAAGAAACAAGGCAAGTTGTTTTTTTAATGATCCTTTTAGAATACATTACAATACAGAAAATAAATTACGTCTAAATTGTAACATTTTGAACGAGTTGGAGCAATTTCAATCCCAAGCTTTTCTATCATCTAAATAATCCGATATTTTATAGTAGGCTTTTTTATAAAGATTTTGTTTAATTGCGTTTTTAAATTTGTTAATTGTCAGTTTTTGTACATCACTTGGGAGTTTGTTATAAAAGCGAACACCTTGCCCTTTAAACGATTTACTAACTTTAAGGAGTCTACAAGTGGCAACAGCGAGTTTATCTTTATTTCTAGTATTAAAACTATGATTATCGAATTTCAGGCGTGCATGTCAGAAATAGCAGAATGCCCGTTACGCAAAAAAGTAAGTGGGGATGTAGCGGTAGGGATTTCGGTAATAATCCACATTTTGGTTGCATTTGGTGCATACCTGCATAATATTATCTTCTGAGACGGAGCAGATGACCCAGGGCTCGTTGGGGTTCCACGAGAAGTCCGATATCTTAGCAGTGTGGCCTCCGTGGATGAACAGCAGCTCGGGGGGCCCGTCCTCAGCGTCCTCAGCCGTCTGCTCCTCGCCGATCTTAGACAAGTCCCAAACATGCAGCCTGCAACATTCACATTTAAATTATTAGTTGACGACCTCCGTGGCGCACTGGGCTGAATAGCGGCTGAACCACTAGTCTGAGTATGTAATTACATAAAAAATTTTAAAGGATTCTTATCAGTTATCTGGTTCATAGTACAAGCTTTGCTTAGTTTGGGGCTAGATTGAGCTGTGTGAAATATCCAGCATTATTTATTATTTTACATATTTATACAAAACGAGCATTCAAGTCTGTTAATCCGGGAGGGAGCAACTACGTGTGACGTCGAAACGGACTTCTAATTTAAAACATTCTTTTTGCGTCAAGTGTAAAAAGATACATAATAACAATAACCCTCTAGCAAAATGGCACCAGAATACGCGTCATTAATTTCAATCGTATTAATTTACGCACAGTAAAGTTTAAAAATTAGTTTGCCACGCCTAAGGCACAGCCTTTTCTTAAAGATAACTTGTATTATTCTCTATAAGTGAATTAGTAATTCTTAAATAAAAACCATAATCATTTTTATAAAAACGAGTTTTATGACGTAATGCGAGGCGAGACGCGGTCTGGAGCGTATCGCACTCACCCTTATAAAATTTTACTTAGAAAACTTTCGTGATTGATTTCAATCATTATTATATCAGTGCGAGGCGAGACGTTATTCGGAGCGGATCGCACTCACCCTGATGAAGGTTCACGAATTGAACCGAAACATTCTCGGTTGAAACACCGATAAGACGGTACGTGATAATTCCCGTATTTATAATAATGACCCTTATAAAAGTTCACGAATTGAACCGAAACATTGTCGGTCGAATCCAACTCGGATGGGCAGCATTTGGGAAACTTCGCAACGTCTTTTCGTCCAACATACCTCAGTGCCTTAAGACGAAAGTCTTCAGTCAGTGTGTGTTACCAGTGATGACATATGGAACCGAGACGTGGTCCTTCACTATTGGCCTTATGAATAAGCTCAGAGTCACTCATCGAGCTATGGAGAGGGCTATGCTCGGGGTTTCTCCACAGGATCGAATCAGAAATGAGGAGATACGTAGGAGAACTCTAGTCACCGACATAGCCCGACGGATTAGCACGTTAAAGTGGCAATGGGCAGGCCATATAGCGCGCAGAACAGATGGCCGATGGGGCCGGAAAGTTCTCGAATGGAGGCCACGGACCGGCAAGCGCAATGTAGGACGGTCCACCTACAAGATGGGCAGACTTGGTAAGAACCGCAGATCGGCGTTGGATGCAGGCCGCTTCCAACCGCAGTTCCTGGAGATCAATGGAGGCCATTGTCCAGCAGTGGACGTCCTACGGCTGATATGATGATGATGATGATTGTCGGTCAGAACGCCTATAAAACGCTGATACATCCCGTATTAGTTATAATAATAATATTAGATACCTTCTGTCAGTTCCACTGCTGGCAAGAATAGTCTCGTTATGCGGAGACCATTGCACCTGGAAGATCTCGTCTTTGTGCGACTCGAACGAGTGCAGTTTCAGCTTCAGATTACGGAGATCCCATAGCGCCACCTTAACGAAACAATTACGAACATTTAATAATACCATCGAGAGCCAACCATTCAAATAAAACATTAATCTAGAGTTGGGTAGAGTTTGACTTGATTTAAAGGCA
This sequence comes from Philereme vetulata, assembly GCA_918857605.2. Classification (NCBI taxonomy): domain Eukaryota; kingdom Metazoa; phylum Arthropoda; class Insecta; order Lepidoptera; family Geometridae; genus Philereme; species Philereme vetulata. The sequence continues at coordinate 7,237,098 of OU975439.1, read as the reverse complement.
AGCTGTTTTTTAGAAATTGCGCCTTCCCTAGAACTTAATACAAACGTAATGTTTGACTCAAGGTATTTGTCCTAAGCTGATAAACAGAATCAAAACCGATATCAGCTGATTGTTTCCAAGTGATCCTTCAATGAAAATCATAGAATTCACAAAAGCCGTAGAACATTTGTTGCTTTCGTAAGTGTGGAGAATCGCCATATGCATAACATTTGCAAATCATTCAAACATTTGTCCTGCGGCAGGAATCGATACCCTCTTGTGGCCCAAACGGCTACTTACCCGCCACCACACAAAGTATACAGCAATTTAAGTTAGCTAGGTGTCAGTAAAAGCGCTGATTTGATTACCATTTACGACATAGACGACGACCTCCGTGGCGCAGTGGGCGAATAGCCAGCTGAGATGCAGGAGGTAGCGGGTTCGATTCCCGCCGTGGAACAAATGTGTGCATGATCTACAGGTATTTGTTCCGGGTCTGGATGTTTTCTATGTATTATAAGTATGTATTTACAAAGAGTATATATAAGTTCTGCTTAGTTTGGGGCCAGATAGCGCTGTGTAAAATGTCCAGCCATATTTATTATTTATAGATAACATGTCTCATTCAAAACCTATGATTACTGCCTGAAACCTTACCGTTTTATCAGCACTGCCCGTGGCTAGGATGAACTCGGAATAGGGGTTGAAGCTCAGGCAGTTCACTTCGGCCGTGTGTGCGTCCACCGTGTGAGAGGGCTTCGACGTGTTGTTACACCTGTACCAAAAACATATAGTAAGAATATAAAAAGGAAATAGCTTTGTTTTTAACCTTATTCCCTGAACCTAAGGCACAAAACAGATTAAACAAGAAAATAAGTGAGAATTAGTCCGTGTCACTTCTGTTTTGCGCCTTACTTCATGGTCAGAGAAAATTAAACTTAGGTCAAACTTAAAGGTCAACTTAGGGAAAAACTCATTTAGGAATATTGTAAAATCAGTGACTTACCTCAAACTCATGAAGAAAACCAGACTACAACCAACCTCGAAGACAAGACATCCAGCAGCTTCTCATATAATAGCATACTCACGATATTAGGGGTCGCACAGCACCATGCCGCAGCACTGAGTAATGATGACTCAAGTTGAGTCCTGCTCACTGGTGACTAACTACCTTAAAACTATAAAGTAGAAACAGCTTGTCAACATACACAGACCTGGTGTCCCAAATCATCAACTTCTGATCATCGGCCACTGATCCGAATAGGGACTCATGTAGTAAATGCCAGGCTACATCCTCCACCACAGCGGTGTGGCCCGTGAATACAGATTTAGCTTCGATAACGCGCCCTTCTTTGGGTGTCGCGTTTATATCCCACAGACAGATTGTGTGGTCATCACTGTGGAAGAACTGTGGTTACAAACTGCATAAAAACACTATTTTATTTTTATAGTTTTATCCAAACACTTACGGAAAATTATATTTTTAAAACCATTTCAAAAACTTACAAGCCGGATGGGACTTGAACCCGCAACCTTCCTCTACGCACTGCCAATTGTGCTACAGGCTATTTTCACGTCAGGATTGACAGTGCATTCTCATATCAAGAGGAAGGTTGCAGGTTCAAGTCCCGTCCGGCTTGTAAGTTTTTGAGATGCTTATAAACACTTTAAAAGCTGTGAATTGAATCAAGGTCAAGTAAGATCGGTGCTGAAAGTGGAATAAATAAATAACATTAGTATGGTACTGAATATAGAGCAATTCCATTTAAATGCAAAAGGATGACTTATTGAATTGATTTCATGACTTATTGAAGTGAGGTTATGTGATACCCTAATCACCACTAGATTTATATGTGTCTAAAATTCTAGCTCAAAATGTATAATTTGTTTTTATACTTTTTAACAAAAGTTTATGTATGTCACCTGGCAGAGAGCAGATACCCATTCAGGTTTGGGTTCCAAGATAGACCATAGCCCTCTTTCTGATGCCCTCGCAATCTGAAACAAAGTTACATTGTTTTATTTTACTACAAAGTCATTGTGAATCTTGCTTTCACCCGCTGGTTACCCACCATGTATTATTAGTCATTAAGTTTTCTAGGTTAAGTTAATATAATTTGTAACAATAAAAAATTATCTATTCTATTATTTATTTAGTATAATTATTTTTATATATTTCAAAATAGTTACGAAACTTGGAGGCAATATATTTTAGATTTGAACTGTAGAAAACTTTTATTGCTACGATAAAAAGAAGAGCTCTATTAAAACTAAAATGCTATATGACACGCTCAGTGGCCACTTTTAATCCTCTATATAGAGTAGAAGATATATACTTTTTTGCGCCTATTAACAACATATATATAAAACTTTGTAGCTTAAAATACATTTATTAACAGAAATCATCATCATAAACCTATAACAGTCCACTGCTGGACGTAGCTCACTCCCAGGGTGCGCCATTTACAGAAATATCATCTTCTTTCGTGTGAATGGTAAGCTAAACTATTTTAGAGTAGTACTTTGCCACTTCTATAGTATTGGGCGTGGCTTTATTGAGGTCAGGAGGGACAGGAGCAGATGAGACATGGACTGAATCAGTGCTTCACAGTCGCATTCAGTCCGGGAGGAGTCACAGAAATAATATACAATTATTTACATGACTATGAAAAATATTACAAAAAAATAATAATATATGACTAAGTCTTGAATGTATACAACTGGCGGTTTTATCGCTAAGTAGTTATCTCTACCAGACTACCATTGGATAGAATGTATTGTGAATCAATCGTTTGGATCATTGAATGAATAGCATAATGTCTTACCTAAGGTCAGGATGACATTCACCCGATGGCTCAGGCTTGGAGGGGTGCTTAGTGTAATCAAAGACGAGAACATCAGATGACGGAGTCTTGGTGGCAATAACGCAAGGGTTCTGAGGCATGTACCTTGCCCTATTCACTTCACCTTCATGGTTGATCTTGATTTCAATGTCTATCTTGCCGGAAACTGATCCAAATCCACCAAATTCTGGAAAAGCAGGCAAGAATAGATGACAACTCTAGCTTATTCCAACCTACTACTTTAATTAAAGTTATAAAGTAATTATGATATGGACTTAAAATCATTGTTCTACAATGCAAAGCAATAAATTGAACATTCAATCAATAAGTAACAAGTTTTCCTTATGAATAATAATTATTCCATAGTAAAAATAATATAAAGATACAATCAAACAACCTAATATATATATTTTTTGGTGAGATCCTTGGTAACATAAATTTTGTTCCCCCCTGATTCTCAACCTTTTTTTTCAGCTTTCAGAGGCAGCTTTACTTTTTAGTTACATAAAATACTGCAGCACAGGCATCAATCTATGATTAAAACATTAATTTAACTAGATTTAATCACAGAGATTTACCTTCTGGTGTGTAGTCTCAACAGAATACCAGCATCTACCATATACTTCTCAACTTCTTTTCTGTTATTGTATAATGTTTTTTGTTCACCTTTATAATTTTATCTGTTCTCTATATGTTTCATATGTATTGTAATTACATATGTAAAATATCAATATATTGTATGCATAAAGAGTAAATAATGTATATAACTGTCTTTTATAACCGGCTATTCTTCCAGCAACCTTTGTGTAGTGTAGATTAAGTGATAATGTATTTAATATACATAGCTTTGTATAGTTTGGGGATAGCTAGCGCTGTGATAAATATCCAGCATGATTTATATATTACTAGCTGACCAGCCTGCAGCTTCGCATGTGTGGTATTTCAATAAAAACATTACCCTCCTTTTGGGCACTCGGGTAAAAAGTAGCCTATGTCCTTCCCCAGGATATAATATATCTAATTGCCAAATTTCATTATAAATTGTTCAGCCGTTTAGTTATAAAAAGGAAACAAACAAACAAACAGTTAGTTTCGCAGTTACTATGTATGTATTTTACATATAAACCTTCCTCTTGAATCAAATCTATTGCTGAAAACTGCATTAAAATCAGTTGAGTAGTTTAAAAGATCTAAGCGAACAGACAGCGGAAGTAACTTCATTTTATACTATGTAATGATTAATACCAGATTTTCATAAAAAAGTTTTCAAGATTTTCATACTTGAATACCTATAAGTAAAAGATAAACAACTTATTATACCTCCTTTATCATTGTCATAATGACTGGCATCAAACTGGGCATCTTCATTGGGCAGCTGGACACTTGCGATTAACAAATGATTTTGCTCATCTGATGTGTGTGTGCCCAATATCAACCTGAATGACAAAGGAATACATACATCATTTACACATGACTTATTATGATAAACCAAACAGATGATAATCTTAGTGCTTTTAAAATACATTTACATACTTATAGTGTTACATAAAAGTTTGAATGTTTTTTTATGGAGTTTTAATTTACATTTGTTATGATTTACTAACAATTAGCCAGGTCCCACATGATGAGGTAGTTGAATACAACAAATAAATTCTTCTGGCTTTGAAACATGCATGAGTCACTGAACTTCATATCAACAAATACTAGGAAACAATAATTGGAAAGTTCTTACAATGGTATGTTTTTAGTTAATTTCATGTTGGTCTGACAAATGTAGAATATATTTAGAGCATTTGTTTTTAATGCTAAAAATTAATTCTTCACGCTCTTCATTCTTCAAAAGTAGAAGCTTCATAGAAAATATGTTGTGATTGAAAAGTGCAAGTACCTGTGAACAGAGTAGTCTTTCCCTTCAGGCCGGGTGACGTCGGGCAACCACTGCGCGGTCAGAGACGGCCACTCCAGAGCATGGGTCATCACCAGGTCATACAAGAATGGAGTATTCTTCTTCCATATCTTGTATTCCTCGTTTATCACGCGCTCTTCAACCGCATCGTCGAAAGTTTCTACAAAAAGACGAGAACTTACTGATCAGGAATCCTCGCTAACCACAAAATCCAAGCTGTCAGGATGGCGAAGAAAGAACTGCTTTGCAGTGCAATAACACAATAATATGCACAACGTTACCTCCGTCTCCTTTATCGCCCATTTTATCGATAATAGAGCGCTTTGGTTGGCTAAATAGGAATTGGCAGATTTATTTGCAAAAATAACCGGCCCCGTAAAGGCGCCAAACAAAAATTTTTGGCGTTGCTCGGTCGGCGTTTGTCTTTCCTTTCGAGTTGCGTTCGTTCGACAGACATCACACAAACTTCCGGTCTATTGATTACCCAAATACGCTAATATCCAAAGTAACGCATACAAAATTGTTAGTACTACTATTTATATAAAAACAAAAATATTTTTTTTTTTTGTATTTATAAAAAACTAATATACTTTGTCATAAAACGTAATTTAGTGATAAAAGTTGTCTTGTGTAACGGATATGAAAATGATAGAATTTATGGATTTGGTTCACTGAACTAACATAAGTCTAAAAAAAATAAGTTATTCTCGTTGCATCACTACTTTTTTCGGAAGAATAGCCGGTTTTTTCAGATGCAGCCAGGGTTCCATTCATGGCAACATTTTTCAAACTGTCAAATTAATGTCAAAAAATGGCTGATGCTGCAGCAGCTCGTCGTGAAGCTCGTCGAAGAAAAATATTGGAAAATTCTGGCAATAGACTTCAAAAAATCGCTGGTAAAAGTGGCGATGACTCTCCCAGAGGTATGCTATCTTTATAACAACTAAAACAACCATTAAAAATGAAACATGTTGTTTACAAATAATTAAATTTACAGAATCACCAATCAGGAGTTTCAGGCCTGAACCTGAAAACGAGATCCCTATTTCAGCCGCTGGCAGCAGTTACAGTAAAACATCAGAACAAAACGGTATCCTTCGCAACGAACCAGACCCATTTCGATTCATACCGGCCAGTGTTGAGTTCGACGCGGCAGGTGACATTGAGGTAGCGAGTGATTTGGCACATCTTGTGTCTCCGACTCCTTCAACGGAACAGGCAGCAGTAGTTGTAGTGCCCATCTGGGAGAAAATCACTTCATTCAAATATGATATAGTGCTCCTATCTTTGGTCATCCAAATGTTGTATGCAATGTCATTGATAACTTTTGATAGAGGTGCTTACTTTTTCCTGCCTGTCATTGTGTACATTGTTACAAAGTTAGTCTGGTTCCCCAAACAAAATACTTCAAACATTGCCAATGTACTGCTACTGCTGAATGGCATATCGCAGTCCAGAGTGAGTAAGATATTATACCTAACAGAATGTTTTAGTGTCATTTGTTGTGACACTTTTGTGTATCTATTTACAACAATTTGCATACAATCACTGTGGATTACTGCGAGGGACTTCCTAGTTACATAGTTCAATGTGTCCCCCTGTTGTGGGCATTACACCGACTGAGCAATATAACAATAGCTGGCTAGTAATTGACCTGCATTCAAAATTACAAATAAAAACATTTTCATTTGGCTGTACAACCTACTTTCTCGAATTTACAGCCTAGAGGTAAATTTTGTGTGCAGTTCACTGATTTTGATTGCTTGTGCCTTTACTTATAGTGAGAAGTTTTGAAATGTGTGCGTTTTAGTCACATTGCCATTTTTAGTTTTATATTAGAACCAATTTGTACATACTAGCTATTGAAAATGGTTTAGTTTAAATAAACCTTGTTATATCTGCAACTGATCTGTATGTATCAAATTCTATTTCTTCAGCCTGTACTCTTTCAACTATGTATATAATATCAATATTAACTTCATGCATTTAAATTGTATTTACTTCCAAAATAAGTCATATTTTGTAACATTACAGAAATAGTATACCAAATTAAAAATGCTGTTATATAGATTAGGATGAGGACCTCATTTACTATGACAATATGGTGTGGTGAAAGCTATATTGGCCTCAATTGGTGAATGAGACTTCTGTAATAACGCTAAAGCTGTTACCTACTAATATTTGTACTGGTAGGGCTGGGGCACACTAGACTTATTTCAGCATTTCATTCTGCAAACAAAAGTTGTCTAGTGTGCTCTATCTATTAATAATGTTGCATTTTATAACTGAAAACATATTTGTAATAATCTTTCAATACATTTGATAGTTAAAAAGTAACATTGGAGCATATCTTGGTGACCTAATGACATCCTAAGATTTGCTTCAGTGAAGTTTCCCTAATGGTTTATAGTTTATAGGTGCTGGCTACAATCAAAATTAAGCTGGTAAAACAAATACTTACCAAAGAATTAAATATGATGTTAAATTGTCCACAACTATTTTAATACACTTTTTATCTACCTACATAGTGCACTGCACATTTCTGTACTAATTTTATCGATTTTATTCTAAATATCAGCTTAATTCAGATTGTAAATCAATTAAAGGTAAAGCAATATTAAAATAATGGATTGTAACAAATTTATTTATATTTTGTAACACAACAGTTGAAATAAAAAATTTTTATTCCATTTTGATTTTTATTACTGGAAAAATTACGAAGTCAGCTGAAATAAAATAGGAACAGATTAGTTAGATATAAACTATAGAAAGATCAGCCACTAAACCAACACAGTACAAAGTAACTGTTAGTAAAGTTAAATGCGAGTTTAAGAGCCAACCCTGGCGTTGAAGATTTTGAAGGCCAATGGCAAAACCCTCACAAAGCCCAAAGCAAGTGTGAAGTTTAGATGGGATAGTATAGGAAGCTTTCTCTTGGTCAAAAAACCAACAGGAATAATTTTCCTTGTGGTTGTTTAACCACAAGGAAAATTATTCCTGTTTCCTGTTAAAGCAGTTTTGCTTGGATAAGAGAAGATATCTAACAACCTATTGCCCTCTACCACTGGATGGCAGTAGTTCGGTAGGTTTTTTTTTCACAAGAACCACAAGGAAAATAATTCCTGTTGGCTAACATAAGTAAGACTAAAATGCTTGACCATGTGGAAGCACTGTCTAGGATTGAGGCACTTTGGTCAGCTGAGCAGAAATCTAGAGCAAGAATTCCTGACCAAGTCTGATCAACCTATTCATTATCTAACCCTAATTATTATTGATGTCAAATCTAAATTAATGATCTTACGTCAATGAAATGATGGCAACAAAATAAAACGAATGTGCACTTTACTTAAAAATACTTATATTACATCTACAAAATGTCAAACAAAAATGCATCATCAAATAGCAGAATGTACATGATTTTTACATGGAAGTAAACTAAAACTTAAAGAAACTTTTAATACTACTTATAAGGTCCTTACTCTGTTTAGGATTTGAGGTTTGTGCAGCATTATTGCCTTTTTCACCCGTGCTCTGACTTCCCGCTAGCTTATTTCTCATTTCTTCACTTTTAATATTACTTGTGTTCAAGTCACTCTTAGACTGCGCTATTTCTAAATGGGGTTTAGTCTTTTTTGGACTAGAACTATTCTTAACAATACTTTGTACAGTGTCCTTAGCTTCTATGGAGTCAGTTGGTAGGTCAGAGCACCCGAGTTCCTATTCTGATTTTGCCACTTTCTTTGGCTTCTTTTCCCGGACAGGTTTCGACCGGACGAGGTCTGAGCGGCCGATTGAAATCATTTTTATTTCCCATGCTTGCATATCTTTCCTGGAAAATAAGGAAAAGAATTACCTTATTGATGCAATAGAATACTTTTTAGTAATAATTTGACTAGAAGATTCTGGGTGACAGTTTTCAAATACCATTTAAATCTTATAAATTTTCTGATCAGCATATCTCTTAGCACAAGATTGGTCGCTATGGAAATCTATGGAGAGGCCTATGTTAAGCAATGATGTCCTATGGCTGATATGACGACGATGACATCCCTTAGCATAAAACTATTCATCATCATCATTAACAGCACCCGTAGTGACTGGTGATCTGTTACTAAATGTTACTATGATGTAGTATTCTGACTGATTTAGTGGTATTACTTTATACTCACATATACTGTTTCATCAAGTCTTGCGCCTGTTTCTCAAGCTTGGATTTCTCATTTGAAGGTAATTTCGCCCACTCTGTCTTCATCTGCTCTTGAAACTCTTTGAGATTCTTTCCTTGGAAGGAGTCTTTTCTAGATTTTATGTATAAGAAGTAGGAGGACATTGGTTTCTTTGGTTTGCCAAGTTCTTTGTATTCCTGAAATTTATGAAGTACATTTAGTGTATTTCCTATTTAATTGGCAAGTTAGCTCTTTCTTAAATCTCTTTAGCACAGTTTTTTCCAGATAAAGTAATGTGGCTGGCTCAGGCATATGCTATTTAATTGCATTAGCAGTCTGAAGCAGACTACTTGCACTGAAAAAATTCAAATTTTATTTATATTTATTTGCCATGGCAACAACCAATGTAGTTTTTCAGATAAATATTGATTTTTTACTTACAGCTTTTAATTTCCTTTTCTCCTTGGCCTCTGCCATTTCTTCCTTTACTCTCTTGATATCCAATTTCTGTTGTTCTGTGAGGGAGCCTTCGTACATTGCCTTTATTTTTCTATAGTCCTCTAAATCTTTTGAGTATTCCTTGGTCATTTGTGATTTTGTCTGTAAAATAATTTACCAATATTTTCTTAGCGAATCGAGCTGATAAGATTTGTTTGATGCAACGGCAGGGAGTAAATAATTGTGTTGCCCAAGATATATTGTCAACTTGAAAGAAGAGATTAGATTGTTTTTCAAAGTTTTGCCAATTACTGAACTATAATTACAACTGTAAGTGTTCTCAAACGTTATTCTACAGAAAGTAGCTCTAATACTTATAAGAACTCATATTTCCTAACCATATTATGAAAATGTTGTAACAATATAAATTAAATATTTTGATAAGATTGATTCTGATATACTATAATAAAGCTAACTTGAAGAAAGCCATTCGTTCGTTATCAAAAATAAACGAAGTTACCTCTAAATCTAACTCTTGCCAATGCTTCGAAGTCCAAGTAATGGCCTCCTTGGAACTTATACCAGGGTTTTTAGCCAATAGGGCCGGCCTCATTTGAGCCATAAATTTAAAAAATGGTGTCAAAGGCCGCTTCGGCTTTTCGAGCCCTAACTTGTCTTCTGCAGACTTCTTGGTATAGCTGCATGATTGTATAGCACCCAAAAAGTTCGTTCTGAAAATTTTAAATGAATCTTCGTATATAGCAAGCCTTGCAACGTACGAACAACGTGAAAATACATAAAATTACAATTACTAGAGAGATGTGCAACCAGAAACGAGTAGAATCATAGAAATCTTTTAAGTTTTATAAAATAAACAACGATTTTTATAAGCGTCCTAACCTAAAACTTACCTTCCATGTAAAACGGTTTTGTAGCTTCCTATTACGAGGTTACTTAAACGATGCAGTTGTGTAAATGAAGACATCATTTACATATACCCTATCTAACAGAAATTTAATTTTACTCAACAAATAAGAAGAAATTCTCGAAAAATGGACGACCAAAACGCGAACGCAAAGTTCCCTTTGTTTGTTTGTTTGACGGTTGTAATAGTTTGATATCATGTCATGTCAATTGTCAAGTCAATCTTTTTTCTGGCGTCGCATTTCAGCTTCTTTCTTGCTTGATTCAAGCAAGAAAGAAGCTGAAATGCGACGCCAGAAAAAAAACCGGCCAAGTGCGAGTCGGACTTGCGCACGTAGGGTTCCGTACCGTGTAAAAACGGCAAATAAATCACGCTGCTGTATGGGAGCCCCCCTTAAATATTTGTTTTATTTTCAATTAATTATTTATATTTTAAGTGAATATATAACTAAAAATTCTGTGAGTACACACGGCTACACATCAAGCTATAAATTTCCAGTATAAGCTGACCTCGCATTGTGTAGGCTTATCGTAGAATGAGAGGTCAGCTTATACTGGAATTGTATAGCTTGATGAGTAGCCGTCTGTACCTATTTCAAGTATTTCTGTTGTAAACTCGCAAACGAACTATGTACTTCTTCTTAGTAATATATTCACTTAAAAAATAAATAATTAAATGAAATCAAAACAAATATTTAAGGGGGACTCCCATACAACAAAGAAGAAGAAGAAGAACGAACTACTGACCGAGATATATGTATATATTTCATGCACTGGCTATGAGAGGAAGAGAGAAAGAAAATGTGCGTGTGCACTGCTCTCTCTTGTAGGCATGGGCGTTTATTCAACGGACTAGTCGAATCAACCGTTGATTAACATTCGACGCTTCAACGGTCTATCGTTTATTCGTAGACTTGTTGAATTCGTAGACGGTTGAATAAAATGTTGAGACGTTTGTTTCAACTAGAGCGCGACGGCTCGACGCGTAAACATAGTCGTATAATACGGGAACGGTAGATAGATGGCTCGACGCGACGATAAAATAAATTTGAACTTTAAAGTTACGTAGGTAGCGTTCATATTTGAATAAATAGTTATAGTGAGTTAAGCATTTATTAAAATTATCCTGTCGATTAAAGAAAAAGGATAGCAATTACTTAACGAATAGACTATAGGTCACGTTATGAACTAGTCGAAAAATTCAACTACTTGATCGACTAGTCGACGATCGACGATGAACGGTTTCGTTTCGTTTATGAAAAAATCGTCGACGACCCATTCTACTCTCTTGCTCCTATAGTGTGATACAAACATTATTAGGCCGGCACTGTGTCGAAAGTTACCTACCTTACGAAACTTTTATTTTTATTTAAATTTCCTTGCCTTTGGCAACTGACTTTGACAATTCACTTTCCTTTGTCAATCAGAGCATGACAGAGCAACGCCATCTGTTAGCAGTTATAAAAACATGCCCGAGTAAACCCCTCAAATTGTGTGCAATAAAAAACTTTGGTGGGGTTTGACATTTTCGACTACTATCAATAGATGGCGCTGTAAATGTTCATTTATTTATATTTTAGCATTTTTAGCACCAACTATAGGTAAAAAACATGCCCGAGTAAACCCCTCAAATTGTGTGCAATAAAATACTTTGGTGGGGTTTGACATTTTCGACTACTATCAATAGATGGCGCTGTAAATGTTCATTTATTTATATTTTAGCATTTTTAGCACCAACTATAGGTAGCACCGGACGGGATAATGATCGATCGAAGCGAGATCTCCAAATAAACCTGGGCAAATTGTATGTAAGTATGTTTGTTTGTGAGAGGATAACTTTCGAAGCGTTTATCTGATCATCGTGAATAGGTATATATGAAAAATTGGTATATAATATACCTAGGTAGGTAGTGATGGCACAATTTTGGTGTGACTAAATGAGCTAAAAATGTGAGGGGGTTGTTGAGATATTGGCAGTGGCGTAGTTACCGGAGGGCTAGACGGGGCAGTGCCCCCAAGCTCAGGGGGACCTTCTGACTAGAAGTGCGCGCCGCCGTCATCTACACCCAGCGCGCCGCCGCCGCCGCCGACCGTTTGAAATTTCGCGCCGAGAGCGAAATGTCATGTCATATCAAAAGACGCGGGCGTGCGGGACAAGAACACGCGGGGGGCACGGTGGGGGCCCGGGGCTTTTCTACGGCAAACTCGCGACGAAGCTCAAGTTACTCAGCCAGCGACCAGCGAGCGAGTGTATCTAACTATAATAAATACTTTATTTTTGATTAGGCGACAAATACTTAACTAACGTGATTTTGATTTCAAATATGGCTTCAGATAAAGATATTGAACACTTATAAATTAAAAAGGTTTACGGTGTCAATTCTTTTCAATGCTAAAACAAAAAGTAGTTCATGCTGGAAATATTTCGGGGATTTGGTTCTCCACGATGAAAATGAGAACAAGAAAAAGAAAGTTTTGGAAGACCTTGTGTTCTGCAATGTTTGTTTAACTTCGAAGAAGGATGAGTGTGGCGCGGACATTTCATTGGGATCGTAAGTACCTATACCTTGTTTTTATATGAGTGAAGTGAAGTGAAACGTCAAATTCTAAGTTATTTATCTCATTGTTTTGCAAGTTTAACTGTAAGATACGTATGTATCTACGTACGTAAATGTGAATAATTGATAAATATGTACGTTACATGCAGGTATGTTGCAGACGTTGCAGTTAATTTCGCAAAAATATGAGATAAAAAACTTTTGAGGTTATAATTTACTCCATTCGTAAAAAAACAAGGTATACCTACATATTTGATTGCTATTGTTGTGACTTGTGAGTGTTTAATTTCAATGGCTTTCAATGATTTGGTGTGATGAGCTTATCGCTTTGTTGCAGAGCAAATATTAAAAAATATAGCAAAACGGTGATCACAGGTAATCTAATGCGACACCTTCGAGACGAGCATAAAATTCGTTCAGATATTGACGTAGAAAAGGCGAAAACGAATATAAAACAATTTTTTAATGACCGCATTTCTAAATCAACTTTGCCTGGTGTTGGTCGCACGGAAAATGCACCCAAACCCACTATCGACAAATGGCTATTGACGAGAGATTTAGCTTTGTGGATGTGCAAATCTTTGATGCCGTTTGATTCTATTGCTGACGAAGGGATGATCGACTTTTTCAAGGTGTTTTTTAATGTTTGTTAATAAATATGTGTTCTTTGATTCATTAGTTCATTACTAACATTTTGCTATGTATGCATATGTATTTCAGAAATATGACATAATAGTTTCTAGTTCAGATTTGCCCTCACGCGATTCTATCAGTCGTGCTGGATTGGATGATATTTATGAAAGTATGCTTGATAACGTGAAGATGCAAATAATATGTGACAAAGCATATCAACTAGCACTCACATTTGATTTGTGGACAGATGGCTATAGGCGGCTCAATTATATCACGTTTACGCTTCACTATCTCACTAACGGTAAATATTTTTCTTAATAATACGTTCTTTGTACGTAACATTATGCTTTTGTATAAGGTGACCCGTGGCTATTGTAACTATGGGGTTATTGTAGCTTATTCATTTATCTTTCTTTTCATAAAACATTATGAAAAAAATCCATATTAATATTACAAATGGGCAAGTAACTCTGTCTGTCTGTCTGTCTGTTACCTCTTTATCCTTAGACTGCTGAACCGATTTGGATGAAATTTGGTATTGAGATAGTTATTTCGCTTCCATGCTGGGCTGGGAAAAAAAAGAAAGCGGCTTCTCTTCCCATCCATAAGAGAGTCAGAAAAGGGATGGGCGAGATTTCGGAGATTATTATGTATGTGTAACGTTTGCTTTTTTTTCTACATTCACAATTTATCTCACAAATTTTTCTCAGACTTCGAACTGAAAACGTTCACTCTCAAAACTGAACTCATCGAAGGAACAAAAAGTGGAGAGAATATTCAAAAAGTTATAGACGAAACTAAAAAGGAGTTTGCACTAATCGACAAAAAGATTTGCAGTGTAACTGATGCAGGAGCGAATGTAAAACGAGCTGTTAGACTAGCAAAAATCGATGGGCATCTTTGCTTAGGTCATGGACTTCATAACCTAGTGACCATTGACGGAATAAAAAACACTCCTCAGATATGGAGTCTCGTAATAAAGTGCAAAAAAATTGTAAAAGCTGTCAGGTACCGATTACCACAGTTAGAAAAAGAAGCCGATACTGAACAAAAGCAATTAATAATTTCACTAGAGTCAGCTGCTCAAGCGATCGAAGAAGACGAAAATGATCCTATTTGCGAAAACGAGGAGGGCCATGAAATAAAAGATCGTCCTCTATTTGGTAATTTAGAGCACATTCCCAGCGTTAAAACGTCCACACCAACACGTTGGCATAGTATTTTAGAAATGTTGGAGAGTATGGCACATTGCTGCAACCGAAATCCCATTAATAACATTTTAAAGAAGATCGACCAAGATGATTTAAAAATCATTCAGACGGAGTGGAACCTGTTAGAAGACCTAATTAAATTCTTAAGGAAGTTCCGAGATGTTGTTGAGGTTCTATCGTCACAGAAGAAATGCACAATCAACCTCGCTCTCGTTTTCAAAACAGAAATTAAAGATGTGCTCAATTCATTTGGGGACGACGATGAAACTTTGATTATCTTAACCCTAAAAGATAATATGTTAGCTAGCCTGGATAAAAGATTTCCCACGACGAAAACTGTTGTCACTGCGGCACTGTTAGACTGTCGCTTTATGAGGCTTAAAGAAATAGAAACTTATCTTGATGCTCACCAGAAGACACCTGCGTCCTTTTTAGCAGAGTGTGTCAATGAAATAAAAGGTGTTGCTCAAGGTAGAGATGGAGATCTTCAAGAGACAACCCCAACTGCCAGTACAAGCAAGCAAGTTTCTTTACTAACTCAACTTTCTCGCAAACATAGCTACACATACCGTGACTCAGTGAATAATGATGATATCGACCAAGAGGTCTGGAAATATATAGCAACTGCAGATCCTGGGGAACTCGAAGATGGAGATCTCCTAGCCTACTGGAAATCAAAAAAATCTGCATATCCGTATTTGTCATCTTTAGCACGGGCAGTACTATGTATACCTGCTACTAGTACTCCCAGCGAAAGAGTATTTTCCGTAGCTGGGCTTGTTATTACGGCAAAAAGATCTCGTCTAAGTCCTCATAGACTGAACAAAATAGTTTTCGTTCATGACAATTATAATAGTTGTAAAGAAAATACCAAGGAATGATTCTTGAGCTCTTGTTTTTTGATTAAATACTTTACCTATTAATTTACTTTGTTTGTCTTTATCAACCTAATTTCATATTCTTAAAAATTATATCGAATGTTTGACGCCGCCGGCGTCACGCCGCCGCTGAAGGTATTTTGACGGCGCGCCGCCGCTGGCTTTTTTTTACTCGGCGCGCACTTCTACTTCTGACTCTGACTTACAAACATGAAGTCCGTGCTTACAAACTAATAAATTGAACTAGTGAAAATTTCTCCTACATTCGGTATATAAATAAACCAGATTCCAGGAACGCGCCTTTAATAATGGCAACATTTTTGTAAAAATACCGGTGTAACTAGTATTAAATAACATTTTAATCCACTTTGTATGAATGAACGCAATAAAGCACTTACTGAATATAATTCCTCATATTATTGTTAGTCGAAGAAGGGTAAATAACACATTTTTTTTATAATAGTAAGTAATTTATTTTTATTACACTTTACAATACCTAAATAATAACATCCTAACACCCTAATACATATAGGATGCTCCAAAATATGTACGCTAACCCGAAAAGAGGTCTTTCTGCCAAAGAAAATGAACAACTTATCGTTAAAACAAGCGTTTCAACATCTTTCAAATCAGCTGGTTTTTAGACTTTACAAAACGGGTCATTCATCTAAAATAACTGATATACTGTTATGTAACAAATTCAACAGATTTTTTTATCAAGAGATACCTACTACAGAGAAATACCTAGGTACATTGTATTTAAAAAAATCCTAGAACAAACATGACGTCGTAGCCCGTAGGTGAGGTCAACGACCCCTTTTGGGTTATAAATTATAATATATGTTCAAACCACCTATCAAGGTCCCTCCACTGTCTCGGAAACGTACTGTACCATCTTAATGCAGAAACGTACTAAACTCAAATAAATCCAATCTAAAAGTTATACATCATTAATGTGATTTAGTCGTTTTTATTTAAATGTGAGTCGCTCAACGAGCTATGGAGAGGGCTATGCTCGGGGTTTCTCTACGGGATCGAATCAGAAATGAGGAGATACGTAGGAGAACGCAAGTCACCGACATAGCCGGATTAGCACGTTGAAGTGGCAATGTGCAGGCCATATAGCGCGCAGAACAGATGGCCGATGGGGCCGGAAAGTTCTCGAATGGAGGCCGCGGACCGGCAAGCGCAGCGTAGGACGTCCACCTACACGATGGGCAGACGACTTTGTAAGAACCGCAGGTCGGCGTTGGATGCAGGCCGCTTCCAACCGCAGTTCCTGGAGATCAATGAGGTAGGCCTTTGTCCAGCAGTGGACGTCCTGCGGCTGATATGATGATGATGATGATGAATGTAATTTACATAAATAAATAAGTACTTATACATACTTTATTAATATTTAGGTACAACTAAATATACACGGTGTCCTTTAAATCGCTGTTTTCCCAGAACAAACGTTGTTCAGTCAGACCATGGTCTACAAAGGGTTTACCTATAACCTTAAATTAAAAAAATGAAATCGGTCTTTGAAAAACATAAAAACTGAACATAAAATGTCTATTTTAACGTTACGCCCAACAACATGCCGCCGTATCGTCACAAAAATAATAATAGTAGGTACGCTACGGCTTGCGTGCCAATGAACTTTATGTCACGGCTAGTTTTTGAACAAAGTTATACTTATTTGAGAAGGTCTAGATTTTTTTTTAATTCTCTTGTTTGATGCCATAAACTGTTAGTAGACCATGGTCTGAGCAACGTTTGGTATGGGAAAACGGTGATTTAAGAGGAAACATCAAGGGCTAGAGAATTGAAAAAAAAGTAGGTATTTGTAAAATCTATTGCTGTCGCGCAGTATGGCGCAGTGCCCGAACAAGCGCGATAGATATAACTGCAGCTTGGACCGAAAATACCTATTAAAATTACACAAAATCAACGATTCGTAGTCCCCTGATTCCT
Organism: Philereme vetulata; assembly: GCA_918857605.2. NCBI lineage: Eukaryota > Metazoa > Arthropoda > Insecta > Lepidoptera > Geometridae > Philereme > Philereme vetulata. Next base: position 7,219,603 of record OU975439.1, on the reverse strand, counting down.
TCTCCAAAACTTGACTGATTTAACTACTTTCTTCATTATAAATTAAAGATAGGCTTGGACCGTGTTCCTGTGTTTTCCTTTTTTTATATAATCTAGTCAAATTTGTTTTCTGGATGTTTGAACACAGCGGAAAATCTGACAAATTTTATACGTTTTTGAATGTTCATATCTCTTTTAATAATTAATTTATGAAAAAAAGGAAAACATAGGGGCATGTCAATAGTGGCCATAGATTATTAAGAAAAAAATTATTGCTGTACTGGCATTATCCAGGGAGGAAACAGGGGACTACGTTTGTATGGAAAAACGGCCCTTGTGTTTCCTCAAAGGACACCGTGTATAAATCAATCATAATCAGTTAAGTAGATAGGTACCTACCTACTATCTTAATAACTGCTAAGATAACTACATGCGTCCATACCTATTTACAATAATGTATATTTACCTTATCCTTACTATGTAATACTTAGATACCTACGTACTTATTAAAATTTCAGTCATTTATTTACAGTATGTTGGCAAGAAGGGCTTACATGCCTCAAGCAAGACTGGATAGGTTTAATTTACATTATCAAGGTAGATCTTTTGTATGCATACGCTACGTCGTTATAAAATTGTAGGCTTTCTTTATAAACTTGACTTACGTAAAGGGGAGATCCTACATGATACAAGTACTGCTTAATGTTGTGATATTAACAGAACGTTCATAGCTTTGCATATCACGGACTTATTATTTATTTAATACTTTCACACCAAACAGAATAGTGCTAGGACTTAATGCTAATAGCATTATCTACCAGTCATCCCGGTGATGCTAATAGAAGGTAAGGAATGACATAGAAAAAAAGGTATTTCAAAGCTACAGAAAAAAAAAGAAAAATACAGACATACAGAAACTATAAATACATACCCTAAATAACTAACGAGAAAACAATAATAAATGTCTAACATATTAATTATAATACACGGAATTCACGGAATTGGCCCGAAATCGCCTAAACAAAGGGGTTTGTGCACTCACTCGTACTCGATTCGTTTTCGTGATTTCACGAATCACTTTGACCAAAAGGTTACATTATCTAGTTCTCTTTCTAACTTGAATAGTCTAACTGTTTTACTTGGCTTGGGCGCTGTTAGATAAAATACTTTATTGCACTCCATAAATAACAAAAGAATTAAAAGTAACAGCGTTCAAATGAATGTATACAATTTGCGTTCTTATCGCTAAGTAGCTATCTCTACCAGATAACCTTTGGCTGGATTGGATCATGTGAATTTTACCTAGGGTACCAATGGTGTATTCATACATATGTACATACATACTTTAAAATATATATATGTATATACAATAAAAAAGTATATATTCCTAGTATGGAAAAGATACACCTGACAATAGTGAGTGATTTAGCACGTCTGATAGCCACTGGTACCGCGTTCCATAAACGGACAGCCTGCACTGTGAAGGAGTCATCGTAGTAGGAGGAGAAGTGTACAGGTGTCATAAGTTGGAGAGATTCGGATGAGTGCAATAATGCAGGGAATGGAAACGTTCTTTGCGATAGGGAGGCGAGGAAGGGTTAAAAAGAATGTCCATGAAATATTGTCTAAGCTCTAAGGATCGAAACCTTATTTTCATCTGATAACCGTTAGTTTTTTAAACGATCGCGGGACTTCTTTCGTGAAACGGACTTTATCTGAAGTCGCCAAGCGATTAGACAACATTACCTGTATCACGTAATAATATCCCCGTCTTAAGCTAAGCTACCATAATTATAAACTACTTAAATCACTCAATCTAAGCACTCCGCCTACACAGTAGACATAATTTAAAACCACATCCTAATCCAAAACATATCTAATGGCACTAGGGTACAAGTTCAACACGGTAAATGCGTATTTAGAGGCACACCTTCACTTGAAATATTCACACTTTTAATAGTCTTTATCCACACGAAGTTTGTTCACCCCTGTCAGAGGATAGTCTCCCCCGCTGAGTAGTGATAATGCCTCGGTTTTCTATAGGAGTGTTGCTGCGGTGGCCTATAAGTGGCATACTTTTGAGGATGCCTTGGAAGACTATGTGGATGCGTGGCGTAGCAATGCATTGTTAAAGGTGTCGGCGGCGGACCAGACGGACACTTCGCCTGAGCAGGCTTCCTAGGCCCCGTCATCCGTCTCCAAAGAGCTTTTAGCCTCGGTGTGGCTATCCACACGGCGACCATGACCCCGAGGATCTGCGACGCGAATATCCGGAACAAGAACACCCAGAAGGCAGGATGCGGGTGTGTCGATGGCTCTAGAGACGGCACGGGAGCCGCCAGCCATTCATCCCTCCACGCGTACTCATACACCCACGTGGCGAGTATGCACGCTGATGGAACCGCGTATAGACCTGTAAACGCTCCTAGTCTCAGCACACTTTGCTCCGTTCGCTGTTGAGGAGGCGTGTTCAGCAGAATTGACGGAGCAGCCGTCGGAGCCGGTCGTCTTAACGCCACTCGGAGGCCGGACGACAGGAATACGCATCCTAGTAGCAGGCAGATCGCTTCCGGGACGATAACCAACGCCAGCAAGGATTTGCTCGACTGGTTACCGACGTAACATGTTCCTGCAACAAAACAAACAAAACCTTAGATTGTTGAACTCGGTGCTCGCTCAGCGGATACGATTTTTTTCCCCCCGAGTGCTGAATAACATTCCGATTTCCACTAAAGCTGCCCTCAAAGCGGACACCTACACAAACACACGCCGAGTAAAAAGGCTTGCATTAATAAGGCGGTTAAAATGGACCGATTTAAAATTGAAATACGAGCGTGAGAGGAAAGGTGTCGTATTTAACGGCTCGAATAATGGTCGAGCATTTCTTTCGGCCGCCATAATGGAATGAAATAATAAAAATAAAGGCACAATACTCGGGGCATTATTGAAACTGCAATATGCCTGAGAAACGGTCGTGTGGCAGCACTCTCAGCCTCGCACTTATTATAATGAAAACAAAGCGTCATGTTTCTGCATCAGACGAAATTTATTAGGTGCGTAAATTGTGGACCCTGGACAGATACGGCTAAGTACAACTGCGATACCTTGCTATTTGGATACAGCTGCCTTCCACGGAAACCTGAGTCGTATCTACCGTATTTACAAACCAAATACGGCGAGTAACTGCAAATAACGAGATACTGCACTCGAGTCGCAGAAACCTATCTCATTTGCATAAACTCTTCGAAGGAATCTCCGATTAGCTTCAAGTAAGGTGTAATATATTCGCGTGTTCTTTTTACTGAATGCAGAAAACCTTGTCCGACCAATGATTTATCAGTATCACCAAAAGTTTACATCGGGTCGGTCAAATATTTTATTCCGAAATGTCTTGGACATAAATTCAGTTCGATAACTGCGATAAGCGATGATTGGTGCAATGTTTTTGTCAGTGCGACTTGAAAGTGAGCGTACACTGAGCTTTTTGCTAAACATTCGACATTGGTGAACGCGTTTTAAGAATTTGATGGCTGCGTTACTTTTTTACAAGTACTTGTGAAAATAATATTTATTATTCTACTCTTAGGTAATTCGGTAGTATAAAAGAACCGCACGTTAGCGTCGCAAGTTCTAAAAACAAAATATTTTTACTATCAGTGCGGTATTCTTGAAATACAGTCGGTCAAAATAATCTTCTCTAGCTTAAATGATAAGAGCTTGATAAATGAGTCTATGTAATGCCGCTTTGTTATTAAATTAAAGATATGATATTGTAGGACAAACTGTGCTACTGTTTAAAACATTTGATCATTCCGACTTTAGTTTCTGTTTGTTTAAACATAAAACAAACGCGGGGGAAACTTTGATCTACAATATTCTTCGACTTAGAGCGACTTGCCCAACGATACTTAATCGTACGTATTTAGTGCCTAAATATGATTTGAGAGTTGTCAAATCATACAAAGATGAAACTAAGCATTTTAAGAGCTAAATAATTACGTTTAGGGATCGTTAAGCATTCCGGTTTTGGGAAGTTCTGAATATTAATAGCAGCGGCTAAGCCTTTGAACTAAAGGTGATATTTCCTCTGATGTATTCTTACATAAGCTCTGCTTAAGTCAAGTTTCCTTGTGCACGAAACTTTAAACAATAAGCCGGTACCTCCATACAATTCCATACAAACAGGCCGAACGCCATTATCGTATGAATGCGTGCTTCTGCGCACTCTTACCAGATTTAATCGCTTTGAAAATGCCGCCGATCAAATAAAAAGGACTATTAAAATATGAATCGCCATTTTGCCATTGTGTTCTGAACTTCTGATACGGATGTGTATTAGATAGAACGTATTGATTGATATATGGCAAAAGGGAGCATTGTTTGACGAATATTGAACGAAGTTTTTTGAGTAACTTCCTTCGAGTTGTTAAAAAGCCGGCGAACCCCGAGCGCAACTTCAATTCGGCCGCGTCAAAAACTTCGGCCTGAATATCGCTATCCCTGTTTAGTGACGAAGTTTAGCCACGCAGAGCGACAGTGATAGCAATAGAACGATTCTAAATTTGATTAGATTTTGACCGTGTTCCATAATACCAAAAATGATCACTGAAAACTTGTTGTATTTTTCTCATTGTGTTGTTATTCTGTAACTAGACGATACAATCTATGTTCCCATGACTAGGATACGTAAGATGTTGTTGTTTTTAATACAAAACAATTAGGTTGAATACAGGTTTTTTATGACGTAAAAACATGCAGAATGTGATACGCTTCTATTTCATTTTCGGTAAGTATTTTGATCTAATATATGGTAGGGAACCTAGATAAATACTATTCAAATTAAAATAATACCTTATTAAGGTAGAAATATGCTCCAATTAGAAATGATCTTGGTAGTACGTGTTGTATGGGCGATTCCCCTCCGGTCTCCCCTTAAGCCTAGCTCACCTTGTAGTTTTTGGTCATGAACATCGTCACGTCTCAGTTAGGCTATCGAGCCATTTTAATCTGTCTGTTGACGTCTGTCAGTTCGGTACAACTCGTACTCGTATCGGTCATTATTACAATAAATATGTAATCGTAATTGAAACAAGTTAAGCAATTGTGCAGTTCTAACAAAACGAAACAATATATTATTTTATGCCCGCCGTTACAAGGTTACGTTGTTGAATTTTGATGAACTGTCAAATTTTAACTATTAAAATGGCCTGAGTTTAACCAATGACGGGAGGTAGCATGGTCTGTCTTTAGTCTTAGTTGGACCTAAGTTTGCTTCTATTGAATACTTAATTTATTGATTTCGATGTATTTAGCGTTTTTAAACTGTCTAGTTTTTAGCGAAATCGAAAGTTAAATCAAAAGAGGCAATTTTGGTTTTTGAACTTGTATCAAGTAATTTGTATATTTACTTTTTCATGGAAAACAACACGACGGGCCAATATTTCTGTAGACAAAGATGTCAATTATCGCATACAGCTATGTTCTTTAACCCTTTTAAGGAGTGGTCTACCCTTAATGGTAGGGCTTGAACCGCAATATGGCTATAAAGGCTCGATTGGCCGCGACAAGTTCTTTTAGCGGCTCCCTATTACATTGCCCGTCGATTGCGCAATGAAAATGATTATCGTAACACCAATGGCGATCAATTTGACACTATCAATATTGGAAATAATAAACTAAGTATTCTTTAAGGCGGCTCATGTGACAGCGCGCTCTAAAAGACATACCTATATTTTTACTATCAGTGCGGTATTTGTCATAATAGTCATAATCAACATCATGTCAGTCATAAAAAAAATTGCTTTAGCAGTGGACCTCCCTCATAGATCTCCAGAGCGACCGATCTTGTGCGACTTGCACCCAACGACTCCCAGCAGCCTTCGTCAGGTCTTCTTTATATCCTTTATCAGGCCGTCCTACGCTGCCCTTTTCAATGCGTGGTATCCACTCGAGAACCTTCGTAATTTATATTTCATATTAATTATAAGATTGTTCTTGTGCTAACAAAATGGGCGGGTTTTGAGTCTAAAAATATTTTAACTGGGTATGATTCCAATGTCAGCATTGGTACGTTCTCCATTACCATTTTAGTACTGGAATTGGATAGCAGTAATGATGTCGGCCCAGTTACAAAGAAATAGAGTGTTGTAGGAACAAGCAGTTATGGAATACAAGGAGCCGCGATGGTCGTTAACTTGTAAGTAGATGTGTAGTAGATAATAGGCAAGTATAAATAAGAAGCGTACCTTAATACCACATGGAGAAGGGAAGCAATTTTTGGATAGCATTTCAACGCTAAATACGACAGGTGACTCATCACTACTGATCGGCGTAGGTAGTGCTATTCACGGGAATTAGTGAACGTTAACTTAACATGGATATGCCTTCTAAATCCCGGGAAATATATTTTTATTTTATTTAATAGGTTTTTTTAGGAATTCGTATTTTACATAGTAACTATTCAGCAAATACATGTTGTATTGGTCACTAAAGTCATCCCTTTCCCTCACGCTTTTGTAGCTTATCGCAGGTGAGGCGAGGACTCGGTTTCACTATACGCACACATTTACATCGACATTAATATTCTACCGACATTTTAACTTCATTTTCATCGACATTCAGAAAAATATTCCTGGGAATCGGGGAATAAATCCCGGGGCATATCCATATTAACTTATCATTCAGGTTCATTGACCCAAAATAGCACTACCTACGCCGATCCCCACTCATCACCGTGGACGGTGACAGTGTAAGACGCCAGAAAATAAGATAAACTACCTAGTTTTGTGACTGACAAGTTTTAAAGCTGTGCCACCAAAGCCAGAGATTTTATGCAGAACTTTAGGTACTGTTAAAAATGGACCATGATCACAATGAATATAGTCTGAAGCTGATACTTCCTCTAACAATTTGCAGTAGTTGACTTTTGTAAAAGACTGGGGTGGTGAAAGAAATAAAGCTCAACGATAGCTTCATCAGCTGCATATAAGTGAAGAGTGCTGGTCATAGCGTGCTTTTGGTGGACTAAACCTACACTACTAATCTAGACCTTATCTGCGTATCCTAAAGCTGAATTTAGCATATTACTTACTTACCTGTAAGTTTATCAGCTGCACGAGCGCCTGTCGGTTCATCGCAATAACGAAGAGTGCTTATAGCGCTTTGCCCAACATAGACCCTATCAGAATAACCTAGAGCTTGTTTTAGCTACACACCTGTTAGTTCATCAGCGTCCACATCCCTAGTCACGAGCACAGCTGCTGCCAAGGCGGCTGGTACACCCCAAGCGCAGAGCTGGAGTAGTGAAGAGTGGCGGTCGTCGCGACCGCTGCCGACTGTTGTCGGAGGCCGGAGGACGCTGGCTCGCCATGCACCAGCTACCACGACCCACCTGGAAAAAAGGAAATTAAGTAAATATATGTACTGAAGCTTTATCTCTCACGTGCCCCCTCGGGCACATAGTTTGGAGCCTTTTAGAAAATAAAATGTGAATTAAAACATCAGTTAATATGTACACACGGCTACACATCAAGCTATAAAGCTCCAGTATAAGCTGACCTCGCATTGTGTAGGTTTTTCGTAGAATGAGAGGTCAGCTTATACTGGAAATGTATAGCTTGATGTGCAGCCGTGTGTAATTTAATCAGTGACTATTGGTTATTATGGGTTGTTTTTATAAACAGATTTAAATTTTAAATTTATTAAAAATTTTATCACTGTTTAGAAAATATTGGATTTCCGATTTTATTGATAGAGCGAAGCGAGATCTCTAAATCAACTTGGGCAAATCGACGTTGTATGTCTGTATGTTTGTTTGTCCGAGGATAACTTTCGAAGAGTCAATCTGATCATCGTGAAATTTGGCATATAGGTAGGTAGTGAATACACAATTTTGGTGTAACTAACAATGTTGGGGGATTTTTGAGATATTGGGGTTCAAGGGGGGTAAAAAAGACTATTAGATCAAGTGGGACGTCGAATGAAAGGTATTTATAGTCATTAGTACATTTAGACTCCGTTTTTATTTTTGGTAAAATCCTTATAGTTTTTGAGTTATATGCCATAGTAAAAACGTAACTTTAACAAAATTGACAGGGTACACCAGTGACCCCACAGTGCTGTAATTCGGTATTTTAATTTAATTGTAATAATTTAATTTGGACAAACCCGTAGACATCAGATTAGAACTCTGTCGTACTGTCCATAGTCACTATTCAAATTCTAATTCCACTTGAGATTTCCGTATAACTTTATTTATTTATATTTGTTTATATATTAAATAACGGTATATAATAATTTATGTTATCTATGTGTTATATTAGTGTATTTTATATTTTTTTTAATTATATTGTATTTATAAGTATTATTATATTTATGAGGGCAATTAGGTAGTTAGTAGTAGTTTTTTTATTTCTATTTCTATTTTTTGTTAGTACCTAGTTAAGCACGTCAACCTAAGTGTTTTACCTGTCACGGTTGACTGGTAGAAAATGCTTTTAGTTTTAAGTCCTCCATTTGTACATTTTTCTTTTTGTGCAATAAAGAAATAAAACAAACCTCCTAGGAGCAAGGGAACGCGAGTAATCGCTAAAACTTATACCAGTATTTTGCTCAAAAGTCAATTTAGGTAAACCTATTAGTAAATTGAAGCACCTTAAACTTATACTTAACTTATCCACTTTATATGGGTTCAGGAAAAGACTTAAATTGTTCCTCAGTAAAGGGCAAAAGGAGAGCGTACACCTCAAAAATGAGGTGTCCTTCATTTAAACGTGTCTACCTACACTTTATTGGTAAATGCTAGGAGTAGGTTCGTATGAGTGGGTGGCCAGCTAGTGCGTTGTTGTGGGGCTAGCTTGTCGTGTGTTCTATTTAAGTTCTTGTTGACTCTCCGGCTTCACAGTAAATAGGTAGGCGTTATTATTATTTATATTTTATTATGTTATTTATTTTTATCTATAGTATATTTAATTGTATTTAGTTGTACAATGCTTAGTTGGTGGGCGGATATCCGTGGTCTACTCAGAGGCTCTAACGGAAAACCAGCGCTGGGTAGCCAGTGCAACCCAGCACATGCCGAGTTAAAGCCTTTTTGTGACACATGCAGTGAGTACGATGAGACATTGCAATATTTTGCATTTTTATTTAATTTTAATCTTTTAGTTATTGTTTCTTTGTTCTTTTTGTTATGTCTCCTGTGTGTGTTTGTTCTGTTGTACTATTGGTGTTGTTCGCAAATAAATGTTTTTATTTAATTTGATTTGATTTGAAATTCGATTTAAAATTGGACTTTCTGCGTTAATTTTGTTGCACAAATTACTTTTTAGACGTGGAACGCGAGGTCTTCTGCTCTCACAGAACCGTAGGTAACTAACAATGATCGACTGGTGATTTTCATAAGACATTTCTGTTTGTACTTTTACGATAAAGCAACTTATTGACAGAAGCGAGAATAATTAATTTAATTAAAAACCGCCAGCAAACGGGTCCAAACCTATCTACCGGCAGGTGTAATACAATTTACAACTATTTATGTAAATTTAATAGAATGCCAGAAATGTACAAGTACCTAATTGAATAGGTTCCTCCCGAGTATTATATAATAACAAGTTAAGGCGGGCTTGTTTCGGAACTTTAGGTATTTTACGCTACCTCAGGCCCCGCCAATCTAAACGTATCTGCACTGCACTAATTTGAAACGTGGGGGAATTTTCGGGAGACAAACGGCGTGCGTCTAACCTCGAAAACGTCTCGACGGGCACTGGCCGCCCGGCGCGAGCGCCTGAACGAGTAGATTTTGATAGTTTTCTTTCACAGATTAATATTAACTGAATTACATATTGCTTTTTCAGAATTCTTTAGTTAATAATAAGCTCTATCTTTTGGTATAAATTTGACATGATTTCAAGAAGAACCCTCTTAGTATCGACCGTTTAAATTTAGTGTCAACTTTATGATTTTATCGAGAAAAGTATTATTATTCGCGTTTCTATCTTCATAAAGCGGTAGATTATATGTACAATTTTAATAAAATATGTTCTTTTTGTGCATATTTTACATTTCAGTAGAAATACAGTTGTTAACAAAAACCTAAAAGTCGTCACCCTTCAAACTTCCCCGCCTTAAACTACAGTTTTGTACGGCTTTAGACCACATTAAAAGCTTTTAAGTGCAATTAAATGAAATAGGCTATTATTATTATCAGCCCACTGTATCCCACCGCTGGGAAAAGACCTCCCCTCATTATTTCCAGACACTTCATTCAGGCGCTAAAACGATCCAGTGCGCTCGGAAATTAGTGAGCTCGTCCCTCCATCTTTTCTTTGGTCTGCCGCGACGTCTTTGGTCTGTGTCGGGGCTCCAATCGGTGGTAAACTTACTTGAGTTTGACGGCTTTTGTAGCTACATCTACGATTTGTGGTTAGATTAAATCTATACTAGTATTATAAATACGAAAGATTTGTTTGTTTGTATTAAATAGGCTCCGAATCTACTGGACCGGTTTAAAAATTCTTTCACTGTTGGGAAGCTATACTATCCCTGGGCGACATAGGCTACTTTTTACCCAACTGCGCAGAAGGAGGGTAATGTTTTTATTGAAAAACTACGCGTGCGAAGCTGCGGATTGGTCAGCTAGTAGGTTATAAATATTTACCTACGCAGTTCAATTATTTGATACACAGATTGGTAGATTTTTCTTACTACATGAAAAAATCAAGAATGACATATCTATCTACCTAATGAGAAACCGAAAGCAGTGGCCAGTGTAACGAATATTGTATTCACAAACATATCTACACTACCAACTACTTACACAGTACTTACTAGATAATTCTCAGTACATTAAGTATACAAGAAACCATAATAGGACCACGTGTCGAACTGTGGCACCCTCATGTCAATTGATCCTGAAGACGCTTTACCGCCAACATCCAATTAACATCCAATTTTCAAGGAAGTTCGTAGGTACAGACGGCTACACATCAAGCTATACATTTCCAGTATAAGCTGACCTCTCATTTTACAAAAAGCTTACACAATGCTAGGTCAGCTTATACTGGAAACTTATAGCTTGATGTGTAGCCGTGTGTACTTGTTTTTATAACGTAGGAAGAAAACAGCAAGACAACCCGCAAGTTGAAATAGCAAGTGATTAGGTAAGTATCTCAACTCGACTAATATGTGAGGATAGAGTAGGCTTGCCCAGTGATTATTTTAAAGCACTAGGCAAGCCTACTCTATCTTGGATCCTTAAACAAGCTAGACTACTTAGTCGGTACTGAAACTTGCTGAGCTTTATGGTATAAAGATAATTTATTCGCAGAAAGTTAGTTGGTACACACGGCTACATATAAAGCTATACAGTTCCAGTATAAGCTGACCTCTCATTCTACGAAAAGCCTACACAATGCGAAGTCAGCTTATAATGGAAATGTATAGCTTGATGTGTAGCCGTGTGTACAATTTTACACTGGTCTTAATGTACAATTTGAGCTCTTAACATTCAACCAGATAGTGTTCTGGTGTGCAAATATTACATATAAAATAATTAAAAATTAAAATTAACTATTCCAATACAATATAAAAATGTCAATAAAATAAAATAATGTCATGTCTAGTACTTACAATTAAAATATTCCGCAATAGTGTAAAAACATTTTGATGACAAGCATTTATTAATTCGGCGTTTAAATAACGTCAAAGGTAAATCTTTTAATTCGTCTGGTAATTTATTAAATATTTTTACTGGCAATGAGCGTTACTGTTAACAAATGACGAGTTGTACGTATAAATGCTGGACAAACTTAAAATCTATTATAATACCAATAATAACGATTATTTTGCGTCACAAGAGTACATTATACAAAACATAGTGAATTTTGTTACGGCAAAAACTCAGCACTATTCTGTAATAGCATAAAATTTATATTACTCAGCGCGGTATTCCGTAGGGTAGGAACTGTGTCAAACATCAGTTGTGGATAATAAGTATTTATGAATGATTAAAATAAATAAAAATAAATATTACTGGACATTTCACACATCTAGACCGAAACTAAGCAGAGCTTGTACTATGGGACCCAGATAACTGATTGAATACTTATATATATTTTTTTTATAAATACATACTTATACTTTAGAGAAACAATCAGACCCGGAACTAATATCTGTAAATCATGCAAACATTTGTTCCACGGCGGGAATCGAACCCGCTACCTCCTGCGTCTCAGCCGGCTATTCGCCCACTGCACCACGGAGGTCGAGAATTTTAAAACACATCACTCAACATACCTAGTATAAACCAAAGTTCCCCGCTGTCTGTCCCTATGTATGCTTAGATCTTTAAAACTACGCAACGGATTTTGATGCGGTTTCTTTAATAGATAAAGTCATTCAAGAGGAAGGTTTATATATATAATACATGCATAATATAGTAGAGAAACACTGATAATTTTAGAGGTTTCTAATGTGATGTCGTAACTACTCTTAATATTCTTTCAAAATACTCTTTCAAGAATAACCTCTAAAGAAAACATGTTTGCATTGTCTAATGACAAAAAAGCTATACGTTGTATAGACGTTGTATATAAAGACATTATGTAGTATATTTAATATCAGCATTGCACCCGTGCGAAGCCGGTACGGGTCGCTAGTTACTCAATAAAATAAAATGCAAATAAATGGCAAAATACCATGTTAACTTACATAAACTTAAAAGTACATAGGTAATCGGTCCCAGGCGTTACAGCGGCTTCGTCAATCGAGTATACTGCGATTCGTATACTGCCTTACGGCCCATTTGGTCCGAGTCGCAGTATTGCTAAAATTTTAATATTCCATACTGTGACTCGTCCCATTTCATTTTTGTGTGAAATTTATGCCTGAAAAACATCCAAGTTCAATCAGTAAGAAAAGTGCATTCATGCGTTTAATATTTTTGGATATCAAAGATTAATATACAGATTTTCTTTCCCTATCTTTTCAAGTAAATGTTGACAGTTGTTTAAAATTACAAAATGGTCAGCGAACAAAGAATGGTAAAGCTCGTTGTTACCTATGGTGTTTCATTGCCGATAGAGTAATACAATTACTTATCTATATACACGTGCAATTCTTGGAGAAGTGCATTGAAATAATTTGAAATATTGGTTAGTTTAGTGTGCTTAAGACATCTCACAGATAAAGTTAAGTAACTAATAAGGCTAATTAATCGTAATAAATGATATCTACAAATCATGCTGCTTATTTAAAATTAGAAAAAAAATACATATTAGATTTAAATACTTTATAAAACTGATTTATTAGTATAATATTTACAAATCATTTCAGTTTAAATACATTGTTTTTTACATTATATAACTTAAGAACTTTATAATTGTTGATTTGTTTACCTAGTGTGTGAAAACCTGTTATGATTAAACTATTTTAAAGCAAACGCAATGTTTTAATGTTTCACTCACCTAACACTATTATATATATATATATATGTATATATATATATGTATATATATAACAGTGTTAGGTAGGCCGGCCAAGGTGGACCGACGATCTAGTAAGAATCGCGGGGAGCCGTTGGGCGCAAACGGCTACCAACCGCTCGTTGTGGCGATCTAAGGGGGAGGCCTATGTTCAGCAGTGGACGTCTTCCGACTGATGATGATAATGATGTACAAATCGCCGAAGTATAGTTTGGTATATTATGGTAGTATATATGTATATATATATATACGCCGATTTGGGCAAATCGGCGTTGTATGTATGTATGTATGTTTGTTTGTTTGTCCGAGGATAACTTTCGAAGCGGTGATCCGATCATCGTGAAATTTGGTACATAGGTAGGTAGTGATGGCACAATTTTGGTGCGACTAAATGAGCTAAAAATATGGAGGTGTTGGTACATAGGTAGGTAGTGATGGCACAATTTTGGTGCGACTAAATGAGCTAAAAATGTGGAGGTGTTGTTGAGATATTGGGGTTCAAAAGGGGTACAAAAAACATGAAACTAATTAGTAATTGAACGTGGGACGAGTCGCAGTATAACTCTGTCAATCAATCACCCTGTATACCTATATCATTTCCAGTAGATGAAAAGAGTGAAGTTCGGTTGAACCAAAGCAGCTTTATTATAAAACTGGTGTCACAAAAAGTGGTTGTAATCAAGACAGTGCAAATCAACGGCGCGGTAACTCGCTCTCTATCATAAAACTTTTTGTTGATATTCTTAACGACCGTCTGTGATCAATAAATCTTTTTTTAACTAGCGATCCTCTCTTCCATCAATGTTTATAGCTTATTAAGACTGAATACAATCATACTCGTAGTATACAACAAATAGGCAGGAACATTCTGCGAGTTTATAAATTTGAATGTAAAAATCTTTGCAACGCGCTATCCTTACATACTACCATAATATACCAAACTATACTTCGGCGATTTGATCATCATCATAATTATCATCATCAGTCGGAAGACGTCCACTGCTGAACATAGGCCTCCCCCTTAGATCGCCACAACGAGCGGTTGGTAGCCGTTTGCGCCCAACGGCTCCCCGCGATTCTTACTAGATCGTCGGTCCACCTTGGCCGGCCTACGCTGTGTCTTCCAGTCCGTGGTCTCCACTCAAAAACCTTTCTTCCCCAACGGTTATCGGTTCTACGAGCGATGTGGCCTGCCCATTGCCACTTCAACTTGCTAATTTTGAGAGCTATGTCGGCAACTTTAGTTCTTCTGCGGATTTTGTCACGCAAAGAAACCCCGAGCATAGCCCTCTCCATAGCTCGTTGAGCGACCTTGAGCTTGGTCATGAGGCCATGAGTAAAGGACCACGTTTCAGTGCCATAGGTCATCACTGGCAACACACACTGGTAGAAGACTTTAGTCTTCAGGCTCTGGGGAATTTTGGACGAGAAGATATCGCGAGGTTTCCCGAACGCTGGCCCGCCGAGTTGGATTCTTCGTGCGACCTCTTTGTCGAAGTTGGACTTACCTAATTGGACAGTTTGTCCTAGGTATACATATTCGTCAACAACTTCGAGAGTATCGCCCCCAACAACTACCGGTACGGGTGCGACATGAATATTAGACATGATTTTCGTCTTATCCATGATATTTTGCGATTTGATATTAAAACATTTTACATTGAATTTGGTTTATTAATCGAGCCAAGCGAGAGCGCTAAGTCAACTTGGGCAAATCGGCATTGTATGTATGTATGTTTGTTTGTTTGTCCGAGGATAACTTTCTAAGCGTTGATCCGATCATCGTGAAATTTGATACATAGGTAGGTAGTGATGGCACAATTTTGGTGTGACTAAATGAATTAAAAATGTTGGGGGGTTGTTGAGATATTGGGGTTCAAGTGAGGTAAAAAAAAATTTTAATGGTCTTATGGCATGTCTAATAAAAGGTATCTGTGAGTACATTTCGACCCTATTTTTATTTTTATTTTAAACTTTGTAGTTTTTAAGTTATTAGCCAAAATAAAATCTGAACTTTGGGTACACAAGTGACCCCACAGTGCTGAAATTTGGTATGCGTGTAGCTTTAGTAACACAAATATAGGCAAAAGTATGAAATCCAAAATAACTGCAACTTGTACCCCAAAAAATGAGTTACCAATTAACATGAACTCCCGTTACCTGTAATTTGAATAAAACTATAGGTCAAGTAATTTGGATGAATTTCGTGGCAGTATTTTATTAGTCAAAGATTAAGGCCGGCTTGCACAACGATCTGTAAACGTATTTAGCGACTAAACATGTTTATATTTTACGTATTTCATTTGACAACTCCTTAAATCATATTTAGCCACTAAATACGTTTAGGCATCGTTGCGCGAGTCGCCATAAGAATATTTTTTTTTGTTCTGGGAGACTCGCGAGATCTCAGTTCGGGGCGAACCTCTAGTCTACCTATAGTTCGTTTTTCATCTGACGGTTTTTTCAGCTGGTCACTTTCAAAGAAAGATCAAACATATACTGGTGGTAGAGCTTTTATGAACGGGCTCGAGGAAGTGGGCACCGCCACCTTACCTTTATCTGCCGCCAAATAGCAGTACTTGTGCTGCTGTGTTCCGGTTAGATGGTAATGGTATGTTCCTGTAATTACTAGCACATAGGCATAACAGCTAAGTCCTATAGTATGGCAACGTATCCACATGGAGATTAAGACAACATAATAGCTTGTTTTGAATTCTATGTGGATATCCATGGGCTGCAGTAGCCTCTTAACATCTGGTGGACTGCATGCTCGTTTGCCATATAAGTAGTATAAAAAAAACATATACAAGAAAAGAGATAACTTAACCCTTATTTAAACTGGAAATTAATCAAAATACAATCTACCACAACACTTCTAATCCCCTGGCGGATAGATTCTAGGTACGTACAATTATTTAGACTAGTTTGGCTACATGTTAGATTCACAGAGGGTTACCAGATAACTGAAAACTCCTGACAAAACGCATGATTTCTACAAAAATGTCCTGAGATTTTTGCCGCAAGAGCGCGCAATCCATGTTGATTATGCCGGCCGCCAATTTTAAATATCAAGTTCTATGTTTTTTTTGTTTAATGTGTTGAGAATAATTAAGTTTTAATAGGTTGCATTAGAATGAGCCTACAAATCCAAAAAATATGATTATACAGTAACTACTTCAACACTAAAAACTTAAACACTAGTAGCCTACTTAATCCATTCAGAAGTTCCGTTGTCTAGCATCCGTCTCCATCATGAGACCACGTCCTGGTACCATAATATTATTGCATTGTCATCGAAGTTACTTATCTATGTAGGTATTCCAAATTTCAGCTCAATCGGTTGAGGGGAACGGGCAAGGGCGGATCCAGGGGGAGGGTCATGGGGGTCATGACCCCCCCTCCCCTGGGCTGGGTCCAGGACCTAGGTGGACCACTAATTAAAATTATTAAACAATGTTTATATATATATATTTTGTCACAATATAGATTTTATGTAAGTACATTCAATATTTAATTAATTTAATATAATATTTTGATTTGAAAAATTGATTTTGTTATTTAAATATAGGTATTTTTAAGTACAGCATGTAAGTACATTAATAAAATACCTGCTTTTTACTTGTATCTATGATTATAAAAATTAAATTATGACTTCTTGTGACTTGACCACGACTATGTGACCCCCCCCCCCCCCCCTGGCCACAAAGCTGGATCCGCCCTTGGGAACGGGTTTAAAATTCAGTTGCAAGATTCCACCCGGACAAACATACCTACATATATTGCAAGTTAATAAAAAGCTTGTAAAATGCTGACTTTTTCATAAAACACCAGGATTCCTGTTGATTAGTAAGCCCTAGATTAACTTAAGGTATTGTGAATGTGCTTCCAACCGCAGTTCCTGGAGATCAATGAGGGAGGCGTTTGTCCAGCAGTGGACGTCCTACGGCTGATATGATGATGATGATGATGATTGTGAATGTGATAAATACTAATTTTTGTTTTATTTTTACCCCATCGCTATTAAGACCACATGCGGTGTCCGTTACTTTTTATATAACCGGTTT
This sequence comes from Philereme vetulata, assembly GCA_918857605.2. NCBI lineage: Eukaryota > Metazoa > Arthropoda > Insecta > Lepidoptera > Geometridae > Philereme > Philereme vetulata. The sequence goes on along the minus strand of OU975439.1, from coordinate 7,202,082 downwards.
AAACCAGTTGAACTTAGCTTTAGCTTAAATTATAGCCCTTACTTAGCTCGTTATACATGAGACAAGTAAATCCATCGAGAAAGGTGTCGCCTTGTTTAAAACCGACACCACACACAGTAACCAGAACTCTAAGATTCCTTGTAAGACGAAAGCATTTATAGAGCGGTGAGGGTCTAATAAGGCTGGTGGTAGATACCTGCAGTGGCACTTGAGCAAACGTAGAGTTTGTTTGTAGAGAACCGAAAGTGGCGACCAAACACTAGTCGGTCTGTTTGTTTGGATGTGTGTGTTTGATCCGGCGAGACACATGTTGGCTAACATTTTACCAATGTTTGTACGATTTGCATTGTGATGATTAGCTGGTCTCTGTGATTAGGGTTATTTGAAGTACAGTTGTAGATAGGTATCTTCTGTCGCATCGTCAGTAGAAGATTCGATGGATTGATTGAAAATTATGTATTGCACAAAATACATCTGTACATAGGCGAACTTAATGCTAGCAAGCATTCTCTTCCAGTTAACCTTCCGGAGAGACCGTAAAGAGTACTTGTAGGTATACCAAACGCTTGTAGGTATACAGTACAAATAGGGAGAAGGTTTTCCACCCCTTAATTGATAGAGCAAAGCGAAATCTCTAAATCAAATTGGACAAATTGGCGTTGTATGTATGTATGTTTATTTGTCCGAGCGTTGATCCGATCATCGTTAAATTTGGCATATAGTGATGGCACAATTTTGGTGTGAATAAATGAGCTATAAATGTTGGGGGGTTTTTGAAATATTGGGGTTCAAGAGGGGTAAAACAAAATGAAAATGAGACTCTTAGGTCAAGTAGGATGTCAAATGAAAGGTCTTCATTAGTACATTTAGACTCCGTTTTTATTTTTAGTAATATCCTTATAGTTATTGAGTTATTAGCAATAATAAAAACTGAACTTTGACAAAATTCACAGAGTACACCAGTGATCCCACAGTGCTGTAATTTGTATGTGTATAGCTTAAGCGACACAAATATAGGCAAAAGTCTGATATCCAGAATAACTGCAATTTGTACCCCAAAAAATAGAACCACTTTACATGAACTCCTGTTACCTGTACTTTGAATGAAACTGGTCAAGTGATTTGGCTACTATTTCGTGGCCCTATTTTGTTTGCACAACGATCCCTAAACGTATTTAGCGACTAAACATGTTCTGCCATTTCTACCCCAAAAAAGTGTAACTAATTAACATGAACTCCCGTTACCTGTAATTTGAATGAAACTGTAGGTCAAGTAATTTGGTTATTCATTTCATGGCACTATTTTGATAGTCAAAGATAACGAATATTATTTTTTTGTTTTTATGGGAGACTCGCGAGACTGGTTCGGGGCGAACCACTAGTATTATCCAATCAAAAAAAAATATTGTTTTGCACTCGTTTTAGCAAAAGCTCATGTTGCAATTTGTCTAAAGTCTAAACAAATGGTTTTGTTAATCCTTAATTTTAATCAGATCGCGTGCAAAATGCATATTCTACAGACAAAAATAGCTGTATAATATTAATTCCAAGACTTATCTTCAAAAGCCAATAGCTCTCATATGCCACAGTACTAGGCGAGCACTGTACGCCGGCGCTCTTTGTACAGTACAGGCGCTGTTGCGTTAGCCATTTGCATAAATGCCTGGCCGATGTGCTTCTCAAATTACCATTTATTAGCACTGTTTAATGTATAATTAAGTTTCCCTTGTAGCTTAAACAATGTTTAACTAAGCGGTGTAAAAGCTTTGTCATAAAGAGACCGAAGGAATAGAATTGAATAGTCTCATTGCAGTCTTATTGAACTACTGTTTAACCAACTTGTGAAATCCCGCCGTGTTTAAAGAAAATTCTAGAATATTTGAGGAAAGAGGCTAAGCCTTGTACAGATTCGAGGCCCGTGGCAAATTCATCGGATCCCCCCCCCCCCCCCCCCCCCCCCCAAATATAAAGAAGCTGAACCAACAATAATAGTATTATTTTATAATACTTATTTATACATTTTTACTTGTAAGAGTTTAATAATAAATCAATACGTGAAGTAGGTACACACGGCTACACATCAAGCTATATATTTCCAGTATAAGCTGACCTCGCATTGTGTAGACTTTTCGTAGAATGAGAGGTCAGCTTATACTGGAAATGTATAGCTTGATGTGTAGCCGTGTGTACATACAAACATTGTATTACTTGATTTTCTAATAATTCACTTCAAATTAAAGGTAGGTACCTAATTTAAAGTACTTATTGAACTTAAATCACAATTGTAGTTTAAGTACACAATTTTAATTATTAAAATTCCTTTCTTCGAACTTTCTGTTCAGCAAACGTATTAATGACATCATCAAAGTTCAAATTTCAGGCCATAGTATTTTCGATGGATAGAATAGCCAAGTTGCTTAACCTTTCTTGTCCCATACAATTTCATAAGTTTTTATCAATTTCAGTATATCCGTACGATACCGACTCCGACAGCAATCCGATATCGGTTAATAAATCGGTCTAAAATTTCCACATGGGAATAAATGTTGGGAGTTGGGATTCTCCTCTGCCCGGGGGCCCCTTCCGGCTGGGGGCCCGTGGCATTTTGCCGACTTGCCACCCTGTACTTACCTACGCCATTGCGCGCAGTATTTTATAGTGCATTAAAATGAAATGTTGCATTAAATAATATAAATAAATAAATATTGCTGGATATTTCACACAGCGTTATCTAGCCCCAAACTAAACAGAGCTTTTACTATGGGAACCAGATAACTGATACTTATATACTTTTTTTATAGAAAAACATCCAGACCCGGAACAAATATCTGTAGATCTTGCAAACATTTGTTCCGCGGCGGAAATCGAACCCGCTACCTCCTGCGTCTCAGCCGGCTATTCGCCCACTGCGCCACGGAGATCGTCATTGCAAGTTGAAATGCATGTTGTGTTGCAAATAATCTGTTACAAGCTTTATAGTCTTTGAAATGAACGTATATTGACAGTATAGGTAGGTATAATAATATTGTATTGTATGGAACAATTTTAGACGTCACAGCAGTCACATTTTAGACATTAATGCAACTCGTGACGTCAAAATGGGTCAAAGTGGTTCGCCCCGAACTGAGATCTCACGAGTCTCCCAAAACACAAAAAAAAATATTCTTAGAGCGACTCGCACCGCACAACGATGCCTAAACGTATTTAGTGGCTAAATATGATTTAAGGAGTTGTCAAATCATACAAATACGTAAAATTTAAACATCGCTAAATACGTTTAGGGATCGTTGTGCAAGCCGGGCTTATTAATTTTTGACTAATAAAATAGTGCCAGGAAATGAGCATCCAAATCACTTGACCTCAAGTTTCATTCAATTACAGGTAACGGGAGGTCATGTTATTTGGTTATTTATTTTTTGGGATAGAAATTGCAGTTATTCTGAATTTCCGACCTTTCCCTATAATTGTGTCACTAAAGATATACGCATACCAAATTTCAGCACTATGGTGTACCCTGTGGATTTTGTCAATGTTTTTATTATGGCTAATAACTTAAAGATTACAAGGTTTAAACTAAAAAAAAGGAGTCGAAATGTACTCATAAAGTACTTTTATTAGACGTGCCACTTGACCTGATAGTCCCATTTTGTTTTACTTTTTACCCCTCTTTAACCTCAATATCTCAACAACCCCCTCACATTTTTAGCTCATTTAGCCACACCAAAATTGTGCCATCACTACCTACCTATATATCAAATTTTACGATGATCGGATAAACGCTTCAAAAGTTATCCTCGGACATACATACAACGCCGATTTGCCCAAGGGCTTGACATCAATGAGGGCTTTACATTTTAGATTAAAAAAATATGGTTTAAATAGTATATGCCAAAATCTCAAAGATAAGAATATCAAAATCAGTCAAAAACAATCTCTCTTCATCAGCTAAACAAACACAAATGTTAATTTTTTTATTTGAAGTTCCTCGGAAAATAATGTTGACATGGCAACTGACATTGACAGTTCACTTTTCTTTGGTATGACATTAATGCACTACTGCAATATGACTCCTTAAAGTTAGTAAATCGTTTAAAGGGCAAGGTGTTCGCTTTTATAACAAACTCCCAAGTGATGTACAAAAATTGACAATTAACAAATTTAAAAACACAATTAAACAAAATCTTTATAAAAAAGCCTACTATAAAAAATCGGATTATTTAGTTAGATGATAGAGAAGTTTGGGATTGAAATTGCTCCAACTCGTTCAAAATGTTATAATTTAGATGTAATTTATTACCTGTTTATGTATTCTAAAAGGATCATTAAAAAAACAACCAGCCTTGTTTTCTTGCCTTTCTTTCCTGGCTTGGTCGCGAAGGAGCAGGCAGTAAAGTTGACGTTTCAAAGTGATCCTTGTGCTTTTAATGAATAAAGAAAGAAAGAAAAAAACATTTATTTGTGACGGTACAAAACATACACAGCACACAAGTAAGATACACACAATAGAACAAATTCATACACACAAAAACAGCAATACCCAACAAATGTGTGTCTCACAATTACCTATATATAAATGACCGCCGCGGCGACGTCACAAAAAGGACTCCAACTCAGCATTTGTTGTGCTTTTGGCACAACGCTGATCTTCCGTTGGAACCATTTAAAAATAGGATGTCACGGATGAATAAAAGATTTTGACTTTGACTTTTAGACAGGGTAACGTCATCTGTTAGCCATTATAAAAACATGGCCGATAAAACCTCTCATTGCAGAGTAAACTCAAAGTAACATGCACTCAATCAAAATGGGTATTAATTTAAATACCCGGTCAGACTCAGACCACAACAAAATATGAAACCTTTATGGTTCTGTACGTACCATAAAATGAAAGATACATGGGAAACAGTATTTGTCAGAGCTAATGTTAAATGGTTAACCATAAACTTAATATATTAAAACTAAAGCCGTTTCTACTATCTGTGTTAAGCTCTGGTTTTTATGAAGCGGCGAGCGTTATATTACTAACGTAGATAATAAAGCTGTGAACTCGATTTTTTTCAATAGAATCTGGTTTTTATCAGTTATCTACCCCAGTGGCATTAAAACTTTACTGTTTCGGAAAGCACGTTTTGACGTCGCGTCGGTCCCGGCTACGGAAGGTTATTAACGGGGCTCCCGCGTTCAGGCGACCTGAAAACTCAGTTGTCAGTTCGTCGCTGTTCTAAGTGACGTAACCGACATTTTAGAAAATATTACTAAAAATCGTATGTGTACTTAGGACACTTCGAATGATTTATAATTTTAAGATATGTAGATACGTCAAACATACATCTAGACATAGGTAGAAGATACAGATACGCCGATTAGACAGATCGGTTCGTCTTCAAAAGTAGATAAAAGTAACATTAGAAATGTCAGTTACGCCAAAATGTCGGTTACGTCACTTAGAACAGCGATGAGTTGTCCACCATAGTATATTTAACTTTATGACCTTAATTATAACGGTCGCCACTTTTACGAAACCAGAGCTTTAGTTATCATACCTACACGTATAACGATGATGGCCTATCCTCTCAACATGTTATAAATTCCCATTGATGGTGAATAAAAATATTTATTTACGGCGTTAAACCGATCGTTTTCGAGATAACCTTATCGTTAAATGGTCAATTTAGGCACAACATGACGCCGAATAAAGTGTAAAATGAATGTGCGTTTCTCAAATGCGCTTGTTCGGTTCGCGCCTTGGAAATTTACATCTGGCATTTTGGTTATGGTTGCAACACTTGCAACACGGCTAAGTGGCATTTTATTTCGTTATTTATTTACTCGTAGGACGAGCTTTGCATTTTGCTTATTAAATAACCTAATTTTTATTTTATTGATGATAGTCAAGCACTTGTCCACTACCTCACCTGGTGGTAAGTGATGGTGTGTTTGAAGATGGAACACGTTTACCTAGAAAGAACCTATTCACTCTGGACTTGGAGACTCCGAGATTATACTGGTTCGGAAAAACATAAATACGCCGGAAGTGAATTTCACTCCTTACTTGTGCTAACAAGAAAAGTTATAGCAAATCGTTTGGTACGGCAAGGTGGTATGCCGACCAGGTATGGGTGGTACTTACTTCTCGGTACGTCTGCTTGTCCGGTGGTAGAAGGGGGAAGGAGGGATAAGGTCATGAAGATCTTGCGCACATTCACCAAAACGAATCTTATAAAAAACGAGTGTGCTTTAGACCACACGACTGAAGTAAAACTTCTTATTCAAAATATTAATTTATAAAATTGTTCAATGGTCCACACGTCTGTAAGTCGATCAGTCTATGTTCATTCTGGACAGATGCACCTAGCACTAGCACATTAACGTTTAAAAATATACGAAACGTGACTCTTTCTATCTTCACTAACTTATATCTCCCTCTCAACTGCCGTTCGCACTTTTCGTAACGTGTTTACCAGCTTACTCCCCAAGTCAAGCGTGCGTAAAGAAGTTTTACTTCAAAAACTGAAAGGCTCGGCGTCTGTGCTCTAGACTTTGTAAATTGGCTTCCACTAGGGAGTCATCACCAATAAATCACCAGCAGCCCGTCGCTCAATCCAATCAAGGGCTTCAAGCTGACTACCTTAATAAGCCCACGTGTGGGAATGCAATAATTTAATTATTAAATGGAAGTCATTGTAGAGCACGGATGCCGTTCTAATTTAGAGCTTTTATGTATTTTTTATTGGCTGCTAATGACTCTGGTGACCTTTTTGAAATATCGTACCTTGCCTCGTTATAAGTAGTATCTAAGTTAGGGTTGCCATAAATCCCCAAGGCCCCGTCGGGACATTTACAATTAGGAGTCCTTTTTTGTATACAGCGTGTAACAGAAATCATGTAAAAAATTTCTAGGTATGTATTATTATGTCATACACATCTGTATCTCTAGCTAGATGTAAGGAACCTACACACCTGAAAAAAATACTCAAGATAGATGATGGATTGTGTAGTGTAGATGATACATAATAGAAAATCTGACCCAAATAGCATAAATAAGAGGAAAAAAATTATTTAAAATTTGCATTAAAATAAAAAGTCGTCTGTTGGCTGCTTGCGCGTCCTGCGCGGCGCGCTCGATTATGTATGTCGGGAGATTTTAGAGCTTGTCGGAACGTCGGGACACTACTTTTAATAACGGTGACATGCCCCGACGTATCGGGACGAATGGCAACCCTAATCTAAGTACGTGTTTATTAATAGGTGCCTAAAAATACTTATTATTGCGTAAAATACAATACAACCTTTGTCTCAATACAATTTGATCAGAAATTCAGTCATAATGTTGTTAAAGAATCTGTATTTATGTACCTAAATATATAGACATTTCTTATTAAGCTAGGAAGACCATTCTATTCTCAGTCTCAAGTAGAGTGGATAAAGTCGACCAGTGCAATGAAAATGAGAATTTTGTAACATGATATTCGAACCTCTCATCACGGTGGCAGGTTTACGAGCCCACACACGCGGTGGTGGTCCCATTACAAATTTCAGGCATCGTAAACGTCAAAATGACAGTCGCCTCGGTCACTATGAAAATATGATTTACTGTCAGAATAAATATAAATTGCATGCCACATTTGATTTGTTCTTTATGAATTCAGCTGGTCCGAGTCACGTTTCGGATTCTTAGTAAATTAACGAAAATACTGATTAGTTTACTGTGCTGCGACATTTTTCAGTACCTAATATTTTTTTATGACACAAACTTAGTGAGCTCATACCCAACAGTGGTGAAGTCGAGCTGTGGTTGATGATTATACTTTTTTGGGAGTCTCAAATGGCAAGTGGCTTTTAGTTATGAGTGTTATGACTGTTCCTCGTGGTATTGTATGGAGGCCTATTTTCAGCAGTGGTATTTTTCTTACTTCTTAGTCGATGCATTAGTAGTGCAAGTAAAAATAAGGTGGCCTAGAATCTGTGTAAGATTCAAGAAGGCTTAACGTTTTTAGGATTCCGTACCCAAAGGGTAAAACGGGACCCTATTACTAAGACTCCGCTGTCTGTCTGTCCGTCTGTCACCAGGCTGTATCTCATGAACCGTGATAGTTAGACAGTTGTTGCCGCTATAACAACAAATACTAAAAACTGAACAAAATAAATATTTAAGGCGCTCCCATACAACAAACGTGATTTTTTTGCTCGCTTTTGCTCGATATTGATAACGACAACAGGTAGACGCTTGAAATATTCTCAGAATATTTAGTTATGTATTAACTTTAAAAATAAATAACTAAATTAAAATAAAACCAATATTTAAGGAGGGCTCCCATACAACAGATATGATTTTTTTGCCGTTTTTATAGATAATGGTACGGAACCCTTCGTGCACGAGTCCGACTCGCACTTGGCCGGTTTTTTCTATTATCCATTATTTGTTTTATTGGAAAGTACTTATCTATACATATTTTATTTTCACAATTTAAATATTTACACATTATAAGTTAGGGCTCATAATATCACAAACGCAATAGAACATATAATTACGAATAACATTCAAAAACCAATGAGATAAAAGTTATAGGTGTTTTTATACTTATATTAAACTAGCTGACCCGCCAGCGGCTTTGCATGCGTGGTATTACAATAAAAACATTACCCTCCTTTTGCGCACTCGGGTAAAAAGTAGCCTATGTCCTTCCCCAGGATATAATCTATCTCCTTGCCAAATTTCATTACGATCCGTTCAGCCGTTTAGTTATGAAAAGGTAACAAACAAACAGTTACTTTTGACGACCTCCGTGGCGCAGTGGGCGAATAGCCGGCTGAGACGCAGGAGGTAGCGGGTTCGATTACCGCCGCGGAACAAATGTTTGCATGATCTACAGATATTTGTTCCGGGTCTGGATGTTTTTCTATATATAATAAGTATGTATTTACAAAAAAAGTATATATCAAGTATTCTATCAGTTATCTGGTTCATATAGTACAAGCTCTGCTTAGTTTGGGTCTAGATAGCGCTGTGTGATATGTCCAGCAATATTTATTATTTACTTTCGCAGTTACTATGCATTTATTAACATATAAACCTTCCTCTTGAATCACTCTATCTATTGCTGAAAACTGCATTAAAATCCGTTGAGTAGTTTAAAAGATCTAACTAAGGTAACAGACAGCGGAAGCGACTTCATTTTATACTATGTAAAGATGATTTTGGGGTGGTAAAACATTATGCTTTTTGTACTCATTAGGTTGCCAATTGTATACGTTCATTTGAATAATGTTAATTACAATTGTTTTGTTGTTTATGGTGTGCAATAGAGTATTATATAGTTATCTTTCAATCTATGCATATGCGTTTTAACAGAACAATAAATTGTACAATGATAATTTCATGGTACGAAACATTTCATATTTGGCTTCAAAGTTAAATTACCTACGGAACATTAGTCCGGTCAAGTTAGCCCAAAAAATAGGGGTAGGTTAGATAACCAAATAACTTAGCCTACAGTTTCATTCAAATTACGGATAACGCGGCGGTAGTTCATGTAATGTGGTTGCTCTTTTTTGGGGTACAAATTGCAGTTATTCTGGATTTCAGACTTTTGCCTATATTTGTGTTACTAAACTACACGCATACCAAATTACAACACTGTGGGGTCACTGGAGTACCCTGTGAATTTTGTCAAAGTTCAGGTTTTATCATGGCTAATAACTCAAAAACTATAATGACTTTACTAAAAATAAAAACGGAGTCTAAATGTACTAATGAATACCTTTCATTTGAGTTCCCACTTGACCAGTTAGCCTCATTTTCATTTTTTACCCCTCTAGAACCTCAATATCTCAACAACCCCTTAACATTTTTTGCTCATTTAGTCACACCAAAATTGTGCTATGACTACCTAAGCATCAATATTCATGATGATCGGATCAACGCTTCGAAAGTTATCCTCGGACAAATAAACATACATACATACATACAACACCAATTTGCCCAAGTTAATTTAGAGATATCGCTTCGCTCGATCAAAAAGTCACCATCGATCCTACACTTGCCAAACAAATTATTCAAGGTCAAAGTTCGCAAATATGATTTTTTTGCGTTTTTTAGCCAAACGGTAAGTTCTATGATAAAAATAGGTCCGACAAAAATTGTAGATAATGCAATTATCTATAAAAATTGTCTCTACAATTTTTCTCATACACGTCACCGTTTCTGAGTTAAAGGTAATAATGATTGAAAAGTTGTATTCTTCTACATAGCAATATATTTGTTTGTAGATTATATCGAAGCTTTGTTCTGTTAGTAGTTACAGTAGTAGTTTATTTTGCCATCTGTTCAATCAATCGATGGCCCAGTTCGAATTACACATTTAGCTAAGCAATGCTAAATTTGCATTGGGCAAAAATTTGATGTAGCGCCCCCTCTACAGCCAGGTGAACTATGTAGGTGGACCACTGGCAGGGAGTGGAACAATCGATGGTACGAGGTGCGCTGGATGCCAAGCGCATTTAAAAACAAGTTTTATACATTTTTATTGAAGAATTTGACGCCTCCTGAAATTGCCGCCCAGGGCAGGTGCCCCGGTTCTCCCCCTAGATCCGGGACTGGCTAGATCTTTATCCCCTGTAAATTACTCGACCGTGGAAACAGAATGTGAGGATAGTTTTATTGCGCTTCGTAAAAGCTAATTTAATTATTTGTTTTTTTTTTTATTTAATTATTATTAATTTAATTATTTTTTTTAACCTTAGTGCTCAAATGCTCAACTCAAGTGACAAGAAATATCATAAACCTGCAGGAAGCATTGTGTCTACTCGTAAACATATTCTTTTTAGGGTTTCGTACCCAAAGGGTAAAACGGCACCCTATTACTGAGGCTCCGCTGTCTGTCTGTCCCTCTGTCACCAGGCTGTATCTCATGCACCGTGATAGTTAGACAGTTGAAATTTGCACAGATGATGTATTTCTGTTGCCGCTATAACATAAAATACTAAACAAAGAATAAAACAAATATTTAAGGGGGGCTCCCATACAACAAACGTGATTTTTTTGCTCGTTTTAGCTAGATATTGATAACGGCAACAGGTAGACGCTTGAAATATTCACTGAATTTTAGTTATATATTCACTTTGAAAATAAATAATTAAATTAAAATAAAACAAATATTTAAGGGGGGCTCCCATACAACAAACGTGATTTTTTTGCTCGTTTTAGCTAGATATTGATAACGGCAACAGGTAGACGCTTGAAATATTCACTGAATATTTAGTTATATATTCACTTTGAAAATAAATAATTAAATTAAAATAAAACAAATATTTAAGGGGGGCTCCCATACAACAAACGTGATTTTTTTGCTCGTTTTAGCTAGATATTGATAACGGCAACAGGTAGACGCTTAAAATATTCACTGAATATTTAGTTATATTTTCACTTTGAAAATAAATAATTAAAATAAAACAATTATTTAAGGGGGGCTCCCATACAACAAACGTGATATTTTTGCTCGTTTTAGCTAGATAACGGCAACAGGTAGACGCTTGAAATATTCACTGAATATTTAGTTATATATTCACTTTGAAAATAAATAATTAAATTAAGATAAAACAAATATTTAAGGGGGGGTTCCCATACAACAAACGTGATTTTTTTGCCGCTTTTATAGATAATGGTACGAAACCTTTCCTGCGCGAGTTCGCCTCGCACTTTTTTGTTGATTGTTTTTGATTTGGCGCTTGAGCACTAGCTCGCCTGATGTTAAGTAATGGTAATATAAACAAAGATGGAATACAACAAAAAAATCAGGAAAATTACGTGAAAATTAAAATCCACCATTACAAAAATCAGTTGTTTCTTGCTATGTGCCTTTCACCCTTAACGTAGTGACGTTTGACTAGTTTAAAAGGTTTAAATACATTTAAATGTTACTCAAAAGTTGCAAAAACAGAAATGCGTAAAGTCCTAAAACAAACATTGTAGGTTTTACAATGTTTAAGACAGACAAATGACCACGTTTCGGTGTATGTATATTTATTTTCATACATATTCGAGTGCTTTCATAGCAACAACTTTGAAACGAATCTGGAGTACGAAGGAATTCACTTAGTTCTAAATTACAAGACTACACTAATTTAAAATACAAAGTCGACTAAGGATTCATGCATCATCCCCCAGCTAAGAATTATGTGCCATGAAACGTTGCTTCAGACAAATCCTTCTAATTAACCGAATACTAATGTGTGTTATTTATAGAGGCAAGGGCGGATTCAGCTTTGGTGCGGGGGGGGGGGGGGGGGGGGGGGGGGTCACATAGTCGTGGTCAAGTCGCAAGAAGTTATAATTTAAGCAATTTTTATAATCATGGATACAAGTGAAAAGTTGGTATTTTATTATTGTACATACTGTACTTAAAAATACCTATATTTTAATAAAAAAATCAATTTTTCAAATCAAAATATTACATTAAATTATTTAAATATTGAATGTACTTACATAAAATCTATATTGTGACAAAAATATTTAAAAATATTATGTTTAACAATTTGAATTAGTGGTCCACCTAGGTCCTGGACCCAGCCCAGGGGGGGTCATGACCCCCATGACCCTCCCCCTGGATCCGCCCTTGTATAGAGGGAGTTTCTGGGATTCATCGCCGTTTATTTTTACAACGAAATTAGATTTGGAAAATAGAGAATTCCTACGAATAACATGAACACATCAACTACCTAAGTAATGCGACTGGTGTGATGTTGTGAACGCTAGTGGCGCAGAATAACCGGCTGAGACGCAAGAGGGTATACAACGAGACTTTATAATCATTTCATAAAGTCTAAAGTTACATTGGAAAAGAGGTGTTAATAATAAATAAGCCTGCATCAGGCGAAATTCCCTGGATATATTAAGGCGATATGTAAAAAAATTTGAGCCGCTAAGTAACTGTCGTATACAATAACGAAAAATAGTACTGATTTCATATATAAGCAATATTTACTTGAGGATTTAAACTACATAAATGAAAGTCAGAAACGCAATTGGTGAAACTTTTCTCGATACAATTATTTGTCAAAATCGGCTCTTCTGAAACACTAATACCGTTCATTCTCCGACTCTAGAAAAGATTTATAGTATTATTTTACATAGTTATGTAGGTAATTATGGTACCTAAATGAATGGGAAAGCATTTTTTTTTCATTTGAAATTCATCACGAAATTTGTGATTTTATCTTTTGTCGCTTACGTCATTTACTCGTGCGACAATGCGGCGCGGCTATGATACATGTTTGTCTCGTTCTTCACCTAACCAAGTAAATAGCACTGTCACTTTTTATTAAATTTGTACCTATATCGTCTTAAGTATGTATTACTTTTATCTAGCCCACCGATGAAAACTGACACTGACGATGTTATTTCTAATTCTCAGCTTGTATCCACACTGTTGCGTAAGCCTCCTGTATTTTGTGCCATATCGCATGCAGTAGAGCTTGTCGTAACATGAATAACGTGACAAAAATTTATCGACTATACTCTAGCCAAATTCGATAGAGAATGTTTGTAAACAAACGACAACAGCTGAATTTTAGGGCTGTCACTTCAGAATGTTTCACAATTATACACTTTCAATAGTATTACCCTAAAAATCGATTAGACTATTCATAATACGAATTGTAAAGTCATGTTAATGGTAAAAGTTGATCAATAAACATTTTAAATCACTTATAGGTGACCATTTTGTATATTTTAATTTATGATGGGTTGTAATGGTAATGTACATATGTTGTCATCCCTAATGCTTTCTTGCTTTTTAGGAAGAGGTTGTAAACATTTTTGCATTTTTGTATTATGTCTTTAAATTAAAACACCAGACGAAACCTACAGTATTCCGAACAATAACTGCATTTTGAACTTAGTCGTATTATTTAACTGACCTTGAAAAAATGTCCCAAGCTATTCAGTGTTGCCAAATTGATGTATTTTATGTCAAATTCGATGGAATGAGGTGAGGGTGTGATGGGATAAATAAATAAATAATTCTGGACATTTCACACAGCATCATCTAGCCCCAATGTAAGCAGAGCTTGTCTTATGGGAACCACATGGCAACACAGACGCCATTGCTTATTTCACTTGTTTGCTTGGCCCCGTTTAAGTAATACAAGTATTTTTCGCGTAAATTACACTTTGTTATAAAACTTTATTACAATTGTTATTCGTTTTAAGTGTTTTTGTTGTTTTTGTTATATATCTTTCGATATCTGTTGTTGTTTTTGTGTTACAAAGAGTGACCAGCCAGGTCCAAGCACGTTGAAGACTTTTTCATCGCCCAAGAAAAAGCGCATGAGGAAAAATCCTCTAAGCTCTGCCGAAAAGATGACAATAATAAATATTTATAAGCTGGTTGAAGAAAGTTTGCCTAAAGACAAATACTTATATAAAGACGAATTCATTTCAAAAACCGCAGAAACTGCGGGCGTAGGCCGTTCAACAGTTTACAGAGTACTCAAAGAGTATAAAACTGAGCACCGTGCCATCTCATCAGTTGCCCCACCTAAGAGGGTTAAGAAAATTGACCAACTAATAGATTTTAAACTAAGTGCTATCAGGAGAAAAGTCCACGACTTTTTCTTCAGAAACGAGATTCCTACAGTGGACAAAGTGCTACAGACAGTCAATGATGATGAAGATCTGCCAAATTTTAAAAGATCAACTTTTTAAAAGTTGCTTAAATAACTTAATATCAAATATTTGAAAAGATCAAAGTAAAGTACCCTGATTGAGAAAAAAGAAATAGTAAGATGGAGACGGAACTATTTGTTAAAAATTTCAATGTGAAATGATTTGGGGGCAAATCAAAGGGTATGTTGCAGGGGAAAATAAAACATTTAAAATGGAAGAATTAAAAAGATTATTAAAAGAATCCATGGATTTAATAACCCCTGCAGCATGGCAAAATTGTATAACACATCAAAATCAAATAAAAAAAAATGATAATGTAATTGATGAGTTTATCATCCAGGTCTCCGGTGGTGCTGGTAGTAGTATTAGTAGTAGTAATAGTAGCAGTGACAGTTCAAGGTCTGGATCCGAAGATCATGATTGAAGAATCCCAGCACTGGGATTCTTCAATCATGATCGGCATCCCACCAACTACTAGCACTCTGTTAGTAGTTTGGTTGGTGAGCCTCCGCATGTAGTCCTCATGTATTGAGAAGTATGTAATAAAAAATAACAAATATAAATTTACTATTTTGTTTTATTTCATCTTCTCTAGCAGTTTTAAACTCTTAATTATAAAAAAATAAGGGATATAGGAAGGAAAATTATGATAATTCACAATGACACTAGCCTAAAAATGACCATGGACAAAAAATGTTATTTACCCCTGCTCTCAAATGGTTGCCTAGCAACGCTCTGTTATTAAACATTCTCTATCGAATTTGGCTAGAGTATAGTTTTCTCGTGGAAAATAGAGATAGGTCTATTTACACGTGTGCTAACAGGCGTACCATTATAAAAAATCCACATTACGCAAAGGTTAACTGGAAAAGAATGCTTGATAGCATTAAGTTCGTCTATGTACATATATATATTAATTATTGTACAATAAATAATTTTACTGTCCAATTAGGTAAGTCCAACTTCGACAAAGAGGTCACACGAAGAATCCAACTCGGCTGGGCAGCGTTCGGGAAACTTCGCGATATCTTCTCGTCCAAAATTCCCCAGAGCCTGAAGACTAAAGTCTTCAATCAGTGTGTGTTGCCAGTGATGACCTATGGCACTGAAACGTGGTTCTTTACTCATGGCCTCATGACCAAGCTCAAGGTCGCTCAACGAGCTATGGAGAGGGCTATGCTCGGGGTCTCTTTGCGTGACAAAATAAGCAATGAGGAAATCCGCAGAACTAAAGTTGCCGACATAGCTCTCAAAATTAGCAAGTTGAAGTGGCAATGGGCAGGCCACATCGCTCGTAGAACCGATAACCGTTGGGGAAGAAAGGTTCTCGAGTGGAGACCGCGGACTGGAAGACGCAGCGTAGGCCGGCCCCCCACAAGGTGGACCGACGAACTAGTAAGAATCGCGGGGAGTCGTTGGGCGCAAACGGCTACCAACCGCTCGATGCGATCTAAGGGGGAGGCCTATGTTCAGCAGTGGACGTCTTCCGGCTGATGATGATGATGAAATAATTTTAAATCAATCAATCATTAAATTGCCGTCGTACTTTTTGAGGACGAGATACCGACGTCGAGTGAAATTGTATGACCACAAAAAGAATGGCAGTGAATGATGACAAACTTGTATAATGGCGCGCATGTAATTACTCGATACCTTAGAGCAAGTATCTCGTTATTGACAACATTTCTCGTGTCACGAGTGACATTATCTTAACCATTAATAACACCAGTCCATCCGCCGAATTTGTCGCTGGCGACAAGTCCGTAAGTCCAGTTGGCCTTATTAGCGATCCTCTCGAATTGTTCGGTCCATGTGCCGAATAGTCCAGCGGCGTCTGCTCTCTCTATGCACTCGTTCCGCCATAGCTCTACCTAGCCAAGTGCCCCGATCAGCGCATTTCTATTTCATCATTCGATGTCTTTGATGATAAATCTTCTCCGAATTGGTATTATTATAATCTAGACGGATACATTACCCGTTATTAAACTCCGCCCGCAGTATATATGGGTGCATTCACCTGAATACTGTGGGTGCAGGATTTTATTGTTACGATGTGGCTTAACGAGCCTGTTTTGTTCCTAAGACAACTATCCTAGATAAGTGTCAAGCTTAAAGTGCTAGATATAGTGCTAGCTAGCGTTTTACGCTCTATTATGGAATTGGCATAGCTACAAACACCGCTGTTTTCCAGTAGTCACCTTACAACAATAAACTTAGAAGCGTCAACAAAGAGGATGGACGCAGAACATAGACAATAATAAATAGCCGGCTGAGACGCAGGAGGTAGCGGGTTCGATTCCCGCCGCGGAACAAATGTTTGCATGATCTACAGATATTTGTTCCGGGTCTGGTTGTTTCTCTTTATGTATTATAAGTATGTATTTACAAAAAAAAGTATATAAGTATTCTATCAGTTATCTGGTTTCCATAGTACAAGCTGTGCTTAGTTTAGGGCTAGATAGCGCTGTGTGAAATGTTCAGGAATATTTAATATTTATTTATATTTTTATTTAAATTGTTAATGAAAAGTTAGCAGCATTAGCTTTTTCAAAAATAATAGGCAAATCAGTTCTCTATCAGGTCTCTTTACATGTTGCTTGTCAACAAGAACATGAAAGCATCATTGTAAAAATATTATCATAGATCGTAGACAAAACTTTTCAACCAGACAAAACTTTAACGCAAAACGCTAAGTGCGGATATGTTCTAATGTAACCAACGCATTCTCTTTCCAGTAATCGCCTTTAAACAATAAAATCAGAAGCGTCCTAAAACAACAGGACGAGGAGCAAGGTGGACGCAGAACGCCGATGATGCATGTTGCGTCGAAGGGTCCGGCTATTTCGGGAGCTCGTAAAATCGATTACCGTCCGATTCCAGTGCGTCTCGTTCATAAACAGACGGGGATAGCGTAAATACAACAGCTAATTCACTTTATAAAATGAAATAATGATAACAAAACATCTCTGAGTCATAGGGAAGGTTGCGGGTTTCAAAACTGGTTCGTAACTTTTGAAATGTTGTCAATAAAATATACTCTTTGATTATGAGGAGAACAGCAGTGCTCGAAACCTATTTGTATGTCTATAAAGTCAAGCAAATGTATTGGTAAATTGTTGATTAGTTTTAGTGATAGACTGATATCTGACGATACATGGATGCAACAAAAAAGTGCATCCTCGAGGATGGTTGCGGGTTCTAGTATCGTCCGCTTGAAAGTTTTTGAGATGGTTTTGAAAATCTTAGAAATATTGCAACATAAAAGCTTCCTAAAGATGCGTTTTCATAAGAGACATACCATAAGACTCTTAGACATGAGCAGATTGTTATCCAATTCACTTGTAAGTAAATTTTATTGTTTCTACAAAAATGCAAAAACAAATGCACCGCTTTATGTTAATTATTAATATACTTAGGCAAGAAAATTGATAGGACCTAAATAAAAGGAGAAATAAATATTTCCGGACATTTCACACAGCGCTATCTAGCCCCAAACTAATCAGAGCTTGTACTATGGGAACCACCAGATAACTGATAGAATACTTATATACTTTTTTTTATAAATACATACTTATAATATATAGAGAAACAACCAGACCCGGAACAAATATCCTGATACTTGCAGAACCAAACTGAAAAGTATGAGTGAGTTATCTATCTAGCCTTTCCTTTGAGTATGTCGAGCTATCTGCAGTAATTATAGGACCAATTCAAACTTAGATCTAGTTAATGAAATGTCCTGATACTTGCAGAACCAGACTGAGAAGTATGAGTGAGCTATCTATCTAGGCTTTCCTGTGCTTATGTCGACCGATCTGCAGTAACAGGATGCACTATTTCTGACGCGCCTGAATGCGTGCGATAATATTCCGTGCCGATTCAAATATAAGAAGACGATATAAACATTTTATAATCTAAGATCTTGTAACTTACTCTACTTATTTGAATAAATAAATTTATTATTTATTCTAATAATAAATAATATAAAAAAATAATAATAAATTAAACCCCGAACTGAGATCTCGCGAGCCTCCGATTAAAACAAAAAAATATTATTTGTAATTTTAGACTATCAAAATAGTGTCACGAAATATAACCAAATACTTGACCTACAGTTTCATTCAAATTACAGGAAACGGGAGTTCATGTGATTTGGTTCCTCTTTTTTCGGGTACAAATTGCAGTTATTCTGGATTTCAGACTTTTGTCTATATTTGTGTCACTTAAGCTACACGCATACTAAATTACAGTAATGTGAGGTCACTGGTGTACCCTGTGAACTTTGTCAAAGTTCAGTATTTAATAAGGCTACTAACTCAAAAACTATTAGTTAAAAACGTTTAGTTTTTATTATGGCTAGTAAATAACTAAAAACTATAAAGAATTTACGAAAAATAAAAACGGAGTTTAAATGTACTAATGACTTTACTACCTTTCATTTGACGTCCCACTTGACCAGTTATTAATTATTTTTTTTACACCTGTTGCACCCCAATATCTCAACAACCCCCCCCCCCCCCCCCCCCCCCCCACATTTTTAGCTCATTTAGTCACGCCAAAATTGTCCCATCACTACCTAACTATGTAATAAATGTCACGATGATCGGATCAACACTTCGAAAGTTATCCTCGGACAAACATACATACATACATACAACGCCGATTTAGTTAATTTAGAGATCTCGCTTCGCTTGATCAATTACGACCGATATTTGTTCCGGGTCTGGTAGTTTCTCTATATATTATAAGTATATATTTACAAAAAATGTATATACGTATTCTATCAGTTATTTGGTTCCCATAGTACAAGCTCTGATTAGTTTGGGGCTAGATAGCGCTGTGCAAAATGTCCAGCAATATTTATTTATTTATTATTATCTACGCATCTAAAAGACATTTCGTAAATTAAAGTTTTAAATATTTTACTTATAACTATAGCCTCTTCCAAGCAGATGAATGATCATGGGAATGATGAACGATGCTGGGATGACCCTGCAGCTTTTTGAACCCAGTTAACTGGCTTTTACGGTAATTGACAAGAAAGCTCAGCAGGATAGCAAACTTGGGCATGTAATGCTCTAAC
Source organism: Philereme vetulata (assembly GCA_918857605.2). Taxonomy (NCBI): domain Eukaryota; kingdom Metazoa; phylum Arthropoda; class Insecta; order Lepidoptera; family Geometridae; genus Philereme; species Philereme vetulata. Next base: position 7,182,334 of record OU975439.1, on the reverse strand, counting down.
AACTCAAGAAGACCTGTCTACTTCAAGAGTTTCAGCACCTTTTCGGGGTAGTTAGTTGGCACTTCAGACCTTGTTATAATGGGCAGTAAGATTCATAATCGATCAGGATGTCTAGATCCAGCATGATTGATGATCACGAATAAAATAAATGGGCATTTGTGATAGCGTCAAGCTTAAACTGCTACGTCAATTTCAACCTTCACACCCTGTAATAAGAGATATGTGTTTTGCAAAGTAGTTGGAACTTACATCATAATCGTTAAAATGTTTAATTTATTCCCTCAACGATGAGACAAGGTAATTTTTCAAGCCAATTAGTGGAATTAACTATCTGTAATTTATAACGTCCTTCGTGGTGAGTAATGTAATTTTGAATAATACCTACTTTATAAATATTTATTTTAGTTAAGTACCCAGATAACCTAAATTATAGGAATTATAAACATAGATAATATTTGCACGTTCATCCTCGACTAGATTATATATTATTTTGTTTTGAAAATAAATAAATCCTAGCTAACAGAATCTGTTTTCTACGAGTTGAAGGGAAACCAGAGTTAACAGGATTTGTTAGGGATCACGCCAATACATTTTTGTATGATTGTGGGACCATAAATTAAAAAAAAAAATTGTTTAATCAGAGAGCTAAGCCAAGTTACATTCGATTAGCGATGACTCTAGTCGATAAGTCCGAAATAGTCATGGGAACTCTTTATTCCTCAAAGTTAATATATTCACTTATTCCAACTCCGCCATTCGATCTGATTCCTCTTAATGATTCCTCTATTCCTTTGATTCTTTTACTCGGTACTGTACCATTCCGTCCATAGTCGACCGTTAATCATTTCTAGTAAGGTAGGAGTATCGGGGTATGTCGTCTCGCTCTTGGCGCGCACAATAGTTCAAACTCGCTTTGGGTTGGTCGGTCCCAGAGTTTCTACAGGTAGGTGCTTAGTAGGGACGTACTCGGTATTGACCATGACGCCACGGTAATATAATTAACAATAAAATATAGCTTATATAGACAGGTATCGGTACTTATTATATTATTATTTATGTCACAAGGAATCTCAACTAAAAATAAGAAATATAAAACAAAAAATACCATTACACATCAACATTCAAAAGAGAGAGTGAACAGAACAGAACAAAACAATTTTTCTATATGGTATTATAGTTAGACTTGCCTTGTGTAGAAAATAATTGTCGATGTCAATGAAAATGATTTTAAAAAAGCGTTCATTTCCATGCCCGCCTAGTGAGCGACTGAACAAACTCGAGTTTACCCGAGCGCTAACCAACGATTGAACGGAGACGGCCGATCGTGCCGAATTGAAGAAATAAATGATTCCTCGGAATCGGAATCAAAGCAAACTACTCCGAATCCAAGCTCTAACGATCAGAGACGAATCGAAAGAATAATTAATGATTCCGGAGTCGGAGTCATTAGCAATTGGCCGGAATCAATAAGACTTTCAACTCCGCGTGCTGAATCGACTCATTTCACTCACTTACTCCGGAGTTACTCATCGCTAGTCCGAAAACGTATGGGATTGACACACGCTATGGAAATATCACGTGATATATCGACAACAAACCTATGTAGAAAACGAATCGATTCGAAGCGAATGTACTTGGCTAAGCCCTCGGATTAGATAGAGTTTGTAGTAGTTTGTGCATATACGGTGAAGCGCAGAAGACGAAGAACTCTCTGAATCAGGATTCCAACTACCTATTGAGAAAAACCCTAACACGATATGCAAACTGTGAAAATAACATATCCATAGAAAAAGTCATATAGCAAATATAAATAATGGCTAAAACAGCATTAAAGAAACAATAAGCTCCTCGCAAAACCTCTCGTTGCCAACTGACACCAGCTAATTGCATTCTGTTCCCTTAAGTTCTTTAAACTCATAAATAATGATTGATCCTCTGCTACTATTGTTGACTCTGTGGCGGGAGTGTTGCCTTTTCTTGTTACTGCAATGCATTATTGATAGCTTTGCAAGTTAAATTAATAATGCTGATGGCAAATTGTTAACATGGCGTGTGAAGGGTTAGTATTGCCTCATCATCATCATCATCATATCAGCCGTAGGACGTCCACTGCTGGACAAAGGCCTCCCTCATTGATCTCCAGGAACTGCGGTTGGAAGCGGTCTGCATCCAACGCCGACCTGCGGTTCTTACTAAGTTGTCTGCCCATCCTGTAGGTGGACGTCCTACGCTGCGCTTGCCGGTCCGTGGCCTCCACTCGAGAGCCTTCCGGCCCCAACGGCCATCCGTTCTGCGCGCTATATGGCCTGCCCATTGCCACTTCAACGTGCTAATCCGTCGGGCTATGTCGGTGACTTGAGTTCTCCTACGTATCTCCTCATTTCTGATTCGATCCCGTAGAGAAACCCCGAGCATAGCCCTCTCCATAGCTCGTTGAGTGACTCTGAGCTTATTCATAAGGCCAATAGTGAAGGACCACGTCTCGGTTCCATATGTCATCACTGGTAACACACACTGATTGAAGACTTTCGTCTTAAGGCACTGAGGTATGTTATGTATGTTAGTATTGCCTATAGGCTGTTTTTAGCATGGAGCTTGACTTCTAAGTAGGTAGGATCTTGCTAGCGAAATACACTTGCGCTTGGTTGCTCTTTTGCCTATGAAATATAATTTATGCGCTAAGTGGGAGACTTGTAAGTGTTCAACGACCCAAAACTCTTTTTTAAACGCGATAAAAATGTATGCTCCTCTCCAAGCCGGTTGGTAACAAGAACCTAGTTAATGTCCGTTCACGGATCTTGTTACCGTAATTCACTTACGCTTGGATGAACTTTTGTCTTTAATATACGTACTATAAAGACAGAAGCCTTGTGGGAGAATTGTAACTAGGATATATTTAAATGAAAGAAAGAAAGAAAACACATTTATTTGCTCCCACAGACAGTGTACAATAACACAGACAATGGTGGTGTTGCGTGGGGACAAAATGGTCCCTGTCTCAGCATGGGCTGCTTCGAACCTTGTTGGGTACGTAATGCTCTTTTATCTACAGCGTCTTAAGAAAACTTTTTCCACTGACTTCAGAAAAGGTGGGAAATTCCCAATTTGGTTGTAATTCAAGCATTAGAATATATTATTAAAATAAATTAAAATCTGATTAAAATAAATTAAAATCTGATTAAAATAAATTCGATATTTTTTTTTTAAAAAGCATGCAAGAGATTTTTTTTAATAAATAAATATTACTGGTCATTTCACACAGCGCTATCTACTCCCAAACTAAGCAGAGCTTGTACTATGGGAACCAGATAACCGATAGAATACTTATATACTTTTTTTTGTAAATACATACCTACTTATAATATATAGAAAAACCAGACCCGGAACAAATATCTGAAGATCATGCAAACATTTGTTCCGCAGCAGGAATCGAACCCGCTACCTCCTGCGTCTCAGCCGGCTATTCGCCCACTGCGCCACGAAGGTAGTCTTCTACTTCTTATTGGAAGAAGACAACAAAAAGTGTGCTTATCCTTTTAAAAGAGGTCCCTCTGGAGTATTTTTAAGGCATTGTTACATATGTATTTACATAATGGTGCACGGGGTACGCTTAACGAAACATGGCCCTGCGCATACAAACTACTTATTTACATATCCCGAATGTACACTCAGCTACGTAAACTTCTTTCGTGTCAGGAAACCGATATCTCAGCAACCCCTCCATCGATTCAGGGTATTGTTTCGTAAACTTAGCAATTTCGGAACGAAACTCCGTTCTTCATTATCTATGTATTTTGTTTACCTTCAGTACCCTCATTTTCTACCTGTCACCTATTCCTTGATACGTGGGGGTGACGAAAACTCTTCTCTCTCTCTCTTCTGACGTTTGCCTTCGAGTCGAGTGGACGCAAAGCTCCTCGAAAATTGTCTTCGGAAACTCATTTAAGCCAGCCTACTCAGCATAACTTCATAGCACTAGCTATCGACCTACTGAATTTCATGCACATCGAATCAAAGATTCGATTAGTTATGCTTGGATAAATATACATACATTCAAAAGCAAAATCGCCAAAGTTGTCACTTCTTCATCGTGTCGCTATAGTTCATAAAAATAAATATTAAACTTTGTATTGCCAATATTTGTCCACTGCAACAGCGTTAAGTTGTCAATGAGATCTTTGCTCGCTTCGCTCGCTCGATCTATTACCATTTCCGGATAAAAGAATAACACAATTTGGACAACGGTGCTGGTTATGCCTGTAGTAAGACATCTTGTAGTAGTTATTAAGTCTAGTAATATTTAGGCATAATTGTTTGTTGTCTCAAATAAATAAAAATAAATAGTTTGGACATAAATGTACACCCCCGACCATTATCTTAAAACAAAATCCTCTCCATCCAAAGGTTGCCTGGAAGAGATCGCTTCTAAGCGATAAGATCGCCCATTGTACTATTTGCTTTGTGTTTACTATTTTGTTTAGTTTATATTGTGTAAAATAAAGTGTTTTCATTCATTCGTTCTTTCATAATAAAATCAACTGATGGAACATTTGATTATTCTACTAAAGCGTCTACTTTATATCCCGAGCGCATTTTTTTCTTGTACATACGGCTACACATTAAGCTATACATTTCCCGTATAAGCTGACCTCGCATTGTGTAGGCTTTTCGTAGAATGAGAGGTCAGCTTATACTGGAATTGTATAGCTTGATGTGTAGCCGTGTGTACCTTTGTATGTTTATTTATTTTAGTTAGAAAAGTTTCGTGATTTATTTCAATCTTTATTTATAAATACAATAATAAGCGACAGAGCAGTGAGTGAACCTGGTAGAGACATAGTAAGTGTTGCGCCTGTACCGAGGATTACCGAAGAGAACAGCAGTGATGATAATGATGATGATTTGAGATCGGATAAACGGATGCATATTTACCTATAGTTAAACGTTGGCTAGTATGGATAGCACTTTTTTATCGAAAAAAATCCGTGACTCCGGGACTTTTTTCGATAAAAAAGTGCTATCCATACTAGCCAACTTTTTTATTACCTAATTTATTATGTGTTATTTTTTATTTATTTATCTACTAAACCTAGATATCCCTTAAAGCTAAATAGGTTTTTATGGTATGTCATTCATCCCTCATATAGCCTAAAGAAGTTCACATTCTATGACAAACGCATACTTTGTCACATAGGTGTGTTAGGTATACATAATGCCTTGTTACAACGTAATACGGTTGCTTTTACCCTAATTTTACTGTCAGTAATTTTAGGCGAAGCGAAAACAACCTTGTAACAAGTGTCAGATCGGGCCTATTACACCTCAGGGAATATAAGCATTTTGTAAGTGCGAGTGAGATGGCAAATTCTACCTGATTAATATTTAACGTTAAATTAATATGCATCCAATCCCGGGATCTCGGGGTTTTATTTTTAATAAAAATATTCTAAGAAACCGCTTCCATACTTTGTTGGCAAAATCAACTTTAGGTAATTAAGCATCCGAATATCCAACCGCTAAGATGATGCAGCCTCTCAACACCGCGCCCAGAGGGCTGCGGCGCGTAGTGCGAGGCGAGACGCAGTGCGGAGCGGATCGCACTCACCCTGATGAAGGTACACGAATTGAACCGAAACATTGTCGGTCGTACGTAACACCGCTAAAACGGTACGTGATAAATCCCGTACTTACAATAATGTTTTATTTATTTGTGCTGACTGTACCACGTACCGCTGCTGATTGGCGACAACCCAATAGAATAGCAAATGATGGCCTCGTAACAAGTCACAAGGTTATTGTTGTTAGGACTTTAATGAGGTGAAATACCATTTTCTAAGGCAGGAACATGCTTGCACCAGCTCTATTGGTGCTGGGCACATATCAGGGATCATCTAAGAAATTCTGCTTCTCTTTAATTTATATTGGTTCTTTTCTGGACTACCATAATCACGGAGTCTTCAAGTCCAAAATAAGGAGTGAAAATGGTGTAAGCAATTCATTTCCGAAGTTTTTCTCTAGTGACTAGTACGGTGAAAGTATTTATTATGTACGGACAAAGTCTTGTGCGTATAGATAGATAAATATATTATTTATTGCACACTAGCTGTTGCCCGCGACTTCGTACGCGTTACACTACTAAATGTGTAGGTAACCTAGAAATAAAGCTAAACTCGCTGTTGCAACTTGACTTGACACCCTATTTTTATCCCAAGGGAACTGATTTATGGAATAAAAAGTATCCTATGTGGTAATCCAGGTTATAATCTACTCTCTCTCTTCCCAGCTATGTATCCCACATGGTGGTGGGGTCAGCTTTCCTGGTCGTTCTTCTCCACTTCGCTCTATCCTCGACGTCGTCATCAGAAACTTGGCACTCTCTCATGTCTTTTGACACTACATTTCTCCACCTTGTCTTAGGTCTACCTCTAGATCTTCGACCGGGGATGGAAAGTTGTAGGTTATAATCTACATATATATTAAATTTCATCGAAATCGGTCCAGCCGTTACGACGTGATTGAGTAACAAACAAATAAATAAACAAACATCCAAACTTTCACATTTATAATATTAGTGTGATAGACAAAGAAATACACAAATATCAAGGTAAGTACAAAGGGTAGGGAATGCATAGACAATACACCGGGGTATTGTCTAGCACAGTGATTCTTAAAAGGTGGTCCACGGAACCCTGGGGTTGCGTGGATGGGTCACAGGGGTTCCGCGGTCTATCCAAAAGTTAAAGTTGAATTGTACTTAAACATGAATACCCGGCAATCGTTGAGAAAGCTGTCATGGTTCTGATTAAGTTTGTGAAGACTTGCCGAGATGCGAGATTGGTTTGCGTTCAATTGTCAGACATAAATCACAATTTTACGGCTATTATAAGAAATAATGTGAAACAATTTCATTCTTTACAATAAATTATTACCTAGGTACATTGTATTTCTTTGTTATAATAAATTATTTGCAATACTTATAATAATTATTTTCATTTATAATTTGTTCATTCTTCGAGTCTAACATGAATATATTCAAACTACAAGGTAAACACTTTAGTCATCAAAATAGCCAGCTAAAAAAAGTATGACCAATTAAGGTTCCATGGCCAAATAAAATTAGGAACCTCTGACTTAACATTCCCTACCCTTTGTGTTGCCGGTGTCAATAGGCGACGGTGACTGCTTACCATCAGGTGGGACGTATCCTCACAAATAACATAAAAAAGGCGGTCTTATTGGTACCTATAATAAATCCAGTCTCATTTCCACCGCCGTATAAGTGCTTCAACCGGCTACTCAGTGCATACAGGCCTAACTAGACGCTACAGCACCATCAATCTCACCTAATTACTAATCACATCACAGAGACAGAACCGATCTCTAGACGCCATAACTCGATAATTGAACGGGCTTCGCGAAAGCCTTAGGCATTACACGATACTGATTGAAGGGGACCAGTGTGTAGACAAGAGTATACTCAAGCGCAAGCGTAGTGCGCTGTCTAACCATAATTTCATCCCTTGATCAACTATCTCTATATTACTGTACTCAGATTGATATTCTTAATATAAAAATTTACAAATTCCGGCATGAAATATTGTTACAATCGTTGGTAGAACTAATAAATAAAATAAAAAAAAATCTCGCGTCAGATATGCGACAGGCGGCGTTATCAATTATTGATGTGAATGTCAGAAAATCGATACAAAATTGACGTTAGACTTGACAGCAATGATCGCGCGAAATAAGAACTTGTTGACTAACAAAACCATTGTAAGCCAAAACTTTTATAACCTATTCTAAAGTTTTCGGTTTTAGTGCAGTGGGCAAATAGCCGGCTGAGACGCTGGAGGTAGCTGGTTCGATTCCCGCCGCGGAACAAATGTTTGCATGATCTACAGATATTTTTTGTGGGTCTAGATGTGTTTCTATATATTATACTAGCTGACCAATCCGCAGCTTCGCACGCGTAGTTTTTTAATAAAAAACCTTACTCTCCTTCTCCGTAGTTGGGTAAAAAGTAGCCTATGTCACCCGGGGATAGTATCGCTTCCCAACAGTGAAAGAATTTTTTAAATCGGTCCAGTAGTTTCGGAGCCTATTCAATGCAAACAAACAAATCTTTCCTCTTTATAATAATACGAAGTTTTTTTGTAGATATTGATATGTTCTTTAATATTGTAGGACATACTTTTGTTCTATCATCAATAGTTTCCGCAGCGCATGCGACGAAAGACGTTTTAGGGCATTTTTTTACACCTTGGGTTACGTTACTTAAGTTTTAGTATCCTTAATCTTTTCTTATAATATAGCAATAAATATAGCCTATGTCACTCAGCGTGAATGTAGCTTTCCAATGGTGAAAGAATTTTTGTAATCGGCACAACAGTTTTTGAGTTTATTCATTACAAACATACACACAAAAATACAAATCTTTCCTCTTTATAATATCAGAATAGAAGTATGTATTAACAAAAAGAAGTATATTAGTATTCTCTCGGTTATCTGGTATCCATTGTAAAAGCTTTGCTTAGTTTGGGGGTAGATAGCGCTTTGTGAAATATCCTGCTATATTTATTTAATATTTTGAGTAAGTAATGTTATTTCTGTTTATGCGCCCTTGGTATACTAACTATTGAAGTTTCAGGTGAATTGATAGTTTTTACGGCATATTTTAGTAGAAAATCTCTTCAGCTAGTAACATTTTGGTGTTATATGACTTCTTTGATCGCGTTGCCAAATAGTATTGAAACATGTTGACAGCAGGATTTCCGCTATGAAACTAGTTGCTATTGGCGAATAAACGGCTTGTTATCATGTTGATTCGATTTTGATACAGAACTCCTGTTGGGCTTTAAGCAATTAATCAAATCAAACTAATAATTATTTATTTAGACATAGTAAATACATAACAGTAAGTTTTTAAAAAAAACTGTATAGATTTTCGTTTGACCACAATCTCACCTGATGGTAAGCGATGATGTGGTGTAAGATGAAGCACGAAGATCTAGAAGAAACCTATTCACTCTTACCTTGCTCTTCAAGGTAAGGCCCGGATTGTATTCTTTAGGAAAAACAGACGACGGCAAAGTGTTCCATACCGTAGCTGTACGCTACGGTATGGAACACTTTGCCGTGCGCCTGCTTGTCCTTTGAAGGAAGGGAGATGGCGGGATCAGATCGTATAGTTCCTGAGCACATTCCCCGTAGCTAGTAAGCATAAACTAAAAACATAATTATGATAGCTTAAACTTAGTTTCTATAGTTCAATGCATACATAATAAGTATCTAAGTGTTAGCAAGTTACTTAATTATCTACCACGTTAATTATCTTACAATAGGGGGTAGGAAGGAGTGTGCTAATAGCCAGACTAAATTAACTGTATCTCAGCCCTTAGCGCCCTCTGACGGATGATTTGCGATGTATTTTTCAAACTTTCGCGATCACATAATTATTGATTAAAACGGGTATTTAACATCGGTATAACTAATAAAATAGGTACATATGCGATAAATACCCGTTTTAATCAATAATGATGTGCGATGCGTATTTTATGTAAGTACATACATTATATGTTTAAACAATAAGTTGAAAAACAAAGTTCAAACAATAAATGTTTCTGATTAAAATAGGTAGGTAATAAACAAAAGAAGGAGAAAACATATTTTTTTAGGAGTGGGATACACAATTGTCTCTATCTGTATGACGTGAGAAGGTGAAATTATGAGTTTATGAATTTAAAGACTTGGAAGGGTAAGAAGGAAGGGAAGGCTAGTTTTTTTTGATCGATCGAAGCGAGATTTCCAAATCTCCAGATCTCCAAATGTATGTTTGTTTGTCCGAGGATAACTTTCGAAGCGTTGATCTGATCATCGTGAAAGGAGAACGGGCATCCTGGTCTACAGTCCAATAAAAATGAGCAGCACATTTTCGAATTGGCATACAATAGTACATCAAAATATACTATTGGAACTTTCCCCAAAAGTCTGTCCGTTTTGAGTTACAGCCATGCAAACACCAGCATTTTTTGTTTTAAAGAACATAAAATAACGGTTTCACGATTACTATATCCATACATAAAGGCTCCTATACAATGCAGTAGCAAGAGCGAGAAGGGAGAAGAGCGATGTAATGGCCGTGGGGAGAGGGATGCGTACGCGGGGGAGGGGAACGGTTGTGTACGCGCCGCGCCGGACGGCTACAATAATCAGTCGCATCGCATCAAGTGAGTGGCTACGTCACGTCTTGTTACGATAGTGCTGTGTTTGAACTTCTTTCTCTGTTTTTACTGACCCTGGCTTGCTTTTGGACCCTGTTTCTTTCCCTAATGTGTTAACTTTGGCTCGACTTATTGACTTTTGAACTGCCTACCGATAATGGAAGTTTTTCGAAACTGTGTGATGTGTCGTCGAGGACTTTACCGCGGACGGTACCAGCAGCATATCTTGGCTGATAACCTGCAAAGGGAACGACCAGAATTCGCCGCGTTTATACAACAACATGCTGTGTTGGAGGTTAGTTACCTTTTATTTTTATTATATTGAGTAGTTAGGCATAGGATTTATTTATTTTAAGTATTAATTGTTATTATTTTCAGGTGGTGTTCGACAGTACTCGAAGCTTGTGTCACCGATGTTGGCAGAGGACTGAGCGTGATCATAGACCTGCACAGCAAGCGGCGCGAGCGCCTGGTACATTGCACTCTCAAGAATACACGAGGGCACCCAACACTTCGGTGCATTGTATTTACAACAACTGTGCTAATATTACCCGTAATCATATACCAAACGCGATAAGAATTAATGTATTTTGTGAGAGCAAGCTTTTTATTCCTGATAGCGCTAGGGTGTGTACAGAACACTTACAAAATAATGAATGGAACAACCTGCCGCAAATGTGTAATGTGACACATGATTTTAATGACGCTCAGTTTACATCGCTCTGTGACTTGATGAGAATGGCTGCTAACAACCAGCCCAGAATCGACTTCGAAAACAGAGGCACCTTGTCTAATGAAGAGATGCACTTATGGACTGGGCGCACTTACGATCAGTTCGAAGCTATATTAGAACAAACTCCGTCACTAAGTGAACGTTGTAACCAGCCTAGAACTGCATTAGGCATCTATTTAACAAAACTTAGAACTGGAGACTCTGATGAGAGACTGGCAACGTTATTTCATATGTCTCGTCGAAAACTAGAACGTTTTTTGCCTATAGTTCGAGAATGTCTGAGCAACGATTACGTTGTGCTGCATCTAGGTGTGGACCACATTACCAGAAATGATATCCTTCAAAGAAACTTAACAATTCCAAGGGCTTTATTTGGAAACGATGAAAACATCAAAGCCATAATTATATGTGACGGTACATATATATATATATATATTAACAAAAGCTCCAACTTTTTGTTTCAACGGCTGTCATACAGCTTACACAAATATCAAAACTTGTTGAAGCCGTTTTTAATGGTATTCACGGACGGCTATATATTAGATGTCAAAGGGCCATTTGCCGCTACCAGAACCGATGCCCAGATCATGAGTGAAATAATGAATAACGAAGATGAGCCGCTGCATTGGTTACTCGAACGTAATGATGCGTTTATCCTAGACAGAGGATTTAGAGATAGTTTGCAGGATATAGAAGCTTGTGGCTACGAACACCATGTGCCACCAACTAAAGACAGAAGAGAAAATCAACTCACTACAGAACAAGCTAATCAGTCTCGTTTGGTCACCATGTGCCGATGGGTGGTGGAAGTAGTAAATGGGAGATTTAAGCGAGATTTTAAACTTTTGCGTCAAAACTATTTTAATAAAACGTTGCCAAAAATGTTTGTTGACTTCAAAATAGCTGCAGCCATTCTAAACCACTTCCACGCCCCCATCGAAGATAGTTCATACGCAGCAGCCTTTTTGAATTCAATAAGAGCTAAAATACACATACCAAACACATTGCACAATTATGTGGAAGCAAAGAGATTGAATTATAGGAGAGCAGACTTCATGCGAATCGAAGCAAATGAAATAGAAAACTTCCCAAGGCTTAGTGAAGAACAAGTCATACATTTTGCCTTGGGAACTTACCAGTTAAAGCTCGCTCGATCATATTGTAGCGAGCACTTACAAAATGGTCTTTATATAATCGAGACGTATAGAGATAACGCTCTAGAAGACTTGGCACAATATGATATCAACGAAGAGGCTTGGCTATTACGTGGACGTATACAGTCTCGACATGTCCGAGCCAGGAAATATTTTTGTTATATATTAATCAATAATATTAATAACAATATTACACAATATTATTGTACCTGCTTGACAGGGCGACGTACTATAGGTACTTGTGCCCATGTACTGTCAATTATATGGTACGTAGGTTATGCCCGTCATGAAGGGTTCAATGAACCTGCATTGTTCCTTAACAGTATTCTCATCGATGATGATGATGATGATAATGTTTAATAACATATTGTTTTGATTTTTTAAGAAGATGTTGTTTTTATTTGTATTACTACTTACCTAACTTAAATAAAATCATTACATTACACAAAATGTTTTTTTAATTACCACGATATTCAATGTTTGGCACTAAATATTATCAGATTCAATTTTTAGTAGAACTCAGATCGGACAATACTTAGAGAAATGCGACTTTCTACATATGAAAATACATAGAATTACCTTTATATTGACATATGACTCATTTTTATTGCAAGGTAGACCAGCTTCCATACACTTATGCCCGTTCTCCTTTGATACATAGGTGATGGCACAACTTTGGTGTGAGTAAATGAGCTAAAAATGTTTGGGAAATTTTTGAGATAGTGGGGTTCAAGCGGGTTAAAAAAAATTAAAATGACACTATTAGATCAAATGGGACGTCAAATGAAAGGTCTAACTTAGTACATTTCAACCCTGTTTTTATTTTTAGTTTAATCGTTGTAGTTTTTGATTTATTAGCCATAATAAAAACAAAACTTTGACTAAATTCACAGGGTACACCAGTGACCCAACAATGCTGAAATTTGGTATTCGGTTGATTTAGTGACAAAAATACAGGCATAAGTCTGAAATCCAGAATAACATCATTTTGTACCCAAAAAAACCAAATAACATGAACTCCCGTTACCTGTAATTTGAATGAAACTGTTGGTCAAGTAACGTAGTTTTTTACTATGTGGCACTATTTTGATAGACAAAGATTACCTACGAAATATTTTTGTTTTCATGGGAGACTCGCGAGATCTCAGTTTGGGGTGAACCACTAGTTATTTTTTATAAATAGCAATAAACAAATTAAAACTATCTCAGAATCCCAACTTAAAGAGGAGGCTGCAAAGTTTGGCCAGTTTGATGTTAGTTTGGGATAGCGTTTAAAAACATGCAATAGTCGAATTAAAATAAACTCCATGCACATGGAACACTCCATCAAAACAGCCTGTGATTAGGTGATTACTTAGCTTTCAACGTTATTCTTAAACATTACTCAACTACGACATTTTAAATTCAATAACGAGCACTTGAGTGACACGTTTATATCTCGGAAATATGTCTGCTATAATAAGATTCGATGCTTTTAGAGTTCCGACGTGAATAAAAGTCAATTCTCGAGAGATGACTGCGCTGGTTTTATGGCTTTTAAACACCATCCGATACGATTCGATTCTGCTGGCTGTCGCTTGAAACCGTTTGCAAACCTATAGTCTCAAAAGTAACTATAGGTGTAAATTGAAGCAGGAAAATTAGAGTTTTGCTTTCATAGTCAAAATAATTTATCATTCTGAAGGATCTAAAACATATGTATTAATGGCGACTCGCGCAACGTAAACGTATTTAATGGCAAAATATGTTTAAGGAGTTGTCCAATCATACAAATACGTAATATATAAACATGATTAGTCGCTAAAAACCTTTAGGGATCGTTGTGCAAGCCGGCCTTAATCTTTGACTAATAAAAAAGTGCCACGAAAAGCGCATCCAAATAACTTGACCTGCAGTTTCATTCATATTACAGGTAACGGGAGTTCATGTTAATTCCACTCTTTCTTGGGGTAGAAATTGCAGTTATTCTGAATATCAGACTTGTTCCTATATTTGTGTCATTAAAGCTACACGCATACCAAATTTCAGTACTGTGGGGTCACTGGTGTACCCTGTGAATTTTGTCAAAGTTCAGTTTTTATTATGGATAATAACTTAAAAACTACAAGGTTTAAACTAAAAATAAAAACAGGCTTGAAATGTACTAATGAAGACCTTTCATTTGACGTCCCACTTGACCTAATAGTCTCATTTTCATCTTTTTTTACCTCTTTTGAACCCCAATATCTCAACAACCCCCCCCCCCCCACATTTTTAGCTCATTTAGTGACACATTGTGCGTGGAAATTCGAAAGTTACCCTCGGACAAACAAACATACATACAGACATACAACGCCGATTTGCCCAAGTTGATTTAGACACACATGGTACACATGAACTATCTTCTATTGATAGATGTAAAATATCGTGTCGAATATAAATCGGATCGGTCTGTGTAAACCGGAACCTTTTATTGTAGATCGAAAGGTGATTTCAGAGTTATTTGAAAGCGGTTCTTTCGTACCTCGTTTAGAACGATTACTATTTTAAAGCAGTGCGATGCACGTGGGCTTTTCAAAGCATAATCGAATATACCTACGTAGGCGTAAGTATCGAAGTATGGGGTAAGCTGTGCCCTTTGCTCGGGTGATCATAAACAAGCGTTTCATTTCACCTGTCAGTCTTTTGATGAGGTCGGGAGAGGGACTTTGTTGTTATGACATGTTCAGAACAAACTACTAGTACAGCTACACATCAAGCTATACAGTTCCAGTATAAGCTGACCTCGCATTGAGTAGGTTTTTCGTAGAATGAGAGGTCAGCTTATACTGGATACGTATAGCTTGATGTGTAGCCGTGTGTACATAGTGTTCTTTAAACTTTATTTGTACACACACGGCTAAAGAATTGAGACTTTTGTCGTACATTTCAGTTATTAGTATTTTATTTCAATAGTGTTAATCGACGACCTCCGTGGCGTAGTGAGCGTATAGCCGGCTGAGATGCAGGAGGTAGCGGGTTCGATTCCCGCCGCGGAACAAATGTCTGCATGATCTACAGATATTTGTTCTGGGTCTAAATGTTTTGTATAAAAAAAGTATAGATAGAAGTATTATATCAGTTGTCTGGTTCCCATAGTACAAGTTCGGATTAGTTCGGGCCTCGGGGCTAGATAGCGCTGTGTTAAATGTCCAGCAATATTTATTATTTATAACACATACGGAAAACTCTAAGATTTTTAAAACCATCTCAAAAACTTTTAAAAAATTTCAATTATTGTCTATCAAATGTCAACCAAGTTGCAACTTTCCAAAGTTGACATTTGATAGACGTCGCACAGCTGCGCATTAAAATATTGTATGCCAATCTGTGATTTTCAAAATAAATCTGGATGCAATTTTTGTCAGGGTGAAAATGGTGTGAAAAAACAGTTGTAGGTACTAAATTTTTTTAAGGAAATTTATCTAATACATAGGTGCCGTATTTGTCAAAAATTTAAGTTTCCGGTATAAAATTTACGTGCTCAGGTTCTTGTACCAAATGTAGGTATTATTAATTAAATTACTTATACTATGAGAGCAGGGTTTTCAATAGTTGGTTCTTTGTATTTGAAAGAAAGAAAGAAAGAAATTATATTTATTTGAAGCCACTTGACATCTCACACAATAAAAACAAAGGCAAAGTCAAGATTCACTCAGACAGACAATACTGGTGTTGCGTGGGGACAAAATGGTCCCTGTCTCAGCATAAGCTGTTTCGTACCACGATGGATGCGATCCAGCGCTGGTTTTCTGACAGGGCCTAGGTGACGAAAAGACAATACAAATAGAATAAAATATAAATAACATGTAGACAAATTAATATGAGAAGATAGTCAATACATTAACAATACATAAAATACACGAATTGCAAAATAAATAGCCACGAACATTACTTAGGCAAATACTTTAAACACAAATAACAAAAATAAAACCTAAAATAAATAATAAAAATATAAGACACACTCTTCAAACCTAGCGCCATCTACAACTCCCAGACGTTAAATAGAATTAATACAGCAGCAGCAAACAGCTAGTGAATCAATATTTACTGTCCAGAATTGATGCATCCTCTGTGGCTGCATTTTTGTACATCACTTTTACCATCATTTGTTCGGTCGGCGATTGTTTCCTTATGTTATGTTTTATTTAGTATTACCCGTGCGCGATAAGTTGGGACCTGAGCGCGGTGACGTCATATTGGTGTGTTTGTACCGCCCGCAAAAAAGCGAACATAACAAGCAGCCGCCCGCGGCTTCGTCTTTGTTTTTTTTTAACCTAATTTATGATGTTACCCAGGGAGGACGCTGCTTTTTATCTAATCTTTTTTACACTATTTGAATAAAATAAAAATACAATGTTTAAGTTTATACATTTATTTTATCTATTATTTACATTATCTCATCTTCGTCACTACTTAGTGGACAGGTAAACAAAACTGTTTGTTCCGTTTTTCGTTTTCAAACACTTTTAGCACGAGGTTTCTTTACTTACTGACATACGCAGCGATTTAGAATTCAAATTAGGTATTATAAACAATTCTTTGACAATGCCCCTCTACACCAGCTATAATCTTAAGTATTACCCGTGCGCGATAAGTTGGGACCTGAGCGCGGTGACGTCATATTGGCGTGTTTGTACCGCCCGCAAAAAAGCGAACATAACAAGCAGCCGCCCGCGGCTTCGTCTTTGTTTTTTTTTAACCTAATTTATGATGTTACCCAGGGAGGACGCTGCTTTTTATCTAATCTTTTTTACACTATTTGAATAAAATAAAAATACAATGTTTAAGTTTATACATTTATTTTATCTATTATTTACATTATCTCATCTTCGTCACTACTTAGTGGACAGGTAAACAAAACTGTTTGTTCCGTTTTTCGTTTTCAAACACTTTTAGCACGAGGTTTCTTTCTCCGCTATGCAAAGGTCATAATGATAACAAAAACACTTAACAAGAACTATAACAACAAAAACTACAACAACAAAACAATGACACAAACTATAACAACAAAAACTACAACAACAAAACAATAACACAAACGAAAACTAAAAGAATTCCAGAGCGCGTCGTTACGTGACGTAGGCCAGAGACTAAAAACCCTAGTAAAAAATAGTGATGCGAACGGTACAATACGGGCGCCATCGGGAAAGTGCAGGGGAAGCGGTCGGGGAGTCGCATTCCTAGCAGGTCCCAAGTTATCGCGCACGAGTAATACCTACCTATGGTTCGCGTATGTACCTATTTAGTACCTATTTGCGTGAATGTTAAGCGTATTCGGGCTGTAATTTGTACCAATTCGAAGTAGAATACGGGCTAAATACAGAAGCTTTTAAGGAATTATAGTTAATGTCACCAAACCTATATTAAACAAAGAAATACCATGACTTTTCAAAGAGACCTTATTTATTATTGGAATAATCGTTTGGTAAATGCATTATCTACTTGTCATTAGCTGTTGAATAATTGCCTTAATTTTACCTTTTATGAGGAGCAGATGGAGTGTTTATTTCCCTTAAATATGTATCTATTTGACTAATTAAAAATTAATTAAAGTAGAGGTAGTACCTAGTAAAACTATTTACCTACAACATCGTTTATGTGAATATTAAGCTCCGTAATAGTAAACGCGAGTTTAAAGTATATTTATAAAGTTCAACTTATTATTTTTTCAATCGAAGGAAAAGTATAAGGTTTATAGTAAGAAGCCGGCGAACCCCGAGCGCAACTTCAATTCGACCGCGCCAAAAACTTCGGCCTGAATATCGCTATCCTTGTTTAGTGACGAAGTTTAGCCACGCAGAGCGACAGTGATAGCAATAGAACGATTCTAAATTTGATTAGATTTTGACCGTGTTCCGTAATACCAAAAATGATGACTGAATACTTGTTGTATTTTCTCATTGTGTTGTTATTCTGTAACTAGACTATATAATCTATGTTCCCATGACTAGGATACGTAAGATGTTGTTTTTAATACGAAACAATTAGGTTGAAAGCAGGTCTTTAATGACGTAAAAACATGCAGAATGCGATACGCTTCTATTTCATTTTAGGTAAGTATTTTGATCTAATATATGGTTGGGAACGTAGATAAATACTATTAAAATTAAAATAATACCTTATTATGGTAGAAATATGATCCAATTAGAAATGATCTTGGTAGTACGTGTTGTATGGGCGATTCCCCTCCGGTCTCCGGTTAAGTATTTGTTGTCATGTACTTAATCTAATTAATTTATTCCACAAGTATATTTTTAACAAAAATATAACCGACTTCAGATAACAGTAAAAACCAAACTACTCTACCAATTTTGATGAAATTTCCATGGGATCAATCTTTCAAATAAAAAACTAATTTTCCAAATCGGTTGATATCTATCGGAGGTCTGAGTCTGAGCTAACAAACATAACATAAAAATTAAATAAATTCAAGACTTATATGGTTTTATCATGGATGCCATTGTCAGAACTGGACTAAATGAAAATGGGACCACACGGGAAGTACCAGCTTTCAAATAAAAAAAAGGATTATCAAAATCGGTTCACCCAGTCGAAAGTTCTGAACATAAAAAAAAAACAGTTTGAGAGATTTGAGAATCTCCTACTTTTTTGAAGTTGGTTTAAACACAAAATAAACTTGTGTGAAGGTTAATTTCCGTAATAAAATATAGTCAAATTATTTTTTTTACTTATTCTCGTCTGTTAATGCAACGTGTTGTCTCTACATATACAGTTTTTTGACCGAATCTTGACTAAAGGTTACGAGTATCGGGTTCTGGTATTCAGAGCCCCGTGATTGATCGAGCGAAGCGAGATCTCTTAATCAACTTGGGCAAATCAGCGGTGTATGTACGTTTGTTTGTTCGAGGATAACTTTCCAAGCGTTTATCCGATCATCGTGAAATTCGGTATACAGGTAGGCAGTGATGTCTCAATTTTGGGGTGACTAAATGAGCTAAAAAAGAGGGGGGGTTGTTGAGATATTGGGGTTAAAGAGGGGTAAAGAAAACCAAAATGAGACTATCCGATCACGTGGCACGTTTAATAAAAGGTTTTTGTGAGTATATTTCGACCCCGTTTTTATTTTTAGTTTAAACCTTGTAGTTTTAAAGTTATTACCCATAATAAAAACGGAACTTTGACAAAATTAACAGGGTACACCAGTGACCCCACCGTGCTGATATTTGGTATGCGTATAGCTTTAGTGACAGAAATATAGGGAGAAGTCTGAAATCCAGAATAACTGCATTTTGTACCCCAAAAAAGATTATCAAATTACATGAAATCCCGTTACCTGTAATTTGAATGAAAGTGTAGGTCAAGTAAGGTGGTTTTTATTTCGTGGCACTATTTTGATATTAATAGTTTGTTTTGTTTTTATGGGAAACTCGCGAGATCTCAGTTCGGGACGAACCACTAGTAATATATAGGCTACTTTTTATTCGTACGGAGACATAACACGAACATTCGTGGAATCCCGATAATGTGGGCGCGCTAAAGTAATAAATATACTTATGACTAGCTGACCTGCCTGCAGCTTCGCACGCATGGTTTGTCAATAAAAACATTACCCTCTTTCTGCACAATCGGATAAAAAGTAGCTTATGTTACTCAGGAATAATGTATCATTCTAATGATGAAAGAATTTTTTAAATCGGTCCAGTAGTTTTTGAGTTTATTCGTTACAAATATACAAATCTTTCCTTTTATAATATTATAATTGACTTTATTATTATATTTGACGACCTCCGTGGTGCAGTGGGCGAATAGCCGGCTGAGACGCAGGAGGTAGCGGGTTCGATTCCCGCCGCGGAACAAATGTCTGCATGATTTACAGATATTTGTTCCGGGTCTGGTTGTTTCTCTATATATTATAAGTATGTATTTACAAAAAAAATGTATATAATTATTCTATCAGTTATCTGGTTCCCATAATACAAGCTCTGCTTAGTTTGGGGCTGAAATGTTAGCAATATTTATTTATTTATTTAATTTTGGTCGGTATTTCTATCAATTTTTAAAATGTAAAAAGTGGTTATTGTGACATAACGATAATAGTTGGACATTTGGTATCCCGAAGTTTTTTGTAGATATTGATATGTTATTTAATATTGTAGAACATACTTTTGTTCTATCATCAATAGTTTCCGCAGCGCATGCGACGAAAGACGTTTTAGGGCACTTTTTACATCTTGGGTTACGTTACTTAAGTTTTTGTAAGGATCCCTAGTCTTTTCTAATAATAAATATAGCCTATGTCACTCAGGGTGAATTTCAAAAATTCTTTCACCATTGGAAAATGGGGAAAGAATTTTTGAAATTGGAATAATAGTTTTTGTTTATTCATTACAAACATACACACAAAAATACAAATCTTTCCTCTTTATAATATTATTATATATTATATTACTAGCTGACCAATCCGCAGCTTCGCACGCGTAGTTTTTCAATAAAAATATTACCCTCCTTCTGCGCAGTTGGGTAAAAAGTAGCCTATGCCACCCGGGGATAATGTAGCTTCCCAACGGTGAAAGAATTTTTTATATCGGTCCAGTAGTTTCGGAGCCTATTCAATGCAAACAAACAAATCTTTCCTCTTTATAATATTAGTATAGTTAAGTATAGATGAGCGATTACTACGAGTAATTCTCTTTTTAAATTAAAAATTGTTATGCTTGTGATTAGTTTAACTGATCGGTTCGTCGACTTGACCCAAGAACGGATTTATTTTAATGGTTCCTTTACATCGGTCATATTTCATGTAGATCTGTTCAAACATTGGGAATGTTATGACGCCCGTTCAGATTTATTTTCGTAAGATAAACAGAATAAAAGCTTTTACATTAGTTACACAGATCGAGCTAGCTAAGAGAATTTGGCTGGATTGTAAGCGAGTAAGAATACGCGTACAGTAATTTTACAGTGTAGGTATTTAACCTTTAGTGTGCGTAATGACTGACCAAAAACTGTGTATCCACTGCGTAAGTTGGCGCGCATGATAGAGCGCACTAGGCAGAGTTCAAAATATGATGAATATTTTCAATAAATTGTATGGAATGTGTACCAACCAACTTTATTTTTACAGAAATAAACACCTTGATAACATAAAAATACGGCTTAAATACCGTAAAAGTAGACAAGAGTAGCAATGATACTGATCCATATAAACGTAGGTGACAGTTTTAGTAAGAATCCTTACATTCGCATTCCAAAGGTTAATTTCACGAATTGACCTTTAACTTTCAACGTACAAACTGGGTCTGAGATGCAATGAGTCTCATACGAACTCGGCCCAAAATTGTATAAATGCGTTTTGTAGTCTTCTCCACTTGCATTTGACTTCGATTTCTGCGACAGACGTTTCTCGAAGCTCCTATAATACGTGAAACCGATGTATCGATGGGGCCGTAACGAGGCGATCGGTCGAGTCGTTTTCCACTGAATGCCGCGTTTTTTATTATTTTTGTTCGGCGCGAGAGCATTGCCTCCGCTATAATAAACAAGTAACCGAGTGCCCAGGCGTTTAGATAAAGGCACGGATATTTAGGGGTAGATGTATTTTATACTTGCTTACCGCTCGAACCAGGTAAGCGGTTAACGTAACCTATGCATCACTCGCGCGTTGTCATTTGTCACTATGAGATATACGATGAAAAGTCTGTAATTCACGGACTTCCTCCTGTAATTTCATGGACACCCACACTCTTCAAACTGGAACACAGCAATCAATGTGAAGATTTGCTAAGAAAACTTAGAGAAGTAAACCTACGTCTTTACGTCCAAATATATTATTAAGTACTAGTAGTACCATAATATCAAATCTTTCATTCATCATTCGATTCATTACACTCATTCCTTTCGATCACTCATACATAACGTTTCATTCCACAGAATTCACACAAGATCTTTCGTTCAATTCCACATATATATGATCGGTCGCTTTTAGAATAATATGGGAAAATCCATTATATGGTGATATTATGATGACGCGACCTCAGTAGGGTCTCCCAACAGGTGGGTCTTAAAATGAACATGGATAAGACGAAAATCATGTCAAATATTCATGTTGCACCCGTACCGGTAGTTGTTGGGGGCGATACTCTCGAAGTTGTCAACGAATATGTATACCTAGGACAAACTGTCCAATTAGGTAAGTCCAACTACGACAAAGAGGTCGCACGAAGAATCCAACTCGGCTGGGCAGCGTTCGGGAAACTTCGCGATATCTTGTCGTCCAAAATTCCCCAGAGCCTGAAGACTAAAGTCTTCAATCAGTGTGTGTTGCCAGTGATGGATGACCTATGACACTGAAACGTGGTCCTTTACTCATGGCCTCATGACCAAGCTCAAGGTCGCTCAACGAGCTATGGAAAGGGCTATGCTCGGGGTTTCTTTGCGTGACAAAATCCGCAATGAGGAAATCCGCAGAAGAACTAAAGTTGCCGACATAGCTCTCAAAATTAGCGAGTTGAAGTGGCAATGGGCGGGCCACATCGCTCGTAGAACCGATAACCGTTGGGGAAGAAAGGTTCTCGAGTGGAGACCACGGACTGGAAGACGCAGCGTAGGCCAGCCCCCCACAAGGTGGACCGACGATCTAGTAAGAATCGCGGGGAGCCGTTGGGCGCAAACGGCTACCAACCGCTCGTTGTGGCGATCTAAGGGAGAGGCTTATGTTCAGCAGTGGACGTCGGCCGGCTGATGATGATGATTATGATTATGAACATTTTATTTATTCATCTTCTTCCAGTGCCTCTTTAATCCTGAGGGTTGGCCGTTAGCTTCCTGTATTCGTCTCTATCAGCAGCCAGCCGGAACAGCTGTTCGACGGAGGCAATACCGGTCCACTCCCGGATATTAAAAGCTAAGAGCAGTTCGCTCTCGTTCCCTGTTTGCAACTGGCACCTGCCGCACTAACTCGGGACTACGCGCGCCCATCCGTATGGTATACGTATGGTTGAGTCTTACAATACGTCATTCGAGGCTGTAGACATATTTGCATGTTCAACTTATCAATTTAAGAACTTGTGTCTATAATACTTTCAAAACACGACCTTCATTCGCTTCTGTCTTAGCGTAATTCCGTTCTGTGCTTTTCCTTTAACTTTTTCTTTTTCCTATATTTACTTTGTATACTTTTAATTTACTTATATAATTATAGTTTTGATTTAAATAGTTAAAAGGCCCTTCTGGCCTTCTAGTTGCATCTACTTTTCATTACAAGACAGAGTCTGTCTTACCAATATGTGAATAACGTAGTGGGTTACATTATTAATACTTCTATCACATGAATACTGTATCTTACCTAACCTTTATAGTGTAACTGTTTGTTGTTCCGAAATAAATAAAATAAAAAAAAAAAATTCCGGAGCCATGACTTCTTTCTTCGCCCAGCACGTCTCTTTTCGTCCACTTTGCCCATCATTATCAACTGCAGCAGCATGTATCTATCGTTCCTGAGCACATGGCCGAGATATTCTATCTTGCGCTTTTTGATAGAAGGCAACATTTTCCGGGACATATGAACGCGCTGAAGCACGGTTTCGTTCCTGACCCTCTGCGTCCAACTAATGCGTAACATGCGACGGTAGCACCACATCTCGAATGCCTGTAGGCGTCTTGTAGTGCCCTCTTTCAGGGTCCACGTTTCGCAACCATACATGACGATAGGCCAGATATAGCACATGAGTAGACTCGGAGCTTTATATTCAGTTGACGACAGCAAAGAACTTCCCTCATTTTATTAAAAGAGGCGCGAGCAATTTCTATCCGGGCCTTGATTTCTTGATCAGATTCCCATAGTACATTTTATTTATAATTGTAAAATAATTCGTTATATATGGAGAATTAATGGTTGTGTAAGTATGCTTTTAATTGAGTTATTCCCAACTGATCATTGATTCGTTGGTGGTTGCATCTGATCACAAAGTTCCCAACGAATCTCTGACTTGTTTAACTGTCTCATTGAATTAAATTTTGATTAGGATGGTATCGTAATACAGGTAATAAAGTTTTTCTAAAATGTTTCATAGTCGACTGAAAACTTTCGCTTTGTGGAATAAACGGCTTGTAAAGTTGTAAAGCTATTTTAATTTATTCGCAGTATCAATACTTGTCCTGAAATCTGGTCTTGAAAAAATGGTGTACCCACAAAACAAGACACGCTTAGTGTGAAAATGAGATAGCGCTATTATACAAGCCGCAGGTGTGAACGGGACACGCGCGGCGCATGCCGTGCAAGCCTACGTCTGCGGTTCCCAAACTTGTCATACATTTTTTTTATATACCAATAAAATGCTGTAAAGAAATGAAACCTAAGTTAATATCAATATGTCATGGTTTATTATTTTTCCACTATAGTCACGTCTACGCTATTGATTTCATTCTTCCAAATTCATACCTAAAATAAAAATCTTTTAAGCATTCAATAATTTATACTACAATAAAAAGTTTGACAAACACGGAAAGGCTCGTGCTTTTCCTTCGCCTCTCGTTAAGAGCTTTTAACAAGCAACCTTGCCGTAACGACTAGACAGAGAGGCAAATATCACACCCGCCCACGCCAGAACGAGACAAACAACCACACGTCTAACAATAAGCTTACTAACAAGACCGGCTACCAGTTTAAGAATGACTTAAACGCCGCAATCAGGCATTGAATTATGTATCCTATGTTTGTTTATTTAAGGCGTCATTCCCACGATTAAATATTGGTAGTTGTTATACCACCGCGGGGCTCGGCTGACTAACGAGAATGACTCAGGCGCAGGTTTTTGTTGTTTTTCCGAAATAAACCTTTCAGTCGAACAGGAGGGTTTAAATTAGATTGGAGGGACGCCGCTCTACAGGGTTTTCTCATAAATGCCTTTTTTGAAATTTATTTAAATTGGTTTCACATTGCCGTGAGCTAATCGTAGCTTCAAAGAATGTTACAAGCGCATTTTATTTGTTAGTATGAAGATATAATTTAAGTTGTACTCTTAACTAATAAAAATTACGAGTTAGATATTATATTAGCTGTCGCGAGAAAAGTTTTAATTTTGAATAATGTACTTTGTATCATAATAATAAAAACTAAGGGCGACTTTTGAAAATAAGTTAATTGAAAACTTTTGAATTGAAAAAGTTTTTATTGTTTGGCTCAAAATATCATTCATAAAAAATATTTAAACGAGCTCGCTTCGTCACTTCGTTAAATTAAATCAACATAAACGCAATTTACTTCTCTTGCCACTGGCGTTTTATGGTCACTATGTCTGAGTTTTAATAAGAACTAGTTGCCAGTGCCCTGAGTTTTTTTAAATCTTATTTTTAGTATTCGCCATATAACATTAACTATGCCAAATGTCATACGGGTCCGTGCGCGAAATAAGCTTTAAAAGGGTACCTATAAAGTTTTCCTTTTAATAAAAGGAAAACTTTATAGGATATAAAGGATTAACTTATTTTCGGAGCGAACCACTAGTAGGTACGTAAAAGGCTTTTACGTACTAGTGGTTCGCTCCGAACTGAGATCTCGCGAGTCTCCCATAATAACAAAAAAAATATTATTTGTACCTAATCTTTGACTATCAAAATAGTGCCACGAAATGCAATACCAAATAACTTGACCTACAATTTCATTCAAATTACAGGTAACGGGAGTTCATGTAATTGGATACTTTTTTTGGGGTCGAAATTGGAGTTATTCTAGATTTCAGACTTATATTTGAGTCACTAAAGCTACGCTCATACCAAATTACAGCACTGCCATTTTGTTATTTTTTACCCCCCCTTGAACCCCAATATCTCAACTACCCCCCAACATTTTTAGCTCATTTAGTCATGCCAAAATTATGCTATTACTACTTACCTATATACCAAATTTCACGATGATCAGAAAAACGCTTCGAAAGTTATCCTCGGACATACAACGCCGATTTGTCCAAGTTGAATTAGAGATCACGCTTCGCTCGATCAATAAGGTAATTAATTTTGATATTTTGGGGCGAATAAAACTGTAGTGGAAGAATTTTTTTTTATGTAAAGTTACCTTGTTTTTGCGTCAGTGCATAAATTGGCTGATGATTTACAATGAGAGTTGGTAACATCTTGTAGGTTGTATTGATAGCATTCCAAAGATCGCTAGTGAAGTATTATTACTATTTGGAGCCTGTACTGTCCCACTGCAGGGCAAAGGCCTCCTTTCCTTCCTTCCAATTCACTCTACCATGCGCGTGTGTACTCCAGTCTTCCATATACGAGTCAAGTTCGTCTTTC
This sequence comes from Philereme vetulata, assembly GCA_918857605.2. Classification (NCBI taxonomy): domain Eukaryota; kingdom Metazoa; phylum Arthropoda; class Insecta; order Lepidoptera; family Geometridae; genus Philereme; species Philereme vetulata. Next base: position 7,155,947 of record OU975439.1, on the reverse strand, counting down.
CATCGGCGTCGTGGTCTGCCACGTGCTCGTTTTCTGTCTTTTGGGATCCACTCGGTGGTGGATATTGCCCATAACTCCTCCGACATGTGGCAGAGATGGCCCGCCCAGTCCCACTTTAACTTGTCTATTTGGTGCCCAACGTCCGCGATTTGTGTTTGGGAGCGCAGTTCACTGTTTCTAATGCGGTCTGTTAATTTGACTCCTAGGATACTGCGCTCCATGGCTCGCTGACAAACCCCGAGTTTGAACTTTTGTTGATAGTGAAGTATAAAAAAACAAATTATCATGCATCTTTACGTATTAAATTCAAAATACTCGGATTAATCATAAGATAATCGCCCACTCCACCTGTCTGTCTGTCAGCTTAGCTATTAAATAGAAAGAGCCCCGCTGGGTTTGTTTTACAAAGACTTATGGAAATCCTTTTAGCTGGCTTTATTTATCAGATAGTAAAGTAGATGGAGCCTTTTGGATTTGAAATTGTAGAATTATCATCACTTTTTAACTTCTAACAATAAACTCTTTTGGTGTTATTGTTAGATGCTTGTCGTGGAGAAGAGTTCGGCTCTTCTTAATGACTGTACGAGTAAATTTCATATTTTTTTATTCAGTACATGATACAACAATAAATATACTTTATCTAAACTAAGCATGCTAAAAGAAAAAAATAAAACTAATGTAAAGTAGGAATAGATATATAGAGTTATAGTCTCACTTATATAGTTCCCTAACCGCCACCCTAGGAAAACCCTGTGTTGTGGGGGTTAGTTCTCTTCCGAACTTGTACTTAATAATATAAATCAATTTATCAAAAATATCCAGATTAAATTGCAATTGGTTGTTTAGAGTAGTGTGCAGAGTAGGTATTAATATCAAATGTAGATAAGGTCAGATATGATTATGGATGTAGTTGTGGGATAATGTACAAGTGCATACGTGGTGTAAATAAGGAGGGGGGGGGGGGGAGTGTTACGGTACACTTATGTGAAGTGTTTGTAAGGAGGTGAACCTTTTAAAATATATTTGTATACATCTTTAGTATATATGTATATATACAGTCAAACCTGGATAAGCGAGAGTTCAAGGGAGCACAATCTCATTCTCGTTTATAGAGGTTTCTCACTAACCCGAGTTTCTCGCTAATGCAGGTACATGGGTAGCGTTTCTCTCTTATAGAGGTACGCAGCAATAACAAGTCACAGCAAGTACGCATGTAGTAAATATGTAATATGATAAAATTATGTGCATAATATGCACAACATATATGTATTATGTACATATATATTTTTAATAGTGTGTATATGTTACGTTCATTAGATTTCGACATATAAGTACTTTATAAGGGTAGGTATCAAGATGCTTACGAAAACAAAACAAAAATTCATGCACTATGTAATTTTATTTTATTTAGAACTTATTTACACCTAAAAAAATCCGTCAATTTATACGAAATAGAATAGGTACAATATCGACGAGAAAACAATACAAAAACAATGGTAGGAAGTTCCACGAAAGTTAAGAATGAGTTATAAAATAGCAGATGTGTCCATTCGAAAACAATGCGATAAAATAACAACGTTATTTAGTTCCACGAAATAGAATAGGTACAATATTGACGAGAAAACAATACAAAAACAATGGTAGGAAGTTGCACGAAAGTTAAGAATGAGTTATAAAATAACAGATGTGTCCATTCGAAAACAATGCGATAAAATAACAACGTTATTTAGTTCCACGAAATAGAATAGGTACAATATTGACGAGAAAACAATACAAAAACAATGGTAGGAAGTTCCACGAAAGTTAAGAATGAGTTATAAAATAACAGATGTGTCCATTCGAAAACAATGCGATAAAATAACAACGTTATTTAGTTCCACGAAATAGAATAGGTACAATATTGACGAGAAAACAATACAAAAACAATGGTAGGAAGTTCCACAAAAGTTAAGAATGAGTTATAAAATAACAGATGTGTCCATTCGAAAAGAATGCGATAAAATAACAACGTTATTTAGTTCCACGAAATAGAATAGGTACAATATTGACGAGAAAACAATACAAAAACAATGGTAGGAAGTTCCACGAAAGTTAAGAATGAGTTATAAAATAACAGATGTGTCCATTCGAAAAGAATGCGATTAAATATCAACGTTATTTAGTTCCACAAAATAGAATAGGTACACTATTGCCGAGAAAACAATACAAAAACAATGGTAGGAAGTTCCACGAAAGTTAAGAATGAGTTATAAAATAGCAGATGTGTCCATTCGAAAAGAATGCGATAAAATAACAACGTTATTTAGTTCCACAAAATAGAATAGGTACACTATTGCCGAGAAAACAATACAAAAACAATGGTAGGAAGTTCCACGAAAGTTAAGAATGAGTTATAAAATAGCAGATGTGTCCATTCGAAAAGAATGCTATAAAATAACAACGTTATTTAGTTCCACAAAATAGAATAGGTACACTATTGCCGAGAAAACAATACAAAAACAATGGTAGGAAGTTCCACGAAAGTTAAGAATGAGTTATAAAATAGCAGATGTGTCCATTCGAAAAGAATGCTATAAAATAACAACGTTATTTAGTTCCACAAAATAGAATAGGTACACTATTGCCGAGAAAACAATACAAAAACAATGGTAGGAAGTTCCACGAAAGTTAAGAATGAGTTATAAAATAGCAGATGTTAAATTTGTAAATAAAGCTCGACTGTCGCTTATAGAGGTACAGATAAGTAGCAGTCTCACTTACGGAGGTCCATGAGGGAAAAGCGACTCTCTCTTACTGAGGTTTCTGTTTCTCGCTAATAGAGGTTTTGGGAGCTTAAAATGACGGGTCCTGGCTATTACTCTCACTTATAGAGTTTTCTCACTTATCCAGTTCAAACTTACTCAGGTTTGACTGTATTCTTATTTGTGATGTTAAGTACACACTGCTGTGGCTCTTATAGAGGTCTATGTCTAGCAGTAAAATAATGTGGGCTGATGTTGGTGCTACTATGCGGATGAATCGATTTCAATGGGGGTTATCGTTATCATAATAATGTGCACATACAAAATATGATTAGAAGGCCCAATATCTTTAATACCTTAAAGAATAACACAATAAATTTAAAAACTAACACTAGTTTATTTGGGGGATTTTGATTCGTAGCCGCTTCCCTGTAGCGCCTGTAAACGATGCCGACCGGCCTCTTACTGACTGGTCTGTCTGTCTGTTCTGGACTGGATTATAAGTTGGTGTTAGTGAATCATTCTATTTACTTCATCAATCTTTCTTTTAATTGCAGCTATTTCTATTGGTTTTTATACTCGTTTATTAGGGTTCCGTACCCAAATGGTAAAACGGCTCACTATTACTAAGCCTCCGCTGTCTGTCTGTCCGTCTATCACCGGGCTGTATCTCATGAACCGTGATAGTTAGAAAGTTGAAATTTTCACAGATGATGTATTTCTGTTGCCGATATAACAACAAATACTAAAAACAGAATAAAATACATATTTAAGGGGGGCTTCCTCACAACAAATGTGATTTTTTTTGCTCGTTTTAGCTTTATATTGATAACGGCAGCAGGTAGACGCATGAAATATTCAATGAATCAGAATATTTAGTTTCAAATTCACTTCAAAAATAAATAATTAAATTAAAATAAAACAAAGATTTAAGGGGGCTCCCATACAACGAACGTGATGTTTTTGCCGTTTTTATAGATAATGGTATGGAACCCTTCGTGCGCGAGTCCGACTCGCACTTGGTCGATTTTATATTAAACATCGTAGATATCTCTTAAGTATTTGTATTAAAATACATAAGATTTACCTCCACGTGTTAAAACAATGCATACAAATTAAAAAAATAAAGTGATATGTTCGTTTCGGGCTTTGATCGCTCATGTCAAAACAAATACCATACTTCGATATTAGATACGATCCAGTTAATTACAAACAGTGAAACAAGATCCATTCTTGTGCAGTAAATATTACAGAAAAGAGAGTAGTAATGAGCTAGCTATGGAGCCTACAAAGCTCCGTTCAGTATGAAGTAACTTATCTGACAGCTAACACTTGCTCAAGCATAAAATAAAGTTGATTCTGAGGGCGATCATCAGCTTCTGTAATCGTTATCGGCAGATTTTTGACGCTCATGCGTACCCTACGTAGATTAAAAAATTGAAATTCCGGATTAAATTCCTGACATATGATGGAAATTCCTGACTTTCTTAGCATCGTCCATGTGAATGAATAATAAATATCAGTAATGATCAAAATGACAAATAACATAATGTAATAAATAAATAAATAAATATTGCTGGACCTTTCACATAGCGCTATCTAGCCCCAAACTAAGCAGAGCTTGTACTATGGGAACCAGATAACTGATATAATACTAATATACATTTTTTTTTGTAAATACATACATAAAATATATAGAGAAACAACCAGACCCGGAACAAATATCTGTAGATCATGCAAACATTTGTTCCGCGGCGGGAATCGAACCCGCTACCTCCTGCGTCTCAGCCGGCTATTCGCCCACTGCACCACGGAGGTCCTCAAGTAATGTTGATTGTTAATTTATTTGTAATAAAAATATTTGGTTTATTTTACTCGTTACCTACCTATATTCCGGACGGGTTAGGATTCCCCCTGCATTCCGGACAAATACCTATATTACCGGACATGCCTACTCATGCGTAGTAAAGTTCTTAATCTATAAGATATAGTGCAGGCATAAGTATTCCTTTACTTTCACACCTGATTTTGGTATCTTCCTTCCCGCTAGGCCACGGTTCATAGTTATATGACTCTACCTTGGTAAGCCACGGTTCATAGTTTACATGACTGTACCTTGCTAACCCTTACTCTCAGACTAAAGCCTTAAAACACGGCAGGTCGTCAATCATGTCCAATTTTATTACACTACGCCTCGTTGCCCAATAGTCGAAAAATGTTAGCCCATAAAGAAACGGGCGATAATATTACGCATCAGAGGAGCATAAAGTGTTCCGTCGAGTTTAAAGTTTCAAGTTTAAGGTCATGATTCAAAAATATCAAGATATATTATTCAAGAGTCTTGAATAATGTAATCTTGATATTTTTACAATAATCGATGACTGAAAGTTCTTGGACGACATGGATTTCATGGAATGATATTTATAAATCTTTTCTGCAATTTGTTTTATTTTGCTGCTAATGCATGTACTTTATAATTCAATTATGCATATATCCATACTACTGTTATAGATTCTAAACTATCTGTCTTTTTGTTACTTTTTCACAACTCAATAGCTGGACCGATTTTATGAAATTTGGTATAAACGGTGTCCTTTAAATCAGTGTTTTCCCAGAACAAACGTTGTTCAGACCATGGTCTACTAACAGTTTTTAACATCAAATTAAAAAAAAACAAAACGAAATCGGTCTTTGAAAAATATAAAAAGTGCGAACTTAAAATGTCTATTTTAACGTTACGCCCTACAACATAGTTAGCGCGCTCACCGGTAGCTACTAGATACCTAAGGAGTAGGTAATACGCTACGGCAAGCGTACCCATGAACTTTATGTCACGGTTAGTTTTTGGACAAAGTTAGACTTATTTGAGAAGGTCTAGATTTTTACTATTCTCTTATTTGATTCTATAAACAGTTATTAGACCATGGTCTGAGCAACGTTTGTTCTGGAAAAACAGTGATTTAAAGGACACCGTGTAAAAATAGATTATGACCTGGATTGAGAAATAAGCTACTTTTTATTGACAAACCACGCGTGCGAAGCCGCGGGCGGAAACTAGTAAATAAACACATAATTCAGAGGTTTTCAGTTTATCAAATTCCTACATCAGTACTAGTCAAACTTAAAATTTACCCCACAATAAATGAAGCGAACCGGTAGCGGAAAGGTTACTAAGCAGCATCTTAGCGCTTTCAGGCTACAATATTGGTGGGCCGTGATTACCTTTGTGCCGCCTCATCGAGATGCAAAATAGAGATCACAAGTGCCGCGGCCACGCTTTGATTATTATCCTAATAGTTTATCACTCCATGGGAGAGACATGCACGTTTTCTCCAGCCATTAGGTAGATACAGACTTATTATTAAGAACCTAGCAGCTAGATAGTTTTTAGTGGCTTTGAAGCATTGACACGAAATAAGTGTTCCATGTTGGTGCTAAAATATTTATGCAAAACAGATATTGCTAGATTTAGGGTATTGTGTTAAATGTTCTCGAAGGTGGTAAAAATATATACATATATTACTTTTTCGATGTGTTCGTTTCGTATATTTATTTATTTATTTTATTTGTTTATAATCAGATTCAAAAAGCTGGTTACCCATTGATTCTATGATGTCTTACAACCTTTACTAGGTTTATCCAGACACCAGGTTCTCGATAACGTGGGTTCTGGTCAAAAGTATGTAAATCTTAAAAATATTCATTCGATACAATATTTGATGGTATTTGATAGTATGTCTTCTAATATATAAAAATCTAGTGTCACGGTCACGGTGTTTGTGGTCGCACTCCTTCGAAACGGGTTAACCGATTTTAATGTTTTTTTTGTATATTTGGTAGGTATGAGAAAGTAATGTAGGTCGTAAAGTATTTTTCAATCTCCTATCCCCACCCCCTATTAGTATTTTTGTATGAACAATCCATACCATTATTAAAATTGCGAAAATAACTCTAAGTTTGTTTGCTAGTTTTTAAGTTTGTTGCATTTTCACAACTAAAGGGCTGAACGGATCGTAATGAAATCGTAAAGAAGTTATATCCTGGGGAAGGACATAGGCTATCTTTTTTGTTTCAAAAAATAATCTTGAAGGGGTGAAATAGGGGTTGAAAGTTCCATAAAATTTAACCATCGCACAGTGAATTACCTAGAACTAGCCAGCTGGACAAAAGTCGATTCCTAGAATCGATTAAATCATAATCCTGTCTCATTAACCACACCTCAAAACTCAGAATTCCAGGTATAACACGTGCCTTACCCTTTGTAGCACACCGCCATAGTACTGGAAAGTGAGGTAATAAGGAAAATGCATTTATGCAAATAAATCAGTTGATAGTTTGCAGTGCTTACGACAACATCTTATGACCACTTGTGCTATTTATATTATTGTGAGTGTTATGGATTTTCTACTTGAAGGTATGTACTTTAAATTTCTTCATAAATTGGGATCATTTAACTTGTTGACGTTGATGTTTATAGGCTTTATAGAAATGGACATTTATATCGTGTAAATTTTTCTATTTAGTAACTTTCATCGAGTGTAACTTTTTTTATCCAAATATATCCAGGCCGTTATTTACGTATGTAATAGCCACAATATTTAACTTTAAAATGATATATAGTTTTGCCACCCCAACTCACCCCATTTTTTTTAATTATTTTTTTCAGAAGTTGTGATTTCGATTTCAAAAATCGATTTCTTTGAAGAATGGCGTAAACACAAGAAAGAGGACCGTAATTCAAAGCTCACAGAGTTTGTATTGAACAAAATCAACTGTTCAGATGTCACTCTTGATTCAAAGAAGAATATTTGTACGAAAATTTCAAGTATTTCTTCAAAATTTGCTGAAAAGTGGTCCGCATCGAAAAATACCCTCAATAGGTTTTTGAATAACAATAAGGATTGGTTAGAGGGTAATGAAATACAATTTGAAGTTCAAGTACATCGCCCGTCTGCGTCTTCGTCATCTGGACCAAGTCGGACTACAGGCAGACCCAGAAAAGAATTTGACGAATCGTCATTCAAAACCAAAAAACGGAGGGTTGAAGATTTAGTGCAATCGCGAAGTGCTAGTGAGTTAACCATAGCCGCTGAAGTAGCCAATCGAGTATCTGGTCGAAGAAATGTAGCTAGTTCAATTCATAAAATATCTGACAACTCTCCAAAAGCTAAAACAACCAATGTTGCGTGTGGTGGTCGTCAATTGAGCAGTGATGAAGCTTTAGCTCATTATGTTGATGCTAAGTGTACCAGCCATAGTTACAAACAGACGCGTAAGGTGTCATTGAAGGCGGGACATCAGATATTTCCATCTTATCATAGTGTAGTTAAGTCTAAAAAAATGTGTTATCCTTTAGATGAGTATATTTCTGTGACGGAAACGCGCGCTGAAATTAATCTACAAGGCATTTTAAACAAAACTGCTGATCGTTTAATTGAAGCGCAAAGTGATGTTATAAGAAATGTTGTGTCTTCTAATTCATCCCTTACATTAATTAGCAAATGGGGCTGTGACGGCAGTTCAGGCCACAGTACCTATAAGCAAAGGTTCGAAGATGCTAATGCTACTGATGAATTCCTGTTCATGTTTTCATTAGTTCCTTTGAAATTATGTGACGGCCAACATATTATATGGCAAAATCCACGGCCTTCGTCAACTCTCTATTGCCGACCAATCAAATTTATTTTTTCAAAGGAAACTAATGAATTCACCAAAGCCGAAACCAACAAAGTCTTGGAAGAAATATCTCAGCTTCTTCCAACTATTTGTAATGTTGAAGAATATGAAATTACTATAAAACATGACCTCTTACTGACTATGACAGACGGAAAAGTATGTAACGCTTTGACTGACACACGCTCCCCTCAAAAATGTTATATATGTGGTGCTACCCCGACAATGATGAATGGTGATTTAAAAGACGTAGTCGTTAATAAAGAACATTACGGTTTTGGTTTGTCTACTTTACATGCATGGATACGTTGTTTTGAGTGTTTACTACATATTAGTTATCGTTTGGATATAAAAAAGTGGCAAGCTAGGGGCGCTGACGATAAAATTAGTGTAAAGTTACGTTCAGAGAAAATTAAGTTAGATTTTAAAACTCAGATGGGGCTTATTGTAGACAAACCAAAACCGGGTTATGGTAACACAAATGATGGTAACACTGCACGTAGGTTTTTTATGAATCCGGAACTAAGCGGTGAGATTACAGGATTGGATGTTAATTTAATTAAAAAAATGTGTATATTACTTCGAACATTATCTTCTGGGTATGATATTAATTGCATAGAATTTGAAAAAGTTTGCTCTGAGACTCGATCTCTTTACCTTAGTCTGTATCCGTGGTATAATATGCCTGTTACTGTGCATAAAATCTTATTACACAGTACAGAAGTCATCCAAAGCTGTATTGTTCCAATCGGACGGCTATCGGAGGAGGCTCAAGAAGCCCGTAACAAAGACTGTCGTAGATTCCGAGAGCATCATAGCAGAAAACAGTCACGTATTGCCACGAATACAGATTTATTATATATGCTGCTGATAACATCTGATCCTGTAATCAACTCGCTTAGGGAAATTCCTAAGAAAAGACCTGAAAAATTGCCCGCAGAAGTGCTAAGCTTGATAGTTCCGCCTTCCATACCTACTACACATCAAGTACCACGTGAAGTTACTTTATGTGAGGAGAACGATTATGTGGTACCTGATTCGTCTAACTGTGACAGCGATGATGAATCATCTGACGATTTCTATTTGTAATTTATTATAATAGTAGATATTATTATAGTTAAGTAATTTAAAGTGGGTGTAGTAATACACCTCTGCCACCCCTTCGGGGAATAAGGCGTGATGATATGTTATGTTATGTTAAGTAATTTAAGTTAAGTTTTTTTAAATTGTGTAGATATATAATTTAAATTATTTCGTTAATATGTATTCTTCTAGACTTCTATTTTCAATAAATTTTTATTTCGTACTAAGTTTTTTTATTTTACCACATAACGCAAAAAAAATGATTCAGTATATGTTATTATGGCTGTAGCGATCATGTGAACCCATAAAATAATTTTGTCCAGCTACCATGTTCTAGACGATTCACTGTGCATCGCCGTCATTCACTGACGTGAAGTCATTTGACATGAAGTGTCGCGTCACTTTGACATTTCATTCTGCATTTGATTTCTTTGATAATTTATACGGCAGAACAACGTTTTCCGGGTCAGCTAGTATTTAAATAAAATATTTTTATCTGTTTCTTATAAACAAATACATAAAGTTTTCTTATAAACGTAGTAGACTTTGGAGTACCTAAGTACCTAGAATTAAAAATTAATTCAATACATATTTTTATTAACAAACTTTTAAGTACGTATATTTTTATCCACAAAGCTTTTCTATAAAAGACTAGATGGCGCTACCGTCGCTTCACATTAAAAAGTACTTTTGATCTTCACTTTAAAGAAGTTTTTTTAAGTTTCCAAGTCGTAAAATACTTTTTATCTACACAACCGATTAAATTATTTTTTGAATAATAAACTCTTAAGCGTAAAATTTTTAAATCAGTAAAGCGAAGCTACACCATTCGTTATGGACATCGTATTTAATGCTCGATGTTTTACACTTCATTGTAGAATAACCACTGTTTTATAGGTGCTTTTTATTCCAGGTATAATTTTATAGTAACATCAAAGTAACGAATAGAGCAATTTTGAATTTATAATGTGTTTAATAAAATTTATGAAGCTCTATCACGAGTGCTCGTAAAGTTATGGTTATGGTACCATTGTGTCTACCTGCTGTAGGTTTGTAACCGCTTGTACGCACAGATAACAGGAAAATAGGGGTTTGCAAGGTACATATTGTAAGGGTGTAAGTTTATATCTAAGCTAGCGCCTTTATTACGAGTATGTACCACACTATCACTTGTCATTGCGTGAGGTAGTGGTCAAGCGCTTTACAATTTATTATTGTTACGAGCTGAGGGTTCGGGATAAAATAATGAAAATCAATCTAACCAAAATAACACTTTTATTCAACACTAAAATACAAAATACACGATCTTAATCACAACACAGTAATTCACAACACTATCGCACAATAAACCACTAACAGTCGCCAAAATGTTCGCACGTATCGCCAAATCAAGACTGACGTCTCTACGCACTATTTATACCGAGCATTATTTCCAGAACCTTCCACTAGTATCTAGAAAAGTATAGGTATTTCGATTGTCTACTATTTCTTAATCTGTGCAACGGTAGGTAAAAACGTGGTATGTAGGTCATTCCATACCATGTACATATTACCTATTCTGTGACACAGTAGGTATAACTTCGAGAAAAACATACTTTTATTACTTATTCTGTAACAGCCTCGGCGTAACATTATTATTATAATCCTGTTGTGTCACACTGCAGGACAAAGGCCTCCCTTCCCTCTTTCCACTCATCTCTGTTGTTCGCAAGTAAAGGCTAATCCTTGAGGTAGGAGTTTAGCTCAACCCGCCACCTTCGCCTGGGCCTTCCACGCGGGCGTCGTCCGTTGTTTGGAGTCCATTCTGTGATGGTCTTCACCCACATTGTGTCAGACATACGGCACACGTGTCCAGCCCAATCCGACTTGAGTCTTCCAGCTTTTTGAGGTAGGGTGTTCGGGAGCGTATAACAGAGTTCCTGATTCGGTCCGTGAATTTCACTCTCAGGATACTACGCTCCATTACACGTTGGGATACCCCAAGGGAGGACTTTTGACGATTTGTTAGCGACCAGGTTTGCGCACCATAGGCGAGGATGTGGAGAATGCACATGTCCATGAGTTTCCGATTTAGAAAGTGGAAGCGGTCCTTTCATTAGGTCTTTCATGGACCAATAGCTTTTCCAGGCGTTTTCCGTGCGTTCTGCAATCTCTTGTTTTATCTCGTCTGGAAAGAAACTAATTGGTTCAAGTATGTGTACTCATGGACATATTCAATCCCCACACCCTCAACCTCTACCTTACACTCTTGACAATACCTAATAAAAATTATGCATACTTATTTGTCTGTTAATATACTACTTATATGGCAAACGAGCATGCAATCCACATAGAATTCAAAACAAGCTATTATGTTGTCTTGATCTCTATGTGGATACGTTGTCATACTATAGGACTTAGCTGGTATGCCTATGTGCCAGTAATTACAGGAACATACCATTACCATCTAACCGGAACACAGCAGCACTAGTACTGCTATTTGGCGGCAGATAAAGGTAAGGCGGTGGTGCCCACTTCCTCGAGCCCGTTCACAATAGCTCTACCGCCAGTAACTACCACTTCTTCTAAAATTCAATTTATTTTAAAACTGCTTGGCATTTCGACTTATTTTCTACTATTGTTTTATAATACATTTTAAGGATTTTTTATACTTAATAACAATTATTATCTTTAATCAATTCCATCACACAGAGATTTAGAGATTTCATTACTTTGTTAAACCCACACCTTCTGCCCAAAACATCACAGCACCTTTTTAAATAAATTTTGCAAGTTCGCCACCCAATTAGTAACGTCCGGTCCTCGTGAATATAAACGAGTTCATTTTTAAAGTGTCCTCTCGCCGCTAATTTTATGCGAATTGGTCGTGATAAGAAAACAAATAAACTGAACTGGCTAATAATATAAACGTGTTGATGACACGTAGGGAGTAGGGAGTAGGGAGGAGGGAGTAGGGAGAGTAAGTAAAAGATCTTACAATTCTCTATGTAAAACACATAAATAAGGCAGTAAGTAGGTAAGATTTGTTAATTAATTTTATCGCTGTAAGTGAATACTAGTTGTTGCCAGCGGCTTCGCCCGCGTTGTTCTGGGATGCAAGATACATATATAAACTTCAACGATTTTTATCCCATGGGAACTGATTTATGGGATAAATGGTAGCCTATGTGGTGATCCAGGTATTCATCTACGTATATATCAAATTTCATCGAAATCGGTTCAGCCGTTACGGCGCGATCAAGTAACAAACAAACATCCAAACTTTCGCATTAAATAATATTAGTGTAACTAGCTGTTGCTCGCGACTTCGTACGCTTTACACTACTAAAATATGTAGGTAACCTAGAAATAAAGCTAAACTTACTGTTACAACTTGACTTAACACCCCATTTTTATACCATGAGAACTAATTTATGGGATAAAAGGTAGCCTATGTAGTAATCCAGGTTATAATGTACGTATATACCAAATTTTATAAAAATTTGTTCAGCCGTTACGGCATGATTGAGTAACAAACAAAAAAATAAATAAACAAACATCCCAACTTTCTCATTTATAATATTAGTGTGACTAGCTGACCAATCCGTAGCTTCGCACGCGTAGTTTTTCAATAAAAACATTACCCACCTGCGCAGTTGGGTAAAAAGTAGCCTGGGAATGTCACCCGGGATAATATAGCATTCTAATGGTGAAAATACAAATCTTTCCTCTTTATATTATTAGTATAGATACTACTCTTCAAGCGCGTAGAACAACGTAGCGAATAGGAATTTGCTACGCCGTAGCAGCTCTACGATAACATGGCTCGCCCCTCTAGTCGTAGATAACGAGATAGATATATAAATAAGAGATATTAGCAAATAAAAAAATAATTATTGAGGACAAGCCTTAGCGTATGCGTCCTTTACCCAGTTAGTGCTGCAACTTTTGCACTGGTGGTAGAGCTTTTATGAACGGGCTCGAGGAAGTTGGCACCACCGCCTTACCTTTATCTGCCGCCAAATAGCAGTACTTGTGCTGCTGTGTTCCGGTTAGATGGTAATGGTATGTTCCTGTAACTACTCGCACATAGGCATAACAGCTAAGTCCTATAGTATGGCAACGTATCCACATAGAGATCAAGACAACGTAATACCTTGTTTTGAATTCTATGTGGATATCCATGGGCTGCAGTAGCCACTTAACATCTGATGGACTGCATGCTCGTTTGCCATATAAGTAGTATAAAAAAAAACTTGCCACCAGTAAATCTGTCTCTGTGTGTTTGTTATGTTTCTCAACTAAACGGCTGCACCGAATTCGATGAATTTGATACATAGATTATGACTACTTTCACTATCTTTTTAAAAAAAGTGATTGCCACTTGCCACGTGTGTTTATTTTCTTGTTGAACTAAATAGCTTGCATGCGGCATGCAGGCCACTGGCAGGCTGTGCAAGCCTCGTTAACAAGGCTTTATGATCCGTTTACGGACACTTGCTTTACATACAATCGAACCTTTCTTATGCGGTTTATAATAACATGAGGCTGTATCAGACTGCTGGTTTTAACGTGGATACGTCGTTGCGACATTTGGATTACATCAATATTTGATGCCCTGTAACTTCTAATCGCAACACTGAACTACGGTTGTAAAAGTACCTACATTTGTTTTTATTTTACAAATGTATATCTGGGATGCATGGGGGAGGCATTTGTCTGGCATTGGGACATATATGGCTCGAAATAGAATGGGAGTAAACACACAAATACATGGAACAGACTGCTAACACTAATTACTGTATGTATTACTGGTTCTTTCCTGGTAACCCGATCAATTTACAAAGCATTACATAAGCGTCTAAAAGGTACTAGCCAATTTTAATCAATTGTGTAAGGGGTATATACTTATAGGTACTTATAGGTATATACTATATATATACCCAAGGCACTATACTTTCAATGTTGCTTTATTTATTGCATGTAACAAAACAATACACCCGAACGAGATCGACATTTTTAGGGTTCCGTAGCCAAATGGCAAAAAACGGAACCCTTATGGATTCGTCATGTTTGTCTGTCTGTCCGTCCGTATGTCACAGCCACTTTTTTCCGAAACTATGCAACTATAAGAACTATACTGTTGAAACTTGGTAAGTATGTAGATGTATTCTGTGAACCGCATTAAGATTTTCACACAAAAATAAAAAATAACAAAAAAAATTGGGAGTTCCCTCCCCATACTTAGAACAGAAACTCAAATTTTTTTTTTTCATCCAGGTCATACGTGTCATCTATGGATTAGTCTTCATAAATGATATTGAGGTTTCTAATATCATTTTTTTCTAAACCGAATAGTTTGCGCGAGACACTTCCAAAGTGGTAAAATGTGTGCCCCGCCCCACGCCCCCTGTAACTTCTAAAATAAGAAAATGAAAAAACTAAAAAAAAAATTAATGTACATTATCAATCAAACTTCCACCGAAAATTGGTTTGAACGAGATCTAGTAAGTAGTTTTTTTTAATACGTCATAAATCGTAAACCGCAATTTACCTTTCATTCAATCTACTCACATTTAAAAAAAGTTACAACGAACTACAAGAACTTTTATACTATGTTACTTGCTGCTACGGCACTCTTCATGGGCGAGTCCGACTCACACTTGGCCGCTATATATTCATTTTACTCTGAGGCCTTATAAAAATTGCGAGCGGTTTTCGTCAGCGCGATCTAGGAATTGATACTGTTTAGTAGCGCCATTTAGTTTGAATTCTGGAACTAAATATTGTATAAGACCTTTATGGCTGATATGAATAATGAGCATTATTACTAAATTACGTACATATATTAGACAATCGTATTATCCGTATTTACCGGTTTCAAATTGAAACTGATGCCAACGAATGTTATGTAATTGAAATACTGAATGAATTATAGTGACTATTATAGAGACACTTCAAACTTATGGATAAAAGTACTGATTTGGTAAAGGAATTAATAACACCTTAAGACTCTTTTTCAGACTAACATGTCAAAAATACACTGTCATCAATTCAGCCAGCCGCAATAATCCAATCGATAAAAAGCAAGCACCGAATCCAAAACGTATCCACGTTAAAGCAGGTTGTATTATTCTGTGTTATGAGCTTGGTATAAGTTGATGGACGCGAATGAAGCGTCTCACGTCTCGTTAAAATCGATAATGCATTCTTTTGAGTTGTCTTAACAAAAAAAAAATGATTTAATACTCTCCGAGTCGATAATAACACGATAAATACTACTCAGTACTCGTTTATGTTAATGTTATGTGTGAGAAATGGGTTTGTCAATAAGGAATGGTTTAAGCAAGATACTAGTGAATTAAAATAAAATACATGATAAACAAATTCAATAAGGTTGTATAGTGTACTATAGCTGTTGACTGCGACTTAGTAGGTATGTGTTACATTACTAAATTTGTAGGTAACTTTAAAAAAAAGTGTCACTCCCAGACGCAGTGACAGTGCCACACGGCAAAAGTGTAAACTTGAAGCAGACTACACTACAGATACTTAAATAGAGGTGTCAGTGACCAAAGAGAATACATTACCTACGGACTGTCAGTAAAAGTCAGAGTCAGTAGTCAGTGACAGGTGTACCGACACCTGTCACTGACTACTGACACTGTACTATAGCTGTTGACTGCGACTTAGTAGGTATGTGTTACATTACTAAATTTGTAGGTAACTTTAAAAAAAAGTGTCACTCCCAGACGCAGTGACAGTGCCACACGGCAAAAGTGTAAACTTGAAGCAGACTACACTACAGATACTTAAATAGAGGTGTCAGTGACCAAAGAGAATACATTACCTACGGACTGTCAGTAAAAGTCAGAGTCAGTAGTCAGTGACAGGTGTACCGACACCTGTCACTGACTACTGACACTGTACTATAGCTGTTGACTGCGACTTAGTAGGTATGTGTTACATTACTAAATTTGTAGGTAACTTTAAAAAAAAGTGTCACTCCCAGACGCAGTGACAGTGCCACACGGCAAAAGTGTAAACTTGAAGCAGACTACACTACAGATACTTAAATAGAGGTGTCAGTGACCAAAGAGAATACATTACCTACGGACTGTCAGTAAAAGTCAGAGTCAGTAGTCAGTGACAGGTGTACCGACACCTGTCACTGACTACTGACACTGTACTATAGCTGTTGACTGCGACTTAGTAGGTATGTGTTACATTACTAAATTTGTAGGTAACTTTAAAAAAAAGTGTCACTCCCAGACGCAGTGACAGTGCCACACGGCAAAAGTGTAAACTTGAAGCAGACTACACTACAGATACTTAAATAGAGGTGTCAGTGACCAAAGAGAATACATTACCTACGGACTGTCAGTAAAAGTCAGAGTCAGTAGTCAGTGACAGGTGTACCGACACCTGTCACTGACTACTGACACTGTACTATAGCTGTTGACTGCGACTTAGTAGGTATGTGTTACATTACTAAATTTGTAGGTAACTTTAAAAAAAAGTGTCACTCCCAGACGCAGTGACAGTGCCACACGGCAAAAGTGTAAACTTGAAGCAGACTACACTACAGATACTTAAATAGAGGTGTCAGTGACCAAAGAGAATACATTACCTACGGACTGTCAGTAACAGTCAGTGTCAGTAGTCAGTGACAGGTGTACCGACACCTGTCACTGACTACTGACACTGTACTATAGCTGTTGACTGCGACTTAGTAGGTATGTGTTACATTACTAAATTTGTAGGTAACTTGAAAAAAGTGGCACTCTCGGACGCAGTGACAGTGCCACACGACAGAAGTGTAAACTTGAAACAGACTACACTACAGATACTTGAATACAGATGTGTCAGTAACCAAAGAGAATACATTACCTACGGACTGTCAGTAACAGTCAGTGTCAGTAGTCAGTGACAGGTGTACCGACACCTGTCACTGACTACTGACACTGTACTATAGCTGTTGACTGCGACTTAGTAGGTATGTGTTACATTACTAAATTTGTAGGTAACTTGAAAAAAGTGGCACTCTCGGACGCAGTGACAGTGCCACACGACAGAAGTGTAAACTTGAAACAGACTACACTACAGATACTTGAATACAGATGTGTCAGTAACCAAAGAGAATACATTATCTACGGACTGTCAGTAACAGTCAGTGTCAGTAGTCAGTGACAGGTGTACCGACACCTGTCACTGACTACTGACACTGTACTATAGCTGTTGACTGCGACTTAGTAGGTATGTGTTACATTACTAAATTTGTAGGTAACTTGAAAAAAGTGGCACTCTCGGACGCAGTGACAGTGCCACACGACAGAAGTGTAAACTTGAAACAGACTACACTACAGATACTTGAATACAGATGTGTCAGTAACCAAAGAGAATACATTATCTACGGACTGTCAGTAACAGTCAGTGTCAGTAGTCAGTGACAGGTGTACCGACACCTGTCACTGACTACTGACACTGTACTATAGCTGTTGACTGCGACTTAGTAGGTATGTGTTACATTACTAAATTTGTAGGTAACTTGAAAAAAGTGGCACTCTCGGACGCAGTGACAGTGCCACACGACAGAAGTATAAACTTGAAACAGACTACACTACAGATACTTAAATAGAGGTGTCAGTAACCAAAGAGAATACATTACCTACGGACTGTCAGTAACAGTCAGTGTCAGTAGTCAGTGACAGGTGTACCGACACCTGTCACTGACTACTGACACTGTACTATAGCTGTTGACTGCGACTTAGTAGGTATGTGTTACATTACTAAATTTGTAGGTAACTTGAAAAAAGTGGCACTCTCGGACGCAGTGACAGTGCCACACGACAGAAGTGTAAACTTGAAACAGACTACACTACAGATACTTGAATACAGATGTGTCAGTAACCAAAGAGAATACATTACCTACGGACTGTCAGTAATAGTCAGTGTCAGTAGTCAGTGACAGGTGTCAGTAACAGTGTCGCGAGTTCAATGGTTTTTACCCATTAAAAAAATGTCCAACGCGCCTAAAGAAGTTTTCACTTCAATAAAGCTAAACTCGCTGTTGCAACTTGACACCTCATTTTTATCCCATGGGAACTGATTAAATGTAATAGGATAATGATAAAACGTAGCATATGCATATGTGGTAATCCGGATTATAATCTACGTTTATACCAAATTTCATCGAAATCGGTTCAGCCGTTACGACGTGGTTGAGTAACAAGTAAACAAACATCTAACCTTTCTCATTTATAATATGTATTCGTGTGATTGTTTATTTTAAGGGTAGGTGTTAGAGTTTATCGAACTCGATTTGACAAAATTTTTTCAATGCTTAAAATGGTCACATTTATGTAAGAACATAATTGTAAGGAAGAATAAGTTTTGATAGGTAATTAGCCAATCAAATTTTTGCATAATTATAGTCTAACCTTTCGCGATTATATGCGGAAATAACCACATCTCTTCCTTCATAAATATGACTAGGTATACATACCTCATTGAATTTGTTTCTTCTCAAACAATTCTCAACAAACTTAAATATTCTGGTAGACCATCTTCACATAATCCTACTTTGGACGATTTTTTCCCTCATGCCGATCTTTTTCTGGTAGACCATCTTCACATAATCCAATTTTGGACGATTTTTCCCTCATGCCGATCTTTTTCTGGTAGACCATCTTCACATAATCCAATTTTGGACGATTTTTCCCTCATGCCGATCTTTTTCTGTTAGACCATCTTCACGTAATCCAATATTGGACGATTTTTCTCTCATGCCGATCTTTTTCTGTTAGACCATCTTCACGTAATCCAATATTGGACGATTTTTCTCTCATGCCGATCTTTATCTGTTAGACCATCTTCACATAATCCAATATTGGACGATTTTTCCCTCATGCCGATCTTTTTCTGGTAGACCATCTTCACATAATCCAATATTGGACGATTTTTCCCTCATGCCGATCTTTTTCTGTTAGACCATCTTCACATAATCCAATATTGGACGATTTTTCCCTCATGCCGATCTTTTTCTGTTAGACCATCTTCACATAATCCAATATTGGACGATTTTTTCCCTCATGCCGATCTTTTTTTGTTAGATTATCGTTCCTAATTTCCATATTCATTTAAAAAAAGAATCGTATAAAAATAAATTCCCCTTATCTACGGCCAGCATCTAGCAATACGGTTACGAGTTGGTAATAAAATAATTTGTATGTCATGCATCTCTCTCGGCTAATTGGTATTGGGTGTGTGGGAGAGAGATAGAGATAGGGATGCAGGTACTCTGAGCATGTGCATCTGCTTAGCGTTGGAATAGGAGCGATAGAGCCGCCTTGTTTTTATTGAATACACATTTATCAGAAGAGAAATGTAGATATCGAACACCAATAGTCAATATTCATTCATTAAAATAACAAAGATCACTTTGAAACGTCAATTTTACCGCCTGTTCCTCTGCTGTATCAACACGAAAGAAGAAAAATTATGAAAAGGTTAATAATACGAAATATAATTTTATATCGAATTATATCACGGACGTTAGCCCGGCTTACATAACGGTTCCTATAAATATTTAGCGACTAAACATGTTTAAATTTCATGTATTTGTATGATTTGACAACTCTCTTAAACATATTTAGGCACTGAATACTACTAGGCATCGTTGCGCAAATCACCCTTACTAGCTTAATTTAATTTAAAAAAATGTGATTTATTCTAACCTAATGTCCAAGGTCAAGATTTGCCAAAGAGCAATGGAACGCAGCGTCCTAGGATTCCGGAAAACCGATCGGGTGAGGAATACCACGCTTGCCGATGCGTGAGATAAAACCGAGAAGCCCAAGTGGGATTGGGCCGGGCACGTACATAAGTCGAATGCTTCCGGAGAAATGGACCAACATCGTAACACCCTGGGTACCGGAGGATGGAAAGCGACGTCGGGGTCGGCCGCAAAAGCGTTGGCGCGACGACATCAGCGGATTCGAGAAGGAATGGTGGGAATCTGCCAAGGATCGCGATAGGTGGAAGGAGTTGGGGGGAGGCCTTTGCCCAGCAGTGGGAAGGTAGGTATTTCAGAGTTTGGGCACGTAATACTTTACGCAACGTACACAAATTAGACAGTGACATGGTTGTACGAATTTGTAAGCAAGACAGGACAGAAGGTAAAGCAATGCTCAGTGCGGTAAACCTTTTGATGGGTGGCCAGACTAAGGCGAAATAATAAAAAACCAGTTAATTACCTACTTTAGTTCAAAATTAAGTAAAATTTTGAGGTAGGTACTGCCTTAGTACAGCAATCACACTAATATTATAAATGTGAACGATTGGATGTTTGTTTATTTATTTGTTTGTTACTCAATCACGTCGTAAAGGCTGAACCGATTTCAATGAAATTCGGTATTTACGTAGATTATAACCTGGGTTACCACATATGCTACATTTTATCCCATAAATCAGTTCCCAGTTCAAATGGGGTGTCAAGTCAAGTTGCAACAGCGAGTTTAGTTTTATTTCTAGTAGGTTACCTACACATTTAGTAGTGTAACGCGTACGAAGTCGCGGGCAACAGCTAGTAATAAATAATTGGGAAATCTCAAATCAATGTAGAGCAGAGGTAGAGGTACTTATAGAAATGCTTGTCTCAAGAAATTCCACCGAACGAATTTACAACAAAATTCCAAATTTAAATCTAAAACAGAATTCCTATAAATAGACGAGATTTATTTATTCGATCATAAACGCATCTAAACATTCCCCTGTCCGATGCAGCGCTGTCCGTAACATTCGGGTTCAATAATTCTATCTGTGTCATTCCGAATCGACTAAACGAAAAAAAAAAAATTAAATGGTTTCAATCAAAATAATATAAAAAGAATTATTGACTATTTATTTATTTTTAAAACTAACACGGCTTTTAGACAATATACTTACGAGTGTTAATTAAAACTAGTTGTCAGTGCATAGCGGTCGAAATTCTACCCTAATTCATATTTTATTTTAATTCAGAGTAAATGAAAAAAAATCTTTCTATAAAAAGCACTTTATACCAAATCTCACACTTCTCCGTGCGCGCAATAATCTTAAAAAGGATTACAATGTTTTCTCTTCTCGAAACATTATACTTACTTAAACATTATTAGATTTAAAAAAAACATACTTGTGTATTCTACCAGTGTCTCGGGACACTTTTGCTCAGTGATCTAGAGCAGTTGAGATATCTCTAGATCGTTTGCAACGGTCAACTAGCTCAACTGTTTCTTTGGTATTGATAATACATATTATAATGTTAATAAACTAGTGGTTCGCCCCGAACTAGGATCTCGCGAATCTCCCATAAAAACATAAAAATATTATTTTGTAATCTTTGACTATCAAAATAGTGCCACAAAATGAATAACCATATAACTTGACCTACAGTTTCATTGAACTTACTGGTAACGGGAGTTCATGTAAATTGGATATTCTTTTTTGGAGTATAAATTGCAGTTATTCTGGATTTCAGACTTGTCCCTATATTTGTGTCACTAAACCTATACGCATATCAAATTTCAGCATTGTGGGGTCACTGGTGTACCCTGTGAATTTCGTCCAAATTTCTGTTTTTATTATGGCTAATAACTTAAAAATTACACGGTTTAAACTAAAAATAAAAATGGGGTCGAAATGTACTCACAAAAAGCTTTTATTAGACGTGCCACTTGAACGTATAATATTATGTATTTTGTTTTTTTTTTACCTCTTAAACCCTAATATATCAACAATCCCATCACATATTTCGCTTTAATCACACCAAAATTGTGCCATCACTACCTACCTATATACCAAATTTCACTACGATCGGATCAAAGCTTCCAAAGTTATCCTCGGACAAACAAACATACATACATACGACGCCGATTTGCCCAAGTTGATTTAGAGCCTAATTATTCTGTTCGAGCTTAATTATATGTTAAGACAAGACATTTGACTAAATTCAATATCGATTCTATGGACTTGCAAATGAATTTGTAAAATTACGAAAATAATCGTTTGCTATCAACTAAGATGATGAAATAGTCTTGCAAAAGAATATCCACTCAATTTAAGTTTAAAGATCACTTCCATTTCTACAGTTTGTGATATCAGAGTAAATATATTTTTTTTTAGCTAGCCTACATTTTCCCACTGCTGGGCAAAGGCCTCCCCCAACTCCTTCCACCTATCGCGATCCTTGGCAGATTCCCACCATTCCTTCTCGAATCCGCTGATGTCGTCGCGCCAACGCTTTTGCGGCCGACCCCGACGTCGCTGTCCATCCTCCGGTACCCAGGGTGTTAAGATTTTGGTTCATTTCTCCGGAAGCATTCGACTTACGTGCCCGGCCCAATCCCACTTGAGCTTCGCGGTTTTGTCTCCCACATCGGCAATGCCAGTTAATGAACGAAGCGTGGTATTCCTCACCCGATCGGTTCTCCGGAATACTAGGACGCTATAAATAAATATTGTTGGACATGCCCATCATGCCACACAGCGCTATCTAGCCCAAAACAAAGCAGAGCTTGTACTATGGGAACCAGATAACTGATAGAATGCTTATATACTTTTTTTTGTAAATACATACTTATCATATATAGAAAAACATCCAGACCCAGAACAAATATCTGTAGATCATGCAACATTTGTTCCGCGGCGGGAATCGAACCCGCTACCTCCTGCGTAGGCCATTGCGCCCATTGCGCCACGGTGTCATGAGGTAGTCAGAGTGAAACTTAAACGTGTATAGATGCTGTTATCCCTTCTGTGGCTATAAGGGATTTCTCCTTACGATCAATAAATCAATAAATATACGGCTAGGCCTGTCCGTCTGTCCGGCATTAATGGGAATAGTGTTTGTTTAGGTCGATCCTGTATGTTATTTAACGGAAGCGGTGGTGTGTTTCCTGCTTTCTTACAAAATTACAGCCAGACTAAACGGGTATTTATCGCGTATGTACCTTTTTAATTTGTTATCCCGACGTTTCGGCTGTGTTGCTACAGTCATGGTCTCGGGTTGAACCCGTTTTAATCAATAATTATGTACACAAGGCTACACATCAAGCTATAAGTTCCAGTATAAGCTGACCTCTCATTCTACGAAAAGCCTAGACACTGCGAGGTCAGCTTATACTGGAAATAATAGCTTGATGTGTAGCCGTGTGTACAGTGATCGCGAAAGTTTGAAAAATACGGAGTTTAGTTTCACTTCTGTAGCTTTCTTTTGGTAAGTATAGTTTTTCAATGCTATTGATAAAACTAAGGCTCTTCCTTGACACGCAAGAAGATTTATACCGCGCCTTACGGCAAGTTGCACTAAATACAAACATGCTTTAGTCGAATTTAACAAGAAAGTGTATGCCAAAGGAGTCTAGAGAAAAGCTTGACCCATAAGCTAAGACATGCTATATTATAAGAAAATTTCTTATATTTAATATAACAGAAAAAAATATTTGTAATCTTTGACTATCAAAATATATATAGTATTTACTATTTTGCCATATTTTGACGTATGAATGAATGAAATACTCTTTATTGCACACCAAACAAAAATACAGTAATAATGGAAATAAACAATACATAAAGGTACAATGGGCGGTCTTATCGCTTAAAGCGATCTTTTCGACGTAATGCATACTCAATTAACTTGATCTACAGTTTCATTCAAATTACAGGTAACGGGAGTTATGTTGTGTACACATGTTATTCGGTTTACCCTTTTTTTGGGGGTAGAAATTACAGTTATTCTGGATTTTGAACCTTTCTTTATATTTATGTCAATAAAGAAACACGCATACCAAATTTCAGCACTGTGGGGTCACTGGTGTACCTTGTGAACTTCGTCAAGGTTCCGTTTTTATTATGACTAATATAATAACTTAAAAACTACAAACTTTAAATTCAAAATGAAAATGGGGTCGAAATGTACTGATGAAAACTTTTCATGACGCGTGCCATTTTACCGATAAGTCCCCCCCCCCCCCCCCCCCTTTTAAGCTCATTTAGTCACACTGGGATTGTGCCACATCTATATATCAAATTTCACGATGATCGGATCAACATTTAGAAAGTTACCCTCGCACAAACATACATACAACAACGCCGATTTGCCCAAGCTGATTTGGAGATCTCGCTTCGCTCGATCAACTAAAGCAAAAGATGCAGTAACAAGAGTGTTAAAATAGAAATGGGCTGATGGCGTGCAAAAAGCGACTGATGAGAGATGGTCTAACTAACGAAATCATCAACTAACTAGTACTAACAGCTTAGATTCAGCTACTTGGTAGTCGTGATGTTTACATAATGCGATTTTTCCGACTCTACATACTTTGCACCTTAAATTCAATTCCTATACTATGGTATTGTACATCCTGTAAGCACTTTAGAGTTCTTAGAACAAATCTTACGGCAGACAATACCTGACCACAAACAATTCTTCCAAAGTCGCAAGTCCCAAACTTAGTAGGTCTTAGCAGTTTATTCGCAAAACCCAGACATCGTCGGCAAAAAGTTTAACTTTCTTTGTAAAAGCCCGCAAGAGTCCCCCGAACTACTGTTCCAAAACACCCGGCGACAATAAATTCAGTATTTTTTCGAACCGTTCAGGGTGAGGTGGGCAAAAAAGCCTACCTGCTCCCAGACAATGGTCCCTCGTTTATTTGGCTCAGCGTCGTAACATTTCACGTTTTCGTATTTGGAAAAAACGACTCTACATACAATGCCTCTGCGTTTTCTGGGAAGAGACGTGACCTTGTATTTTGGAATAAGATTTGACTTCTGAAATACCTGTAACTTACTCCGATGGATTGCTAAC
This sequence comes from Philereme vetulata, assembly GCA_918857605.2. Lineage (NCBI taxonomy): Eukaryota > Metazoa > Arthropoda > Insecta > Lepidoptera > Geometridae > Philereme > Philereme vetulata. The sequence goes on along the minus strand of OU975439.1, from coordinate 7,130,630 downwards.
AAGTATTCACGGTTTGGTACATTAAGTGCATACAATTTATAACTTTAACTGGCTACATTTTCTAGCCGTTTGTCAATATTATTTGTGAAGTATACCGATTTCATTATTCTTTATTGCACACAAGAAAGAATACAGAAATAGGTAGAGGAAATGTACAAAGGCATGTTCTTTCAGTAAACCCATGAGGCTAGAGAGAGAGAGATGATTTTGGCTACTACTAGTTTGACAAGTCAAAATATCCTCTCTTGCTTCCAGGAAATACTGATTTTCCAGGTACCGTTAGTGTATATAACTCAATGCCATCACACAGCTCTGTTTTTATCAATTTATGTGTCTTTTCTAGCAACTTCACAAAACTCCAATTCGCTATAGTTTCTGTACTATATTCCTGCGCTTTTAAAGTCAACTCTTTCTTAATGAGAGATGGTCTGTGTGGGTGTTCTCTTTATTGGCAATAAAGTGCTATTAGGACAGAGTCAAAATTGCTATTTGGATTTGCGCGAAATTTGACAGCTCTTGTTGACTTATTGTCCACTGTGCCAGATTCTTCATCAATGTCCATTTGGGAGGATTTGAAAGGTAGATGAGACCGATTTATATTTTACTTGTTAAAAGGTGGTTTGACAAGCTCGATAAACATGGAAATGAGCCGTTACCTTTTAATTTGGACAGACAGAGCAGACGCGGTATTTGTACGTGGATGCGTAAAAGGTCTGTGGTCCACGAGCTTCAGTGTTTCTCCGTGTTCTGTAAACTCATTATAGCGGCATGTTTCTAATTCTTCTTTCTATTTCTTCTTCTTCTTCTAATTTTAAACATTTGCTCAGTTACAATTCTAATAAACCTAGTTTCTTATAGGTACTTAGTCATATTCTATTTCAAAATACGCAGATCCCGTTAGGTTTCATTTATTGCTCATAAAACACTTTAAATTATCCGACTTACTTACGAGGCCATAATACAGCAATTCGCACCTGCATCTCAAAATAGAACACAATTTATTAATTTCCACATGATCTCATCTCGCGACTTCGATTATTCATTACAGGTAATGCAAAGTGCTCGATAATTGTGCTTATTATCATAAGCCTACCTAGGTATTACGCTCAATTTTAAAATTCCTGGCAACGAGACCAACAAGGTTGCTTCGCTGCAGATAATCATCCTTAATTGCATGGCTATCCATCATCGAAAACTAACAAACGAGATGGTTCCGACCACCCACCGGCTTGACGGCAAAATTGGAATACGTCCGTCAAGCATTCCCTCATTCGTTACTGACTCAAATGTATATTTAGCCAAGTGAAGGGCATATTTTCAGAAAACTACAATATTATACCGCCGTGCCGACTTGTGGCTCCACTCTCGAGTCACTTTTCGGCCCAAGTCAGCCTAAGCCATATCTGACGATGGAGCTAATCCCTCTACCAATAGTCAAAAGATATCGGAAAGAAATCTACCAGCGCGAGAATTGGGCTTCATAATTGCATTAAAGCTTGTAGAGCTGATTTATTATCTCATCAAGTTATCAATGGTATAAACGAAATGCAGAAAAAACCTGGTAGTAACCACATTCCACATGGTACCACAGATCCAATAAAAAAAGTAGTCATTTATATCCCAGCTTCGAGTCGTGGAACAACAATGGGTGAGATTATCATCACGCTTACAGAAACAGGCTCCGCATTGGTGGTATCGTGACCGTGCATCGCGGTTAACGAGGTTAGAAGCTTGGATAACTTGGGAAGGGAGAAATGGATACTGTAACCCCTCCTGTCCTGTCCCTTTTAATATATCTGATCTGTTATGAACGTTTGAAACCCAGTAGGTATTACCTACATATCTCTTACAAATAAACGGATTTGGTTGACTCTCCTAATAAGGAAGGCAATAAGATACTTTATAGATCCCCAGTCAAACTCGTGGACATAATCATGAGAATTTCAAATTGAAAATAAACTGGTATTATGATCTAGACCGCAATCGTAATTGCGATGTAACTTTGTGTCGATGGTAAGATAATGCGCAAAAAACCGGAATCGCTACGTGTGTGTCCCAGACAAAAAGTTAATTTACAAAGTATACATCGCTTCTGGTGCTATCATTACCCTCGTTTGAACACGAGACCACCGGAGCATGAGGTAGTAACGCGTATAATAGTAACAATTATGAGCCAATACTCCAATAGTAGGTAAACACCGTACCGATACGTCTTGTTTTTTAAACACTCGCTCAATTCCAACTATACTATTTGTGTCCAACAAAGCGTGTTCCAATAATGAGGATCTTTCGATACGATCAGGCTGCGCCCGCGCCGCCGATCATTCTCCGAGATATGCAGAATCCTCGCCGCTCGGCTCCTTTGTACTCGCCAGGGTAAACATGGCTTTGTTCACCGAATTGATCGGTCTGCACTGGCCAGTTTTCTTAATCACAATTAAAAAGTTCCGTTGCCTCGTTTTACAAATTCTAGGTTAATCCAAGAAGTTTTCAAAATTATAGGTTTTATTTGTTCATCAAGATGGCCGCTTTCCGCCTTTGCTACCAGCTAATATTATTAATAGATTTTCGAACTAAAGTGACTTATAAAAATGCGTCTTTTACGATCGGTAATCCTAGAATACTTTTAATTCGAACTGTTTTGCAAAAGCGATGATGGCATTTGAGAATTTCGTGTTCGCGAACATAAAATGTGATGAGAGCGTGTTAAAGAAACAAATAGTGAGGTGCTAAAAACCGTAAGTATTTCTTGAAGTTCGGTTAGGTTGGTTGTTAAAGATGTAAATTATTCTGCCAGCGCGAAGTACAGTGATTGTGATTACATATCAGGCGGCGAAGCCCGAGGGAAGCGTCGCTCTTGCTTATTGCCAGATGATGAAGACCCGCCGCCTTCATGCAGTTCGCTGGCGTGCGAGCGAGAACGAGCATCATCCGCAGTGGTTGAGAAAAGGACGGAGACAGCTCAGCATCTGATTAGCATCCCAATTACGGCGCGGGCGCTCAGTGGGATCAAATCTTCGAACGTAGTGTTGTGCGATGGTTGGGTGCTATCGATATTTTATATTTTCCCTTATGACTGATACCTTAGCAAAACACAACACCGTGAAAAGGGGTTCATTATCTTGCATTATAAAATAAATAAATATTGCTGGACATTTCACACAGCGCTATCTAGCCCTAAACGAAGCAGAGCTGGTACTATGGGAACCAGATAACTGATAGAATACATACATACTTTTTTTGTAAATATATATGTACTTATATTATATAGAAATACCTCCAGACCCAGAACAAATATCTGTAGATCATGCAAACATTTGTTCCGCGGCGGGAATCGAACCCGCTACCTCCTGCGTCTCAGCCGGCTATTCGCCCACTGCGCCACGGAGGTGGTCATTATATTTCTACATATCCGTTTCTTTAAGAAGCACCCTCGGTAATTTATTTTTTGATTAGGACACCTTGCAAGGTGTTTAAAAGAAAGATTTAACTGTAAATGATTTATCGAATTAATTCAGAGGCCCCTTTATTTCATAGATCGATATCATTGGTAGTGCAAGCTGCCAGCCCTATTAACGAGGATGCCGGTTCGATGCAGGCGTGGCGCGTGATTACATCGGCAGCGCAAGGAAACTTTAAATAAACAAGAAATTATGAGCCGTACTACAGATTATACACCTTGGTATTGACCGGACGGAACGTAACTAGAGAATTACGAAGCCAATTATCTGTTATTGCTAAGTTGAGAAAATGTGGCTTTAATTTTTGTGTTGGTTAATGAAACTCTTGAAGCATTGGTAAGTATATAGATAGCCAGACTAGTTCTCACAGCTCAAACCTACATTTTATGAGCTTTTCGACGGGGCTTTTCATAAACCAAAAAGAATTATGTATTTATCGAAAATGCCACATTAAAGACGTTCGTACGAAATGCCAATATAATTTCAAAGATGATTCGTCTAGAAAACTTTCGTGATTGATTTCAATCATTATTATAAATACGGGATTTATCACGTACCGTCTTATCGGTGTTTCGACCGACAATGTTTCGGTTCAATTCGTGAACCTTCATCAGGGTGAGTACGAGACGTTATTCGGAGCGGATCGCACTCACCCTGATGAAGGTTCACGAATTGAACCGAAACATTGTCGTTCGAAACACCGATAAGACGGTACGTGATAAATCCCGTATTTATAATAATGATTCGTCGAATAAAATAAGAAAGGAGATTGGTAACCAACCTACCTCTATAGAGATAAATGATACGACTTAGCTGAACCCAAATAAACCAAGATCTTGTTTTTTTAAATAGCTCAAACGTTCCTTGTGAAGATCATAACGGTACAGCGCACGTAACTAACTAAAGTAACGAGCCTGCCCTGCGCAGGCGCATGAATACAATAACCAATTTGACGTTTCTCATTACGCGGTGACCACAAATGCTGATAACTATTTCCTAACCTGTGTAACAGTTGAGGGTTGCTAGTTGCCACACACATCTAAATATTGAGTTCTCAGTGATGTTTTCATCCATGGAAATAGTGCTACTTTTTTCTTTCTTAGTTTCATGGAACTTAGGAAGCAACTTCAGTGGAATTGTTCTGGAACTGATAGATATTGAGCAGTTACTTCTGTTACTAAATGTGTTTTTTTTAATGCATATATTATTTTTTATGCATTTTTATTTTTTTATGCATATACTTATGATATAGATTCGCTTATTTTATATTATGGATCGAGCGAAGCGAGCTCTCTAAATCAACTTGGGCAAATCGGCGTTGTTTATATTTATGTTTGTTTGTCCGAGGATATCTTTCGAAGCGTTTATCCGATTATCAAATTGGTATATAGTAGGTAGAGACGGCACAATTTTGTTCTGACTAAATGAACTAAAAATGTGGGGTGTTGTTGAGATGTTGGGGTTCAAGAGGGGTAAAAAAACCAAAATGAGACTATCCGGAATTTAGGGAATATAAGGAAAAGTCTGAAATCCAGAATAACTGCAATTCCTACCAGAAACAAAAACTAAATAACATGAACTCCCGTTACCTGTAACTTGAATGAAACTGTAGGTCAAGTGAGATGGTTTGCATTTAGTAGCACTATTTTGATAGTCAAAGATTAGGTACAAATATTTTTTTTTGTTTTTATGGGAGACTCGCGAGATCGCTGTTTGGGGCGAACCACTAGTGTTTTTAAGTAGGTCCATTTATGTACAAGTATATAACTAATATGTACACAGCATCGTGTATGTAACCTGGTACATTATGCAAAGTTTTCATTGTTCTTTCTGCAAATTTTTTATTTGAAGAAATCTGCGCACTACCGATACCGAGCCATCTATATCCGCAATACACAAATGTTATCTGGAAGAGAATACTTTCTAAAGTTCGATTTGTCAAGTGCAATAAAGTTCAGTCTCTGGAAATCTGTTTCCAATGTTTCCACACCTAAAAACATTAACCTTACCATACCTTTACGTGTACGAAACTGCATTTTACGTAAAGCAGCCTAAAGACCTATTTAATAAAGCCAGCCAATATATATTTTCATAATACCAGGAATAGAGAACGTCTTGTGAACGATTTCACTCTGAGAATCGAGTTTTATAAAAAAACTGTTTTTGTATGAGTATGAAAAAAAACAATGAGCTTCTAAATAATATTAAAGGGAATCATGATTTTTAATCCGTAAGAGAATCTTAGAAAATACTAACATAACTGTACCCTAAAATATCCTTGTCTAAACTATTGCATGCTATCTATAAATAGCGAAATAAGGATCACCTGTACCTATGGCCGCAACATAATTACTTTTGATTTATGCACTCAGCCTGAAGGGGTTGGAAATCCCAAGACTTGCGCCCCCTTGAGGCTTGCACCCCTGGCGGCCGCCCCTAGCTACGACACTGTTGCGTACCAAATCAAATGAATAATCGATAGTACGACGTGCACTGGATTCTTTCTAAGCGCTTTATGCAGAAAGTTTTTTTTCAAACAATTTGCCGCCCCCTAAATTGCCGTCTAGGGCATGTGCCCTGGTTTGCCCCTCACCTCAGATCCGGACCTGGTGCATAGAAAAAGGTGTAATAAAATATTTCCCGAGGGCATATTAAAACGTCGTTTGCCAACAGGTAAAGGCGTAAACAAGAATCATTCTGATAAATGAATTGCTACATCCCATCACCATTCACCATCACCATTCACCATTATTATAGTTTTAAACAAAACATAATTCATTGGGCTTTATTGCTGAGGCCTGGTCACTGACCCAATACAGGGTGACCATGAAAGAGCCAATGTAGTCTATACACTCTTCCGTAGATCTGTTATTATTAGTGATCGGTATAGGCAGTGCTATTCACGAGAATTAGTGACCGTTGGTGAATATGCCTTCTAAATCCCGGGAAATATATTTTTATTTTATTTAACAGGTTTTTAGGAATTCATATTTTACAAAGTAACTATTTAGCTTTATACCATACATGTGGTATTGGTCACTAAAGTCATCCCTTTCCCTCACGCTTTTGTAGCTTAACGCGGGTGAGGTGAGGACTCGGTTTTACTATATCTATCTATATATGGTATCTTAAACAGTTTAACTTCATTTACATCGACATTGAGAAAAATATTCCCGGGAATCGGGGAATAAATCCCGGGGCATATCCATATAAACTTATCATTCAGGTGCATTGACCCAAAATAGCACTACGTACGCCAATCCCTAGTTATTATGTTAATAGGTCTAGTTTAAAGCGGGCACACGTTCAGCGTAAACAATTAAATATTTAATGGCGTTTGTCTGTTTGATTACACAGCTCGAAGTGCGGTCCATGTGCCTATTTTTTAAACTCAGCTCCAGATTTTAATTGGTGCTTAGACTATGCCTACATCAAGTCCGCCTGAACTTTGAAGAGCCTATCTCACTTAAGCAAGCTTTTGAATGACAAGATAAATTTATATCTACGGTTGAGTAGATTTGTACCACATTTTACTTATAATTGAACATAATCATGCAGTGAATACAGTGATAATACTTCGCCGGAATTGTGCAACGTATAAAATGCATTGATATACCTACTATCATTTACAGAAAAACTATCTTTCTATGAGCATATGAAGTACAGACTGATATGTAAATAAATAAATAAATATTACTAGACATTTCACACAGCGCTATCTAGCCCCAAACTAAGCAGAGCTTGTATTATGGGGACGAGATAACTGATAGAATACTTATATACATTTTTTTTGTAAATACATAGGGAAACAACCAGACCCGGAATAAATATTTGTAGATCATGCAAACATTTGTTCCGCGGCGGGAATCGAACCCGTTACCTCCTGCGTCTCAGCCGGCAATCAAGGATATTGAGCACTCGGTAGGAGAACGCAGGCTCTATTAAAATATCTTCGCATAGTTTTACTAATCAAACATCTTTAGAGCTACAAGAGCGCAACTTCAAAATATCAAAGAGCCCGGCTCATAAATCCACTGAAATTATCATAAGGAGCCGGTTGTAACTTGTAACTAATTCCTACACTTTTCTGAGAAAATAATTAATGTCCGCTATAAATTGAGGTTTATTCTCGGTTAGGGTTCCTAAGTTTCTTTATTATACCACTAAAACAGCAGTTCACAATTAAAGGTTCAAGAAACTTGAGATGTTGAAAGATACCTATAGTCGGCCAGCTAATGTCTCCTCAAGAAGCATAGCGTAATTTTCTTTTACCATTTATGTTTGGTATTTTACGCAGAAGTCAAACAGGATGTCTTTGCCCGTTTTTCAACAGATAAAAGCGTAATCAACAATTATCAGTGAGCTGGGACGCAGGAGGTAGCGGGTTCGATTCCCGCCGCGGAACAAATGTATACAGATATTTTGTTCCGGGTCATGCATTTCTATCTATACTAATATTATAAAGAGGAAAAATTTGTTTGTTTGTATTGAATAGGCTCCGAAACTACTGGACCGATTTAAAAAATTCTTTCACTGTTGGGAAGGTACACTATCCCCGGGTGACATAGGCTACTTTTTACCCAACTGCGCAGAAGGAGGGTAATGTTTTTATTGAAAAACTACGCGTGCGAAGCTGCGGAGTTGTCAGTTAGTATATTGTAAGTATGCATTCAGTTATCTGGTTCCAATAGTACGAGCTCTGCTTAGTTTGAGGCTACATAGCGCTGTGTGAAATGTCCAGCCATATTTATTTATTTGTAAAATACTGCAGCTACGTCCTATTTATTTGTCTGCGATGCAACTTTTAGCTATCGCCATCTTACATTCCATATAAAGTTGGTTCTTGTATTCAAATGCCTGAAAGCATTCAAACTATTTAAAATGTTCTCGATTAGATCATACACCCAACAGAGCGAATTTAATCACCTTCCTATTAACATAAAAATAAGATCAAGTTATAAGATCACAATTTGAGATGACGTTACGCACCATAATCCAAACTTTTTACTCAAAGTTATAAAAGCAGACGGTGTTTAAAAGTATAATCACCTTTTTACAATTCCGGAAAATCATTGCAAAAATTAATTAAACACCTGATTGTTGATTGTATCGTAAAGTTTACAACTGCAACAAGGGATTATTGCAAGTAACGAACCACGAAATAAATAAGGTAGACTTTCCACTAAAGTGTACGATTACCTACGGAAGTACTTTGGTTATTCCTATCGACGGAAAGCAGTCTCGGTCTCGTTCATTTTGGATGCGCGGAACATGGCAATCATCTTTTATTTCTTGTCAATTTTGTTCCAATAACTTCACATAACATCATGTGTTGACGGAGTGTGTTCGGAATGAGTCACAAAGACAAGATATTAGGCTTAGGTTTGGTTATGGAGTAGGTATGTGCAATAGCATTTTAGCGGTCCCGCTTTCCGAGGAAGCGGAAATGCTGGTCAAACTGTATCTGCACTGCCTGCAGATATTGTTTGACTAGCATTTAAATAGCGAAACATGTTCATTCTGGTGTCAGATTTAATTTTTTGCTATAAATGTATCATTTTTGTACGGGGGTGACATAGTCAGTCACTGTGTGACAAAACCCCTCATTCAAAATAAAGAAAAAAAAAACTTCACTTATTTCCAACTTTACGGCTACGCTTCAGTGGATAGCAAGTCTTATTGATTTCGTGGTATTATTTAAAGGAGGTTTAATTGGCAAGGCTCGAACACGGTTTGGGCTGGACACCGATCGGATATAACTACCAGACTGCTTGGTTGTTTTCTGATAGAGCTTGCGTAAATCAAAGTATGGTGGGATCGTTAGTGGATTTTATTGAAGTAAAACTTCTTTACGCACGCTTGACTTGGGGAGTAAGCTGGTGCATTCGTTACGAAAAGTGCGAACGGAAGTTGAGAGGGAGATATAAATTAGTGAAGATAGAAAGAGAGAGAGTTACGTTTCGTATATTTTTAAACGTTAAAGTGCGATTGCGAGATGAGTCTGTCCAGAATGAACATAGACTGATAGACAATTTTGTAATTGAACAATTTTATAAATTAATATTTTGAAAAAGAAGTTTTACTTCAGTCGTGTGGTCTAAAGTACATTCGTTTCTATCAGAATTTAAGATAAATAAAACATTTATAGTTAGGTACTTATTAAATTATGCGTTTAAAAAAGTTTATTCTCAATATAACCAATATTATACTTCTGCTATTATAGCTGAACGTCATTTTGGTACGCAGACACATGAGTCGAACTGATTTAAAATTTGAAAAATTGAAATTGTTATTATATTCTTTATCAAATCTACTGGTCAATGCAGACATTCACGAAAGGCGACCTTCCATTATCACTAAAACGTCAACTCATCGACATGTGTATTCTGCCTATCCTAACCTACGGTGCCCAGTCTTGGTCACTGACTGAACCTCAAAAGTCCAGGCTCTGGGTTTGCCAAATAGCGATGGAGCGCACTATTTTGGTTGTCAAGAGAATAGACAGGATTCGGAACACCTCGCTGCGCTCAAGGACCGGCATCGCTGACGTCGGTATCAAGGCTGCCAAGTTGAAGTGAGATTGGGCGGGTCATGTCTCCCGCATGCAACCAAATAAATGGGCTAAGGTCGTAACTAGATGGATCCCTGTGGATGGAAAGCGACACCGTGGAAGGCCTAAGAAGCGGTGGCGAGATTATTTGGACGCTTTTTATAGGGACTGGCGGGATTTGGTACAAGATCGAGAAAAGTGGAGATGAGGGGGAGGCCTTTGCCCAGCAATGAGACAACATAGGCTAGATAAAAGAAATACAAATGTATACCAATTTAGGCTGAGTTTGCTTATTTTAAAAGTTAATAACAATCGTTTCTCATTTGTTCAAGATTATATGCCAGATTAATCCTGCATATATAGGTCTGCCAATTTGCTGGTGCATTTATGGATACAGAGGGTTATTATTATAGTACGAGTATAATGTTCCGGCCCAATAGGCCCTTCAAATGTCAACATGTCCTTACGGCCCCAAGCCAACTTAATTGGAAGTTTTAAGGCACTTGTAACGGTAAAGGACTCGCTTTATATTATCTCGAAGCTTATTGCGAGGTCCAACACTTGTGAGATCTTTATTATGGGTCAAGTAGGTACTCGTACTGAGTTTAGGAATATAAATATGTTATGTATTGATTTCAATACCTACCATTGAATTGCTATATTTGAAATGTTAAGGGTTCTCTTTCAATGTTTGTTTTATTTTTGAGAAGTGCTTGACAATTTGACCTCACTTGCTGGTGAGTGATGGTGTAGTCGAAGATGGAACACGCTTGCCTAGACAGAACATCTTCAAATCAAATCAGTTTATTGCGTAATATAAATTGCAGCCATATTCAGCGTTTTACGCATGCAATGTCGAGTTTAATTATAGTCTTTCCGTTTCTTTATTTTCTCGATGACAGTTCTAATTTGATAGTTGTAGTGTTGTGACCTCACGGGGAGAGCTCATCGAGTGACAGTGACGATTCATCAGCGTTTTGATTAAAATAAATAAATAAAGACTACCTGTCGTTATAATTATTTCGTTTCATTGTCGAGTACCTACCTATACCTACTTATTTTACAACAGATTCGAAAATTTTACAGAAGTTGGCATTATCAATCAAGAATTAATAATACGTGTAACATCTTGTAATGAAATATAATATTAGTTAATAAAGGAGAACGGGCATCCTGGTCTACAGTCCAATAAAAATGAGCAGCACATTTTCGAATTGGCATACCATACATCAAAATATACTATTGGAACTTTCCCCAAAAGTCTGTCCGTTTTGAGTTACAGCCATGCAAACACCAGCATTTTTTGTTTTAAAGAACATAAAATAACGGTTTCACGATTACTATATCCATACATAAAGGCTCCTATACAATGCAGTAGCAAGAGCGAGAAGGGAGAAGAGCGATGTAAGGGCCGTGGGGAGAGGGATGCGTACGCGGGGGAGGGGAACGGTTGTGTACGCGCCGCGCCGGACGGCTACAATAATCAGTCGCATCGCATCAAGTGAGTGGCTACGTCACGTCTTGTTACGATAGTGCTGTGTTTGAACTTCTTTCTCTGTTTTTACTGACCCTGGCTTGCTTTTGGACCCTGTTTCTTTCCCTAATGTGTTAACTTTGGCTCGACTTATTGACTTTTGAACTGCCTACCGATAATGGAAGTTTTTCGAAACTGTGTGATGTGTCGTCGAGGACTTTACCGCGGACGGTACCAGCAGCATATCTTGGCTGATAACCTGCAAAGGGAACGACCAGAATTCGCCGCGTTTATACAACAACATGCTGTGTTGGAGGTTAGTTACCTTTTATTTTTATTATATTGAGTAGTTAGGCATAGGATTTATTTATTTTAAGTATTAATTGTTATTATTTTCAGGTGGTGTTCGACAGTACTCGAAGCTTGTGTCACCGATGTTGGCAGAGGACTGAGCGTGATCATAGACCTGCACAGCAAGCGGCGCGAGCGCCTGGTACATTGCACTCTCAAGAATACACGAGGGCACCGAACACTTCGGTGCATTGTATTTACAACAACTGTGCTAATATTACCCGTAATCATATACCAAACGCGATAAGAATTAATGTATTTTGTGAGAGCAAGCTTTTTATTCCTGATAGCGCTAGGGTGTGTACAGAACACTTACAAAATAATGAATGGAGCAACCTGCCGCAAATGTGTAATGTGACACATGATTTTAATGACGCTCAGTTTACATCGCTCTGTGACTTGATGAGAATGGCTGCTAACAACCAGCCCAGAATCGACTTCGAAAACAGAGGCACCTTGTCTAATGAAGAGATGCACTTATGGACTGGGCGCACTTACGATCAGTTCGAAGCTATATTAGAACAAACTCCGTCACTAAGTGAACGTTGTAACCAGCCTAGAACTGCATTAGGCATCTATTTAACAAAACTTAGAACTGGAGACTCTGATGAGAGACTGGCAACGTTATTTCATATGTCTCGTCGAAAACTAGAACCTATAGTTCGAGTTTTTTGCCTATAGTTCGAGAATGTCTGAGCAACGATTACGTTGTGCTGCATCTAGGTGTGGACCACATTACCAGAAATGATATCCTTCAAAGAAACTTAACAATTCCAAGGGCTTTATTTGGAAACGATGAAAACATCAAAGCCATAATTATATGTGACGGTACATATATATATATATATTAACAAAAGCTCCAACTTTTTGTTTCAACGGCTGTCATACAGCTTACACAAATATCAAAACTTGTTGAAGCCGTTTTTAATGGTATTCACGGACGGCTATATATTAGATGTCAAAGGGCCATTTGCCGCTACCAGAACCGATGCCCAGATCATGAGTGAAATAATGAATAACGAAGATGAGCCGCTGCATTGGTTACTCGAACGTAATGATGCGTTTATCCTAGACAGAGGATTTAGAGATAGTTTGCAGGATATAGAAGCTTGTGGCTACGAACACCATGTGCCACCAACTAAAGACAGAAGAGAAAATCAACTCACTACAGAACAAGCTAATCAGTCTCGTTTGGTCACCATGTGCCGATGGGTGGTGGAAGTAGTAAATGGGAGATTTAAGCGAGATTTTAAACTTTTGCGTCAAAACTATTTTAATAAAACGTTGCCAAAAATGTTTGTTGACTTCAAAATAGCTGCAGCCATTCTAAACCACTTCCACGCCCCCATCGAAGATAGTTCATACGCAGCAGCCTTTTTGAATTCAATAAGAGCTAAAATACACATACCAAACACATTGCACAATTATGTGGAAGCAAAGAGATTGAATTATAGGAGAGCAGACTTCATGCGAATCGAAGCAAATGAAATAGAAAACTTCCCAAGGCTTAGTGAAGAACAAGTCATACATTTTGCCTTGGGAACTTACCAGTTAAAGCTCGCTCGATCATATTGTAGCGAGCACTTACAAAATGGTCTTTATATAATCGAGACGTATAGAGATAACGCTCTAGAAGACTTGGCACAATATGATATCAACGAAGAGGCTTGGCTATTACGTGGACGTATACAGTCTCGACATGTCCGAGCCAGGAAATATTTTTGTTATATATTAATCAATAATATTAATAACAATATTACACAATATTATTGTACCTGCTTGACAGGGCGACGTACTATAGGTACTTGTGCCCATGTACTGTCAATTATATGGTACGTAGGTTATGCCCGTCATGAAGGGTTCAATGAACCTGCATTGTTCCTTAACAGTATTCTCATCGATGATGATGATGATGATAATGTTTAATAACATATTGTTTTGATTTTTTAAGAAGATATTGTTTTTATTTGTATTACTACTTACCTAACTTAAATAAAATCATTACATTACACAAAATGTTTTTTTAATTACCACGATATTCAATGTTTGGCACTAAATATTATCAGATTCAATTTTTAGTAGAACTCAGATCGGACAATACTTAGAGAAATGCGACTTTCTACATATGAAAATACATAGAATTACCTTTATATTGACATATGACTCATTTTTATTGCAAGGTAGACCAGCTTCCATACACTTATGCCCGTTCTCCTTTGTACAAAAGTATCCGGCTGTAGTTTAGTTTCGTACATTTTGTAAAAAATTATCGGGTCTGTTATCGTGTTACGTTTATCGATAGTTCCATCCCTATCAGTTTCTCCGACTCTGGTATAACCTTGTATGTACGTGCGTAAGCGTCATATTTTTATAAAATAATGCATACATAATGTAAGAAAGACGCTCGTTCAAGTTTTCACAGGAGCTGTCATCGAGAAAATAAAGAAATAGTATAGTATGTTCCATTTTAATTATAATAAAAATGTCAAAATTATTGAGTTAGTTATAATAACTATTAAACAAGATCCTTATCATCTAAATAATCCTTACAACTATAAGCTTTTTCTACAAGCAATTTTTTTCTGATTTGCCTCGAATACATTCAGACTTGAAGCATCTAAAACAGACTTAGGAAGTTTGTTATTATACATATACAGAGTGTTTTTTTTAACTGTAACAGTACTGCAGCACCCATAACTAGAGGTGATACAGGTGCAGTTTCTTTAAAAACATCAGCTCGTTTTCGAAGAAAAACATTTTGGCATTAAAAATTTTTTGGTGAAGCATACTTCCTCAATCGCGGTCTGGGTAGCGTTCCTGATACCACTTCAGCGCATTAGTTGGGCTTCGTCGGTCAAGGAAGTATGCTTCAATTTAGTCTACTTTTTGCGTATTTGACAGTGCCATGATAGGAAAAATAAGATGATGTAATAACTGATATAAAAGTCCGACAGGTGTAAGAACCATGTTCGAAATTCAAAATTGTTCTGAAATACGAAATGTTATTGAATTGCTGATGAGAGCATGGAGTTCCTAAACTTCTTAATCGCTACAGTATAAATACTTCTTTAATGTGCAATTACAATCTAATAAAATGTTTGTAGAAGGAATTTTGTTTGTCCTGTTGTATGAGAATACTTTTTATTAAATTTGACTAACTTCCGCTGTTCAGATTTTTTTCATCCGATACAATAAAATGATCCTTACAAAGGACTGCATCGATCGGCATCAAAAAAAAATTACCAACTTGATTCATTTTAAGGCGCTGCTCACACTTGACCACAAAATTTTTAATGCAAAAAGTTTTTCTTCAAAAACGAGCTGATGTTTTAAAAGAAACTGCACCTGTATCTCCTCTGGTTATGGGTGCTGCCGTACTGTTACAGTTAAAAAAACTCTGTATACGGGCAGCCATACAGATAACACTTTTGTTTTATAGAGCAGTCCTATTACGAGGGAAACAAATTTTATTATTGTGGCGTTTGCGTTTGCTGTTCTTCACTCTGGACTTCAAGACTCCGAGATGTGAAGGTTCATACTCATTGTAACTTTTGAATCTATCATGGTTACAATATGGCATTACATAGATAGGCATCGCGTTTTTGTTTTGATAAATCAAAAGGTTGTAAGGTATGAGTAGAATTTATATTATAAGAATCAGAAGAATGGGGTTTCCCTTTCAAAGGCGTTATGATTTCGAAAAATGTCTTCATTAGCGCTTCGTTTTGCGAGACGAAAGAAATGCTCGCTGGAATGGCGACGGCCGACGTATGCACGGAATGCCAGGGATTTACCTTACTAATTCAGAACGAATCCACCACAGGAGAACAGATTGAGAATATCGTAAAAACTTACTATAGGTACTTTCGCTTGTAAGCCAGCGACCGAACCTGGTTAACCTGGTGTCAAAGTTTGAAGGTATATAGGGCACTCAAAAGCCTCATTATTAAACTCTCAGATAAACGTATCTTTTTAGTACAGTAACTTCTACCACCACCACCATGGTGCCGAGACATGGAAGCTCACGAAGGAGGCTGTGTACAAAATAAGTGTAGCACAGAGAGCCATGGAGCGCGCCATGCTCGGCATCACATTCTTAGATCAAGTACCCAATACTGAAATTCGCAAACAAACTAAAGTACAAGACGTCAGCAAGCGAATATTGGGGCTCAAGTGGAGTTGGGCAAGAGACTTGGCAAGACGTAGTGACGACAGGTGGACCAAGGCTCTAACAGAGTGGAGGCCGAGAACTGGGCATCGAAATAGGGGACGTCCACCAGCGAGATGGGTAGACGACATCCATAAGACCGTGGGTCGTACGTGGTTCAGACTGGCACAGGATCGGGAAGAATGGCAGAAACAAAGAGAGGCCTATGCCCAGCAGTGGGTCGACACAGGCTGAAAATGATGATGATGAACTTCTACCACTGCCGTTGGGCGAAAAAGGCATTTGAATAAAAGTCGATAGTCAATCCACGCGCAATATAATATATTAAAAACCTACCTAAGTTTTACAAATCGTAGGACTGTTAGACACTGCCTTGTAAAGACCGTGTTGAAAAAAATATAAGAAAAATATGTAACCCAATGCGCAGACTGCAAAGTAAATCAAAGAACTGACGGTAGGTACCATTGCTTTCCTCGAATCTACAAAAACGACCATCCTTCTCAGATTCCAATAAGTGAATCGCAAGAGTATCGGCAGTTAAAACATATTTATGGAGAAATGTGAGACTGCAACTTTTTAATCGTTGCTTCTCCTTACATTTCCCATGAGCCAAATTGCACTCTATAACGTTGATATAAAGCGCTGTTCGGTTTAGGGATATAACATGTGGTTCATCCTAACAGACCCAGTTTTTCTGAGCTCCCGTCAACAACATGTTTTTCGTACTTTACAGCTGCACCATAATATTGAAAGTATTTTTTCAAACGTCATAATCGTAACTCATTTCCTATGCTGTAAAAGTGTCACTTAGGACAAAATTAATAGGCGAGCTATACTTAATGCTGAGGTTAGTTATCGCCTTTCGAACTAAGGTAGTTTTGTTCCGTTCTGAATTTAGCATCTCATAGTTACTACTGTGAAAACTTATGTACGAAATTAAATAAATATGCACTCTGGAGATAGTTTATATGTCTTCACTTGAAGCATGAAAAATGGCATATCAAGAATACGTAGGTTCCAATCTCCGCTATGGACTAATTCTTTGGGGTAACTCTAGTGAAGTAAAATATGTTTTCTTGACCCAAAAGAAGTGTAGAAGAGCCCTTTGTATTATTGGATATCCTACCATATCATGTAAGCCATTGTTTAAGGCAATAAATAGTCTGCCTTTAAGTTGTCTGTACATTTATGAGGTATGTTCATAAAAAAGCACCAGTCCTATTTTTGTAAAAAGCCGACTCGTTAGAGTGAGAGGACCAGGGAACGATTTATGAATAAGCTAGCCCTCCCATAGTTTAGAATTTAGATTAACAACAAGCATGAAAAGTATATTTGCCATGTCAGTTAAGATCTTTAACTCCATAAAGTTAGTAAATCGTTTAAAGGGCAAGGTGTTCGCTTTTATAACAAACTCCCAAGTGATGTACAAAAATTGACAATTAACAAATTTAAAAACGCAATTAAACAAAATCTTTATAAAAAAGCCTACTATAAAATATCGGATTATTTAGATGATAGAGAAGCTTGGGATTGAAATTGCTCCAACTCGTTCATAATGTTACAATTTAGACGTAATTTATTACCTGTATTGTTATGTATTCTAAAAAGATCATAAAAAAAACAACCAGCCTTGTTTTCTTGCCTTTCTTTCCTGGCTTGGTCGCGAAGGAACAGGCAGTAAAATTGACGTTTCAAAGTGATCCTTGTAATTTTAATGAATAAAAGATTTTGACTTTAATAAGATTCCTAGCGATATTACCTCTCTACCTTTTCAAAAACTTAAAAGAAGGTACTTTTCGTGGCTTTTAGACAAGTGCTTTTATGACGTTAAAACTATTGGAATGATTCACTTTTACATTATATTATTTTGACATATTATTTTATTCCGATTCAATTTTTTTTTTATTTATTCATAAACTTATTCACTTTCCATTATTCTTATTTTTTATTATGGTATTATCAATTTTACTGTAATGTTAAATTGTCATTTTATTTAATCCGAATTTAATTAGAAACTTTTATTTATAAATGAATTTATTAAAATTATTGATTTATGCTATAACTAGTATTATTAATTTTATTGTAATTTTATATTATTGTGGTTATGCAGATGTAATTAAATTATAGTGACTTTATTTATTGAAACTGAATAGGTAGGTATAGTAAGTAACATTGTTGGTACACTCAGAAGAGTACAGTTGAAACAGTACAGAGAGAACAGTTGTGACTGGATACTTTGCTATTTTTTTAGAAATAAGATCTGTATCATACCACATTTACAATGAATAAAATGGGTTCAATGAATACTACCTTTTATAGTATTCTACAGTCAAGTAAATGATCAGTTTCATTGCTAGATGTATCACAATATTTTATAAGTACTGGACCAACGTGGTTATCTAGTAGAATCAATATATTTGGCGTAAAAGTGATTGATATTGTTAAATGAAACGATTGATCTAGGTTATAGAAACAAATGAAGAATTATGATAGAATACAGTGACCCATTTAACCAAGAGTTATCAGCGCAGAAACTTTTGCAACGTAAACAATTCTATTACAAAACTTTAAATAATAATGAGTTGGCTGAAACTAAATTGTAAACTTAATAATAGCAAGATCAGCAAGTAATGTACAGAGTTCGTGAATTGCTACAACAAAAATTCGTCACACTAACATTCTAACGTCCTATAGTACATTAATTTGCACATACCTAAATAAACTTCCGACAACTTCGGTGCAATTCGTGAACCTTCATCAGGGAGCATATAAAATAACTAGTGATTCGCACCGAACTGAGATCTCGCGAGTCTCCCATAAAAACATAAATATATTATTCCTAATCTTTAACTATCAAAATAGTGCCACGAAATACTAACCACATACTTGACCTACAGTATCATTCAAATTACAGGCAACGAGAATTCATGTTAATTTCTTAATTTTTTTGGGGTACAAAATGCATTTATTCTGGATTTCAGACTTTTGCCTATATTTGTGTCACTAAAGCTACATGAATATCAAATTTCAGCATTATGGGGTCACTGGTGTACCCTATGAATTTTGACAAAGTTTTGTTTTTATTACGGCTAATAACTCAAAAACTACAAGGATTAAACTAAAAATAAAAACCGGGTTGAATTATACTAATAAATACCTTTCATTTGACGTCTCACTTGACCTCATAATCTAATTTTGGATTTTTATACCCCTCTTGAATCCCAATATCTCAACAACGCCCCAACATTTTAAGCTCATTTTGTCACACCTAAATTGTGCCATCACTACCTACCTATGTATCAAATTTCACGATGATCGGATCAACGATTCGAAAGTTATCCTCGGACAAACAAACATACATACATACAACGCCGATTTGCCCAAATTGATTTAGAAATCTGGCTTCGCTCGATTAATGATTGAAGTAAATCTCGAAAGTTTCTTTGTAATATATAATAATGAATAATTTCTTTCTCTCGACAAAAAGGTTTACAAATAACACTTATATCTAAGCTGGCTTTGATGCTACACCTGATTCGCTAGACTGGCCTGTGAAATGTTTATAAAATCTGTGATAATATCTAACAGCTGTAACAAATTTTTTGCTATCTCCGACATCACTGTAGATGAGATATTGGTCAAACGCTTTGATACATACGTGTATTTGTATTCGCATTCTGTTATCTGAAATGGCACAGCAACTTTTCTGGAGTTTCTAGTAACACAAATCCGTGGGCAGACGATAATAAATACATGTAAATCTTTTATATTGCATTCATCGACGAGACCGAATGTTTCATTGCTTTAAACCGAGACCGTCTACACCACGTGATTTATTGGACCTCGTTTATTTTATTTCCCAATTCGTTTTACTTTACGGCCGATGTTCCTAGCGAATAGAAATTCGAAGAACAAGTGTGATTTATTGTCGCGTTCTATTCGAAGGAAGTTTTATACCGGTGGTGAAGCCGAAATGTTTGAAGTGAGATCTACAGGTTCATTTTGGTGGCGGTTCATAATTTTCGAGGTAATATTCTTTGAAAACTTACTCCCATACAATGTATCTCTTTTATTTTGATTGGACTATGTAACTACTGCAGTTATATTAAGGTTTCAGCATTAGATGTTTATCCGAACTTGCAAAACCAACACATACTACTAGGATTATTCAGAATATAGGAGCGAGTGATTACTCAAAAGCACGCTGTTACCGAGAAACAGTTGCCTCTTATTACATTTCAACACATATGTAGTTAGGCGGAGATAAAGTAGCAAAGTACATATTACGTGAAAGTCGATTCAAAGCATGACTTACAGCCGGAGAAACAATGTGGCTTCTGACAAGTAGCAACTAGGAATTCGAGCTTATTCAAGTTTAAAGGGCATTGTCTTAGCTCTACCGGACTGACTACGAACAATATCGTTAATACTCAATTTTGTATAACAAAGGCGAAACGTACGGTCTCGAAAGCAGTTTTAACAAATGTACCGCAGAGTTTTGAATTTTAAAAGAATTTCTTTAGCAGGCTCTCTTCTTGTCACTTGCCGACAAGGATAAAGGGAACGAAGTGACAAAACGTTCCTAATCTATTGGCGACAAGTTAGTACTTTGAAAAGTGAACAAGAAACGCGCAGGTATCGACTTTGCCGTGTCAACAATAAGCTGGATCCCTATTGTCAGAAGGTGACAATTGTAGCAAATATTGTTTACATTGTCCCGTTGGCTGTATTTGCAACGTGTACGTACGACTTCTCCAGGTAGCTAAACAAACCTTAAAAATAACAAGGGTAAATGTAAAGGATTGTACCAAGTTAAAGTTAAGGACTTACCAAACTGAAGCGGCGAGTCCAAAGTAATAGAGCAGCAGGAAGACGACGGCGCAGTTGGGATTGGCAAGTCCATCATGCGCCAGCAGCATCCGGGTTGGTGAAGTGGAGTCCTTGGCACAGCCGGCGGCCGCTCGCCCTGCGGCGGCGCGGACACCCCACCCAGCTGCGGCTGCACATCGACAGAGTGCCACCAGGACCAGCGCTCGCTCGCCAGCTCCTCCTCTATCTCCACAAGCTAGCTGAGCTCCAACAGCAGCCAAAGTACACGCAAAGCTCAAAGCAGCCCATGTCGCTAGCCACACTTCCGCGGCTTTGCGTTCGCCGGCCTCCCACAGAACCTCAGCATCGCAGAACTGCGCGCAACGGGCGGAACCGCGCACCCACACCCAGCTGTTCGGCTTTATCAAGTTGCGGCACCCAGGTCGACCACTTCCACTCGCATCTATGGGAACGGTGCCTACCGGAGGAGCGCGTTCTCCCGGCCCTTCCATACACATGTGTTCGTGATTGTTTTCAGCAGGGAACAGAGAACAGTCTAGCTCTGGAGGCCACTGAAATCCGAACCCGCGGAGAACCGGGTAACATCTGGCGTACACACTCTCGCACAGTCCTCTGCACGGCCCGATGGGTAAGGCCACTTTGTCCGTACACATAGGAACGTACACCGAGCAGAGAAACAGATGCAGTTGGGAGGAGCATCCGTATTGGACCAGAGGGCTGAAGGTTTGGAGAGTCACGTCCGCATCTGCTTGTAAAGTATGCCGCGCGAGGTTTGGCATCCCGGTCTGGTTGTATCCGATATTCTTGCACATTGCCACTTTGATGGGTTCACATGTCCGCACGGAGGCCTCGGCGGCGGCTCCGGTCACCAGGGTCACGGTCAGAACGAGTACGATGCACTTCATGACGATATCCTTTACACTGAACAGTCACATGAAAGATCTCATTGTAAGTCGCGAGTGTTTACGCGCGGGCGCAGAGTCGGCGCGGAGCGTGCGTTCGCGAGCACGGCTCGAGGCGGTTTGTTTGGTTGGAGCCGCCCGCGAGCGGCCAGCGGGGGGATCGGGGAAGCGATGCTAAAAAAAAGGTACGCAGGTATGCGCCACACTGTACCGAAGAAAAGGGAGATTGAGGCTCGTTGTGGAGTCAGCGGCAATCGCGTGCACTGCGCCGCTTATCGCGCTTATCACTGAGGGTGGATTCCAACTGGGGCGTATCGTAGTAATCTCGCGTTCCGATTGATCTTACCTACTCGAAATCGATTTTTCGAAAGAGCGATACGCTTTGTTTGTACCTAAAACCGAGCTGATAAGATAGCCCACTTACATAAATATATGCTGCTTCATTTCGAAATATCGGAAATAAATAGAGCTGTTTCAGATTTTTTTCAAATTCAATATCCAAGTCTAAGTTATCTAAAAAATAGAACTGAAATATAAATACAAATAACTTTTATAATATATTTATTGTACATAATTTACTACAACATTAATTTAAGCATTACTGTATAAATTTTATGAAACATAAATAGGTAAAAATATGGTGAACACTAATTTTAGGTAAGTAGTACAAAAATTGGACCGAAAATGTAATCAATGGGTTATCAAGCGACGGATAGCGCGAAACGAACCCAAATAAAACTATTTACAGATGCCTGGCTGCTCGATCGACGATTGTAATGATAATCTTAGGATACAACTAAAAATAAGATAAATACTTTTACAGATATACTCATTACAATATAGACAAGTGATAACTTTTGTAATTTGTATTTTCTAACGAGCGCGAGCTGGTAGCGCTGAATACAATACACATAACACTATCCCTGTAATTTATAAATACAGTTTAGCCAGGGTGTAGTTCAGTTTTTATCCATGTCTGTTATAAAGATATAATTATAAAAGAGAAGGGCTATACAGGGTGAATTTGTATACTGTCATAAAATTTAGAAGCGCCTTAACGTTATTCAGAACTATTTCAATTCAATACTGAAGTTCTAAATCACCTTTTCACACAAACAGATCTAAAGATACCGCAATATATCGTCGCTGTGCTAAGTGACGTAACCGACATTTTAGAAAATATTACTAAAAGTCGTAAGTGTACTTAGGACACTTTGAATGATTTATAATTTCAAGATATGTAGATACGTCAAACATACATCTAGACGTAGGTAGAACAGATACGCCGATTAGACAGATCGGTTCGTCTTCAAAGGTACCAGTCAAATAAGTCATCTTTACCCAACAGGATCAACTTTACCTTAGTCTTCCTTGCATGATAAAAACTCAAATTAGACAAAATGGTAATACGGTAGAATTTTTATTACTATTTTAGTAGCTTTCTAATGATTAACTGGTATCCCAAAACTTTTTTCAAGCTGGTAAGATAGACAGTAGTCAACACCTTGAATATTGTTTGAAAAATAACGGTAATTTAACAGGTTAGCTGTCCCGAAGCAAGTTTCGATCTTCTTTGTACACGTCCTCGTAGTAAATAATGACAGCTAACGCTCATGAAGTTTCGTATTAAGTTACGTCATTCTCTTCAAGTATTTTATGATACTTTATGTGTCCTAGTGATTGAAATTAATTATATCGATAATTGCTAATGTTAGATGAGTATGATAAGAAATTAATTATTTACGAATAAAAAGAAAACGTTGCAGTGGATGTTACGCAAAGAAACGCAATGAAAATTTATCATCCAAAGATGCTGGAAAAAAGGCTAAAATGGTATCAACTGAGTGTACAATATGTAACATTTCATATTGTATGCTATGTTTTAAAGAAAAACATACATGAGGGAATATAATCGCAGGTCTACAATCGCCATTTCGGTTTTGATGATAATAGGCTAGTTTCCTAATTTTTGTTGGCAACCCTTGTTCAAAGGGTCTCACAATAATAGTAACATCGGTGAAAGAATCATTTTGTGTTTGAATAAGGTTAATGTTAATTTTTAAGTGAAATTTATTTTTTGTTTAAGTTCAATAATAAATTGATTGGTAGAATTTGGTTGTAGTATAATTTACTAATGCTACAAATAATATAATTATTAAAAAAAATTATCGATAGATCGATTGCATTATCTACATCATTGGCCATGAGGCACATATGCCTCATGGACGTACCAGTGCAATCACCCATGAGGCACATGTGCCTCATCGGACAGCTAACCTGTTAAGTAACAGGCCATGTTGGCCACACATCAACGAATACTATCTTTACCTAATTTGCTTAGCTTCTAGCTGGATCCAAGGAGAGTAGTAGGTAAAGTTGCCAAAATTGTGTAATCTTTACCTGATTGTTATTTTTCATTGTAGTGCCGTAACTATGAGGCTTAAGAACACAAATTATGAATAGAACTAACGGAAAGTACTGCTTAAATTACATAAAAACTGAATATTAAACCCCCCTTGTAAAACAAATACGCAATATAGGTATTTCTTCATAAAAATATGGTAAAGATGGCCTACTTGACGGTACATAGATAAAAGTAACATTACGAATGTCAGTTACGCCAAAATATCGGTTACGTCACTTAGAACAGCGACGATATAAGGCAGATTTATAAATAATCAGATTATTCTCGATAACGGGCAGTTGTTCCTGCCTGTCGATTTTTAACAAAATAACACCGTAGTGAGCTATATCGATGCTAAACCATTTTTACAAATAACACGGTATAATACTTTACCTAACTACCATGATACTTACAAATAACAATCTTTACTCCATCTCAAGTCTTTTAAATGTCTTTCTCATAAGTTCTTAACTTGACTTTGACATTCTTTACCCTAATTTTATACAACATTCACAAAATCAATAAATATCTTCTCTGTAAGGCCCTCTTCCATCTAATACTTTAATTTGATTACTATACTAATTTATCAATGTAACTATGTTTGTAATATATTTATTTTGATTAGGAAATCAGTGTACCTACCTTGAATTATGAAATAAATTGAAAATTGACATGGTTGTGCAGTGACGTTAGTCAATTAATTTAAAATTATATTTAAATTATCTTCTAACTAAAACTACTATTATATAAAACTACTTATTTACAAACATGTCTACTATTTACGTAATATCTAGTTTAAATGTATATTTTAATAAACTATACTTAAACTACTATTATATAAGGATGTCTGGAGATTGTACCTTTATTTATTGTTTATTTGCATTATTACTGTATTTTTGTTTGGTGTGCAATAAAGAGTATTTCATTCATTCATTCATAAAAACTACTTATTTACAAACATGTCTACTATCTACGTGATATCTAGTTTATGTATATTTTAATAGACTTTAAACTAGATTAACACATATTACGAAGATAGTAGACATGTTTGTAAATAAGTAGTTTTATATAATAGTAGTTTTAGTTAGAAGATAAGTTTAATAATAATTTTAAACTAGATATTACGTAGATAGTAGACATGTTTGTAAATAAGTAGTTTTATATAATAGTAGTTTTAGTTAGTAGATAAGTTTAATATAATTTTAAATTGACTAACGTCACTACACATATAAAACCCAATGTTATATACGGTGAAAAAAATAAGGTTGAAATCTAAAGGTAGGGTGCAGGCAGGTTTGGTCCAACTGGAAATACGGGAGGCCTATTTTCAGCAGTGGGCCGACTCATATAACGCTAAGAATCAAACGGGATTCTTAACATTATATCAGTTTAAGGCAATCAAGTTTAAGAGTTTTATAAATAGTAGATTTCCGTGTGAAAGGGCTCGCCCATGGGAAGAACTACCACCACACCAATCTCTGCCGCCAAACCGCTTGCTATTTCGGTATGAAGGGTGCGGTTGCCGGTGATATTAAATAAATATTGCTGGACATTTCACACAGCGCTATCTAGCCCCAAACTAAGCAGAGCTTGTGCGACTGGGAACCAGTTAACTGATAGAATACTTAATACATTCTTCTTTATTTGTACCCAGTATAAACGATTTATAATTTTTGTATAGTATTGGTGGAAGAGACCCTAACAGAGATGTTTTGTTAAAATGACAAGCAAATTACATTTAAATAAGGAATGCTATTCAAGCAACATTTAAATAGTGCCACTCTTTATAATCTAACAACATATCATGTATGATAATATTGATATTCATATTTAGTACTTACAAGCTTTTCTGTACAGCTCTAAATGCGCGAAATGGATGAAGTTATTTGGGATTTAATTGATTCAGGCACATCGCAGACGTAGCAACTTTTAGCAAATTTAGTCCTATTTGATATCATCGCAACTTGCAACTATATTATATGTATATAGTTGCCACGTCTGCGAAGTTGCTCAAAATTAAATGAAATAGGTAGGTAACAGCTAGTTGCGAGTTGCCGCTATTAGTTGCTGTATCTGCACAGCGCCAATGCAATAAGTAAGGCCTTTTTCTGTCTGCATCATGACTTCTAAACTAATAAAACAATTTAAATGCATGCATTTGATGAAAGCTAGTGCATAGCTTTTTAGGTCACATTTAGTGAAGAAAATAAATTATAATCAAAAAAAAAATCGCACAAAAAAATGACAGTATTAAAAAAAGCTACGTAAGAAGTTATACTTTTTTGGCGTGAATAGTGGTTCTGTCAGAAAAGTACACCTCCTTGCGTTCCCTTGATCCTAGGAGGTCGAATCTGGTGTCTACGGGTTCGTCTCGTGAAGGCGGAGAGGACTGCGTTGTCTGATCGGTACAAGTAGGTATAAATTTTCCGAAAAAATACCAAAAATTGAATTGATCCGTCCATATTTCCTTTCCTTGCCGTTTCCCCCCTCCACTTCACATTTGTAAATATTTTCGCAACATCTTGACAATGAAGTCCTTAGGGGGAACGGAGGGGACGTTTGCTGTAGCGTTATTTTATCAACGCTTTTCAATCAAATTTGAGAGTGCCTCTCAATAAATAACGGTACAGCAAACTTCGCCCCAATCAAGAATCGCGATTGATTAAACAAATTAAATAAATCAAGAAACTTTTGCGGCAATTTTCGGTCAAACACGGTTGAAAAATGCGACCTGTAGGCGAGAACAGACAGAAGGACAACAACATTTTTTGGGCAATCTCGAAACTGAGACGCTTCGCTCGCTCGGTCAATTATGTCATTTGCGCACATAAAGATAACTTCATGTTATGTTACATCACGCTGAAATACATTCTGATATGTTTCTTCTAACACGCCTAAACATGTATAATTTCAAACACTCGATTTTACAGCGAGTTTCTTAAAATGGCCAAAATCATTGTAAAATAATCGAGGATTTTTTAGATAGTGTCACTTTATTTTTTTAATGAGAGACGTTCACATAATACAGGGTATTTGGTAATATACCGACGATATTCAAGTGACGGTTTCTCGAAACATAAAAAAATACTTCTCGAAAAAAAACCACTAGTTATATTATCAAATTTTAAAGAAAATCGACTAACTTTAGGTGATTAATTCGATATAAAACTTACTGCCTACAACTTGCAATCGACATCCAAAAATAAAGGTCGATCTGATATCTCTTTCAGAAATAGCTGCTGGTTTCGGGTTAGAAAGGGACAACAAGAGATCTCCAGACGTCACCAATACAGTATCTGTGGTTAGATGGCAAGCATTATGCAATAGCACAACATCAGCTTAATAAAGTGTTTGTTTTTACATACCAAAATAAATTTCACATTTATATGGTAAACATTTCACAAATCTAATTATTATGCTCATCAAAATAACCCCTTTCATTTTTGTGCGTATATTATCAAACACCCTACGTTTAAAAATACCTCTATTTAAAAAAAATGATCAGAAAAATAGTTTACTTAGTAATAATAAGATAAATAAATGATTTTATACCATTCCCCCTCTAAAAAGCTTATTTTATTCACTGAAAACAGTGAATAAAAAGCACTTTTAATCACTGTTAGAAATTATGAACACACCAATAATATTCGACCTCCATCTCAATGCTATACAACCTCCTTGCGCAAAAAATACTCTATACAAACTCCTTGTGCAAATAACTCCTCGAGATTTGATTAGTCGACATTTTCGACAAGGAGTTTAGCATTATAATAAAAACTGTTTTGTGTTCTTTGCTGTCATTAGTAAATTGGCGCTATTTTGAATACTGTAAGTTGTACGAACACAAAGTTTAGTGTTACATAAAAATAAATCGATTGAAAATGCATTCAAGTAATGAAGAAGATGTGTTAACACCTGAGTTTATGATAGAGAGGGCGGCCGATATAATAGAAAACTTGCTACCCAACAAATAACAGCTGGTTTACATAAAAGCCTACAATGAGTTTTGCAAATGGAAATATGAAAATCAAGCCAGAAAAAAGGTGCCCACAGCACATTTTCAGTTTTCTGTGTTCCTAACTTATTTTAATGAGCTGTCGAAGAAAAAGAAGTCATTTCAATTTTAATGTGCATTTTAATTAATTTAACCACCTTCTTGTTTTCTTCATTAAATGTCTATTTTCGCTTAAATCTTTCTTTTTCTCGTAGTCACGGTATAAAATATAGTGTGCAACTTTTGAACAAAACGGATTTATATCGAGGGTGGTCACTAGCGTCGTTCAGGATTCTAACACAATCACGGCTGGTGAATCAAGAATCACTACGGTCGTGATTTAGTCGTTAGAATCCTTCACTTGCTCGTGACTCATCTATGGCCCTCGCTTTAAATCCCGTCCTTTATTCACTAATTGCATAATATTCTATTAAAATGGAAGTTCATTACGACTCATTTAGTCAGTATTACATATAAATTAGCACAACCACATAAAATAATACATACAGTCATGCTTTCAAGGAATTATTCGTGAAAACATGAGATAGGCGTTTAGAGATTTATAGCCATAATTAAAATTACTGCTTACAATTATCCTACAAGATTTTGTAAGTAATTTCAGAACTAAGCAGCACACAGCATTTTCTTATTTGATCTTAAAAAATATGCAGTTATTTTGACAGTTATTAGTGAGTAATTTTAGTCTTAAATTCTTTATCAATAAAAATCAATTATTTTACATTCTAATGCGATATGATTATGGAAAAATTTGGCAAAATTTATATCAAGGTGCATTATAATATTTCGCATAAGTTCATCCTAAACTTAAAATGGAAAAATATTTTGCTTATTTACTAACGTGTACTATAGATTTATTTAATTTTCAGCATTATTTATATCACTCTTTTCTGTATTTTCAGATTTAGTATTACAGATACAATAGTGTAGTAAAGATAAAGATAATTTATCTTTATTTGTAGTCCTTTATAAATTGTGACCTTAACTGATCATAGTGGTTTGTGTATTTCAAAATTAGCCTCTTATGATAAAAATAGAGATTAATAAAGTCACAAGAAAGTGTAAATAGCTAAACACCATGCAAAGATTCCCAGTATCTTTTAGAAAGTCTTTTTTACAAATTTATTTTAGCACTGGGATAGCAAATATGTCTATAAAGGGTATAAAATAATGGGTCATTGAGATTATAGTAAGCTTCATAGCAAGAATACGTTAGCGGTCGTCAAAATAGTTTAAATAAGGCATATATTTGCTCGATCGAAAAGACTAAACTCCAAAGTTAGCTCGTTAATGACGCGGTCAGACAAATAATCACTCATATAACGCAATACAATACTCGCGGCGACCGAAATTCTCACTTAGAACTTATATATGAAACGAAAATAGTCTTTACCAGCAAGCAGATAGATGCGCGAATGGCGCGGCGCGACGCGTCGATATATGACTAGAGCTGCGAGTCGCGGTCGTCGCTGAGCCTCACCCGCAGCCCCTCCCGCTCCCGCTGCGCGTCCGCGAGCTCCGCACACAGCGCACGGCACACGCGGTGCAGCACCGCGTTCTGCTCCAGCAGCGCACGCGCGTCGCCCGCCGGCTCCGGTGCGCGCCGCGCCACCACCTCGAAAGCGCCACGGGCGCGCGCTGCGTCCTCCCGGTTGTACCCAAACCCTTCCGCCTCGTACTCCCCAGCGGCGCCGCCCGTGCCCGGCGACGTCCTCGGCGGCGGCACCGGCACGCTCGCGCCCTGCGCCGGACCCTTCAACCGCGTCAGGTCCAGCGAGCTGGAGCGAGCGTGGTTGCGGAGCGGACGCGGCGGCGGCGGCGGAGGCGGCTCCTTGCGCGGCGCGAGCTGCAGCGACTGCGGACCCTCGTCGTGCGGGACGGAGTCTCGGGCCGGCGGCGGGGGGAGCACCCCCGCACTCTTGATCGGTTTCCTCGGCTGGGGCCGTGAGATCGCTCGGATCTCCTGCCCGTTCGGCGGCGGATCGGGGGGCGGCTGGGAATGCAGACGCTTAGGGCTGGATAGCTCGAACGCGTGCGATATGTCGTCTCTGCGCGGTGAAGTGGCAACTCTCTGCTCGTCCAGCGGCAGGGAGCCAGCGTCGGGGGTGACCCGCAGCGCGACCGGGTGGAATATCTTGGGGTCGCGTTCGACGGCCGCGCGTTGAAAGTCGAAGTTCACCGGTTTCGGGCCGGGGCTCGATACGCTTGACGTTGGAGAATCGACGAATTTAGTCCACTCACGATTATTCGTTTGCGATTCGGGCTTTGGCGGGGTCAAAGAGGGTTTCCTCTCATCCGTTTGAACCGGTTTCGCTTCGTATGGGTCCGTCGACTCCGGTTTAGGTGCGAAATTGAAATCTGCGGATGTTCCCGAGCCAAACATATCCGCGCCTAGATCCACAAGGTCGGTGGTGATAGCTCGTTGCGAGAACCGAGAATCAACTCTCGGTACTAGACAATTAGGTAGGGTATCCGGTACCGGGATATTGTTCCGTCGGAGCACGATGAGATGCATCGCTATGCTGAACTCCTCGAGGGTCAGAAGACCGTCCTTGTTGATGTCGGAGAGCTGCCAGATCTTGCGGAGGTCCGGGACTGTGAGACGAGACTTTTCAAAGAACAGCCTGGAAATAGAAAGACTTGCATTACATATAGCCTTCAATATTTTAAGTGCAAGTTAGGTAGTTGTATTTATTGCCTAGAAACGTGATTGGATGGAATAGACAGTTGATAAAATTTGTGACCAGAAATAAAATATCGTTGCAAGGCTCACACCTAAATTCAATGCCCTCACTAAGCTGTATACAATATTTTTTTAAACTAAAATCCTTATTTTATTCACTAAAACAGTAAATTAAAATAATTTTAATCACTATTTTGGTGTTTGAATTCAGAACACACCAATATATTCGACATCCATCTCAATGCTATACAACCCCCATGCGCAAAACTACTCGATACAAACTCCTTGTGCAAATAACTTTTCAGTCGACATTTTCGATAAGAAGGGCATTAGAATAAAAACGGGTTTGTGTTCTTTGCTGTCATTAGTAAATTGGCGTTATTTTGAATACTGTAAGTTGTACGAACACAAAGTTGAGTGTTACATAATAATACATCGATTGAAAATGCATTCAAGTGATGAAGAAGATGCGTTAACATCTGAGTTTATGATAGAGATGGCGGCCGATATAGTAGAAAACTTGCTACCCAACAAATCACGGCTGGTTTACATCAAAGCCTACGATGAGTTTTACAAATGGAAAAATGAAAATCAAGGTTCTGGCACATTTTCAGAGTCTGTGAGTAACTTATTTTAACGAGCTGTCGAAGAAAAAGAAGTCATTCCAATTATAATGTGCATTTTAATTAATTTAACCTTCATTTTTTCTTCGTTCTAAATAAATGTCTATTTTTGCTTAAATCTTTCTTTTTCTCGAAGTCATGGTATAAAGTATAGTGTGCAACTCTTAAATAAAATGGATTTATATCGAGGGCCATGAATCACTCGCGTCGCTCAGGATTCTAACACTTGAATCACGAGCGTAGCGAGTGAATCACTCCCTACGGTGGTGATTCAGTCGTTAGAATCCTTCGCTTGCTCGTGATTCATCTATGGCCATCGCTTTAAATTCGCCCTTTATTCACTAATTGCATAATATACTATTTTTCTTTTTAGGGTTCCGTACCTCAAAAGGAAAAAACGGAATCCTTATAGGATCACTTTGTTGTCCGTCTGTCTATCTGTCTGTCAAGACCCCTTATCTCGGGAAGGCGTGGAGATATCGAGTTAAAATTAAAACCATATAGGTATATACTCAGGTCTACAGTTTTTTGAAGCTGTGAAAAAATCAAACTTAACGACGTAAAAAAAAGATACAGCCGTTTATGCCGCAAAAAACGTATACATATTTCGACACTCTCAAGGGAATCAAAAATTATAGGGTACTTTCCGTTGACCTAGAACTATGAAAATTGGCAAGTAATATCGTCTTATACTACAAGTACAAGAAAACATCTGAAAATTATACATTTGTAATTAAATCATAAAAATTTTGTCTTTATTCTGAATTTCGGTAAAAGCTCGGTAAAAACTGCGAGACTCATTCCTGAACTATTAATAATATGTACCTACAAATCTGTACGGAACCCTTGGTGGGCGAGTCCAACTCGCACTTGTCCGGTTTTTTTATACTAGCTGTTGATGGAACAACCATAATGGCCCACTTGATGTAAAGTGGTAACCATCGCCTATAACAAAGTATAGCAGATCACACAACTTAGAAACGTTCCCTACGATGCACTGCCCTGCTATAATAAGGTTAGCTGGAATAAAATGCTAATTAGCTTTAAGTTTGCCTATTTATCGTGTGTGTGGAATTTTATTTATTTTTTTCTGGTTTAAAATATTTACGCGATGGGTTTTCGGTAATTGTCTAGTTACTTCTTCAATTACTACTTGTTAATTCAGTGCATACAGCTGACAGTTCCCGAGAACCCTATCTGTGGCGGCGGCAGCTGCAGATGTTTCTGCCAAGGCGAGGCTGAAAACCAGCGTAGCTGAGCCCTCGACCTATTTACCACCACCTACACTTGGTGCTACCTACAATAATGTACTAATGTTACTTAGAATTAAGCCTACTGTTGTACCTACCTAGCTTTATTTAGTAATTATTGTACCTACCTACTTCTGTTAGCTTAATAGGTGTGTGTGTAAATAAATGCCTTTTATTATTATTATTTATTTATTTATGATCGACACGAGGCGTACAGGTGTAAAGCCTCGTGAGCCTGTAATTTCAC
Source organism: Philereme vetulata (assembly GCA_918857605.2). Taxonomy (NCBI): domain Eukaryota; kingdom Metazoa; phylum Arthropoda; class Insecta; order Lepidoptera; family Geometridae; genus Philereme; species Philereme vetulata. Next base: position 7,097,675 of record OU975439.1, on the reverse strand, counting down.
CGGAAACCATACCCTTCCTACCGAAACACAGTAATGCTGCTTAGCGGCAGAAATAGGTATGGTGGTACTACTTTCACAAGGAGCTCTACTACTCTTACTACTGTATTTATCTATAACTTGCTGACCAATCCGCAGCTTCGCACGCGCGTAGATTTTAATAAAAATATTACCCTCCGTCTGCGCAGTTGGGTAAAAAGTAGCCTATGTCACCCGGGGATAGTGCAGCTTCCCAACGGTGAGAGAATTTTTTAAATCGTTCCAGTAGTTTCGGAGCCTATTCAATGCAAGCAAACAAACAAATCTTTCCTCTTTATATTATTATTTTTGTAGATATTGATATGTTCTTTAATATTGTAGAACATACTTTTGTTCTATCATCAATAGTTTCCGCAGCGCATGCGACGAAAGACGTTTTAGGGCACTTTTTTACCTTGGGTTACGTTACTTAAGTTTTAGTAAAGATCCCTAATCTTTTCTAATAATAAATATAGCCTATGCTACTCAGGGTGAATGTAGCTTTCCAATGGTAAAGAATTTTTGAAATCGGCATAGTAGTTTTTGAGTTTATTGATTACAAACACACACACAAAAATACAAATCTTTCCTCTTTATAATATTAGTATAGATATAGATATGTGAGCTCTAAATAGACTCTATACTTTCATACTAATATAATAAAATAAATTAGAAAGTAACTCTGACTCTGTCTGTCTATTTGTTATGTTGTACTAAAAGGAATTCGATTCGATGAAATTTGTAACACAGATACCTGCATGGCTAACATGGCAGGCACGAGATAAAATCGAGACGGGTTGAGAAAAATTTGTCGATTTGAGATTTACTCGTTAGCGTTAACATACGTGTCAAGACAGAGAAATATGTCAAGAGTCTCTCACCAGCGTCTCGAGACAAAATGTCAATTTTTACAGGCATAGCGTCGCCACTCCGAGGCTCGAGGTCCACTCGCAGTTTCTCTATTACATACAAAGCCATTGGCTTAGATATGCGCCAAAGCGCTTGAAACTCGCTGTCACGGAGATCAAACGAGTTGCAGATATCCCGTATCCGCTTTCGTTGAATTTTCCGTTGAATCATCTCTCTTTATAAATTGTTGCAATATAGTTATATGACTGACATTTTTTCAGTAAAATGAACCGATTTCAATTTATTTTATAGAAAATATCGCTGCTGTCTCTCAATCTCGTCGAACAGAATGATCGACGACAAATTAGTCAAGTATAGATGTCAAAAGTAGACTAGTCATGAGAAAATATGACGCGTATGTTACGGTTTTAGAGAAATTTGTCACGAAGTCTTCGTTTGACAGAACGACATGATATAAGTGAACTCTATGTTACCGACAGTCGAGATGTAGAGATACCGACGACAAAATGGCGTGACAAAATTATCTCGTGCCTGCCATGTTAGCCACGGTGGATTGAGACAGGCTACTATTGACTGATATACCTGGCAGTATGTCCGGGCAGTAGCCCGCAGTCAGGGCGGAGCTGCGCGAACTGAGACGCGTAATGCCTCGCTTGCGCCTCACTAATGGCCCACACGTCAGCCCCCTCGGTGTCACCATCCTCCTCCGAGGAATGCCGGTCTGATGACTCTTCTTCTGTACCTAATACAACAACAATATTTGATAACTTTAATACATAAACATAAATTACCATTTAAGACGTAACTTAATGTTCTTTTTTTATGTCTACGTTTTTATATATTCATATGTTGAAACAGTGAACTGCGCTCCCAAACACAAATCGCGGACGTTGGGCACCAAGTAGGCAAGTTGAAGAGGGACCGGACAGGCCTTCTCTGCCGCATGTCGGAGAGCAAAATCCACCCCAGAGTGGATCCCAAAAGACAGAAAACGAGCACGCGGCAGACCGCGACGCCGATGGAAAGACAAACTCGACTCGTATATGAAAGACTGGACTACACACGCGCATGATAAGAGTGGAGTGGAAGGAAGGAAGGGAGGCCTTTGCCCTGCAGTGGGACTCCAAATAATAATAATAAAATAAATAAATATGTCTAAAAGAACAATATTTTGAAATACGGGACATTATAAACGGCTACACATCAAGCTATAATCATTTAGTTAGCCTAGAAAACTTACGTGATTGATTTCAAATTTAGTTAGCCCTCTCAACATTAAGTCCTCATAAAAATTATTTGTTTAAAATAAAATATCAGTGATAAGGTGTGCTTTGTGTTGCTAAATAAAAAATCTTTTATTTTCATCTTTTATACATGTCCAGTATAAGCTAACATCTCGTTCTACAGAAAGCCTTCACATTGCGAGGTCAGCATATACTGGAAATATATAGCTTGATGTGTAGCAGTGCGTACGATTTCAGAGTTTTTGAATGTACCAATTTCGGCACAGTTTCAGTCATCTGATAAACTGAAGCCTTGGTGTATTCCCACTATTCCCGTTATATTTGGGAATGGGTACTTATTGGCAGATAAATCGATCTACCTACTTTCACAGTTTTAGCTGACAGGCCTCATAAAGAACTTAATAAGATTCATTTTGGTGAATGTGCGCAAGATCTTCATAACCTTATCCATCCCCCTTCCACCACCGGACAAGCAGACGTACCGAGAAGTACCACCCATACCCTGGTCGGCATACCACCTTGCCGTACCAAACGATTTGCTTCAACTTTTCTTGTTAGCACGAGCAAGGAGTGGAACTAACTTCCGGCGTATGTTTTTTCGGAACCAGTATAATCTCGGAGTCTTCAAATCCAGAGTGAGCAGATTCTTTTTAGGCAAGCGTACGTCTTCGATCACATCATCACTTACCGTCAGTTGCGGTAGTGGTCAAGCGCTTGACTATCATTATTAAAAAAAAATAAGTGACACTCCGGGAGTGCCGTGCCAACAGAAGTGAAAACTTGAACAATTACCTGTGTATTTTTTGGATTGTCGGTAAGTGTCGAGAGTTCTATTGTTTTGTCCCATCTCAAAAATGTTTGAAGCGCCTATAGAAGTATTACTTCAAAAAAAAAATTGAAACTCCAATTTTTTTTTTAGTTTGTGGAGGAGAGAGAGAATGAAACAACTTTACCACCTCCACAAGCTAAAAAAAATGGATGTTGCAAAATGATCATGATGGATGTCGCATAAACATGAAAATTTACTAAGAAAATTGTCTTATGCCCCTCCACAAACTAAAAAAAAACATTAAATATAAAATTTGTTATAATTATATACAGAGGTGTCGGTAACAGTGTCGGGAGTTCAATGGTTTTATCCCATCCCTTTATTGGCTGTAAGATTATAAAATGTAAATCCTTTATTGGCTGTAAATTTTAACATAAGATACACCTGTTATATACTAAGAGCTGTGGATTTTGTTCAAAATAACATAAATAAATCTCAAAAAATGCTCAACGCCCTAAAGAAGTTTTCACTATGCCCAAAGCGCCTAAATAATTTTAAACTTCAAAAAAAAAGGATCGCGCCTGAAAAAAAAATTTGCATAAAAAAATTATGATGACAATACTAAATAGTTTTTAGAAAAATTAAAATTCCCTTCCACAAAAACAAAATCTTAATTTGCAATAAAGGTTTGTCAGGTGTGGGGTTCGAACCCACGCTCCCTCTCGGGAACCAGAGCTTAAATCTGGCGCCTTAGACCACTCGGCCAACCTGACGTGACAACACATCGCGAAAATAAAGACTCATTTAGTCATTTCGTGTAATATGACGTAGTTGAGCTTATCACGCGAATTGTTTTGAGATTACCTTGAACAGTGATTTCAACTACTTTGTTTTTACAAGGTTTCATTTTTTCCTCTGACCATTCATTCTGTTAATAAGCAATTGTTACCTTTTCGGGCAGGTTATTGCAGTGTTAATTTGTAAACATTGACAAATTTTGAGGAAATGTTCTGTAATTAAATAAATAAATATGCTGGACATTTGACACAGCGCTATCTAGCCCCAAATTAAGCAGAGCTTGTACTATGGAAACCAGATGACTAATAGAATACTTATATATTCCTTTTTTTTGTAAATACATACTTATAATATATAGAGAAACAACCAGACCCGGAACAAATATCTGTAGATCATGCAAACATTTGTTCCACGACGGGAATCGACCCCGCTACCTCCTGCTTCTCCGCCGGCTATTGGGCCACTGCACCACGGAGGTCGTCAATTAACAATAATCTTTATTTATTTTAATCGAATATGTATTTAAATGTCTACCGTTCCATACAAACCAAACTGCTGTTTACACAGATGATAAAACTTGTAATTATATAGTGAATACTGTTTAGGCATATAAGCGTTTGTATCAGTTTATTCACATCGATACAGACGCGATCGACACGACAGATCAGTGCAAAAGGAACCGGCCAAGTACGAGTCGGACTCTCGTACGAAGGGTTCCGTCCATTATCTATAAAAACGAGCAAAAAAAAATCACGTTTGTTGTATGGGAGCCCCCCTTATATATTTGTTTTATTTTAATTTAATTATTTATTTTTAAAGTAAATATAAAACTAAATATTCTGTGAATATTTCAAGCGTCTACCTGTTGTCGTTATCAATATCGACCTAAAACGAGCAAAAAAATCACGTTTGTTGTATGGGAGGCCCACTTAAATATATATTTTATTCTGTTTTTAGTATTTGTTGTTATAGCGGCAACAGAAATAAATCATCTGTGAAAATTTCAACTGTCTAACTATCACGGTTCATGAGATACAGCCTGGTGACAGACGGACAGACAGACAGCGGAGTCTTAGTAATAGGGTCCCGTTTTTTCCTTTGGTACCGAACCCTAAAAACGCGAGTGATCAGCGCGTGTAGAGTATTTCACGTAAGAAGTACCATGTCGGGCGCTAGTGTATATGCTTTAAGATTGTCTAATACCTCAGATATAATGATATATGATCCAATATTTTTACCAGTTTTTACTTTTTAATATACATATATGTAAAGAAATCGTACCTATTCCTTAGAATTTGAATTGTGTCGCGCTGTCGGTAAAGAAGGTTGGTTGTGAGTATAGAATATCCTTAAAGCAGGTTAGGCGTGTTAAAAAATAATGACAGTTTGCAATGTCAAACAGTGATTTGTCTTTTGATAAAAATTGTAATATGATTTAATACCGAACTAAAAGTGTTATGGATTACCTAATAATGAAGTATACGTTTAAATGTCATTTCTTTGTTTACAGGTAGGTGTTTTGGTATTGTGTAATAGTGTAAGTAGTTAATGATTTTAGAGATTTTTCAATAAAATAAAAATCTTTGTTTACAGAGCAACACATCATTGTTTATTTCATGGGTCAGTCCTGTTGAATATATGATAAATAATCTTATATATATATATATATATATATATATATATATGCATATTATGTATAAGTTGAGGATATAAGCACAATGTGTAGCGAAAGCACGATTCCTTAAAATTTTCTCTATCTCACTTATATTATTAAATGTGAAAGTTTGTTTGTTTGTTACTCGATTTCGATGTATAATTGGTTGATGTAAATTTGGTGTATTTAGTATGTATTTATTTCAATGCAACATACATCACAGGTTTCATAAAAGTAATCTATACAAGTAGTACCTACCCTGTAAGGGCGTGGCAAAGTAAACAAAGACATGAACATGAATATATTTATTACAAACTAAAATTATCATAGGAAAATTATATTAGGTGCCAACTAAGATGTTTTTAAAAGTTATAGATACGTCGTACACGCTCTAGAATGACCAGACGAATGGCAGGTAATTGCCCGGAGCGCATTCAGTTAGGCACGAGATCACTTTACGGCTATACGTCCCGACAGCGCTATAAAGAATTTCGCGTTTCCTGGTAAAAATGCCTTCCTGTGTGTTTAGGATATGTACCAACTACACTGCAACTGTTAGAGACAAGAAAAATGTGTCATTTCATTCGTCAAGTACAGTTTTTTCATTTAAAAGTAATAAAACATAATAAACGTATTTAGTTTTGGCATAACTTGGCAATGGCTGTCGCGGGTAGGCTAAAGAGCGAGATGTACTAATCTGTTTTATGCGTGAGTAAAAGAGACAATGTTAGCGCAGGCACGTGGCGGCCGGTTCCAGGGGAAGTTGGGTGAAATAACATTCATTATCCCAGATTTCTTAATTTTGTTTTATGTCAAGTAATATGCCAGATTTCTTAATTTCGTTTTATGTCAAGTAATATGAAATCTTATTGTCTAAGATTATATACAGTAATACAAAACATATAATGACGATAACAACTTTTATAACTTTTTGAATCGTTATATCTCAGAAACAGTGGCTCGTAAGAAAAAAGTATTGATACATTTTTTATAGATAATTTTATGATCTACAATTTTTGTCTGAGGTACTTTTATGATAAAACTTACCGTTTTTCTGAAAATCGCGAAAAACAAATTTTTTTGACCTTGAGTACAATTTTTCCATACACGGGAATGATGGGGAACTTTTAAACATTGTTTATTTAACAATTTTACTTACTAATTTACGTTTTAACAATTTTACTGATTTTCAGCTTGTTGGGATTTTATGTAACTTCGAATGTCTAAATTGACCGGACTATTAAAAATAAATTTTATTTTGTTCACAATTGTATTTATTATTTTACACTAGTAAAATCCAGCGTCCACTTTACTCAATCTCCTCTCCGGTAAGTCATGTCACGCGCTCGCACCAATGAGCGCTCAGCAGCAATCAATACGTACCGAATGATGTATATTTATCTCTTTCTAACAACAGGCATGCCCCATCATTTGTCTCTATTAGCGCAAAGTGTCATAAATATACAACTATACGTACTTATAGAGTACTCCTTGCGCCACTTTAAAATATTCTAATGTTGGTGTATAACCTGTCTATCTTTTTGAACGTCATTGGGTGCCAATCGTAACTTTGTTACTTTACTAAGTATACATATGTCTGTTCCATAATTATTATATACGTAGATTATAACCTGGATTACCACATAGGCTACCTTTTATCCTATAAATAAGTACCCTTGGGATAAAAATGGGGTGTCAAGTTGCAACAGCGAGTTTAGCTTTCCAATACAAATGTTTTTTTTTTATTTTAATAACTTGAGTTGTAGTTGAAACCTCCTTTTAAGTAAATAATACCTGTATTAGGAGGTTTCGCTCTTCTGTAACATAAATTGATTATTAAAAAAAAATATGCTTCTTAAAAAAATAACAACATTTAAGGTTTACAAATATTCCAAAAATTAATGAATTTTAAGCTTACTAACATTTTCAGCTTAATTTCTAGGCTACCAAGACATTTACTTACTAGCGTAACGCGTACGGAGTCGCGGGCAACAGCTGGTAGAAAATAATTCCAAAGTTACGTCCAAAATTTACAATAAACGCGAAGCATTCAATAAATACTATGATTGAGTTCATTAAACTTTACAGACTTATCGATATTAATATATGACTCTTGGCACTTGTTTCTTATTAAGGGCGCACTATACCGGGGAGACGATAAATCGCTTATTGAGAAACAATGTTGAGAGAACTAATGTATGTACATATTATAAATATCATAATTTTATAAATTATATTTAGGTAAGTAATTTACTTAATAATTTATATATGTATCTCTATTTGTATTTTATTTAGGTATTAGTTGCACTCCCTTCATCCATATCTTAAGTGCACCCCCGACCATCTTTGACATTACTAAAGCCTCTCCATCCAAAGGTTGTCTGGAATAAATCGCTTCAAAGCAATAAGACCGTGTCTTCTAGTTTGTCTGTAATTTCTATTTTTTTAATGTGTACAATAAAGTGTTTTTCATTCATATTCCTTCAATGTTTTGTTCAACAAATTGTGTGCTTTCAATTTGTAATTCATATATGTTATAGTTAAGGATACGTGCTAGAACGCCTGTGTTGTGAAAACACGATTCCACAAAATTTTCTCTATAGAAAAAAATCCAAAAATGACTCCAAATTTATTTTAAACCCGTTCTTATGCGATGATTACCTCCATTCGATGATTCCTCAATATGCGAAAACGTCTAAATGGTGATTAGCTATAAGTATAAACTAATTATTAAGTATTTTATCACTGTATGTTTACCGAAGAAAATAAAATAAAAATAAAATTTAGATCTTGAAACTTTATACAGTAATTCTAAACAACACATGTGTTTTAAATTATCAAAATACCCTTTAATTTTACCATAAAATGAAAATACCTAAGTTTTCACTAATGAAACCATTCGCTCCGGACTCCCGGTTCGCGATTCAGTCTGGCCTCGGCTTTCAGACGGGATACCCGTGACGCTTGTCGCTCTTAACGATCACGTAATTCTTAGGTAGAATTTATATTAAGTTGGTTTTTGTAAAGACGCAGTAAATGACAAATAAGCAACAAGAAAATGAAGGGACTGAATGATAAAAAAACCGGCAAACATATGAACCACGGCGAGATAGGACGTGCAGCGGCGCGAAATTCGAGTTTGGGCTGAGGTATAGTCAACTCTTAACCAATAGTTTTGTTATAACTTATAACTTTTCAAACTGTCATGGTTATGAACACTATTTGTACTAAAAACGGAATATTTACCATGATTTGTGATGTTTTGAGTATCCCGATATTTCGACGCAGTTGCATGCGCCATGATCACCGGGTAAACTGATCGCTTCACGAGATATTTCTTTAGATAGATTCGTTAAGGAGACATTCTGCCCAGAATCATCTGTAAAGTTCCAGAAAGAGTTGGCTGATATCTCTTACCCAGTAGCTGCGTATGCTCTTCGCCCGTGTTGACCGGCCAGACGCCCCGGCCGGTGGCGCTGTGCTCCCACACCGGGTGCACTCGCTCTGCTACGCTGTTGGTAGGAGTAGGGCTTTCACTGGCTGTGCTCCATGGTGACCCACTCTTACCTCTCCGCTGGAAATTTACAATTTTTCCTTAGTTAGAATACTGTAAGCAACGTGAACACAACTGATTTCTTGCTGAAAACCAGCACTGAGCACAAACTCCGACTGAGCCACAGAAGTTTGCCGGTTCGATTCCTGCCGCGGAACAAATGTTCGCATGGTCAACAGATAGTTGTTCTGGGTTGGAGTGTTTTACTACATATTACAAGTTTTAACATTTCTTTTTTCCTATCCTATTTCTGTCATCACCAGGACAGTGACTGAATGGTGGACGAGGAGCGGGTATAGAAGGGTAGACGACCAGTAGCGAGATGGGTGATCGACATCGTCAAGGTCGCGGGCCGTCAGTGGGTGAGCCTAGCGCAGGATCGTGGTGGATGGCACAAACTTGGGGAGGCCTATACCCAACAATGGGTGAAGTCAGGCTGTGGATGATGATGATGATGATCCTATTTCCACTGTTGGGAAAATGCCCTCCTTCTGCGCAGTGGAGTAAAAAGTAGGCTATGTCCCAATCCCGGTTATGTCCCATAACCTATCCATACGTATACCAAAGTTCATCAAAATCTGTTCAGCCGTTTAATCGTGAAAACGTAAAAAACAGACAGACAAAAAGACGGAGCTACTTTAGAATTTACAATATTAATATAGATTAAATATTGAGCAGGCCTCCATTACATATGAGATAATGGGGTATTTGGGTGGCCTATAAATTCTGACAAGAGCATTGGCCACAAGCTCATACTATCCTATCATCATCGTTAGGGCTCCGTACCCAAAGGGTAAAACGGGACCCTATTACTAAGACTCTGCTGTCTGTCTGTCCGTCTGTCACCAGGCTGTATCTCATGAACCGTGATAGTTAGACAGTTGTAATTTTCACGTATTTCTGTTGCCGCTATGACAACCAATACTAAAAACAGAATAAAATAATTATTTATGGGGGGCTCCCGTACAACAAACATGATTTTTTTGCTGAATATTAATAACGGCAACAGGTAGACGCTTGAAATATTCACCGAATATTTAGTAATATATTCACTTTACAAATAAATAATTAAAATAAAACAAATATTTCCCGTGATTTTTTTGCTTGTTTTTGCCCGATATTCATAAGGACAACAGGTAAACGCTTGAAATATTCACCGAATATTTAGTAATATATTCACTTTACAAATAAATAATTAAAATAAAACAAATATTTCCCGTGATTTTTTTGCTTGTTTTTGCGCGATATTCATAAGGACAACAGGTAAACGCTTGAAATATTCACCGAATATTTAATAATATATTCACTTTACAAATAAATAATTAAAATAAAACAAATATTTCCCGTGATTTTTTTGCTTGTTTTTGCGCGATATTCATAAGGACAACAGGTAAACGCTTGAAATATTCACCGAATATTTAGTAATATATTCACTTTACAAATAAATAATTAAAATAAAACAAATATTTCCCGTGATTTTTTTGCTTGTTTTTGCGCGATATTCATAAGGACAACAGGTAAACGCTTGAAATATTCACCGAATATTTAGTAATATATTCACTTTACAAATAAATAATTAAAATAAAACAAATATTTCCCGTGATTTTTTTGCTTGTTTTTGCGCGATATTCATAAGGACAACAGGTAAACGCTTGAAATATTCACCGAATATTTAGTAATATATTCACTTTACAAATAAATAATTAAAATAAAACAAATATTTCCCGTGATTTTTTTGCTTGTTTTTGCGCGATATTCATAAGGACAACAGGTAAACGCTTGAAATATTCACCGAATATTTAGTAATATATTCACTTTACAAATAAATAATTAAAATAAAACAAATATTTCCCGTGATTTTTTTGCTTGTTTTTGCGCGATATTCATAAGGACAACAGGTAAACGCTTGAAATATTCACCGAATATTTAGTAATATATTCACTTTACAAATAAATAATTAAAATAAAACAAATATTTCCCGTGATTTTTTTGCTTGTTTTTGCGCGATATTCATAAGGACAACAGGTAAACGCTTGAAATATTCACCGAATATTTAGTAATATATTCACTTTACAAATAAATAATTAAAATAAAACAAATATTTCCCGTGATTTTTTTGCTTGTTTTTGCGCGATATTCAAAAGGACAACAGGTAGACGCTTGAAATATTCACCGAATATTTAGTAATATATTCACTTTACAAATAAATAAATAATTAAGTAAAATAAAACAAATATTTAAGGATTTAAATATTTAACAAATATATAAATATTAAATATCCCATATAACAAATGTGATTATTTTGCTTGTTTTTGCGCGATATTGATAACGGCAACAGGTAAACGCTAGAAATATTCACAGAATGAGTTATATAAAAATAATACAACAAAAATTAATATTTAAGGGGGAGGGGGGCTGCCATACAACAAACGTGATGTTTTGCCGTTTTTATAGATAATGGTACGGAACCTTTAGTGCGCGAGTCCGACTCGCACTTGGCCGGTTTTTATAAGTTGTATGCCTCAATTAGTTGAGTAACAACTAAACTGATAACATGCACTCTGAAAACACTGGGTCACTTACATGTTATCTTATATCAACAAACCAACAAGTAATCAAATATTTCATCCTGCATTCTTTCTTTCTACCTTATCATTTATTTCTACTTCAATACACCTCTTTTCTGTTACAATCTTTTCACCACTATCTAGGCTAAAGGTTAGTGTTGATGTGGCGGAGATGGAGTTCGCTTTTTTTTTATTGATTATAGTCAAGCGCTTGATCACTACCTCACCTGATGGTAAGTGAAGGTATGATCGAAGATGGAGCACGCTTGCCTAAAAAGAATCTATTCTGGACTTGAAGACTCCAAGATTATACTGGTTTGAAAAAACATACGCCGGAAGTGAGTTCCACTACTTATTTATGCTAACAAGAAAACTTGAAGCAAATCGTTTGGTACGGCAAGGTGCTATGCTGACCAGGTATGGGTGGTACTTCTCGGTACGTCTGCTTGTCCGGTGGTGGAAGGGTGAAGCAGCGATAAGGCCATGAAGATCTTAACGTAAGCTAATGCTTGCCTAGAAAGAACCTGTTTACTTTAGCTAGGCCTACAATGATGAAGACTTTAATATCATAATGATCCGGAAAAACAGATACGATTAGCAATCCATACGAATTGAAAGTAACTCTGTCTGTTGTTACGTATTCACAACTATATTGCAGTACTGTTTCTGTTGCAATTTGGTATACAGCTATAATTATTATGAACGGGATTGAGGCACAGGCTACTGTTTATCCAACTGCACAGAATGAGGGTAATGGTTTTTGTGGATAAATCACATGAGCCAAGCCATGGGCGACAGCTAGTCTACAATTCGTTTTTTTTCTTCATATAAAGACAAGGAGAATGACAGTTATGCTTGTTTTGTAAGCAAGTATCATGAGTTAATGACATTAATTTATACATACTTGATTTTAAAGACACAACTAAGTGTCCATTTTTTCTCAATCTTTCTATGCAAGGGACTTATACGTATAAAAATTTGGTTAGGTACTTCATCTAACCAATTTAATATCAAACCTACTATGTACATACATATCCAATACAACCTCCCAATTTTTCTGGGAATATAATGTTCATCATAATCTTTTATAATTTTGTTCACAAAACTTACCCCTCTTGAACTTGATCTCTGCGACATGGTTTCAGACTCTTTTTCAGAATCAGTACTAAGTCCCTCAGTGACGTCGTGGGACAGGGTTTGCGGCGCGTCACTGTCAGACAGATTAGAGGCTGATAGCCGCATTGGTTCATAGGCCCCAATACTTCCAACAAAATTGCGCTCTCGTTTCACAATGTGCTGCTCTTTAGGAGAGTTTGAAAGCTGTATGAGATCAGCACTAGCTTCAGAATTAATCGTCCAAGTAAACCTTGGCAGAGGAAGGTCGAGAGGAGTCGATAACAGTTCAGGTTTCAAAGCCATGTTCGATTGATGTACAGCTATAAGTTTCAGGGCAGAATAAAATTGTTTCCTATTCAAGTGATTCAGAGAGGCAGAGGTATTAGGGGAGACGCTAATATCCATGATCTGAAACGTATAATTAACACCATTAATCACAACTCAGGAGCACTTTGGTAACTATCACTGACTACACATAACCTGGTACCAAATTATACCTGTTTAAGGACGTCATTTGAAGTATTAGAAGATCTAAATAATTCTGTTGCTTTTAAAATCGGTATTTTCCCATTGGACTCTTCGTCGCAACATAAAAACAAATCACCGAAATATCTCATTTCGGTTTCTGTCAAGTTGAGATCCTCCATTATAATAAAATTATAAGAATTGCTTGGCTTCTACAATGCTGATCTAGATTATCTTAAAATTTACAGCAAAAATAAACATTATCTATTCGTGTAAACCATATTCATTGTTACAATAGACGGATTTGAAAATTGTACATTTACAAAATTTACACTTTGATTTGATTTACACGAAGCAAACAAAACGTCAGTGGTGAATGACTGACAGTCGGACAGCCATAGAGCCAGTGTTGCCAACGCCAAGAAATTAAAAAAACAAAATCTCACCAATACGTCACCAATAAAAAAACAGGAGAAAACAGTACGTATAGAAAAAAAAGGCAGATTTCATACTTTCCTCTTAAAATGAAAACAATCACCTACTTTTATTAGTTACCAGGACTCACATACATTCTTATATTATAATATTGATCACATCATAATAAAAAATAAAAATCAAAGTTAAATTATTTTCCACTTTCATCCTCAATTGCCTCCTCATCTTTAATATTTTCATACACATTTTCCTTTTCAAAATCATACATATTTTTGTGAAATTTCTTCATCTGCCTTTCTATGCCTTCAATGAGTAGCAATCGGTTATTTCGGATTTAGTTATAGTGTAATAGGTGACGCTGAACGCTAATTGAAAACAGTAAAAATTAGTAATGAAACAACTGAATGAAAACAGGGGCATCAATGTGAAAACAGCAATTCTACTGTTAAAATAGGTGGGTTGGTAACACTGCATAGAGCCCAGCAGCCCAGCAGCCAGTGCAGCCAGCCCTACCATAAATTAAAAAAACAGCATATTGAATTTATAAAAAACCGGACAAGACTGGCTCGCGGGCCGAGAGTTCCGTAAAAATATTTTATTTATGTGGTTTAACTATAAATTAACGATTTTCAGATTTTTTCCTTTATTTGCAAGTAATTTTTTTCCTTTACTCTTATGTATTTCATGATTTTAGGTCAACGGGAAGTACACTATAGGTTTTGATTTATTTGCCAGCAACAAAAATGACCATATTTTTAAATTGCTTTGACCTTTAAGCATGATTTTAAACAGCTGGGACCGTAGACCTATGTATTTGATATTAATTTCAACTTGATTCCCTCACTTGTTCCTGAGAAACAGGGTCTTGATAGACTAACAAACCATCCTTTTGAGGTACGGAACCCTAAAAACAGTAGAAAATAGTTAAATCGTTTTTTTCAGAAGATTAGCGAACTTTTATCTCGCTTGAATTACCTAAACAAAATATATTTTGATTCCCATGGTGTGTGTATGTACACACGGCTACACATCAAGCTATATATTTCCAGTATAAGCTGACCTCTCATTCTACAAAAAACATACACAATGCGAGGTCAGCTTATACTGGAAACATATAGCTTGAATTGTAGCCGTGTGTACCAACCAGCGGAGTTTTTTTTTTATTTTTATGAAAACTAAAAAAAAAACTAGAAATACATTTAATTTAAACGGACTAAAACAGAAAATAGACCTGTCATTGTTATACAGTAAATCTACTGTTATAACAGTAGGGTTGGGATTGGGAGCATTGCCATCAGCAGACAGTAGCCCGATGCGTGAGCAAGTAGCTATTTATAGGGAAGTACCCCAAGCTCCGAATATTAATATTAACCGGTAAATTCCGAAATAAATATACATAGAAAACATTCGGTGAGAACACAAAGTACAACATTGAACTTGCTAGTTTATTAACGTATGAACCATGTATATAAGATTGCGTAGCAGTGGATTGTAGTTAGCTAATCCAAAAGTCCAATTTCGAGACGATTAGCATCTTTTATATTTTAAATACCTTAGAATAACTACGCATAGAAACCAAGTAAGTACACATCAAGCTATTTTCAGTTTAAGCTGCCTCAGTCAGTCGTGCGTGTCCACACGTACACGCGTGGAAAATAGGCCATTAATTTGGAGCCATATTTGGCTCCAAGAGACATGCGCTCAGAGTGCACACTGACTGGTTGGCATAGGAAAGAAAGAAGTTATCTACGTCATAAGACTCATCCGATTATTATCAATGACTATTGAATGAAAAAACTTCCATGACTAATCCTCAAAATATATAAACTCATTGGTGATGGTGATGACCATTTCATCAATAGAAATTAAACATAATCTACGTGAACTCTTTCACTTAATACTTTTATACCTACCTACATACCTATTATGCATTTGATGAGATAGGAGTATTAAACAAATCATTTTAGAATACAATTTTATTATAACGTTTCACATACACGCATTTGGTTTTATTGCTACAAGCAATCAACTGCAGTTGAGTAAATGATAAATTAAATCATGCACAAATACTACTGTCAAAGTAGTAAAATAAGTCTACACTTATAACGTAAAGTTATAAGAGCCGATAATCTCGACAAAGTATCATAATCATCCAAATAAAATGGTAAAGTACGCTTATTTACTAGACATTTAATCCTTGGTCTGGATGTACTTGATGAGATCGATGACTCTGCTGGAATATCCGTATTCATTGTCGTACCAGCTGATGAGCTTGACGAAGTTGTCGTTTAGGGAAATACCAGCTGCAGCATCGAAGATAGAAGAGTGTGTGTCACCAATGAAGTCAGAAGACACAACTTGATCTTCAGTGTAGCCAAGAACACCCTTGAGTGGGCCCTCTGCAGCTTCCTTGACCTTCTGTTTGATGGCATCGTATGTGGCAGGCTTGCCAAGGCGGACTGTAAGGTCGACAACGGATACATTGGCAACTGGAACACGGAAAGCCATACCAGTGAGCTTTCCATTCAGAGCGGGAATGACTTTGCCGACAGCTTTGGCGGCACCAGTAGAAGCGGGAATGATATTCTGCTGAGCACCACGGCCATCACGCCACAGCTTGCCAGAAGGCCCATCGACAGTCTTCTGGGTAGCGGTGGTGGCGTGTACGGTCGTCATCAAACCCTCAACAATGTCGAAGTTGTCGTGGATGACCTTGGCAAGAGGAGCCAGGCAGTTGGTGGTGCAGGAAGCATTGGAGATGACTTTGAATGAAGGGTCGTACGCTTCAAGGTTAACTCCGCATACGAACATGGGGGCATCAGCACTGGGGGCGGAAATGATGACCTTCTTGGCACCACCTTCCAAGTGAGCGGAAGCGGTGGCGATGGTGGTGAACACACCGGTGGACTCTACGACGTATTCGGCACCAGCCTTACCCCAAGGAATGGCCTTAGGGTCCCTCTCGGAGAAGACGGCGATTTTATTTCCGTTTACAACAAGGCATCCATCTTGAGCTGCAACAGTGCCCTTGAAACGTCCGTGGGTGGAGTCATATTGGAAGAGGTAGACCATGTAATCCAGACCAATGAAAGGGTCGTTGATGGCGACAACTGATGCACCTTTCTCGATGGAAGCACGAAGCACCAGGCGCCCAATGCGACCAAATCCGTTGATACCGATTTTCGACATGATTCCTGTATCAGAAAAAAATAACATTTTAAGATTCGTAAGCAAGTTTTTTTTTATGAATAAAGTTGAGTTTCTATATAAACAAAGTAGACTTCTGGCTTGCAAATCTGTTTACAAAATTAGAACTAGTGGAAAGGTCAATATCAAGGTCATTTTACTGTAACTGACTAGGTATTACAAAATGTAAACAGTTTATATAAATATTAGCAGAATGCCCCTTACATATGTCTTGGTACTTAAAATAAAAGTATTTCATTTATTTATTTTTAGTCTATGGATAGAAGGTTCCCTTCCGTTCCCTAAGTATTTTGTTAGTAATAACAATTTATGACAACCATGTACCTAGTGTAGGTATTGAAAAAAAAATTAAGTCCCCTCTAAAATAGAGTTTCTTCAAAAATGTTAGGTACTATTAATGAATAGTAAAAAATCACTGTCCATGAGCGCTCATGTACAGATACAGATTGTACATCTACTCTTGATGATCTAAGAGTGGATAGAATATTCCGGTATACCGGCGGCGGGCGGCGCGTGGAGGTCGTTTAGGGGTCACGCTTATTATCCGTAAAATATAACAAAACCCCATAAAATAACATACACAAAACATAGAAACATTGCCGCACTAATAATTTACATACAAAAGATAGGGTAAAACTGCTTAATATGCGAATAAAATTAATTACACTACTCATGGACTACGTGATCGGTATGAGGTAACCATGGTGTAAACTCGTTATTCTTATATAATCAGGCTATGAGATCGTCGTAAGCATGCAAAAATATGAATAAAAACTTAACAAAAGTATTTACATTAAGTTTACTTACCGGAGTTATTTTGTTTCAAGGGTTTAGCACTATACGTTATATCTCCACAAGATGGAGTTTTGAAATGTCAGCTGAAGGAGAAGGAGGTGAGATGCAGGGATAAAGCATAGACAATATAAAATCAATGATCCACAGATTTTCAGTACCTACTATAACACACACAGATGTGATACCGCAGTACGACTATTTTAATTAGTACCTACTATATTTTTATGCTTGTTTTGTTTAGCAGGATACTTTATAAAACGTTTGCTCAACGGATCTTTTTAAAGACCGCTGGATTGTAGTTTAGAAAAACTATCGGCCAACAAGTTTACCCACATAATAACCAAAATAAAAATGTTTAGTTCAATTTAGTGCTTCTTATTTTCGATTAAAAATAAAGTAGTTCCAACTAGCATGATAGATGGCACTGCCTGAAGATACGCTGTCAAAAAATATGGTTTATATGCCAAAACCTCAAAGACACAAAATCTGAATTTGTCTAAAACAATCTCGCTTTTTTTTAATTTCATGTTTTCGGAAAATAATGATAACATGTCAATTGACAATTCAATTTCCTTTGATAAATAATCAACGTATGAAAGAGCAACGCCATCTGTTTGCAGTTATAAAAAGATGGCCGTGAAAACTCCTCGATCGAAACGAACAAAACAATACATTAGAAGATTTTCTGCATTAACATGTTATTGTAGGTATAGACTTTCTGAAAGCTATCAGAAAGTCTATACCTACAATAACATGTGACAAACTATTTACCTATTTGTTTTATCTTGTGTGGGTGTTAAAGTAATCTGTGTCGACATGTTAATTTTCCTGGATAAAACTCGATAACAAATTCGTTACGTAGGTAGCTTTTAGAAGCACATTTTTCTGCCTCATCTGTTCAATTTACACTTCTTTGATTTTGTGTTTTGTCTTTGTTGTTCTTTAGTCTATGGATTATAGTGATGGGTACAGTTTTTTTATCGGTAATCTGTATCGGTTTGCGAGTGTTATTGTTGTAACTTTTGCACATGCCCGCGAATTTCAAAATGACATGATTACATATATAAAAAATAATTCCAAATTTATTTTGCATTAATTTCCCTTTGCAATGGTGATTAAAGTGGGAATCAACGGGTTTGGTCGTATAGGTAGAGTTATTTCGAGGGTTTGCCTTCAAAATTCTGATCTTCAGGTAAGTTTTTGTGCTTCAAGATCAGTCGTTCGTTTTGATACCAATGCATAGTGTTAATGTGCCTTTTTCATTCCAGTTATCGGCGATTAATGATCCCGCTATTAATACTGAGTACATTAGCTATTTGATAAAATTCGACTCCACACACGGGAAATTGAATGGAAATATCACACACACTGACGATGAGGTTATTATTGATGGTAAGGTACTTATTACTTCGTAATTCGATAAACTATAATCGGCATTGTTTTCCACTCCTAGTAGGTATCACACTTAACATCAGGGTGGCCTAAGCTTGTTCTATCACCAGGTAGAATTAAAAAAAAAGTCTGATGATTATATTCTTCTGCACTCCTACCATATAGTATTAATATATGTATAGACGTCCTGCATTCAGCAATTACTAAGGTCTTTTACATTTAACCATTGAAGATGTTAATTTAAACAGCACCAAGGGCGGATCCAGCTTTGGTGCCAGGGGGGGGGGGGGGGGGGGTCACATAGTCGTGCTCAAGTCTAGTCACAAGAAGTTCTAATATAATTTTTATAATCATAGTTATAAGTAAACAGTAGGTATTTTATTAATGTACCTACTTACTTACATACTGTACTTAAAAATACTTAATGAACTGTACTTAATTAATTTAAATAACAAAATCTATTTTTGTAATTAATTATATGATAATAAATTAATTAAATATTGAATGAACTTACATAAAATCTATATTGTGACAAAAAATATATATGAGCATTATGTTTAACAATATTAATTAGTGGTCCTGGACCCATCCCGGGGGGGGGGGGGGGTCATGACCCCCATGACCCTCCCCCTGGATCCGCCCTTAAACAGCACCGTAGCAACTTGCACGCAGTACAACACAAAAGCAGTCTCCTCAAAATGCAAACAACAAACAGTCTTGATCGATCCGTCCACCGATTCCCTGCGAGGCTGCTTCATGGTCCATCAAGAACCTCTAACCTCGGTTCTGCGATGACGTTTTCGTTTAACTTGGGGCTCCGCTGTCATTTATGAGTTACTAATCTATATTAATATAATAAAGAGGAAAGATTTGTTTGTTTGTATTGAATAGGCTCCGAAACTACTGGACCGATTTAAAAAAATATTTACTGTTGGGAAGCTACACTATCCCCGGGTGACATAGATTACTTTTTACACAACTGCGCAGAAAGTGGGTAATGTTTTTATTGAAAAACTACTCGTGCGAAACTGCGGATTGATCAGCTAGTTTGTTATCCACTTTGAAATGGTTCCGGTTGACTAGATAGATGTCGCTGTGTGGCCTCAGGCTCAGTGATTTCACTCGGTGTTCTCTGTAATAATTATCCCAACGACCTATGCTAGGCCTATGCTGCTCCAACAAAACCCTATTTATTTCCTTGCTCATAGCTCTACCTCAAAAACAAGGCCATCTATTGGCAACACGGTATGCTTCATTTTGGCTGACCTTCAAAACTTCGTCCAGATTACATATAAATTCAAAAGTATTCTATTTGTCTATATGTTTGTTACATTTTCACGTCTAAACAGACGTCGTCTAACGATAGATTATGACCGGGGTTGAGACATAGGCTACTTTTTACCCGACTGCGCAAAAGGAGGGTGATGTGTTTTTGATAAACCACGCGTGCGGAGCCGCGGCCGGGTATATAAGCTAGTAGGGTGAAGGACCCAATTATCAGCACTTTAAGAGTTAGTCATAACTTAAGCCCACTTAATTGAAAAATACTTTTTAACCTGTTATGACGAGTTTTCTACTTTCAATATTCAATCAGTAAGATGATATTAAAAAATAAATTATTTATCTTATCTTTATCTTAGTAAGCCAATTAACAGCACTATGATAGTGGTATTCAAATTATATGAAATAAAAAAATATATTACTACCAATAATCTCATATAATAAAATTTTCTAGATAAAGTTAGGTACCCTATAAGTAAACATAAAAAAATATATTTTACTTATAGTCTAATAGTATTTATAAACTTGACAAAGTTTAACATCTTTATAGTTACCAATACAGGGCGTCCCACGGCTATGCCACATGGAGGGAAAGTACCTTGCATATTGTAGATGGAACATTTTATTGCAAGAAGTCATTATTTTAATTTAAAAAATAATTTAAACTGCATTCATACATTTTTAAATAATTACATGGTTGAACCGGGAATCGATCCCGCTACACAAGAAAAAAATTACCCTGTAGCTTTATCATACCGATCGAAAGGCTTCATCATAAGGACATTTTATGCTAAATAACATATTGTCAGAAATAAAAGGAAGACTGATGTAGATTGAAGGAGACAGACAAATAAACTTCGGAATACTTTTCCTTTGTTAAGTATAAAATGCAAGATAGAATATGCAGGTACAATTTTAACTTATTTAATACAGTTCTTACTTATTTTAAGAACGTGTTAACTTGTCGAGCGCCAACGAAGATCTGCCGGCTCTTCACGACATCTTCGTTGAGGCTTTTTTAATCAAGCGAAAATGAATTATTCGACCCACCCCAGCGCGTTTGATTGTCAGTTTATAAAAATACAAGGCTTAAACTGTCTTGTTGCCATTACGAGAAAGAACATTTTACAGTAAAATAATCGAAATCACGACATTCGGCCGTCCGACATCGTACGACCTCCCGGCGTACGAAATATGTAAGTTATGTACGATAATGATCGTACATAACTTACATTAAATAAAATAACAAAAACTTGACTTTCCATTATTTTACAAACATCATTATTTATCCATGTAAATAACCTTATTAACTAATAGTAATATCTGCTTTACAAAATATTACATTCTTACTTAACAAATAATCTAACTAACTTGTTCTATTTCAAACGCTACCTAATTTAACAAAAACTTTTTTTTTTCATCTCATGTAACAAAATAAACATTTTTCCTTTTTAATATTATTAACACAAATAAAATATAAAACAAATCATAACTTTAATTTACGAATGCATTGGCTTGTTGGCTTTAATGGTTTTTCTTAAAATGGTAACAATAATATTTGCAAAACTAAGTAAATAATAGTTATAAAATAACATTATAAAAATATATGATCACGACATTCTGCCAGAAAACATGATGTGTATTCTACTTAAATAACAAGTTTTTTTTTATATTACCACCCACAATGGGACTTCGTTTTTACGGTCTGACAACACTCCAACTAGAAAAAGGATCGGAACTTAGTGTGCATTTGGCATTGGAGAAGTTATATTATTCCAATATATCATTGTGTCGGCTGTAAAAACGGTTTAGAACCTAGTACATTCGGTATTTTATCTATTTATCGGTCTGGTGAATTTAGACAATTATTTTACAGTGTTGCAGCGCGCAATAAAATTAATTTAGCTCTATACAATCATTCTATACATTTTAGACTATAATATACACAACTAGCATTTATGAAACATACACATACTATTTAATATTTTTTTTTGTTATACTCAATATTGTAAGAAATATATTCAGTATGTACAGTGTGTACCGAATTACCGATACGAGGTACCATTATACATTATGACGTGTAATATTCTTACCAAATAAATGATTATGATTAGCCACAAGTCCTAGTAAGCCAGTTACGTACGAAAATAAGCTTCTACGATAAAGTTTTACCCAAAATTTAAACCCCTATACAAATGTAACTAGGTATTAGGTTATATTACTCTATTGGAAACCAAAATAAATTTCGGAACATAATTTCTTAGAAATAGATTTAGTACAATGGATAGTATCGCTAAAAGCTATAGTTATGTTGGTTAGAGATGGCTTGATGTTATACGCTTCTTATTTTGTACAAACTTATTGTCACCCCCTGAATTTTTTTCTAACAATTCCACATCTATTTAAAGCATTGTTTGTTAGGTATTGTTACATTAAACACCAGAGACCAGAATTACAATTTCAATGTATTTCATCTGACTCATTAATGAAACTAGCGAACAAGATAGGAATAATATAGATAATTATGATATCTACTAAATACCTCTAACCTTTTCTGCAAATATAGAATCATGCTTCATAATAAATAACATTACCTCCATTATTGTCCAAGTTTTCGGTCGTTTCCACATTAGAATTTCTAAACTAGAATCAATCCACAATTGTAATAATTTGTCTGCCTACCCCACCTGTACTGCGAGGAGCGCGAGAGTGCAACGGTAGCTAAAATAGTGTGGCTAAAACGACATAAACTACTCGCTAAGATACAGTTTTCAACTAGTTCGGCGGGTAGGATGAATCCCATTCAACTACTTGTCATCAAACTACCTGCACAAATTCCATTGAATACGTATAACATGGTATACTCACAATACTGTTTAACAAGAACTTAGTATTATGCATAACCGTAGGCAGGTGTAGGTGTAAGGTTAAACCCGTCAAGGACCATGCCAATACATTTTTTGTATGGTTGTGGTGCCTGAACGACTAAGTAACTAAATATGTAGTAGTAATAAGTAGTTTATGGACACTTTTTTGGGAAAGTAAATTATTTGTATTTTTACTTATTTGCAAGGAAGAACAAGTGAAAAGACGCTAACTAGCTCTTCCATTGATAAACTACTGGGTTTATACTTTGACCCAGCCTTGACATGGCATCAGCATATTGGCATAATATGAATTAAAAAAATGAAATTTGGGATGTTTGCTGTAAATCAAATCGAGCCTATGACATCACCAATCTCTACAAGAGACGTTTAATATGCATATAATCGTTATGATCTCATAATAGTATACTGCTGTGGCGACAATCAAACGATTTCAAAAGAATACTACGAATGAAGAAAAGAGCTATACGTGTACTAATGCAAGCAAAGTATAGGCACTCGCGTAGACAACATTTTATAACCTTTAAAATAATAACCTCATCAGTGCACATCTCTGAAATTAGAAATTAAAGTAAGAAATAATATGCAACTCTAAAATGAACTGCGCCAATAGCAAGTAAAGTGTAACGATCAAAACACAGTTAGAAACAGATTTGCACAGACTTGAATTAATCAAAATGATGTCCAACAATTATTGCAAAGAGTTATATAACAAACTAAAATAAACAATTGTTCTATTCTATTCTAAACTCTCGCTTAAGATTAAACTAATAAATAACGACAATAT
The DNA here is from genome assembly GCA_918857605.2 of Philereme vetulata. NCBI lineage: Eukaryota > Metazoa > Arthropoda > Insecta > Lepidoptera > Geometridae > Philereme > Philereme vetulata. Next base: position 7,073,842 of record OU975439.1, on the reverse strand, counting down.
TTCTATCTCTTAATATTTATGGTTAATATTCTGGTTATATCTCTTTTGGATAAAACTCCATTCTCAATGAATTTTTAGATATAGACTCCAGTCATTTCGACAGTGATATTAAAATCTGATTAAACTTTATCTGATAATGAATCACAAGTAACAACGCAATTAAAATAAATAAACCTATGCAGCACAATTTAAACTTTATATTTGATAGAGAATAATTTTATCCAAATACATATTGTATTTTACTACTGGCAGGTCATAGTATTATAGCACTTAACTTTTGTTAAATGTTAAATGAATTAAATGTGTTTTTACTAATGTCCTTTATTTTATGATAATGAATGATTCTAATCTATTATATTCATAAGTCTTATCTCTTCATTAAAAATATTCTTTCAAATTCTAACCTAAAATATTAATAAAATAAAATAAGTAATAAAAATTATATTCATAAAATATGTTAGGTATAACCTAACATTTCTTTGAGAAGCCGACCATAGTTTCGCTTATTTGGAAAATATGCTTTCTGTTAATTTGACTGTCAGTCAACCCCACTGAATACTACTAATGGAATAGCCTCGATTTTTTTTTGCAAGGCCTGCAGAGTCAGTTTCTGGAGAGCAAAAGATATGGTTTGCTTCTCATTCCATTTAAATAATTAGGAAGGCACACTCGTCGACTTTTCTGATCCAACTTTCTATACTTTAAGACCTGCTGGTAGGACCAAATTCAGAAACGACATTGTTAGTCAATCGGTGAGATTCCTGTTTATCTGGCCAACATAGCGGAGCTACAAGATGCAGTACCTTGTCAGCAAGTAAGGCGTTCTCATTTAGCTTTCTCCTCCCTTAGCCACGTGATGTAGAGACGTCGAGGTAGGGCTCCACTGCACCCCATTTTCTTACGAGCGCGCCAGTTGTCTCCGTTTCGAGACGTAGCGTCTGGGCAGCTGGAATGTCAAAGCTCACGACCTCGGAATAAGATAAAGAAACATAGTGTGAGCAAATTCAGTTATAGATGAATGATACTAAGAGGTATTCTAAATTTATATAGCATAAAACTCCAATTTTTTTTATGTGACGTGCCGCCTGTGGCCTACCTATTTACGTTTTGATTCTTGTATTAATAATGTTCGGACATTTTCGTAAGTTATTAATGCCTATTATTCTTCAAAGTAATAAAAAATAATTTAATTGAATGATTGAAAATCAAATTTAGAACAAAATATTTCCAAATCAAAAATCATAGAATTCGTTATTATGATGCAATCAACGTACTGGCTAATAAAGACAATTCTTCCATTGTTGCATATTTAAGCCACTGAAAATAGTTGGCTCTTAACGTAATTAGAGCGTTTTAATATGTTCAGTATAGCATAGGTACTTAGCCCACTGACTACTCTTGCTTCGATACGTTGGCATACAATTATTATTAGCCCTTAACTGGTTAACGTTAAACGCACTTGGTTTTCTATTATGTGGTGGCATACATAGCTACCAATCTGCATGTATGTGATAATTTTAAAATAGTGTAACTTGTATTTAGGATGTGATTTCAAACACAATTATATAATTGTTTATGAATAAATAAATGAATGAACACGCTTGGTTCACTATTATGTGGCGGCATACCTAGCTACCAATCTGAGCACACTTGGTTCACTATTATGTGGTGGCATACTTAGCTACCAATCTGAACACACTTGGCTCACTATTATTTGGTGACATACATAGCTACCAAACTGAACAGACTTGGTTGACTATAGAATAATTAACCCAGTGATCGTACCTAGTTCACTTTGATGGCATACCTAGCCCCTAAACTACAGAATATTTTAAAATATATATATTTAATTTTATATGACATGTAATTTGCACGCCACTATGACTGAATATGGTGAAACTATTTAATTTTGTAACATCTGCATAATTTTACTCATGTTTTGGCAAATAAATAAATCTTTTTTTTTAAATTACAGAAGTTAAGCTTAGTACAACGAGCAATAACAGGCCCACGCACACATACACGCGCTTACGGGATCTCGGATCCAATCAAGTCGAACGCTTTGGCGAGACGCAAAACATGTTTTGTGCGACATAATTTGTTACCTGATGGTGAATTTACTTGTGAGCATTTACGAAAAAAGTATTTTCGAGACAAATAGACGATCTTACTAAATTTGTTGTGTATTTAATTGTAGAATATTGAAGGTGCTAGCCCTAGCACTACGCTCCAGCGAATGTGAGTAATTAAAATCAAAATTGGCTCGAACTTTACTTCTGTACTTACCTATCTATTTTGTGTCTAAACTGAACGCACTTTATTAATTATAGCATAATTAACCTAGTGAATGCACTTGGTTTACTTTAATGGGATACCGAGCCGACTGATATATTAAAACATAAGTATACTGAATAAATAAATGAGTGTCTACTGATATAGAAACACATTTACTAGAAATTATATTTGATAAAAATAAATTGAATAGTAATAATTTTGTTGGTAATTACTTTAAATAAAAGCATTCTAGTTAAATATAGACATTTGAAATGCATATGGAATTTAGACATGTGCCATCATCTTTCACATTATCAGAGAGTCGCTCGACCAACCGAATGTTTCGATGAATGAATGCTACCCATAAATTGGTTTAGAAAACAGCTATCAGGGAGTTGCCCTAACGAAACGGTTTGACAATCCAATATTGCGGATCAAATATAGATAGCGGTGCTAGCTACCATATTTCTAGATTTCCAATGCAGATCACGCCCACATAATAACAAAATATTCTAATAAATCGAAATACAAGAATGCCAAGCCAGCACGACCGGATAGTCTCGGAATGCTTCCGACCGGCCCGTGCTAGCAAAATCAGTCTAGCATTTCACAAAATGGAAGCGTAAAAATTTTTCGTAATACAGGCACCAACCATTCTACCAATTGAAATAAGTAAGCACGGCCGGATAGTCTCGGTTTAATCCCGACCAAACATCATGCGAACAAACATTCAACTAAAATAATATAATGTAGGTACCTATATTTTAAGTAATGTTAGCGTAATCGTAAAGTCAATCTCGATCACTATGTTCGTTTAAAAATAATTCTAGTAAATATGTAACATTAAATAAAATTATATAAGTGGGTACTTCGAACGTATAAAATATTTACGTACCTTGGTTCATCCCGCTTCTGATTTGATGAAGATTGAAGGAGACAGACAAATAAACTTCGGAATACTTTTCCTTTATTAAGTATAAAATGCAGGTACAATTTTAACTTATTTAATACAGTTCCTACTTATTTTAAGAACGTGTTAACTTGTCGAGCGCCAACGAAGATCTGCCGGCTCTTCGCGATATCTTCGTTGATGCTTTTTTGATTGCCAGTTTATAAAAATACAAGGCTTAAACTGTCTTGTTGCCATTACGAGAAAGAACATTTTACAGTAAAATAATCGAAATCACGACAAGACCATGAATTTTAATATTTTTAATTCAATATTAATCAATTTAATATAACAAATGCTCAAAATGAGCCCCATTCTCTTGAATACACAGTCGCACTCTTTTGATTATTTCGCTCCCTGTCGATTTTTTGATCATGTTGTGGTGCATATTTAGAATAATACGTCTAAGTTCTGCTTGTAGCTCGTGGACACTTTCATACTAGTTCTTGTAAATTAATTTTTTTACATAACCCCGTAAAAGTAAATCTAACGGAGTTAGATCTGGGGACCTCAGCGGCCATCTTATTTGTCCATTTGTCCCGATCCAGGAAAGAAAGTGTTCATTGAGATAGTCCCTTGTTCTGTGACTGTTATGAGCCGGAGCCCCATCTTGCTGAAAAGTAAGGTTTCGTCGTTCTGCAACCGGAATATTATTTTTCTCAATTTTTAAAATCTTAAGTATTTCTAAATACCTTTCCGTATTCAGATGCCCTTCGTAAAAATGTACTAAAAGTTTTATATAATCCGGTATTTTATAATCCCACACCAACAGTTGAACGAAAAACGCACTTGATTATTAATCTCGCGGATACGTAAGGGATTTCCCCTGGACCAAATGCGATTATTGTGTCGGTTGTACATACCATTATTGCTAAAGTTTGTCTCGTCTGACCAGATAATATTATTCAGAAAATACTGATCCTCTAGGATGAGCCTCTCGATTTCTTGGCAGAAAATAAGTCGTCTTTCAGCATCACCCGGCCGTAATTTTTGTACTAATCGCCCTTCAGCGTAACTTTTGAATTTGTATTTCTTCAGTACAGGGTCAATGAACTTTTAGGATTTGCCTCAAAGTATATTAAAATGTCGAGTTCATCATCAGTGTTTGTCATTTAGTGCCGCGTTTGTGGTAAGCGATGATCGAAACGTCCCAAATTTATCAGATTATCCACCAACCGGATATCAGGATCTCTTTCGCGGTACCATAAGATAAGGCTAATTTTATGTTTTTGTGGTTCAAAAAGTATGCTTCCATTAAATCGAAATTATTTTCATACGCCTTGGTTATGTAACAAATTCACAATACAATGCAATCCAAAAATGAAAATCACAGACACAAATGAATAAAAGTTTGAAATTGGAACACATTTTTGAATTATTTCTTTATAATCAGCCAGCCGCATTGCTGGTTCGCAGTTGATCCTTACGGCAATGTCTCAACTTTTCATTTTTCTGAACAATATTTCACATCAAATGTTCATGTCAAAAATTCATGATCTTCCTTTTATTTCTGACACTATGTTATTTAGCAAAAAATAATCCTTATGATGAAGCCTTTTGATCGGTATGATAAACCTACAGGGTATTTTTATTTCTCGTGTTGCGGGTTCGATTCCCGGTTCAACCATGTAATTATTTAAAAATCTATGAATGCAGTTTAAATTGTTTTTTTAATTTAAAATAATGTCTTCTTTCAGTAAAATGTTCCATCTACTAGTCCATCTATCTAGTTTGAAGGTACTTCCCCTCCATGTGGCATAGCCGTGGGACGCCCTGTTTACTCAACATTTATAACTTTGTTGGTGATCTGTTGACGTCGCAACTCCCTGACACCTTATAAGTTCTAATGTTGTTTTCACTTGCAGAGAAGCATGTCAAAGTTTTCCACGAGAAAATGCCTCAAAGCGTGCCTTGGCAGGCCGCTGGGGTGCAGTATGTGGTCGAGGCTTCTGGGATGTTCACTAGTCTTCTTAAAGCATCTGTGAGTATGGCTAGGACATTGCTATACATTGGGAAGGTCGCGTTTGTACAGAGCAGTAATGCAAAGTGCAGTAGGTACTTACAGCTTGACTGAAATACTTTTACTTTTAGAGTTCCGTACCTCAAAAGGTAAAAAAGGAACCCTTATAAGATAACTCTCTTGTCCGTCTGTCTGTCCGTGTGTCACCACCGATTTTCTCAGAAGCGGTGAGATCTAGCAAGTTGAAATTTAAACCAGATACTGAGGTCTACAGGCCCTATTAGGAGTATTAAAATCAAGGTCCTGAGTCAACACGATAAAAAGTTATGGACAAATTTAGATTTTCGCGAAAACTTTTATGTACCAAAATTTACCTTAATTTTCTACTTTTTTTATTTCTCGGAACTTTTCCTTTACTTGTGCTGTAAGACCTTGCTTTTAACCAAAATTGATAATTATAGGTCAACCGGAAGTAGGTACCCTATAGGTATTGAGTCGAAAACCATATGGTAGTTCCCGTTAACCTAGAATCACGAAATTTGGCAAAAAGCAAGGTCTTACAGCACAAATAAAGGAAAAGTTTCAAAAACCAAAACAAGTTGAAAATTAATGAGTGTCCCCATACATACATAGTTGACGCCAATTAAGGTAGTCCTCTGAGTTGTATGGGCGCTCATACAATTTAGAGAACTAGCTTAGTCAAACTTTGACCATTACCTCACCTGATGGTAAGTGATGATGTGGGTCAAAAATATAGCACGCTTGCCTAGAAAGAACACATTGAAAGAAATTCAAAAGTAACTCTTGTCTATTTGTTACGATTTGCGAACGATTTCGATGAAATTAGGTACCTAAATAGAAATATGGATGTCCGGAATTGTCATAACAGTGATTTCAGATTGAGATATAGGATACTTTTTACCTTACTACGCAGCAGGAGAGTAATGCGTAGTGCGAGGCGAGAAGCAGTACAGATCGGATGGCACTCAACCTGATGAAGTTTGTTTAAGTATATATTTTTTTATAAATTATAGGCAAGCATTTGACCACGATCTCGCCTGATGGTAAGCGATTATGCAGTCTACGATGGTACACGCTTGCCTAGAAAAAAACCTATTCACTCGCGACTAGAAGACCCCTAGGTTGTAGTTATCAGGAAACACAGACTCGGGCAAGGCGTTCCACTCCTTGGCGGTGCGCATAATAAAGGTGGAAGCGTACTGCTTTGAGCGTATGGGAGGTATGTGCACCATGTAGCGGTGGCGCACCGCGGAGCGTCTGGTTGTCCGATGATAGAATGGGGATGGTGGGATCAGGTTGAAGAGCTCCGCAGCACACACTCCGAAATGTATCCGATAGAAAACCGAGAGGCTTGCAACCTTTCGACGATGCTCGAGGCTGTTATGTATGTACCTAAATGTTATTGATAAGATATATGTTTGTTGATAAGATGAAGTTAAGTTTATATAAGTACAATATTAATATTAGAATATTATTTATTATATAATACATAATATTATAAAGTTTATATTAATTTAAGTTTTAGTGTGCATTTTTAAAATGCAATTAATTTTTTTTTTAATTTTGCCACGCCCTAACAGAGTAGGTACACACGGCTACTCATCTAGCTATATTTTTGCAGTATAAGCTGACCTCGCATTGTGTAGGCTTTCCGTAGAATGAGAGGTCAGCTTATACTGGAAATTTATAGCTTGATGTGTAGCCGTGTGTACATGTCATTTAGATTACTACACAATACTTTATTCTTAGGATGTTTGTATGTAACTGATTTCGTGTCGCGAATAAAGAATATGAATAGGAAGGTTCACGAATTTAACCGAAACATTGTCGGTCGAAACACCGATAAAACGGTACAGCGTGAATTTGTTAACAGTCGACCAATTTTGAGGTACGACTCTGCCCTTAATTCAGAACCATAAAAGTACCCAGTTTTTCTCACTCAGAAATTTCAAGACGCCTATGTTTAAAATAGTGGATTTCAAATTATTTAGGCGCTGGATTGAAAACATTGTTGTTTCTCAAAATTTGTTATATTTACAAATCCTAAAATAGGAACTATTGGCACCATAAAGTATCTGGCATTGTTCTGCCGGACAAGTGTCAATCTGTAATCAATATTTCAGGAACACCTAACCAGTGATGGCGTGAAGCGAGTGATAATAACGGCTCCCAGTGCCGATGTGCCAATGATCATCTTGGGAGTGAATGAGAACAAACTAAGCATGGGTAGGTATATAATAATTTTTCACAAAAGTATAACATTCATGCTATTCACAGGACAGTATGTGAATATTAAAAGATCACTATCTCCCACCTTATGTATAAACCTGTGTTGTGGGAAGGTAGTCTCTTTCGTCCGTTTTTATACAGTAGGTAGGTACTCAAGAGTATTAAACAAAAAATAATATTTTTTTATAAAGGAAATGCATTAATTAATTAATAAATTTTTAATATTGAGGGCAGCATTACGTTGCATAATGTTTGTGTGTATGCGAGGGTGTATTATTGTGTGTGTGTAAGTGCGTGTGTGAATGTGTGGTATGTGTGTGTTATGTGATTGTGTATGAATGTATATAAGTAGATACATAATAAGGATACTAACAGAATATGATGCATTGTGGGTTATTAAGCGTTATATAGGTGTGAGGCATATATAGTTGTATGAAGTTATTATGACAAGTTGTAAATAATTTGTATAGCAATATATATTAATAGGTATTATATTTTAAGTTACGTAGGTGTAATAAGCAAACGCTATTTGTCATTGTAATTTAGTGTAATCAACCACTTTACTAAAGACCTCTTACATCTGTGCCGAGTTAGTGTAATCAACCACTTTACTAAAGACCTCTTACATCTGTGCCGAGTTAGTATAATCAACCACTTTACTAAAGACCTCTTACACCTGTGCCGAGTTAGTGTAATCAACCACTTTACTAAAGACCTCTTACATCTGTGCCGAGTTAGTGTAATCAACCACTTTACTAAAGACCTCTTACATCTGTGCCGAGTTAGTATAATCAACCACTTTACTAAAGACCTCTTACACCTGTGCCGAGTTAGTGTAATCAACCACTTTACTAAAGACCTCTTACATCTGTGCCGAGTTAGTGTAATCAACCACTTTACTAAAGACCTCTTACATCTGTGCCGAGTTAGTGTAATCAACCACTTTACTAAAGACCTCTTACATCTGTGCCGAGTTAGTGTAATCAACCACTTTACTAAAGACCTCTTACATCTATGCCGAGTTAGTGTAATTAATTTGAGATTATCGTTAACTTTAGAATAAATATATGGGATATATAATCTGGTTTAATATAGAAACTATCTAAAATGGCGCCGTGGCTATTATTATATGTATTCTATCAGTTATACAGTACAAGCTCTGCTTAGTTTGGGGCTAGATAGCGCTGTGTGAAATGTCCAGCAATATTTATTAATTTATTGCATGCATTCGTGATGAGTTTATCTACCGAAGTTTTCGTTTATGATTTTGATTCACAACCAACAGGCAACATGATTTGGTCTACGTTATATAATATTGTGGATAATAAAGGTGCTTTTTTGTATATTTTCAGAGCAGAAAGTCCTTTCATGTGCGTCCAGTACGCTTTATTGCTTAGCACCGATCATAAAAGTCCTGGATGACCAGTTTGGAGTAAATGAAGGGTTTATAACGAGCATCCATGCTATGACACCGTCTCTGAAACCCTTGGACGGCTTGTGTTTGAGGGGAAAAGTAGAGTATTTACTTAGTATCGACTCAATGACTCATGACTTTCCGCCAGAGCCTTGCAAGGAAGCTAAGCGATGAGCGAGACAAAACCAACAATAGGATTCATTTGCCTAGCACAGCGCAGCTATCCTATTCAGCTTCCTCGCACAGCTCTGGTTGAAAGGCAGCCTAAATCTACAAGGTTTTAATTTAGACCTAGGTGATCTCTACCTCATCAGTTGCCACTTTGAGCTGCTCCCGAGTGCAGGTGGCAACTGGGGCCGGAGAAGTGCGGCATGCACGTGTACCGTACTTTTTTTTAATACTACCTGGTGATGGAGCAAGCTTATTATACCACCTGATGTTAAGTGGTAACCATCGCCTATAACAAAGTATTGCCTCGTAGGTCACGCACCTTACAGACGTGCCCTACGATGCACGAACCTTTCAATCCGAAACACAGCAATGTTGATTTTGTCGGTAGAAATAAGTGTGATGTTAGTACTTCCGAGGACGAGCCCTTTCACTTATACTGGGACATAAGTTGGGTCAATTATATCCCATTTTGTCAAGTTACTGCGCCGGAACGCGGATCCACGCGATTATGTATAGCTATCGTTATTTTATGTCAATAGTATTCGACTCAAGTTTAAGACTATAGTTCTGTCTATAGTTCTGCAATTGTATACAGGATGTTTGGTAATATACTTTTTTTATGTTATTTGTGGGGAAACAGGCTTACGGACCACCTGATGGTAAGCGGTCACCGTCACCTATTGCCACCGGCAACACCCGGGGTATTGTCGATGCGTTCCCTACACTGTAGACACCTCTTTACATTTCTCTTGAAGCCTACTGACGATATTCAAGTGACGGTTTCTCAAAACATAAAAAAATTACTAGTTATATTATTAAATTTTAAAGAAAATCGACTGTTTAGGTGATTAATTCGATATAACTCTTGCATTCGACAGGCCGATTTGATACTCTTTCGGACTCTGCGGGTTTTGGGTTAGAAAGGTACGACAAGAGATATCTCGAGACGTCACCAATACAGTATCTGTGGTTAGATGGCAAGCATTATGCAATAGCAGAAAATAAGCTCAATAAAGTGTTTGTTTTTACATGCCAAAATAAATTTCACATTTCTATGGTAAACATTTCACAAAATAATTTATTATGCATATCAAAATAATCCCTTTCATTTGCGTATATTATTTATCAACCAACACCCTATATACTTAAACTATAAAAAAATATACCCTTACTTTTTTCAAATGCGTACCTAGTAGGTACACACGGCTACACATCAAGCTATCCATTCAAGTATAAGCTGACCTCGCATTGTGTAGGCTTTTCCTAGAATGAGAGCTCAGCTTATACTGGAGTCAGCTTATACTGGATATGTATAGCTTGATGTGTAGCCGTGTGTACATAATAAATTGATTGAAAAAAATAATTGTGTTTTTAGTAATTCTCTATAAGTGACTAATTTCTAAAAAGTTATGTCTATAAAATGAGAATCTGTTATTGGCATAATAATGCAATAGCTATAAGAGTTTGTTTACATTGATATCCAATGCCGATGATTCAGTAATGAAAGAAATAAAATAATGTAAGTATATATATTGTAGCATTGGCGTGACCACAGAAGCATTCACCAGAACATCATACCAGCGACGACCGGGGCTTGCAAGGCGCTTGGCAAAATCATCCCCAGCTTGAAGGACAAGTTAACGGGACTGGCTTTCAGGGTTCCTATCGTTAACGTCTCCGTACTGGATCTGACGATACGGTAAGGTATAGACGCCTAGTTTAAATATTTACGTAAGGATTTAGCAAAGTTTTTGCCAATAATAGTCCTAGAAAAGTTTCGGTAGAACCGTAGAAGTAAAATTACATTTTAATTTTGAACGTTTTTCTACGAGGATACTCAAATGTCTCGAGAGAGCAAGCGCCCGACTGGACGGGGGATGCAAGAAAGAGACAGAGCTCATTATAACTCAATGCAGAAAGAGACAAATATATATAGCAATCACGCGTTGGAACGTGGGCGAAAGTAAACGACGTAAGCGACAAATAAGAAATTAAATAATATCTTAAAACCTATATAAAAAACTTTTCTTTAAATACTTTGATAGTTTGATTGTCTCACAAATTGTATATAATTTACCACTTCATTTATTCATCATTTTGATTATAAACGTAAAGCATTTTGGAGGAGCCAACTTTGAAAAATATAGATTACTAGCTGACCAATCCGCAGCTTCGCACGCGTATTTTTTCAATAAAAACATTACCCTCCTTTGCGCAGTTGGGTAAAAAGTAGCCTCTTAGGGTGAATGTAGCTTTCCAATGGTGAAAGAATTTTTGAAATCGGCACAGTAGTTTTTGAGTTTATTCATTACAAACATACACATAAAATACAAATCTTTCCTCTTTATAATATTAGTATACATATAATATTGCTGGACATTTCACACAGCGCCAAACTAGCTCCAAACTAAGTAGAGCTTGTACTATGGGAACCAGATAACTGATAGAATACTTATATACTTTCTTTGTATATAAATAAATAAATATTCAATAATAAATAAATATTTCTGGACATTTCACACAGCGCTATCTAGCCCCAAACTAAGCAGAGCTTGTATTATGGGAACCAGATAACTGATAGAATACATACTTATAATTACACCATCCATTACATTACATCCAGACCCGGAACAAATATCTGTAGATCATGCCAACATTTGTTCCGCGGCGGGAATCGAACCCGCTATCTCATGCGTCTCAGCCGGCTATTCGCCCACTGCGCTACGGAGGTCGCCAAACATTACCAGATTAAGAGCCTCAAATTATCTATTTCACAAAAATAAAACTGTACCTTTTGTTGTTTCTGAGCAATAACTTCCCAATATTCACAAAAAATCAACCCTTGCCTTAAATATCGTTTTACTCTATTCTTCTGCAGAAACTTTTCATGCGCGCGACACCAGTAGCGTTTATTTCTCTAACGCCAATAGCAGCAAATGAATGTTGTTGAAACTAACTAGCATTATACTGTCGTCTCCAAAGTAATAAAAGAGGGTCTCGCATGCTCCACAATTGTGCAAGCAAATTGGGATAAATTGCAATAGATTTTAAAACTTAACGATGATGCCTTAATGTTTTTAAACTTACGAAACTTTAAAAGTGAATTTTTTGGGTCAAGAAGGTTCCCTTTTCGAGTTTCAGAAGTTAATTAAATACTTATAGTCATTGGAAGCTTGATTGCACCTATCTACTTCCAGTGTAACTTTTCGCGTTTTAGGCATTTATGTATTATTTTTTAGAAAACGTTCGTGATTGATTTCAATCATTATTACAAATACGGGATTTATCTTAACGGTGTTTCGAACGACAATGTTTCGGTTCAATTCACCCTGATGAAGGTTCACGAATTGAACCGAAACATTGTCGGTCGAAACACCGATAAGACGGTACGTGATAAATCCCGTATTTATAATAATGATTTATGCATTAGTTTTCCTGGAAAACTTTAGTATTGGATGGTAGGTTTCATAACTTACATATTGAATGCTTAGGTTGAACACCAAAACGAGTTTGGCAGAAATCATCAAGTCTGTAGAAAAAGCAAGCAAAAATAGAATGCAAAATATTATAAAAATATCCAATGAAGAATCGGTCTCATCAGATTTCATAGGCGAATCCCACTCTTGTATTTTTGACGCAGACTCAAGCATACAACTTAAGCCCAATTTTTTCAAAATCATCTGTTGGTATGAAAATGAATATTCGTATGCCTGTAGAGTCGCAGACGCCATATTATTATCTGAAAAACAGTTCACACATTTGGAATTACCGCTCAAGTCGAAACCAAAGCTCCAATTAATATCAAGGTCTTCGAGAAAACAGGATGGGGCACAGCAAACAGAATGTTACAAGAAAAAAATATCGGTGACATGCGATTGCAATATTGGGAATTTAACATGTAGCTCTACTCAAGAAAAACATGAGCAGGAAAATAAATTTCCTTTCCGCCACTCCACGAAGAAACCTAGCAATGAAACGTTGACTTTATCAATTTATAATAAACCAAAGATTAATTTATTCAAAATATGGAATAAACCGGTTGTTAAATCAAAAACGAGTTCGTTTTTTCAAAGCTGCTTAACAAGCACCACTTCAAAACAACATCAAACACGTTTGGAGAATGTGAAAAAAGAATTTACCAAAATTATTAGCATTACCGAAGATTTACTTAAGAAAACACACAGCAATCAATCAGATATTCATGCATTACCTAAAAACGAATTAATAATTACAAGCAATGTACAATTTAGGCAAAAGGATAAATATTTCATCGCTAACACAGATATGTATAAGAAAATTGGTAAAGAGGAAACGATTGAAAATTGTGGTGACTGCAAAAGCCCGACTAGAATCTCTAAAAATACAATTGAAGTTCTAAACGATAGTAACGACGAAGAAACAGTATCGTTTTATTCGATTGAAAAAAATATATCAGATATTGCGATAACAGATAAAAAACATACCGATGAAAAACCAGACGGTATAAATATGAGACATTCTACAAACAGTTCAAGAGAACCTTCGCTTAAATTGATTAAGTTAAAAACTAAAGAGAATATTACTGAAAACTCTGCTGTAATTCAGCCCAGTACTGATTTCAAGGAACAGTTAGCCAAAACTATCGATACATTGATGATGGGGTTAACACAAAATAACCGATTAAGAATAGAAGAAACAACTACACCATCCATTTCTATAGTTAGCCGTAATAGTGTTGCCTCCAAAAATGTACCAGAAAAAAACACATTAAAACAAAAGCGTAAAGATTCAGTATTGAACCTTTTAGAAAAATATAAAATGAACAATAGCAATGTAAAAATATTTGACGAAGAACTTAAAAAACGTAACATAGCCCTCGTGGACCGTTATTCTGTTAAAGAAACAATGTCAGAGACAAATATATATTTCGATATAACCGCAGAAGTCATCGAACCAAAGAAAAATGTAAAGCAGGCGATATTCGAAGATAACAAGTGTAACAAATCTATAGGAGTAGCTTCTAAAGGTACCTCAAGGTGCGAAAGTCCTGATACTAATACAACAATCAGCAATAGAAACGAAAATAAGAGAGACGTTTACGATAAGCTTGATAGTGAGAGTGCCTCAGATTCCAGCAACTCATTCGAAATCAATAAAAAAAAATCACAAGTCATTAATATCACTGATTTGACCAACTCGATCGAGAACCTAGCGCGTTTGGACAAAATATGCAGAATTATTGAGATATCTGACGAACTCTCCAACAAACTGTTTTCATCTCTCGATGATAATGAGTACAATGAATTGAAAAGGAAAAAGTGGTCGTTTAGAGATTTGTGTGAAAAAATACATTTGGATGAGTTTTGTAACAAAGTTTTTGGCAAAGGGAGTGTGTGAATTAAACCAAGTTTGAGACATTCTCAGGCAATTTTATTTAAAATCTGATTTTGTATAAACTATGAGCATTGTATAAACAAACATTAAAATCTTTCGCATTTCTTAATAAAAAAGTTTTAATTCTTTTTAATTATACTGTGAGTATTTATATACATAACTAATACTATACGATAAGGCACTTAAGTAGATACAACGTTGTATAAAATTATAATCTAAAAAATATCACAGGTATCGGTAACTAACAAATATATGTTTGAAATGTACGAGATTGTCAAGAAAATAATATCAGCTTATCGCTCTCATGGCTTGTGTACATAATTGGAATAAAAAAAATTAACCAGGTACTTTTGGAATTAAATTTCAACAGCACATTAGGCTAAAACCATATGTAAAGCTACTATGCTGTAAATCCAACTAAATTGCTTAGCGACTGTGTTTATTGTGACATAACAATATAGGATAGAAAGATCGAGAATGAACGGGCTCTGGAGGGAAAACTTTACTCAGACATTCTTTTAATTTTCAAAATACAAGTTTTAATATTTTGAGTACTTTCCACCCAGGACCATTCATTCTTTCCACCATAAATAGAGAAAATTGGACAAACAAAGCATTGAGCCCTTGAGAATTAAGGTGGGAATATACCCAAATTTATGGAGGTTCTTCCGCGTGGTCAAAGTTTTTAGTCTAACAGATTGGTTCAACCATAATTACTTGTGAGAAAAAAAACTTAACGACCTACTGCCATCTACCACTAGATGGCAGTAGTCTTAAGATTTTTTTAGTAACAAAGCCATGTGCTTTATTTTCTAACATTTTTCAGTCAGCGTTTTGATCTATAAAGTTTGCCCACGAGGGAGAAGATTGACCCCGTTTTGAGAAGTGTTTTCGCGACCGACTTATTTAAACTGGCATTTTACCCGCTATGGTACACGGTATCTGTATTTTTCAACAGCTTCATGTTAAGCTGTATTATAGTTTTCGGGAACACCGCATCGTCCATTTCGACGAAGTCTGCTATGACCACGTTCACCGGCGACCAGATGCCCGCAGCCGAGTTGCCGAGCACAGGTGGTCCCGGAGAGAACTCTGCTAATGCAGGGAGAACTCGTTCTCTCACTGGTATTGCGCATTTCTCGCGGAGGTTTGATATCCACCTGAAAAAGAAATAAGCAATAACACTTGTCTAAAATACCTCAAGTGTCTTAGAGTCCGGAGTTACCAGTGATGACGTATGATACAGAAACGTGGTCTTTCACTATGGGCCTCATAAGAAGGCTCAAGGTCGCTCAGCAAGCTAGGCCGAGGGCTATGCTTGTTGTTTCTCTACGAGATCAGAAATGAGGAGATTCGTATACCGAGGTGTCGGTAATGGTAAATTGTACAGTTGGGCGGAAAGGTTCTAGAGTGGAGGCCGCGCGCTGGAAAGTGCAGCGTAGGACCCCCCCCCCCCCCCCCCCCCCCCAGCATGAAAGACTTGCTGGGAGCCGTTGGGTTACAAAAACGTACCTAAGTACAATAAAAGCAGGCGTCGGTGTCAGCACAGCCTGGTGCACGAATCCCATGCCGTGATGCCGCCTGATGTTCTTCAGGTAGGAGAGGAGGCCGGGCACGCGGTCCTGCCGCGGCCACGGCGACGGCAGCATCTGCGGCGTCCAGAGCTCGCCGGTCGCGTACACAGACTCGTTGCGGTAAACCAATATCACCTGCAATTACACGCAGCGTGATTTTGAATACCACTCTTCATCCCACTAATATTATAAACGCGAAAGTTTGTATGGATGTATGTTACTCTTTCACGTCGTAACGGCTGAACAGACTTCGATGAAATTTGGTAAGTACATAGATTTTTTTATACATTACTAGTTGACCCGACGAACTACGTACCGCCTTGACATGCATATAACGCGGGCTGTCAATATACGTCACCCTGGTAGAATTGTCAATTGTTGTCCCCGGCCATCATTATGTATGAGAAAATGAATGACTTCCACAAATAATTCAATACCAAAATTAGCCAAATCGCTCCACCCGTTCTCGAGTTTTAGCGAGACTAACGAACAACAATTAATTTTTATATATATAGACAATATATCTCGGGATAACTCCTACCGAAGCATCTGTTTCAAACTATATTCATTTTTTTTACATCCTCTTTGACGATATTTGCAGCACGCATTCTGTCAATTCTATGTCAAACGTCATAAGGTTACATTATAAAAGCGCTAAGGTTAGATTATAAATAATTTTATATGGTGGTTAAGTATTCTTAAATTTTCTAATTTTGCGCGCAATATTCATAATTTTTTCTTTCATAAGAACCTTCTCATGACAATAAGAAATACAACAAAAAAGGAATTGGCCAAATTGGTCCAGGCGTTGTTGAGTTATGCGCTTACCAACACATTTTGCGATTCATTTTTATATTATAGAACATTTAATTCATATGGTCTGACAAAGCCTACCTCGCTTCACCCGGTCCTCAGTGTGCGGTAAGCTCTCAACTGGTGCGCGTGGCGTTATTGTCGCTCACATCTAGAGATGGGTAACCACCCGGGTTATAATACATGAGTGTGTTAAAACCCAATTATCACCCAAGTCATTCCAACCACTGGGTTGTTTGAGCGGGTGAAAATGAAATAAGTAGTAATTATTAACAATGACGTCTAATAAAGTACCTAGGCACCTATAAACTTCTTTAGCTCCATCTATATGTATGTATATTTATATACATTGTTTTTTTAACTGGGACAGTACGGCAGCACCCATAACCAGAGGAGATACAGGTGCAGTTTCTTTTAAAACATCAGTTCGTTTTCGAAGAAAAACATTTTGGCATTAAAATTTTTTTGGACAAGCGTGAGTAGCGCCTTAAAATTAATCAAGTTGGTAATTTTTTTTGATGCCGATCGATGCAGTTCTATGTAAGGATCATTTTATTGTATAGGATGAAAAAAATCTGAGTAGCGAAAGTTAGTCAAATTTGATAAAATGTATTCTTATACAACAGGACAAAGCAAAATTCCTCCAACAAACATTTTATTAGATTCTAATTGCACAATAAAGAAGTATTAATACTGTAGCGATTATGAAGTTTAGGAATTCGATGCTCTCATGAGCAATTCAAAAACATTTCGTATTTCAGAACAATTTTGAATTTCGAACATTGTTCTTGCATCTGTCGGACTTTTTTATCAGTCATTACATCATCTTATTTGTTCTATCATGGCATTGTCAAATACGCACAAAGTAGACTTAATTGAAGCATACTTCCTCACATACAACAGATGGCAGGCAGCAGCAGAAGATAACTTATATCTTCTGCTGCTGCTGCCTGCCATCTGTTGTTGAATAGCTGAACTTTTTCGTAAATCGAAGCTGGTATGTTCAAAATAGAAACGTCGTAAATACATTTTTTATCTATAGCAAAATTAACTCAATTATACAAGCATGAAGGAGTGTTTTTTTGCAGTTTGTATAACTTAGGCTAATTTGGGATAGGAGATATGCGTTCTGGAATATTCTCCGCTACTCAGTTAGTGATGAAGTCTAATGCGATAGCAGTTTTATCGATCTCTGCCATTTATATTAAAATTCTCACAAAAATTAATAAACGTTCATCAAATGGTTTTACCCCTTACCAAAATGAAGGGTTGTTAAAATTATAACTTGTACTGGTAATTTATGAGTATATGTTTGTGTCATCAGGTAACCTCAAAAAATAACAACTTTTGTATGGTGTTATTTGTCAGATGTGGAACTTTATCAGGAACCTGTGAAATGGGCCCTAAGTGTTAAAAACGACGGATAAAACTTACGTCTTTTAGTTTTCAACTGGTAATAACGACATATATTTATTCATGCGCATTATTATTTACATCATGATCTTCTCAAAAAATAGTTCCATTTTGTAGGTAAATAATAATGATTTTAGTAAGTTTTAGTCAAATATTGAACTAGATTATCCTTAGATTATAGATAACAGCACCCTTTTGTATCCTATAATATTTTAATCAAACCCAAAATCGGGTCCAATCGATAATGACAATATTTTGTGTCACCGCACTGGCTGAGAAGTGGTAAAAATAATGTTTTAATGAAATGTCATGTCTATTCTGTTTCCCTATTTATTTATTTGCCAAAGGCAAATGCACAAAACCGTGCGACGCCAAGAAAGAAAAATAAAACGGAAATGTAACCTTATTTTGAGGAGCATACAGTAAGTACATAAGTTATTTTCTGCTGCTGTCTGCCATCTGTTGTGAAATTGCTGAACTTTTTCGTAAATCGAAGATGGTACATTCAAAATACGAAACGTCGTAAATACTTTTTTATCTATAGCAATTCGCCAAGTCAAGCGTGCGTAAAGAAGTTTTACTTATAGTGTGACCATTAGTGCTGTGCACTCCCTGAGGTATGCGCGCGGCGAGACGGGGGGGGGGGGGGGGGGGGGGGGGGGGGGAGAATCGGCTGCTGCGCTCTGTCAGTACGCCGTCAACGCTCGTGGCGGCAGGTAGTGTTATTTGTATCGGACTGTCTATGTCATGTCACATGACATATTTCTCATTCTCCCCCCCGTCTCGCCGCGCGCATACCTCAGGGAGTGCACAGCACTAATGGTCACACTATAGTAATAAATCGATCTAAATTTAATTCCGACTTTGATTAATTTACCAGCTTTAAGTGTCTATTAGAACGCTACTATTAATTTAATATTTTAATTACGTACCTAGTAGGTACCTGCCAAAGTGGGCACCTACCTTATTTTAACTTTGGCATTAAAATAGCCAAACAACCCTATTTTAACCCATTTTCATCCATTTTGCTGGGTGAAAATGGGTTAAAATAGGGTTAAAACCCAAATCACCCGGTTATAATCCAAATGGGTAGAATGGGTTTTTACCCATTACCCATCTCTGCTCACATCGTTACGACAGGAATATTGGTAAGTTTTTGAATTATTTGAATTTTATTAGGTCAGTATGTTGCCTAGGACTTCTGATTTCAAGATCATGACCAGATATTTGGTTATTATTAGCTATGGCATTAATTATGATTTTTTTAGTTAAAATTTTCCCTAGTGTTACCGGTAACGCTGGATAAATTTTCTTTAAGAGTTACCGGTAAAGCCAGAATGTAAGACAAAATGACATTGCAAGTAAAAGATATACCAAATCTCATCGAAGTCGTTCAGCCGTTACGACGTAATTGAGTAACAAACAAACAAACAAACATCCAAACTTTCGTATTTATAATATTAGTGTGATCAATCATATTGATTTCAGATTATTCACTTTGCAAACGTCGGAGATAAGGAACGATATTTTTTTTTTTTTGAACAAACAGAACTCTGAATACCGATGAATTGAGAACCTCCTTTTTTGAAGTGAAACAATATTTACTTGCTGGTTCAGCCTGGCAAGTGAATTGAGCGTGTAGGCCTCAGGATCTGTTCTCCGAGGAACCAACTTAGGTCCGTACATGTTGATCAGATACTTCATGAGCCTTTGGTGGTCTTGTGGAGTGAACCCGTAGAAATGCTGGCAGTCTAGAATAACCACCTGAAAACCCAAAATTAATCATTATGATTTCAATTAATACTAATAAACGAAGGTCTGATAATGTTTGCAAAATTGAGCGTCGACGCACGGCACTAGCAAGTCGACATTACTATTACATCAGCCCGTTACTTTATAAGAGATTAAATAGACACCTAAATATATATCCTCTCCCTTTATTTAAATGCAAAATTAAATGCCTGGAATGGCTCCAATCACTGTCCTACGATGAAATGGAAGAACTCATGGTTGTCTCTAAGTAGCCTAGCACATACATACACACACTCACGCTCCCTTAAATACACCCTCGTGCATACACGCACGCACGCACTCACACACACACACACACACACACTTACAAGCACAGACTAATTAATAGGTAACTAATGCATCTTGATTGAGAGCTACTGTAATATTTCCCGGAGGAGGGCGTTGATGTCTGCGACACAGTTTAATACTTCTGCAGATATTATCGTTTTTCACTTCATTTGTACCATTGTTTATGTTCCAAATAAAGAATTTATGATTTATGAATTCCTTCCAGACATCCAGACGAGCCAAATCTGCCCCTCTAGGAGTTTGGATTCGTCCCGCCATCTCCGTCTCGGTCTAGCACGTCGCCTTCTCGCTGGGTCGGACTGCCACTGGAATGGGGGGAGGCCTTTGCCCCGCAGGGGGACAGAAGTGGCTCACAATAATAATAATAAAAAAATTATAATAATAACTCGCGAGATTGGGGCTAACCCCATGGTTAGCCCCAATCTCGAGAGTCTCCTATAAAAATATAAAAAAAAATACTACTTGCTATCTTATATGCATAATCATCTAACTTGACCTAGCTTCTTTCAAAATATAGGTAACGGGAGTGTATGCTTATTGGTTACATTTTTTGGGGTAGTAATTGCAGTTATTCTGGATTTCAGACTTTTCCCTATATTTGTATCATTAAAGCTACACGTATACCAAATTTCAGCATTGTGGGGTCACTGGTATAATACCCTGTGAATTTGGTCTAAGTTCAGTTTTTATTATGGCTATTAACTTAAAAACTACATGACTAAAACTAAAAATCAAAACGAGGTCGAATGTTTTTTTACCCTTATTGAACCTCAATATCTCATCACCCCCCCCCCCCCCCCCTCACCCCTATTTTTAATTATTTGTGACTAAATAAACTAGTACGTTAGTACCAAATTTCACGACGATGATCGGATCAACGCTTCGAAAGTTATCCTCGGACAAACAAACATACATACCTACATACAATATATACATACATACAACGCCGATTTGCTCAAGTTGATTTAGAAATCTCGCTTCGCTCGATCAATAATTCAAATATATTGCATATTAGTTCCTCTAGACGTACATTATACAATTCACGTACATTACACATTAAACAATTCGAGTATTTTTTTTTTTTGCTAAAAAAATCCTTTTTTTTTATAAAATTCATAATCGGAACCGTCTCCATCATGAGACCACCTTAGTACCATATTATTCCATTGTCACCGAAGTTACATAAGTATTCCAAATTTCAGCTCAATCGGTTAGGGAGGGAACTGATCTAAAATTCTGTTGTAAGATTTGACCTAAGCAAACTAACAAATGTTGCAAATTTAATAAAGTAAGTAATTATGTAAGCTTCTAAAAACCAGCTAACCTCTCCAGGGTGTTTCTCCACGAATTCCTTAACTTCCAGCAACGCTATTGATATCTCCCCGGCATACACTCCATGGGTGAAGTAGAAACGGCTATCTCCTTTCATTGTTGCCAGTCTCAGGTCGAAATACCTATTAAAAAAATTAAGGGGGGCTTTCTTTATTTTATGCAATTTGGAGATGGAACAAGCTCATGGTCCACCTGATGTTAAGTGGTAACCATCGTCTATACCAAATTGCCTATTATTGCCTCGTAGGTCACGAACCTTAGAAACGTGCCCTACATGCACTGCCCTGCATCCGCCTTAAGGCATACAGGTGTAAAGCCTCATATGCCTGTAATTTCACGCGAAACCATACCCTTCATACAAAAACACAGCAATGCTTGTCGGCAGAAATAGGTATGGTGGTAGTATTTGAAACTATCATGGTTATGAAGACTATTTGTACTAAAAACGAGATATTTACCATGATTATGACGACCTCCGTCGTGCAGTGGGCGAATAGCCGGCTGAGACGCAGGAGGCGAATAGCCGGCTGAGACGCAGGAGGTAGCGAGTTCGATTCTAATGCCGCTGCGGAACAAATGAGTGCATGATCTACAGATATTTGTTCCGGGCCTAGATGTTTTTCTATGTATTATAAGTATGTATTTACAAAAAAAGTAGATATATAAGTATTCTATCAGTTATCTGGTTCCCATATTACAAGCTCTGCTTAGTTTGGGGCTAGATAGCGCTGTGTGAAATGTCCAGCAATATTTATTTATTTATTATTTGTGAGTTTTTGAATATCCCGATATTTCGACGCAGTTGCATGCGCCATGATCACGGGTAAACTGAAGTCTTTGCGAGGGGGTAGTTATTGGCAGATATAACGATCTACCGTCCTTCTCAGTCTCTTGCTAGGAATGAATTAACTAATACTATCACTACCACCTGTTTCATTCTCGATCAAAACTCGATTCCGACACAGAACACTCACGGTATCAGGACGCGTAATTGACAAATTCTTGTGGTTGGTAATCTCAATTGCCTCTTGAACCAGACTCTTGAACACTTGAGTCACAAATCATGGTAAATATCCCGTTCTTAGTACAAATATGGTGGTAGTACACTTAGTATAGTCTGCACTGACGTCTCGCATGGGGTGTATCATGCTTTACCCCCCCCCCCCCTCCCCTTTCAACTAAAGAAATATGCAATGATGATGGTGCCTTTGTAGCAACATTATGAAAAGCCAGTTTCAAAATAGTCGAGACAAAAAAAAGGCGATTTAACACTTCGCACTAATATTATAAATGCTAAAGTTTGGATGTTTGTAACTTAATCACGCCGTAACGGCTGAACCGATTTAGATGATATTTGGTGTATACGTAGACCTCGACCACCACATAGGCTACCATTTGTCCCATAAATAAGTTCCCATGGAATAAAAATGGGATGTCAAGGTTTATATATGTATTTCGCACCCCAGAACAACACGGGCGAAGCCGCTGGCAATAACTAGTCAATAATAAAGTTGTATGGCTATTGAAGAGCGGGGTCTTCTGACACAAGTATAATATACTTAAAAGAAGATCCCAACAACTTTGTTAAAGTTCTATATTTTACAGAAATAAAAACAATTAGATTTTTTTTTGATTTGATAAAGTCCTAAACAGTCCCTCAAAGATTAGTGTCTTACAAATTCTAGAATAACTTTCATTTAAACTTTGTTGAGCTAGGTACCTACTCATTACAGTCATTAGGTTTTAAATAAAGCCAGTTTAAAGCATGCAATGTGAATTTAAAACATCACAGACAAATATTTGTGCTTTTTGTAAAATAAACACTGAAGAAAACAGTGTAACATTTTAAAATCAGTGCTTCAAAGTTAAGTGTAGTGTATTACAATTACAAAATAGTGCATGTTTGAAAGTGTATTGTTATTATAATGGTACCTAATGCCGATAAGTAGTTGGTGCCGCGTGTCTAATGCCTGGGTGATGGTCCACCGTAATATCGTACCTCGAAACAGAGGGTACAGACGTTGCACGATTGGCTCGGCATCGGGAGCTATCCCGCTTGCCTTTGTTATACCGTATGTCATGGAGTCGTGGCTTCCTGAAATTTTGGTTAATAATGGTATGTTAAGTTTTAGTGGTATCAAGGTTACTTGAAGGCTTTCATCGTGGTTCAGGGTTTTTTTTATATACTACTTATATGGCAAACGAGCATGCAGTCGACCAGATGTTAAGTGGCTACTGCAGCCCATGGATATCCACATGGAATTCAAAACAAGGTATTATGTTGTCTTGATCTCTATGTGGATTAGGGAATGCAATCCCGATCCCGATCTCGTGTAATTTTTCGGGTTCAATCCCGACGAATCGTATGACGAGATCCCGTTCGAGATTGACGGGATTGGGCGGCAGTGGTCAGCGACGCTACACACGTCCACTCGGGGCGCAAGCGGCGCGCTGACTGACGGCTGCGAGCGGCAGGAACGCCAAACAGCGTTAGAAAACTATTCCGACTATTTCCGAATATTAGCGACAGGTGACGATAATTATTTATTTGGTAAGATTAAAGAATAAAGATTTTTATTTTCTTTCGAGTAATATGTTATTTTAGTTAACCTCACTATCACAAACAAGCAGTTATTAGCTTTTTCAGTCATCCGAATTTAACATTTTTTTTAAACTAGACGGGATCCCGAAAATTCCGGGATCCCGCGGGATTGATATTTCTTATCCCGCGGGATCTCGAATTTGCAATCTCGAGTCGGGATTGCATTCCCTAATGTGGATACGTTGCCATACTATAGGACTTAGCTGTTATGCCTATGTGCCAGTAATTACAGGAACATACCATTACCATCTAACCGGAACACAGCAGCACAAGTACTGCTATTTGGCGGCAGATAAGGTAAGCCGTTGGTGCCCACTTCCTCGAGCTAGTTCACAAAAGCTCTACCACCAATTTTTAACCACAGGGTTTGTTATATAGATAGTAGATATACTCTTTATTGCAAACCAAACAAAATTACGTAAAAACTTTTGAAATTATCATGCTTATGAAGACTATTTTCGATAAAAACGGGATATTTACCATAATTTGTGAGTTTTTGAGTTTACCCGTGATCATGGCGCATGCAACTGCGTCGAAATATCGAGATACTAAAAACAGTCCGTGTAAAAAACTCATAAATCATAGTAATATCCCCCGTTTTTAGTGAAAATATTAATACATCTATACCAATATTATAAAGAGGAAAGATTTGTTTGTATTGAATAGGCTCCGAAACTACTGGACCGAATTAAAAAATTCTTTCACTGTTGGGAAGCTACACTATCTCCGGGTGACATAGGCTACTTTTTACCCAACTGCGCAGAAGGAGGGTAATGTTTATATTGAAAAACTACGCGTGCGATGCTGCAGATTTGTCAGCTAGTAAAACATACAAAAGTTTTTTGTTTAAGAAAAAGCGTGATCATCATAGTAATATGTAGTAATATTACTAGAAATAAAGATAAATTCGCTGTTGTACGCTCCATAAACTTGTAGGCTATGCACACTTTTTTTATCAAACTACCAATAAAAACGTAATAAAACAATGACTTTATAAACAAGACCGATCAAATACGAGTAGAACTCGCTCACCGAGGGTTCTGAATCTACATTATTCATACATAAAGCAGCGCTATCTAGTTAAGTAACCGGTGCACCAAGAAAACTTTTAAGACAGATATCTAAAAAACTGTTCTAGATAGAGACTTTGTTATGTTGGCTTTTTTTTTGGCAATTTATATGAAAATATTTTTTTATTTGTTTTACTTGCAATAGAGGAAATTCAGTATTATTTATAACTGTTCCACATTTCAAGCGCATATGTTCAGTAGTTGCGGAGTAATCAGCTGCGACAGATGATGGGTGCACATACAAAGTCGCACCATAAGGGTTCCGTTTTTACTATTTTAGTCGGGAATGCTAAAAACCTGACTACTATCAGAGTATTTAGATGACAAAAAAGTTTGAGACAGATTTGTTTAACTCTTTTTTAGGCATTAAAGACCCATCTTTGCCCAGCGGTGGGAAACTATAGGTAAGTAAAAAAAAAGACACTTTGTAACATCCTCTAAATTTGGACTCTAGGTCCAGCAGTTAAAGTTGGATTGTATGTCAGTGAATCAGTCACATCAAACTCTTTTATATGAGTAGATACTGTACCTAATTACAATACAGGACAGGAAGAAGAAATATTATTATTCTGAGTCAATTATCCGAGTTCAACATGCAAGGTTTTTTATTTATTTTTTTAATCTATTTTGTTATACGAAGCTTTGTGTCGTTTAACGACGATGTCAGCTCCATAGTACTTTCTATTAAATACACTACAACTACAATTATTTAAGCACTTTCATTTACCAGCTCGTATGTGAACCGGTAGAGCATGCTAGCTGCATCTGATGATTGTTCAGCTAACACGCTCTGAAATAGGCCCACATCGAGCCGGTTGGCTTTGTACACTCCAAATAGTTCCTCTCTCATAGATGTACTCCGGGCACATTCCACCAAAAGGAATTAGTCCAGTCATTTAAGCTTAAATTAGGTAAGAATCTCGGAATTCGAGATACCCAGCTGTAAGTCTGTAAATACTTGTATATTGACACCCTAAAAGTTGTCTCAAAACCTACATATGGTAGGGTGTAAGCAACTATTAAATTTCAAGGCCAAAGGTCACAAAAATCGGTTTTTTGCGCTTTTTTTGAAAATATCTCATTTCCTATGTAGTTTTTGCTATTTGTATTTATTATCAATATTGTAGAATACAAAATTCTCTACAAATTTTGTTTGAATTTTTTTTTATACGGTGAACCGTTTTCGAGATAGAGGGCGGAGAGCGCGTGGTCACAGCATCACTTCAGGTCAACCGGTGTCTCCGGTCGAAAACGCGCCATATATAGATGATGAACTATCGATAAATCAATGATTATAAATATTTGTCAACTTTTATTAACTATAATATTATATTTTATCATTTTCTTCATGCATTAAATCTATATCAATTCAATAATACTGATAACCGTTTACTAAAATTAAAAAATAATTAAGAGAAAAACTTAAATCATAATATAATTATTTTCCCATTTACACTAATGACATTTTAAATAGAAAATAATTTAGTGCCTCTTTAAAATCTGTAAATTTTAAAATTCTTCCACTACGTCGAAAATTATTAAATTAATTGTTATATTGTATTGTTTAAATTAATTATTAATGAAAATTATTCAAAAACGTACGAAGTCTGTTTCGATGAAACAATGGTTGTACCAGTTACTCAAGAAAAATTCTTATCAAATCGAAATAACAAAGATAAGTTCATTAATATGTTAATTGAAAAATTACAAGCTGCAAATATTACTACTAAACAAGCCAGAGATGATGCGGATGTTCTTATTGTTGAAACTGCAATTGAAGAATCAAAGTCTAAAAAAACTGCAGTTATAATAGGACAAGATATTGATTTACTTGTCATTTTAATTGGGCGTACACTGTCTTACGAACAAGAATTTTTTTTTAAAAAAGTTGGGAAAGGAAATGTAAAAACGGAGATATAAGTACTCGACTAAAAGTTTTGATAATTATCCTCATTCCAAAAAACATATTTTATTTCTGCACGCATTAAGTGGCTGTGACAAAACTACTGCGCTTTTTAAAAAGGGAAAAAAATCATTTTTAAAGTTTTTGAGAAACTGACAAATTTGGATGAACTAGCTGCAGCATTTGAGGAAGAAAATTGTTCGGCCCAGAGATTATTAGAGAGTGGAACTCAAACCTTATTGGCAGTCTATAATGCTTCGAAATCTGTGAAAAGTCTCGATCATCTTCGTTATATGCATTACGTTAAGTATACAAAACTTAATAAACCTGTGCAGCTTTCAAATATTCCACCAACAAGTGCAGCTGCTCATCAACATTTCAACCGTGTATATTATCAAGTTCAAACTTGGTTAGGACATGATTTGGAACCCCAGGTATGGGATTGGGCAATGCGAAACGATTTTCTGGAGCCTATCATGACAATTTTACCACCTGCTCCAGAAGATTTGCTAAATACAATTTTCTGCAACTGCAAGAGTGGTTGTGGTTCGCGATGCGGATGCAGGAAAGCGGGCTTGCAATGCTCTTTAGCTTGTGGCCAATGTAATGGGCAAGCTTGTCTCAATGCTCTACCATATCAGAGCGACATTAACGAAGATGGAACCTTTGACCCCGAAATCATGGAAGAACTTGAGACAAATGTCGTTGAAGACGATAATGAAGACCAGTTTGAAATTTACCAGCAGCCAGAAGACGACGATGAAGAGGAAGAAGATGATTAAAATTATAAATTGTAGTTTTTGTACCCTTTATTCCATTTTTTTACTTTCAATAAAAAAAAATGTATTCAATGATATTTTTTAATAAAAAGATTAATTTATAATTTATTTGTTTTTTTTTTCATCATGTAAGAAGTTATTAATATTAATTAGGTTAAAATTCAAATATAATTCTTATATTTTCATTAACAATTCTGCAATTACATGGGCAGGTAAATGTTGTTAAATAAATTAATACTGAATAAAAAGTGGATAAGTTAGGAAAAAAAGGATAAAATATAATATAATAGTTAATAAAAATTGACAAATATTTATAATCATTGATTTATCGATAGTTCATCAACTATATATGGCGCGTTTTCGACCGGAGGCACCGGTTGACCTGAAGTGATGCGGTGACCGCGCGCTCTCCGCCCTCTATCTCGAAAACGGTTCACCGTATAAAAATTTTTTTTAAACAAAATTTGTAGAGAATTTTGTATTCTACAATATTGATAATAAATACAAATAGCAAAAAACCCATAGGAATTGAGATATTTCCAAAAAAAGCGCAAAAAACCGATTTTTGTGACCTTTGACCTTGAAATTTAATAGTTGCTTACACCCTACCATATGTAGGTTTTGAGACAACTTTTAGGGTGTCAATATACAAGTATTTACAGACTTACAGCTGGGTATCTCGAATTCCGAGGTGAACTTACTATAATGACTGGACTATATAGGTCATCTCTCACTCCACATGTAACACAATCAGGGCTATCCACCTTCTTCATTAAGAATTTGAAGCTATTTAGCGGGATGTGTCCAGAGCGCAGTCTATGAGCGATCACAATATATTTCCTACTTAGTGAAGTGTTAGCAAACCACGGTATATGAGGGGGCTCCCACTGGATCGTCCTGTACCAGATACCTTTCTCTCGAGAAGCAATATCAAAGTACTCTTTCCATTTTATCCTTACCATCCTCTTATATTTAGGCATTAACTCAGAGTATTCCGGTTTCATATGTACTTCAGATCCATTTGATATTACTTCCCCAGCCAACATATCTGCCACCTCATTACCATGGATGCCAACATGCGATGGTATCCATTGCAACCTCAGAGACACTTCCCAAGAAATCAGTACTAGGACTTTACTTAATATTTTGTAGGCCATCGATGTGCCTCTGTGTTCAGAGGTGCAGCGAGCCACATGCTGCAAGGCACTTCTGCTATCTGTCAGAATAATTGAGTTTCTGAGTCCCATACTAATGGTATGAGACAGCGCCTCCGAAACATGCAAGTTGATACGTAATGGAATTTATAAATAATTTAGCCTTTGTTCATGACCTTTCATATACATTTATTACACCGCCCTCTAGTCGTCTGAGGTAATATAAAATCCTACTCTGAAGTCATACAAAGACTATGGAGATAAAGGTTGAATGACGCGAAACAATGTGCATTATTAATACATCTGTTATATTATAAGTGTATTATATTGGTTCTAAGGTATACCTAGTCAGGTCATAAGTATTGTCACAAAGTAAAAACTTTTCTTTTGGAATGCTGGCCACAAAAAAGTTTATAGAATTCGAATTTTGAATTGTTCATAAAAATAAAAATGTATACTTTTTAGAATTTTACTAATTTTTAAATATGGAGTGGACGCTTAAAGAAGACCGTGTTGCAGTTATTGCGTTGCATCGTTGCGGTTACGCGCCAATTCAAATTTTTGACATACTGAAAAATTTGAATATAACCAAAAGATTCGTTTATAGCACCATCAAACGATACAATGAAGACTCTAGTGTAGATGACAGGTCAAGAAGTGGTCGCCCTCGGTCTGTTAGGACTCCAGCAGTGATAAAAGCTGTGAAGGCGCGAATTCAAAGAAATCCCAAACGTAAGCAGAAACTGTTGGCCCTTCAGATGGGGTTAAGCAGAACCACGGTGAAAAGGGTGTTAAACAAAGAAGGCCCCTTTCACAATAGCTCCACGGTTCCAGGGCATTCCTCTCCCCGTCTCGGCGAGTATAGGGATTCTGGGAGTCGAAATTTCTAATGAGGTCCAGTATGGGAGTCACTTAGAAGCAAAAGCTGTGCTCACCTCCAAAAAACTTGGAGTCCTTAACCGTGCCAAACAGTATTTTACGGCACAACAACGGCTATTGCTGTACAAAGCGCAAGTTCGGCCGCACGTGGAATACTGTTCCCATCTTTGGCACGGAGCTCCAAAGTACCAATTGCTTCGTTTTGACTCCCTTCAGAGAAGAGCCATTAGAATAATCGGTGATCCCAAACTCACCGACAAGCTGGAACCGCTGAGTCAACGCCGTGACATCGGATCGCTCAGTGTATTCTACCGCCTGTATAATGGGGAATGTTCTGAGGAGCTATTTGATCTCATTCCGTCGTCGAGATTTTACCACCGCACTTCTCGACAACGTAATAAAGCTCATCCACATATAATCGACAATTGGGTATCGCGCACCACACGCTTCACGCGATCTTTTCTACCCCATACTTGCAAGATGTGGAATGAGCTACCATCTGAGGTTTTCCCATTAGACTACGACATGGCACGCTTCAAGAGAAATGTAAAGAGGTTTCTTCAGTGTAGGGAACGCATCGACAATACCCCGGGTGTTGCCGGTGTCAATAGGCGACGGTGACCACTTACCATCAGGTGGGCCGTAAGCCTGTTTCCCCACAAATAACATAAAAAAAAAAAAAAAAAAAATGAAGACTTAGGGCTTCGGGCATATCGAAGAAAAACAGGACATCGTTTGAATGCTCGTCTAATGGATCTGAGACTGAAGAGATGCCGCGCTTTGTTGAAGCGGTACGCGGGAAAAAAATATCGGGAAATTCTTTTGTCGGATGAAAAAATTTTTACCGTAGAAGAGAGCTACAACAAACAAAATGATAAGGTGTACGCACACAGTAGTGAAGAAGCGAGCAACCGTATTCCGCGTGTCTAACGAGGTCATTTTCCATCCTCGCTCATGGTATGGTTGGGAGTTTCTTATTGGGGCTTAACAGAGGTACATTTTTGTGAGAAAGGTGTAAAAACGAATGCAGTTGTGTATCAAAATACAGTCCTGACGAACCTTGTGGAACCTGTTTCTCATACCATGTTCAATAACAGGCACTGGGTATTCCAACAAGATTCGGCGCCAGCTCATAGAGCGAAGAGCACACAAGACTGGCTGGCGGCGCGTGAAATCGACTTCATCCGGCACGAATACTGGCCCTCCTCCAGTCCAGATTTGAATCCGTTAGATTACAAGATATGGCAACACTTGGAGGAAAAGGCGTGCTCAAAGCCTCATCCCAATTTGGAGTCACTCAAGACATCCTTGATTAAGGCAACCGCCGATATTGACATGGACCTCGTTCGTGCTGCGATAGACGACTGGCCGCGTAGATTGAAGGCCTGTATTCAAAATCACGGAGGTCATTTTGAATAAACTTTAGTGTCATAAGAATCTATGTTTTGTTAAGTTCATTTTGGTATATAAATGGTTACATAATGAATAAACTTGTTTCAATTATTTTATATTAAACATGTGACAAAATTTATGACCTGACTAGGTATATATACTACTATGCGTTCTATAGGTAGGTATACTATTTTTTATGTCTGTTGCCAGATATAAAGTTATTATTTTTTTTAAATCTATTTTTTAAGGAACTTGCGTCGTTCTTTACGATGATGTCAGGTCCATAATTGTCTACCTGCTGTAGACAATTATGGACCTGACATCCTCCAGACATCCTGTTTTTCAATCTTTTGAAAATGCGACCCCTTTAAGGATTGAAAAATTCTGGCACCCCCTTGGGCCATAGAGAGACAAAACTTTAGTAATTTAAAAGACTATGTTTATGATTTTTTCTATTTTGGTATCTATATTAATTATTAAGATCATTATTAAGATTCATTCTGCAAGAAGCCGCAAAAGCTTTGAAAGTAAGTATGAGGTAAGGTGGTAAGGCTGCATGATGCTTTGATTTGGACGCATATTTGCTTTTGAAAAATAAACAAGCCCATCCTTCTCACTGAAATTGTGTTTTTACTATAGTGCCTTGCCTTTTTCCTTTTGCCGGCGACCCTCCGAGCAAGGCTTCGCGACCCACCTAAGGGTCGCGACCCACAGATTGAAAAACACTGGTATACAGTAACAAATTACTACAAAGCATCCACCTTCAGCTGGTTGTATGTGGACCGGTAGAGCATGTTAGCTGAGTCAGATTTTTGATCAGCTAACACATTCTGAAACAGGCCCACATCGACCTGTTTGACTTATAGCGCTCTGTACAACTCCTCTCTCATAGATTGACCCTGGACACAGTCTGTTATAAGGTGGTATATATCTTTTATTAACAACCTCTGGGCTAAATGTTGTTTATCACAGAGAAATAAAATGCAGAAAAATAAATAATTTTGTTATTGTAACAAAACATTGTCTATACTACTCCTATGGCTAAGTGTGTCTATACTGACTGTCACATACTGTCTATAATAATATGATAAAATCCCTGAGCGCTATAGGCTAAAAATCTATGCAAAGTCGAGGCGAGTCAGGTATTTAGTATTAAATTAGTTTATGGTTAATTCACCATAATTTTTAGGTTGTATTGAGCCATTGACCCATTTGTTGAAAAGCTCATAAATCATTACATACCTGGAATGGCAAGGTATATGATTGGAATGTTTTTCAACTGTGCTGGCAGCTCACTCATCCACGTTTCTAAACTAAAAGCACCGCATTCTTCACTCATGATTATAGCTGCAAACAAAAGAGAATATAAAAAGACAAAGAAGATGAATCTTTGTTAGATGCAGTAACTCAAATTGTTTAATGAGGTAATTGCGTGAAGGTAATAATCGATTAAAAATACACTCCTACCTTGAACAAAGAATCTGAAGGTTCCAAGTTCTAAAATGTGAGACGTAGGTACCAATTTCAGTGATGTAACTTTGATTTAAACTACTAACTTTACGTACGAGCAAGAGACACGTATGTAGGTACCGAAAACAAAGATTACTTTAGATTTGTTATTTTGAGTTACAGTTATGTCTATAAACTTGCTTACCGTATGTATATTTCAGTTACACTTGTGTAAAATATTAAAACTGTTTCAATTCAGTATCCTATAGATATATTGGAACAAAACATGAACAAAAGTTCAAAACAAAACGAGAGGAATATTTTAGACAGGCCAACAAAAACAATAAAACCCTAATTTCAGTAAGAATAACTTTCTGAAGATTTGGTATTCAAACTCTATACTTTCGAAATTAGCCGGATATAGTAATAAGTGTCACTGTCAAGAATGTCACATAGAGCTTTTACGTTCCATTCTTGGGAAGAATAATAGCCTGACAAAACCCTATTAGAATTCTAATTTATAAATTCCTAACATTTTTGTAACAAGGAAAATAATATTTAAAATAATCATGAATACATTTTAATATAATATGAAATAATAGATCCACAACATACATAATTCTAGCAATTTACATAGGTAACCACCACGGCACCGTTACGTTTGAAATCTTCGTTGTTATTTTTAGGCTATGAATGAATGAATGAATGAAATGGATGAAATACTCTTTATTGCACACCAAATAAAAATACAATAATGGAAATAAACAATAAATAAAGGTACAATGGGCGGTCTTATCGCTAAAAGCGATCTCTTCCAGACAACCTTTGGATGGACAGGATAAACAAAATCAAAAGACGGCGGTGTAAGAGTACCTACAGACATAAACAGAACCCACAAAATAAAATATACCTATTAATTATACTAATAAACATAAACTTAAATACATACAAATAATATAAGAATAAATAAACTACACTACATAAAGAGGATAAATAACATAAACACTAACTAGCAGTTACGAGACAACGAAAGGAAATGGTTGTATACCTTGACTTTGAAAATAGGAAGATATTGGGACGACCTTACAGACAAAGGTAAGGCATTCCACAGTCGCACAGCTTGTACTGTAAAGGAGTCACCATAAAATTGTGAACTATGGATGGGAGTTCGAAGCTGTACAGCTTCGGAAGAACGAAGGGTTAGGAAGCTATGGTTGTTCGTTGTTATTTTTTGAACTATGAACCTACCTACCTACACATAACTGCAGTTACTTACTTTGCATACTACGAGGAGGGATCAAAAAGTAGTGAGAATGAGACAGAATGTAATGACTATTGATAACTTAATAATTTATTTTTCTACATAGTCTCCGAGTCTCTCTACACACCGAGTCCAGCGCTTTTCCAAGGCTTCAATCCCTTTCAAAAAAAAAGTTTTGTCTTGGTCCTGCAAAAAGCTCTCCACGGCATCTATCACCTCGTTATCGTCTTCGTACCTGTTTCCCCTTAAGTATTCTTTCAATTTGAGGAACAGATAAAGATCGCTAGGCGCCATATCTGGTGAATAAGGGGGGTGGTCAACCAATTCGAAGCCAGCTTGCTGAATGGCAGCCATCGCAACTGCCGACCTGTGCGCGGGTGCGTTGTCGTGATGAAACAGCACGCCCCTTCGAAGTTTCCCTATCCTTTTCTCTTTATTGGCATTCCTCAACTTGGGAATTAAAGCTGCATAATATTGGCCTGTAATAGTGGTTCCACGCTCCAGGTAATCAATCAACAATATCCCTTCTGAGTCCCAAAATATTGAGGCCATAACCTTGCCAGCCAATGCCACGGCACGAAACTTCTTCGGGGTGATGATGATGGCCGTTTCCATTGCGAAGATTGCTGTTTTGTCTCGGGATCAAAATGATGGACCCATGTTTCATTCATTGTTACGAAACGAGACAAAAAGTTTTCAGTCTTCTTGAAACTTGTCCAACAATATCTTCGAAATGTCAAGTCGATTTTGTTTCTGACTGTCGGTTAACATTCTCGGCACCCATCTTGCGGAGACTTTTCTCATATTCAAAGATTGTTTCAATATGGATTGAATACTTCCATATGAATTACCCGTTTCTTGAATTAAGTATCGGATGGCAACTCTTCGATCGCTCTATACAATTTTCTCGACTTTCGCAACATTTTCTTGGGTGACTGACTTCGATGGACGGCCGCAACGATATTCGTCTTCCGTGCTCGTTCTCCCTACTCGAAATTGAGAAGCCCACCTTGCGACAGTGGAATACGGCGGAGCAGACTCTCCTAATGTTGCCTCCAAATCGCAATGTATCTCTTGTGTCGTTAACTTTTTTAAACAGAGGTAAGTTTCACTGCGGCCACGAGGCCTAACTGTGATCGTCACTTGTTTTTATTTCGTCCCTAGAGCTTGTACCTACTATGGGAACCAAATCTATACTAATATTATAAAGAGGAAAGATTTGTATTTTTGTGTGTATGTTTGTGATGAATAAACTCAAAAACTTCTGTGTTGATTTCAAAAAATCTTTCACCATTGGAAAGCTACATTCACCCTGAGTGCTTATTTAATAACAGCTCGCACTTCGTTATTCTCCATTTTCGAGAACACGTTCCGACACGAAGCAAACAAATTACTACATTCAGAAAAAAACAAAAGAGGATCGAAGATTTTTTTTATTAATATTACAATTATGTATCTGAGCTATGCCTGCCAGTATTTGTTTTTTTCTTACCAAGAAGTATGTCGTTCTTACTATTTTTACACTTTTTTTCAGTGCGAGGCGAGACGTTATTCGGAGCGGATCGCACTCACCCTGATGAAGGTTCACGAATTGAACCGAAACATTGTCGGTCGAAACACCGATAAGACGGTACGTGATAAATCCCGTATTTATAAAATGATCGTTCTTACTACTTTTTGATCCTACATAGTTTTAAAGATGGTAACGAATGGTAACTGTACCTAATGTAATGGGTTTTTACGAGACCCAAAGAAGTCCTGAATGCAGATGCAAGATTAATCTACTTACCTACATATTTTTTGAAATGAAAACTTCTTTATGCGCGTTGAACATTTTTTGAGATGGGCAAAAACCATTGAATTCGCGACACCGACACCTGTCACTGACTACTGACACTGACTGTTACTGATTTGGTTACTGACACCTCTGTATTTATGTATCTACAACGTAGTCTGCTTTAATTCAAATTATCACTTCTGTCGGCACTCCCGGAGTGCCACTTTTTTAATCACTGTTTTGTGTACTTTGAGCATCGTGCACAGGACTTTGAGTATCCAGAACAACTTGATGGTTGTGTATCTATTTGTTTTTTAGTTAACCTCCTTACTCGTTTAGCGGTACACATACATACCATAATATTTTAGGTAGGTAGGTAGGTACCTACAAACCGTAATATTATAATACCGACAAGTAGGTACTCATACCGTAATATTTTAATTGGTCTAGTTCCTACCTACTGTACCTACATAGCAATTCAAAAACTTGTGACATAGATGTAAGCTCAATTAATGTGTAAGAATAAATTTAAAAGCATACCGACAATAAACACGCTGAATCCAAACTTCATCATGCGCTATGAATAAAATGCTAACAAAAGACAACTTAGCACACCAAGACGTTGCTAGCTTAGACTTCGCACGTGTGTGTTCTACCGGTCTGAGTCTATACTGAACTTATCATGCACTTGAATGAGAACAATCATGCTAATAAATGCAAAAAATATTAGATCCGGTGTTATTACGATACTTAAACCCAGAGAGGTACTGCAAGACTAGTAGCAATTCCGAATGTCCACTCAGATTAGAAAGGAGATTAAGATTTTTTGCATGATGCTCGAGATTTGGTCTTTGGTGCTCTAATAATAAAGTTGACCTTGATTTTTCCTTATTAACCATGACTTTATCTTGACCGGTTTGTGTCACCGGTGCTGTTACGTGTCCAGCGTCCATAGAAGTTAGATTCCAAAATAATGTTGTTTTGCAGAAAAGAATCCTACATAATATCATAGATTAAGCAAGTTTAGAATGACAGTTTATATACTTACTTAATTCATATCTTAAGTTAACAAACGACTGTATAATAATATGAGATAGGTGTGGGGACCAGTGGGGTTTCTACGAGTAGATTATACTATAATATAGGTAGGGTAGGGTAATATAGGTAGGGTTATAGGTAGGTATGTATTCGCTTTGTCTTGTTCTTGGCTACCAGCCATCGATAAGTAATGCATTTATTGTATATAAGGTCGAGTCTTGGGTAAACCTAGTCTTGGTATCTAGTGCAGGTGTGTCTAAAGAGCCACCAGGTGCAATGAAAACAAAATCAAATGCGCACACAAAGGCTTGAGATCACAACCTTTGGGAAATATACCTAGTTAGGAGGTAAGATGTCTAAAGTGGGCAGTTTTAGTATATATGTTTCATCAACAACTTTGCAAGCGGATCATTATCGTGTTCCTCTATTAATCATAAGTGGGCATATATTTTAGATGAATCGAAAACAATACATTACTTATCTCAAAATAATAAGAACTTTCGTTGCTAGGACAAAAATAAATAAGATAGGTAGGTACTATAAAATGGCTATAGAAGAGCGGTATCTTCTAACACAAGCATATTTTTGCTTATAAAGAAATACGTAACCCTATGTACCTAAACTATTTTGATGTACGAAATATTTTTTTTTTCTAAACTTCTTATTAAAATGCTTTTCTAACATTATTTTATGTAATAAGTTGACGAAACTAATCTTTAAGTCCCTATGGTTTGTAATAAATAAATTAGAAATATTAAAATAACCCCAGTCCATGGTACCTTACCTATATAATAAATAAATAAATAGTGCTGGACATTTCACAAAGCGCCATCTAGCCCCAAACTAAGCAAACCTTACTAGTACTAGTTTTTTATGTAAATACATTCAAACCCGGAATAAATATGTGTAGATCATGCAAACAATTGTTCTGCAGCGTGAATCGAACTCGCAACCTCTAGCGTCTCAGCCGGCTATTCGCCCACTGTGCCACGGGGGAGGTGGAGTACTAATATACACACATCAACATTGTCTAGGGATATTCAACATTTTGTTGATTTTTACAAAAACTGATTATAATTTCTTTAGAAAACTATGTATGGCAGGAATCTTTATTTTGTGTTGTTTATTAATAATAATAATAAAACAACTGTTTGATATTATTTTTTAATAATAATTTAAGTAGGAACAAAATCTCGAAAAATCAGAAAATTTACAAGGTTCGGTAAAATGTGTTAAAACTATTTTTACGTTGCCATGACTTTATAAAATTACCTTTTTACAATTTAATAATCGGTGTTGCCTCCCCTGACGTTGATAACACTTCTGCACCGGTTATTCATACTTAAAATTAGGGTGTCAAAGTCTCGCTGGGGTATGCGATCCCATGTTCTTTTTAAATGGCAAAA
Source organism: Philereme vetulata (assembly GCA_918857605.2). Taxonomy (NCBI): domain Eukaryota; kingdom Metazoa; phylum Arthropoda; class Insecta; order Lepidoptera; family Geometridae; genus Philereme; species Philereme vetulata. The sequence continues at coordinate 7,035,509 of OU975439.1, read as the reverse complement.
AAGTTGGTCTTCTGTGGTCAAATTTGACGGCAAATTGCTGAAAGCCCTTCGCTGCAACATGTCCCAAGCGTGTTCAATTGGGTTTAAATCGGGTGACTGTGCAGGCCAGTCCAAAACCGCGACATCATGTTCCTGAAGAGCAGCTGACACTAAACGCGCCGTGTGTGGAGGGGTATTATCATGCATCAGCTGAAGTTCCTGGCCAATTTGAACTCTATGAGGGATGGGATGATCACAGGTTCTACAACCTTGTTCCGGTATTTTAGTGCAGTCATGCTGCCTCTTATTCAAATGAGTTCGGTTCGCGCGCCAATACGATTTCCCGCCCAAACCATGATTGTCCCACTTCGGTACGAATTCCTTCCTTTCCTGTGGCTGCTGGGGGCGACTTTCTCTGCCTGGAACTCTCCAAACACGTGTTCTTCGTGAATCGGGGTGGAATCCACACCGAGACTCATCAGTAAAGAGAACCATTGTCCATTGGCCATTGTTCCATAACAAATGTTCTTGAGCCCAAAGAACTCGCCTTCCGCGATTGCTTCGTTGTAGAGCTGGCACACGAAGTGGCTTACGAGAATGAAGATCGACTTCATGTAGCCTTCTTATGACGGTTTGGTCGCTGACTGACAGCTGATGGTCTGACTGATGCCTTTGCACCAGCTGCTTTGCTGTAAGATTGGGTTCCCTCCTGGCGGAATTTTGGAGAAAACGATCCTGTCTAGGGGTGGTTACTCGTTTTTATTTCCTGTGTGGCGCTCTCTTACATCCCCAATAATACGATAACGTGACCACAATCGAGAAATTAATTTTTAATTGGTGTTTAGGTATTAGCAACCACGCGTTGGTTAGCACCGGCTTGTAACATGCCTATCGCTTTTATCATTTCTTCTCTACTTAAATGTCGACGTTCCATGACATTACGAATATCATAAGATCAATTTAAATTAAAAATTACTTAGATAGCACTTTATATGTTATAAAGTGCTGATAGCAGTTAATTTATCTTAGGCAAAAATAACGTTGTTTTATTTAAATCCACTTTAAATCGTAGTCCCCATTCTATCTTTTGTTTATTGCGTTCTATTATTATTTTTTTTCCCTAATTTTGAAAGGGGAACAAAAGAGATTTAATTCCATATATAAACTTTTTCTAAAAAGCAAATAAGTAAGCAAATAATTTCAAAATGGAATATCCCTAGACAATGTTGATGTGTGTAGGTAGGTCGGCACTCTATCGGAACTGAGAAGCAATAGGTATGAATTACCTACCCAATTTGATCACTTACCTGACCATCAGGAATGAAAACTGCACTTCTTGCGCATCACTCATCCGCGGCCCCAATCCACGAAGGTCGTCAAACCTGCTCATATCTACAGCCAGCCATTGAGGAAAAAAATAGTAGATCTCCTACTAATAGATAACGTGCTGCTATGCTGTGCTGGTCGCCCCAAAGCATTGTAGAATATCAATCAACACAATAGCTTTTTAATTGTCAATGAAGTAAAACTTCCTTACGCACGCTTGACTTGGGGAGTTAGCTGGTGAATGCGTTACGAATAGTGCGAACGGAAGTTGAGAGGGAGATATAAGTTAGTGAAGATAGAAAGAGAGAGTTACGTTTCGTATCTTAGTGTAGGGGCTAGAGAGAGAGAGAGAGGTGCGAGCACACATTTTCTTTCTCTCTTTCTCTCATAGCCAGTTGTTTGTCGCATAACTCCTATCTCCTATAATTTAACCTAAATTATACAAACTGCAAAACAAAACACTCCTTTGTGCTTTTTAGTAGAGTTCTTTTTGCTATAGATAAAAAAATGTATTTACGACGTTTCGTATTTTGAATCTAACAGCTTCGATTTACGAATAAGTTCAGTTATTCCACAACAGATGGCAGGTAGCAGCAAAAGTTTTACTTCAGTCGTGTGGTCTAAAGCACACTCGTTTTTTTTAATAGATAAGATATTTCTGGAATTTGGTAACAACGTATTTGGAATTTGGCCACAAGTCTGCCACATTAGGACACCGATACAGAGGTATACCTACCTACATATACCTACCTAACCTACTTATTCAAATATTTCCCTACTGCTAGAGGAATAGAATTAGAATAGAAAGCATTTTATTGTAAACCACATAAAAAACAAACAACAATAAAAAATAAATTAATTGCGAAACATAATCATCATTCTTAACGCTCAGAGCGATCTCTTCCAGACAACCTTAAGATGGACTGGAATAAAAGCATGGCTTAAACTCCAAAGAGGGTAGATCAAAAAGATTGCCAGCGACATTTCAACACAGTAGGTAATAAAACACTGAATTTAAAATGACACAATACATTTTAATTAGGGTCGGTTTGTGTACGTGAGTTGGACCAAAATACACCCACAACAACATGTCGAAGCCACCCGAAGCTAACCGATCGAGAATCGATGTCACCCGAACAAAGCTAGGTATGTGTCGTCACTTCGACAGCGACTCCCTCCATCCAGCGAGTCGCTTTCGCCTGCCACGCTCCCTCCCACCGCGCAAGCGCTACAAGCTACTAGCCCACAGTGCACGTTGCCCATCGTACGATCGCTACGTAAACACGGCTCTCGCGAATTGATCAAACAACTCCTATTTGCTACACCACCTATTCATCTACTACGTACTCATCGACTTCAAGTGAAAATGACCAAAATAAGATCCGGGGTGAAGTAAAGACACAAAGGAATATCGCTATTGTTGTTTTTACGAAAGAGGACGCAACTGTGTTGTTGTTTTGTATTCCCCGTGCGATGTTGGGGGTGTGTTTTGGCTGAAGAGTTAACATTGGACGTTCGCTGGGACTTATTGCGAATGTGTATTGAAACGTTCATCGCTATCCACGGGCGCACTGCTATGCGCCACGATTTGGTACATTTCATACGGCACACATCCTCTGACCACTACTGCGAAGGAAGAATTTAGTTATAGCAGGTAAGCGTAAAATTCACCACAAATTTCTAGAATCATAATCTATCAAGGTCTTAAAAGTATTCATAATGCACTAACCACTTGCAATTTCAATACGTTCGTAAAAACGCAAAGAAGCGAATAGTCACATTCGCTGCAAGTGCCAACTTGTAGGCATTTGCCTGTATGTTTATAAATTACACGTGTAACTTTTAACAACCTTTGTACGAAGTATTTATTACCTAAGTCTAAAGATCTATCCTGAAACCGGTTTGAAATTCAATACAATCTCAACATAACGTGACTGGTAAGAGGTCTAACGACATAACTACGGACAATCTCCTGTTGATGGAAATGTAAACAATGCCATTGAACATAAAGAAGTACTTAATTGAAATGTCTGTTGTTATTGAAATTAATGTAACGAACGTTAGTGATGAAAAAGCCATAAATAAGGAGACAGACGAAGGCCCTGGAAAAGAGAAAGATAAGTAAACAAACATAGATGCTGGCTATTTTATCTGCAACAAAGGAATTATTCTCGACTCGTCAGCCTTGTATATTCATGCTCCGTTTCACCTCAGATAAGTAGATACCGGTCTACATTATAATATATTATAATAATAAAATATGTAGGCAGGATTGTCTGCACAAAAACACTAATTAATTCAGCATCCGCAAAGCTGAATGCATTGTAGATGCTTTTGGAATTATCTAATGAATTACGTATGCATATTACCCATGACAAAGAGCCAAATAGTGGGTGTTTTACATTTCAGGGTAACGACGAGAACAGGACAAAGAAAACATCGAAATATAGTTAATATTAGGCTTACGGCCCACCTGATGGTAAGCGGTCACCGTCGCCTATTGACACCTGCAACACCCGGGGTATTGTAATGGGAAAACCTCAGATGGTAGCTCATTCCACATCTTGCAATTATGGGGTAGAAAAGATCGAGTGAAGCGTGTGGTGCGCGATACCCAATTGTCGATGATATGTGGATGAGCTTTATTACGTTGTCGAGAAGTGCGGTGGTAAAATCTCGACGACGCGACGGGATGAGATCAAATAAATAGCAATAGCTAGCACCAGCTAGCAATAGTTAGCAGCTAGGCTTTTGAGCTTTCATTTTAGAGGAGATACTTTTGTATGTAGGTACCTACTTTAAATGAGAAACATACGATACATTTCATCATTCCAGCGGTATCAGAACCGTTGTTATCTAGTTTCTACCAGATAAACCATAGTCTCACCATTATCATTTTGGGCATATCTGAAATGTTCGTATATTATAATTAAGCGTGAGTTACAGAATTGTATCAAATGGGTTATCTAAAGTCATCTCTCTTGTATAGAAACAGCAAGAAAATTGCCGGTTGACTGGTATTTTGGTGCCCAGTGCAATGGACGAATTTGTTCTTTCTGGAAAACCATAGAGAACATAAATATTATTAGTGAAACTATTTTTTTTTAAATGTTATGTGTGGGGAAACAGGCTTACGGCCCACCTGATGGTAAGCGGTCACCGTCACCTATTGACACCGACAACACCCGGGGTATTGTCGATGCGTTCCCTACACTGTAGTAACCTCTTTACATTTCTCTTGAAGCGTGCCATGTCGACACAATTTGCCAACAAAGTGCGTAATACCATCTGGATTATGTAATTTCTTCCAGACAATCTTCTATATAGCCCAAGCAAATGTTAACATCGAAACCGATCAACCGATTTCTCACGATCATAGTTGATTATAGGAAGAGTAGTAGAATTCCTTGTGAAAGGGCTCGCCCGTGGAAGTACTAAAACCGTACCTGTTTCTGCTGCCAAGCAGCATTGCTGTGTTTCGGTTTGAGGCATACACCTGTATGCATACAATACACGTATCAATGGCGAATGACCTACGAGGCAATACTTTGTGAAAATAAACTTGCTACGTAAGGTATGCAAGAGGAAATCAGAAGCAAGCAAATATGGATGTCTGAATAAAAGAAGATTAGGTTTGGGAAAAAAATAATAATAGCTCATTATATAGTTTGCATTTATTATTATTTTGCCACACCCTTACAGGATACATGCATCTAGAATACTAATTTCATGTAACCTATTGCAAGTTGCAATGAAAGAAATAAATATCTAAATCGCAGCTTGAAAAGCGCTTCAAATGTTTATAAAATCGTAATTTATAGGTACATCGCACAATTACCAATGTAGACATGAGTAAAGTCAATATTATCAGATCCATTAGTGTTGTCAACAATATCAGTAGATATGGTATAGGTAGAATCAGTAGATATCAAATAACTTCAAATAACATAAGTTACACAATTATAAGCTCACGTTACCACATTGAGTTTCTATAATCAGCTGTAAAATAATACTGGCATTTAATTTATAGCATCTTCTTAGTCGTAGCACTCTTGGCAGAGTGGTCGTGGGCGTCATGACAGGGTTGTGGCGCGCTTAACTACCCTTCACCACTTCTATCGCACCGCTGCTCTTCTGGCACATTCGTTCAAAGGAACATCTATGGCAGCCTTTATTTGATCTGTCCATCACATAGGCGATCTGCCACGCGCTCTTTTGCCGCCAACCTTCCCCTGCACCACCAAGCGTTCAATGGAAAACTCCCCGCGCCGCGACATGCGTCCAAAGTAGGTGAGGATGCGAGATTGTACCGTGGAAGAGAGACCCTGCCGGGTTCTTGCAGTATGGACTGATTGGTACGGAATTCTGTTCACGATACCCCAAGCATTCTTCTCCAGCACCACATCTCGAGAGCGTCTACCTAATTTAAAGTATTCAGTTGTTAAAGTCGTACATTTCTATGGCTCTGAAAATAGTAATCATCTCAGCTCTGGATCACCCACGGCTGGGTTTTGACTCCTTTGCATTTTTCCCAGCCTGTTGTTAGCCTATTTTTTTTAACGATTGGAAAATGCTTTACGCATGTCCTTCAACTCGGGGAGAGCTGAAGGGATCTGTCGGACTCTCCGTAGGCTATCAACCAACGGCATACCGACTAAAAACCCACCGATATTCCTTCATTCACCTCAGTGCCAGTGCATCATCAAACCGCCCACCAGATGAGCGGTTCGATGCTGCACTAGCACCTGACAAAGGTCACGGGGTCCCGGTTGGATTCAACCGCGGCCCTGTCGGTTAATGTCCGCCTTAAGCGGACTCCTCTGTCCCCTTCCTGGGAGGGAGAGGAATGTCCTGGAATATGGAGGACATTCCCCAGCGTAGGAGGCCGGTGCGATGCTGGGTCGGAGCTCCCCGCACCCGATCCCTGCTGGCCCCCATCGAGCTGAAGAAGGCGAAGAAACTGTCTTCGCCTCCTTCCGGTCCTTCGTCTGCGGAGCGGCTCAGCGAGAGGATCATCTTCTCTGATACGCTCCGCAGCCTCCTTCTGAGACATAACTTCGTCACAGAAGGCGATTACGGCATCCCAGGCTCTAGCGCTGCTAAGCATAGCCTGAATTATGCTCGGCAGCGAGAGATCCTGGCCAATTATAGCCACCAACGTCTGCCGTTGTGTTGCCCAGGCAGTACAGAACTCCAGCGTGTGCTGCGATGTGTCCACGAGGGCACCACAGTGGTGACACTCCGTCGTCGATTCCCGTCCGATTTGGCACAGGTACTTTGCAAAGCAACCATGCCCCGTCAGCACCTGTGTCAATCGGAAGGTCATCGAGCCATGCTCTCTAGTGAGCCACTCTTTTAAATGCGGACAAACTCGACAATATCAGTGCCGGCGCTAGGTTGCGCCAACCTCTGAAGACACTCTTCAATGAGTCCTTCGTGCAGTTCGTCCCTTTTGCCTAGCCTGTTGTTAGCCTGTCTTAAGTGTCTCATATGGTATCTCATTCACCTAAACTATGTCGTCGACCTACAACCTAATTGATAGTGAACATTTCTGATCAAGCACTGAATTATAGTAAATCAGAAGAAAAAAAAAATTAAACGATAATGTAATCGATAATGTTCTATACTGCCTTGGGCCTGAGCCTGAGTCTGGGCTCAATTCTACTAAACCAATCGTGTCACTATGACAGACAATGGTATCGTCGCAAAATGCCCACTTTATGATATTTTTTTTGGCGCAACCTTTTTCAATCACCGCCGGCCGTTGCTATGACAACCGCATTTCAAATTTGGCAGCTTACGACAGGAACAACAATCTTACGTAATCGTTTTTCTTATAAAATAGCAAAATAAGGCCTCAGTCATTATGACCAGTATTACAATTTAAGGACAGAAAAAAATTAATACAGCTACGTAAAATAAAGAATTAGGCAATCAAACATCTACTAGACTGCTAATACGTGGACGAAGATCAAGTCAAGATCGGTAGTCAGTGTTTATTAATCAACGTATTTGGCAATGGAGTTTATAAAATTGGACAAGAGGATTCTGAAACGTACCTATTCTATTTATTACATTATTGATCTATTTCGGATCATATACCTTGGCGTAGATATCAATAACGTCGACCTAGGTACATACAGTAGTCATAGATGTAGATCTATGACTATCCTAAACCCGATCGTGTTTGGAGTACTGTTCTCAACTCTGGGACGGATCAGCGAAGTACCAACTTGAAGCTCTGGAATCAATTGAGAAAAGAGCCAAAAAGCTCATAGGCAACGATGAGCTAGTTGATGCAAGGCTCCTCAGCCTGGAGCATCGACGAAAGGTTGCTAGCCTCTCGGTTTTTTATCGAGTACATTTCGGGGAGTGTGCGGCGGAACTTTTCAACCTGATCCCACCATCTCCATTCTATCAACGGACAACCAGACGCTCTGCGGTGTGCCACCGCTATATGGTAGAAATACCTCCCATTCGCACAAAGCGGTTCTCTGTGACCTTTATTATGCGCACCGCCAAAGAGTGGAACGCCTTGCCAGAGTCTGTGTTTCCAGATAGCTACAGCCTGGGTATCTTTAAGTCTATAAGTGATTAGATTTCTTCTAGGCAAGCGTGTACCATCGTAGACTGCATCATCGCTTACCATCAGGCGAGATCGTGGTCAAACGCAAGCCTATAATGTATATAAAAAAAAATCCTTTGTGCTAGAATATTTAAAATAAAGCGACCTAACTATTTATTTTTATGAATGTATGTTATACCTGTCTTTATAACTAGTGATTCGCCCCGAACTGAGGTCTCGCGAGTCTTCCTTAAAAACATAAGTACATAATATTATTATTCGTAATCTTTGATTATCAAAATAGTGCCACGAAATAAACAACCACATTACTTGACTTAAAGTTTCATTCAAATTACAGGTAACGGGAGTTCATGTGTATTTGGTTACTCTTTTTTGGGGTACAAAATGCTGTTATTCTGGATTTCAGACTTGCCTATATTTGTGCCATTAAAGCTACACGAATACCAAATTTCAGCATTGTGGGGTCACTGGTATACCCTGTGAATTTTGTCAGTTTTGTTTTTATTATGACTAATAACTCAAAAACTACAATGGTTAAACTAAAAATAAAAACAGGGTTGAAATGTACTAACGAAGACCTTTCATTTGACGTCCCACTTGACGTGGTAATAGTCTCATTTTCATTTTTTTACCCCTCTTGAACCCCAATATCTCAATAACCCTCCAATATTTTTAGCTCATTTAGTCACACCAAAATTGTGCCTACCTATGTATCAAATTTCACGATAATCGAATGAACGCTTCGAAAGTTATCCTCGGACAAACAAACATACATACATACAACGCCGATTTGCAGTTGATTTGGAGATCACGTTTCGCTCGGTCAATAATAGTAGTAGATATCTACTTATCCTTTAAGAAAAGTTCTATTTCAAATATTTTTGTGTGTTTTGTTTCAGGTCGCTGATGGCGTTAGTAGGCATCAAGGGCGATTGGTATATATATTTCTGGTGTTTATACTGCAAAATCTATTCATCCATTATATGGTTGTTCGGCAATCACTGCCACGGAACTGATAAGGTTCGTTCTGTGATAAGCAACGGAGTCGTCGGCCAGTCCGCTTCGAGTATTCATAGAGTGCGCACGCGTAAAAAGAGAACTCCACTGCAACACCGATCCAAACACATCGTGGCTTTGACAAGGAGACCGTCTTTGAGAAGAATAGTGATGGCACCTGGATCTAACACCGCTCACGCAATGATGGAGGACAAAGAGAAGGCACTACTTGGAGCTTTGCCAACTGGTAAGTTTCTCTTTCCTTTATCAAAAAGTCTGATATATTTGTTTATATAGGTTTATTGTCATATGAATGGCGTATTATATGTTCTTCATGGACCAATGAAGAACTTATAATACTCTTGTAAATACAGTCACGACTTGCAAATTTATCAAAAAGCTCAGCTGATATCTTTGTTTATATGTTTATTGTCATAAGAATGGGTGTCTAAGAACTTATATTATAATACTCTTGTAAATACACAGTCACGACTTGCACAGATTTATTTTATTATTGAGGACACGCTTTCACAGAGCTGAAAATGTTATTGACATACGTTCGCGTTTTTTGTAGACACGGAAAGCTGACACCAATACTGAACGATTTAAAAAAGCATTTTTATAAAAACACAAATCGTATAGCAATTGCCCATTGTATTCGGATTTAAAGTCATCAATATTTTCAAGTTTGTTACCTACCATTTTATCAAATGTTGAGGTGTTATTCATAAAATGAGATAAGTATGTATCTACCTATTGATTACGTCATTATGTGTAGGTATCAGTCCTAAAATTTCAAACTTCAATACCAACCAACCTGACCATTTTAGGTAGATAGAGTCTATTAAAAAAAGTAGTATTTAGTGCTACACAGTCACCGGTATTTGGCCATTTTCTTGCAACTTCACTTCCTGCTATAACTAGATATTGTAATCACTAAGGTCAATAACAATGAGAATCAATAATGCTAATAATAGCAATAGTCTGAAACGAATAAAGATAAAAAATACACGCTATTGAAGGCGAATGGATTTCTAAACCTAGCATTTAAAAATCATGAATTCATTGCGATAGATATATCTAATAGCATTAGTATTAGTCAATTAGTGTTAGGCGTTAGCCTTAGAATGGTTGCACATGATATTTTACAAGTACTTAAAAAAAGGCCTTGAGAATGTCCGTTATATCGGCTAAAAACATAAGTTAAGTATTGATCAAATGTCCTATTTCAAACCTCGAATCCTCAAAAAAGGTTTGTTGATATAAAAATCAATGACGTAAATACATATTTGTGTTTATGAATCTGCAAAATGCTTCGTGATTTTAGCAACAAAGATATTGAAAGGTGTAATATTGAAACCAAACGGAGCCAATTAACTACGTTACTTATTGTTTATAGCTGCGGAAAGGTAGATGGCAAGTAGCTGAGGCTAACCGCAATGGTTTTCGTTCTCCTCTTTATACCCTCGTCTCATCATAAGTGACGAATGAGCTGGAATTATGATGGCAAGAAGCCAGCCATGACAGACTCCGCGTGGTCTGACATTTTCGAAATTATTGGTTTTGCCAATTTTCTTTATCACGCTTATGAAGCGTGCAGATCTAGATTATCTCTCAATTTACAGCGCTTTAGATGCAAACCAATAGGTATAAAAGACAGTAGGTTATAAATATTTAATTGTAATTCATAAGGACCTTATGAGAAAACGATATTTTAGTTAAAAACATTGGTAAAATATAATAGCTGTGGGAGTACCGCAAGGTCCAACTTTAGGAGCGATTTTATTCCAGCTTTTTAGAGCAAGTAATATTTTAGTTTGTAGGTTTTTTGACCTTTATATTAATTAGTCCTAAAAAGAAACAGAAAGGTAACGATTATAATATTATTAAAACTAGGTACTGTGATTATACCGATAACTTGAAATCCATCAGCCAAAAAATTCTACTTCAACCAGTTTTTTCCATCTAGGCGTACCTATTTAATTTGTAACCATTTCATAATTTGGCAGTGGAAACCTTCTTCGCAATAAAACGTAAATTAGAATTGGGATACCCCAAGGCTAGTTTGATCTAAATCTCTTCGCTATTCTGCAATTTATTAGCAAATGTAATTTTATATATTAGGTATATGAGTTTGTTTGAAGTGCAGTCCATGATTTGTAGAAGTGATTTAAATTAGTCCGGAACTTAAATTGCCTCGAGTACATCGGTCAATTGCCATGAGGCGAGAAAATAAACGGTGGACTTTGTACTTGCTACTAAAATAGCAGGAATGTCTGCAACTGAACCCTTTGTTTTGATACCTTTGTTACCTGATATTCCTTCCTTTAACGAATCAATTATCAGTTCGGAGAAAAATACATTTCGAAAAGGCAGTCTTAGCGACCAATGATTAGGTAAGACTGATAATGTAATGACTCTTCTAATTCAAGTAGGTTAGTCTTTTTTCAAACCTACTTGTTTGTACCATATTTCCAACCCAGCTTTGTGCCTAATTGATAGTAAAATTGCTTGCGTACTTCCAACGAAGGAATGACTAAATTCTTGTGAGTAAACACAAAATCAGTTTAGGTAAATTAAATTAATAAGAGTGTGCGTAATTTACCTAGAATGACCACGAGTAAGCTAAATAACAGTGGGATACTGGAAGGTACAGATTATTCTTTAAGCAACGTGATGATAATAATATGACGATATATGAAAACAATGTTACGTGGAGCGGCGACCTTTAGTATCGATGATCTAGCAAAGAAAATAAAATACATACGAGTAGGTACATACTAAAAATAATGAAGTGTGCAAGGGATGATGCGTTTACAGGCGACGGTGACCATTTAACTTTAGGAGGCCCGTCAGCTTGTGTGCCTAGACTGACTAGTGCCTACAAGTTTGATATTAAAAACATCTAGTTAAAAATAATAAGAATTTAAATGTTTTACGTACTAGACAGAGAAGTCGTTTCTAATTTTGTCAGTACGCTAGCAGTCCTTGTAAATGTTATGCAAATAAAAAGTGCTTGCAATTGAAAATCATTTCGTGACATTCTAAGAATCCTTGACAAAAATAAAATTGCTAGAGCACGTTAAAATATCTGGTTTGTAGGTAATAATAACTAACTCTGAGAAACAACAGTGAAGCTGTGGCAGCGATGACGCAGGGCCACGCCTCTCAAATGAGACCACAAGCAGGCAGAACGTTTAATCAACTACTAGATTCTGCACACAGTTTCTCCTGAGTAGTAGGTCATATTTTAAGTGGGTGTTTTTAAGTCACGAATGACATCTATTTCAATTTTGATTCAAGTAGATTTATCCGTAACGGTTATTTTGAACTAGAAATAATACACACAAGTTTAGCATTTATAGTATTTCCAGTATGATGATGACGATTTTCATACATTTGTTTAATTTTTGTCCAATTCAAATAACAAAAGCTCTTAATTGTTTAATTTAAAAGCTGTAAAACAATGACAAACCAATGATAATGATGATGTATTTAGATTGGACTGATAAGAATATTTTGAAGTGATAATAGTATCGCTATGCGCCCTATGAACTACGAAATCAGTGGGTGTGTGTAACCAACTAATTAATCAGGTTAGCAAAACGACACAATGAGATTGATACACCAGTGTTTGTCACCTAGCAGCGATAATACTTGATTTGTTTGTAAAACCTTCAAATATGTAGTTACGTGTATGTATATTATTTTAGTCCAGTTTGACTGGACTGGATTTATGAATAATATTTAATTTAGAACTTAGTTTGATTTTATATGTACAGTAAAGATATATCTTTATTGGTTTTATGTTTGAATAGCAAGCGCTATGACGCAATCTTTGTAATAATTCCTCTAAGTATACGTGCTCGATCGATAATATAACATTTATCTATCCTGCTGGATTTGATAACAAATTGTTTTCGATGTATTCCAATGTTATGATTTGAAAATCAAATATTGACAAAAACTTGTTGCTCAATCAATACACAGGAGATAATTTGGTGTTGAGGGCATTGATATACGTCATAGTCATAGCATAAAGATGAACGAACCTCTAGTGGGCGTCGGTTGTCATTCCCGATAGTAAAGCTGAGCTAATATAATAGTGACGTGACTTTACCTAGAACAAGTCAAGCTTTGATTCTACAAAGATTCTTAGCTTTCATTCTTGTTACTCATTCAATTCAATTACAGCAATGAGCATCGTTGGAGACTTTTCTACTTAGAAAACTTTCGTGATTTATCGTGATATAACACTGTCGGTCGAAATACGAATAAAACGGTACGTGATAAATCTCGTATTTATAATAATGATTGTTGGAGACCTAGTTATGTGATTAGATAACAAGTTATGATTGTTAACTAATCACTAACTATTTGCTAGAAGCATGGTTTATAAGTTGATACAGCTATGTATACCTAGGTAGGTTTCATATACTTCACCGATTAACGGCGTGCAATTACATAAAATAATTAAATTATACACAAAATGTACAAATAGTTTTAAAAATTGATATTTTTTCTATAATATAAACAAACATATATGGGGTTCCTTTTCAATTATACAGCTGTATTTTTGTAAGCATTTTCAGTACTGTTAATAATTTCAAATACTCAATGCTTTGTCGATAAACATTTTAAAAATAAACTGTTTACTCATATTAGTAATTTATGATGCAAATCTAAAGTTCAGTAGTCGGGTCAAATCAATGGAAACGTAACTGTATTTATCTACTGCAATAATAACGACGATTGGGAAATCAAGAGATGGTTCACGTCTTCAATGCGTGGACCACATACGTCAGCCATTCTAGGTGTCATTCATGCGTCTATATGCGACAATTTCATAGGAGAAGTATTCGATAGAGGGCTTGAAATGAATCATCCGATTTAGTCTGATATTATTCTAATTCACTGTTTGTGAGAAATGAACGTCGTATTTATTTAAAAGTAAGGTATAAACTATCGTTAGGATAGTGTAACAAATTAAATCGTTCTTCTTTATTTATGACCACCACCAACCCAGTTAGTCGAATCCTCATTGTGCACATTACAAAATTAAATGTCTGTCATTGTGTACGAAGTACCTACTCATGGGTAAAGATAGATGCATGCTTGCTCCCATTCGGGCGACGGACGGCATGTGGTGGACAACGTGACCGACTTGGAAAAGTACGCGATGGAACTACGAGTAGATAAAACAAACCGATATGCTGAATCTTTTTTTATACTATCTGGAATGGAACAAGCATATGGTCCACCTGATGTTCAAGTGGTAACCATCGACCATAGCATAGTTTTGTATCATAGGTCACTCACCTTAGAAACGTGCCCTATCCTATGATGCACTGCCTATCAACTGACTCTATCAACTGAGGCATACAAGTTTAAACCCTCGTGTGCCTGTAATTACACTGGCAACCATAGCATTCGAACCTTGAGCATCTTGAGCATGTTTGAGATTTGTAAATAAGTCGTTTAGTTTTTTATCTCTCTAATTTCCTCTAGCTTAGTAGCTTTCTTTCTCTACCTTCAAGTTCATTGGTCTTTATTGACTTCGTTGAATTTATGGCCCCGCAAACAGATATCGTTTCGGCAATAAATATCTCGTCCAATTTTTTGCTGCATAACATTTCTCTATAGTTTTTTGTCCTTGCGCCATTAGCAACTGCCAGTTGGTATCATTTGTGAGTGAGATCACGATCACTGTCTAAAAATAAATCGGTAGCCGCGCCCCTCACAACACTTACAACTTGGTCTCATTTTATAACTAACATGAGATTATATTGTTTCCACTTGTAGATTAATGATGCTGATGATGCCCGAGAGATTGACGTCACAGGTTAACTATTGTGTTCCTGTATTACAAACTACAAAGGCCGTTCAAAACGTGAGGATTTTGCTCATCATTCTTGTTATGGTAAACAAAAAAAAATGGTTTTGTTTGGCTATTTATGGCTTTGTTGCGGTTAACGATCAGCCCTTGTATAGTCGGTAAAGCACGAGAGATATGAGAGCGAATGAGACACGGTCTTTTTAGTAAATTATTTTTGAACTAAATGTACATTGAAAACGCAAATCGCGGATGTCGGGCAACAACCGGGTAAACTGAAGTGGGATTGGGCGGGCTACGTCTGCCGCATGTCGGATGCGTTATGGGCTAAAGCCACCACAGAGTGGACGCCTCTAAACGGGAAACGACCTCGTGGCAGACCGCGGCGAAGATGGAGGGACGAAATTGATTCCCATTTACAGGATTGGTCCACAATAGCCCAAAATAGAGAAGACTGGAAAGAAGAAAGGGAGGCCTTTGCCCTGCAGTGGGACTAGTGTTGCCCAAATGCAAGAACAAGACGAGACTTAGCCAGTCTTGGTCTTGGTCTTGCGCCAATACACCTGGTCTTGGTCTTGGTCTTGGTCTTGCGCTCCCAGTCTTGGTCTTGGTCTTGGTCTTGCAGCAAGAGTCTTGCAAGTCTTGCAATTACCTATTAGTCTATTACTATTTATTAAAGTTTACTTTAAATCTTAGAAAAACGTATTAGAATTGGAACATTGTGAGCTTAAATTAACATAGCCATAGTAAAGATCAAGCAGATTAATAAATAACTGAAGATTTGATAAGAAATTCGAAAAATCAACTGACCTATATGTCGTTTTCCATGGAAGTAACTGTTTCTTAATAAACATTTATGATTTATAAGCTTACATTTGCTAAAACATGTAAAAAAACAAATTAATTACAATAACTTGACTGTATTTTAAAGAACAATACTTATCTGTCTAGAAAGAGATTGAACCCTCAACTTATAAGAAATTTAATAAAAGAGTTTTACGATTTATCATTTATTTGAATAAAAAATAAAATACAAGACAAATCAACAGCTTTATCATTAGGTTATGATACTTTATATAATTTTTTTTGACCAAGAATTAATACAAAGTAACCATCTGGCTGACTCATCACTTAACCTATTTCTATGTTTTCTAATTACTAATGATGCTTTAGAAAATAACCTCTCAGCAGGTACTGAAGTTGCAGGTATTGAGAGAAAATCACGGGCCATTTTCGATAAAATCGGATACTCTGTCTCATGCGTCCTCCACCAATCTAAAATGTCTTCCGAGCTGGCAGTTCTTGGTTTTCTTAGGTACTCCTCCAACTCGTCTATCACCAAGCCTTGAAGACAAGATCCAGATGACGTCGAGGGACATTCATAGAGTTTATCAAAGTCTATTACGTCTTCATCTTCATCACATACTTTATTTTCTTTTTCTGGTAATTCCAGAGATTTGTTCAGTGAGTGTAGACTTTTATATTCTTCATAAAGTTCATTGAACTTGCGCAGACTTTCTGTTTTAAGTTGCTTCCCCCACATTGTCAGGTCAAAAGTCTGAGCCTTATGCCTTGGGTCTAAAATTAAAGAAGTACAATAAATCCAGTTGCTCTTCTTGTAATGTTTAAGCATTTTGTCTCGAGCTGCTTGGAAAGCTAGAATGAGCCTTTCATCCACTTCAGATCGATTAGGTTTCTCATCTAACTGTTTTACCATGGATTCAATTTTATCTAGCAAGAGATTGAATGATACAATGACTAGCGGTAATGTAACATATTTGTCTCCACCAAGTTTTGTACTTAAAAGTTTAAAGTTTATTAGAAATTTATGTAATTTTTCGAGTACCTGCCATTCATTAGCTGTGATTTGAAAATCATTTAATTCGGTGACAGAACTGCACAATATGTCAATGCCCGCTCTCACTTTTAAACCAAATCCAATCATATCATGTGTGGAATTCCATCTCGTTGGACAGTCAAGAATGGCATTTAGATTTGATGGCACGCCAGCTGCTTCACAAGCAGACTGAAACTTCTTCTTCACTATCTCACTTCTTTTTATTTTACTGGAAATACTGCGTAACTTTGTTACAGATGTACGCGAGTCAGCAATATTTGGTGCAGATTCTTCATCTTCCTCATCCTCAGTTTCGTCTGCATAGTCTTCGTACTGCTGATCTTGCGCGTTAGTGTCAGACTCACAGTGTAATGCTAAGGTCTTTAATAAATCTTGTACACCAAGGTTTAAAATGTGAGCAAAGCACCGGAAATGTTGATTGTCTGAATCAAAGTGTGGCGGCAGCTGTTTGCCCAGTTCATACATAAATTTGGTATTTGCAGTTGCGTTGTCGACCGTGATACCTTGTATTTTATCAATTATGCCATATACCAATAAACATTCATGGAAAATCGTTGCAATATCTTCCCCAGTATGTCGACCGCGTGATGGTATAAAATCAAGAACTACAGATTGATACTTCCATTCGTTGTCTATATAATGAATAGTAACCCCGTAGTAACTCCTACCAGCAATTGACGTCCACCCATCAATGGTAAAAGACATTTTAGATGATAATTGTTGAAGTCGTTCCTTGAGATTCAATTGGAGCTCTTCAAATCGCTCTTTGACTTTCCTTCTAAGTGTAGACCTTTTAGGAAACACCATATTAGGGCAAATACGTCGAAAATATACTTGTGTAGCTTCGTCATCGAAAAATGAGAAGGGAAGATATTTTTTCACCACCCAATCAACTGTAGCTGTCGTGATGTTGTCACTGCTGTTTTCCGACTGAAACAAAACAATAAATCTTGTGTTATTATTTAAAACATACTAGGTTTGAGCGTATAAGAGGAGGAGGTTTGTTGTTGTTAAATCGAGAAAATCGTTAAATTGATATTTGTTATATTAAGGTTGCACTGTACTGTAATTTACCAAAATAAAGTACTTAGTTGTTACTGGCCGATTAAATGAAAATATGGGTGTTTATAAAAAATATTTAAGACGATAATTACATACTTAATATGTCGCACCCCTAGATGAAAACTGTGAAAACACCACTAACTCAAAAATACTTACGTAAGTTAATGGCGTTTTTGAAAGTATCGCATGAATAGCTACGCGGAGTTAAAATTCTTTTAACTGTTAAAAAAATATTCTTACCTGTCCACTTCTTCCAGCGGTTACTAAAAAGCTTGTGATATCTCCACTTAATTTTGGTTTAACAGGAAGAAATATTTCTGATTCCTTTTTGTGGAAAGATATTAGATGTTTCCTTAAGCCTGAAGTGTTTCTGTTTTTCATTTTTATTTCAATCTTTTTATGTTGGCACAATTTACAGAAGGCAGTTTGGGATGCATGAATTATTTCGAAAAACTCCTCAAATTTGCTTTTGGGTCTTTTAGATCTGTGACTCAAACTCTCGTTACTCGGACTAGAATAATTTGAATCTTCGTCACTCATATTAAATTGTACACGTGATACGTTTTTAGAAAACAACGAGAATTAGTAAAAACAATTATTAAGTTAGACTCGAAGCACAGCTCAATTGGAAATGATTGGAATTAAAATAATTCCTTTATTTATAGTACGTTTCCTTGCTTTCTACCGCGCCGCCTCGCTACGTGCCGGCTCTATGAAAAGGATGCCGCCGCAAATCAAACAATGCCGCGTGCGGCGTACAAACACACACTAAATATAACCTACTTGTACAGACGCGACGCGTGAATAAAATAGAATTAGTGCCAATCACTATTCTTTACATATAAGTGAATGTTTTGGCGTACATCTATACTAATATTATAAAGCTGAAGAGTTCGTTTGTATGTTTGATGACAGAAGTTTTAAAATAAATAAATAAGTCCTGAACGTCACTATACCTCCAAAGTTACTATTCCTCGTGGACGAAGTCGCGGGCACAGCTAGTAAATACTTACTCTCATCATCTCTCTCAGAGATATTCGGGCTGGTAAGTAATACAAAACTCTTATCGCAGGCTTTTTATTTTATTAGTAGGTAAGTACCTACGCTTTTTATATTATTTTATTAGTTTCGTAGAATTTTTTTACACGTTTCAAGGATATTTAAAAGTGGCTACAATATTTATTAAACGGGTGATATTTGAACACTTTTTTGCTATTTTTTCTTGTAAAAACTTAAGAAATATAATGACTAAATGTACAACAATAGTACCTAAGTAATTAGTTTAAAACCATATAAGTAATCAATATTATAATATATACTTACTATAATGAATTAATATGACATCTACTACCTATCCTTACAATTTTATCCTAATCATAATACTACTTGCGTGATCAGTATAATGTATTCATTTTCATTCTAAGCACTCTGAAACTTATTTATTCTTTGGAACACCTGTAGGTACTCTACTAGGAAATTATTTTGCATGAGTATACCTACGCCCTATGGCGGCAATCAAATAGTGTCAAATGTTATGATTTCGGCGTGGCGGCAACGATTGTTTTAGATTTCAAAAGAAGCCGCCGGCGCGTGTATCATAACCATGTACTTCCGAAAAGCGGCAAATTTCTTTGAGAAGTAAGTACAAAACCTTTGACGCCGCATTATCAAAGTGCCGATGGTTAAAACATAACTATGCATGCACTCAGTTTGATTTTAATAGATATTTTTTTATTCGCTATGTTTATGGTATTAGTCGTAATGCGCATAGGTCCAGTTTTTCATATTCTTTGATACAGTTTTTTGCGTCTCATAGAATTCCTAAGCGTACCTACCTATACACCGAACTGTTGCACCTAACTACTCAGTGAAATAGCGCTAAGTCCTAGCTGCAAGACGCAAGAGTCTTGCAGGCTATGTCTTGTTCTTGCTCAAGTCTTGCACGGTCAGTCTTGGTCTTGGTCTTGCTAAAAATACGCGGTCTTGTTCTTGGTCTTGGTCTTGCAAAAACGCAAGAACAAGACCAAGACTGCAAGACCAAGACTGAATTTGGGCAACACTAAGTGGGACACTACAGGCTCATAATAAAAATAAAATAAATGTACATTACTAATTGCTATACTAGAAAATAATATCTAATTATGTACCTAACGAAATGAGCAAAATTATCTCGGATTAAAAATCAGAGTAGAATAGCAGCACTAAGTCTCTTTTACAAAAAAATTTGTAACTAACAACTTCGATAACTCTAAATTGATTAATGAGTCGTGACAATTCAAAATAGGCAATTTCAAATGTGTCGATGAGCATAAGTAAATATAAAAATATGTATCGGACTGTCTATGTCATGTGCGTCTGACATAGACAGTCCGATACAAATAACACTACCTGCCGCCACGAGTGTTATTTGTATTGGACTGTCTATGTCAGACGCACATGACATAGACAGTCCGATACAAATAACACTACCTGCCGCCACCGAGACAGAGCGAACTGACAGAGCGCAGCAGCCGATTCTCCCACCCGTCTCGCCGCGCGCATACCTCAGGGAGTGCACAGCACTAATGGTCACACTATAGCATGTATTTTGTTCAATTTTTCATTCGCATCCCAACCCAATAGCCATAAGGCTATTTGATCAGGATCCGAATGAAAGATTGTATCACAGGCAGGTCATATCTATCAGGTATGACCTGCAGAATATGGAGCTATTAATACCAGCATATGTTGTGATGTGAAAGAGATAAAAAAATGCATAAACTTTAACTTTAATACACAGATGGAAAGGAATCCGCCATTCTCTAATCTGTATGAATGCTACCTTAACGAAGCTTTAGGCTGCTAACAGGTCTTATGTAAGGTAGGGGAAAAACAGTGCCTATTTGGAGTAAAAGGAAGTGTTACGAAATCCAATAGCTTGTAGATTATTAGTGTAGATTGCACTGCACAGAAAGAACGACTTCTTGAGCACGGTTGAGTCCAAAGTACAACATTCTGGCAAACAAGATAGTACAAATAGCCAAGTTAGAGTTTTAACCATATTGTGCTGTATTTCAATGTGGTTAAAGTTGAATTCTTACTGGACTCGCCTCTAGGGCCTGGCATGCTGTTAAACTTGTGTCTTGTCCATGTGTGTTACGAAATCAATTTCATGGTTTGTTTTATTTTCTATTTTGAAATCTTCAGCTGTGGCAACAAATAATGTCATTAACTATGAATCTAACAACAAGTAATAATCTAATGAACATTTATCGAAGATTAGAAAAAAAACATAGTCGAAGAATAGCTAAATAGAGACTGATTATCAAACTAATATTATAAATGTGAAAGTTTGGATGTTTGTTTATTTATCACATCGTAACGGCTTAACCGATTTCGATGAAATTTAGTTTGTACGTAGATTATAACCTAGATTAACACATATGCTACTTTTTATCCTATAAATCAGGTCCCATGGGATAAAAAAGGGGTGTCAAGTCAAGGCGCAACAGCGAGTTTAGCTTAATCTCTAGCTTACCTACACATTTAGGCGGTTGACACACTGCCACGCACCACGCTCCATGTTGCGTGTCGACGCACCTACGCGCGTACTTGCGGGAGTGCAGATCTGCATCATCGTGCGGGTTTTTTACGCACTAACGCGCGTAGTTGCGTTTTGTGGATTCACGGCGGCTCTGACTAATTTCTTCGCTCTTTCTCGAAGCTGTTCGCTAGTGCAGTTCCAAAATAGCGCACGGCACTGCGGGACTCGGTGTGCCGTACCTTGCGTCTCGCCCCGCACCTACGCGCGGGGGTGCATGTTTCTCCGCGCTTGAGCGCGTGATCTGCATGAACGCGCGTGGATGCATTTTCTGTGTGTTGGCCTGTGCGTGTGTTCTATACAAACGGAGAGACAAGCAACGTTAAAACACGCATTCACGCAACACGCAGCGTGGCAGTGTGTTGAGCGCCTTAGTAGTGTAACGCGTACGATGTCGCGGACAACAACTAGTGTATAATAGTCTTCTTTTATTTTCTGATATCGCAGGTGACAGCAAATAGAAACTCAGTTAACCCTCTGTCTGACTACAGATGACCACAGCCGTATCCAAAATAATATTCTACTAACATTAAACTATTTTAGTACAACTACAACGTCATTTTTCTCCTAATTTCGGTACGTAGTTATTATTTCCGTTAATTTGTTGATTCATTTTTCCTAGGTAGGTATCCTGGTAGGTAGAGGTAGTCATATTGGTAAATCTACACTTTTCGTAGTAGGTTCTATCATAAATATGTGTTTTACCGCTGATGTAACGAATCGAAGTAGGTAAGTATCTGTCCATAGACAGATACTTACTTACTTCGATTAGGTACACACGGCTACACATTCAGCTATATATTTCCAGTATAAGCTGACCTCCCATTCTACGAAAAGCCTACACAATGCGAGGTCAGCTTATACTGGAAATTTATAGCTTGGTGTGTAGCCGTGTGTACATATACCTATTCAGCGTAAGTAAGAGAAGAGATTATTTGATAAAATAAATTATATCCATCATGATTATGTCAAAATACACGCGGAAATCCGGATCTTATCATTAGAAAGTACCGAGAAACGTTTACTAGGCTTATACATACATACAAACAAACAAAAGATTGATTAGACATCATAATTTACAAGTAACTTTTTAAGAAAAATATAACACACTTAATCAAACTCCTGAAACTTTGATGAAATTTCTATGGGATCAATCTGAAAGTAGGTATATCTCTCTAAATAAAAAAAAGAATTTTCCAAATCGGTTAATAAATGACGAAGTTCTGAGGTAACAAATATTAATCATGCGTCCCTATAAAATTTGAGGGTTACCCTCGCTTTTTTTGGGATCCCAACAGCAGATCCCGACTTGATGCCAATGGAACCACCTGGGAAGTATACCTACCTACCCTTTTAAACATAAAAATAATTTCTCCTAATCGCGTGTGTTATGTATGTGCACAGATTACTCATCTGTGAACATACATAAAAACACGAGTGTGTTTTAGACCACACGACTGAAGTAAAATTTCTTTTTCAAAATAATAATTTATAAAATACCTAGTTCAAGAACGAAATGAAATTACGAAAAATAATCAAACGGACTACTGACTGAGATATATATATATATATATATATATATATTTCATGCGCTGGCTATGAGAAAGAGAGAAAGAAAATGTGCGCGCGCACCTATCTCTCTTGCTCCTACTGTAATATACGAAACGTAACTCTCTCTCTTTCTATTTTCACTAACTTATATCTCCCTCTCAAATTCCGTTCGCACTTTTCGTAACGCATTCACCAGCTTACTCCCCAAGTCAAGCGTGCGTAAAGAAGTTTTACTTCAACAAAAGGGTTTGATGAGAAGAACCTTCTCCTTTTTTTGAAGTCTGTTAAAAATCAAAATAAGTACCTACAGAATAAATATCAAAAATAGATATTTAATTCAACACATACAATGCAAACTTTCAAAAAACCGAAACGTGGTTTAAAATGCAAAGTCAGTTTCGAAATGATTTTGTAATAGTTAGCAAAGGCTAACACAACAAAATACATTTGGCCCGAAGGCGTGCCCGCATACAACGATTTCATTGGTCGATCAGTTTGGATCAACATGGCTTGTGGTTGTTTATACAAGTCTGCTGACGTCAGTATTTTTTATACTTGCATTTATAATGAGTTTAGGATCGGAGAAACTGTTTATGCCATGTTGTTTACCAGCTGTGTAGTTTTGAATATGGTTGGGCCACGGGGCATAGGTACATATGTATTTTGTTATAACTTC
Source organism: Philereme vetulata (assembly GCA_918857605.2). NCBI lineage: Eukaryota > Metazoa > Arthropoda > Insecta > Lepidoptera > Geometridae > Philereme > Philereme vetulata. The sequence continues at coordinate 7,012,062 of OU975439.1, read as the reverse complement.
CGTGTGATCAACGATCACAAATTACTTGGGTACTTATGACTTATTCATTTTGTTTGCTTTATAGAGAAATTTTTTAATACATTATTATCTTATCGGATTAAATAGTATCTTTAAGTAATTAGGTACAGAGATTTCGCTAATGAACGTAGTGTTCGTTCCTCTACTTTACTAATCTTACAGTTGTTATTCTTTGATATCCTTTTAAATAGGTATTCACTAGGTTAATGACTTTTAGATTTAGGTTCATTACTTACTAGTTGACCCGCCGAAGTTCGTACCGCCTTGACATACATATAACGCGGGCTGTCAATATACGTCACTCTGGTAGAATTGTCAATTGTTGTCCCCGGCCATCATTTTACAACCATACTTAACCATAGACAAAGTTACGTTTAGCTGTCATTTGCGTTTTGTTATTCCATGTCACATGCGTTTTTGTTATACCACGTTTTATAGTGAATTGTATTCTCTTTGACGTTTTATGTCCATCTCGTGGTTCTAAGAACGTGATAAAAAGTATCCTATTTCCTTCTCCTGGTTCTAAGCTACCTCAGCCGTTCTTGAGTTATAAATAGTGTAACTAACACGACTTTCTTTTATATATATAAATATATATAGATTAAAGTACTTACGAAATACCAAATTATTTAATGCAGAAAAATATGAAAAGATAACTCAACTATGTTTCTGTTACCTTTAGCTAGAATTAATATAAACTAATATTATAAATTCGAAAGTAACTGCCTCTCTTGTCTCTCTGTCTGTCTGTTTGTTACGTTTGCACAACTAAACCGCTGGACCGATTTCGATGAAATTTCGTATACCTACATAAAGATTATGACCGGGATGGGGACGTTTGTTAATGATTTTATTGACAAACCACGCGTGCGAAGCCGCGGGCTGGTCAGCTATAATTATATAAATAAGTATATTAGTTCATAGCAAGTATACTTGTGTTTTGAGTAGGGATTAAGGTCTGCATTCTGTACCCTAAGTACTGAGAAGCATAGTGACTTGTTGTGAATGATTCGAGACCAATAGCGGCTTGTTATTTTATCACGTTGACCCGGACAGACTTGTAAGGTTAACACGGGTGATAATATACCGCTTATAAACGTCTGGAAATGTACTTACAGTTACATATTCTAGACGCCTCTAGATTCTTGGAATAGGTAAATAAGCAAAACAAATGACGCCAGTCGATAATTGATATACGTTTTTTGTTAAAAATTACTTCTTCAAAACAAGCGTTTATAAAATTCATAATTGGAACTGCAAGCAGAATCAAATGAGCTGAAACACTAGTAGCCTACTATAATCCATTCAGAAATTCCGTTGTCTAGCATCCGTCTTCATCATTAGACCTCGTCCATGGTATCATATTATTGTCACCGAAGTTACATATGTATTCCAAATTTCAGGTCAATCGGTTGAGGGGAACGGGTTTAAAATTCAGTTGCAAGATTCCACCCGGACAAACATACATACATTGCAAGTTACTATAAAGCTTGTAAAAAATTAGAGCGACTTGCTCAAGTGCTTAAATATGATTAAGATAGTTGTCAAATCTCTTAATTATATTCGATCGATGGGGATCGATGTTCAAGCCAGGCTAAATCTTGAAAACATACGATTATGATTTAAAAAAGGTGGAACAACTCTGAAATCCAATTTTTGAAGTAAGACTTCTTTACGCACGTTTGACTTGGGGAGTAAGCTGGTGAAAACGAAAAGTGCGAACGTAAGTTGAGAGGGAGATATAAGTTAGTTTTTTTTTATTGATGATAGCCAAGCGCTTGACCTCTACCTCACCTGATGGTAAGTAAAGGTGCGATCGAAGATGGAGCACGCTGGCCTAGAAAGAACCTATTCACTCTGGACTTGAAAACTCCAAGATTATACTGGTTTGGAAAAACATACGCCGGAAGTGAGTTCCACTCCTCACTTGTGCTAACAAGAAAAGTTGAAGTAAATCGTTTGGTGCGGCAAGGTGGTATGAAGATATAAAGAGAGAGATGTTTCGTATATTTTTAAACGTTAATGTGCGAGTGCGAGAGTATGAACATAGACTGATCGAACTACAGACAATTTTGTAATTGAACAATATTATAAATTAATATTTTGAAGAAGGAGTTTTACTTCAGTCATGTGGTCTAAAGCACACTCGTTTATTTTGCGGTTTTCACCTCTTACCGGAAAAATAACAAGGTTTTTAAAAATCTTGGAATTGATTACTTTGTAGTAAAGTCACATCGCCTCGGCATCAAACCAAGCCCCTGGGTAGACCGGTTGGGTGAGTTGAGAGTCGTAAGAAAGTCAATGATTACAGTTCCCGTTGGTTCCTGTTTACTACTGAATTATACTTTTTGGGAATTTGTTTAGTCCCACTTCGTATTAAGACATCATAAAGTTACACAAACAAACGAATATCGTATTTTTACTAACATACCTACTACTCAACTTACTCGATAATACCATTAATACTGAGAAACGTAATTTAACATAACAAAAATAACTTTTTACAATGATTTGCGGGAAAAATATTAGTCTACTGATCCTTTTATAAATAAAGAAATAAAACAGAAGTCTTGGAAATCAAATTTCCAACAAATTAATGAATAACTATGAAAGTATCAACATCCCCTGGTAAATAAATAAATATAAATATATTGCTGGACATTTCACACAGCGCTATCTAGCCCCAAACTAATCAGAGCTTATGGGACTATAGGAACCAGATAAATAGAATACTTGTATACTTTTTTTTTGTAAATTTGTACTTATAATATATAGAAAAACCACCAGACTCGGAACAAATATCTTTAGATCATGCAAATATTTGTTCCGCGGCGGGAATCGAACTCACTAACTACCTCCTGCGTCTCAGCCGGCTGTTCGCCCACTGCGCCACGCAGGTCGTCTAGTATTAAAGCTCGATCGACAAAATGTAAAACATTACCTACTTCTTTTACACCTATTCCATTTGCAGTTTTTTTCTAAAAATATCTCTTCGTTCCAGGATCGATGCGTTCCCGTCGCATTAGCCAGTTCGCACCACTCCTGATCGCGTTGGTGGGGCTGCCCGCGAGAGGCAAGAGCCAGCTCGCTCATCGCCTGTCCAGGCATCTCAACTGGAACGGGGAGCGAACCAAAGGTAACTTTATTCATTTATTTTATTTATTTAACAAAATCCACAGCCCTTATTATATTAGCATGATTATGTGTCCGCAAAACTAAAAAAGTAGTCGAGGGATTGACTTGCAATTTTTACTCAACGTTGCATTCCAATTGATTCGCTCACAGGTAAAAAACAAAATCAAAAATCTTTTATTGTTCTTACAAGAGTACATTTATAACTAGGGTTAGCAGAGTCCCCTCTAGACGGTGGATCATATCTTGTTTAAAAATAAGTATAATATTATATACTAATTAATTTCATCATAAGTATACATATTTACTTCATCATATATGATTACATCATCATATTTTTATTATATAGAATATACATATGTGTAAATGTATCCTCTAAACTACACCACACTCCGTATCTTTGTAAATTTCACTCCATCCAAAGGTTGGTTCCAGCGGTTTATCGCCTTCAGCGATAAGGCCGCCCATTGTATTGCCTTATTTATTCTGACCTAGTACTTATTTTTGTATTATTTCTGTTTGTGTGGTAATTCAATAAAGAGTTATCTATCTAATTAATAAATATGTATTTTTATAAGTGAAGATACGCGTAAGTGTAAATAGTTTGTAAAGATTATTTTGTAAAGGGGTTTTATATATAAGTGAAGGTAACATTTTACATAAATATAATTTGCATGAAGTACAGTTTTTGATTCGATATGATTGTCAATGAAATGATGACACGTGACGGGTCTCCAAGCACGGAAACGGGAAATTACGTGCGAAGCTGCGGGCGAATCAGATAGTTACAGATATAATACTAGGTATAAGGCCTCGGGTTCGCTAGGACTATGACTCGGACGGTCAACCGTACGTCGTCTGTTCCATTGCATATTATGAGCCCCCTGCTAAACATTTAATTTCATAATCCAGCGTTTTCTGGAAAATACTAAATTATTGTATGAAACGCGCACTGAATTTTTAATGAACTGTCGAATCGACTCAAATTCGGACAAGACGGAGACCGATGCTAGTCGTATTTGCCTTCTTCCACTTTCTACTTTCATATCTATTATTAAATTTAATCAAAGCTAGAGTCTATATTTGTCCTAGGTATAAAAAACAGATTATATTTGTTAGAGGACTTTGAACAACCAATTAGGTTGTATACAGCACAATAGATTACGCTCGCGTGACTCTTATATAAATTACCAACACATGGGTAAATGCTTCTAATAGCAGACACTGTTATTTATCTCCGTGCAAGCCCTGACCTAGTTGAAGGCGATCTTGAGCTTGTCACTATGTACTAGACTATATAATGTTCAGATTACATACTTAAACATTTCAATCTTCATCAGAATCTTATCTTATCTTGGCCTAAAATGGTTGACATGCGGATAACCAGATGGCAAATAATTTATTTCATATTACAAAACTTATCGAAAAATAGCACCTGAAAAAATTATATCAATTCTAATAGTAAAATTGTATGAAATAAATGATAGAATTTAAGGGAAAACAACTATTTATACGATGCCCGTTTTTAGAGTTTTTGTCTGTCTGCCTCGAAAGTTTGTCTCGAATAAGCTCCGAAACGACTCAACGGATTAAAACAGAAATTTTAGCTTAAATGTTCGGTCAGAAAATTTGATAATAAATTTATTTTAATATCATAAAATAATCATAAACATAATATTTAATTTATAGGAATTGATAACAAAATTCTAAGTCAACATGAATTGAATAATGTTTGTGGAAGGAAAAAAACTGTTACCTACGTACAAAATATACCTACGTCTTCTTTTATAATCGAATAGGATATTGAAACAACGAGCTGGTCAGAGTTAGTTATATTTTAATTGTACGGTTCTGTGAGCCACTGACCAGGTTCTCACTCGCAATGAATCGTGTATTGATCTGGTAGCTGGTCACCTACTCGTATATAGTATTCATTGCAATTAGTGGATTTGAAAATCCAAATGACCTCCCTCTTCCCATTACGTCTGTTCTAAGCCCGCCAATTTGAACCACAGAGGTAAAAAATATATAAGAACTATGGTTCTTAAATATTCTTTTTGGGGGATATCTCTTTGGTTCTAACTCTTTTCATTGTTTCTAGTGTTCGAGTGCAGTGAGTACCGCCGCCGCCACATGGCCCTGTACGGCAGCCATGACATCTTCCGCGCGGACAATCTCCAGGGATCCGCTATCCGTCGGCAGAGTGCCAGAGAGGCTGTCCAGGGTGCTGTACTGTGGCTCAAGGAGGGCAATGGTGTCGCTGTAAGTCAACATTCTTTGATCTTTTCTCTTAATGTCTATGCTTACCTGGTCACTGATCTAACAAGAGTGCCGAAGAACGAAATATCGCGACAAGTTTAATACCTTTTTCACTTCAGTTCTGTGCTTCGAGCCGGATCAATTGAGCAGCGTCTTATACTTGTATTTATAGTCATATATCAACGGTCCTATCGAGTATGAGACGCTGTACTGTGGCTTATGGTATTAACCAATGGTGTTTGATAATAATTTCTGTGTCCATCATATCTGTGTCAGTGTTTTTGTTAAGAGAATATAATGTTCCCTTATGAACTTTTTACTTTTGTATCGGATTTAACGCGCCGGCGAACCCCGAGCGCAACTTCAATTCGGCCGCGTCAAAAACATCGCCCTGAATATCGCTATCCCTGTTTAGTGACGAAGTTTAGCCACGCAGAGCGACAGTGATAGCAATAGAACGATTCTAAATTTGATTAGATTTTGACCGTGTTCCGTAATACCAAAAATTATGACTGAAAACTTGTTGTATTTTTCTCATTGTGTTGTTATTCTGTAACTAGACGATATAATCTATGTTCCCATGACTAGGATACGTAAGATGTTGTTGTTTTTATTACGAAACAATTAGGTTGAATACAGGTCTTTTATGACGTAAAACCATGCAGAATGCGATACGCTTCTATTTCATTTTAGGTGATTTTGATCTAATATATGGTTGGGAACCTAGATAAATACTATTCAAATTAAAATAATACCTTAATAAGGTAGAAATATGCTCAAATTAGAAATGATCTTGGTAGTACGTGTTGTATGGGCGATTGTCCCTCCGGTGTCCCCTTAATACGCATTCGTAGCCCGTGAGCCATGTCGATATTGTCATTCAGATGTTATATATTCAGGTGTCTGACTGTTGACATTTATGACACCGCCATCATTACTTTTAGATTCCACGAATCAACTGTTTATAGATTAACTTATTTATGAATAACGGTAAAAACAAATTAGCACGACCAATGACTTGCTATCTATTTGTTTCAAACAAACAAGTGATTACGAATAACACCCCTATCACTTTACACATAATATTCAACGAATCTAAACATGATAGCAACGTTTCCACTGATGAACACGATAAAATATGCACTTATATCATGTTTACACCGTTCAATGCTAACATTCATTAAACTTGCTGACCTTTCTAGGAAACTAACACGCTATGCGACCTCTATCATAGGTTAAAATCAATTCTTCCTTTACAGATCTTCGATGGAACCAATATCACTCGTGAGCAGCGTAGAGAACTCAGCGAGTATTGCATCTCAGATATGGGCTTCAGGATCCTGTTCATCGAATGCGTCTGCGAAGACCAAGAGCTGCTCGAAAGAAACATAATTGAGATTCTTCACTACTCCGCCGATTACAAATCCATGAGCGAGGATGAAGCGGTGGACGATCTCCGTAAGAAGCTAGAGCATTACATGAGGCAGTATGAGCCTATTGATTCCGGTCTTGAGACTATCAGTTTTGTTCGTGTGGAGAATATGGGAGAGACAGTCACAGCGCATAAAGTCGCTGGACAGAAAGAGTCAGGGATACTGGGATACTTATCCGGGATGCGGGGAATGCCACAGACATTATACTTCACCCGGGTGAGTCTTATCTCTGATTGCTCTGAAACCTCATCTTATCTTAGTTAAACGTGTTTTTCCATTAGTTTATTACGAAAACCGGACATTTATGTAACACGTAGGCGTCTGTGTTGACATGTGCATTTGCAATTGATAGGAACAACAACATTATGCGATGACGATTTGTTGCATAATTGTTCAACAACTTATGAGTTCAACAGGATTAAAATACACCTACCCTATTATTACTCTAGGCACCTACCAACCATTATCATAAAGGTCCATAGGAATTTAATGTATTGAGATTATTTTATTTAGCGTCATAGATGACAGTCTAAAGTCTGAAAAACTTTGCCAAATGCTAAATGCGCCAAGAAACGTGTTTCTAAATCTAATGATAATGACGCAACCTTCGTTCGTTCTCATCTAAATTTCCGTTTGAATGTTTGTTTATTCATTATTTGGTCGTAAAAGGTTGTTTATATTTTCTCTGGAAACTTTCGTCATGAGTATTTAATTATAAACACATGTTATACTTAAAATTGAGAATGTAAATTAAGGCTCATGTCTTCGTGGTAAGTAATTTTCGCTGTTCTTAGAATTTAGCTCGGAATCACTACAGGAAATACTAAGAATAATAAGTACGTTGGTAATTTGACGAGCACTCCGCGGAAAACACTTGTTGGAAATGGAACTTGTGTATTTTTGTCGAATTTTAAAGTCGTTATTTAAAAAACGCCTTGTCTGACTTATCCTTTACAATATTATAACTATCTTTAAATGATTGTCTTTAACGTTCACGATTTTTTGGCGTCTATAATCTCCAATAGTACACACGGCTACACATCAAGCTATACATTTCCAGTATAAGCTGACCTCGCATTGTGTAGGCTTTTCGTAGAATGAGAGGTCAGCTTATACTGGAGATGTGTAGCTTGATGTGTAGCCGTTTGTACCTATCATTCGATTCGGATTTTCCTTTCAGTGTTTTCTATTTCGTTGTTTTCCTTGTGTTTCAAAGGAAAACCATGTCATCACTGTGTTTTCTAGCCGCTTATGTTATACTTAATGAAACCTAAGGTCATAAAGTTAAAGGCGGTTGAATGATTGATTAAAAATTCTTTATAGCACAAAATAATCATATCTGTGCATAGGCGAACTTAATTCTAGTAAACATTCTTTTCTGGATAACGTTTGGGTGGGTTGTTTTGAACAATAACTTCATAGCTCTATTGTTCGACAGCACGGCGAAAGCGAGTACAACGTCCTAGGCCGTATCGGCGGAGATGCATCTCTATCCCCTCGTGGCCAGCTGTATGGCAAGGCGTTATCTGAGCACATCAATGCCCTGGCTGTGAGGGAACCCTTCACGGTGTGGACCTCCGAGCTCCGGCGCACCAAGCAAACAGGGGCGGAGATCAGGGCGCCTAAGAGGGCTCTCCGGGCGCTGAACGAACTTGATGCTGTGAGTTATCTTGATTATCTTCCTGATTGATTTATCGTATACTTTGTTTACAAACAACATTGATTGTTTCTGCGATTTGTTTACAAACACAGGTAAGTACTTATAGTACTTTCATTACGTGTTTGTCATGTTTAAAGAGTTTTTCTACAATCGTTTCTGCATCTACTAAATGAACGTTTTGAATGATGTCCTGCTAATAATGGTTAGTAACGTCAAGTTACGCGTAAACTTTTCATCAAAGAAGGATTTTAATAGAAAGGTAATACAGGCTGGACCAAAAGTCCGTTAACATTTGAATCGGTTGCCGCGTCTAGCAGCGGCGGCGGAGGGGGGTGGAGGGGTTACGCATTGCAAGAGCGGCCAATGGGAATTTAGTACCATGGCGTCGTTCAGCAGTAGTCAACGTGCGTTTTGTGTACGCGAGTACTATCAAAACAACGACTCTTCGACCTTAGCTCAACGAAAGTTTTGCATTCATTACAAGATACGACACAAAAATCAAGCTCCATCAGGTGTGTTAATTAAAAAATGGGTGCTCAAGTTTGAGAAGACGGGTTCAACAATGGATTTACCTCGATCTGGCCGGCCTAGAATGTCGAGGGACCCCGAAAACGTGGAGCGAGTAAAATCGTCTGTTCGTGACCAACCTGGACTTTCAACTCGAAAACGGGCTGCTGTCCTTAACGTGCCAAGAACATCATTAAACCGCACTCTCAAGAAATATTTACGTCTACATCCCTATAAAATCCAAATGGTGCAGGAATTAAGGCCTCAGGACCATGCCACTAGGTTGCAGTTTGCAAACGAAATAGTAGAGCGGTTCACCAGCTTTACAAACATTTTTTTCAGCGACGAGGCACACTTCCACCTAAATGGGCATGTTAATAGACAAAACTGTCGTTATTGGAGTGACACTAATCCGAAATTAAAGCATCAAAAACCCCTGCATTCACCCAAAGTCACTGTATGGGCTGCTTTATCAGCAAGAGGCATTATTGGTTCTTACTTTTTTGAAGACTCAAGAGGACGTGCGGTTACGGTGAATTCCGAGCGGTATATCACCATGTTACAAAACTTTTTCGCTCTAGCGCTGCAGGATTTTGCTGGTTTTAATCAACGCTCATGGTTTCAGCAAGATGGAGCCACTTGTCATACATGTACCTAATGACTCGTTAAGGGCAGCTCGAGACATTTTTGGCCCAAAAGTGATATCGAAAAGAGGGGACATTAACTGGCCGCCTCGTAGCCCGGATCTATCCCCAATGGATTTTTTTCTTTGGGGATATCTTAAGGCTAAAGTTTACGACACCAACCCAATAACTCTTGACGAATTAAAGGATCGTATTCGCACAGAAATCCAAAACATCTCAACAGAAACATGTAAAGCTGTTATCGAAAATTTCCGCTCTAGATTGCAGCAATGCCAGAATAATGAAGGATTGCATATGGATGATGTGATTTTTAAGAAATAAATTCCCCTTTGTTTATTATCTAAAAGAATAAACAATTTTAATCTACTGTAATTAGTTTTTTTTATCATCATTTCAAATATAAACGGACTTTTGGTCCACCCTGTAGGTAAGGGTAAATTGGTCAATTTTATGTGTAAAACATCTATGGAAAAATCGTAGCCTAAGGCTGCTTTTCCACTAGAGATGTGCTATGCAGCTATGCTGCGAGGATGTAAAAGCTAAGCTATGAAACTATGTGACCGTTTCCACTGATACTAAGCTATGTAGCGGAGCGAGTAAGATGTGCAAACGCGGGTCTACTGAGCACTCTGCTCTACACATAGCTACCACTCGCGACCATCCATAGCACGCATCCGTTTCCACTGATACTAAGCTATGTAGTGGAGCGAGTAAGATGTGCAAACGCGGGTCTACTGAGCACTCTGCTCTACACATAGCTACCACTCGCGACCATCCATAGCACGCATCCGTTTCCACTGATACTAAGCTATGTAGCGGAGCGAGTAAGATGTGCAAACGCGGGCCTACTGAGCACTCTGCTCTACACATATGTAGCTACCACTCGCGACCATCCATAGCACGCATCCGTTTCCACTGATACTAAGCTATGTAGCGGCGCGAGTAAGATGTGCAAACGCGGGCCTACTGAGCACTCTGCTCTTCACATAGCTACCACTCGCGACCATCCATAGTACGCATCCGTTTCCACTGATACTAAGCTATGTAGCGGAGCGAGTAAGATGTGCAAACGCGGGCCTACTGAGCACTCTGCTCTACACATAGCTATTAGCTACCACTCGCGACCACAAGGGCGGATCCAGCTTTGGTTCCGGGGGGGGGTCACATAGTCGTGGTTAAGTTATAAGAAGTTATAATTTAATTTTTATAATCATAGATACAAGTAAAAGTAGGTATTTTATTATTGTATTTACATACTGTACTGAAAAATACCTATATTTGAATAACAAAATCAATTTTTCAAATCAAAATATTACATTAACTTAATTAAATATTGAATGTACTTACATAAAATCTATATTGTGACAAAAAATATATAAAAACATTATGTTTAACAATTTTAATTAGCGGTCCACCTAGGTCCTGGACCCAGCTCAGGGGGGGGGTCATGACCCCCATTACCCACCCCCTGGATCCGCCCTTGCGCGACCATTCATAGCACGCAGCCAAAGCACGCATCCTTCCATATAAAAAACATAGCTTAATTGAATCCGTTTCCACCAGTGCTATGCTATGTGGACCAATGAATATGATTGGTGGATATCAAGCGCAGCCATAGCAACGTAGCCATAGCACATCTCTGGTGGAAAAGCAGCCTTAGCCTTTTAGAAGTCTCTGAGAAGCGCAGTCGTTATTTCAACAGTGTAAATTATTGTGTCTGTGATGGATGATTAATAAATTTTCGTTCGATATTTAAAACTTTCCTAAATACTTAAATAGTTTATAATTAGGAAAAATTAACAACAGCCCTATCTAAGTAGATATGTACTTGAAAGATACACATCAAGCTATACTGTTCCAGTATAAGCTGACCTCGCATTGTGTAATTTCAAAGTGGAATTTCAAAGTTCCTCGCAACTCAGATGTAATTTCAAAGTGTTAAATTTACGTAATCGTCACTATAACCATCTTGAAAAATGTTAGATCGCACGATGTGGGTTTTTAGAATTTGTATGGAGGTTGTGAAAAACAGACATTGTTATGTAATTGTATAATGTGTGTAATACAATATATGTACATAATACAATATATAAAGTACCAAAAGGAACAAAAGGTAGGTGATTAAAAATACATCTCAAAAATTAGGGGCTGGACGTGACGGAAATAATATTTGCTATGATATAAAAAAAATGTATCGGATAATAGAAAGTAACTAATTAAAGGTTATCAAAGGATAGGTAGTTATCAAAAGTAACTGTCCACATGCTCCGAGTAGATTAGGTAGGTACTAAATATGATGCGTAGTAAAATAATCAGCTTTCGATAAAATGTATTATCACCGTTGTTACTCATTCTAACAATACTGTCTGTAAGACGGTGTTTATTCGATTCGTACACTCGGCTACACATCAAGCTATAATTTCCAGTATAAGCTGACCTCTCATTCTACGAAAAGCCAACACAATGCGAGGTCAACTTACAATGGAATTATAGCTTGATGTATAGCCGTGTGTACCTAAAATGTAATTAAAAAAATTGTTGTACCTTTTTTGTACCTATAGGTTATTAGTACGATGTAAAGTATCGATGTTCGTAAAGGTTATGTAAGTCTCAGGTTTTAAGTGATAAGACTTATTGTACCAATTAAAATAGACACGAGTTTTAAGGTTGAGCGCAAGCTGCACAAGATCGGTCGCTCAGGAAATTTAACACGATAAGTGCGAAACAGGGCTTGATACACCCTGTCCGTGTCTCGTCTTTATAGCGGTAAGAAAAAACGTCTCTGTCGTGGGAGGGTTACATCTGGTTCAGTGTAGGAAAGAGGTAACTATATATCTGAGATGTGCTATTGATTCCTAGTTCTATGGTATACCAACCTCAATGCCGGGTTTCTTAGACCTCGTGCCGCACACAAAAAAAACCGTACACTTTGTCTTAATTGGCGCCAAAACAAGGATTTTGGTCTCCTACGGGCGGTGGGGTTTAATATGCCTCGTGCCGCCACAATCTCTGTTTTAGAACAAGGTTTAAAACGACCCGTAACGCAGTAATGGAAAGTACAGATAAATCTGTGCCGCTTGGAACGTGTTAAAGGGAAGCCTGGAAGCCGATGTTTAGCAAGGGACTTCTTGACTAATGTCTATGAACACCATGAATTTTGTGGTTCATTCATTACGGAGCGCTTTTGTAGCAAGGTCTTCTGTACTTACTATGACGAGACACTACAACGAAAACGAAACAGAGAATCCCGTAGTATTTTTCCACTATGATTTGCCTTTGCCAATAAACTGATCCAGCATTCTAATTTTATTGCTCGATTTACACGTGACTCCACACGTAATATCCTATCTGTTGACATTGAATATATGCAAAAACGAAAATATATCAGTGTTCATTCACACTAAATGATGTTTATATTACAGAATTTACGTGTTGGCTCTGTGCAGATAACTAGCACGTGGATAGAAAGAAAGAAAGAAAATATATTTATTCGCCTTACAAAAGAACCTTATGAATATGATCTCATACAATAAAAAACTAAACATATTTACATTAATTTTAAAATAAAACCTTATCATAGGCACGTGTTTTATTAAATTATAATTAAACAACTGTGTGACGGCGAAAAGGCCTGCAGCTCAGCATATGCTTCTGCATGTTACCATGCTGGCGCGCGTCTTCTGCTGAGGCCAGTGTTGACTTCACGGACGGCCTGATTATCATCTAATAACAGAACCTGACTATTAGCAGTAGGTACTATTTACTAAAAGAAACATTAATTATATATACTACTACCCTAACCAACTACACTAGAAACATCCACAATAGCAATATATGCACACTAAAGGAAACACAAAACATAACTGACCAATAAAAAGCAAAGTGATGCAAAGATAAGAGTAAAGAGTGAGCAAGAAGGATAGCCATGGATAGCCATGCATTCTAACACAGATCAGAACAAATCGGTTCGACTAATGTAACTATCGCGAAATAGTTACATTAGTCAGTTAGTTTAAATTTTAATTTAATTTAATTTGTAGAAAAACCAACAACTAATAAAATTTATACTTCTAACAGATTAGTATTTTTCAAACTTTCGCGATCACTGTACATAATTATTGATTAAAACGGGTATTTATCGCGTATGTACCTTTTTTATTTGTTATCCCGACGTTTCGGCTGTGTTGCAACAGTCATGGTCTCGGGCTGACTGGAGTACTTGGAGCTACCGTCGGGAAGTGCGGGTAGCTGCAGCATCTACCCTCACTTGGTCTCCAGAATTAGAAATGTCCTCGTTCATATTACGACACACTAAACTAACCGTATCTACGCACTGAGTCGACCGATTACGACGCGCACACCTAGCAATCTCCGGGTTCTAACAGATTGTTTACCAGTTAGCTATACTACCAGATAGATATGACAGCTATCTTTAACTAGCTGAAATATGATTAAAAGTTTACTTGGTTTCTGAGTCATTAGACGCTGCATAATAAGTACGGAACCGTCGGTCGCATCGATGCGCGACGTACCGTCTCTGTCGTGTTCTTGTCTCTATTTTTAGCACCTCCTGTCTATTTTGTAGCTTTAAAATGAAAATTTGTACCAATTTTAACACGTAAATACGTATTTAGGTAACAAAATAAGTAGGTACAGTGGGTAATACGCGTGTGTTCAATTACCTATACGTAAAACTTGATCTGTCGTAAAATTTCAATTGTGGTCTGACAACAAAGAGAATGATTAAAATATTATTTTATTTATCAAGTCGATAACCAACTAATCCTTCTCATAAATGCGAAAGTTTGTGTAAGTAGAATATGAATATTTGGCTAGACTATTTGGATAAAACATCCAAGATAGTTTGTACACAGCCTGGTGGCAAGGAACAATTTTTATACAGGCCTATTATCACTCGAGTCAAAATCTCATAAAACATCCAATACAATTAAATTAGTAACAAAGTTTGTCATTTTAAATTGAATGTTCTTTGCACGTAACTGAATAATATACAATTCTTGTCAACCAAATATCATCAATGATCGTGTTAATCATTAAGTGTATGGTTTACACGTCTATCGAAGCTAATAGGTACTCTATGCAATATAACCATGTACAGAATTGATAAAACACCAGAAGACCCATTCCGCTGTGATTGGAAGCCGTGCGCTGTGTCCATAAAACGAAACCCGCGTCCCGCGCCCACCTCACCCCCACCCGCGTAATGTTGCTAGCTTAGTCATCATTAGGTATATACCTGGGTAAATGTTTTTGGTAAGAGACAACTAATGTAACTATGCACTATTTTATTTATCAAATATCAAGGTTTGCAAAACGATCCCTAAACGTATTTAGCGTATAAACATGTTTGTATTTGTATAATTCGAGAACTCCTTAAATCATATTTAGCCCCTAAATACGTCTAGGAATCGTTGCGCAAATCGCCTTAACATATTTTTTTTGTGAGTTTTGCTAGATCTTGGTGCGGGGTGAACCAATAGTATAATTTAAGGCTACAACTAATAATTTTTTTTAATATCAGAATTCTAGAGTATGGTAAATAATAACTCTGAGATTTGGCAACACCAGCAAAATGGAGGTTCATTATTTACGACAATTACAAACCGAACAATTTATACAATAAACAAATCATCTGAATGAGCTGCTTACGTATGAAATGTGATCCCAACTTGTTTGTTTTTAAGCCCAACTGAATTTTTACACGTCGGGACGACACAAGAAGGCTTAATCCAATTAAATTGATGAATTGAACACTGTAAAACACGTCACGCGTGACGACGCTCACAGACTGACTAATAGCGGCGTACTCTACTTGTAGTAGATGTTGACGTTTCAGTATTAGGCGCATTCACTTGTTCACACTTGTTTTATATATTCTGTGCCATGTACCAAAATATGACAAGTTTATAGCGTTACCATGAAAGTAATAAGTACTACATACAACAGGAATGAGCTGTTGTCGCAAAATTGAAGCCGAAAGAGAGCTCAGTAACTGTACCTCTTATCCCTCTCTGGCGATGGTGACCATATTGAAATATGATTTAAGGACAATAATTATAAAAAATGATTTGCGATCTGACGTCACCAGATCATTGCTTCAGATGGATTTTAATCGAAGATGCTAATGATAAACTTGCCCTTTGCGGCACTATACATTTCCTGATTTTGCTTGCTTTTCACACTCGCGTCATATAGGTAGGTACTTACCTACTGGTCGGTGTGGGACACGAAATGCAGCTGGACTGAGATAAAATTACGATAAGCTACCTATTAGATTAGAAAATTCTTTATTGCACTAATAAAATAATACAAAGGCGAACTTAATGCTAATTAGCATTTTCTTCCAGCTAACCTTTGTGTAGTGTGGAGAAAGTGGTAGTGCCAGAAAATGGAAATTTAATCAAACTTTAGCTTAGAAATAAACTTATACAAATTCAAAATAATAACCTATTGTGGTATATTTAATTAATTAGGTAAGAAAAAAACAGTTAAGTTTACATTTAAGTTTAATTCTAAATCAGACATTGCTAAATAAAACAATCTTGTGAAGTTTCTGCCGCAAACCCTGCTTATTCCTTATATATTTCATAGATTCTAATTTTGCATTATGTGTTAAACGTAAATTGATATATGAATTCGCTAACGCCTTCACCAATTGAATATCATTTGGATCTTCAAATATAGATTGAGGAGGATGTGGTGAATCTAACAATATATGTAGTTTGCTATAAAATTCTTGGATCTTATTTTAATGGAATATTTATCCATATTTCCCTAACATTAGAAACTTTAGGAAATCTGAAATAGAAACAAAGTTATTTTAATAGAGAAAGGAATAAAAAATGCATAGGTATTAAAATTATTTATTCTTGAACTAGGATTGGATAGTCATGCATGGTCACCGTAATTCTTTACTAACAAATTATGTTTAAAACTATTACCTGTGAAAAGATAAACCACAATCAGGATAATACTCGCTTCCGCAAGCCTGCACGACATAAATTCTCCCCATTTTAACTAAAATTCTTCAAAAATATCACAAAAAACACTCCGCCATTAAGTCCGAGTCGGCGATTTCACTTGGGGCATGGAAGTAATACAGTGTTGCCAACGAAGTATCAACCTCCCCACCAGAATCGACCTCTAAAACCACCATAAATCTACTAATAAAAATCGCACCATTTAAAAAATCGCTAAATTTTCCACTAACGTTATTTTTGGCAGATTTGTGGTCATACAAATCTGCCATAAATAAGGAAGCAATGTTTTTAAGATAGATTCGACACATTTTTTTCATTAATTCCACATTTTCCAGCAGCCTATTTTTTATTTCTTCAATAAAACTCACTATAAATTGCATGCACCGAGTTCGCATTATTTCGTTTTCTTCCGTTGGTAATTCCTTTTCTTGCATTTCGAGTAGGTATTTGTTTTACAAATCGGTATCACAGATAGCATTTTGGATCCAAAAAGTCGCGGATAAGCTTCTTCTACATCCCATGCGTTTTAAAATCTCCATAATGACTCCGTAAAATCATTCCACAAAACATTTCGGTACTTGACCAGCAGTACTTTCAATTACTTGAAGCCAATCTTGTGGGTCCTGAAGCCAAAAATCCCGAAACTGTTGCGTATACTGTGGTTTTGGCATAGTTATCAATGAGGAAACACGAAACAAAACCATCAACACACGGAGCGCGAACGAAAATTGAGACTTGAGAGGGAAATGGGACACGGGGAATCCCCGATAACAATTTATTGTCATTATTTTAAACAGTTTCTGGCCTTGATGCACGTCCTTTTGGCCGTTTTACTCACTAAATGAAACAGTGCTGCCTGCACGATGAAATTAAACTTCTAAAACGATACGAGTGGACCTTATAATCGTTGATCCAATGTTCATGAAAAAAAATACCAAATTCTTAAATTCCACTAGCTACTAAAACCTATATTTGTCCGCTAATAGGTAAGTCAAAACCACCAGATTTAGTGGAAAATCCACTAAGTTGGCAACACTGAAGTAATAAGTACTATGTTAGAACGGGACACAGCGTTCAGTGGTTGCCCTCTCACTCGGCTTCATTTTTATTTTGTGCGCAACAAGACTCTTACGACCTTTGCATAAGGTTTTATTTTCTTTATTTTAGCTGCAAGATGCACAAATAGAGCTCATTCCTGTTGTACGTAGTACATAATATTTCCATGAGCGTTACTCACGTAAAATTATGTGACAATGACACTGTTCATACAATGCACAGTTTTGTTTTTTATTGAATCATTTAATTTATTATCATGCTCTATCTGGCAACTGCTGGTGGTGGCTACAATAAAGGCCTTGAAATTTATCAAAGTGGATGTTTGAAAACTATCCTTTTGGTTTTAATTAAATAATGAATTTGCATCCAATATGAATGATTTAATTGGCACCTGGTGACAAGATGCACCATTAGTTGAAGTAGGTGAAGGGTGTAACGTAACAGCTATAGTGCCTAAGACAGGGTTTTAGATTGACTGGCCAAAAGTTATAAAGAAATATCACAGTAAACAGCTATTCCGGCTGCTACGAATACATCGCCCATAAGAATACACTAGGGGTTCGTCCCGAACTGAGATCTCGCGACTCTCCCATAAAAACAAAAATATATTATTTGTACTTAACCTTTGACGATCAAAATAGTGCCACGAAATGCATAACCAAATTACTTGACCTACAGTTTTCTTCAAATTACAGATAACAGGAGTTCATGTTAATTGGATACTCTTTTTTGGAGTAGATATTGCAGTTATTTTGGATTTCAGACATTTCCCTATATTTATGTCACTAAAGCTAAACGCATACCAAATTTCAGTACTGTGGGACCACTGGTGTACCCTGTGAATTTTGTCAAAGTTCAGTTTTTATTATGGCTAATAGCTTGAAAACTACAAGGTTTAAACTAAAACTAAAAACGCGGTCAAAATGTACTCACAAAGACCTTTTAAAAGACGTGCCATTTGACCGGATAGTCCCATTTTGGTTTTATTACCCCTCTTGAAACCCCAATATCTCAAGAACCCCCCAACATTTTTAGCTCATTTAGTCACACCAAAATTGTGCCATCACCTATATACCAAATTATCACGATGATCGGATAAACGCTTCAAAAGTTATCCTCGGACAAACAAACATACATACATTATACAACACCGATTGGCAAATCGGCGTTGTATATAAGTTGATTTAGTGATTTCGTTTCGCTCGATCACTCAATAACCCTTGTTTTCATCTTTTCAGGGCATCTGCGAAGGGCTAACCTACGAGGAGATGCAAGAGCGTTTCCCCCAGGAGTTCGCATGGCGCGATCAGGACAAGCTCCGTTACAGATACCCCTGGGGCGAGTCGTACATTGACATCATGACACGACTCCGCCCGGTGCTGTCTGCGCTGGAAGACGACCATAACGTGGTCGTGGTCGGACACCAGGCCGTGCTGAGATGTATGCTGGGATACTTCCTCGATGCTAAACTTGGTGAGTTTAAAGCTACTACTACATATGTAACCCTTTTTTATTAATTAATAATGAGACGGCCGGTTCAATGGTGGTGTAGCAGCGCTTTTAGTGGTGTAGTGTGCAGCATTATATTACGACTAGCTGACCAATCCGCAGCTTCGCACGCATAGTTTTTCAATAAAAATATTACCCTCCTTCTGCGCAGTTGGGTAAAAAGTAGCCTATGTCACCCGGGGATAGTGTAGCTTCCCAACAGTGAAAGAATTTTTTAAATCGGTCCAGTAGTTTCGGAGCCTATTTAATGCAAGCAAACAAACAAATGTTTCCTCTTTATATTATTATTTTTGTAGATATCGATATGTTCTTTAATATTGTAGAACATACTTTTGTTCTATCATCAATAGTTTCCGCAGCGCATGCGAAGAAAGACGTTTTAGGGCACTTTTTTACACCTTGGGCTACGTTACTTAAGTTTTAGTAAGGATCCCTAATCTTGTCTAGCAATAAATATAGCCTATGTTACTCAGGGTGAATGTAGCTTTCCAATGGTGAAAGAATTTTTGAAATCGGTTTTTGAGTTTATTCATTACATTACAAACATACACATAAAAATACAAATATTTCCTCTTTATAATATTAGTATCGATGACACACGCTATGATATATGGAAATCTATGGGGGAGGCCTATGTTCAGCAGTGGACGCTATGTAGCTAATATGATGATGATGACACGCTATGTTGCGTAATAAATAAGCCTTGGTACCAAATAATGTAGACGCGCTTACATACGCCACTTGACATAGAACCCGTTAAGTGATGGTGTATTTGCTATATTATGGACATAAGCCCGCTACTTGGCGTAGATGCGCTTCGTGACGTAGACACCTTGTGTGTCGTAGCCCTCTACATGACGTAGACCTTACGTGACGTAGCCCTCTACATGACGTAGGTGTGCTACGTGACGTACACGAGCTACGCAGCGTAGCGGGCTCCACGTTATTTGATTGACTGGTTGCAAAGGTTAAATTATGAGTCACCGTATTGTAAATTATTAAAATACTAGCTGATCCGCCCGCGGCTTCGCATGCGTGGTATTTCAAACAAAACATTACCCTCCTTTTGCGCACTCGGGTAAAAAGTAGCGCATGTCCTTTCCCAAGATATAATCTATCTCCTTGCCAAATTTCATTACGATCCGTTCAGCAGTTTAGTTATGAAAAGGTAACAAACAAACAGTTACTTTCGCTGTTAATATGAATGCATTATACATATAAACCTTCCTCTTGAATCACTTTATCTATTGCTGAAAACTGCATTAACATCCGTTGAATAGTTTAAAAGATCTAAGCGAACAGACAGCGGAAGCGACTTCTTTTTATAATATGTAAAGATAAAGAATACGAATGCACTCTACCTTGTCAGGTTTAGAACTTTGGTCCTCCTATCTTACTATCTAATCGGATGGATATAGCCTCCATTGAGTAAAATGGCTTTATGTTTATCACGCCGGCCGCTCCTTTTTATAGGCGGTAAATTTATTTACTGGATCTTTTTGCTAGTAACAATAACACTTAAAACTAAAAAATTATAAATTATTAAACCGACATTTTATCGCCTGTTCGTCCACAACCAAAACAAAAAAGAAATCAGGCGAGAAACTAGGCTGGTTATTTATTAATGATCCTTTTCCCTAACTATATTATTGATCGACCGAAGCGATATCTCCTAATCAACATGGGCTAATCGGCGTTGCATGCATGCATGTATGTTTGTTTGTGTGTCCGAGGATACATTTCGAAGCGTTGATCCGATTATCGTGAAATTTGATACTTAGGCAGGTAGTGATGGCACAATTCTGGTGTGGACTAAATGAGCTATAAATGTTAGGGGGGTTGTTGATATATTGTGGTTCAAGAGGGGTAATAAAAAATGAAAATGAGACTATTAGGTCAAGGGGGACGTCAAATGAAAGGTCTTAATTAGTACATTTCGACCCCGTTTTTATTTTTAGTTAAGTTTTTGCAGTTTTTGAGATATTAGCTATAATAAAAACTAATCTTTGACGAAATTCTCAGGGTACACCAGTGACCCCACAGGGCTGTAATTTGGTATGCGTGTAGCTTAAACGACACCAATACAGACAAAACTCTGAAATTCAGAATAACTGCAATTTGTACCCCAAAAAACCGTAACCAAAAACATGAATTCCCGTTACCTGTAATTTGAATGAAACTGTAGGTCAAGTAATATGGTTATTATTTCGGGGCACTATTTTGATAATCGAAAGACATACATATGTATATGTATGCACAATTTGCTTACAATTTTCTGTCGTTTCCAGACGAGCTCCCATACATGAACATCCCTCTGCACACGATCGTGAAGCTGACATCCTACGGCTACAAGTATAAGGTGGAGATGATCAAGATGGATGTGGAGTGCGTCGACACACACCGCAAACAACCAGTAGTAAGTGTTCATTGCTATCATTTTTTTAATATTTCTGCTAAGTACGCGATTTGCTGGAAAATTTTGTTCTATTTTGGTTTAGTTTTTTCCTCTCTGATAATTGATTAAACTTGAAAAATTACATAAAGTTGCTTATTAAATGATATTTTTCGATCGACTGTTACAATACATGCTAAAATTGCGTTCTATGGTCATTCTACTATAAATATTTTGAGGGTTGATTTACTTAAGTTCTCTTTTTTACTTAATTCATAAAATTTGGGACTTATTGAACCCTAAGCCCTTGATTTAAACTTTATACATCATGTTTCCTAATATAACACGTATAGCATATTTGTTTTTGATCTTAAGAGGCCGTTCCGGAATCTGACGCGGTCAAGCTTAGGTATTTACGAAGTCGGCCGGGCACGCGACTCGCTGCTTGCCGTGTGCGCGGCTCGCTGATGTGTGTGTTTGTGTCCTCTATTACACCTAACTAAGCGACTTAGGACAAGTAATTTTGATCCATTGTCATGTCGATCGAATGTAAATGTTTATTTATAGTGTATTGGGTATCTTCGTACCTATCTTCATTTGTATTATACAGTATTTATACATTATTTGTATTGGTTAAGCGCTTGACCACTTAGGTACTCACCTGATAGTAAGGTGTAAGAAGGAGCCAGCTTGTCTAGATAGAACGTGTTCTCTCTTGACTTGAAGACTCCGAGATTATAATGATCTAATAAGATTTCTACAAGTAAAATAACTAGTGGTTCGCCCCGAACTGAGATATCGCGAGTGTTCCACAAAACAAAAAAAATGGTATTCATAATCTTTGACTTCGATCGAGCAAAGTGAGATTTTTAAATCAACTTGAGCAAATTGGCGTTGTATGTACATATGTATGTTTGTTTGTCCGAGGATAACTTTCGAAGCGTTGGCCATGGTAAGGCCATCTCATGCTTCGATCAATGTTTGTACAGATCATGTATTATCTCAGTCAATACAGGAAGTGTTTACCATTAGGTAATAAGTTAAATCTCATATCTTAAAAACAGTTATTATCATTAAACTCAAGGAAAAGGTGATTAGGAAGTACGACATAACCCAATTTCAAAGCAAGTCAACAATGTATTACGCTTTCTTTTCCCTATTTACTCGTGGTTATCAGCTTTACGTCCACCATTTTAAAAACTTTATTTATTAATTTTGAACATGTTATTGTTTTCTTATCAGTCTATTATCGCAGAGAATATTGTGCCGGAAGCCGTTTTAGGCGTTCGGTTTTGTTAGGTACCTAACAATACATTTACATATATATAGTTATGTATCAATCCCACTAATATTATTATATCCATGGCGCAGTGGGCGAATAACCGGCTGAGACGCAGGAGGTAGTGGGTTCGATTCCCACCGCGGAACAAATGTTAGGCATGATCTGCAGATATTTGTTCCGGGTCTGGTTGTTTTTCTATATATTATAAGTATGTATTTTAAAAAAAAAAGTATATAAGTATTCTATCAGTTATCTGGTTCCCATAGTACAAGCTCTGCTTAGTTTGGGGCTAGATAGCGCAGTGTGAAATGTCCAGCAATATTTATTTATATATAAAAAAACGCGAAATTTTGTATGTATGTTACACTTTCACGTCGGAACGGCAGAACCGATTTCGAAGAAATTTGGTTTGTACGTAGAGCGTAACCTGGATTAACACATAGGCTACTTTTATTGGCAAACCACGCGTGCAAAGCCGCGGGCGGAAGCTTGTAAATTATATATTATAATAATAATCCTCCTAGCCGATTTCGGCTACAGAGACTTGACTTTGTGATTATTGGCCTAGGTGTTTAGCATGTATGTGGCTGATGTACCCTATTTTTGCGCTAAAAGTCCGGTTACAATGAACACAAGTTAAGGCGCCATTAATGTAGTTGTAATTGATATTAGCCGGCGGTCGACTTTTAAGCTGATCTCGTTTTAAGTCTAGTTCTTGCCTCCTTTCTTCTTCAAACTCGTACACTTTGTCCTGAACATGACGCCTCCATTCAGGTCGTTTTTCAGCGAGAGCCTCCCAGCGCGACGGATCGATACAACACCTCTTCATGTGCCTCTTCTGTACGTCTTTGAAACGTAGGAACTGACCTCCGCGTTTCCGCTTACCATGTTCTAGTTCACAGAAGAAAATGCGTTTCGCCCTTCGCTCATCAGACATCCGAGACAGGTGCCCGCACCAACGCAGCTGACGCCGCATCAAATATGCCTCTATGCCACAGACATTAGCCCGTCGTAGAACATCGGTATTACGGACCCGATCCGACCACTTGATGTTAAGAATGTCGCGGAGGCATTTCAGATGGAATCTGTCTAACGTGCGTATGTGTCTGCGATACAGGCACCATGTCTCTGACGAGTACAAGATGTTAGGAAGTACAATAGCCATATACACCTTAATCTTGGTACTCAATTTGATGTTATGGGAGCGAAATACCTGGACTCGTAGTTTACCAAAAGCAGCCATAGCGGAGCCAAGTCTGCTGTTGATCTCCGAGTCAAGGTCGCATTTTGTTGTTATGCTGCTTCCCAGATATCTGAATGTATCGACCTGTTTTATGGGCTTTCCATCGATTTGCAGATTCAGTGGAGCTTGGTTAACAGTGTCCATGGCCATCACCTCTGTCTTTGTAATATTAATTTTGAGGCCAAATCTACAGCACGCAGCGTCAAGCCGAGTCATCAAGTCCTGGAGTCCCTCAGAAGATTCCGCAACGAAACATAGGTCATCAGCATACATCAATTCGGTAATGAGGTCATACGATACCTTTGTGTGCGCTTTTAACCTAGCCAGGTTAAAGATACTGCCATCTGTGCGAAAACGTATGCGGATCCCTTCGGTGTTGGCTTGTAAAGTCTCCCTCACGACAACGGAAAAGTACAGAGCAAAAAGAGTGGGTGCTAATACACAGCCTTGTTTTACACCACAAGTGACAGGGAATTGCTCTGTCTGCTCACCATTGACGGTTACGCAACAAGTCATGTTGTCGTGAAGAAGTCTTATCAAGCGTATAAATTTGTCGGTGCAACCAAGTTTCGAAAGCACAATCCACAAAGCTTCGCGAGGTACACTGTCAAAAGCTTTCTCCAGATCAACAAAACAGAGAAACAGAGGTTGACACTGTTCCCTGCTTTTCTCTTGCAGTTGTCTAAGAGAGAATATGGCCTCGCATGTGCCGCGATTGGGTCTAAACCCAAATTGCGTTTCAGGCAATATACTTTCAGAGAGCTCCATAAGACGATTTAAGAGTACTCTGGCAAAAGTTTTTCCTGGAGTAGACAGAAGTGATATACCCCTATAAGAGTTGCAAACAGATCGATCACCTTTATTTTTATACAAAGAGCAAATTAGTGATACGCCAAAACTAGGAGGAACGAACTCCATTTCCCACATGCGCTGGAAAAATTGCCAAATCTTGTAGTGCAACTCATCTCCGCCATATTTTAATAGTTCTCCTGGTATGTTATCGATGCCGACAGCCTTATTGTTTTTCTGCGCTTTGATGGCGATGATAACTTCCTCAAGAGAAGGAGGCTGATCCAGATCTACGGCTTGTGGTAAGGCAGGAAGTGATGCTAAATAGTTTATGTCAGCAGAACGATCCACATTGAGTAAGCTGTTATAGTGTTCTGCCCAGCGAGTAAGAACTTCTCCTTTGCTTACCAGGAGGGTACCTGAAAGTGATTTCAGTGGTACGTTTACTCGATGTGGACTTCCTACTAACTTTTTAATCTCGTTAAAGAAATCGCCGAGTCTATTCGAATCAGCAAGCCACTGAATATAGCGAACCTTGTTCAGCCACCACTCATCTTTTGCGTTTCGAGTTAGTCTCCTTATTTGGCTCGTACTCTCCTTTATTTTTTCAGAAGCAGTTGTCTGATTTCCCTTTCGAAGGAGCTGGCGGTGTTTTTCTAGGGCGACTGTCAATGTATTATCATTTTCGTCAAACCAGTCTTCACAGACACGAGGTTTTTGGCCTAAGATCTCAGTAGCCGCATTGATGGTATTTGTAGTTAACAGTTTCCAGCCCTCGTCTAACTGTTCATCTTCGGGGTGTATGCCTGCTGTAAAGGTATTGACAGCTTCCCTGTAATTTGCCAATATTTCAGCAGACTCTAGCTTTTTCAGATGAAGACAGTTAGGCTTAGCCCTGCGAGGTCTACGGCAAGGGCTAAGACGCAAAAATAGTTTTGTAACAACAAGTCGGTGATCCGACCAACAGTTTGCGCCCCTCATTACTCTCGTTACTTTGACATCCGCTACATCCCGTTGACGGACTATAGCATAATCAATAAGATGCCAATGCTTGGACCTTGGGTGCATCCAGGTAGTTTTGTATTTATTTGGGAGTCTAAACATGGTATTGGTAATACCCAGATGAAATTGGGAACAGTTGCCCATTACTGTTCATGTTACCAATGCCATGTCGCCCTATCACCCGAGGCCAAGCTTCAAAATCACGTCCGACGCGAGCATTAAAGTCGCCAAGAAGCAAAACTTTCTCACAGCGCCGGATTTTAGTCAGCACTTCTGACACTTCCTCATAAAATTTGTCCTTGACGTCATCACTTTTGTCGAGTGTTGGCGAATATACGCTAATAACATTTAAGTATTTATTGTTTCGAAGATGGAAACGTAAGGACATGACACGATCAGAGATAGCAACTGGATGTTCTTCCAACTTAGAGGCTAAAGTAGTTTTAATAGCAAAGCCTACTCCTGACCGTCTAGGCTCAGAAGCTGGTGTGCCTTTCCAGAAGAAAGTGTACCCACCACCACGTTCAACAAGCTCACCTTCATCAGCTAGATGTGTTTCGCTGAGAGCGGCTATGTCGACGTCATAGCGTTTGAGCTCGCGAGCCACAATGGCGGTTTTACGTTCTGGGCAGAGGTTGTTGGGTCGGTCTAAAAGAGTACGTACATTCCACGCACCAAAAGTCATATTCATCTGCATGTTTTTAGATTTATTCTTATTGCGAGGAATGAGCGTTTGTTTGGGGCACCTTTTCTAGCCCCCTCCCCGGCTGAGCGAGGAAAGCAGTGCCTCTCTAAATAAAGCTGCTTTGTCTCAAAGAGTGCTGCCGAACCACACTGTCACCCCGATGCAGTGCTAGAGCGACCACTCTCCTCTCCTTAGGCCACCCGTGTCCAGGTATTAGACCAAGCCCAGGACTTTTTTAAACTCGGAATGACAAAGCCAAGTCAGATGCGCAGGATATATTAAGTTGCATAAGTGTGCGCGCCGTACACAGATGCACCCTCTCCTCCTTACTCCCCTTGACCCAGTGGAACGGAGAACCGCTACGACTGGAAGGGAACAGGACGCAGTATCTGGCAACGATAAAAACTCCTATCGCTACCTTCAGGCCTTCTACAGTTGCCTGGTTGCCTCGCCACTTGAGGTGGATTGCGTTGACGCCGAAGCAACGAGCACTAGCACGGGGAGTGACCGTGCCGACTCGAGGGCCGAAACACGCCGTTGCTACAACAAAGTGTTTCGGCACTCGAGCCCCCCTCTACCAGCCTAGGTTCCTAAGGTGTGGCCGCTGCATGCTATAGCGGCGACCACTAACGACGATCGAATGCGTGCCGCGCGATCTGAGGAGCCTTTTATAGGCGATGTTGCCTCGACCACTAACGACGATCGAATCTTCGTATATTCAACGGGCAGCGTAACGACGCCCCAGAGACGTCCGCACTGTACTGTATTTGTATAACATGCAAATGTTAATATGTGACAATACTTATGCCTTTACATTATATTGAAGCTGATTTATAAAGCACATGCTAACAAATTGGGTAGCTTATTAAGTATCGCAATTTTGTTTTGGGCAGAGGGTATGTACTAATCATTGCATCTGTTTGTTTCAGAACTGCTCCATCAGCAGGACCGCATCAGACGCGCTGGTGACCGTCCCGTCTCACTACGACACCCTCCCGTCAAACCTCTGGCAGAACACAGGCGAAGCACAACTTTAGGCGTCAAACCCAGGCCTTCCCGGCCTTCGGAATTTAGTCACCACTAGCATTCTACGACATATGTCTAACTGCTGAATGTCCCTCGAGAGATCCGAGGTTGTGAAAAACCCAGGATTGTACGCCAAGGTGTGACAGTCACATAGCGACCGCAAAAGACTTTGGCGTATACGCGTATTCATGCGATAGTGTTTTAAGTTTAATTTAGTTCGACACTTCAAGTTCCAACAGCTCAATTCACAAAGCACGGAAAAGATCATCGAGTCATCGGAGTTTTTCCGTGATTTGTGGCTCAAGTACCTACAAATCGTAATGTAATAATCAAATTGTGATCTATATGTAGTTGTGCACTTCCAACAATTTAAGACTGAGAGGTTTCTTACCTATCCAATCAATGTCTATGTTATCGAGTTCATCCTAATACCTAATAATGTGTTCGTTTTAACCTGTCGCGATAGCTTGAAAATAGGTAGTAGAAAGTATTTAGTGAAATAGGTATAGTCTGTCAAATGAAAGTAGACCCTGAAAAATCGCGGCAAATTCAAAAAATATTAGCCTGTCAACCCATTAACCTTCCAAACATTAGGGAATAATAATGATGCCACACTCCGATTCTCATTTTCCCTAATCTGTTGAAAAAAAAGTCAAAACCTTAAACGACGACCTATTTGAAGAATGTTAAGAGAGTGACTGAAACGAAAGAAGTAAGTCAGATTCATGGGATATGGTCATCCGTGGTTCCTGCCTACATCTTCGGGAAAAGGCATTTTTTGCCTATTTTTCCGGTTCAGAATGATAAAACCTATAAAATAGTTCAATATTATTAATCTGCAGTTGATAAGAGTGGGTTACAATTCGTTATTATTATAGTTATTTATAGTACGTGCAATTATTATTTTATACCACCCTAATTTTACCCAGCTGTAGAACATAGCGTCCGTAGGTGGAGACACATTAGTATTGCCATGTAGAAAGATACGAAAAAATGCGAGTGCCTACTTTCGTTTGACAGACTCTATGCATGCGTAAATTTAACTATTCTATAAGATTTAGTTTTTAATTAATAATGATATTTATCATATCATTTGTAAAAGATCCTGTATCTTATCACTAAAATTTTCGTTCGCAGTTTTTTCTTCGCTGGTTTTGTCTAGCAATATAGGTTTTAGTACTACTTGCTTCTGATTAGTGACAATAATGTTAAGGTTAATTTTATGCACAATATTATTATGTTTTATGAAATGTACTTATAAATAGGACAATGGTTAGATTTGTAGAGACTTTACGAGTCCTGTTAGGACGAATTCTATCATAATTATCATAGGTAATTACAATTATATTAATGTTATGTTTATAAATAGTGTAAGTAAACAGTCAATTATGGCTAACGCAAAAGATAATTCAATAGACAGATCTGTTTGTAGTGAAATATGACAAAACTAGTGTCTCGATGCATGATTTTTATAATAAATGGAAGTTTATATTCCAGAAAATTGGTTTTATTTTATCTCTCTATATGTTTTTTACTTGACAAATAAAGCCTTTATTAAAAGAAAGAATATACAATTATCTATACTAATATTATAAAGAAGAAAGATTTGTTTGTTTGCATTGAATAGGCTCCGAAACTACTGGACCGATTTAAAAAATTCTTTAGCTGTTGGGAAGCTACACTATCCCGGGTGACATAGACTTTTTACCCAACTGCACAGAAGGAGGGTAATGTTTTTATTGAAAAACTACGCGTGCGAAGCTGCGGATTGGTCAGCCGTTGCAAACGATCTATAGATAGCTCAACTGCTCCAGATCATCAGGCGGAAGTGTCTCAAATCACTGGCTGCATTGAAATTGTTATGCGATAACCCAGATAAGCAAGTCGAAGCGTCTTGTGATCCAAGAGCTGGCTCTTGGATCACAAGTCGCTTCGACCAGACGCCCAGAAAGAATTTTGAAAACGCGATGTATTTTAATTGAATTTGTTTCATAAGCTCAGGTGTTCATTTGAAGACATGCGACAGACATGAAATAAATCGTATTAGGAATAACGGAGTATCCTAAATCGGATTTAAAGAAATCTGGACAGGAAAGGACGAGCAATGAGCTTGTAATGAAATTGGTATCTCGGCATTGTAATAGGTTGAGGGAAAAGTCATTTCGCATTATAAATAAAATAAATAAAAATGTCTTAGATTTCTTCCAGAAAATACTAGTATACAAGTTTTACAAGTTTTGTTAGTATCAGGACTTTTTTGTAGTAATGGTATAATAACATATGTAATGGTTAGTATTTTCAGATTTATATAAAGAATTTTGGATACATTTTTATCGTAGTTATAGTATACCTAGTCAGGTCATAAATTCTGTCACATGTTTAATATAAAATAATTGAAACAAGTTTATTCATTATGTAACCATTTATATACCCAAATGAACTTAACAAAACATAGATTCTTATGACACTAAAGTTTATTCAAAATGACCTCCGTGATTTTGAATACAGGCCTTCAATCTGCGCGGCCAGTCGTCTATCGCAGCACGAACGAGGTCCATGTCAATATCGGCGGCTGCATTAATCAAGGATGTCTTGAGTGACTCCAAATTGGGATGAGGCTTTGAGCACGCCTTTTCGTCCAAGTGTGGCCATATCTTGTAATCTAACGGATTCAAATCTGGACTAGAGGAGGGTCAGTCTTCGTGCCGGATGAAGTCGATTTCACGCGCCACCGCCAGCCAGTCTTGTGTGCTCTTCGTTCTATGAGCTGGCGCCGAATCTTGTTGGAATACCCAGTGCCTGTTATTGAACATGGTATGAGAAACAGGTTCCACAAGGTTCGTCAGGACTGTATTTTGATACACAACTGCATTCGTTTTTACACCTTTCTCACAAAAATGTACCTCTGTTAAGCCCCAATAAGAAACTCCCAACCATACCATGAGCGAGGATGGAAAATGACCTCGTTGGACACGCGGAATACGGTTGCTCGCTTCTTCACTACTGTGTGCGTACACCTTATCAGTTTGTTTGTTGTAGCTCTCTTCTACGGTAAAATTTTTTTCATCCGAAAAAAGAATTTCCCGATATTTGTTTCCCGCGTACCGCTTCAACAAAGCGCGGCATCTCTTCAGTCCCAGGTCCATTAGACGAGCATTCAAACGATGTCCTGTTTTTCTTCGATATGCCCGAAGCCCTAAGTTTTCATTTAACACCCTTTTCACCGTGGTTCTGCTTAACCCCATCTGAAGGGCCAACAGTTTCTGCTTACGTTTGGGATTTCTTTGAATTCGCGCCTTCACAGCTTTTATTACTGCTGGAGTCCTAACAGACCGAGGGCGACCACTTCTTGACCTGTCATCTACACTAGAGTCTTCATTGTATCGTTTGATGGTGCGATAAACGAATCTTTTGGTTATAATAAAATTTTTCAGTATGTCAAAAATTTGAATTGGCGCGTAACCGCAACGATGCAACGCAATAACTGCAACACGGTCTTCTTTAAGAGTCCACTCCATATTTAAAAATTTGTAAAATTCTGAAAAGTATACATTTTTATTTTCATGAACAATTCGAAATTCGAATTCTATAAACTTTTTTATAGCCAGCATTCTAAAAGAAAAGTTTTTACTGTGTGACAATACTTATGACCGGACTAGGTATACATGCCTCCTCCAAATTGAGCCAGTTTGCTCTGGATTGTGCTGTTTTTGTCCAGTTTGGACCAGCTATACGTTTGATTTCGTCCTCCCATCTGGTGGAAGGTCTCCTTTTCTTTCTTTTGCCCATTGGCCCCCTCCATTCTGTCACTCTTTTTGTCCACCTTTGATCTTGCAGGCGTGCTATGTGTCCGGCCCACTTCCATTTTAATGCAAGAGCTTGTGTTAAACCGTTTGTTGCTTTTGTGATGTTGTGTATTTTTGTCCACCTTTGATCTTGCAGGCGTGCTATGTGTCCGGCCCACTTCCATTTTAATGCAAGAGCTTGTGTTAAACCGTTTGTTGCTTTTGTGATGTTGTGTATTTTTGTTCACCTTTGATCTTGCAGGCGTGCTATGTGTCCGGCCCACTTCCATTTTAATGCAAGAGCTTGTGTTAAGCCGTCTGTTGCTTTTGTGATGGTGTGTATTTTTGTCCACCTTTGATCTTGCAGGCGTGCTATGTGTCCGGCCCACTTCCATTTTAATGCAAGAGCTTGTTTTAAACCGTCTGTTGCTTTTGTGATGTTGTGTATTTTTGTCCACCTTTGATCTTGCAGGCGTGCTATGTGTCCGGCCCACATCCATTTTAATGCAAGAGCTTGTTTTAAACCGTCTGTTGCTTTTGTGATGTTGTGTATTTTTGTCCACCTTTGATCTTGCAAGCGTGCTATGTGTCCGGCCCACTTCCATTTTAATGCAAGAGCTTGTGTTAAACCGTCTGTTACTTTTGTGATGTTGCGTATTTTTGAATGCCTTATTTAATTTATTCTTTTTATGTTTAGCATACTCCGCTCCATTCCTCGCGGGCACGTTATAATTTTATTTTTAATATTTATGTTAAACTTCCATGTCTGACAAGCATAGGTCAGGCATGGTATAATGCAAGAATTCATAACCTTTGTCTTCAGTTTGATTGGCATATTGCTTTTAAATATTTCTTTAAGGCTCCAGTACTTATTCCATGTTAACTGGGCTCTGCGCTCAATCTCTTGGTTGTTGTTTAGTTTGTCAAAGCTTATTTGCTTGCCTAGGTAAATATATTTATCAGTGTATTGGAGAGGCTCGTTGTCGACGTATATACCTTACCTTGGTGTACCTTACGACCTTACGTACCTTACGTACCTTGGTGTTGTTGGTCATTACCATAGTTTTAGAGAAGTTCATCTCTAGCCCAGCGAGCTTGCTAGTTTTATTTAGTGACTTTAACATGTACCTACTGTAGTTCTTTTCCTTTCTCTGATATCAGCACCAAGTCGTCGGCAAAACGTAAATAGTTCAAATGCTTATTTTTTTACTTTTATTCCGCATTCATTCCAGACAAGCTTGCTTATTATCGACTCTAATGTGGCTATAAATAGTATAGATGAAAGCGGTAAATTTGATGCCATTTTTGAAAAAGTGGAGCAAGATCGGCATATCAGTAGTTACGATGTAGCTGAAGAACTGGGAATTGACCACAAAACAGTTTTGGCACATTTGAAAAAAACTGGGTACACAAAAAAAGCTCGATATTTGAGTACCCCACGAGCTTACTGAAAGAAACCTAATGAACCGTGTACTTATTTGTGATTCTTTATTACGACGTAATGAAACCGAACCATTTTTGAAGAAGCTGATAACTGGTGATGAAAAGTGGATCACGTACGACAAGAACATGCAAAAAAGGTCGTGGTCAAAGGCTGGTCAGGCTTCACAGACTGTGGCGAAATCCGCGTTAACTCGCAACAAGGTGATGCTGTGTGTGTGGTGGGATTGGAAGGGAATTATTCATTATGAGCTGTTACCACCAGGCAGGATCATCGATTCTGAACTCTACAGCGAACAACTGATGAGATTAAAGCAAGAAGTTGAGAGAAAGCGGCCGGAATTAATCAACAGAAGGGGTGTGGTTTTTCATCATGATAATGCTAGACCTCACACATCTTTAGCCACTCAGCAAAAATTAAGAGAGTTTGGCTGGGAGGTGTTAATACATCCGCCGTATAGTCCTGACCTTGCACCTTCAGATTCCACCTGTTTCGGTCTCTTCAGAATTCTTTAGGCAGTGTCAGGTTAACATCACGAGAGGACTGACAAAACTACTTGTCGCGGTATTTTGATCAGAAGCCCCAAAATTTCTATAGCAATGGGATCATGTTCCTACCTACAAGATGGCAAAAAGTTATCGAACAAAATGGTACCTACATACTTTAGTTAAATGTAAATAAACTATATTAAAAATGTTTTGAATTTTCTTATAAAAATGTGAAGAAACTTTTTTCCCAACCTAATATCAAGAAAGGGGTTGCAAGTTCAAACCCCATCTGCTTCGTAACTAGGATTGATTTCAAAAAAAATAATAGAGATATAATCAGTGCTCGACGAAAAACGAAACGTGCAGTCAATTCACGAGCAATATAACAGCCGTTTAGTAGGTACCATGTCGGATTATATAATTGATTTTCATCGCTCACGCTCTGAAAGTTAGTCATTGTTAGCTCGATATCTGGTGCGTAAATACGATTTACGACCCTAAGACCGGAAGTAAATATGAAAATATAATTAGGCTCATTAAATTCATAATATACTAAAATGAAATACAACCTTCATGACAAATCCTTATTACTATTACACTAATATTATAAAGGCGAAAGTTTGGATGTTTGTTTATATATTTGTTTTTGTTACTCAATCACGTCGAAACGGCAGAAACGATTGCGATGAAATTTGGTATGTTTGGTATAGATTATAACCTCGATTAATACATCAGGCTACTTTTTTACTGACTTCAAAAAATGGAGGAGGTTCTCAATTCGTCGTCATCCTTTTTTTTATGTATGTTTCTCGATTACTCGTAGACGCCTGGACCGATTCGATAAATTATTTTTTGACTTTTGTTTAAAAGGGTACACTTCCCAGGTGGTCCTATTGGCACCAAATCAGGTTCTAATGGGATCCCAAAAAATCGAGGTCAACCTCACATTTTATAAGGAGCCATAATTGTTTTAAGTTTTTACCTCAGAACTCCGTCATTTATCAACCGATTTGGAAAATTCTTTTTTTATTTGAAAGGATATAAAGGTACCTTAATATTAGTATCATAGAAATTTCAGTAGTTTGGTTAAGTCGGTTATATTTTTGTTAAAAAGATACTAGCTTAAAATAAAGTAGGTAACATTTATAAATACTGAAATGAAATACAACCTCCATACCAAATCCTAATTTCTATTAAAAAGTTAAGGAGATTCATAATTGAAATACAACCTAGTAAGAAACACCGGGAACGCAAATTTTCTTTTTTGCAACAAACTGCTTAATTTCTTCGCATTCGTGATGAAACATTTTTTGCTATACTCGGGTGTAGCACCTTCGACTCATTAGCGTCTCCTCACTTTCCCTCGCTCGTACGCCAAAATATTTCGGGTGCAGTTGATCGCTTACGCCCCTTGCTTATGTACCTGCTATTGTTACCGCGTATCGCCTTTCAGTAAGTAGGTACTCGTGTGACATCATGACTTTACTAGACTAGAGGTTCGCCCCGAACTGAGATCTCGCGAGTCGCCCAAAAAACAAAATAAATATTCTTAGAGCGACTCGCGCAACGATGCCTAAACGTATTTAGTGGCTAAATATGATTTATGGAGTTGTCAAGTCATACAAAAACGTAACATTTAAACATGTTTAGTCATTAAATACGTTTAGGGGTCGTTGTGCAAGCTGGCCTTAATAAAATAGTGCCACGAAATGCACAGCGATCTAACTTGACCTACAGTTTCATTCAAATTACAGGTAACGGGAATTCATGTAGATTGGTTAGGTACTCTTTTTTGGGGTAGAAATTGCAGTTATTCTAAATTTCAGACTTTTCTCTATATTTATGTCACTAAAACAAAACTACACGCATACCAAGTTTCAGCACTATGGGGTCACTAGTGTACCCTGGTAATTTTATCAAAGTTCCGTTTATATTATGACTATTATCTTATAAACTACAAGGTTTAAACTAAAAATAAAAACGGGGTCGAAAGGTACTCACAAATACCTTTTTTTACTCCTCTTGAACCCAAATATCTCAACACCCCCCCCCCCCCCCCCTTTTTAGTTTTTTAATCACACCAAAATTGCGCCACCACTACCTACCTACATACAAAATTTCACGGTGCCGATCATCGTACGAAA
Organism: Philereme vetulata; assembly: GCA_918857605.2. NCBI lineage: Eukaryota > Metazoa > Arthropoda > Insecta > Lepidoptera > Geometridae > Philereme > Philereme vetulata. Next base: position 6,976,566 of record OU975439.1, on the reverse strand, counting down.
AAACGCTTTGAAAGTTATTCTCGAACAAACAAACATACATTAATAGGTACAACGCTGATTTGCCCAAGGTGATTTAAAGATCTCGCTTCGCTCGATCAACTAATTACATCTCCGCCTGCATAATGAGACAGGTATAGCTAACTTACCTAGCAACTAAAATATAATGATGTAAGTATCTACAAACAAGATAGAACGATTAGGTATTATAATCTGGAGGTCGCAATCTGTATCGTATGCAGATTGGCTTCTATTGAGCAATAACTATGAAGGCAACAAAGTTACTAAGCGATTGGTAATGGCCGTAATATTGTATTATAAACTAGTAGTACCCTAGGTACATTATCCTCAAAACACAAAGGAGCAAGGATGAGAAATAAAGCTTGTGTGAATCTAAGCAAAAGTAATACAATTCAGCAAGACTGGGTTAGGTACCAAGAGCCAAGAGGTAGCACTATGAGGTGGGAGATATAATTTATTTTATTTTAATAGTTTTGGGATAACTTACATGTACATAAGTACATGTAAAGATTAAGCAACAAATATATTGTGACTTCCATCGAGGAAGAACATTATTATGCTGAGAGCCAATTATAAAATCATATTTTAATTATAAGATTTATATGAGCTCCACTTTTAAACCGACTTCAAAAAAGGCGGAGGCAAAAATATAACCGACTTAATCAAACTACTGAACTAATTTTGATTAAATTTCTATGAGACCAAGATAAAAGTATGTATATCCTTTCAATCAAATAAAAAAATATTTTTCCAAATCGATTGATAATGACGGAGTTCTGAGGTAAATCTTCCATCACATCTCGACCGCTTTTCAACGTTTTTTACCACTCTTAGACACGTGTTTTTGATAAAGTCGTAAGCCACCGTAAGCCTTCTGTAACATTTTCATTGACTCCGAATAGAAAATTCCATTGGCGATGCGAAATTTAAGACAAACTCAGATCCAACTCAAACGCCGCACCAAAATGGAAAACAGTTGTGCCAATCTAACCACATAAAAAAATCATAAAATTGAATTTGGAACCATAAACAAATCATCCATTCCCGATACTTTTTTGACAGAATGTATACCCCTTTAAACAAAGAAGAATTTCACGTATCGGTCCAGGCGTCTTCGAGTAATCGGGGAAAATGTGCAATAAAAAAAGATTCCGACGAATTGATTCAATCCGAATTACTCGAAGACGCCTTACGAGAAATTCTTCTCTGTTTAAAAGGGTATACATATGTACTTCCCATGTGGTCCCATTGGCAACAAGTCAAGATCTGATGATGGGATCCCAAAAAAATCGAGGGCCACCCTCAAATTTTATAGGGACGCAATTCGGTTTTATGTTTTTACCTCAGAACTCCGTCATTAATCAACCGATTTGGAAAATTCTCTTTTTATTTGAAGGGATATAATAGGTTGGGGAAAAAGTCTTTTCGCATTATAGTATGTATGAACTTGTAATGAAATCTCTTTGGCTATACTATTTGTATCTGGCTAGTTTTGGTTTCATTCAAAGTTTAAATTTTAAAGAAGATAATTCCAAATTCAAATTAGTAAAATGTGTGATTTTTATTTGTTTTTCGTACTGTAAAGATGAGTGAATCTAATGAAGAAATTCGATACATTTTAAAATTTTACTACAAAAAAGGTAAAAATGAAACGCAAGCCGCGAAAAAAAATTGCGATGTTTATGGACCTAGTGCCGTGTCTGTGAGAGTAGCACAAATGTGGTTTAAGCGTTTTTATATTTTGTATGTGTGGACCGCTTTGCCGTCGTCTGTTTTTCCTAAAGAATACAATCCGGGCCTCTTTAAGGTAAGAGTGAATAGGTTTCTTCTAGATCTTCGTGCTTCATCTTAGACCACATCATCGCTTACCATCAGGTGAGATTGTGGTCAAACGTAGATCTATTAGATAAAAAAAATGGCTTTTCTTCGTTTGAGGTAATTATTAAACCTAGTTGCCAGTGCACAGTCAGTGTTCATAATTCGACCGTAATTATTAATTTTTTTTTGCTTTTCCCGTTCGTCTCCAAATCAACCATGCCAAATCTCACACTCTTTCGTGCGCGCAATAAGCCAATTATTTAAAAGCTACGTAAGCAAAATTACCCATTATACAACCAGTTTGAATCAAGACAATCACGTTTTAATAGTTTCGACCTTTGAATTTCTGACGAACATTTTCGCTTTAGCAAATTATTAGATAAATATTTATTATACAAAAAACGAAAAACCGACTTTAAAGTTATTCTGAATATTTAGACTGAAAACTCAGAAACTAAGAGCACGTTTTAAAATAAACACATTTTATTCGAATAGCAAAATCCATTTGTACTTACTCCCGCCCCCTTATTACCTAAGCCAAATTGCTGTCGTGTCGTCATCGCTAGTCAGGTCATCCCTTTCACACGGACAGTACGTACATACCTCACGTGTGAGAGGGATGGCCTGACTAGCGATAGCGACACGACAGCAATTTGGCTTAGCTAATAAGAGGGCCGATCTACTTAGTAGGTAGGTACTTAGTTTAGACTTTTATTCTATTGCGGTGGCCACTGTTAGGCTACCATAACATAATCCGAATTGAGATTCTCCTTTATTGAAGTCGTTTGAAAAACCTTATAATACCTACTTAGCAATAAGGGCATTTTGGCTGAAGTCGTTTGAAAAACCTTATAATACCTACTTAGCAATAAGGGCATTTTGGCTCTTAGAGTTTTAAGAATATTATCACTGCGTACTAATGAGCGATAACTTCTTGCAGATATGCAGACAAAAAATACAAACTATTGTTTATTTGTTATGCCTCTATGTCCAAGATAAATCACGTCCGAATAGGCTGGTGTTAAAACAAATGCAGATAAGTGACGTCACAAACTAGGAAATGCTTCAAAATAATAACAAAAGAAATGCTTATAGTACGCAGTCATCAAAATGATGTTCGACGAAATGTTAGAGATAAATGCATGAATCTACAGGTAACTAAAAAGTTACTACGAGCCGTTCAACAACCTCGCTCGTTCAGTGACCCCGCCCAGGCATGACCCAGCCCGGTCAATGCACCCAACCAGTCAACAGAGCGCGTACGGCACGAGCTGCAGGGCGGTAAGTCCTACGTTATGCACAAAAACTAAAAAACAAATTATATTTGGATAAAAAATTACACGCCCGCAGCAATCGTTATTATCTGACTTCAAAAGTAAGGGGGGAGGTGCCAAATTCAAAAGATTTTTTTTATTATTGATAATAATTTACCACGCCAACGGATTTCGTAGATTATTTGAATTCGGTTAAAAAGGTCATCTTTCCATCCACTGGAGGCCATCTTACGCTGTCATTTCCAGCAGTGCATATTTTGTATTTTACCGTACTGCGAAGAAGGAGGGTATTGATATCTGTATAGGTATTTTTATTCACATTTACTACTTTAGTTGTATAACCGTGTAACATCCTAGCGGAAATGTGATAATCCTCGGAAGGCAAGTATTAGACAGAAAGTACAACTCGTATTACAGAAAAGCTTTGCAAGTGCTTCCGCATATTCTAACAAATCATTCCAACATAACATCGTGGATTTTACTTAGAAAACAACAACATCGCGAAATTTAAGATATCAAAGGCGTTCTAAATAACGTTGAACATCGTAAAAATGAAATAAAATGCTTTGATAGAGGAGCACTTATTTCGAAGACTAGTGTTGTACAGGCTAGGATTTAAGTATATAGCCTAGCTTTGAAAAATTTTGAGTCGTTAAAACCGTTTCATACAAACCGCATGTCCTATGGTGGGCGCCACAATGAAGAAATTATCACAAGTATATTATATTATTGTATATTCACAAGAAGGTAAATAGCTAATTATGAGAAAATACTATAATAAACTAAATAAAATCACAAATAATTACAAATATATAGCTCAGCACTTTTTGATCAAAGTAATTTTGAAAATTTTCCAAACTCCTTGGATTCAAATATAAACGCTTTGGCCGGTGTCTGTTTGAATTAGGAATTACATTTTCAAACTGCATGGTCTCAGTTGTTACGTGTCTACATCTCTTAACAATAGATAGTTACCTACGCCATGTGGCGCGAAAGTCGATTACAATCGCCTTGTCCATTGATCGGGTTGCGCTGCTCTCGGAAACGAGTGAATGGCTCCATAGGCGACCGTGACTTACTTCATTGACTGTACAATCACAGTTTCGAGGAAACACTTGGTATACTCAATCTCTCGGAAAACAGGTATACTTAACAACTGTATACAATATAAGTTTTACATACTTAATATAAGTGATGTAACCTTTGTAAATTGACGGTCAAGAACAATTCCATGACTAATTAAATTTATATAAATATTTGAGAAGTCGTCTAGCGATTATATGTTCCTACTGAGTTTTTAGATGAGGGTGCTTATCGACTAATAAATGATCCTGTGCATGACTATGTCAAAAAGTGATTTACTTACTAAATTACTGCACAACTTGTAAGTGAGGGCTGAAAAGAAATTAATGAAGAAAAAGGAAACGCTGTCTGTTTCGTAGCAGGGATCTACGGGACTCTACGGGACAGCCTAACTTGGGGTCGTAGCAAAGCCTATGAAAATAATGCAGAAGTTGTACAGACTTTTTTCAACCGGGCTCTGAAAGAGAAAACATTATCAAAGGCCAGTACTTAAACGTAGAATAGTTATTTGTTATACAAGAGTGCAATGTTGCTTTTTAACCGCGTGCTCAATTTTGATGAACGAACAAGCGAAGGATTCTAAAATTAGAATCCTGAGCGTTAGCGAGGGAATTAAAAGAGCACGAGGTGAAAAATCTTTGCACTCGAGTGCAACACATAACTTTTCATCCCACCTCAGCGAGGAAATAACTAAATGCAAAAAAAAAGTAATACACAAGAAGGTTCCGAATCTGAGTTTGTAACAAATTAAAAAAGGTTGTATGTTTAATTCGGCACCATGGAGGTAGAAGTAAATAGGTTTAATGATGTTTTGAATTCACAAACCTAGTGCACACGATGTTCTAAATTCAATTTACTTTATTCTCTAGCGGATAAAAACGGCTTTTGCACGATTATCGAAGAGCAAAAATACTCTTTCCGAGATGGGGGGATGAAAAGTTAATTTTTCCATCCAGTATTATTAATTACAAATTTGACTTGGAAATAAGAATCTATTCCAGATGGTATTCAGAATTGGTTAATTTACATAGAGGTATTTGTTTGTTCGATTTATCAATAGTGCCGGCTGTTTACATGCAGCTGTGGTCGCCACAGCCTGCGACCCGGCGACCCCGAGTACCATTGTCTGCCATACAAATCTCGGCGACTGAAGCGCACACACGTACTAACCTGAGATCCTATATTCGTTAAAAATGAGTTGTAGTTTGTGAAGTGATTGTGTTTCAGAATTCATAAGTCAGAGGAGACTTTTTGTTAGTGAGTATAATTGTTTTCTTCTGATACGTTGGTTGGCAGAATAGGTGAATGGTTTGTTTACATTTGCATGTAAATAGCATAAGATGTAAGTTTTTATTGCGTGCGATATGAAATACAGGGACGTCGAAAATCAATACATTAAATAAGTTTAATGTTTTCTGTTTATGTATTGTGTTTTGTTAATTGTTTCCGTCGCAAATAAATGTTTTATCTTTCTTAAAGTTACATAGACAATCTCGCAATTGTCACCAATCTGCCACCTGTTGGCAGTTGTGTTTAGTATTAAGTATTCATTTGTTTATTGTAACACGACTATTGGTTACATACATCATAAATTAATTCATGTAGGTACATAATCTAAATATGTTAAGATTAAAATGAATGAGTCGTGTTTTGAGGAATTGTTCTATATGGTGCCTGCAGCTCCCTGCCATCATCGCACTGCTCGCCATCGGCAGGGAATCTATCCTCACTTCTTGGAGGCAATGTGGTCTTGCGCCGTGATATTTCATTTCCTCCCGCTTACACTTCGTTTATACGATGGTCTCTCTGCCGAGGTTTTCCCAAAGGACTCGCTCAGTTCTTCTAAAAGGTCGTTTTTAGGGTTCCATACCGAAAGAGTAAAACGGAACCCTATTACTAAGACTCCGCCGTCTGTCTGTCCGTCTGTCACCAGGCTGTATCTCATGAACCGTGATAGTTAGATAGTTGAAATTTTCACAGATGATATACATATTCTGTTGCCGCTATAATAACCAATACTAAAATAAAATAAAAAATAACCCATACAACAGACATGATTTTTTGCCGTTTTTATGTTTAATGTACGGACCCTTCGTGCGCGATTCCGACTCGCACTTGGCCGGTTTTTTAAAAGGTCACCAATGTGCAAATCCGTTGTCTATGTTACCCGCTTACCATCAGGTGGCTCCTAAACTTGTTTTTCACCTAAGCATATAATTTCACATTTCTATGACCGTCCGAAATAGATAAGTCCGTGTGAATACCCAACTCCAGTGACGATAGTTTTTGGCTGCCCGAAGACCTCCGACATGGCTTGACGACTTTTTTTATGTGAGTTCTAAAAGTAGATTATTTTTCACATTAAACAATTTGTATAGAAAACATTTGCAAAACGATCTAAGATTAAAATACTTAGAACCTTTTTGTTCTCAACCTCGTAATATTTCTAACAATGGGTAGGTAAAATACTAACACATTTGTTTACGGATGTATGATATCATCGCAAATGTTTGCTAATCACATTAAATTAGGAAACCACGTGTTTCTTTAGACGTTCATTAAAACATTGAGCCTGATTTTACTCACGTTGAGTATTTCGGAATCTGGATGAGTGAATAGCATGGGATCAGGGTCGTAGCTAGAGTTGAATTTAAGGAAGGACAGCGGTGTTTCCAGGTAGGCCAGACCAGGAAATCATAACAAAACAAGCGGCGAGCGACGCGAGATGCAAACAAATAGTGTTTTGAACGCTAACGAAAGCACGATACTGAAGCAAAACTAGTGGAGAGCGGAGCGACCCGCGAAAAAATTCGTGTTTTGAACGCTGACGAGTGCACGTTACTGAAGCAAAAGTACTGGAGAACGTAGCGAGCCGCGAAAAAATCGTGTTTTGAACGCTAACGAGAGCACGATACTGAAGCAAAACTAGTAGAGAGCAGAGCAAGCCGCGAAAAAAATCGTTTTTTAAACGCTAACGCGAAGTAAGACTAACATATTATTTTACTTAATGGTATTTTTTTAAGGTAGGGCATTGGTATTTTTAGGTAGGGCATTGCTCCACAATGCCTCCCTTAGCTACGGCCATGCATGGGATCATGAGGAATTAGTTTGCCAACCATCCATATTGTCGGGGCCGTCCTGTAATAATGTCCTAAATTCAAATATTCTGCCGAAATCGGGGTTGTCCCTTTATTCCCTCACCATGCATACCCTGGAGAGGTGTATAAGCGATTTATTATTAACGACTAGGTTATAGCCACAGGGTCAGAGACATATCGCTATTTTACGTTTCAGAGTTGGTCGTTCGTAGAAATTATTGCGGGTTGTTTGCTCGCACTTAGAGATTTCTAATAATGTAATTATAATACAAAAATTTTACTATATACAGAAAAAAACATTTCGTTTTTCTGTGTCTTGGACTTCGAAAACGTCTGTCGTCAACGTAAGGTAAACAGACTAAAAGCATGTCTGGCCATTGCCATACATATTTTACCTCAGAGCAAGTACCTATATATAGCTCTGTGATTTCTAAGTACGAAAAGCGCGCAGTTTCTTAAAAATAAATAATTTCCAAACGCAACTAAATCATTATAGTCCTATCTTGGCGCGAGATAGGGCGCCCGGGGCGCAAATTCTTTACACGATTTACGTTTTTTGGCGTAGGTACTTATAGGATTTGGTGCTCTTAGTACCTATTTTATTTATCTGTGCTAAAAGTAATGAGTTCCATTGATTTTCTATTGACGTGATAAACGTCTTATAAATCGATGAACGCCGGCTGCACGCACGAAAAATTGTCACGTTCCGCCTGAGCCGAGCGTGCAAGCGAGAGTGCGGAACAAACGATAGAGTGGCACGATCGGCCTAAGCGTTCGGCTTGTGACGCATCTATCTCTCTTCTACTCGTTATCACGTAAAATTATCGTACCGAAAGGGTAAAACGGGACCATATTACTGAGACTTCGCTGTCTGTCTGTCTGTCCGTCTGTCACCAGGCTGTATCTCATGAACCGTGATAGTTAATAGTTGAAATTTTCACAGACGATGTATTTCTGTTGCCGCTATAACAACAAATACTACAAACAATAAAATAAATATTTATAAATATAAATATAAATTATATATTTTATAATATTAAATAAATAAATATTCCCATACAACAAACGTGATTTTTTACTCGTTTTTGCTCAATATTGATAACGACAACAGGTAGACGCTTGAAATATTTACAGAATATTCATTTATATATTCACTTTAATAATAAGCAAGTAAATTAAAATTAAACAAATATTTAAGGGGTGCTCCCATACAACAAACGTGTTTTTATAGATAATGGTACGGAACCTTTCGTGCGCGAGTCCGACTCGCACTTGGCCGGTTTTTATTTTTCTTTGCATTTACCATGGCCTACCATATGGCTACGTGAAAATGCGACACCTTTATCGTTTGGACATGATCGCTCAGAAACAATATACAAACTAGGTTAATTATTCGTACTTATGACCAACCTTACCTACTTACCTACTACTTACTTAAAAGAACATATTTTTATATTGGTTATTGGCCTATTATTAATATAATAGATACTATAATACTTATCTACTATAAACGAGGTAGCAAATCTATCCAATCATCGGCTATTGATTGGGTAAGTAGATCCATTAAACCTAAAAACGGAGTAAGTAGCTATTATACCACATTTCATGTCTTAAAAGCTCGTTGCTTTTAATTAACGATACCTGAAGGAAGTTTACCTTGGCCACAAAACGAAGTCCCAATTTATTTACTTTATATGTGTCCATGGTGATAATTTGTTTTGAAATTAAAGGTAAGAAAATAAAAATAGAGCCTGGGGTGGGGTGGCCTGGGCCTGGGTACGTGACTTGTCAATCAACACCACACGTTACAAAGTTGGTAGGTGGATATCAAAATGAAGCGAGATTATATTTATTGCATGAAATGTGGTGACAATGTTGACAAATGACAAAATATGACAATGGTGACAAGATGACCATTTTAGTTTAGGTCAAACTGCTAAGCATGCAAATAAAATTATAATTGAATTTGTAATAAAACTGTCATCTTTTTTTTTTTATTTATTTATCACTTAAAATTTTTACATGTTTAAAAAATTAGCACTTAAAAACTACTAAGGTTTGTAGGGTAATGCAATGCTATCTTAATTAGAGTCTACATCATAAGGTCTAAGGGTACACTACTTGTAAAAGAGAATGTAAATGAGTAATTAGGTACATACCTATATCCATCTAAGTATAACCGCTTGTTGTCATAGTTTCATAATTATTTCATAATATTTACTACTTAAAGGGTCTTATCTATTATTTATTGGAAGTCTCAAAGCTTACGTGTTTGAGCCATTTGGGGTCGAGCACGGGTCGAGCGAGACCCTGGGTCCATAGGTACCGGGGTCCATCGCGTTTTCAAAATTCGTTCTGGGGTCGAAGCGACGTGTGATCCGAGAGCTGGCGCTTATCTGGGTCAACGCATAAGCATTGCAATTCAGCGGGGCAATGCAGCCAGTGTCTTGGGGACACTTCCGCCTGGTAGTGATCTGGAGCTAGATAGTTTGCAACGGTCTTTAGATAATTTAACTATTTGTTCTGTATTTTAGTTATGTAAATATATATAAGGCATTTTGCCCCTTATTTAATTGGTAACTACGTTTCCAGTTCCTTGACTTAGGTCAAACACTTTACTATGAGAACAGAAACCGTATCGAGATGGACACCGGACTTGACAAATTCCTTATCAGTGTTTTTCTGCATAGTGAAGAATGTGAAATGACTGATCGCAGGTACCTGTTAATTAGGTCTAGTTTTTTCCTTCCCTGCAACAATTAGTGAGGAATCTCATTCGAGCAATTATAAAAAAAAGCTAGCCAAAGGAACTCTATGCAATACCTCAGATAAACAATAGATATAGGTATGTAAGTAGGTACTAGAAAAAAAATCAAATAGGTACACTTTATATGCAACTTTACGAACGAAGTAATCAGTTCAGTTTTTAAAGATCCTCGAACGCTGGATGATGAGTTTTTTCTTCTTCTTCCTGCCCTTTTCCCACATTACGCGGGGTCGACACAACATGTATTCCTCCTCCACATATCTCTATCAGCCGTCATCTCCGTTGTCACTCCCTTCCTACCCATATCATTCTTCACACAGTCCATCCATCTCTTCTTCGGGCTTTCTCTATTTCTATGTCCATCCACACTCATATCTAACACTCTTTTAGTCACATGATTTTCTTCCCTCCGCATGACATGTCCATACCACGCTAGCCTCTTACTCCTCAATTCTTCTATCACTGGCGCTACTTTTAAACTTCCTCTAATATACTTATCCATCTCAACATTCGCATTTCCGCCGCGTGCACTCTTCTTTCATCCGTCCCTTCTTGGTCCAACACTCAGAACCATACATTACGTCAGATCTTATGATCGTCTTGTAAGTTTAAGGGGCATTCAAATCAAATACATTTATTTGTGAACAACACCAATAGTACAACAGAACAAACACACACAGGAGACATAACAAAAAGATCGAGGATCGCACGTTGTTACTGTAACCGGTCGCCATTTCATCCATCCGGCATTTATTCTATTTTTTACGTCCCGGCCTATGTCGCCCTCGTTTTGGATCAATGCCCCAAGGTACCGAAAGTCGGAGCAGACTGGTAAGGGTACGCCATCCAAAGGAATATTTGGCAAAACTGGAGGGACCACCAAAGTCACAGAACAAATGCTCGGTTTTTGTTCTGCTGATCTTCAATCCAACACTCCCGTTTTTCCTGCCATTTTGCCAGCCTGTTCTGGACCTCGAGTGCATTTTCACCGTCAAGAGCAATGTTGTCGGCGAACAGCATGCACCAGGGTGCGTCCTCTTGTATGTCTGATGTCAAGACGAACAAATATGGGCTTAGTGCCGATCCCTGGTGTTAAGCTTACTGCCACATTGAAATTGTCAGTTTCTCCAGCCTCGGACCGAATATTGGAAAACAAATATTATTTGTATGTTATAAAATATTAATCACTTTGCAATTCAAAGAAGCTAAAAATGATTTCCTAAAGTTTAAATAAAAATGTTTCCAGATATGAACGAGCAAGACCTTGCGGTGGCGAGAGCCCTCGCGGCGGAGTCCAGAGACAGTTCCCCAGGTGGTTCCCCGGGACCTCTCCGGAAAACCACGCTGACGAAAATAGCTGACAGACTCAATACATTTAGGTAAGTTTACAACAAAGTTATTTATTTATGTAATCAGTATGTAGAACTATTAGCTAAATTTTCGCTTCAAATTACAAATAGTAGGTACCTAAATCTTAATTTTATTTTATAATTGGATATTCTTTATATTATGATAGTAAGAAAACATAATTTTTTAACCATATATTTCTAATCTGCGAATCGTAAGTTCTTCGAGCGGCCGCTTGACTTTTTTAATGAAACGTACCTACTTTAGGAACATAAAAGGTTTTTATAATACAACCTGGAGATGGAACAACCATTGGCCCACCTGAAAGTAGGTAGAGTGCTAGAGTCATAGGTTTATGGAAGCGAACATAGAAACGTTTGCTAGTAGCACAGAGATAAATATACAGAGGGTGGCGTAATTAGTGAAAACGAAAACCATATACAGGTTGTTAGGTAATATACCTACTAACGTATTCAAGTGACGGGATCTCAAACATAAAAATAGTCTTCTCGAAAAAAACTACTAGTAGTCTTTTGATTCCTGTCCATCCAAAGGCTGTCTAGAAGAGATCGCTTTTAGCGATAATACCACCCATTGTACCTTATTTATTGTTTATTTTCTTTGTTACTGTATTTTTGTTTGGCGTGCACTATAGAGTATCTATTTCATTCATTCATTCATACTGGTTGGTTATATTATCAAATTTTAAAGAAAATCGACTAAGTTTAGGTGATTAATTCGATATCAAACTTACTGCCTACTCTTGCAATCGACATAAAAATAAAGACCTATAAAAAAATGGGTTTGAAAACTCTTTCGGAAATGGCTGCGGGATTTGGATTTGAAAGGGACAACATGAGATATCTTCTAACAAGAGATAATAAATGTTTGTTTTGAGAAATGTCATCGAAATTAATTGTTAATTTTCAGTAGGTACCTAGGTGGTGTTTATATTATTTTTTTCGCCACGTTTCTGAATCACAATAAAAATGAAATAACTAAAATCTAAACCCCGTTGAACCGAAACATTTAGAAATGTAAACAAACAAACACGCAACTTTCAGACGTTTGTTTGCTGATCGTAAAGATGTGGATGACCTTTCCTCCGTTCGTAAGAAAGGAAGGTAGGTTCACTTAATGTCCAAGTAGTTCGTTTATGTGGCGATAGATGTCGCTACACATTCATTCAGTGAGCATTTGAGCCGTAGACTGTTATTACCTCAGACGAATAATCAAAATGATACTTGATCCGAGGTTATTACTATCCATCTACGATTTGAGCAGACAAAGCGTTTCGAACTTTGTCGATGGTAGTGATTAGGTAGTGTCTTAGTAAATTGATAGATGGCGCTACGAGTCCCGATGTCATGCTCTCAGCCTTTATCTTTGGCTCCAGCCAGCTGTCTTTGGCTGTCAAGTCAAATGTGTTGACTTGTCTTTTTATTTGACAGTTCATTGTTTTTCTTTTGAAGTTATGAACCGAAAACGAAAAATAACCTCTGAAAAGAATGAAACTCATGCATGTAATTTTGAGAGCATTTCAGGAAAATTACGGGGAATAATAAATAAAACTGTATGAAATTATTATCTAGAAATCTTGTAGTGGTTTCAGTGAGTGAAATTATTAATTGAGAAGTGAAAAGTTCCTTGAAGATGGATTCTAAAAATGAATGTTTATTTAAAAGTAGACTGCCTACTACCAGTAAAGATACATCAGACGATGAAGATCGGTATGTAAACTTAAAATTACATTTACTGTTTAAGTACTTTGGTTGGTGATTAGAGCCGCAGTTAAAACTAAGAGTTTCGTATTTCCAACAGTAGGAAACCCCACGACTCTTGCAGACACATTCAAAAATAATTAAGTAGGTACTTACTAAAATGCAATGGAATGTAATATGTACTTATAAAAAACCAAGAGCGAGTCAGGCGGCACAAGGATTCATACTGATAACATATATTGTTATTTAAAATATTTCTTCAATTACTTACTTACTTAATGAAAGTATTCTTTAGCAACTTTATTATTAGACTTGAAAAAATCTGCAGTTTTCCGGAAATCTATGACACAATATCTACTGAACTCTATGCTTTAGAAACCTATTTGTTGACTGGCTCCTAAGTTATACAGTTTTTTAAAAAAATCTTCTGTGATTGAAGGCCAGATAGACACAAGAGTAAACTAATACCTGAAGGGTAAGGGTAATAAGGGTTAATAATAAGGTTTCCTTAATAAGGGTTCTGTAAGTATTATCCTTTTGAAGTAGGTATGAAACCCTAAAAACCTTTTTTTTCCACTAAACTATATAAAATAACAGAAAATAAAATCCCAGTTATAAAATAAATATTGCCTTTATTATTATTTAGAGCCTGCACTATCGCACTGTAGGGCAAAGGTCTCTCTCCCTTCCCTCCACTCCACTCTTTTGTGCATGTGTGATCATCTTCCATTACAAGTCAAGTTCATCTTTCCCTCGGTGATGTGGACTGCTGTATGCTCGTTTTCTAGCTTTTGGGATATTGGCTCTAAACTCTTGTATTCCACTGCTCATAGTTGTCAAATTCATAGAGGAAAGTTCAATGTTATATTTCTACACATCTTTGGCCTCCATCTTTTAAAAGAACAGCAAGTGCTGTTCTTTTAAAAAGTTTAGACCTGCTGAAGGCCAATTCTCATAACTCGATATAGTCAAGTTTCATTCAATCTAATATCGATGGTGGTAAACTCAATGATTGATTAAAACTATGAGAACTAGGATACAAACCCCCCTTGGGTTTGAATCGTAAAAATTGTATCGTTAGAGTCATAGATGTTTATATCAGATGTCTTAAATGTAATAAATAAGTGACAATGTATTGAAAACATGAATAATTTTATTTGTTATTCGTCTTTGATCATGTATATATGATCCTAGATACACTAGGATCGTATATGTATGCCCTCGTGGTTCTTAGCAATGACAGTTTTTAGTTAAATTAAATTGGCATCGCATTCTGCTGACTCGTAATTAGGCATTGAGATGATTTTAAAAAACTCTCGTACAATGGCATTACCTCGTCAATCCTTAATGTTTTTTAGGGTTCCGTATAGGGTTTCGTTCCCGGGTCCCGGGAATCGGGAAATCCCGGGAAAAATGTAATTCCCGGAACCGGGAAAAAATTCTGATTTCCCGGGAATTTTCAAAAGTATGTGATAGGTCTAAAACTTTGTATTTTATAGTCATATTAAACTCTATGTTGTTCTTAAAAAAACCTTTCAAATTTTTCTACAGCTTGTCAGCCAGCCATCACTTTGCAGATAAGTAGTTTCGTGGTAATTTATCAAGGGGAAAAAATGTTTTCCTTTGTTTTGTCTTTATAGAACTGTCAGAAAAAACTAGATAACACCTATTTGCATTTCTTTGTTTCATTCTCTCTATTATATTCGCTCTTCTTTGTTTTTACGCAGGTGCTGTGCAATTTCGATAACGATCTTTTTGCTTAATTATGCGTACCTATAATATTTAAGTTTCTTTGTCTGCGCCCTTCCCCTCCCCCTTCACCTTGCGCATTTAAGTGTAACTAAACAAACTGGTTCTGTTGTTTTATCAGATCGACCGACCAGTCAGTGACGCGCAGCGCAGTGTGGTGTCCGTGCCCATTAAATTAAGTGACATTTGGCATTCGTTCGCCGGTAATATCTCTTTGTTAGTGAAAGTTTGTGTGTGTGTTGAAACTCTGGTAAGTAAACCCTGTCGAATTGATTGTTTTGTCAATTCAAATTTACTACATATACAATAAGTACATTTAATATTTTCAACTTGTTATAGGTCAACATGGAAGGTCGACTTTTATCCGAAGTATGGAATCATTTCAAGAAAAAAGGGTTAGATAAAGCACAATGTAATCGCTGTCCAAAAATATTGAGTTGTAAAGGCTCATCGACCAGTGGACTTGCAAGGCATTTGTTAATGGTGCATAGCATAAATTTAAAAGATCAACCCAATGAAGCGTCCTCTGAAACAACACGGGCGTTGGCATCTTCACCGGCACCAAGTACCTCCACAAGTTCACCACAACCACCAAAAAAAAAAGAAGAGCCACATAACACAGACTTCTATAGTTGAACATATCAAGAAGCCCTATAGTATTGCTGAAATCGTCTCGAAGTTGGCATCTAGTGATGACTTTCGATTCGGATGATCACGCACAGTGAAGTGA
The DNA here is from genome assembly GCA_918857605.2 of Philereme vetulata. Taxonomy (NCBI): domain Eukaryota; kingdom Metazoa; phylum Arthropoda; class Insecta; order Lepidoptera; family Geometridae; genus Philereme; species Philereme vetulata. The sequence continues at coordinate 6,960,961 of OU975439.1, read as the reverse complement.
TTCGAAGCCTTGTTTCACAAGCTGGCCTAAATATTCCAAAATGCGAGTCGCAGGTTATGAAGATAATTGTAGAATTTGCTGAAGAAAAAAAGCAAGATATCAAGAAAATCTTAAATGAACACGTGAAAAAGCATGGACGGCTCAGTATCACGCTCGATGAATGGACCAGTATCAGAAATAGACGCTATTTCAACATAAACTTACACAGCGGAGATGGAAAAGTGTATAATTTGGGTTTGATATACATACCGGGGAAATGTGGAGCACAAGAGATGAGAAGAATTGTTGATACAGTCCTGACGGAATTTGGAATAAACTTCGAAAGAGACATTGTAGCCGTGACAAGTGATGGTCCAAATGTGATGAAAAAGTTTGGCCGCGAAAGTCCAGCAGAAATGGTATTATGCATGAATCATGCTATTCATTTGGCGGTGACAGATGTTCTTTATAGAGAAAAGACCACCAAAGAAAGTAAAACGGATTCCGAAGAATCAGACTCCGACGTCTCCGACTTCGACTCATACGACGATTGTGATCAAGAATTAGTACAATCAGCGGTGGAAATAGGAAACCATGATATCCGACCAGATCTGAAGAAAGTACTGAAAGATACACGAACCATAGTCAATTTGTTTCGCCAAAGTCCATTAAAAAATGCGAAACTTCAAGAATATGTAAGATCTGAACATAACAGGGAAAAATCATTGTGTCGCGACGTTAAAACGAGATGGAACAGCATTGAAACAATGATAAGCCGGTTCGTAGAAGTTAAAAACTGTATCAAAAAAGCTTTGATTGATTTAGATACCGCAAATCTATGGCACGAAGAGAACTTGGCTGTTTTAGAGGATTTACTTAAAATTTTAAATCCCATCAAATTAGCAGTTGAAGCACTGAGCTCCCGAAAAGCAGATATCTTGATCTGTGAAGCTATCATTACGACACTTCTAGTAAGACTGAAAAAGTTGGAGTCACCTATTGCTTTAGAGTTTTCAGATTTCTTAACGCAAAGAATAAGTGAGAGGAGGGATTCTACTCTATATACCTTAACGCTTTTTCTTCAAAACCCAACAATTAGACGCAATGAATACTTATCACAAAGTGTTGAAACTAAAGAAATAATAATACGCTATGCTGAGAAGCTATTTCGCCGATTATTTCCAGAAAAGTCAGAATCTGAATCGAGCCCGGAAGAATCGCTTCATGCTGTTGCTGAGACGCAAAAAAGAGGCATTAGTTTTGCTGAAGAACTTCAAGACGCTATTCAAAATGTTTTCAAAGGCACTCCTCCATCACGAACTCGATTTCCTAGACTGAAGAAAGACTTCAATCTATACATCTCTTCTGGTAAACGGACACCTAATTTGGAACTGCTATACAACGCTCTGCGCACGATCATGTCTACATCCACCGAAAGCGAACGTACATTTTCAGTATCGGGAAATTTTGCTACTAAAATTAGAAGCCGATTAAGCGATAAATCACTCAGCTCTTTAGTTTTTCTTAAGTAATACTTTATGAAATAATTTAAGACTTAAACTGAAATAATGGTTTACGTGACTGTTACATAATAAGGGCATAAGTTAAATTTTGCCAACGATGTGTGGCCGCTGTAAGAGAGTAAATAAAATATTATACGTAACTGCTGCATAGAGTTAAGGTATTTAAACACTCGAATCATTTTATGGTTAAATTAAAATCGGTTACGCTACTTGTGATAAACTACTCTCGTGTTTACATACCTTAATGATGTGCAGTTACGTATAATACTTTATCTACTCTTGTAAAGCCGCCACACATCGATGGCAAAGTTTGTTGGTTATCATAAGAGCGTTTCGCAATACTTAATTACTCCATTTATATTACGTTTATATCATTGTGTGTGCTAAGAAGTTTTATATTATAAGTTTGATTTTGCATGCCTGAAACAAATAATTAAGTTTCTATTATACTACCTCTGTTTATGATCGATCAAAAATGTTATTAAGAAGAAATAATTATTTCTGAGTCAAATAAACAGCTTATTTAATCCATTATGTGTTTTCTTGACTTTTTGTAGTTAAAAAAAAACTAAATTAAGGACTTTAAAAATTTTCCGGTTTTCCGGGATTCCCGGGAAATTGAAAATATTATTCCCGGTTCCCGGGAAGGAAAAAAACCCGGGAAATCCGAAACCCTAGTTCCGTACCTCAAAAGGAAAAAAAAACAGAACCCTTATAGGATCACTTTGTTGTCCGTCTGTCTGTCAAGACCCTTTATCTCAGGAACGCGTGGAGGTATCGAGTTGAAATTAAAACCATATACTCAGGTCTACAATCCCTCGTAGCTGTTTAAAAATCAAACTTCTAAGTTAACGTAAAAAAAAAGATACGATCATTTATGCCGCAAAAAACGTATATTTCGACACTCTCAAGAGTATCAAAATTTATTGGGTATTTTTCGTTGACCTAGAACTATGAAATTTGGCAAGTAATATCGTCCTACAAGTAATTACAGGAAAAAATCTGAAAACTATACATTTGTAGTTAATTCATAAAAAAATTTAGTCTTTATTCTGAATTTCGGGAAAAGCTTGGAAAAAACTGCGAGACTCGAACTATTTATAACTAGCTGTTGCCAGCGGCTTTGCACGCGTGGTTTGCCAATAAAAAGTAGCCTATGTGTTAATCCAGCTTATGATCTACGTACATAGGTACCAAATTTCATTGCAATCGGTTCAGCCGTTCCGGCGTGAAAGAGTAACAAACATCCATACATCCATACATACAAACTTTCGCGTTTATAATATTAGTAGGATATGTATACAAATTTGTACAACCCTCGGTGGGCGAGTCCGACTCGCGCTTGTCCGGTATTTTTATTAGATATTTATATTAGATACTTACTTACTTACTATGTTATTTTATTTTTGTTCTAAAAATAAATAAACAATTACTCACCTTCCTTCTGCGCAGTTGGATAAGAAGGTACCAACCTACCATTGTTTTGGGCAAATCTGCCCAACTAGTTCATTATAGGACACGATATGACTCACCAACATACGTTATGACAACCTACTATTGTTTCTCTGGAATGTAACAGTTTTGGGACATTGACTCTTGACCTAGTGAGGGTTACAGTTTTGAATTGAGTGAGCATATGCCGTCCGCCGGTCGCCGATTGATAAAGCCTTTGTTCAAATCTAAAACGTTTTATCGTTTGATAAGGCGTTGTTCGAGTCAACGAATTTGACAAAGAATTTAGGCCGGTCACATACAGTCGGAATTTACCGAATATGTATGGATTTGCTGTTTTCGAAATTCCGATTCGCTATTCCGAATTTTTTACTGTTTGTGAATGTGACTGGTCTAACACGGTGTTGGATGCAAGCTTATAAAAATATGAATAATTAGCTAACCCATCCCGGTTTCGCGCCGGTACCGGTATTTAAAATATTGCTACCTAAGAGTATATTACACAGGGGTAATATATTATTAGTGAAATAATTTTATAGTTTTCAGTAAGTATTAGGTTAACACATACAAACTTAACGTCATTTTAGTATAGATGTACCTATAGATTATTATCTCATACATTGTTTCCTCACCGCATCCAAAGCATTTTTGTATTAAATAGTCTATATCTCATCACATCAATCCTCATCAATATCCATCCATTTACCTATCTCTTTTTATTCACTAGTTTTTTTTTGTGTCTAAGTACCTAATACCTATCTTCTCCCTCCATCCCTAATCGCGCTGTACACGAGCGGGCAGCATCCATAAACACTATGTCGTCACCATTCATTCCTTCATACCAAACCAGAGTATCCAAAACACAAGCCTGGCCTAGTTTAACTTGTATTGATAGCTTGTGTCTACTGCTAAATAAATTATTCTTACCCTTAATTTATTTCGAAAACTCGATGCGATTGTCAGTGGCACCCCGGCTGTATGTCAAGCATGTTCGGAAAACTTTCAGCATACAAAACAATAGTTGGGCGAGACGTTATTTGCCTTCACCACCAAATCAGATAAAATCCCAGACGTTAAAATTTTACTTCGGTCAATCGGAAATTATTTCGTATAAGCCACAGCTCAAATCCAGGACAAGTCATAATTAACAGAGATTACTTTCAGCTGTTCTTGCGTGCAGAACAGGGCCACACGTACCAGGCGATTCTAAGTGTCTGTAGCTCACTTCATGTGTATTTATGTCAATACGAGTTACGCACTGGGCATATCAGTTCGGGGAAGTTGATAGTTTATGTTGATCCATTGTTCTATTATTTTTTAAATTCTTTATTTAACGTGGGAGTTTTAACCATACAATGGTTATGTCACTCCCGTAAGTCTGATCATTAAATTACATTTACTTTTATAAAAACACAAAAAACTAATAATTAACTACCTACCTAAGTGTTGCCCTCCAGCGAAGAGAGGTAAATTTTAAGCAGTCTCCTGGCCTCATCAGATGATGGTGAAGCGAAGAAACTGTTACACGTCCCTACGCTGTTATCAGTAAACAACATAGAGGTATGGCGCTCGGCCGCGTCCCGAACAAATCCCGGCAACACGTGATGCACATCTTCAACGGTGTCACAGTCGGCACAATTTGGTGTACATACTTTCATTAGGAATTTAAATTTATTTGTCGTGATGTGTCCGGAACGTAGTCTCCAATAATCAACAATCCAACAATCTGTTTTCTTTTCATTTCAACCCTGTCAAACCACGGGTAAGTGTGACAGTCGAGTCGAGTGTTTGTTGTCATTTTGGATATCGCACGTTTTTGCAAGGATTCAGTGCGCAATTCGTGTGAATAAAATGACATAAGTGCACGTGAAATGAGTCATGGCGACTGGAAAGGCGCCGCTGCTAACATACATAAACTTTCATTAGTGAAATGCTGAACGACTTTCAGTGGTCGCCACCGGCCCCATTTACCTCTCGTAAATACTCGTAGCTACGAAAGTTTTGCACTCGAGGGGATAATATCATACGAAAGTGAAAGTGAAACTCAGGACATAAACACTCGTAATCGTAGCGGATCTATTTGGTCTAGTGAGTGAACTGAGTCTCGGATAAAACGGTGGAAACCGTTAGACATAAAATATTTTTACAAAAACCTAAAAAGCGACTTCAAAGTTAGCCTAAATATTAATACTTAAATAAAAACCGGCCAAGTGCGAGTCGGACTCGCGCACGAACGGTTCCGTACCATTATTTATAAAAAAGACAAAAATATCACGTTTGTTGTATGGGAGCCCCCTTAAATATTAATTTTATAATAATTTAAATATTTAAAGTGGACATATAACTAAATATTCTGTGAATATTTCAAGCGTCTACCTGTTGCCGTTATCAATATCGAGCTAAAACGAGCAAATAAATCACGTTTATTGTATGGGAGCCCCCCTTAAATATTTATTTTATTATTTTTTAGTATTTGTTGATATAGCGGCAACAGAAATACATCGTTTGTGAAAATTTCAACTGTCTAACTATCACCGTTCATGAGATACAGCCTGGTGACAGACGGAAAGACAGATAGACAGACGGACAGACAGACAGCGGAGTCTTAGTAATAGGATCCCGTTTTACCCTTTGGGTACGGAACCCTAAAAACCAGAAATTAGGAGCTCATGTGAATAAACACATATTATTTTTGAACAGAAAGTCCAATGGTGCACCGATAAAAACAAACATGGTGTGCGTGGAGGGACAGTGAGGACACGCGATCGCATCATGAGCATGCGACGCGCAGCACCTCTATCCATCATGATCCAGTTATAATTGCCGTATGAATTGAGGGCCAAGATAAAATTTTGCGAGCAATTTTGTAAATTTAGAATTTTCGAGGGAATCATTTTGGCCTTATCCGTAATGTGGTTGGTTGTTGTGGTAGCCAGTGTGCTATGCTATCAGTTACTAAATATTTTTGAACCACGTTATTACATAAAGCGTCAATATTGAGTTTTTCAATAAGCAATTTCTACACCTCAGCTGGGTAATACATTTCTGTGGCTTGTAGTTATTTTCCACCTGCATAAGTAACCGAAGCTTTCCAACCTTGAGAGTGATTGCAACCACTAGACAGTACTCTAATGATGATGACCAGACGCCTTTTGTTTGCAATTTTCACGCATTCGACCAGTTCGTGCCGATGGCATGGCGGGACCTAGTTACCCGGCGTAGAAGGCTCGTAGTTCTAGCAATAACAACGGCAAGTCGGCAACGGCCGCAGTCGGCCAGCCGCTCCTCGCGCGTTATCACGTCTCTGTCGCGGCCAACGGACGAGTGGCCCGCTTCGCGTGATCTAAACCACAGTTTCCGCACACATCAAAAATTCAGTAGCAATTCAAGTCTTCAACTCTCGCCCAACCTTGCAATATTAAACGTACGAGCTTCATTCCGAAATTTTGCAATATTTCGCGCGCCGGACTAACCAGAAGGTTGGTGCGCCGAAACAACGTCGATTGCAAAATTTCAGTGAACTTCTACGACTTTAATGCGGTTGCGACATCGGTGTTCTATAGTGATGTGCTAAACAATACGACATTACGAAGTTTTGATAATGTTGTCGATGGATAAATTGTGGTGCGGATCAGAGAGCGAGCTGTCTACCCTGCGGCTCTGCAAGAGTGCGGCGGAGAGGCCAGAGTACCGGCTGACGAGGCGCAGGCCCTCAAAGAGCCTGATCCCCCAAGCGCTGCTGCACGCCCTGCCTGATGCTCAGCCCAGGACTCACAGAAGACAAAGGTCCGGCACGTGGCCGTAAGTGATACAGCATGTATCACATGATTACTAACTTTACTTTGATACCCATTTCCTACACATAGCTTTTTTACATTAGAAAATTGATCTTTACTTGATTCACTTTTTAATTTGGTTCTGAATAACAGGCCTAACAACATGTATGATAATTAAAATAAATAAATAATATTGCTGGACATTTCACACAGCGCTACCTAGCCCCAAACTAAGCAGTACTATGGGAACCAGATAACTGATAGAATACATAAATACATTTTTTTGTAATAAAATACTTTAAGACACAACCAGACCCGGAACAAATATCTGTAGATCATGCAAACATTTGTTCCGCGGCAGGAATCGAACCCGCTACCTCCTGCGTCTCAGCCGGCTATTCACCCAATTATGACCTATCTTGTAACAATAAAACTTGAGGGTTAAGACTGATAATAATTTAGTGTGAAAATCTACAAAGACCTGATCAGAATATCGTAAATTGTTATAGCTGAGCTGTCCCGCAATGTTATTGTTCATTCGCTGATTAAACCCACTTAGCAGTCTAATGCCGTTAGCGTCCTAGTCTCATGACACGATTTGTAGTAAACCTGGTGAGACCTGTTGGGCATGTTCAACTCACAATTAAGTGAATTTTACAACTTGCAATTAAGGGGACACCGGAGGGACAATCGCCCATACAACACGTACTACCAATATCATTTCTAATTGGAGCATATTTCTACCTTAATAAGGTATTATTTTAATTTGAATAGTATTTATCTAGGTTCCCAACCATATATTAGATCAAAATACTTACCTAAAATGAAATAGAATCGTATCGCATTCTGCATGTTTTTACGTCATAAAAGACCTGTTTTCAACCTAATTGTTTCGCATTAACAACAACAACATCTTACGTATCCTAGTCATGGGAACATAGATTATATCGTCTAGTTACAGAATAACAACACAATGAGAAAAATACAACAAGTTTTCAGTCATCATTTTTGGTATTACGGAGCACGGTCAAAATCAAATCAAATTTAGAATCGTTCTATTGCTATCACTGTCGCTCTGCGTGGCTAAACTTCGTCACTAAACAGGGATAGCGATATTCAGGCCGAAGTTTTTGACGCGGCCGAATTGAAGTTGCGCTCAGGGTTCGCCGGCGCGTTAAGCAGTAAAATAATAAAAAAAGGTAGTTTAATAAGTACGGCTCTTCTTACTACTAAGAAATTCATAGATATTTTACAATTTTGCATAGCTCTTTCAATATTCAGCGTGTGCGTAGACTGTAGAACTTTGTAAAATTGGGTTCGTATAATATATGGGGAACCCTTGCCAATGAATAACGAGTTAATTATTTGTGTTAGTTGACTGGATTCTGTGTACTCTTAAAACCCACACAATTGCAAATATCTGATTCATTTACATATAATGCATAAAAATCTAGTAAAACTCAGAGTTTTTTAATATTGCTTTGATGTCCGGCAATCAATATTCTTTTAAATGTTTCTAAAGAAGCTGAATCTTCTAATTTAATTATACTCATGATAATTTTTTCTTTCTTCTTACCTTCAGGTCAAACCAATACCTTGTACTAGTTGTACTACAAAAAACTAAACAACTGTTTAACGGGTGTTTAAAAAGATCCTTACCAATATTTTTAAACACGCTCTTATCAGTTTATTTTTATGGTAAGACCCTTAGCCCGGCTTGCACAACGATCACTAAACATATTTACCGACAAAACTTGTTTAAATAAACATATTTAGGCACTAAATACTAGGCATCGTTGCGCAAGTAGCCCTTAGTGTTTTATTCTTAAAGAAATGGTTGGGAATTCTTCGACAGAATAATAATTAATATTGTGCTCTAGTTCTACTCCTTTGAAGTTCGATTTTTATAGGTGGGACGAAATCATGTAGTACGAAGCACGGAATCGGCTGATTAAAAATATCACAAAAGGTCAGCCGTTACTTTATCCAGTTGATCTGTTATGAACGGCTAAGCAAGCTATACGCGTTATGTTCTTATTTCAGCAAGAAACATAACTTTAATCTATACTATAATCTATACTAATATTGGAAAGAGGAAAGATTTGTATTTTTGTGTGTATGTTTGTATGAATAAACTCAATAACTATTGTGCCGATTTCAAAAATTCTTTCACCATTGGAAAGCTACATTCCCCCAGAGTGACATAGGCTATATTTATTGCTAGAAAAGATTAGGGATCCTTACTAAAACTGAAGTAACGTAACCCAAGGTGTAAAAAAGTGCCCTAAAACGTCTTTCGTCGCATGCGCTGCGGAAACTATTGATGATAGAACAAAAGTATGTTCTACAATATTAAAGTACATATCTACAAAAAACTTTGTAATATTATAATGAGGAAAGATTTGTTTGTTTGTTTGTTTGTATTGAATAGGCTCCGAAACTACTGGACCGATTTATAAAAATCTTTCACTGTTGGAAAGCTACACACAAAGCTATCTCCGGGTGACACAGGCTACTTTTTACCCAACTGCGGAGAAGGAGGGTAATGTTTTTATTAAAAAACTACGCGTGCGAAGCTGCGGATTGTTCAGCTAGTTTATTTATAAATTACGTGCCTGTGGTATCCCATTTTAGGGCAAATGCCTCCATTCCTTCTCTCCAAGCAATCGGGCCAATACCGCAATAGGTCCCTGTAAACCATTTTCATTTGTAGGTACTACTATCGTGGCTCGATTTTCTTCCACCGCGTAATCCGCACACCCTTTCTGCTCAGAGCGCTCAACCACTGAGCATGTGGGTCACCCTAAGGATGCCAGTGCATAACTATGGTTTCTACCAGGTCTCGCTGCATAAAACTCGCGACCCAGATATGCGTCCATGCGTTGAAGTAACCTTCAGCCTAAGGTACTCGCTGCAATCTTTGAATATTAGTTAACACTTCATACTTTTTGAAATTAAAAGCATAATTTTATCTCCCTTTATCAATTTATCATCACAGCGTTTTGAATACTGGAAAAATATTGTTGCTTTAACTTTAAACGCTTCTATCGATTTAGAATAATTATTATATTAACAACTAGTTGACCAATCCGCAGCTTCGCACGAGTAGTTTTTCAATAAAAACATTACCCTCTTTCTGCACAGTTGGGTAAAAAGTAGCCTATGTCACCCGGGGATAGTGTAGCTTCCCAACAGTGAAAGAATTTTTTAAATCGGTCCAGTAGTTTCGGAGCTTATTCAATACAAACAAACACATCTATCCTATTTATAATATTAGTATAAGATAACTATAACATTATACTGCATGCAAAGTAATTTTACCGTCACGTCACACAGTGAATTACCTAGAACTAGCCAGCTGGACAAAAGTCGATTCCTAGAATCGATTAAATCATAATCCTGTCTCATTAACCACACCTCAAAACTCAGAATTCCAGGTATAACACGTGCCTTACCCTTTGTAGCACACCGCCATAGTACTGGAAAGTGAGGTAATAAGGAAAATGCATTTATGCAAATAAATCAGTTGATAGTTTGCAGTGCTTACGACAACATCTTATGACCACTTGTGCTATTTATATTATTGTGAGTGTTATGGATTTTCTACTTGAAGGTATGTACTTTAAATTTCTTCATAAATTGGGATCATTTAACTTGTTGACGTTGATGTTTATAGGCTTTATAGAAATGGACATTTATATCGTGTAAATTTTTCTATTTAGTAACTTTCATCGAGTGTAACTTTTTTTATCCAAATATATCCAGGCCGTTATTTACGTATGTAATAGCCACAATATTTAACTTTAAAATGATATATAGTTTTGCCACCCCAACTCACCCCATTTTTTTTAATTATTTTTTTCAGAAGTTGTGATTTCGATTTCAAAAATCGATTTCTTTGAAGAATGGCGTAAACACAAGAAAGAGGACCGTAATTCAAAGCTCACAGAGTTTGTATTGAACAAAATCAACTGTTCAGATGTCACTCTTGATTCAAAGAAGAATATTTGTACGAAAATTTCAAGTATTTCTTCAAAATTTGCTGAAAAGTGGTCCGCATCGAAAAATACCCTCAATAGGTTTTTGAATAACAATAAGGATTGGTTAGAGGGTAATGAAATACAATTTGAAGTTCAAGTACATCGCCCGTCTGCGTCTTCGTCATCTGGACCAAGTCGGACTACAGGCAGACCCAGAAAAGAATTTGACGAATCGTCATTCAAAACCAAAAAACGGAGGGTTGAAGATTTAGTGCAATCGCGAAGTGCTAGTGAGTTAACCATAGCCGCTGAAGTAGCCAATCGAGTATCTGGTCGAAGAAATGTAGCTAGTTCAATTCATAAAATATCTGACAACTCTCCAAAAGCTAAAACAACCAATGTTGCGTGTGGTGGTCGTCAATTGAGCAGTGATGAAGCTTTAGCTCATTATGTTGATGCTACGTTTACCAGCCATAGTTACAAACAGACGCGTAAGGTGTCATTGAAGGCGGGACATCAGATATTTCCATCTTATCATAGTGTAGTTAAGTCTAAAAAAATGTGTTATCCTTTAGATGAGTATATTTCTGTGACGGAAACGCGCGCTGAAATTAATCTACAAGGCATTTTAAACAAAACTGCTGATCGTTTAATTGAAGCGCAAAGTGATGTTATAAGAAATGTTGTGTCTTCTAATTCATCCCTTACATTAATTAGCAAATGGGGCTGTGACGGCAGTTCAGGCCACAGTACCTATAAGCAAAGGTTCGAAGATGCTAACGCTACTGATGAATTCCTGTTCATGTTTTCATTAGTTCCTTTGAAATTATGTGACGGCCAACATATTATATGGCAAAATCCACAAATCCAAAATCCATAATTTTTATTTCGTACTAAGTTTTTTTATTTTACCACATAACGCAAAAAAAATGATTCAGTATATGTTATTATGGCTGTAGCGATCATGTGAACCCATAAAATAATTTTGTCCAGCTACCATGTTCTAGACGATTCACTGTGCGTCATCCACTTGTTCCCATGGACAAAGAAGCTAATTATAGTGTTATTCTTGTATTAGAAATGTAATGACGCCATTAGAAATCTCAGTGTTTTTATGTCATTTTTATACTTGGAAAGTATGGTTTTAAAATACCATAAAATATTTGATGTACCATAGTACTAAGGTACTATGGTTTCCTGTTAACGTGCCTGTGGTATATCTATACTAATCTATACTAATATTATAAAGAGGATAGATTTGTATTTTTGTGTTTATGTTTGTAATAAACTCAAAAACTACTGTGCCGATTTCAAAAATTATTTTACCATTGGAAAGCTACATTCACCCTGAGTGACATAGGCTATATTTATTATTAGAAAATTTTAGGGATCCTTACTAAAACTTAAGTAACGTAACCCAAGGTGTAAAAAAGTGTCCTTAAACGTCTTTCTTCGCATGCGCTGCGGAAACTATTGATGATTGAACAAAAGTATGTTCTACAATTTTAAAGAACATATCAATATCTACAATAATATTATCTATAATATTATAAAGAGGAAAGATTTGTTTGTTTGCATTGAATAGGTTCCGAAACTACTGGACCGATTTTAAAAATTCTTTCACCGTTGGGAAACTACACTATCCCCGGGTGGCATAGGCTACTTTTTACCCAACTGGGCAGAAGGAGGGTAATATTTTTATTGAAAAACTACGCTTGCGAAGCTGCGGATTGTTCAGCTAGTAGCTTATAAGACGCTATCGAATAAATACGAGTATAATAAAAATCTCGTGTGTGGGTGTCTGTGGTCGCACTCCTCCGAAACGGGTGGACAGATATTAATGTTTTTTTTTATATATTTGGTAGGTATGAGCATAGGTCGTAAAGTATTTTTCACCCTCCATTTTTTAATCGTGATTTTAGTATTTTTGTGTGAACAATATCCATATAATTTAACCGTTGTTCATTGACGTGAAGTCATTTACATGAAGTGTCGCGTTACTTTGACAAAAGTGTTTTATATATTTGTTATCTCGAAGTTACCACGGGAACGGGATCTTTCATTTAATTTTTTGTGCGAAGCCGCGGGTGGTACAGCTAGTAATGTACGTACATATAGGTTTCAGACGACCGTTTGATATTTGAAATGCATGATATACTCGTAGTTACGCCTTTTATAGCTTTGCAGCAGTCAAATAATATTTATTGAATTGTATCAAATAATGTACACTTTAATTAAAATTTACATTAACTCATATCAAATCGGTTTACTCTATCTTGCGGTAATAAATGTACATACAAAAGATATTGATACAGGTGCTAATAATCATATTTTTCACATAATTACGCAGGTTTTCGCCACATTGTGTAATTAATATTTTCTCAATGCCATAACCCACAATTTCATCGTTGATAATCTATCTAAATTAATAATTTAAAATTATATATCTAGCTATTTGTATCATCTTCTTTTCCATCGGCATCTAAATGCTTCACTCAATATTCGACTATTGCGATACTCAGCTACTAGTTATCAATATGCCTTGAATATTTTTCATTGATTGTGAGAAATTTCTATTCTCTATTTTTACTGCATCCCTCGAATCCTTCGATACTATTACATACTTCTTTTTTCGTTATATCTGTTTCTCTCAACCTAGAGATGTGATATTAGAATATATCACGTAGAAAGGAAACTGTCTCAGGATCTCCTCAGATTACAAATGTGCATGTTTTAGTTCCAAGAACATTGTGCTCGTAAAATTTATCTCATTCAACTTGAGACATACATACCCAAGTTTACCCAACCGCCGTTGTTTTTAATAAGGTGAGCGTTCTAGTAAGTAGGTTTATTAGCGAGTCAGTAGCTACGGTTGTGAACTAAATAAATACTCTAATCAGAACCTAAAAGTTAATTGAATTATCTGCAAATAGCCGGAATGTGTCAACTAACCTATTTAACTTTTTTTGATTTTTTTTTATTATTATTATCAGCCCACTTTGCTGGACAAAGGCATCCCCCCATTGTTTCCAGACACTCCTTTCAGGCGCTAAGATGGTCCAGTCCGCTCGTCCCTCTCATCTTTTCTTTGGTCTGCCGCGACGTCTTCGGGCTGTGTCGGGGTTCCACTCGGTGGTGAGCTTAGCCCACTGATCACCCGATATACGGCGTACATGACCAGCCCAGTTCCACTTGGGTTTTGGCGGCTTTCGTAGCTACATCTACGATTTGTGTTCGCGAGCGCAGCTCGGTGTTGCGTATGCGGTCTATACGCTTGAATCCGAGAATGCTGCGCTCCATTGCACGTTGGCAAACCTTGAGTATAAACTCTATATAACTTTTGGATGTTCTTCGTTCAACAATACAACTGGATATTGGTCAACGACCAGGGTCTGCGCACCACAAGTTAGAACGGGGAGGATGCGATGTTGTATTTAATAATGATAAATAATAAACGTGTATTTCAAAATTTTCAAAACAATGTTGTTTTCATTGTTTCACTCCTGCGTTTCTTTTGTATCTGTAATCAACTTCAAAACAGGGAGAGGTTCTCAATTCGGCTGTATTTTTATCATGTAGGTATGTACTCGTATGTTACCCAATATCTAATAACTTTTTTTAATAGTGTAATAGAGTACAGTATGGACACCGGAAACTCGTCAACGGTTGAGAGCTAACATATCGCGATTAATGCAGGCTACACACGTAACGATTTTTTTATCACGCCTAGGTTTGATACTTGAACCTAGGGCTGCCGGTCCGGTTTCAGGATTTATATTTCCCGGTACTGGAGCATCGTCGGTACCCGGTTCTCCCGGTTCTCAGTGCCAGTTAATTGTTTTTTTCATCATGTGCTCTTAATTTCTGAGTTTTCAGTGTAAATATTCAGGGTAACATTGATCTAGGTTTTTAGATTTGAAAATATGCATTATCTTGTTATATTTAAGGGGGCGGGTTCGATTCCCGCCGCGGAACAAATGTTTGCACGATCTACAGATATTTGTTTCGGGTCTAGTTGTTTCTCTATATATTATTAAAATATTTTTAAGTATTCTATCAGTTATCTGGTCCCCATAGTACGCTTTGCTTAGTTTGGGGCTAGATAGCGCTGTGTGAAATATCCAGCATTATTTATTTTATTTATTTATTTAGTTGATTGCCTACTTCGTTAATTTTATATTCGTCAATGTTGTTCAGAAGCTTGAGTGGATAATATTACACAAGGTCTCGCAATGTTGCAGTAGACCTTACATCCACCAATTTACGTGTTTACAAGCCTAATTTAGATAACATTACTGATGGTTCCGTTGCCACCACTATTGCGCTAACATTCTGTGATTTAATTTGAACAAGAGGAAGTTTTTAGTATTTGTGTCGAAACATGGCCGCTCACTAAGGAAACTGTGCACAGAGTACGAGTCGCATAGAGAGCCATGGAGCGCGCCATGCTTGCCATCAACCTGCTGGATCGAATTCCTAATACCGAAATCCGACCCCAGACGAAAGTCCAAGACGTCGGAACAAGGGTGGTGGAACTCAAGTGGAACTGGGCAGGACACTTGGCTAGACGGAGTGATGGCAGGTGGAGTAAATCTGTGACCGAAAGGTGGCCAAGAACAGACCTAAAAAGTCCAGGACGTCCGTCGGCGCGGTGGGTCGACGACATAAAGAAAGTCGCGGGCAACTCCTGGATGCGCGCTGCACAGGACCGGGAAGGGTGGCGTTTACAAAGGGAGGCCTACACCCAGCAGTGGGTACTTATGGGCTGTGGATAATGATTTAGTATTTGTGTATACCTACTTAACTTACCAATTACACGGTACAGTAAAAGCGCATATTTGTAGAATTTTTAGCCATTATGGTCTCGTACTTTATTTTACGTCGTTGTATTCATTCTTGTTTATAAACTATCTGCTATATATATATCTATATATATATATTTTCTCTTCTTGATTCAATAGTTTAATAATCAATAAACTCAACCATTTTTAGGGTTCCGTACGCAAAGGGAAAAACGGCACCCTATTACTAAGGTTCCGCCGTCTGTCCGTCTATATGTTCTGTCTGTTCGTCTGTCACCAGGCTGTATCTCATGAACCGTGATACTTAGTCAGTTGAAATCTTCACAGATGATGTATTTCTGTTGTCGCTATAACAACAAATACTAAAATGAGAATAAAATAAATATTTAAGGGGTGGGGGGGCTACCATGCAACAAACGTGATTTATTTGCTCGTTTTAGCTCGATATTGATAACGGCAACAGGTAGACGCTTGATATATTCACAGAATATTTAGTTATACTTAAGCACTTAATAAAGAGTCCGACTCGCACTTGGCCGGTGTTTTTACATAAAGGGTTACTTCGCAGCTTCCACAGCCTGACCTTACCGTTGGATATCTCCGCGGAGGGCCATTAAAACACAAAGCTAAATGTACGTTTTAGTTAAATAAACTACTGGCTCTGTTCATAACTTTAAAGCATTAGGAATGTGTTTGCTCATTACTTATTTAACATTACGTACTGCCGGCAGACCATTTCATAACTCAAGCTGCTTGTAAAAATGCAGCATTAACCGAATCATTCATTCACATTATGTGGAGTAAAAAATCCATGTAACTACGCTTATAAATAAATGTATTTTCTTTCTCTCTTTCTTACAAATAAGTAACAGAATTTTTTTGATATCACCGACGTAGTCCATTTCCCTTTATTTTTTAATTCGCATGAGTGAATTTCTTTAAAAGCTTGGGATCTCCTGTAAGCGTTTTCTAATAGTTAAAACGGTCTTCTCTTCGTGCTCTATCTCAATTTCAACCCCCAATAGGTAGGTATATTCTCAAAAATTACTTTACTGATACATAAGAAAGCAATAATTTTCTCAAACCTAACGAATAGTGGACTAGTCAACTTTAAATGTATGTTCTAAAAACCTCTAGCCAGGCTTGTCGTTATAAACAATAATCGTTTTTTTATCGATCAAGTGTACGTGCAAAAGAAACATGCTATCGTATATCATATCGCTTTGATAAAATGCCCCAATTTTACACTATGTACACACGGCTACACATCACGCTATACATTTCCAGTATAAGCTGACCTCTCATTCTACGAAAAGCCTACACAATGCGAGGTCAGCTTATACTGGAAATGTATAGCTTGATGTGTAGCCGTGTGTACTAACCGGAAACCAGACCCATGAAGTTCGAGTGAGTCTCGCCTGCCGCCCGTCTCTACCTAGATTTATGTTGGTTTAGCACTACCATTGTTAAGTCAGTGGTAAGTTGTCAGAAACCAAGTAAACTTTTGAGGCAGATTCCTAAAAGACTGTTAGATAGAGACTTCCTTTTATATTTCCTGTAATATTTCTATGTATTTCGAAATAGCAAAGTCACACCATATGTGTTCCGTTTTTACTATATTGGTACGGAACGAATACCTAAAATGACTATTAACTATAACATGCCCTATTTTTTTTCAAAATTTTGTTATTTTTGTTACACCTACGACTTACACCAAGAAAAATACAATTGACGACTTTAAAATCCTTATGTATTAGAATAGCATCATATATTGTTTTACCTGCAACCGTACAAACGCCTTATTCTTCAAAACATTCTGGTCACGTCCAGTCGAGATCTTCGCTATTGTATTGTGTTGTACTTACATACTATTGTATTGGGTAATACCGTGCTAACATCCGGATTGCGAACGTCTGTTTATGGTCAAGTTATTGTCCTCAATTGAATAAGATTTATACGAAATTGGATGCGTTTATTCCGTGTTGCCATATAAACAACCCAACACCTGACAGTGTTAATGTATTTATTATCAATACCTCCTAATAGTGTTTAGGTGCGTATTTATCTAATGTCCGACTAAGACTGAGACCGGGATTTTGGTCGGCCCTTTGTATTATCCAATGAATATATATTTGTGTATCAATTAATTTTTCCGGAAATTTTAAATAACATTGAATAGGTATTTGTCGTGTTTGTCATTTAATTCTTGATTTGTTTTATTCAAGGCATCGCCATTTGATAATTAAATCTAGGTATACTACTCCAACTTCTGGATATATATATTTTCCAAAGCATCTTACTTTGATTTGAGGTTTACCGTGATTCATTCTCTGCATACTTTTGCTTTTTTCTCTCTTACCTACTTTCCTTCGCTTTGTTTGTTATCTTGGTTGCCATAGAAAAATATGGTCATGAGTCTTTTCTTGATATTCTTAGGTCAAATATATAAACTCTATTGCGGCTAGCTTTGCGTGACTTTATTCCTTTTGTTTTATTTCATTTCTCCATTGCGAAAATGGTTGGCATTGGGCAAAGCAGCAGATACACATAAAATTCATATCATTCATAATCAGCTGATAAGCGTGCAATATTAAACAATTTAAATTATAAACATAATTACTAGACATGAAACGAGTAAATGATTCGCCGAGTACTCGGTCTAAATTGGGCCAGTATTCGGCAGAATACTCGGCTTTAAAAAAACGCGGTAGCGGGCGGCGCGCGGTATTTCCCAGACACATATAATACATAATCTATTCTGGGAATTTTTTGAAGAAGCTGCTGACGCATCAACCAATTACCCACCTAATGACCCTAAGAATTCCGCTGCAGCAGAATTAGATCATGGGCTGCAAGAGATGAAAATCCATATAAATGGTGGGTTTCTAATAAAGGTCATTACTCCATTTTGGGAAAAGTTGCGGCTCAGTACTTATCAACACCCGCCAGTTCAGTTTACAGTGAACGGCTTTATTCAGAGGCGGGTTTAGTATATGAAGCAAAAAGGAGCAAACTAAACCCAAAAAAGGCCGAAAAACTAGTCATTTTGCATCACAATCTTCCTCTCCTAAATTTTATATATTAGTAATAGTAATATGCTATTTCACATGTTCCTGATGTTTTCATCTGTCTAATATAATAATAATGATAAAAACTGGCTTTTTTTCTTTATTTTTCCTTGCAATATAATTAAGGCCGAGTACTCGGTACTCGGCCATTAATACTCGGTGCTCGGCCGAACCCTATAAAAAAGCTAAAAAAGCGGCCAAGTGCGAGTCGGACTCGCCCATGAAGGGTTCCGTAGCAGCAAGTAACGTAATATAAAAGTTATTTTAGTTCGTTGTAACTTTTTTATATTTGAGTTGATTGAATGAAAGGTAAATTACAGTTTACGATTTATGACGTATTAAAAAAAACTAGTTCAAACCAATTTTCGGTGGAAGTTTGCATGGTAATGTACATCATATATTTTTTTTAGTTTTATCATTATCTTATTTTAGAAGTTACAGGGGGGGGGGGGGCACATTTTACCACTTTGGAAGTGTCTCTCGCGCAAACTATTAAGTTTAGAAAAAAAATGATATTAGAATCCTCAACATAATTTTTGAAGACCTATCCATAGATCCACACGTATGTGTTTGATGAAAAAAACATTTTTGAGTTTCAGTTCTAAGTATGGGGGAACCCCAAAATTTATTGTTTTTTTTCTATTTTTGTGTGAAAATCTTAATGCCGTTTACAGAATACATATACTTACCAAGTTTCAACAGTATAGTTCTTATAGTTTCGGAAAAAGTAGCTGTGACATACGGACGGACAGACAGACATGACGAATCCATAAGGGTTCTGTTTTTGTCATTTGGCTACGGAACCCTAAAAAAGGGCGAATCCGCCGAGTACCGAATCCAGACCGAGTACTTGTCCCATGTCTAATGATTACTAAATTCAATTATAAAATCATTCTATGGATTATAGTAGTATGTAGTGAGTTTTATAGACTAAGTTTTTATACTACACTTAACCCATGGCTTAAATCTCATATCTAAAAGTGACTTGCTTTATTACCTCTTTCAATTTCTGAATTGTTGATTCTGTTTAGTCTCGATTATAATATTAATAACACAGCTTTTTATATAATTAAATTAATTAGTATCAGATCGGATGCCTTAGACAAGGCAGTGCATCACTTAATCGAAAGTGAAAGTAAGAAGTCGATCATAAATATTAAAACTGTGGCTGTAATATAGAAACCATTCGTCTTACATGTATAGCTAAGGCAAGTACAATGCGATAGAATTTATTCACCCTAACGTAAAAAATGCTAACGGTGGCGATTCTGTTGTTTACACTGACTAACTAAAACTGTGTAAAATACGAAAGGTCTTATTTTGTTTACGCTAAAGATCAAATTAGAATGACATTTAAAGTGACAATTCTAAAATTAAGTATTATTTACTAAAATGGCGTGTTTTTGGGCTAGTTTTAGTCAGCACTAAAATTTATGCTGATTAAAACTAGCCCGCAAACACGGCATTTTAGTAAAAATTACTTAATTTTAGAAATGTCACTTTAAATGTCATTCTAATTTGATATTTAGGGTAAACGAAATAAGACCGTTATTTTACTTTTAGTTTAGCTGCAACTAGCGGAGTACAATATCGGAGGGAAGTAAGCTACGTTTAGCAATATTCAGACAGACTAAATGAAAAATACTCTGAATTCAGACAAGAGTCACCATGCTCAATTCAGTCTGTCTAATTTAGTGAACTGAATGTTGCAATTTTGCAAAGTTTAATGCGGGTTACAGCGTCCAGTACACACCTTTTGAAAGTATTAAAACTCTTTAAAACGTATTAAGGTGCCTTTCTTCTGCGGTGTTTACAATCATAATATACACATTTTATTTTATGTACTAGGTACGCAATAAGGCATTTTTCATTTTTTCCTGGAGAAGTTGCCTAGCGGATTCTTTGAAAATAATTACTATGTGACTAGTAATCTATGTAGGAATATAATTATTGATTAAATCGGGTGTATATCGCGTATACAGTACCTTTTTTATTTGTTATCCCGACGTTTCGGCTGTGTTGCAACAGTCATGGTCTCGGGTTAACTGGTCGGGTCAACAAATAAAAAAGGTAGATACGCGATAAATACCCGTTTTAATTAATAATTATGTACAGTGATCGCGAAAGTTTAAAAAATACTATGTCGCAATAGGTAAGGAAAACGTGATTTCCAGATTTTTCAGTGCATTGGCTAGAACGAAAACCCCGAGATTTCTCATATATCATCATAACAGTTACCTTAAAAACGTACTCATGATTTTAGTCACTGACAGAAGAATATGTTATTTACATTAATATTACCTACCCTGGTATCTATTTATTCTGTTTTGCTTATGTAAGTATCATCATCATCATCATCAACCGGAAGACGTCCACTGCTGAACATAGGCCTCCCTCTTAGATCGCCACAACGAGCGGTTGGTAGCCGTTTGCGCCCAACGGCTCCCCGCGATTCTTACTAGATCGTCGGTCCACCTTGTGGGGGGCTGGCCTTCGCTGCGTCTTCCAGTCCGTGGTCTCCACTCGAGAACCTTTCTTCCCCAACGGTTATTCGTTCTACGAGCGATGGGGCCTGCCCATTGCCACTTCAACTTGCTAATTTTGAGAGCTATGTCGGCAACTTAAGTTCTTCTGCGGATTTCCTCATTGCGGATTTTGTCACGCAAAGAAACCCCGAGCATAACCCTCTCCATAGCTCGTTGAGCGACCTTGAGCTTGGTCATGAGGCCATGAGTAAAGGACCACGTTTCAGTGCCATAGGTCATCACTGGCAACACACACTGGTTGAAGACTTTAGTCTTCAGGCTCTGGGGAATTTTGGACGAGAAGATATCGCGAAGTTTCCCGAACGCTGCCCAGCCGAGTTGGATTCTTCGTGCGACCTCTTTGTCGAAGTTGGACTTACCTAATTGGACAGTTTGTCCTAGGTATACATATTCGTCAACAATTTCGAGAGTCGCCCCCAACAACTACCGGTACGGGCGCAACATGGATATTTGACATGATTTTCGTCTTATCCATGTTCATTTTAAGACCCACCTGTTGGGAGACCCTACTGAGGTCGTTGAGCATGGTACCGAGTTCCTCGAGCGATTCGGCCATAATGACTATATCATCGGCAAAACGAAGGTGAGTGATGTATTCGCCATTGATATTGATGCCAAGTCTGTCCCAGACCAAGAGTTTGAAAACGTCCTCCAATGCGTTCGTGAACAGTTTCGGAGAAATTACGTCTCCTTGTCTCACGCCTCTCTGCAATTGGATTGGTTCCGTACTCTGGTCCTGTAGACGGACTGACATAGTGGCGTTACTATACAAACACTTCAACACTTCGATATACCTATAGTCGATTTGGCATCGCTGAAGAGACTGCAGTACCGCCCAGGTCTCGATTGAATCGAAGGCTTTTTCATAGTTCACAAACGCTAGACATAACGGCCGATTATACTCCTCAGTCTTCTGTATAATCTGGCGTAACGTGTGAATGTGGTCTATGGTACTAAAGCCTTTTCGGAAACCGGCTTGTTCGGGAGGCTGGAAGTCATCGAACCTGCGTGCGAGACGGTTCGTAATCACTCTCGAAAACAGCTTGTAAACGTGGCTCAAAAGCGAGATGGGCCTGTAGTTCTTTAATAAGGTTTTATCACCTTTTTTAAAGAAAAGCACCACCACGCTCTTATCCCACGCTTTTGGCGTGGTTCCTTCGAGGACGACGGAGTTAAATAACTTCTGGAGGACTTGAAGTACCGGTTTTCCACCCGCTCTCAGAAGTTCTGTCGTAACTCCATCCTCACCTGGTGCCTTGTTGTTTTTAAGCTGTTTCAGAGCGATCCTAATCTCGTACAGGCTAATGTCCGGGATGTCTTCGGTATAGTGTCGGGTTAGTTTGGCTCTGGTGTCCTGAGCTAACTGACCTACGGGGTTTTGTGTTGAGGTGTACATCTGTCCATAGAACTTTTCGACCTCTCTCAGAATCTCCGGTTTCGACGAAATGATAGTGCCGCTGTCGGTCTTCAGCTTAGTCATTTGGCTTTGCCCTATAGACGAATGCTTTGCAAACACTTTTGAACCTTTGTTCCTTTCTATTGCGACCTTAATACGAGATGTATTAAAGGTACGCAGATCGTGTCGCATAGATTTCGAGATTCGTCTATTAAGCACGCCGTATGCCGACATATCAGCTGAAGACTGCAATCTCATTTCATCCCGGTCCTCCATTAGCTTAATGGTTTCATCTGAGAGTTTCTGGTGCTTAGTTCGGCGGGGGGCCTTAAAGAACTTAGATCCCACCGCTTGGACAGTTTCCACCAACCCGTTGTTTATTTCGTCAATATCATTGCAGCTGGCTAGGCACTGGAAGCGATTGTGCAGTTCTAGCTGAAAGCTCTCGGGGTTTTGGATTTGGGCAGGATTTGGACGGAGCGCAGACTTCATCAGACGTGCCCTTTCAAGCTTAACATCGATATTCAATATGCCTCTAACAATGCGGTGATCGCTCCCGGTTTTCACCCTGCTGATCACAGAGACATCATCAAATATTTGCTTCTTGGTCGTCATAATGAAGTCTATCTCATTTCTAGTGAAACCGTCGGGGCTTATCCACGTCAACTTTCTGGCTGGCCGCTTCTCATAGAAGGAGTTCATCATGAAGAGGCCCTCCTTCTCCATGAAGTCGGCCAGTCTCTGGCCCCTTCGGTTCCGCCGCCCGAATCCAAATGGCCCCACTCTCAGCTCATCGTCTTTCCTTGTGCCTAGCTTTGCGTTGAAGTCCCCCATTACAACCGTGAAATGAGTCTTGGAAGTATGTATGGCCTCGGAGATCTCCTCATACATGGCTTCCACTTCATCGTCTGGGTGTGTCGAGGTCGGCGCATATACCTGTATGGACTTCAACGAATACCTTTCGGTAATTCTGAGTATAAGGTATGCTACCCTGTTCGACACACTGTCGACTTTTGTCACGTTGTTAACGAGGGACTTGCGGACGAGAAACCCGACACCACCCTGGGATAGTTGATCTCCCTCCCGGTAGAAGAGCAAGTTACCGGAGTTAAGGATCATCGTGTCCTGACCCTGTCTTCGGACTTCCGACAATCCTAGGATGTCCCAACGTAGCTTGCTCAGTTCTTCTTCCAGCTCGACAATCTTCTCGTCAGCCCTGAGCGTTCGTGTGTTGTACGTTGCCAGGTCCAGTCGTCTGTGGTGGTAGCTGGATCGCTGCCGGGGATTCTTAGCACCCCCTGCTCCGCCACTGCCCTGGTTGCTACCACTTCCAGGGATGACGGAGCCACCGGGGACTGGGGGCCGTTTGTCTGTTGTGTCTGTCATAGGGGGGGTTTTGCCATAATCACCACGCTTGGCAGGCGGCTTGGTGATCGCAGTGGTTGGTGGTGGTACACAGAAGAATGCTGCTGCCCATTCCCTGGAACAACTCCCTTTGCCGGCTCACA
Organism: Philereme vetulata; assembly: GCA_918857605.2. Classification (NCBI taxonomy): domain Eukaryota; kingdom Metazoa; phylum Arthropoda; class Insecta; order Lepidoptera; family Geometridae; genus Philereme; species Philereme vetulata. The sequence goes on along the minus strand of OU975439.1, from coordinate 6,936,931 downwards.
CGGCTCCCGCGGGATGAGAAGGGGTGGCCCTATTATTACGCCGGGACCACACGGCAAGTATGTAAGTATACTTACAATTAAATAAAAAGCTTATTGTATAAAGCTACCGTCCTTTAACGTTCTCGTAAAATCCAGTCCATCCAAAGGTTGTCTGGAAGAGATCGCTTTTAGCGATAAGGCCGTCAATTGTATTATCGCGTGTCTAGTTTTAAGTGTTTTAATTATGATTTGTTAATTTAAGTGTGGTATACAATAAAGCGTTTTCTATCTATCTATCTATGTTGTTTATTTTTGTTTGTTTTATTTAAATTGTTTTGATATGTATGATTCTCTGTATATTTAGAGACATTTTATCACAGTAATATCACATTCTGACCTCATGACTGGCAGTCTTGCCGCCAACTCTGTCATTAAACTTATCAACTGTTCGCTTTCTATCTTTTTATTCATAAAATCGATAAAATATGACTGGGGATGTGAGTAGGTACATATTATGACATGTAGTGAGATTATCATATCTATAGATTTTTTAAGGCTATTACGGATACAGATTGACGACGAGACACTATTTGACGACCTCCGTGGCGCAGTGGGCGTATAGCCGGCTGAGCCGCAGGGGGTAGTGGGTTCGATTCCCGCCGCGGAACAAATGTTTTCATGATCTACAAATATTTGTTCCGGGTCTGGATGTTTTTCTATGTATTATAAGTATGTATTTACAAAAAAAAGGTATAATATTGTATTCTATCAGTTATCTGGTTACCATAGTACAAGCTCTGCTTAGTTTGGGGCTAGATAGCGCTGTGTGAGATGTCTATCAATATTTATTTATTTATTATTACAGTTTGTTATGCTGGTTTTTATTTTGATTTACAGTTTATAACATGACAATATTTTGAATATTAAATCATGAAATAAGATCTAAGCCAACTAAATAACAATTAAATAAACGTAATGAATATCTATTAGTTCAGTAAAACTAATTGTACGATTTGCACCGTACATAAAGTAGTAGCTAGTTAGTAATGTTCTGGAGTGCCATAACATTCGTCTCAAGTTTCGACACTTTATAGATAGTGTCATTATTAATGACTCATTAAGGGGACACCGGAGGGACAATCGCCCATACAACACGTACTACCAAGATCATTTCTAATTGGAGCATATTTCTACCTTAATAAGGTATTATTTTAATTTGAATAGTATTTATCTAGGTTCCCAACTATATATTAGATCAAAGTACTTACCTAAAATGAAATAGAAGCGTATAGCATTCTGCATGTTTTTACGTCATAAATGACCTGTTTTCAACCTAATTGTTTCGTATTAAAAACAACAACGTCTTACGTATCCTAGTCATGGGAACCTAGATTATATCGTCTAGTTACTTAATAACAACACAATGAGAAAAATGCAACAAGTTTTCAGTCATCATTTTTGGTATTACGGAACACGGTCAAAATCTAATCAAATTTAGAATCGTTCTATTGCTATCACTGTCGCTCTGCGTGGCTAAACTTCGTCACTAAACAGGGATAGCGATATTCAGGCCGAAGTTTTTGACGCGGCCGAATTGAAGTTGTGCTCAGGGTTCGCCGGCGCGTTAATAAACTTATTCACCGTATCAAATTGATGATGGATGTTCTTCTCATTCTGTTGGTTCTCCCTGCAGCTATGCAAGTACAACTTGAGAGTCAGTCCAGGCCCAAATAGTGATGTTGTTTTCGTTTAATAATGTTATCGCCTTTTCCATCAGTTCCGATAGCAGTAATGCACCGCAGAGTTCAAGACGAGGCAGAGTTAGTTCTTGTGCGATTGGGGCAACCCTAGTCGAGCATCTGTCGATTCTAAAAGTCAAATGGGACTCCATTGACAAACTGCACTGTTCGAGTTTACGTGAATACACCAGTAAATTCGATGACATCGAGAAGAGGTACGACGAGTTGAGAAAACAACTGAACAACAAAATATGGTCAAAGATGCACTTTGAAAAATCGACAACACTAATAACACGAAGAGCTATGTGTAGTATTTTGTAAGGATGGTTTTTCTTAGTAAATTGATGTACGTACGGTAACAAATAACCAATTTACCAACCAATTAAACCACCCACCTGGTGATGACTATCGATTACCTATACCTAATAGTTACCTACTATTAGGTCACAGGGTCTTCACTAAACTGTTTCATGAAATTGTAGAGCATGTTAATGCCGTGCATATTATACACTAGCTGACCAATCTGCGGCTTCGCACGCGTGGTTTGCCAATAAATAGTAACCTATGTTTTAATCCAGGTGATGATCTACGTACATACTAAATTTCATCTCAATCGGTTCAGCCGTTCCGGCGTGAAAGAGTAACAACTAACAAACATCCATACATCCATGCATACAAACTTTCGCGTTTATATTATTAGTAGAGTAGGATAGAATAGTCTGCCTACCTATACTTGTATCATTAAAGGTTTAGTTTTTTATCTTATTTAGTTGTCTGAACACCTATAATGAAAATATTGAAATTGTTGTCAGTTTCTTCATTCAAGAACGAACATTTTAATCACCTTTTTTATTCGAAATGTCCCGTTTGCAATCTTCAATCTATTACTCTGGTACTCTGGTACATGGTTTTGGTACCTAGTCTACCGACTATGCCTTTTTTTATTTCCTGTTGTTCAATAATCTCTTAATTTCTTGTTCGAGTTGAAAGTTATGCTCAACGGTATAAGCGTATCGCAATTAGCTTGTGAACTTGAACAACTTTCCACCCTTCTTTAGCTAAGGCCAATAATCACACCGGTTACTGATGAAATCGTGATGACGTGCTAACGTACCTATGTCGGTCAATGCTAGTGTTGTCACCTAACGCTTCTAATGGTACGTCCAAATCGAATTACCAGAGCAAATTATATAATAGATGAAATCTATTAAGCAAACACAAAGAGTACAAAAAGTTCAGTGATATCAGAAATTGAATTCATAAAATTCAAACATGTAGATAATACTTAGACCAAAAAGATAAAGGGAAATAATTGATGAAAGAGGAAAGTATAAATATCAAATACTTTACGTACCTAATAATAAAAAAACCGGCCAAGTGCGAGTCGGACTCGCGCACGAAGGGTTCCGCACCATTATCTATAATAACGGGCAACAAAATCACGTTTGTTGTATGGGAGCCCCCCATAAATATGTGTTTTTTTTTAAATTAAATACTTATTTTTAAAGTGAATATATAACTAAATATTCTGTGCATATTTCAAGCGTCTACCTGTTGCCGTTATCAATATCTAGCAAAAATGAGCAAAAATATCACATTTGTTGTATGGGAGCCGCCCCCCTTAAATGTTTATTATAATCTGTTTTTAGTATTTGTTGTTATAGCGGCAACAGAAATACATCATCTGTGAAAATATTAACTGTAACTATCACGGTGCATGAGATACAGCCTAGTGGCAGACGGACAGACAGACAGCGGAGTCTTACTAATAGGGTCACGTTTTACCCTTTGGGTACCTTTAAACCTTTCGGAACCCTTAAACACTAGATTAAACTTTTGCAACAGACAAACTCAAAGACTACTCAATCCATCGACTCTATTTTTATACTGACTGTTTGTTGGCCCTATTCGGCCCTAATGCCTGTATAATTAAGTAAAATTAAGCACGGCATTACCACGGACAGAAAATTATAGTTTGCAGTAACTTCGCGTGATTACTCAGTGAGTGACATCGCAAACGGATGTTAGTCAGGTATTTGAAACCAGATCTGTGACAATTTCAGTGATTATACCAATTATTATGTGCACTTGAGACGGACGTTCCTAATTAAAAACTTGAGATTTTTCTACGATTTCATAAATTTATGGCTAATATCGACGTTTGTATCTTTGTACATGTATTAATACTCCGAGGATATACAACCAAAATATATAAAAATGCATTTCAGTATAAACTAAGTATTACCCGTGCGCGATAAGTTGGGACCTGAGCGCGGTGACGTCATATTGGCGTGTTTGTACCGCCCGCAAAAAAGCGAACATAACAAGCAGCCGCCCGCGGCTTCGTCTTTGTTTTTTTTAACCTAATTTATTATGTTACTCAGGGAGCACGCTGCTTTTATCTTATCTTTTTTACACTATTTGAATAAAATAAAAATACAATGTTTAAGTTTATACATTTATTTTATCTATTATTTACATTATCTCATCTTCGTCACTACTTAGCGGATTTATGCCTTCTAGAGGTTGTTCTTCGTCCTCAGTCTCACTATAATTACTTGACGAAGAGGTATCCGATAAATTTACAATTAATTGCGATTCATTCGTCTCTTGTAAGAGGTCATCGTGCCAATACTTTTGTCGAAGCCTGTCCACATGGTTGACTTCTTTTTTCCAGTCACTCTCACTTATGCTGGTAATTGCATCTCTCGTTAATTTTTCTATTTCCCTTTCTGACTGGTTGATATTTTTATCGGCTACTCTTTGCTTGACCAAATTCCAAATGTATTCTATTGGATTGAGGTCACCCATGTATGGTGGTAGACGAACTACTTCGTGGCCATGCTCTTTAAAAAGTTCGTCAATCAAATATTTTTTTGGGGGCTTATTTATCTGTAACAAGTGATACATTTCAGATTTTGTCATTCTAAAAACCCTAGTAAAAAATAGTGATGCGAACGGTACAATACGGGCGCCATCGGGGAAGTGCAGGGGAAGCGGTCGGGGAGTCGCATTCCTAGCAGGTCCCAAGTTATCGCGCACGAGTAATAGGTATATATATATGTCCGCCCCCAAACCCCAACCAATTATACAATCCAAATAGGGATACGTTTTAGAACCAAAGACAATAGAATCGAGTCTATTTAGTTGTCAGTCGGTAATTCAGATTGTAATCGGTAGCGTAAAATCGGTCTGTCGGTCGACCGTTGGGCAGTAACATAGATTAAGAATACCGATTCACCTAGATTCCAATACATATGCTAACTAGTGTTGCCGAAATATCGATAGTTTCCCTATCGATAGTTGACGTCATAAATCAGTTACACTATCGATTGTTCTATCGATAGTATCGATAGAACAATCGATAGTATCGATACTATCAATAGCGTGATATGAGGCAATACTATCGATAGTATTGAACGAAATCGATACTATTAGACGTCAATGGTGACTAAATTATCGACAGTATCGATACTATCGATAGTATTGCATAAAAACTATCAACACTATCGATAGTTGTGTACTGTCGATAATAGCATATATTTCGATAGTATTTGTCATTATATACAAGTTGATATCTATCGATAGCACACAACTATCGATAGTATCGATAATATTGATAGTATTGAATGAATGAATAAATGAAATACTCTTTATTGCACACCAAATAAAAATACAGTAATAATGGAAATAAACAATAAATAAAGGTACAATGGGCAGTCTTATCGCTAAAAGCGATCTCTTCCAGACAACCTTAAGTAACCTTAAGTACCTTCAACAAGTATTGATAGTTTTTATGCAATACTATCGATAGTATCGATACTATCGATAGTTTCGTCACCATTGGAGTTTAATACTATCGATAGTATTCGACGAAATCAATACTATTGCCTCATATCACGCTATTGATAGTATCGATACTATCGATAGTATCGATACACCTATCGATACTATTTGACGATCTCCGTGGCGCAGTGGGCGAATAGCCGGCTGAGGCGCAGGAGGTAGCGGGTTCGATTCCCACTACGGAACAAATGTTTGTATGATCTACAGATATTTGTTCCGGGTCTGGTTGTTTTTCTATATATTATAAGTATGTATTTACAAAAAAAAATGTATATAAGTATTATATCAGTTATCTGGTTCCCATAATACAAGCTTTGCTTAGTTTGGGGCTAGATAGCGCTGTGTGAAATGTCCAGCAATATTTATTTATTTATTATTGAATTTTCGTGAATATCGATATACTATCTATAGACTATCGATAGTCCACTATCGATCGGCATCACTATGCTAATCCTACCAGCTAGGTTGTACATATAAAGTATGAGAAACTACAAATCGACACGTTTTCGCTGATATAGATATAGCTAGTTGTTATGATAGAGGTTGCTAACCTCTCAGTATTGAGATTTATATTATTGTGTGATAAGATCTTACCTAAGCTGTTATTAGGACCGATTTACGATCAAACCAGGCTGCCGCAGATTCTACTGTTACGAGCTGAAGTGCCATGTACAGTTAGTGCCTGTAGTCATGCCGGTAGGTGACCCGGCTATCTGCTTTGTAAATAAATGATTCCTTAGACTGGTATTGGTCCGCTCGTGGATCTTCGGTTCGTGATAATCGCTCGGCGAACGCATCAAGGTCAGAACTGTCACGTGGGACGCGAAGAGCCTTCTTCCTACGGCCGCCATCGCCAGTCGGCATCCAGCGCGCGCGCATCTCACGACACCCGCTTCGTTATCTCGTTTACAACATTCTCGAGTGCCTGTTTTCTTACCATCAATGGAATCTTTTCATTATCACTAGAAAATGTGAAAATAAGTGGTCATCGAATAACAATTTACGTGGTAGTGTTTATTTGACGATGTAGTGAAGTAACCATGTCGTTGTATAAGAATACGTTGCGGAGGCAGTTCTCTCACGAGTCTGGCAAAACAGAACTCGTTAGGGCCAAGGAGGAATATCTTGACAGGAGGTATTTATATTAAATTAGCTTCTGTTCACGGTTCCGCTTATGGTATCTGTAAAATAAATGTGTGCTAATTTCGAGTCACAAATTACTTGTAATTTAAATCTAATTCTAATTAAAATCTATTTGTAACTAGTGGTCCCGCCAAACTTCGTATCGGCTTGACATGCATAGGTATAACGCGGGCTGTCAATATAAGTCACCCTGGTAGAATTGTCAATTGTTGTCCCCGGCCATCATTATGTATAAGAAAATGAATGATTTCCACAAATAATTCAATACCAAAATTAGCCAAATCTCTCCACCCATTCTCGAGTTTTTTAGCGAGACTAACGAACAGGAATTAATTTTTATATATATAGACAATATATCTCGGGATAACTCCTACCGAAGCATCTGTTTCCAACGATATTCATTTTTTTTACATCCTCTTTGACGATATTTGCAGCACGCATTCTGTCAATTCTATGTCAAACGTCATAAGGTTATTACATTATAAAAGCGCTAAGGTTAGATTATAAATAATTTTGTATGGTGGTTAAGTATTCTTAAATTTTCTATTTTGTGCGCAATTTTCTTAATTTTTCTTACATAAGAACCTTATCCTGACAATAAGAAATACAACAAAAAAAGAATTGGCCAAATTGGTCCAGGCGTTGTTGAGTTATGTGCTTACCAACACATTTTGCGATTCATTTTTATATTATAGATTAGCTTCTGTTCACGGTTCCGCTGATGGTATCTGTAAAGTAAATCTGTGTGCTAATTTCGAGTCACAAACTACTTGTAATTTAAATCTAATTCTTATTAGAATCTATTTGTAATTACTAATTTCTTTAAATCTGTTGTGTCTAGCTTGTAAGGTATAATAAAGAATTTTCATTCATTCATTCATTGTATGGCGTAATTGTCAACAAACATCCAAACAGACATATTCACTGGGGCATTCTCTTGTATTTGTAGGATGCACCTACGCGGAACGAAGCGAAGATTTGTAAAATTTACCAAATAGGATCGTAACAAAATAGCAGCATATATTTACGCGCAATTATTGTCTGATTGTCCCAAGTGCCAACCTTATCTAAGAGGATGGTACTGTGCAAGCCTACTCCATCGTACCGTTGGTTGTTGTCATCCCAGGCACCAGCGGCTGGTTGCTTCATTACACATCTGGTGCCGCCACTTACCACCAACCGCAGGGTTGTATAAAATCATCTTCAATGTTAGATTGAAGTCCTCAATTTTTCTACCACTTTTACGTAGATTATGGATTATAGTAAAATGCATTTTTATAACATTTTCTTGGCAAGCTCTTCTCTTTAAATCTATCATCATCATCATCCACAGCCTGACTTCACCCATTGTTGGGTATAGGCCTCCCCAAGTTTCTGCCATCCACCGCGATCCTGCGCTAGTCTCACCCACTGACGGCCCACGACCTTTACGAAGTCGTCCACCCATCTCGCTGCTGGACGTCCTACCCTTCTATACCCGCTCCTCGGCCACCATTCAGCCACTGTCCTGCTCCATCTGTCATCACCACGTCGAGTCAAGTGTCCCGCCCAATACCATTTGAGCTCCATACCTCGAATCCCAACGTCATGAACCTTCGTTCGTCTACGAATCTCGACGATTGGTACTCTGTCTAACATTTAATCTATACATAACTTAAATCATAAATATTTCTTACTGTATGTTTATAAGTTTTTATAGATAGTAGCGTTAAGTTTATCGTTATCGCTTGCTCATTGAACTTATCAACTGAATTGAATAATATTAGTACTAGAATTATTGAAAAAACTTGTATATTTTTTTCCATTATTCCATTTCCACTGATCTAAAATCATTTGTAATCGCATAAAAGTACATATTATATTTGTCAGGAAAAATAGCAGTGTTACATGTATATCTGGATCTAAACAAATAACTCGCGAAATGTAGAATAAGGGTCCGTTCACACAGACCGGCTCAGAGAGGAGAGAAGATTATTATCACGTTGAAAACAGAGTTTTTAGTATTTGTAGTAAGGTTTATTTTTGCATGTGCACTGCTTTTGTCATTAAGAATGCTTGAACGCGCTTGTTGTGAAATGAATAAGAGGAGCTGACCGGCTCCGATCGCGTACTTTTTCTCGTTCCCGCAGCCGTTCAGAGCGCATCCGCTTTCAGATCGCTTCCAGTCGGTCCGCTCCGACCAACACCAAGCGTATACGATCGGTAGCCGTATTACCTAAGCCAAATTGCTGTCTTGTCGCTATCGCTAGTCAGGCCCTCCCTTTCACACGTGAGGTACGTACTGTACGTGTGAAAGGGATGGCCTGACTAGTGATAGCGACACGACAGCAATTTGGCTTAGGTAATAAGGAGGCCGGTCTGTGTGAAAAGAACAATGCGCGCCGATGCTCTCCGAGCCGGTCTGTGTGAACGGACCCTTAAGTATGAAATAACATTTATAGGTACAATGCAACTGCAACATAACCACATTTTACTAGAACAATTATTAAATAGATATTTGAATAGGTAAATGTTATCTCTACAACGATGTAATGATGTTTTGTAATAAGTATACTTTCAGATAAATCAGAATCTGTACTAATATAACACTATTAATCCTATCAAACTAATAAAAATACAAAAAGAACCGGCTAAGTGCGAGTCGGACTCTCGCACGAAGGGTTCCGTACCATTATCTATAAAAACGGCAAAGTAATCACGTTTGTTGTATGGGAGCCCCATCCCCCCGTAAATATTAGTTTTATTTTAATTTAATTATATATTTTTAAAGTGTATAATATAACTCAATATTCTGTGAATATTTCAAGCGTCTACCTGTTGTCGTTATCAATATCGAGCAAAAACGAGCAAAAAAAATTACGTTTGTTGTATGGGGGGCTCCCTTAAATATACTATTTATTTTAATTTAATTATTTATTTTAAAGTGAATATATAACTAAATATTCTGTGAATATTTCAAGCGTCTACCTGTTGCCGTTATTAATAACGAGCAAAAAAATCACGTTTGTTGTATGGGAGCCCCCCCATAAATAATTATTTTATTCTGTTTTTAGTATTTGTTGTTATAGCGGCAACAGAAATACATCATCTGTGAAAATTTCAACAGTCTTACTATCACGGTCCATGAGATGACAGACAGACAGACAGCGGAGTCATGCCAATGATATAAGATAATAAGAATTTAATTTTATATTGTTATTCGAACACTTGCAGAGAATTCAAAGATTTTAAAACCATATAATAAAAAGTTTTGAGATTTGATTTCTGATATTGTTTTCTGGATTAGTTTTATGTAACAGAGCGCATTCCCCAATATATTACGCAAGTAAGGATTTAAAAACAAAATTTAACGGAACCATGCACAGTGAAACCTAATAAATTATAATAAGGAAAATAAAAATTATCGCTATCGAATTATTATAAGGTTAGGTTATTAAATTATTTGTTATATTAGTTCCTTTTCAAGGTTTCGCGGTGGATAATGTGGTTCAATGAATGTTTAGTTATTTTGTTTTTATTTGTAAGGCATTTATGAGGTGGGTGTCCTTATTAACAGAAAACGTATTTATACAATCACGTCACCAAAATATTGTTATCAAAAAAGTATGTACTAAATGTTCAATATATTTTATGTCGTACTGCTGGAGTTTTGTCCAATTCGTCCCGCCATTTCCGTTTCGTTCTTTCCCGCCGCATCTGGCTGGGTCAGGCAGGGTTCCACTGGGTTTCACTAAATAAAAAAAAACTTGATCTATTTTGTTGTCTTGAACATATTTTGTTATTTTTACGAGAACGTATGACGGTGATGACCATGTTTTGCTCATTAGCAAGGTCAGTCGGGTTAATGCAAAACCTCAATTGTATGTAATTTGGATTCATATTCAGTAGGTAAGTACGTTTGGTGTTTGTTTATAATATAACCTTTGTATTTAGTGACGTAACTACCAGATCACCTACAAACAGTATGTTTCTTAATTTCCTGGCATATACTTGTCACATTGCTGGACAAAAGCCTCTCTCTCTCTCTTCCACTTGTCTCTGTCCGCTGCCGAAATCTGTGAATCTGTGCAAGGCGTTTTCTTAAAAGCATGGTTGATAAAATGATCATATCATCATATCTAATCGATCACCCACCACAACCATACAAAAGCGTAAGGTCGCGTGGTTTGACAATGAAACACCTTCCTTCGGCAATCATCTTCCCATCTACGATACTGTCTACCTTTACTTCTCGTTTTATATCTAGGGCACCATTCTGTCACTTCTTTTGCCCATTTTTCTGTCTTATTTCTTACTAGATGCCCAGTCCGTTTCCATTTTAGTTGCTGGATTTCGTATTTTATATGTGCAATGTTGGTCTGTTTTCTTATTGTTGTTATCATTGTATATCATCAAATATACTTATCATTATCATCGAAATCGGTTCAGCCGTTTAGTCATGAAAACGTAACGGACAGAGAGCCAGAGTTACTTTCGAATTCATAGTATAAGTCAGCCCCGGATCTACGATTTTTTCGAACCGGGGCAGAAACTTTATGGCGCCCCCTTCAGCGTTTAAAAGAAGGGAAGAGAGGGTGGGGGGTATACGTTTGGCAAAAAATAAGTGGCATCTACATAAATACTTTTGACTTAAGGTTCTTTTAGGCGCTGTTGTAATGAAGTGCAAGTTAGCATAAACGTGTTTATATTCTAAGCAAGTTTTTAATGTGCCCGTGCACCAGCAGCTCGCAGGCTGCACGCAGGGGGCGCAAACCTCAAGACTTGTGCCCCCTTTTGGCTTGCACCCCTGGCGGCCGTCCCTAGCTACGACACCGATAATAAATAAATAAATATTGCTGGACATTTCACACAGCGGTATCTAGCCCCAAACTAAGCAGAGCGTGTATTATGGGAACCAGATAACTGATAGAATACTTAGACACCTTTTTTTTTTAAATACATACTTAAAATATATAGAAAAACATCCAGACCCGGAACAAATATATGTCTATAAAGTATTCTTTTTTCCTGTTATTTGTTTCTTTCTACTACAATACTTTAAATCTATGCATTCAACTATTCATTACGATAACGCTAATTACTCGCACACTCAGTCCACCACACAATCACATAGTGATCAGTGTGATCACACATCGCTTGACGTTCGACCGTTCGGGTTTATTCGGCTTAGGTCTTGCAGCCCCGTCCTATATTGTCTGCGGGGAGGATGGATACGTGCAGAAAATTATTCAGAAATCAACTTGGTCACAAACCAACTGAGGATGCGTTCCAAATCAAATGAATAATCGATAGTACGACGTGCGATGGATGCAAGCTAAGCGCTTTCTGAAATAAGTTTTATCAAACATGAATTTGGCGCCCCCTTTTATTGCCGCCCGGGGCGAGTGCCCTGGTTTGCCCCCCCCCCCCCCCCCCCCCCCCCTAGATCCGGGCCTGATATAAGTATGGAATGGCAAGCGTATTATATTAATCTTTAAGTTATTGCCAGCTCCTTCCTTCCCCCATCATATCAATTGTTTCCCAGTTGTTTTAATAGGCATTCCATTTTGCCATTATTATTTTTTATGGTATTATTTAACGTTACGTCTATTATTCAAAGCAGTTAAATAAACTATTTGTTCGTATGTAAAATACTTGCTATATGTTTATTAATTTATATATTAGCATACACCAATCACATTCGGTCATAGTACAGTTTACGACGGTTTGGAGTTGACTTGTGTCGTGTCGTGCCATATGGATTTCATGGCCGAGTAATCGTTCAGGTACTGTTTCTGCGTATATTGTTAATGGGTGTTTCTACGTTAGTCTTCGGCTGTATGGAGATGGTGGCGTAACAAAAATTTGCCAATTTTAATTTAATAATAGTGCCTATATTTAAATTTGTGTAGCTACTTGTGAATTACTTTTAAAAGGGCCAGTTATTTATTTTTTTTGTTTTAGACGGTACCAGGGGAGATATCTTGTACAGGGTAGGGTACAATTTGAACAGGGGAGGGACTTCATGTACATCTTTTTGAATGAAATATTGTGTATTTTAAAGGAATCAACTTTAATAAAGTTTTTTGTACTAATTATTAATCAGACTTATTTCTCAAACAGTCTTCACTTAATTGTCATATTGTATTTGAATTTTAAAACAATAGATTGTTCATAATTAGTTATTCTAGTGTATAAGTTCAGAATATAAACCTATTTTATTTTACTAAGATGTACTTAAAAGTGACTTATTTGCTGTAAAGGGTTGTCCCTTTACCAGGGAAGAGATATTTTTCTAGGTTTCAGTGCAATTGTAGCAAAACTAAGCAAATTAAATGGATGAAATTTAGTACCATATAAAGAGACAATGAGTTTTAATAAAATATGTTTGCTGGTTTACATTTTTGAAATATATGTATTTGTTTTTTTTTCATGTAATACTCTTAACGTAATTCATGATTCATAATTCATTTGCAAACATGGGTAAATATGTATAAAAACAGGTGACAAATACAATATATAGGTTCCAGACATGTTTTACCATATTAGTTGGCATGCAAATGCAGTTAATATAATATAACTTAGAAAAACCCTTATATAAAAAACTGATTGTATAGTATATTGATAGATCTTTTTACGATTACGACGTTAAGTTCGGGTAGTTTGACGCACCCTGCCTGCCGGTTTACGTTCAACTTTGCCAACATTAAGAACTTGAGTTATTAACCATTCCTGGCCACTGAACCACAAAATAATGATATACTTGAAGGTATTTCTTTGTTCTGCATAATGGCTAGGCTAGTAACAGACTGTTCGTCCTTCCGTTTCGAAAATTGAACCCCTCCTAAAATTGTTCCTTAAAAAGTTTGAGACTCCTGTGTTGCATCATCCAATTCATCTAATATTCAATATACCTATTGACGAAAACTCGATAATCATAGTCTTTTTCGAAATCTACGACTTCGGCCTACGGTAATAGAAATTAGTTTAAGATTCAGAATAGTATATGAAACTGATGAAGTTGTTTGTTTGTTGCAGGAGAACAAGATCCCTGAACGCACCCTCGCCTATACAACAATTTGGACCATGCGGGAGAATAATGAAAAACTCAGCCATGGTTATGTAAGTATCGACAAACGTATTTATATTCCTTCTCATTATTCCTCCAATCCAATCATACAAGCTAATCATAATCATTCACGTTTTCCTTCAAGATGTAGCATGTAGGTGAGACAGAAAATATATGTTATATCCTCCGATACTCCTAAGCCAAGCCTCTCCTATTGTTTATGCTAACACTGGCCTTAACTTGTCATTGCTAAACATTTTAGAGTGCTCAGTGCTATGTCAAGTTCTGAAGGCAGGAGTTTTAAAACACTCGTACTAAACTTTATTGAAGGAACATTGGACAACATTTTCTCATTTCGATAAATTAACTTTTTGGCTAATTTTATCTATATCTTTTATCTTTATCTCTCACCCACAGCCTGAAGCAAACTGATCATTGTAGTGCCCTACCCATTCAAGGAAAAAGAAAGGATGGCATTCTCACCACCTGACTTGCTTTATAATGTAATCACGATTCACGACAGTCCACTTTAAACTGCACCCAGTGATTACCGGTTGGTTAAATAATTACTTGACTTCACCGAGCTAGCTTCCGTGTGCTGTAGCATCAGTGTAATAAAGGCCAATTTCGAACGATAAAAAAGCTTGACTTGACGAGCATCATTATGTAGTTTCCGTCGTAAGTTTTTTGTTGAATCTTTGTTGTAAGAATGTCTAATGTGATAAAAATCCAAGACTATATGAATGAATTTTATTGTACTCCACCATGTTAATGCAAATCATGAGATGTTATTTGTTCAGGTAGATGGGGTTATATTCTGGGAAAACTGGTTTGAATCATCCTTTAACTCTGATTTAGAAGCAAAAGAACGAATGACGTCATAAAACTTGGCACAGATTTGATGCAGTGTGCTTTGTTGGATGCAACAATCAAAGCTAGACATCAGTGTCTAGCTTTTAAAGTACATCCAATGATGAATAGAGGACTCTTCGCAACATTTTGTTCTACAGTTTACCTTATGTTTGCTATTAAACTATTAAATTACAACAAGAAGGTTAAAAGAAAAGATGTGTGGAATGGATCTTGGATGACCTATTTACCAGAGCAGAAGCAAATTATATTTCTCGGTCTAAATACTACAGGAGACCTATGTCCAGTTTTTTGCTAGAAGAAACTTCAAATCTATATAACATTGGTTAGATAGATTTGAAGTTTCTTTGGTTTCCAGGTAGCGGGTGCCTAAGGTTGTTCTTTTTACAATTCCAGGCAGATCCAAGACCCAGCGTCGCAGCGGCTGACGTGGTACAAGCCGCCGCTAACAGTACTGGTCATTAAGAAGGTGCACGATGCTACTATACTGGCGCCATTCGTCCAGCTTGTACACTGGCTAGTTCACGTAAGTTTTAATGACAAGAACTTTGTAATCTCTCAAAACAGATATAAGTATTCCAATCCCATACAAAGAATAAAAAAAATATTTATTATTAAAACCACAAGTTAATCACTTTGAAATCTTAATGATCATTTTGAAATGTATTTCAGTAAGTAAACTTTACGAAGACCCGGCGGACGGGTTAGTGCTAAATTCTATAAAAAGAAAGAGGAGATTACGAGATCCATTACGATTTGTTCGACTTTTTAGTAGTTCTTAGTTTATCTGTTTTTGCTTGTACAAGTTCTCTTATTTACAAAATGTATGTGCTCATAATTTTAATTTAATGTGCTTTTTGCGTCGTCGACACTTATTTGCATGCTCAGTTCACGTATTGTTTTTGATAGAACTGATTGACAATTGACGTCGGCAATGTTAATTCAATATACATTAAGGACATTTGCTTTTAACTCTTTGAAAGTAACGCTCACGTCCACACGTCCATAATTATTTGATGTGTTGACCCGATCAATGCCTAAAGTTCATGCAACTTAAATGAGCATGGTAATTTCTAGAACAGCTATTCTTGTGATGTGTGGCGTTATTATTTATAAAGGGTAAAACTCTTAAAT
This sequence comes from Philereme vetulata, assembly GCA_918857605.2. NCBI lineage: Eukaryota > Metazoa > Arthropoda > Insecta > Lepidoptera > Geometridae > Philereme > Philereme vetulata. The sequence continues at coordinate 6,921,172 of OU975439.1, read as the reverse complement.
ACCAAAGTTCTTCGTAATACTTGTTAAAGTAGTAAATCTCCTTGTGAAAAAGTTATTACCTATTATGCAGTAATGCTCGCATTTCTGTGTCCGAGTCTGAAGAGAGGTGCCGGTTTTATTCATTGAATTGGTTTTGATTTGTATTTCATTAAATTACTAGTTGTTGCCCGCGACTTCGTACGTGTTACACTACTAAATGTGTAGTAGTGTAGAAGTTGCAACAGCGAGTTTAGCTTTATCTAAACTCGCTGTTGCAACTTGACCCCCAATTTTTATCCCATGGGACCTGATTTATGGGATAAAAAGTAGCCTGTGTTCATCCAAGTTATAATCTAAGTACATACTAAATTTCATCGAAATCGGTTCAACCTTTACGACGTCATTGAGTAACAAACAAATAAACAAATAAACAAACAAACATCCAAACTTTCGTATCTATAATATTAGTGTGATTATGCTATTTACCTGCAGCATACTTGACAAGGCATATGTAGAGTCGCTGGACAAAATAATGTGGATGACAAGTGTTCCCTGTGTTCTTAGGTAAATAAATGAATATGAAATCTGGTGAAATAATATGTACATGAAACTTTCCATACGTCTCAGGGTGACGGGCGATATGTAATACAATCTAATGTAAGCCAAGTCTTATTAGGACATAACCTGTGAGGCAATGCTATGCTTATAGAGACGGTGGTTAGGTAACCACTATTCGTGGTTGTGCCACTTTTCATCAGGTAGACCATGGCAGATGTGTTCTGATCGAAGATACCTTTTGCGGTTGCAATATAGATTTTACTTTGTAATTTTCCAGGATAAAAGTATGGTAGTGTTCGTGGAAGCGGCAGTATTGGAAGACAGGCTACTCAAAGAGTACGGTGACTTCGTATCAGTTAAAGAGAAGCTGATGACGTTCAGAGCCAGCACTGATGACCTGACGGACAAAATAGACTTTATTATATGTCTGGGAGGGGACGGGACGTTGTTACACGCCAGTTCACTGTTCCAGGTAAGAGTTTTTAGCAAAATACGGATAGGGTAGAGCATATAGACTTTTTTTAGCTATCTTATATTTTTCCACTGCTGGGCAAAGGCCTTCCCCAACTCCTTCCACCTATCGCGATCCTTGGCAGAGCCTTGGTAGACCTGCTGCCTAGAGGTTTTTAACAAATGTTTTTAATTGAAGCCAGATAAGTTATGTTTAACCTATTTATCCTCTATCGTTTGCTGTGCCACTATTCTTTTTTTTGTTAGTGATCAAATTGAGGTATAATGGCCATTAAAAAAGGATGTTAATTCGTCAACGATGTTAAGTGTAGTAGCTGTAGACAGAACCAACAGGGATTTCGTGGACCTCACATAAGTTATTTCCATGCACAATCTATCATCGCAACTAGTTAATATAATATCCGCATTTATTGGCATTTAGCGAGTTCCTTTATACATTTATCTAATTAGGAAAAGCAATTAGGTATAAGTTTTTCTACAACCTTGTGAGAAAAATATGGCCTCGTTTGTAAAGTTGTGATGTTTATAGCCTTGAGTTAGAGGTTAATTACTTGAACCATTTTTCCCGAGGCTATTTGCACCAAAGTAGTCCCATTTGTATTAAATTTTCTTACTGATTGGTCTATACATGACAGTAACGTTTGAAACTATCATACTAATAAACATAATTCTTGCTTCATTCCTGTGAAAGATATTCACGTCTTAGTTGTAGATGTTTATGCTGAACATTTGTTGTTTCAGCAATCAGTTCCTCCAATAATGGCATTCCACTTAGGCTCATTAGGATTCCTCACACCATTCGAGTTCAACAACTTTCAGGACCAAGTCATGACTGTTCTTGAGGGTAAGTTACAAGGAAATCATTTTAACATTTAATGTACATACTTATAGTTATAAAATCGACTACATTCATAACTCCGGAAGGGTACGATGAATTTATAATAATCATGCCTTTCGGATTGGTGATTGCTTCAGAAAGTTCAGTGTATTTATAAATTATCACTTGTTCGTTTGATTTAGTATAACTGGTTCCTTCTTTGTCTCATAAAGGACACCACATGACTTTAAATTATAGAATGGAATAATCGTGTACATTACTTTGAGCGCGGTCTACTAGCTCATAATTTGTACTAGCCAGTAGCCACACTAGCCACCATATCTAAACTCCTAAAATTTCCAAATTTCAGGAAACGCAGCTCTAACTCTTCGGTCACGTCTCCAATGCGTGGTGCTCAGAAAGACCAGCGACCAGGGTAAAGACAAGAAGAAACCCACCACAATACTGGTGCTAAACGAAGTGGTCGTGGATAGAGGGCCTTCACCTTACCTGTCGAATATAGATCTGTTTCTCGACGGGAAGCATATCACTTCCGTTCAGGGCGATGGTATGTTTTAAACCTTATTTATCAGGATTTCTCCTTAATTTGTGTTGTGTGGTAGAACCAGCTATCAACATAAGATGTTAAAATATACTAAAAATAGTAATAAAAATTCATTACATCTGTTATATGACTTATGCCTACGCACAGGGCGTATTTTAAACGCCCGTAATCCCCGAGGATCGTACTAAGCAAAATAAGCGTTAATGAAAAAGTAAGAATGCCACCAACAAAATTTCACAGGGATTTCACGTTTTTTATGAGTACTAACATGATTAGTTCCCTGTAAGTAAAGTAATCGTAATTCCGTATGAGTTAGTGAACAACTCTGGTCTTGGAGTTTCTAGGAAGCCCAAAGGACTTTGATATGGCTCAACACGGAACCGACATATTAACGTGCCCTTCAAAGCACGGAAGTATTCAAGTGGAATCACTAGCAGTCCAAGTAGTGATGTTGTTAACTTAGATGATTAAGACGATATGTAAAAAAAATTTAGCCGCTGAGTAACTGTCGTATTCAATAACGAAAAATGGTACTGATTTCATATTTAAGCAATATTTACTTGAGGATTTAAACTACATAAATGAAAGTCAGAAACGCAATTGGTGAAACTTTTCTCGATACAATTATTTGTCAAAATCGGCTCTTCTGAAACACTAATATCGTTAATTCTCCGACTCTAGGAAAGATTTAAAGTATTTTTTTACGTCGGTAATTATGGTACCTAAATTAATGGATAAGTACTTTTTCATTTGTTGGTTCTCATGCAATTCGAGATTTTATCTTTTGTCGCTTACGTCATTTACTCCTGCGACAATGCGGCGCGGCTATGATACAAAGCTCAGAGTCGCTCAACGAGCTATGGAGAGGGCTATGCTCGGGGTTTCTCTACGGGATCGAATCAGAAATGAGGAGATACGTAGGAGAACTCAAGTCACGGACATAGCCCGACGGATTAGCACGTTGAAGTGGCAATGGGCAGGCCATATAGCGCGCAGAACAGATGGCCGATGGGGCCGGAAAGTTCTCGAATGGAGGCCACGGACCGGCAAGCGCAGCGTAGGACGTCCACCTACAAGATGGGCAGACGACTTGGTAAGAACCGCAGGTCGGCGTTGGATGCAGGCCGCTGCCAACCGCAGTTCCTGGAGATCAATGAGGGAGGCCTTTGTCCAGCAGTGGACGTTCTACGGCTGATATGTTGATTATGATGATACATGTTTGTCTCGTTCTTCACCTAAGCAAGTAAATAGCACTGTCACTTTTTTGCATTTCCGGATGGTCCGCCCAATCGTCATCGAAATTAAATTTGTATATCGTCTTAAGAATGATTAAGCTACACAACAAGTACTTTTTAAGTGAAATTGCCTTATACATATTTATTCAACTATCAACTATTTCAATGTTTAATTTCGTTCCATCCCAAGGTTTCCTGGAAGAGTACGCTCGATAAGGCCGCCTATTGTCTTGCCTTTTTAGTTTAGCTTAGTGTTTATATTTTTTTAGTGTTAATTCCTTAGAGTTATCTATCTATCTAGACCAGTTAGGTTGGTCCAACTTCGAGAAAGAGGTCAGTCGACGAATCCAACTCAGGCTTGGCAGTGTTTGGGAAACTACGTAACCTTCTCGTTCAAATACCTGAGAGTCTTATGACGAAAGTCTTTGATCAGTGTGTGTTACCAGTGAGGATGTACTGTACAGAAACGTGGTATTTCACTATGAGCCTCATAAGAAGGCTCAAGGTCGCTCATTGTGCTAGGCCGAGGGCTATACTTGTTGTTTCTTTCCGAGATCTGATCAGAAATGAGGAGATTCATAGACGAACCAAAGTCACTGACATGGCACAAACGATTAGCAAGCTGAAGTGGCAGTGGGCGGGGCACATAGCTCGAAGAACTGACGGCCGTTGGGGCATAAAGGTTCTCGAGTGGAGGCCGCGCACTGGAAAGCGCAGCATAGGACGGCCCCCCACTAGATAGAAATACGGCCTAATAAATGTTGTTGAGAGTCGTTGGGTGCAGGCTGCACAAGAGCGGTCGCTCTGGAAATCTATGGCCTGTGTTTAGCATTTGACGACCTCCGTGGTGCAGTGGGCGAACAGCCGACTGAGACGCAGGGTTCGATTCCCGCCGCGGAACAAATGTTTGCATGATCTAGTTTGTTTGTTCCGGGTTTGGTTATTTTTTTATATATAATATAATGTATTTACAAAAAAAAGTATATAAGTATTCTATCAGTTATCTGGTCCCCATAGTACAGCTTAGTTTGGGGCTAGATAGCGCTGTGTGAAATTTCCAGCATTAGCAGATGATGATGATCTATCTATCTATCTATGCTATTATTGTATAATTTAATTCCAGGTCTAATAGTTTCTACGCCGACTGGCAGCACGGCGTACGCCGTCGCAGCTGGCGCGAGTATGATCCACCCTTCAGTCCCGGCTATCATGGTGACCCCCATTTGTCCTCACTCTCTATCCTTCAGGCCTATTGTGGTCCCTGCTGGGGTAGAATTGAAGGTAAAATCAACCTTATTCTATGAGAGTTAAGGACTAAGCCATAAAAATTAAGCCATTTTAGCGACCTCGATACGGCCATATTTTCACCATGTGCCAAGTAGTTCAACAACTCAATAGAATTTCTGGAATTCTCTACAAGTCTAGAATATTTGTGTCCATAACAAGCAGGGCATTATTCTAGAATTACGCGAATACGTGCGTGACTCACGAACGATTCACTTTCGTTCGAGTTAGTACAGAAATTTCCATATGTTTTGGATAAAGTAGTGAACGACCCTAGATAAACTTATTCCACTCTTCAAATTATAACTTTCATAAACAGCTATTAAATTCTAAAATTCCTTATAGCAAGCTCATGAGTCTTGGTACTGCATAGCTCGAAGAACTGACAGCCGTTGGGGCAGAAAGGTTCTAGAGTGGAGACAGCGCACCGGAAAGCACGCTGATAAAGATTGCTGGGAGCCGTTGGGTACAGGCCGCACAAGATCGGTCGCTCTGGAAATCTACGGGAAGGCATATGTTCAGCAGTGGACGTCCTGTGGCCGATTTGATGATGATGATGAATCTTGGCATAAACCTTTCTCAATCTAAATGTTTATTAATATCAAAATTCTAGATCGCCCTATCCCCGGACGCGAGAAACGCAATGTGGGTGTCATTTGACGGCAGGAATAGACAAGCGTTACAACACGGAGATAGGTAAAGGCAATGGTCACAGCCATTTCGCCATCATGCCTGCGCACGCGACGCTTTCTGAATGTATTATTGTACAGTAATTTAGATGCTAATGTATGGAACATAATTATGTATACTAACAAGAACTAATTGGCTTGTAATTACGTCTTAATTAGTAGTAGAAAGTCGTTTATCTACTTTATTGATGTTGGTCGTAGTTTGGATTTCAACATCTTTAAGAGATCGTCGATTTCATTATTGTTACATGATGAATTGTCATTTTCAAAAGCGTATTTTTCTTATCGGTGATGGCTTTTCATTTTCGAATTTAAACAAAAAACTAGTTCAAGCTAGCGTAATAGATGACGCTGTTTGGGGATACACTGGCAAAAAATAGCTTATATGTCATAATCTCAAAGACACAATGTCAGATAAACTGGCACAAAATATTTCTCTTTAATTTCTAGTTCTTTGGACACGGCAATTGACACTGACAGTTCCTTTAATATAATTAGCGCATGAGCAAGGCCATCTGTTAGCAGTTATACCCCTCATTGATAAGTTCAACTCTTGTGGGTGTAGTAAGGGAGTGTGACGTATTCTACTATTCACTCCTACAATAGTTCACGTGACAGTGACGTATAAATGCGGCTCAATAGTTTGAGTAGCCAGAACAAGTTTTCATGTTGGGAGTGTCACTGTCAGTGGTGACAGAAGAGAGATGACATTACGACGCTACGTCCGAAACGATGTAATCGCCCGCGACGTGTAAATCCAGAGCATACAAGAGTTCGTTGCCATGTTGGCGCGTCGGATGTACGACCGCGCTGACAACAGTCGGCACGAACATCTTCAGGGATTTGCCCCACTGCACGCGCGGCCACCAGACCACCAAGGACCGTGGCGTCCACTACCCCGAGAGCTACGGGACCCCCCGACTTCTTCTTCGCCTTCAACGACTTCACCGATCATTGGCGACGTCACCGGCGAAGATCACAAAGGGAAATATCAACAACTAAGATCAGCGTCACGCCAAGACGCGGTCGCTTACACCGCGCCGCGAGATAGGCCAACGAAAAGCTCTGAAGAGCCACCTGCCACAAGCCAGGAAGGCAAGGCCACAAAGAGCTGAGCCCAGAGACCCGGAGATAGTAGTCTCCGCTAGTTGAAGCCAGGGCGATGGGCTACTCACCTGAGGCCCTTACCTGCAGCTCAAACGCAATAGTTGTGCGTCCACCACGCACAGTACTACGCGAACGAGCCTGTAGACGACCAGGATTGATTGATTTGACATTACGATTTATGCCGCCGTCATTAATTCTGTAGACCAACATCGTCCTGTAAATTGTCTCAGTATTTTGTAATATATATTTTACCTTTAACGGCTTCATTAAGTTGTAGCAAGCAAATATCCGGAGTTTTCCCTCCAAAGGAGGGATCTATAGCTTTACTTTAAATGCGTTATTGACAGTATTGAGAAAGCCAAGCTTGTTTCAGATTACGCCTTGCGCGGGCGCTCGATGCCCGGCCAGTGTTTCTTTCGACGGTCGCTCACAGATAACTCTTAGACCAGGCGATAGGTAAACTTACACGCTATACTGGGAAAGGGTGTTTTAATTTAACAGTACATTGTTGTACAAGGGACGTAAGCGATCGCTTACGCCCGAGTTTAACACATAACTTTTCATCACGAATGCGAGGTAAATAAAAAAGTCTATAACATCTTGTTGCTACAAATAAAATTAGCGTTCCCGGTTTTTTGTCACTACTAAACTAAGGCCTCTTTTATATAAAAATAATAAGGATTTGTAATGGAGATATTTTTAATAGAAATAACGACCTCCGTAGTGCAGTGGGCGAATAGCCGGCTGAGACGCAGGAAGTAGCGGGTCCGATTCGTGCCGCGGAACAAATATTTGAATGATCTACAGATATTTGTTCCCGGTCTGGTTGTTTCTCTATATACCTAGTCAGGTCATAAATTCTGTCACATGTTTAATATAAAATAATTGAAACAAGTTTATTCATTATGTAACCATTTATATACCAAAATGAACTTAACAAAACATAGATTCTTATGACACTAAAGTTTATTCAAAATGACCTCCGTGATTTTGAATACAGGCCTTCAATCTGCGCGGCCAGTCGTCTAACGCAGCACGAACGAGGACCATGTCAATATCGGCGGCTGCCTTAATCAAGGATGTCTTGCGTGACTCCAAATTGGGATGAGGCTTTGAGCACGCCTTTTCCTCCAAGTGTTGCCATATCTTGTAATCTAACGGATTCAAATCTGGACTGGAGGAGGGCCAGTCTTGGTGCCGGATGAAGTCGATTTCACGCGCCGCCAGCCAGTCTTGTGTGCTCTTCGCTCTATGAGCTGGCGCCGAATCTTGTTGGAATACCCAGTGCCTGTTATTGAACATGGTATGAGAAACAGGTTCCACAAGGTTCGTCAGGACTGTATTTTGATACACAACTGCATTCGTTTTTACACCTTTCTCACAAAAATGTACCTCTGTTAAGCCCCAATAAGAAACTCCCAACCATACCATGAGCGAGGATGGAAAATGACCTCGTTGGACATGCGGAATACGGTTGCTCGCTTCTTCACTACTGTGTGCGTACACCTTATCATTTTGTTTGTTGTAGCTCTCTTCTACGGTAAAACTTTTTTCATCCGAAAAAAGAATTTCCCGATATTTTTTTCCCGCGTACCGCTTCAACAAAGCGCGGCATCTCTTCAGTCTCAGGTCCATTAGACGAGCATTCAAACGATGTCCTGTTTTTCTTCGATATGCCCGAAGCCCTAAGTCTTCATTTAACACCCTTTTCACCGTGGTTCTGCTTTACCCCATCTGAAGGGCCAACAGTTTCTGTTTACGTTTGGGATTTCTTTGAATTCGCGCCTTCACAGCTTTTATCACTGCTGGAGTCCAACAGACCGAGGGCGACCACTTCTTGACCTGTCATCTACACTAGAGTCTTCATTGTATCGTTTGATGGTGCGATAAACGAATCTTTTGGTTATATTAAAATTTTTCAGTATGTCAAAAATTTGAATTGGCACGTAACCGCAACGATGCAACGCAATAACTGCAACACGGTCTTCTTTAAGCGTCCACTCCATATTTAAAAATGAGTAAAATTCTAAAAAGTATACATATTTATTTTCACGAACAATTCGAAATTCGAATTCTATAAACTTTTTTGTGGCCAGCATTCTAAAAAAAAAGTTTTTACTGTGTGACAATACTTATGACCTGACTAGGTATAAGTATGTATTTACAAAAAAAATGTATATAAGTATTCTATCAGTTATCTGGTTCCCATAGTACAAGCTCTGCTTAGTTTGGGGCTAGATAGCGCCGTGTGAAATGTCCAGCAATACATATTTATTTATTTATCTGTCATGGAGGTTGTATTTCATTAGTATATTATGAATGCAATAACCTCATTCCATTTACAAATTTGCTTACGGCCTAAGTTGCATTTAATAATCAGGTATCGAGCTAACAATGACTAACTTTCAAAGCATGAGTGATGAAAAAATATATGCTTTTGCCCGTAAAAGCTAATCGCGAGGTTACGAACTTTTGGGATTTAGTATCAATATAAAATGTAAGTGCCATGGGCTTGCTAAATACTAAAAGTGGGTATTGCTTAGACTATCTCTCGTATATTATCCTCTCGAGTCTGCTACTGAGTATAAAATCTAAGGATATTAATTACTATTATAGTAATAAGATTCATGCAACAACTGACGCAAGCTACTTAAGTCAGAACTCAGAACATTGTGTTTATGTAGCTCATATATTTATGTGTTAAAAATCATATATTAATTTCGAGGGTAAAGGTAGAGAGGCACACATTTTTGTTTTTTTTTATAGTAAACGCACTTAAGGTAAGTTATACACTAAGTACCTACTAACATTTGCTTACATACGCTTTTTGCTTCGCTTTTGCACTGCATGCTTGTGAAATCCAGTTTATGTTACCTAACGTAATTTATAATGCCTAAAATTAACACAAGAAATACTTGATCATGTCAAATGTAAAAGCCATATTTTTAACTATACATATAAAGTTCAAAGTTTTGCCGTTTCCTTGTATTGTTATTGTATTTAACCTTTATGTATTTTTTCTAATGACAAATTTCAAATTAATCACTTACCTATTATAAAAATCTATAATTTCTTTGTCGATACTAGCAGACGTTTTAACTATATAAACTTATTATATTCTAAACTTTTAAAGTTAATATGACCATTCCATACTTCCAGCCTTTACGTGACCACGTCAGTATACCCAGTGCCCTCAATATGCGCACTAGACCAGATCTCAGACTGGTTCGACTCCCTCGCCGAATGCCTTCACTGGAACGTACGTAAAAAACAAAAGCAGATCGACGAACTGAGCGACCTCACTCATTCCTCCAGCGATACCATGGAAGACTTGGAAAATAATCATCACGATGAGCAACCGGCCGACACATGACCTTATTTGTCTAGGATAGGCTAAGATGAATAATTTTGGTACACCAAGATAATTTAGAGAAAGAGCGAACGCGAGTGGAATTTGAATGATTTTACTTAGTTATTCGTGGGCTGCACAAGCGTCCTTTTCAATGGTTCAAATATCGACTTCTGGCACAAATTATATTTTAAAAGTCTTCTATACCTACTCAAAACGGACATTTTCAGTTCATACGAATGCTATTTGGGCTTCGAATTTCACTTGCACATATAAAAGCAGAAATACAATAATAAAATCGCTGTTATAGTATCTTGGTTTATCTATCCTGTGGCACCAATACAATATAAAACAACGAGTTATTAAACTATAAATATTATATTAGAGCGGTTGATTGTGATGTGATTATTGTATCGTTTTAACTTTCAGAAGTTTTAAGATTTATGAATTTAAATTACAAAAATAGTGTTAAATTACGTGTTTGTAAATTATTTAAGATTTAAATAAGGTTTTTGAGGTACTATTTGATGTAGTAATATATTTATGTATATGCCCATCGTGGCTTCAGGGATTCCTAAAACACCTTAATTTTAAATCGCTTAAAATGGCGTAATGGAAAAAATAGTTAGGGTACGGGTAATATTACGCAGCGTGTCTCAATATTAAAGTTTAAATAAGCTTTATACATTAGATTTAAAAAAAATACCTTTACAGCTTTGAAGGTGATTTATTAAGCGTCTGGTGGTAAATTTTAGCACTAGCTCTGAGATAGACTGTGTGATGTTTAAAACATTAATATCATACCCCATTGGTCCCCACTCGTTGGTAATAAATATATTGAAAGTGTCGTTTTGGTTTGCTGCAATGCATGTCAGTATAAATATACCATCACCTGACCCGGAGGCGTAGCGTGGGCGGAAGAAAATTTTGCCACCCTCTTATTTAGGTATTTTAATTTAATAGACTATAATAAATTCTGTCTTTAACTAAAACTTTAATCGTTTACTTTTTTTAAGAGCAGATTCTTTTATTGCACGAGCAATGTCTATAGCACCACACACCACTTGCTCAATAGACAGGATAGCCAGATTGGTTAGCCTTAAAGTACTCATAGTTGATCTTATATAGTTTTTGATCAATTTCAATTTTGATAAACGTCTCACAGCTTTTCATTGCTTACGTAACAAAAATATGTAATGGTTCAAATATTTATAAGATATTATTATTATTAATTGTTAAATTTTGCCGCACCCCTAAAGGTGCCGCCCGGCGCGGGCCGCCCCTGCTGCTCCTACTACGCTACGCCACTGACCTGACATACAGCTTAGCAAAATTATATAGAAAATAATGGAGGCGCCATTGTCGAGCGTCGAGACATTTTTAAACATTTGTACAGTCGCAGTAAATTACCGAAATTGATGAATTCAATTACAAAAGCTGGATATTCACGATTGACTGATGTACTGTACTTGTCCTTGTCACTTTTATAAGGTTTTTTTTTAATATTTTTACCATGCTGTACCTTGGTCATCAACCATGAAAAATATGGTCCTAAGTTGCCTACATTAAGTACCTACTATTAGATATTAGCGCAGTTTTATTGCACAGTTTGCATTGTACATTTTTTACATTCCTTGGTAATTCTTATTTTTACCATTGTAAATTTGTATTTATTTTACCTCGGGGTTATTTCGTTGATAATTGTATGTTTGTGAAGTGCTTATTATTTTTATAAACGTTCTAATTCAGTGGGGGTTTCAAGGCATTCTTGAATCTAGCTTTCCGTGTTGCTAATAGATTAATCATTCTCAATTTAAAATAACATTAGTGCACAGTTGAGAATAATCACATTAATCACTCAATTGACTGCGCCATCTATCTCGGCAATTGGAACTAGTTTTACTAGTGGTTCGCCCCGAACTGATCTTTTTTTATATTTTAATAATATTTTTTTGTTTATGTTATATGAGATACGCGGTCTCCCATATAAACAAAAAAATATTATTTGTAATCTTTGAACATCAGAATAGTGCCACGAAATTAATAACCAATGCACTTGACCTACAGTTTCATTCAAATTACAGGTAACGGGAGTTCGTGTAAATTGGTTACACTTTTTTGAGGTAGAAATTGTAGTTATTCTGGATTTCAGACTTTTCCCTATATTTGTGTCACTAAAGCTACGAGCATACCAAATTTAAGCACTGTGGCGTCACTGGTGTACCCTGTGATTTTTTTCAAAATTTGGTTTTTATTATGGCTACTAACTAAAACCTACAAGGTTTAAAATAAAATCAAGTTCAAAATGCACTCACAAAGCCCTTTTATTAAACGTGCCACTTGACCAGATAGTCACATTTTGTTTTTGGTATGACTCTTGAACCCCAATATCTCAACATTATTTCTATTTCTAGCTCATTTAGTCACACCAAAATTGTGCCATCACTACCTACCTATATACCAAATTTCACGATGATCGGATAAACGCTTCGAATGATATTCTCGGACAAACATACATAATATAATTACATACATACTTTCATACATAGATACAACGCCGATTTGCCCAAGTTGATTTGGAGATCTCGCTTCGCTTTATCAGTTATATTAATTTGATTCGGAAAACCCCTCACTATGTTTGTACACACGGCTACACATCAAGCTATATCTCTCCAGTATAAGCTGACCTCGCATTGTGTAGGCTTTTCGTAGAATGAGAGGTCAGCTTATACTGGAAAAGTATAGATTGATGTGTAGCCGTGTGTACCTAAAAAAAATTTAGAGATAAGTAAATATTAAAAATTAAACTATGTTGCAATATATTTAAGATCTAAACTAAAATTAAAAGCTGAATATTTGCAGTATAATAATGAATAGGTGCTATAACTGTAAACGTGCCAATAAAGTAATATTGTAATATTTACGCCAATGTTGTTCATAGTTAGAGCACAAAATGATTGTAATGTCATTATCATAATGAACTTTTTGTGAACTAATAATTTACTACTGGTTTAGTGTAGGTAAGTACAGTCAGTAGACCCTGACAAATCGCGGCAAATTCAAAAAATATCAGCGTGGCAACCCAAACATTAGGGAATAATAATGATGCCACACTCCGATTCTCATTTTCCCTAATCTGTTGAAAAAAAGTCAAGAGTACCTACCTTAAACGACGACCTATTTGAAGAATATTAAGAGAGTGACTGAAACGAAAGAAGTAAGTCAGATTCATGGGAAATGGTCATGCGTGGTTCCTGCCTACATCTTCGGGGAAAGGCATTGTTTGCCTATTTTTCCGGTTCAGAATGACAAAACCTATAAAATAGTTCAATATTATTAATCTGCAGTTGATAAGAGTGGGTTGCAATTCGTTATTATTATAGTTATTTATAGTACGTGCAATTATTATTTTATACCACCCTAATTTTACCCAGCTGTAGAACATAGCGTCCGTAGGTGGAAACACATTAGTATTGCCATGTAAAAAGTTACGAAAAAATGCGAGTGCCTACTTTCGTTTGACAGACGAATTGCAAACAATTTTTCCAAATGAATAAAAGGGACATTATTTTTGACATGTTACAGCTAAATAGCTTAGTTTCATCGTATGAACATTGCATTGCTAGTTACAGGATTAGGTTATGTGGATCAACAAAAAAAAAACGAGTGTGCTTTGGACCACACGACTGGAGTAAAAATTCTTTTTCAAAATATTAATTTATAAAATTGTTCAATTACAAAATTGTCCACTCGTCTGTAGGTCGATCAGTCTATGTTCATTCTGGACAGACGCACCTCCCACTCGCACAATGACATTATCGTTTAAAAATATACGAAACGTAACTCTCTCTCTCTTTCTATCTTCACTAACTTATCCTCTCAACTTCTGTTCGCGCTTTTCGTAAAGCATTCACCAGCTTACCCAAGTCAAGCGTGCGTAAAGAAGTCTTACTGCAAACAATTATAGACATGTTGACTTGAGAAGCTTCTTGTTTTTCATCTATATAATAACATGTAACTTTTTAACAAAAATATAACCAACTTCAGATAACAGAAATAAACAAACTACTACTTTGCGAGTTATTCGTCCATTTGTCGCGCACATACTTAATGCAAATGGACTTTATGGTTTTCTTGGAGAAGCCATTGTCAAAACTGGACCAAATTGAAATGAGACCACAAGGTAAGCACCAGATTTCAAATAAAAAAGAATCATCAAAATCAGTTCACCCAGTCGAAAGTTCTGAGGTAACATAAAAAGAGCGGCCAAGTGCGAGACGGACTCGCCCATGAAGGGTTCCGTAGCAGCAAGTTACCTATTATAAAAGTTCTTGAATATGAATGAAATATTTTCTTTTTTAGTTTTAGTTCTAAGTATGGGGAACCCCCTAAATTTATTGTTTTTTTTTCTATTTTTGTGTGAAAATATTAATGCGGTTCACAGAATACATCTACTTACCAAGTTTCAACAGTATAGTTCTTATAGTTTCGGAAAAAAAGTGGCTGTGACATACGGATGGACAGACAGACAGACATGACGAATCCATAAGGGTTCAGATTTTTGCAATTTGGCTACGGAACCCTAAAAATACAGTCTAATTGAGAACCTCCTTTTTTAAAGTCGGTTAAAAATAGCTCTGTAACTCGGCCTATATCGCCTCTCAGATATTCATACTAATAGATATCTATACCAACTCAGATTTTTAAGAAATTCTTATATCACTTTTTAGCTAGTCAGGATTCTCATAAATTTTTGATTTTAATAAAATCAACGTACCTATAAAATTATGTGTGTTACGTAGTAGGTTGTACCTGTTTTGTAATAGAATTACTTATTGTTATGATGTGTTTAGAGTAAAAAGTTGCCCAAGATGATTATTTGGGTTTTTAAAGTTTATAACCAAACATGACATGATGTTACTGATAAATTATACAAAATCAATTTTTACCTACACAAACACAGTTGTTTTATTCACGCAACGCATATCCCTGAATGGTCATTCCACATGTTGCAGGTGCGTGGAAGAAACGAGCGGGTGAAACGCACCGTGTGAGACTTCCACGCATCTACAATATGTGGGTGAGCTGGTTGCCGGTTGCGGGAGATTCGATGGTAGAAGTGCGAAGCAGGGATTAAATTGAACAGCTCTTCAGAACATTCGCCGTTATATATTTCATAGAAAACGCTGAGCGCTCCGATATCACGGCGCAGACTCAGCGGCTCCAGATCCTTGGATACTACTGGGTCGTCGACGATACGAACGGCTCTGCGTTGAAAGGAGTCTAGGGGCTGCAGTTGGTATTTTGGTTCACCGTTCCAGATGTGAGAACAGTACTCCATGTGTGGCCGGATTTGCACAAGCACAAGACGCTGCCCCGCCGTGAAGTACCGCTTTGATCGGTTTAGTACACAGAGTTTCTTGGAGACAAGAGAAGTTTTGCTTTCCAAGTGACCCCTAAACTGCACTTCGCTAGAGATGTCGACGCCAAGGATCGAGAGGTTGTTGGCCATGACGAGGCGAATGTCCCGAATAAAGGAGCTGTCAAAAAGGGGGCTTTGAAAAATAGTCCGAAACTGTATAGGATTTGACACATCTGGTTTAAGATATTTATTTTCAGAAAGAATAACAATTCACTTAAAGAGAAACTTAAAAATATTAGTTACAAATTTGTTGGGCTGATATCGTACTAATAACAAAGTTAAAAGTGATACAAAAGTTTGTACAAAATGTAAAAATAAAAGTTAATTGCGGGTAGTTTTGTACCGGTGTAATATTCGGTGTAACATTTAGTTCATCCAATTCAGTGTAAAGAACTATGAAGTGACACAGATATGCGCAACTGGAAGTGGCATGGACATTATTGTGATTTTGTATATTGGCAAAAGCTATGTTTATGTTAGGTAACACATGCTACAGAAATATCACGTAACATATCGACAACAAACCCTATGTAGGTAGAAATCAAATAGATTCGAAGCGAATGTAATTTGGCTACGGGCCGAGGAATAATATCTCTGGTGATGTCACTTGTCTACGCTTATTGTTTTGATGGATAGTAAATTATTTATTGTTAAACCAAATTACAATTACATATCCTAGATAACTTAAAGGCTGAAATTTCCTTTAGGAAAGTTGTGCTAGGACTTTCATTTTTTTTTCATGTGTAAGATATACATAAAAAAGCCTACATGTGAAGTGGCAACTTGCGCAACCTTATAGTTTTTGAGATAATAATTTTTGAAAATCCGTGATCGATTGCGAAATTCGCTCGGAAATCAGTGTCCGACCTTTCAGTTTGCGTTCTATTGATTATTGTGACACTAAATTGACATGACAGTGACAGATAATACGGCTTTTTTCATAGGTTTTACATTTTTATGGCGGAAATTTCGAATTTGGCAATGACAGTGACATAAGTTTTACATTTTTATTGGCGGGATTTGCGACATTCTTTTACAAAGTTTACATTAGATTCGTTCACTGTTGCATGGATATTTATAATAATGATATTATTATTATTATATTTGTTAATAAGTTATCTTTTGAACTATGAAAAATGGTACACTGAATCGAGACGGAACACCCCAACTTGAGTAGGTTAGGTTCAAAAAGAGTGACAGAATCGACACGGAGCACCCCGATCCCACGTGGTCTTGTGCGTGACACCCCTAGAGTTTATGTAAAGAGCGCGGGAGCCAGAAGCTCGCGGGAGGTCCTGAGTGAAGCAGATCGAAGGTCGAGTGCGACTTGCTTCATTCAGGGGCGACCTTAAGAGCTTCTGGCGGGAGCCCACCCAGAGTCCGGGGGGTTGGAAGAAAAAGTGGTCTATGAAAACGTGGAGAGCAACGTTTTCATAGACCACTTTTTCCTCTAAACCCCTGGACTCTGCCTTTTTTCAATATAAAAAAAATGTTTTTTTTTCAGTACGTCGTTTCGTTTTCAGTCACTTAACCTCAAATTTTTTTTTTAAGTCCTCACACACTAGGGGGCAGGGGTTCAAGCCCCCCCCCCCCTCTTTCCTCTATCAAACCGTTCCTAAAAGAAAGCCCTTCCAACTTAAATACTAACGTGGTGAAACAATGGGCGGCCTTATCGCTTATTATAACGATCTTTTCCAGACAACCTGTGGATGGACTAATTTTGATGTAGTAAAAGTCTTAACTTTTGGAGTACGTACTCCAAGCCAGGGAAGCTCCAAGCTATCTGCAGAAGTTGCCTCGGTCTGTATGATAAACAAAAAAAAGGGAAGTGATAGAGATGTTCTGACTAGTCGGTAAAGCCGACTATCCGGCCGCTTTCATAGTCGGCGACTATTCGGCAAAGAGCGCCGACTATCAGCCTTCTTACTTTGTATGTATTTCTCAATAAAATGTACTTGTATATATAAGAGGAATTACACTAAATGAAAACCTCGATAGTTAATTAATATTTTTAATTTTAGTTTGGTCACGGTAATGTTATCTGTACAGTATTTTGTCTTCATTCAAATGGCCGGACCGTGAGTCATACATACGCGCCTCGTGTTCGGTACCCACTCGGTACACAACCAGTCGCGAATGCGCCGCAGCACGGTAATGTCGTTGCCGCAGTGACGAGCGGTGTGATTTTTTTTTGTAAGCAGTAAGCGTGCGATTTGTGAATCTTTTATTGAAATAAGTACCTACAAGTACTAACTTAATATGGCGAAGAGCACGAAATGCACGAATAGACTATATTGTACTGTTTTTGGTGGTTTGAATTCTTCAATAACGCACCCAGAGATAACATATTTTTAATTACCTGCAAACTTCGAAAGGTAAGACTACAAAATATTTTTATAACCTAGTAGGTACGTAATTTGTAGAGGGGCAAATAATTTTCTGTTTCAAAATAAGTGTGGTTTTTTAATTAAATCTACTAATTAAAAAAACACATATTTTTATTGAACACTTCCTATTTAATTCACAACGAATTTAATTATTTTTATATATATAAAAATAATATATAATCACAAAACTAGAAAGAAATTCAAGTATGTAGATGAAATTAAAATACTGCAGGCGGGGGCAGCCCTATCGCGTGTTTAGGTATGTACCACGCAATAGGTACTGTACAATTATCATTAGTAATGATTCATTACCGTGGTTTGGTTGTTCATACTTGTAGTAAGGTTGTCTGGAAATGATCGCTTTTAGCGATAAGACCGCCAATTGTACTATCGCGTGTCTAGTTTTAAGTGTTTAATTATGATTAGTTAATTTAAGTGTGGTATACAATAAAGCGTTTTCTATCTATCTATATGCTGTTTTTCCCTGCCCACCAGAGAAATTATCATTTGGCACTGGTTACACTTGACCTTACGGGAATTATTGTCCAATGCGTGGTATCCACGCCCATTTATTTTCAGAGGTACACACGGCTACACATCAAGCTATAAATTTCCAGTATAAGCTGGCCTCTCATTCTACGAAAAGCATACACAATGCGAAGTCAGCTTATACTGGAAATGTATAGCTAGTTATGGTTGCCCCTCATCCCTCAGCCCTAGATTAATCTACCAGTATAATTTTGCTGCATTTGCAAATGCACTTCTTAGAAGTTAAGATTTGTCATTTTAGCCAACACAGCAGTCTGCGAATGGACCACCATGTTGGCTCTCTGTACGTTGAACAGCATCATTATTAAATCCACCTCAAATCGGTGTGAACGTAATCCTAGTTTTATTTTAGATTTAATTCAAATTATATTTTTTTAAACTCTTTCATACGTTCCCAAACCAAGAGTGGCGCAGCCGGTAAGATTTTCTAAGTTTCCACGTGTTTTCCGCGATTTCCCGACGTAAAAATCCGCCAGGAAAATTTTCACGAAAATTCGCGAAATTAAAATCTGTGTCGAACCAAACAAATTTCTCTTACGGGTATAGAAAAGTGAGCATGGGAGTAGCGGTCGGTTGGTGAGTGAAACTTTTCGCCATTCCTTTCCTATAATCTCCTAACCTCATAAAAATCGTGTTTTTAAAGAGTATAATTTTTGTTATTATTGAGATAAGACTTCTCTCATTATAACGTGTCTGGTTAACTTGTATGTAATTCTATTAAGCTAACCTTGTTCTAAAAATAGAACACCATAGAGCTAAGAAAAATTAGATAGTGCATATTTTATAATTCAGATTTGTACTGTAAGTTAAGATAGGTAAAAATTAGTGTTACTTGATCTGTAAATTGATCGTAACATAATTTTGAAATTTAGTTAAAATCATTTTTTTTTACAAAATATATTTTTTACACTTTTACAAAAAAAGAATTCCCTTATTCCAA
This sequence comes from Philereme vetulata, assembly GCA_918857605.2. Lineage (NCBI taxonomy): Eukaryota > Metazoa > Arthropoda > Insecta > Lepidoptera > Geometridae > Philereme > Philereme vetulata. Next base: position 6,901,820 of record OU975439.1, on the reverse strand, counting down.
CTTTTGTTGTGCTTTTAGTTGTATTTCTATTGTATTATTTTTGTGTGTTATTTTATATCTGTGTGAAATTAAGTGAAGTTGCCTTCTCCGATTATTTTACTACTCTATGGCAATGGCGAAAGTAGAGCCAATTCCAAAGGAAATTGTTCAATTAATACCATTGTATAACGGTAACAAAAGACATTTAAGTCTTTATTTACGAAAATGCCAATATGTGATAGATCGATTCAGTAAAACAGATTTTGAAGAACAAAATTTATACGTCTTCAACGTTTTAACAAGTAGACTTACGGAGAACGCAGCTGCGCTCTTATCAGAACGAGAGGATGTTGTGTCTTTATTATTATATTTAGGATATTTTTTTGACATAATAAATAAATAAATTACACATCGACCTGACATGACATTACACCATACCGCACCGCACCGCACCGCAAAGCACCGCACTGCACCGCACCGCACCGCAAAGCACCGCACTGCACCGCACCGCACCGCACCGTACCGTACCGCACCGCACCGCCCCCCTGATGCTCCCCTGGACCTGGATGCCTGGATGCCCCCCTGGACCTGGATGACCCCCTAGACCTGGATGCCCCCTGGACCTTGATGACCCCTGGACCTGGATGCCCCCTGGACCTGGATGCCCTCCTGAACCTGGATGCCCCCCTGGACCTGGATTCCCCCTGGACCTGGATGCCCCCCTGGACCTGGATGCTCCCCTGGACCTGGATGTCCCCTGGACCTGGATGTCCCCTGGACCTGGATGCCCCCTGGACCTGGATGCCCCCCTGGACCTTGATGACCCCTGGACCTGGTTGCCCCCTGGACCTGGATGCCCTCCTCGACCTGGATGCCCCCCTGGACCTGGATGCAACTCTGGACCTGGATGCCCCCTGGACCTGGATGCCCCCCTGGACATGGATGCCCCCCCTGGACCTGGATGCCCCTCTGGACCTGGATGCCCCCCTGGACCTGGATGCCGCCCTGGACCTGGAAGGACCATGAAGGACCAAGAAGAACCAAGAAGGACGAAGAAGGACCAAGAAGGACCAAAAAGGACGAAGAAAAACGAATAAGGACGAAGAAGGACTAAGAATTTCATCAAGTTTATATTTTACTATGGCTAATAACTCAAAAAGTACATAAACTTTACTAAAAATAAAAACGGAATCGAAATGTACTAACGAAGAACTTTCTTTTGACGTCTCACTTGACCGTCACATTTTCATTTATTTTACCCCTCTTGAACCCAATATCTCAACAACCCTCAACATTTTTAGCTCATTTAGTCACTCCAAAATTGTGCTATCACTATCTACCTATGTGTTAAATTTCACGATGATCGGATCCGCTTCGAAAGTTATATTCGGACAAACAAACAAACATACATGCATACATCCAACGCCGATTTGCCCAAGTCGATTTGGTGATCTCGCTTCGTTTAATGTCCAGGGGGGTATCCAGGTCCAGGGCGGCATCCAGGTCCAGGGGGGCATCCAGGTCCAGAGGGGCAACCAGGTCCAGGGGGGGCATCCATGTCCAGGGGGGCATCCAGGTCCAGGGGGCATCCAGGTCCAGAGTTGCATCCTTGTCCAGGGGGGCATCCAGGTCCAGGAGGGCATCCAGGTCCAGGGGGCAACCAGGTCCAGGGGGGCATCCAGGTCCAGGGGGCATCCAGGTCCAGGGAAGCATCCAGGTCCAGGGGGGCATCCAGGTCCAGGGGGCATCCAGGACCAGGGGGAATCCAGGTCCAGGGGGCATCCAGGTTCAGGAGGGCATCCAGGTCCAGGGGGCATCCAGGTCCAGGGGTCATCAAGATCCAGGGGGCATCCAGGTCTAGGGGGTCATCCAGGTCCAGGGGGGCATCCAGGCATCCAGGTCCAGGGGAGCATCAGGGGGGCGGTGCGGTGCGGTACGGTACGGTGCGGTGCGGTGCGGTGCAGTGCGGTGCTTTGCGGTGCGGTGCGGTGCAGTGCGGTGCTTTGCGGTGCGGTGCGGTGCGGTATGGTGTAATGTCATGTCAGGTCGATGTGTAATTTATTTATTTATTATGTCAAAAAAATATCCTAAATATAATAATAAAGACACAACATCCTCTCGTTCTGATAAGAGCGCAGCTGCGTTCTCCGTAAGTCTACTTGTTAAAACGTTGAAGACGTATAAATTTTGTTCTTCAAAATCTGTTTTACTGAATCGATCTATCACATATTGGCATTTTCGTAAATAAAGACTTAAATGTCTTTTGTTACAGTTATACAATGGTATTAATTGAACAATTTCCTTTGGAATTGGCTCTACTTTCGCCATTGCCATAGAGTAGTAAAATAATCGGAGAAGGCAACTTCACTTAATTTCACACAGATATAAAATAACACACAAAAATAATACAATAGAAATACAACTAAAAGCACAACAAAAGTTGGAATAAGGGAATTCTTTTTTTGTAAAAGTAAAAAATATATTTTGTAAAAAAAAATGATTTTAACTAAATTTCAAAATTATGTTACGATCAATTTACAGATCAAGTAACACTAATTTTTACCTATCTTAACTTACAGTACAAATCTGAATTATAAAATATGCACTATCTAATTTTTCTTAGCTCTATGGTGTTCTATTTTTAGAACAAGGTTAGCTTAATAGAATTACATACAAGTTAACCAGACACGTTATAATGAGAGAATTCTTATCTCAATAATAACAAAAATTATACTCTTTAAAAACACGATTTTTATGAGGTTAGGAGATTATAGGAAAGGAATGGCGAAAAGTTTCACTCACCAACCGACCGCTACTCCCATGCTCACTTTTCTATACCCGTAAGAGAAATTTGTTTGGTTCGACACAGATTTTAATTTCGCGAATTTTCGTGAAAATTTTCCTGGCGGATTTTTACGTCGGGAAATCGCGGAAAACACGTGGAAACTTAGAAAATCTTACCGGCTGCGCCACTCTTGGTTTGGGAACGTATGAAAGAGTTTAAAAAAATATAATTTGAATTAAATCTAAAATAAAACTAGGATTACGTTCACACCGATTTGAGGTGGATTTAATAATGATGCTGTTCAACGTACAGAGAGCCAACATGGTGGTCCATTCGCAGACTGCTGTGTTGGCTAAAATGACAAATCTTAACTTCTAAGAAGTGCATTTGCAAATGCAGCAAAATTATACTGGTAGATTAATCTAGGGCTGAGGGATGAGGGACAACCATAACTAGCTATACATTTCCAGTATAAGCTGACTTCGCATTGTGTATGCTTTTCGTAGAATGAGAGGCCAGCTTATACAGGAAATTTATAGCTTGATGTGTAGCCGTGTGTACCTCTGAAAATAAATGGGCGTGGATACCACGCATTGGACAATAATTCCCGTAAGGTCAAGTGTAACCAGTGCCAAATGATAATTTCTCTGGTGGGCAGGGAAAAACAGCATATAGATAGATAGAAAACGCTTTATTGTATACCACACTTAAATTAACTAATCATAATTAAACACTTAAAACTAGACACGCGATAGTACAATTGGCGGTCTTATCGCTAAAAGCGATCATTTCCAGACAACCTTACTACAAGTATGAACAACCAAACCACGGTAATGAATCATTACTAATGATAATTGTACAGTACCTATTGCGTGGTACATACCTAAACACGCGATAGGGCTGCCCCCGCCTGCAGTCTTTACTTTAATTGCTCTGCCCAAGGTTTATATTAAGGAAAGTTGGAATACAGATTGGGACGACTCCAGCAATACTAAGGGTAGATATTATAGGCAAATTCAGACAATGATTCCCATCAAACCCTGGTTTTTTAAAATTAAACTCAGTAAACGTGCCACTACTATCATAATAAGAATGCGACTAGGGCACACTTGCACGCCAACTCATCTAGCGCGGATGAAAATCTTAGATGACCCATCTTGTAATCGTTTAGAAGTATTAATTTGTAATCATTAAGTAATAAGAAACATAAAGTTTGTTATTCTTAAATTGTAGTAAATAAAATGTAAATAAATTGTAATAGTTGTCACATAGTTTTAATCTGTATAATAATAAGTAAAATGTAAAAATATTGTTTAGAATTAATTAGTAGTAAGACAGTATGTAAGAGCTCAATGGCATGTGGGCAGTGAATATACGATTTTGTGTTTCATTAAAAAACTCTGACCACCCATGTCAGGGGGATGTAGTCGACTACTTAGTGCCATTTTGAGATGGTGGCACGGGTAGGAAAATAAAAAAAAAAAAAAACTTAACCTAACCAGTAACAGCCCAACCTCGCCACACACTCATACAGCTCCGTAGAAAAAATTCAATTTAATTGAAATTTTTTGAGCTAGCGCAATTTTTTTTTTATCGTCGGTTAAAGTAGTGCCTGATTCATAAGGATTATCGTTTTCAACATCCTGCACAAAGGCGTTTTGGAACAGGGGGCCCGGGACTTTGGACTACCATATCTACCAGGAGGACGAAGGACACATCCAACAAACACCACCATCAGACGGAACTCTACGACGTCTATCTAACGGAGTTAGAATTTTGAAAATCCGTCCAAGCCAGAAGAAGATACAAGGTACCAAAAATTCAGGAAAACAACCTCACACACCGCGTGGTCGACACACGTGTAACCTAGTTACACTCAGTTGGCACGAGGTGTGACGTCGGACAACCAAGGTGAAGACTCGGAAGCCGGCCTTAAGACTGCGCCACTGCGGAACATCAGCAGCGGAGCACCTTCGTCGGACCTTCAGGTGAACCCTGGTGTAACTCCTGAACCCAAAGTCCTAGGACACCCGTGTTTGGATTCCTTTTAAAGGGGAGACCAGACCCGTCCTAAATTTCCCCACCCCCACCCCCTAACCCCAACTTCAATTTCCCCCCCTTTTTCCTTGAGGATACCTCACCCCTCCGTGTTGTGCCTCCGGGGTCATATTACCTAAAAGAGGTAGACCGCTGGTGTTTGGTATCCACCACCGGACACAGGAGCCCCACTACCTCGCTCCAAGAGATTCCTACCCCCGCCCTAACCCCTGCCCCCCGGCCCCCCCGGGTAACCCCCCCCCCCTCAAATTTCCCAAAACCCCCTCGGGCCATATCTCCGGAACCAGTGGACATAGACCCCCGAGTTTGGTATCCCCGCAATCAGTCGAGAGCCCTACAATCTGGCTCCAAAGGAACTCCAAATTTCCAAACCCACCTCAGCAGAAATCTGAAAACTCAATCACCATCAGGCATCACAACACCGGCGGCGCGCGAGACGAAGCTATTACTTAGTAAGAAAATTTTTTTTAACGTAAATAGTGTAACAAGTAAATAGGTTCAAAGTTCTGAACATTTTATTAGTCATTGTATAACTTTAAATAAATAATACTAGCCGTAAAGGTAGAAGAGTCACTTCAAAGGGCTCGTCCGGAGAAGTACTACCATCACACCCAATTCTGCCGCCAAACAGCTTTGCTGTGTTTCGGTTAGGAGGGTCTGACTGCCGGCTAAATTACAGGCATGAGGCTCAACATTTACCTCGAAAAATTTTACAGCTAGTATTAAGTCAAACAACTTAGTATTTAATTTTATAAATAAGAAATTGTATTTATTTAGTTTAAAACAAAATGTCAGCCAAATCCGTGACCGGATCCGTCCCAAAGTCGGAAGTGGCACCTCTGGTGACCCTGCAACCAAAGAGATCGCTGCGTGAAAAAGTACTGAAGAAGGAAACGGTCGCCAAGTCACTAAAATTAGAAAAGTCGACGCAGCCATCAGTACCCGAAGCGAAGAGGGCATCATCGGTCGGAGCACAGCTGGAGGAAGTCAGCCCAAAGGTCCCCGCGAGAAGGAAGAGGACATCGCCTGCGAAACCGCCGCTAGAGCCGAGCGAACACCTGGCCACATCCTCAGACCGGTCCGCGGTGGAGTCGGTCACAGATAAAATTATCAACTGGGAACAGTGTGGGATATCACCACCTAAGCCCGTAGAGTCCGACGACGACTCGGTTGCGTCTTGCTTAGACCTAGACACCTCCGTGAACAGGCCCAGACCACGACAGAGCATGCTCGTCGTGCAAGCGGGTCGACGAACGGGGGTGGAGATAGACCTAGCTACAAAGATGGCAAACGAGACGCTGCTGAAAGGGAAGGACGCGTTGGAGTCTGCAGGCAATATGAAGAGGGAGTGCAAAGTCGTCGCACTCGAAAGCCTGCAGACTCTTTACGAAATAGTCCTCTCACTGTCTGACTCAAGATCCAGACATATCACCAGTCTGGAAAGGGAAAGGACGAGACACGCTACGGAGCTCGTAAGGGTGGAGAGAGCCCATACTAAACAATTAATAGACATTATCACCAATCTCATGTCGGAAATTTCAAAGGCCAGAACGGACATCGGCGCATCGCTTAAGGAGATACAAGAGGTGCGAAACTGGTAGGGGTATAAGACCCAGGAGCCCCATAGGCTTATAAAGGAAACGTCGAAAGCGCTCCAGGACCTCGACAAGCGTGTCAGAGCATTGGAAGAGCTCGTAACCAGCGGGCAAAAGGGGAAAGAGGAAGACCCCATCTGGAGAGACCACTCGAGCCTCAAAGCAGGAGTAGAATCTCTCCAGAATCAGCTGGATGAGCTCCGAAGAGAGACCAACAAACACACGCGCGGGATCCTGGAGTCCAACCTTAAAGCCATGGAGAAAATGGACTCCAAACCCCCACCAGCACAGCCAGAACCTGGCCTGAGGCAAGAAGTGGAGGAGATGAAGGGCATCCTGAAAGCGATGTCAGCTGAACGAGCGCCCCCATCCGAGCCACCGCAGCCCATTCTAATCAACATGGAGGAGCATATGCATCCTCTAACGGCGAGAATGGAAGCGGTGACATCTGAGCTCCGAACCCTTCGGGAAGAAAAGATGAGGGCACCACCACCGTCCCTCAACCTCGAAGCGGAGCTCGCCAAAGCTGAGGAACGAGGCAGCTTGAAAGGGAAGCTGACCTACGCCAAGGTCGCCGCCAAGCCACCACCGCCCTTAAAACCAAACCACACCCTGATCATCATATCAGACAACCCCCAGAACACCGGGGAAAATGTGATCGACAGGATCAGGGTGGCTCTTGACACCAAAAAAACTGGAGCCAAGGTCGACAGAGTTAGGAAGGCTAAAAATAAAAAAGTCATCCTAAGCTGTAGCTCCAGAGAAGACCTGGACCTGGTGCAGAGCAGGATTAGGATGGATAAGGGCCTAAGGGCAGAAGTGGCGAGGGCAGCAAACCCTCTAGTCATCGTCAGGGATGTCCTGTCCTACCACACCGACGGAGACATCGTGGATAATATACTGGCGCAAAACAAAAACATTTTAAAAGACGTGACCTTGAAGGATAGCACCGTCAAGATGCGGTACCGTAAAAAGGCACGTAACCCGCTCGAGTGCCATGCAGTACTGGAAGTCTCCCCTTCCATCCACAAAAACCTGGTAGAGGCAGGAAAAATCTATATAGGGATGCAGCGCAGACCTGTATTTGATCAGACCCCACTGGTGCAGTGCACCAAATGCCTTGGCTTCGGCCACACGAAGGTTGTCTGCCGGGAGAGAGACGAGCTCTGCAGTCACTGCGGAAAGGCTCACTCCTGGGAGAAATATAAGGGGAGACAGGAGGGGAACCCTCCAAAATGCAAAAACTGCTCGGCCGCGCACGGAACCAGCATCAATCTGGCGCACAACGCTTTTAGCAAAGAGTGCCCAGAGAGACTAAAATGGGATGCAATAGCGCGGTCCCGAGTATCGTATTGCTGAGGGCGTCTCACAGTACCAGAGCTCGGTCCCTCAAAATTTGGGCGGAACAGGTTTGAGGTTTATCCAAGCGAACCTGCAACGCTCAAAACTGGCCACGACGGAATTACTCCAGGTTGCGGTGGACAGGGGTGGACAGGGGTTGCCCTAGTACAGGAACCGTACGTCGGAAAGACCGGCGTCCTCAAACAACATCCTGGGACTAGGGTAATCCAATGCACCCTGATTAGGCAAAAACCGGTGAAGGCTGCCATTATAATTTTCGGTAACCGGCTGGAAGTCATACACGACCCACAGCTGGTAAATGAAACTGAAGCGGCAGTCTTACTAATCGGGGGAGGCCTAAAACTAGGAGTAATATCCGTCTACCTAGAGGGGGACCAGGACATAGTACCGTATCTTGACCGCATCAAAATAGTTTGCAACAAGTAGGACACCCAAAACCTCATCGTCGCGGGAGATATAAATGCCTGGAGCCACTGGTGGGGCAGCGTATCTGAGGATGACAGAGGAGAGGCGTATAATGCGTTCCTGAACGAGAAGGAACTCCAAATTTTAAACACCGGAGACACTCCGACCTTCGAGACTTTCAGAAAGGGTAGAGCCTGCACAAGCATAGTGGACGTCTCCGCTTGCAGCACACCCTTACTTGGAAAAACCGAGGGATGTAGAGTGGAGAGAGGTCTCGTGACGTCGGACCACAACGCTATCACCTTCACCTTGCGCTTGGGGAGGGCCTTGGAAGTTCTTGGGCCAGTCACAACGCGCAAGTATAACACCAAGAAGGCAAAGTGGACCGAATTCACACATCTGCTAAAAACCATCCTAGCGGAAAGAGACATCACCACCATCTCAATTTTGGAGTCCGAAACCCCGAGAGACCTCAAAGATAAGATCACAGCTTACACTGAAGCCATCCACAAAGCCTGCGAACAAACCATCCCCATCGCAGGAAATAGGGCGGGCAATCCCAGGCCCCCGTGGTGGTCGAAGAAGCTAGAAGATCTGAAAAGAGAGGTCCTTAGAAAAAAGAGGAGGATCAGGAATGCAGCCCCTTGCAGGATAAAAATGGTTATAGAAGAATACAAAAAATGCAAGGCGGAATACGCAGTCATCGCAGATAAAGCCCAAACAGAGAGCTGGAAGGAGTTCTGCACGAATCATGAAAATGAGAGTATGTGGGATAAAATCTACAGAGTGATCAGGAAAACGTCAGGAAGGCAGGAGGACATGCTCCTGAGAAGCTCTGAAGGTAACACCCTAACTCCAAAACAGTCGGCTGAACTCTTAGCCAGAACTTTCTACCCAGACGACTCCGAGAGTACCGACCAGTCATTTCACTCGAACCTCTGGAAACAGATGAAGGAGAGTGCCTTGGAAGACACAACCTAAGGGCCATCCATTCCATCGACTCCGAAGACGATTCTTATTTCACGGAGGAAGAAGTGCTAGAGTACTTGAAGTATATGAATCCCAAAAAGGCGCCGGGTCTAGACAACTTAACCTCAGATATATGTTTACAATTTAGTACTGCTTACCCAAAATTAATAACAGGCATTTTCAACAGGTGCCTAGCTCTCCAGCACTTCCCCCGGCAGTGGAAGAGAGCCTATGTAAAGATTATACCAAAGCCAGGTAAATCCGATCATAGTGCACTGACTTCATTCTGACCGATCGGACTTCTTCCGGTATTTGGAAAACTGCTGGAAAAGCTTTTCATAAAAAGGATCACATTCTGGGCAGATAAAAATGGCTTTAGTAATGACCGTCAATTTGGCTTTCGCGAGCAAACAAATACAACACAGGCTGTGGATAACGCGCTTAAAGTAGTACGCCAAGCTAAAAGCGACAAACACCTGGCCATCGCAGTGTCTTTAGATATCAAAGCAGCATTTGACAACGCCTGGTGGCCTGTGCTTTTCCACAGACTCAGACAAATGCGATGCCCAAAAAACATAAACGGTCTTATCACCGACTATGTCCGGGACCAGCAGGTAATACTGGATCACGCAGGAGAGCGCGTCACGAAGCGAATGTCGAAGGGATGTTGTAACGTGACAATTTTATGTCACGTTACATCCTTCATTTAACTTAACATATTACACTTATAAACAATAATACAATACAACATTTAACCTCATATACAAACAACATGCCACGACATCTAGCGGTATGGCGGCGTACTCAATGCCCAAACACTCGATTCGCAACTATCGAAATCCAAGCGCCTTCTCAACGCAGTTCGCCAAGTTTACCGCAGATGGCGTTGCATGCACCTTGTAAAAATCCAATACTTAATTTTATTGATTTATAATCAATTTTAACTATTAAAACATCTTTATTTATTAAATTAAGTAATCCTTTTCTTACTAGAAACAAAATATAAATAAAATATTAAATAATAAAAGGCCGAATTCAATTAGCGTCTTTGACTGAAGCAATACTGATGGGTACATCAAACTTTATCTTGAGTGACACGGATAGTGTCAGATTTTTCTATATGGGATCACCAAAAAGATTGATTCATCTATTCTAGAAGCCTTTGGAACATATTCGATTTTAATAATGATGAAACGCCAGTAGTTATTTATCGGGTATAAAAGGACAGTGCCGTCTGTGCTCAGCTCTTTTCTACGCCTGGACTCAACTGTGAAACTTCTGAACTACGTGCTACAAACTTATTTCTTTGGACAGTGATTCCTTTGTCTTTTTATTGTAAATTCGTGTTACTTCCAAGTCGGGAAGTCAATTCACCGTCTTCACTGCTGATCTTTCTGATTACTGCTGGATATCTATCTACACCTTGACGCACGTCAATACCGAACACCGGAGCCGTCGAGAAGCGTGGTGTTTTCTTACGTCACCCTGCTGGCCGAACCACGCTTTCACACCAAATCTACCGCCACGAGCTCGTTCGCCAAGCGTCTTGCTAGCTGCCTTGACAAACACCAGGGACCACGCCTGCCCACGAGGTCTACCACCCGGCTCAAGCCCACTCCATCTCTCCGAGCAGACGCCAAAGACGTTCGACGAAAATAACACGAGGTGTATAGATTCCATTATTTTATCCGGGTCAAACCCAAGTAATCTTCCTCTTTTTTTCTGACGCTAACGTCAGATGGCGCCCACTTATTTAAACTAAGACAAATCTGTTGGACCAGGTGCTCAACGTTCTTTAATTGCTGTACTATAGGCCATAAGCCCTAATAATCTAAGCTCTTCAAGCCAGCGTCTGTCTATACTACCTTCAATGTAAAATATTTAATCTATAAATCTGTAATCTGTAAATCTCTAGTCTAAGTATATATTCACCGTAAATCAAATCATTTGTGATTAACCTCTGTTTATCTTGCCACATGTATAGGAAATAGAATCTACGAACCTACTCGCTCTACCGATTTCTCTTGATTTATAATTATATGTATTGAAATCAAATTTAGTTACATTTATCTCTAATATCTAAATATAACTGTTACAATGTGTTCAGGGATCAGCCTGTGGACCGGTGCTCAGGAATATTATCCTGGATAAATTACTGGACCTGCAACTTCCTCCGAGGTGGATCTGCAGGCATTCGCGGACGATGTACTCTTGGTAGTTACCGCTAAGGATGTAGGGAAGTTGGAAAATTCGACCTGCAGCGTTTTGTCTAGGATAGTAGATTGGGGCAAAAGTGCAAAGCTTACGTTTGGACCATCTTAAACTCAAATGATAGCATTCACCCCGAAAGCTAAAACGGCCAAAATTAATATGGACGAACAGGAGTTGACATACGCTAAGGAAATTAAATTACTGGGCATCATCCTGGATGAGAAATTACTATTCGGCCCCCACTTGCGTCATATCGTTGGAAAAGCCATGCGCATCTTTAACAAGTTGTGCATGTACACACGTCCTACCTATGGCGCTCACCCAGAAAATGTCAGGCTTATCTACCAACGGGTGATTGAACGGGTGGTGGTGTATTACGAGGCATGCTCTGAGAGCGCACTGGGATGACAGCTCGCTGGCTATTCTTCTTTTTGTTTTTATTTTTCTTACTCGTCTTTTCCGATTCGACTATTTCCTGGGCCTACTTGGTCTTTTCGGTAGCCGAAACTGCTTCAGACTGAGCGTCTTTGTGCTTATCAGCGGCTAAAGGAGGATCTCCTCCAATCCTTCTAATCTAGCGTTGATCATGGTGCCTACTTGAAGCATGACCATACGCGCCAGCTCTTCTTGCTGGCTACTGTCTTTTTGAGACGAGGACTTTGCCATAATGGGCTCAGTGTGTCTCAATTCTGCTATAGGCAGATCCTCCATTCTCACCGGAGCCTGAGCTATTTTAACTTTAACCTCATCTAATTCTTTGCGGAGTACCGCCATCTCAGCCCGCAAGCGAGCGTTGTCATCTTGAAGCTTCGCGGTCTCTTCTGAGACAGAGCGCGCGCGAAGCGCTTTTGCAGCCACTTTAATTGAGGCTGCTGCGTCTTTTAAGGCCCGTTGAAAGGTGCCCTTAAGATTGCCAGATTTATTGGCCACTTTGAGAATGACATCAACGCTATCTAGCACTTGACGATTAAGATCTGTGGCAAGTTTGGAATCTCCTTCATCGCAAGCAGGTGGGGCCACGGAGCACTTTGCCCTGCAGCTAGCCGCCTGAGCGGTTATTTCTTCCTCATTCTTTCGTCGTTCCTCCTCACGCCTAAGAGCTTTAAGCTCTGACTGGGCTTTTGCAAGCCCAACGTATTTGCCTGTCGTTGACGGGCGGCCTCTGCCTCTCTTCGCGTTTGACGTTTTGGATGGTGACGGCACTACTTCATCACTAGACTCAGAGTCTAACTCTGTTCCCTCCTTATGCCGACGCTTACCGTGTACTACCCTTTTCTTCCACAGCTTGGAAGCAATGGGCTCATCTGAGCCACATTCACTTACTCTGGAGTCGGCCTCCGACTCCAGACGCTGCCAAAAAGATAGCAGAGGAAGGCCGTCTGCTTGTTGGCTGGGTCTCAGCTCGAGTCGAAATGATGCAGCCAAGACCAATTAGGTGTTACAGATGTCTACAATATGGGCACGTCCGTGCCCAGTGCACGGCTGATATTGATAGAAGCGAGGAATGCTATAGATGCGGAAAGGTCGGTCATAAGTCGTCCGCTTGCGTAGCTCCACCTAAATGCTCGCTATGTGCGGCGGCAAATAAGCCGTCGGCACATAAACTCAAAAGTAAAGTGTGCTCTCCTCCTAAGTCTAGGAGGAACAGAGCTAATAGGGCTGAGAACATCTCAGACCCATCGCCGGTAGCTGACAGCTGTCCTCCGTCACAAACAGGAGGCGAGGGGGATCGTATGGACACCTTATAGTATGGCCTTACGCTTCCTACAGGTGAACCTCAACCACTCCGCCAGAGCTCAGGATCTCATGATCCAGAGGATGGCGGAGTGGTTGATTGACATAGCAGCGGTATCCGAGCCGTACTTTATCCCACCCAGAGACAACTGGGTTGGAGATAACGACGGGCTTGTAACAATCATCTCGAAAGGGGCAACCTTTGACAGGGTAATGAAGGGCAGCGGGTGTGTTGCAGCACTTGTAAAAGAAATAATGGTGGTGGCGGTCTACATCTCGCCAAATAAGGGTCTTGCTGAGTTCGAGAGTTTTCTCGTGGAAGTCGGGGCTCTTCTAAGGCGAAGCGATCCGCACGCAGTACTGGTTCTTGGGGATTTTAATGCCAAGTCTTTGGCTTGGGGGTCCTCTGTAACTGATTCGCGCGGAGAAACACTGGAAGAGTGGGCTTTGACCACTGGCCTGAATATCGTCAACAAAGCTTCAGTGCGTACATGTGTGCGGTCTCAAGGGTCGTCCATCGTGGACATTACATTCGCAGATCCAAGTCTGGTAAGCCGCATTCGTAACTGGGAGGTCCTAGCAAACGTGGAGACGTTGTCAGACCACCGTTACATCAGGTTTGAGGTCACCTTTCGGAACCTGAACAGACCGGTTGGAGATATCTCACATGGAGATAGCCCACGATGGGCCCTTAAGCGGCTAGATCAGGAAGCACTTGAGGAAGCTGCGTTGGTACAGGCCTGGACACCAATACGAAGTGATCAGGTGGAGGTTGAGGTCCAACAAGAGGCGGAGTGGTTTCGCGAGGCAATGACGCATGTATGTGATGCGGCTATGCCTAGAGCTGGGCCTCACCTAACAAAGCGCCAGGTTTACTGGTGGTCGGCAGAGTTGGCTGAGCTGCGCGGAGCGTGTATCATAGCAAGACGCCAGTATACTAATTACCGGCGAAGACGACGCCGTGGAGAAGAGCTGGTAGTGCAACTGTATGCGCGCTACAAAGAGGCCAAATCGGCTTTGAAACTAGCCATCAGTAGATTTGTTTCATTTAAGGGACAAGAAGGGTGGAAAAAACATAGAATGTCGTGCGGTGTACCACAGGGTTCGGTTCTCGGACCGCTCCTGTGGAACATCGGATACGACTGGGTATTGCGTGGAGCTACCCTATATGGATCTAGTGTTTTCTGTTATGCAGACGACACATTGATCACTGCAAGGGCGAAGTCACACAGGGAGGCAGCTATCCTTGCCACAGCGAGTGTAGCTCAGGTTGTCCGCCGTATAAGGCTTCTTGGACTAGAGGTGGCCCTAAATAAATCTAAAGCTGTATGCTTCCACGGGCCTCGTAACAAACCCCCGGCGCATTTACATATTGTGGTGGAAGGAGTCCACATCGGCGTTGAGTCCACGATGAAATACTTAGGACTCATACTCGATAGCCGATGGGACTTCAATGAGCACTTTGAAAGGCTAGCGCCTAAACTAATGAAGACGGCGGCCGCTCTTGGAGGGCTGCTTCCCAACATTAGGGGTACAAAGGTAGGATGTCGGAGACTGTACATGGGAGTAGTGCGCTCCATGGCCATGTATGGAGCTCCAGTGTGGGCCGAAACTCTTAATAGCCGAAATATCACAATACTGCGGGCGCCCCAGAAAGAGATGGCGCTAAGAGTGATTCGGGGATACCGCACAATATCCTATGAAGCGGCATGCGTCCTGGCGGGCACACTTCCATGGGACCTGGACGCAAGGGGTCTCGCAGCGGTGCACTTCTGGCGGGAGCATGAAATTGCGCAGGGAGAGAGACCGAACCTAAGAGAGGTAGAAGTCAAACGCGCCGAAATTAACCACGATTACCGCTTGTTTCCATAGGTTGGGGAAATGGTAGAGAACCAGGCACTTATTTAGCAGACCCAGAAAGAGATCTGGGCATTTTTCTATTGCGTGCCTACATATGTCGGGGGTGAAACCATCGACCCCAGGTGCCTTTTTCGGGTTGAATGACTACTGCTACTTCTAGCTCCGTCTTTGTGAAAGGTGGATCGCATGATTCATCATGCTCTCCTTCGTTTATTTTCTCCGCTAGCTCTCTGGTAAGGTAGTGCTCATTGTTGTCCTCTTCTGCTAAGTCTTCCGGATAAAGCCTCTCCGCTAATAATTTTACGGAACCCTTTGCGTACAACACTATTCCTTCCCTTTCCAGTAGCACGTCCTCTTCCCTTATCCTTGTTCTTCCTATTACCCTATATATACCGTCCCATACCCCCTCCCTATCCTGCTTCCCACAAAACTCCTTCCAACTATCAATCTCAGCCTTCCGGGCCTCCATTTCATACTCTTCTTTCTTTTTCAGGTACTCTTCGACGACCCTCGCCCTCCGGATCGGCGCAGCGCAACGGATTCTACGCCTCCTGGTTGCGACTTCCTTCTTCAACTGAGTAAGTTTCTCAGACCACCAGAAAAATTCACGGCATTGTGAATTTTTCTTTGTTTTTCTTATTAGGTATAGTTTGTTTCCACGATTCTGTAATGGCTTTTGAATAATTTACTATTGCTGTTTCTAGTTTTCCTATTGTATTAATGTTGTCTAATTCGTCTATTGTTAATTTGTAGTCTGTCTTTAATTGGGTTAGTTTCTCATGAAACATACCCCAATTCGCTTTTTAGTGTTATATTTACGCGTAGTTCTAATAATGTCTGTTCCTCTGGATTTTTTCAGTCTAATGTTAAAGATAATGCCGTTGTGGTCCGAGCTTGTGAGGTTTTCCACAACTGTCCAGTCCTCAACCAAGTCTAGCAGATCAGTCGTGCAGGCTGTTATGTCGACATAACTTTTGTACCGTTGGCCTCCTCTGATGGTGTCGAAGGTCGGAGTCACCCCCGTATTGAGGATCTGAAGGCTGAGGTCATCCAGCGTTCCCACCATATCTTCGCCTCGGTTGTCCACCACGGTACTGCCCCACCAGGTGCTCTTCGCATTTGCGTCACCGCCTATTATGAGCTTTCTCAGTCCAATAGTTTGTCCTATCATTGTTCCAATCATTGTCCAAGTAAGGGCCAAGTTGATTGTCCAAGTTGAGAACATAACATTTTCAAAAAGAAGGTTGCTGCGTATATTATGAAAAATGTTTTTTGACATTTCTAAATAAAAACCTATCTACAACACATTACCTGTTATCTGTACCAAAAACGGGATATTTACCATGATTTATTACAAATAGTGTTCATAGCAATGATAGTTTGAAAAGTTATACACTACCTGTTTATCCTACTACCTATACCTTTTGTGTTTTGCCTACCTACCTATTGCTTGGTGTATTTCTTTTTGCTGTCTTTTTTCGTATATATTTTTGGTTTATAGGTATTACCTACTTACACGTTTAGAAAACGTATACTCACCGGTTTCTTAACAAATTTTTTATTATGTTAGCATTAAGTTGTCTTGTAAGTGAAATTTATTATTTCATAGGCAATAAACATTCTGTAAACCGAACTCGCGATACTGTTACCGTTACCGAAACCTCTGTATATGAAGTGAAAACTTCTCTAGGCGCGTTGGGAATTTTTTGAGATGGGAAATAACCATTGAACTCGCGACACTGTTACCGTTACCGTTACCGACACCTCTGTATATAAGTACCTAAGTATATCGTAAGTCAAGTTTTCACTTCTGTCGGCACTCCCGGAGTGCCACTTTTTTTTACTTCCATTAATTTCATTAGACGAATGAAAAAAATATCTGATACAAAATCAATTTAATAAACAAATCTAAGAGTTGTTAGACAGTATTTAGGTGCTGCTTACCTGTGAGGTTCCAAAAAATCTTTTCATATTTTATACATAAATAAATAAATATTGATGGACATTTGACACAGCGCTATCTAGCCCCAAACTAAGCATAGCCTGTACTATGGGAACCAGATAACTGATAAAATACTTATATACTTATTTTTATGTAAATACATACTTATAATACATAGAGAAACAACCAGACCCGGAACAAATATCTGTAGATTATGCAAACATTTGTTCCGCAGCGGGAATCGAACCCGCTACCTCCTGCGTCTCAGCTGGCTATTCGCCCACTGCGCCACGGAGGTCGTCAAGGTAGTACATGCTTCGAGGTAGCCACGTGTTCCTTCAGAGAAGCCACTCTACTGATAATGTCGCAATGACAGGCTTTACAGTGTCCATTCACTTCATTATTTTTTAACAATTGCTTAAATAAGGGGTTCTTGCTCTCACTCCACGCGATACCCTTGAATATATTTTCAACACACTTGCTCGTAAAGTGAGCCATAGTACACCATTATTAGGGCCATAAACCGAACTATAACACACGCGTGCGTAATAATATAACACACTAGTGCATAATAGAATTATCCCTACAAAGTTAAGTTAGTACCTAACTGCAAATTCATCATCATATCAGCCGTAGGACGTCCACTGCTGGACAAAGGTCTTCCTCATTGATCTCCAGGAACTGCGGTTGGAAGCGGCCTGCATCCAACGCCGATCTGCAGTTCTTACCAAGTCGTCTGCCCATCTTGTAGGTGGACGTCCTACGCTGCGCTTGCCGGTCCGTGGCCTCCACTCGAGAACCTTCCGGCCCCATCGGCTATCTGTTCTGCGCGCTATATGGTCCATGTTCATTTTAAGTCCTACCCGTTGGGAGACTCGATTGAGGCCTTCGAGCATCGTGCTGAGCTCTTCCATCGACTTTGCCATGAGCACCATATCGTCGACAAACCGAAGGTGACTGATGTATTCGCCGTTAATATTGATGCCCAGTCTTTTCCATTCCAGAAGCTTGAAGGCATCTTCCAATGCGGTCGTAAACAGATGACATCTCCCTGTCTTACGCCTCTTTTTAAGGGAATCGCCTTCGAGCTCTGTTCGTGTACTCGGGACTGACATAGTGGCGTTTTTATACAAACACTTCAACACTTCGATGTACCGATAGTCAATACGGCATCGCTGGAGGGACTCAAGTCGAATCATGGAGGGACATGTTTCGATCGAATCAAACTGCAAATTATATGCGAGTAAACAGAGCATTTTCAATTTAACCGGGTAATACAGTTTTTGTAACAAGAAAGACATTTTATGCCGCTGAAAATCCTATTACATTTTTGTAATAAATAAATGTATCCCTACATAAGACGAAAAAACATTGATATGATGATGATGAGGCATAACAGCTAAGTCCTATAGTATGACAACGTATCCACATAGAGATCAATACAACATAATACCTTGTGTTGAATTCTATGTGGATATCCATGGGCTACAGTAGCCACTTAACATCTGGTGGACTGCATGCTCGTTTGCCATATAAGTTGTATAAAAAAAAACTCACAACTATGTAGGTACATCTCGCAGCATGAGTTATTTGGTGTCTTCTCCTTCCAGGAATTTGTATGATTTACCTTTGTCGTCGACATTTAGGGGAAGGGGGGGTGCAGTGAATCACTTTTTTTTAAAAAGGTCTAACTTTATTATAATTAAGGTTGGATTTTACTTGCGTTGTGTCATATGAAGGATGATGTTTTAGCTACAATATTGTGTGATAAAATCGTCAATATATCAAAAAAGACGTAAGTTATAAAGGTTTAAAAAAAACATGGAAAATTATCCAAATTATCAAGGGGCACAGTGGATATTGATTAGGGGTACTATGGATCACGTTGGGGTGCAGTGGATAGTTGCCTTCATTTTGTCATATAGTTATTGTAGGGGCACTATGAACCTTCTGGTATTTTTTCAAAATAATACAAGAATGCATATTGTTTTTACTTTTTAATTAAGTTATGAAAACCTAGCTATTAAAAATCTTAAAATTAAAAGTATTTTGGTTTGGAGGATATGAGACAACAATGATACCACCTAATTGTACTTCCTATTAATCAACACATAGTCTTTTCATACTTGGAACTTTTTAAATCATTTCTTCCACTATAAATATTTTAATGAACAGTATCTTGCAGGTACGTGTTCAGTTCTACATATTATTAATCAATATAACATTTAACGTCTTCATATACCTCATTAGTAACTTCTTTGGGCACTATGTAGGTAGGTACTTTTTTTTTATATATATATTATACTTGTAGACACACAAGCTGACGGGCCTCCTGTTGTTAAGTGGTCACCGCTGCCTATAAACTCCTGCAGCACTCGAGGTACCGCAGTCGCGTTGCCTAGTACTTAATACCCTATTTACACCTCTCTTGAAGGCGCTTAATTTGAAGCCCACCGGAAAACCTCCGGAAGAAGGTCATTCCACATGTTGCAGGTGCGTGGAAGAAACGACCGGGTAAAACGCACCGTGTGAGACTTCCACGCATCTACAATATGTGGGTGAGCTCGTTGCCGGTTGCGGGAGGTTCGATGGTAGAAGTGGGAAGCAGGAATCAAATTGAACAGCTCTTCAGAACATTCGCCGTTATATATTTTATAGAAAACGCTGAGCGCTCCGATGTCACGGCGCAGACTCAGCGGCTCTAGATCCTTAGATACTACTGGGTCGTCGACAATACGAACGGCTCTGCGTTGCAAGGAGTCTAGGGGCTGCAGTTAGTATTTCGGTGCACCGTTCCAGATGTGAGAACAGTGGGGCCGGATTTACGTTTTGTAGAGCACAAGACGCTGCCCCGCCGTAAAGTACCGCTTTGATCGGTTTACTACACCGAGTTTCTTGGAGGCAAGAGAAGCTTTGCTTTCCAAGTGACCCCTAAACTGCACTTCGCTAGAGATGTCAACGCCCAGGATTGAGAGAGTGTTGGCCATGCTGAGGCGAATGTCCTGTAATAAAGGAGCTGTCAAAAAGGGGGCTTTTTTAGAGGTGAATGCACAGACTTGAGTCTTTGTGGGGTTAAATTGGACTAAATTTAGTCGTCCCCATTCTGAGACTCGTTCCAATGAGCGTTCAACCTCGGACACAATTATATTGCATCCCTCTTCCATAGCTTCCCGAGAGGCACCTGCAGGGCCCGTATAACGAGCATCGCCAGTACTATCATCTGCGTAGCAGTGCAAGTTACAGATTTTCAGTAAATCGTTGATGTGGAGAATGAATAGTGTTGGCGATAGCACGGAGCCTTGGGGCACGCCCGCATTAATTGCCACGATCTCGGAACAAGCTCCATCGACGACGACCTTGATGTTCCGGTCAGACAAGAAGCCAGCGATCCAAGTGCACAACCCCGCGGGTAGGCCATATGATGGGACCTTGGAAAGGAGCGCTTTATGCCAGACCCGGTCAAATGCTTTGGCAATGTCGAGACTTTCAATGGCTTCTGCCCATCGGTGAGTAAGGTAAACTAGGAGGTCACCAGCTGATCTGCTATGGCGAAAACTGTATTGACGGTCACTGATCAGCTGACGGTGCCTGAGAAGTTGAATGTTCAACACTCGTTCCATTACCTTAGACAGAAGCGAAGTGATAGCGATAGGTCGATAATTTGCCGGATCCGTTCGGTCGCCCTTTTTTGGAATGGGGTGGACCAAGGCTACCTTCCAAGATGAAGGCACATGCCGGTGTTCAGAGAGAGGGAGAATAATTCTGTGAGCACTCTGGTCAGTTCCGGAGCACAAGTCTTGAGAACCACTGCAGGGATACCATCTGGCCCGCTCGACTTTCGTGTGTCCAATGTTATAAGAGCCCTACGACCGCTTTCTGTGATATGTGTACATCTGACATGGGACTTTCACACGGTGGCAGTGTAGGCGGCAAGGCACCTTTATCATCGAGAGTAGAGTTTGATGCGAAAAGGGAAACAATAAGGTCGGCTTTCTCCTTTACAGTGTGAGCTAGGGAATCGTCCGGCTTACGTAAGGCAGGCAGTGTGGATCGACAGAAATTGCCCTAAGCAGCTTTTGCAAGCGACTAAAAAGCACGACTTCCCGAGGGGTATCGAGATAGTTTGTCTCCTATCTGCGCAATGTGCTGATTTTTGGCAATGACAATGGCTCTTTTTGCCGATCTGGAGGCTGCGTTCAGGGTTCTTTTAAATTCAGCTGTTTTTGGATCCCTGCGACTTCGCGCTTCCGACCATAATTCGAATGCCGCCGTCCTAACTTTATTCGCTACAGCGCAGGACCTATTAAACCACGGTCGACTGGCGTCACCGACCCGAACTATTGAGGATGTAATGAAGCATTCCATTCCCTGCAGTACAACATCGGCAACTAAGTCAGCGCAAACACTGGGGTCGTCTGATGGAAAACAAATCGCCTTCCATGGGTATGAGGAAAAGAATTCCCGCACTCCATCCCAGTCAGCGGAGTTATAATGCCAAACCTTACGCATACTAGGTGGGGACAGTTTGTTAGGTCTCACAATCGGTACAGTGGTTCTGATCAGACAATGGTCAGAAGACCCAAGAGGACCTTCGACTGAGATCTGGCACGAGTCAGGATGTGTAGTAAGTAAAAGGTCTAAAGTAGAGGCGTAGTGGGTTTCAACATCTGGTAGTCTCGTAGGTTCAGACACGAGCTGAGATAGATCGTATGTTATGGCCATATCGTGGACGACTCTGCCAGCATGATCAGTGGCACGGGAGTTAAGCCATTCAGCATGGTGAGCGTTAAAATCTCCAAGGATCACTAGTTGTGCTAGCAAACTTACTACTTTTTTAAATCTACATATTAATAATCAACATAATATTTAAAGTAGGTAGGTACCAGTCTCTTGTGACAGTCTCTCATCAACTAAATAATTATACACAATAATTGGACATTATGCCTTCTTCTTGCCACTTTCTGTTTAATTGTTTTTCCATCTAATATCAAATCTATGCATTTCTTCATCAAATCTGCACTATGTAAAGTAAAGTAAAAGACATTTATTTAGGACAACAGTACAGTACATATAAAATAAAACAGAAGGTAATAAAATAAAATAAAAGTTTGAAATACACATTAAAAATAACATTATGAAAATGGTAGGCACCTACCTATAAAAACGCAGAAAGGCATAAAAACAACAGAATTAAAAACGGTCGTTATAGGCAGGTACCTAACAAGAGCTACATAAATACGTGGGCGCTAAAAGGTTCTGTACTGTGTGGTGTCCCAAAAAGAATCAGTCTCAGCTTTGTGTTGGTCCACGCTTACGCACTAAGTGCAGACCAACGCTGGTTTTCAGACTGAGCCTGTTATAGTGACCTCACGACCAGAGGGAGACACCGAAGAAACATGAAAAACAGGCATTAGTAGAATACATACATATAAAGTAACTACGTATGAATAATTTGAATAAAATAAATAAATAAAGGACGGAATTAAGGAAGGAACGATTAAGAAAAGTACAGAGAGAGACCAATCAAAAACCGGTTGACGACCATCTATGAAGAGTATAGAGCAGAATATAAACCCACCAATACTCGAAGCGCATTGTCCAGTGAGTGAAGCAGGCGTTATATGCATTTCTGGCGAAGAATGAGCTCCTTTTTGAGTACCGACTTGAAGGTTTTTACGGTTTTTAACGCTCGAAGTGGTGGGGGTAAGTCATTCCAACACCGTGTGGCCGCGAATCGGAATGAACCCCGAAAGGCTACGGATTTATGCCTCGGCGTTAAAAAAATCAGATGAGTGCACAATCGTTTGGCGTAATGTGAGCTATCACTAGCCCACTTGAGCTTCGAATAAAGGTAGGAAGGTACTCTGTTATGGGTAAGGCCAAATAGAAGAGTTGCAAGGTGAAGTTCCCTACGTGCTTTCATTTTTAGCATATTAGAATTATTAAGGTAAGGGGTAATATGAGTGCGGGGGGGAACAGGGATACAGAAACGTGCGCAAGCATTCTGAACACGTTGGATAACACTGTTCAGTGCGACTCAGAAGGCATGGACCATAAACTGTGTCACAGTAATTTAGGCGAGAGAGTACTAAGGATTCACACAGTATGATACGTACCTCCTCACTGAGATATGGTCGGATTTTATACAGAAGTCGAAGACGGTACAGAGATTGACGTACACATTCAGCAACATGAGTTTCAAACCGGAGATGGGTATCCAAAATCAACCCCAGGTTTTTTGCTTCGTTACATGTTCAACCAGCTCTCCATTAATCTGTATGCTTATAACTGCGTCGGATAGTTTATTTAAAGCTTTATTTGTCCCAAACAGCATATACTTGGATTTCATGGGATTACGGACTAAGGAGTTGGAGATGGACCACTGAAATATTTGTTCTAAGTCCTTATTAACGACAGTTACACCACGAGCATAGTCCGAAGGGGGGAAAGAATGATATAGCTGCAAGTCATCAGCGTAGAGATGGTATTGACAAGATGCCACCCTACTAACTATGTCAGCGCTAAACAGAATGAAAAGAATGGGGCCAAGGATGGATCCCTGCGGGACTCCTCGTGGTACCAGGCGGAGAGAGGATCTAGATGGCTTTCCACATGGCAACTGGAGTTCAACGCATTGTTGTCTGCCATCCAGGTAACTGGAGAACCATTTAACAAACTCAAAGATTTACTATTACAAAAATGTTATTATTCACTAACTGATTTTTTCTAATTAATAGTTAAATCCGCACAACATTAAAAACATTAAAATTATTAGAATCTACTAGTTATGTACCTACTTAAATGAAAATATAATAATAAGCTTACATTCAGATAATGTGATATTATAATGTAACAAAGAAATATGCTTAGGTAAATACTTAATATGTAACTAATTTCAGAAATTTAATCTAACTTTACCTAATAAGGTACGTATGACGTACAGGTATACCTAGGTAGATACCCGTTTAGTTTATATATGTACAATATTAATATTAGAATATTAGCTATTATATAATACATAATATTATAAAGTCTTCCACTTTAAGTTTAAGTTTTAGTGCGCATTTTTAAAATGCAAATATAGATTTTACCACGCCCTAATAGGGTACATGTCCTTTAAATTACTACACAATACTTAATCTTAAGATGTTTTTATGTAACTGATTTCGTGTAGCAAATAAATAATATGAATATGAAAAAGTGTGTATGAAACTTGCTGAATCCTCGGCTGATTTATTACGCCCTCGCCTACGGCTCGGGCTGCAAACCACAGCCTCGTGTATAATGAATGAACAACAGCTCACTTGTATCATACTTAATATACTATTACGTTTCATGACACAGTCAAACCACAACAGGTGGCGTTATATTATTGAATGATCAAGAATTTGTAATGAAAAGAAAATAAATTGAACAATTATTTACTTACGGGGGGGAAGCCTCGGCTGAGCTATGAGGGTTTGTTCTTTGTGTACGTGTGTTTTAAAAAGAGATACTGATTCCGACCTACAGAGAAATGCTGAATGGGGAATTTCCGTTTATGAATATAATTTAGAAGGTGGTCCTTTTTTTCGAAAAAAATATAAGTACCAAAAAATTATAAATTCCACCAAACTACACGGATATTTTTTTCCCTTCTATAAAAAAAAATAAGAGCTGTCGCTAGTCCTCAAAATCTACCGAAAAGTAGAAATCTACTAAGTTTGGTCACACTTGTAGCACAACACAGACCACTAGATTGCTGAGTAGCTAAGCGTGAGCTAAGTCATGCCGATGCCACAGATGCCTAGACCAGTGCTGCCTGGTCCCTAGACTCAATATTAAAAGTTCCTAGAATGTCACTAACACTGATTTTACCAGGAGCGGACTCAGGATTTTGTTCTGGTTCGCTCAAAAAGTTTATAATTTAACTAGGGTTAGAGTTTTTATAAAATATATGTGAAACTTGAGTAGGACCTATTTGAAAAAAAAATTGGATGTTGCAGATTTGAATATTTTTAAAATAGCTAAAGCTAAAGCATATACGAAAGCTTGTTTAATTAAATAAAGTTTTAATGTGGTGCGCAAGCTCCAAGCGCGTTTATGTTTTCCATATAAGTATATATCTTGGCACTGTATAATTCTATTGAGTTAACAAATAATGTATCTATTACTGGCCATAAAAGTAAATGAATGAATGAAAAATTCTTACAAGCTAGACAATAGATTTAAAGAAATAAACAAATAAAAGTAAGCATAATGGGCGGTCTTATCGCTTAACAAAGTGATCTCTTCCAGACAACCTTTGGACGGAGAGGATCAGTGCTTAATGGAAGATTGGCCGAGGTGTAAAAAGAATAAACTTAATAACAGAAAAAGAAAAATTACTTAACCCTAAATAGTTATATACATACATATTAGGTACACAAATAATTTTAAATAAATAAATATAATTTATAAATAAAATAAATAAATATGTACTTACATAAAAGTGTTTTGATTTGTACTCCAAAAGTCGTCAAATAAGTCGCTAAACCATTTTTGACGTAAAATCTTTTTTAGTCGCTAGGATATAAGCAAAGGTTGTCACTTGTAGCGATAAAGTCACTATATATAATTGTAATTTGGCAATACTTGCGAAGACGGAGAATTAATGCAAGTCCCGCGTGCGCACCGTACACCCGAGAGGTTTTCACGGCCATATTTTTATAACAGATGGCGTTGCTCTGTCATGCTCTAATTAACAGAGGAAAGTGAATTGACTTACACGAGATTTTTTTTGACATGATTACTTTTTAATTGAGCTCTTTCACTAGATTAACAGTATTGTCTTTATTATTTCACACATAAACACCGCTCTAAAAAATCAAGAAACAATGCGAAGTAAACAAAATATGTTCACTTTCGACATGCTCCCAGGCGGCGGTTGCGACCACAGACCACTTAGATGCAACTTGTGCGTAAATCAGCTGTAAACATGCTGTAAATCAAGCTGTAAACGAAGCGCCACAGAAATTTCCGAATACCCCCGAAACCGTGATCGGCTCGGCCAAGTAGTAGGTCTCTTTACAACCAGCCAGAGGGCACATCTCTAGATGATCACTGTAGTAGAACTTCTGTAGTAGATCCATGGTACCTACTGTTCTAGTATCATGGATCTACTGTTTGTTTATTGGATCAATGGTACATCTAAGTGGTCTGTGATATAGATTACTTCCCATTTTTTGTGTACATTATTGACATTATGTCTTGTCCATCAATCACGTTTCACGCAGAGTTTTTTTTTCACGCTAACTAAAACAATAAACTATTGTGTGCGGCTTAAAGGTACTGAAATTACATAGGTAATAGGGAGCGCAAACATATTTTCTAAAAAACCGGTATGTTCCCGGTTTTATATTTGCAACAACTGGGTATCCCTAAATGACAATGACATTCTGTTTTGTCTGTCTTTATTTTCTGACATCAATCCCTAACCTCACCTCAGTTTTTCGAAATCACAACAAAAATAAAATATTTCTCAGTCAAAATGTCCAGAGTTCCTGTATTACTCAACAATATTTCAAAACGAAGTATTTCTGTATCGACTCCCCGAGAGGGTAAAAGGAATTTTCGAAAATTCATCATCCCCAACAAGAGGGGCTCCTACATTCACAAAAAGCAGCAAATGAGTGAAAACAGAGAGTTAGAAGTCGACAAGCGAGGAGTGCGAGATGTAGGATACATTCTTAACGGTAAATTCCACCAAATTCCTGAAATGATACCGGAAATAATCGTCCCAGACTTGACAGACTTCAAGCTAAAGCCATATGTCTCCTATAAGGCAGCCGATGTGATCCAAAGCGAGTTCACACCCCATCAACTCTTCGACGCTGTGTATAGCAAGAAGATAGTCCTGGATTACAAGCAAGGGAAGTTAGATGAAGAAGGGAGACCACTAGAGCCCTCTGAAGAAGAGAATTTACAGCCAGAAGAGGCAGTGGCTAAGGCAAAGCGAACTGGCTCCGATATATTCTAATTTTTAACTGTTATTTATGTTGTAGTATAGTTGCATTGGCTAGGACTTGAAGGAAATAAATTTAAGTGAATATTGTTAGCTGGTGGCGTTTCATTTGAGTTTATCCAATATTGCCTCATTCAAGTTGTTTTGTTTATGTACTTAATGTTACTTAATACCCAAGTTAAAATTGTTAAGCTGCTGTAGTAATTTATTTGTAGCTACATATCCTATTTTTTCAGCTTAGGTATTATCTCCTTGGGGGCTGTATTGCGTAAGCAGATTTATTACAATTATTTACCCCTCCCTCCCCCTTGTCAGCAAAAGTAAGCAAAGCTCTTACACACCCACCCCTCCCCCTTCCCCCTCTCCATGCTTACGTAAACATTGGTATAGCGCCAACAACTCAGCGATAGGTTCTGTAAGGATGTGGCATGTGGGGTTTATAACAAGTTTGTCGGGGACAGTGACTATCATGTGGAATTCCTAAAGTACGCGGAATGCGTAGTGAGATCCGCCGGAAAGTCAAACGGTAGCACCGTTTGCTAACTGTTACTTAATGCAATAAATAGAAAATGACCAAAAGTTGATAATGTTATTTATGTGTAATAAAAATTTAAATAATAAAACAGGAATTGACATATAAACAATCTATATAATGTATTAATTAATTATTTTATTAAATAATGTTAAGTTAGTTAATTAAATTTTAATGTAATGTAATGTAGTCATTAATTTGTAATGTACCTAATGTAAATAATAACAATTGGACATTGTAATAGTTATATGGAATTTAGAAATGTAATTGACCACAATACTTGTCACAAATACTGCTGTAAGTAGGTAATCGTAAGCTTAAAAGTAATAGCTAACAAGAAATTACCTATGATAGAGATAAGAAGAAAAATGCTCATGAAGAAAAATGTAACTAGAGTAAGAACAAAATAAAGAAAGTGGACTACCTAGAAAATAAAACACTACACAGTATTTAAAAAAGGTTAAAACGCTCATAATTAATAGTAACGATAAAAAAAAACATTGGTATATGCATTTTTGTTGTAATGTAAGTACCTAGGTATTCTGTTTTTTTATTGATTCATGAACAGCAGCTAAAATTCTAGAAATAAGAATACTGATTCACTTCAGAATAGAAATACAATATAAATTCAGAGCAAAAACACCTTATTTTATTTCATAAAAATGCCACACTATTTCAAGGTCATTGAGGATCTTGCTATGATAAGACCAGTCCTAAATCATAGCAGGGTGATCTATTAATTAGGCTAGTTAAGTTTTTAGGTAGACCTACCTACCTAAAAACATAACTAGGCTAATTAGATTCTATCTATTAATTAGGCTAGTTAACTTTTTAGGTAGACCTACCTACCTAAAAACTTAACTAGCCTAATTAATAGATCACCCTGCTATGATTTAGGACTGGTCTTATTATAGCGAGATCCTCAATGGCCTTGAAATAGTGTGGCATTTTTATGAAATAAAATAAGGTGTTTTTGCTCTGAATTTATATTGTATTTCTATTCTGAAGTGAATCATAGCAAACTAAATCATAGCAGGGTGATCTATTAATTAGGCTAGTTAAGTTTTTAGGTAGGTAGGTACGTAGGATCTCTTCTTTATCTCAGACCTAGATTCTGTTTGGGTGATAGACACCTACCAACCCAAAGAATAAAGTAACAGTAGCATATACTCTATCTACATGCAGCCCCACAGTTAAAACACCTGTGGTTGAGGGTGGTATGCCAGAAATCATTTTATGTAAGTAAGTAGCTACCCTCTCATATACGCTTATAATCACTTACAAAGTATGATTAGTACGAGAGGTGAGGGTATATCATTCGTCGTTACTTGACCTGTAGTTTATCTCAGAAACCGACATAATCGCTTATCATTTGAATACCAGATACCATTTCCCGCGGTTGTGAGGCGTCTGCGCACTGCGATCCGGTTCGACAAGCTAAGCTATACATAGATAAATAGAATGGGAGGTAACTATTCCGCTATGGATCCGATGGAGGTCCCCGTGCCGGACTTGCCAAAATTATTCGAAAGAGACGAATATTTGAAGCCATATGAACGTGAAATTCGACGCAGGTGAGTCACTTTAAATTTGTTTATTATTTTAGCTTTTAAGAAGTGGTTTTGTAGTGAAAATAGTGAAAAAACGTAGAATCTAAAGTGGTTTAGGTTAGATCGGCAGTGTTTACTAATAGATGGCAATCGAGCGATTCAGCGCTTGAGAATTGAGACGTTATTATACTGTTGATAACAGTTTGAATAAGCGATTTTATGATGCTAAACTTCAGTGTAACTAATTTGGAGAGAATGAATTTGAATTACAGCCAGTCTTAGTCAATTTATTTAAAAAAATAGTAGGATTTAACAAATTGCACGATAAAAAACAAAAATATCGTACGGTTGGGCGCTGCAAGCGCTTTTGTAATCAACTTACGATTCCAATGTCAAATGAAAGGTCAATTGATAGCTAACCAACATTAAAAATTATTGATTAAAAATTCCATTGTACTTATTCAAATTGTCATTTTAAAATATCATCTAATTAGGTAAGTAATTACAGTTTGTAAAGAAAATTATACCAAATTATTGAAAACACGTAGATTTATCCAAAGTGGCTAGTAGGTAGGTAGGTATGCCTTCGTAGAAAGTTTTTGCGCACTTAGGTTTAATTCAAACTAAATAAAAAACGTCTTATCCATCCTCTACTAAGTCTTTCTATACCTGGGTAATAATCACAGTAATATTACAAATCAGTTCATTAACTAAGTACCTAGGTACACACGGCTACACATCAAGCTATACATTTCCAGTATAAGCTGACCTCTCATTCTACGAAAAGCCAGCTTATACTGGAAATGTATGGCTTGATGTGTAGCCGTGTGTACCAACTTCTCAACAGGAATGTAATCAAACGTTCTTTAATGTAAAGATAAAAACACCTACATATACTTACATAGATGGTCTGCAATGTGCAATTAGTAGGCACTTACATATAGGTAAGTACCTATTTACTCAGAATACAGTTCTTTCTGTGTTCTGAGCCTATTTATTTTACCTACCTACATTATTAAGCACTTACTGCATGCACATACCAGCAGTGTGCTGAACATTATTCAACATTATTTTAGTAGTTAGTTATATTGGTTACCGAGGTATTAATCTAGAGTTGTAAACTGTTAATTAACAAGCTAGATAGTCTTACATTTACCTAAAGGTACCTGCTTAATGAGCAGGTTTCTACGTCAAATGAAAGGTATTGATTTGTACATTTCGACCCCGTTTTTATTTTTAGTTTAGTCCTTGCAGTTTTTGAGTTATTAGCCACAATAAAAACATAACTTTGACGATATTCACAGGGTACACTAGTGACCACACAATGCTGAAATTTGGTATGCGTGTAGCTTAAGTGATGCAAATATAGGCAAAAGTGTTAAATCCAGAATAACTGCAATTTATACCCCAAAAAAGGATAACCAAATTACATGAACTCCCGTTACCTGTAATTTGAATGAAACTGTAGGTCAAGTAGGTTGGTTATTTATTTTGGGGGACTATTTTGATAGTCAAAGATTATGAATAATATTTATTTTTATTAATAAAAGAGACTCGCGAGATCTCAGTTCGGGGCGAACCACTAGTTATATCATTTGCAGTTCGGCCCAATGTTTATAAAATAGTAAAAATAGTATTTTTCAAACTTTCGCGATCACTGTACATAATTATTGATTAAAACGGGTATTTATCGCGTATGTACCTTTTTTATTTGTTATCCCGACGTTTCGGCTGTGTTGCAACATTCATGGTCTCAGTCAGCCCGAGACCATGACTGTTGCAACAATATTATATCAATAATTATATAGTTATAGCAATATTTAATCAATAATTATATAGTAAAAATACTTTTAAAAAAGACTGGACTATAAAAAGCTTGTTATCTTCCAGATATGGCTGTTTCAAAGACCTGTATGATCGCATCGAGACGTGGGACGGCGGTATCGAGGGCTTCACGAAGGGCTACAAGTACTTCGGACCGCAGTTCAACGCTGATAACTCAGTGACGTGGCGGGAATGGGCGCCCGGTGCACACAGTCTCCATCTACAGGGAGAATTCAGTAAGTTACCTTTAATACTAAAGTCAGGCCATTTTAATAGGTAACATTTGACAGTTCATCAAAATTCAACAACGTAACCTTGTAACGGCGGGCATAAAATAATATATTTTTTCGTTGTTTTGGAACTGCACAATTGCTTAACTTTTTTCAATTACGGTTACATATTTATTGTAATAATGACCGATACGAGTACGAGTTCGGTACGAGTTGTACCGAACTGACAGACGTCAAATGTTACCTAATAAAATGGCCTGACTTTAGAGTCTGGCTGATAAAAGTAAAGACTGAAAATGCGCGGCGAAAAAAAAATATCAACATGGCAGCCCCAAAATATAATGAAATACCTGGATTAATCTATCCTACGTTAGAACTTTTCAACTTTAAAGTAATAGACCTAAAATAGTAATCAAATTCTAAAGAAGGTTCATCTGGAACTTTAAGTAGGTACATGCCTAGACTTAGCAGTTTAGCACCTGTATTTAGTAGGTATTTATTTATTCAATTCAACATACAATATAGTACATTTTAACCAACACATTTATGTTCTGCTGAATAAAATAAATGTTAAATTGTTTGGGGCATATTGTCAAAAAAGGCGTCTTTTGGTAATTCAATTGAACCATTGTTGTAACAGCGAATTTATAAGATTAGGTTAGTATTTGGTGTTTACCGTCAATTAAGAATTTATTTAAAAGTAATGTAAAAAGCATGTAACCCTGTATGGGCGGTTAGTAAAAACAGTTTTAGAAACTTATAAATTAATATTAAATATTTAAACAAAAAAAAATTTACATGTACCTAGAAACAACCTGACACACCATCATTAACAACGCGTGGTATAAGATTGCTTGAACATTCCTTTTATAAGATTGACAAGGCCAAGCTTTAGCAGCGTAGATACGTTTACTTCTCAGCCTGATATTCGGCCTATTTTATTAGTAGAGTTCCTTGTGGAGGGCTTGACCGGAGAAGTGCAAACAGCATTGCTGTGTTTCGGTTGTTACTATGATTGCCGGTGAAATTACAGACACATGAGGCTTTGTATGCTTCAAGTTGGTGGACGCAAGACGCAGTTCACGTTTCTAAGGTGCGTTACTTACGAGGTAATACTTTGTTATAGGCTATGCTTGTTCCATCTTCAAGACTCATAAAAAAATCCAACAAGAAATATAAATATTGCTAGACATTTCACACACAAGTTTCTGGCACCCCCAAAATTATGGTGCATTTATTTAATTATGGTGATTGTGGAGGTAGATAAAGCTTATGTCATTATTTAATTATTATTTACGTACCAAGTCTTTTATTTTATTTATTTATGTCAACCAACGATAGTTACAACGATACATTCAAGTAATACTTTACAGTACATATTAGAGCTAATTGCACAATCGATTACCTACAGGTTAACACTGTATGCTAATTAAAATAAACCTAAGAATAACTATACCTACCATAACATAGAATTGAGACATAAACTAGGTAATTGGATTGGGTACACGTGCGATGTATTTAGTATGTATTTATTTCAATGCAACATACATCACAGGTTTCATAAAAGTAATCTATACAAGTAGTACCTACCCTGTAAGGGAGTGGCAAGGTAAACAAACAGCATAAATATATTTATTACAAACTAAAATTATCATAGGAAAATTATATTAGGTGCTAACCGTAACTTTGTTACTTTACTAAGTATACATATGTCTGTTACATAATTATTATATTATGTGGGTATAGGAATATTTCTGTTAGAGGTAGCTAACTAATTTTAATATAAGCTGCCTATCCTTAATAAGTTATATTTAAATATAAATTAGGGTATTCTAATTATTTAGATTTAGTCTAACTTATCTTAAAAAAAATCGTTGTACATATGTATATAAATAATTACATTAATCATTGTGATCTGATTTTAATTGTGTAAGTTCTCATCCAAGTAACGACGGAACTTATTTAAATTTACGGAAAAAACATCAATGTCCTTGCTGTTAGTCAAGGCTTTGCAAAGCCTGGGGACGGGGAGTTGGTACCAACTGTAGTCAAGTCTTAGTGTTCTATTGTGTCCCTACGGTTTAAATAAATGAGTATGAGTGCAACGCTGTCTAGCCTCATACTAAGCAGTACTATAGGAACCAGATAACTGATAGAATGAAATGAAATAAAGTGAAATTAAAAATATTTATTTGCAGCCAAAAATTTATCAATAACATGAACATGAAGATAATTTTTGTGATTTACCTAAGATGCCTGGTATAATAGCAATATACATTTTAAACAGTTTGAGACAGAAAGCTAATACAGGCACATAATACTTGCCAATATTATTTTTGACACGTAGCAAGCAAGTACTAAAGTCAGGCCATTTTATTAGGTAACATTTGACAATTCATCAAAATTCAACAACGTAACCTTGTAAATAATATATTTTTTTGTTTTGTTGGAATTGTACAATTGCTAAACTTTTTTCAATTACGATTACATATTTATTGTAATAATGACCGATACGAGTACGAGTTCGGTACGAGTTGTACCGAACTGACAGACGTCAACTGATGTCAAATGTTACCTATTAAAATGGCCTGACTTTAGTTGCTAAATTTAATCTTATTTTTCCAGATGGCTGGAACTCAAAAAGCCATGCCTTCACTAAGCTGGAGTACGGGAAGTGGCAGCTCCACATTCCTGCCAACGGCGATGGCTCCTGTCCCCTAAAACACCAGACTCGGGTGCAGATCATAGTCAACGACCATTTGTTCCGGATATCGCCGTGGGCCAGCTATGTGAAGCCGTTTGAAGGCTTCACGTACCAGCAGTTTATATACAGACCAGAACAGGTTAGTAGAATGAACAATCATCATATTAGCTGTAAATTTCCTATGGCGGTTATTTTGTATTATTTATTTATTTAAATTTTACACAGCCATTACAGTAACACTATGCTCATGTACTGGAGTGGAGTACTGCTGCCATCTCTGGGATGGCTCAGCCAAGTACCAGCTTGAAGCCCTTGATTCGATTGAGCGACGTGCTGCTAGACTCATTCGTGATGACTCACTAGTGGAAGCCAATTTACAAAGTCTAGAGCACAGACGCCGAGTAACCAGACTTTCAGTTTTTTACAAGATACATTTTGGTAAATGTGCGCAAGATCTTCATGACCTTATCCCTCCTTCCCCCTTCCACCACCGGACAAGCAGACGAACCGGGAAGTACCACCCATACCTGGTCGGCATACCACCTTGCCGTACCAAACGATTTGCTTCAACTTTTCTTGTAAGCACAAGTGAGGAGTGGAACTCACTTCCGGCGTATGTTTTTCCAAACCAGTATAATCTTGGAGTCTTCAAGTCCAGAGTAAATAGGTTCTTTCTAGGCAATCGTGCTCCATCTTCGATCACACCTTCACTTACCATCAGGTGAGGTAGTGGTCAAGCGTTTGGCTATCATCGATAAAAAAAAAACACAAAAGCGACAGTGAATAACCTTAATATCTAGTACATAAAAACTAAATATTTACACTTATGTGTTATATTATTTACTTTATGTTGAATGAATGAATGACAAATTCTTTATTGCACAAATTAAAAATAATCTGTACACAGGCGAACTTAATGCTAGATAGCATTCTCTTCTAGTTAACCTTTGTGTAATGCGGACAAACAGTTATTGTAGGTAGTGCATGTTTGGTAGAGGAGAGGTTTAATTTAAATTCACACATAGATATAACTAAACCTTGACAAACACAAGGTATTTCAATAAACCTACGTTCTAATAAATACATAAATTAAACATCAATAAACTCTAGTTGATGATGATAGCAGCCATAGAACGCCCACTGCTGAGCATAGGTCTCCTCCATAGATTTCCAGAGCCATCAATCTTGTGCGGCCCCCAACGGCTCCCAGCAACCTTTATTACGTCGTCTTTCCATCTAGTGGGGGGCCGTTGTACGCTGTGATTTCCATTGCGTGAACTTTACTCGAAAACCTTTCTGCCCCAACGGCCGACTGTTCATCGAGCTATGTGCCCCGCCCACTACCACTTGCTAATTCTCTTGACTATGTCCGTGACTGTAGTTTACGGATCTCCTCATTTTTGAAACGATCTCGTAGATGAACACCATAGCACGCTGAGCCACGCAATTATTATCATTGGCCTCTTTGCCCCAATTATCCATCATTAGACTCCATATTAGAGATGAAACGGCTATCCGGTAACTATTTGGTATCCGGCCTATCCGGCCTTTTTTCACTATTTAGCCGGATTCCGGATAGTAAAATTCATAAAATTCTCATTATTTTACACAAAGCAAATCACAGTTCATCGAGCTATGTGCCCCGCCCACTACCACTTGCTAATTATCTTGGCTATGTCAGTGACTGTAGTTTATCTACGGATCTCTTCATTTTTAAATCGATCTCGTAGATGAACACCATAGCACGCTGAGCCACGCAATTATCATCATTGGCCTCTTTGCCCCCCATCATCCATCAATAGACTCCGTATTAGAGATGAAACGGCTATCCGGTAACTATCCGGCCTATCCGGTCTTTTTTCACTATCTGGCCGGATTCCGGATAGTAAAATTGATAAAATTCTCATTATTTTACACAAAGCAAATCATACTACAATAAGTTATGGACACCGTTTATTTTTGTAATCGCACGTCAAAAATGTTTGCTTTATTATTTAGTTTAGTATTCAAAATTAACAAGTGGCAAATTGTGGTGAATGATTACCAAATTTTCCGCATTTCTTGGTAAAAGGCGACTCCGCTTGGGTTCGTATACCAGACCAGCTTCTGAAAATAGGCTTTCACTGTAAACACTACTGCCAGGTGCTAAAAGATAAATTCTAGCAAACCTTGACAACTGCGGGTACTGATTCAAATTAACTGACCATCAAACTGATTGCGTCGTGTAACGCGATAAAGGGCCAAATATCTGGTAGCCAGATATCTGGCGCTCCGGCTTCGTAGCTTGCCGAATATCCGGTATCCGGCCAAACCAGTATTCGTTTCAACACTACTCCATATAGACTCTTTTTGATGGTATTAGTTATAAAATACCATATAAAAAAGACTATGTGACATAATTTATCAAAGGGATCAAATGCCATTACAGAAATTGATAAGATTGCCTGATATCATCGGTATTAGATATATATTAGTTGTATAGAACATGCCAAAATACAAATAGATAAACTGTTGGTATGTAAATGTATCAAGCCAAATAATTTATAATATTGGCTATTTGAGAACTGCTGTCGACATGACCCTACTTCGTGTTCGAGCTGTTGGCTGAATGAAGGACTCTCAGGCTTCCGTCCTCTCTGATGTTTGGTCCCAGTCATCTTACAAAGGACCTTCCGCTCTGCCACCAAGACAGTTAATTAGCACTAAATAAACATTATTCCTTCCAGCCGTATCAATTTAAGCACCCGAAGGTGGGGCGGCCCGCGTCCCCTCGCATCTACGAGTGCCACGTGGGCATCGCCACCGCCGAAGGCAAGGTCGGGACCTACAACGAGTTTCGGGACAATGTGCTGCCTAGGATTAAAAAACAAGGTACGGTACTTAAGGAACGTACCCGGTGACCCGTTTAGGGGGGAGGGGGTCTTCAAAATACCACGCTTGGTCACCGGGGTGGGGGAGGGGGGGTAAACTTGTACTTATAGGTATTCGGCAAGTTACACGGCAAGCGCCAGACAAATATGAGCTAAATTGTTATTTTTTTAATCTTTCTGTTTGCAAAACATGATTTAAAACCATATTTATGAATTACTACGTGAAAACTAGAGTGAGGAGGGGGGAAGGGGCAAAAAAATTTAAAATAAGATGAATCCTTTTTTAAAATTTTTTGGCCCCCCTAGTAGTATAGGTACGTTCCCACGCACAGAACATAAAAAACAATAGAAGTCGTAAGTAGGCGGGGCCCGCGTAACACCAAGTACGCGGAGTTCCGCGCACTACAAGCTTCGCTCACTTCTGTCGTGTTTCATTTACTGTGGGGTAAACGTACTTCAAAAAAATATAAAAATGCCATATTGTGCCGTTTTGGAGTGTAAATATCATAGCAGAACCAAAAATTTAACAAAAGGGGGCATATCACCGGTAAGTATTATTTTATTGATTTTTGTTAGTTTTGTTTAAAATGCAAAATCGTCAAACAAAATAGACTGTGAATCATACGTCTTAAGGTCGCGTTTCTCTTAAACTTCAACTTAAGCTACTCAATTAGGGATGTGACCCCAATATACTGATGAATGTGTTATCGATAGCTTTAATTAGTTACCCCCTATTAAAAGGTGTATAAGTTTTAGGGCGTTAATTCCTTGTTGTTTTATTGATAATTTTCTGAATGTATTTTAGACCTATGGTGTGAAATAATATAATAACTTCTGTTTTCAGTTTCCCCAAGCCGCAAGACATAAAAAAAATTAAAAAAATTTACAAATTATGAGTCATCCAGCATACAGAGTCATGACCTGGCACCGTGTGACTTTTTTCTGTTCCCAAAAATTAAGAACCAATTACCCGATCAACGGTTTTCATCACCAGAAGAGGCTGCCGAAGAGTATGAATAACATGTATCTGACGTCACCACCGGAGGAGTGGCACAAATGTTTTCAAAATTTGTTCAATCTTATGAAAAAGTGCATTGACGCAAAGGGAGAATATTTTGAGAAATAAAAAATAAATTCATTTTTGACCATTAATAGTATTTTTGTATTATTGATTCCGGAAACTTTTAGTGTGCCCCTCCTATAATAATTCAGTATTAATATTCCAGTAATATAATATTTTTTAAGTATTTATGAGTTGGAAACCTGTGATTATGTTATGAAAGAAAGAAAAGAAAAGCTTTTTATTTCGACCACCACTAATATAACCTGACATACCTATTTCGTTATCTATAGTAGGTAGGTGATAATCGATATCGATACATTCGTCTTGTATGCTCATTGGTACATCACTAAGTGAGTAGCACTGTTATTTGAGCATGCGAGTAACAGCCAATGTATTATCGATCTTATACTTTGCTGTTAGAGACTATAACAAAAATCGTTAGCGACAGCGCCATCTGTTGTTGAGTGGCTTTGTTTTGTGGGTAATCAAGTAACAGCCATTGCATTATCAGTCTTATTTCTAATTAATAGAGACTAAAATAAAAATATTTTCTAAAGCGCCATCTTTTGGTGAGTAGACTTTAATTTTTTATTACTATTTATTTTATTGAATTTTAAACCATCTTCCCTTAGTGGCTAAGGTTTTATATCCTATATAAAACATATAATGTCACTACTAGGTATTTAGATAAATAATCAGTTATTTAGTTGTTCCCGTGCCGGCTCGTACTATTATTATAAATTCAAAAATAACTCTGTTATCTATCGGTCTGTTTGTTTATGTTTCCACGACTAAAAGGCTGAACCGATACTTATATTTTTTATTGACATACCACGCGTGCGAAGCTGCGCACGGAAGCTAGTGTGCAATCATCATCATTATCATCAGCCGGTAGATGTCCACTGCTGAACATAGGCCTCCCCCTTAGATCGCCACAACGAGCGTTTGGTAGCCTTTTGCGCCCAACGGCTCCCCTCGATTCTTACTAGATCGTCGGTCCACCTTGTGGGGGGCCGGCCTACGATGCGTCTTCCAGTCCGTGGTCTCCACTCGAGAGCCTTTCTTCCCCAACGGTTATCGGTTCTACGAGCGATGTGGCCTGCCCATTGCCACTTCAACTTGCTAATTTTGAGAGCTATGTCGGCAACTTTAGTTCTTCTGCGGATTTCTTCATTGCGGATTTTGTCACGCAAATGAACCCCGAGCATAGCCCTCTCCATAGCTCGTTGAGCGACCTTGAGCTTGGTCATGAGGCCATGAGTAAAGGACCACGTTTCAGTGCCATAGGTCATCACTGGCAACACACACTGGTTGAAGACTTTAGTCTTCAGGCTCTGGGGAATTTTGGTGTGTAATAAAAATGTGGAAATATGTAACAATAACATAAGAAAGCTGGTTGTGCAGGAACCAACCACCGGCACAGCGTGGCGCAGCGGGCGAATAGCCGGCTGAGACGCAGGAGGTAGATAGACGGGTCTGGATGATTTTCTGTATATTATATGGATGTATTTACAAAACAAAGCATAAAAAATTCTAGTTTGGGGCTAGATAGCGCCGTGTTAAATATACATAACTATTTATTTATATACAACATTACACTCAATCCATTGATTTGTAATTACCATTCAATATATTTCAGGTTACAATACAATTCAGTTGATGGCGATCATGGAACACGCCTACTACGCATCATTTGGTTACCAAGTAACCAGCTTCTTTGCAGCTAGCAGGTACCTAACTAACCTAAAAAAAATAATATCAATCTACCCTCAAATACTAGGAAGATGACAATGCGCTTAGTCTTATTTACATTTTAACGGTTTATAAAGATGTTTGTCGGACGATAGGTAAGGTAAGGGTACGTCAAGGAAAAGGAGATATCTCCCACAGAGTGAGAGTGACCTATGGTCATTCTGCCTGCTCTTACTTGGCTTGGGGTTCTAGGACCAATTTGCCTGTTGGTATGGAATACTTAACCTTATTCTCAATACACACCGTTTGCGAGATCAACGACTAGTTCGTCTATTAGCCTCTAGATGTCGCCTAGATCGAAAGATTAAACACTATTCTATCATAGTGTAGGCTGTAAATATCGGAACACTAGGTTTAAGTGTATAAGAATGTGTTTTCTTGGTAGGTCATCTTAATAAATAACTATAGGCTGGCTATACAGGAAACTATAAAAAAAAGTTTGCGCTCTGACCATTAAAATTTAGATGTAAGTATCTAAAATACTTAGGTACTTTATTTCTTCCAGTCGTTACGGCACCCCTTGCGAGCTCAAGCAGCTAATCGACAGAGCTCACGAGCTAGGTCTATACATTCTACTGGACGTGGTACACTCGCACGCGTCCAAGAACACGCTGGACGGATTGAACGAGTGGGACGGTACCTCGTCCGGATACTTCCACGACGGAGTGCGCGGGACGCACTCACTGTGGGACAGCAGACTCTTCAACTACTCAGAGTAAGTCATTCAACAGAAAAGTAATACAGGCGTCATTCTATCGCGAGCATTCTAACAGTGACAGTTGTGCACGGTACGCGTTGAGTAAGTATCTGTTATTCTACTGGACGTGGTACACTCGCACGCGTCCAAGAACACGCTGGACGGATTGAACGAGTGGGACGGTATCTCGTCCTGATACTTCCACGATGGAGTGCGCGGGACGCACTCACTGTGGGACAGCAGACTCTTCAACTACTCAGAGTAAGTCATTCAACAGAAAAGTAATACAGGCGTCATTCTATCGCGAGCATTCTAACAGTGACAGTTGTGCACGGTACGCGTTGAGTAAGTAGGTATCTGTTATTCTACTGGACGTGGTACACTCGCACGCGTCCAAGAACACGTTGGACGGATTGAACGGGTGGGACGGTACCTCGTCCGGATACTTCCACGACGGAGTGCGCGGGATGCACTCACTGTGGGACAGCAGACTCTTCAACTACTCAGAGTAAGTCATTCAACAGAAATGAATACTGAGGTCATTCCAACGCGAGCATTTTGACAGTGATAATCGTGCACGGTACGGGCTGAGTAAGTAAGTATTTGTTATTCTACTGGGCGTGGTATACTTGCACACAGAACGCAAGTCCAACTATTACCTACACTTCCCAAACGATGTGGAGATGGACGAAGTGTAAAGACCCCTGATAACTCGCACGCGTCCAAGAACACACAGTGCTCTTGAACGGGTTGGAGTTTGCGGAACGCACACTCATTAGAACAGCAAGCTCTATAACTACTCAGAGAAATGGTGCTCCCACACAACAGCAGTTACTCGATACCATTTGTCAAAATGTAAGGGATAGAAACAAAGAGAGGCATATGCCCAGCGGTGGGTCGACATGGGCTGAAAATAATGATATTGAAAGGAAAAAATGTTATATACTTAATTGCTATGTTGGATGTATGGTGGGAGCACCATACATCAATGCTAAAGATCGGAATAACAAATAAAAAAGATACATACGCGATAAATACCTGTTTCAATCAGTAATTAAAATCCTAATAGAGTCCAGAAAAACCTTTTATTGATCGATCGAAGCGATATCTCTAAATCAACTTGGGCAATGTATGTATGTAAGTAAGTATGTGTGTTTGTTTGTCCGAGGATAACTTTCGAAGCGTTGATCCGATCATCGTAAAATTTGATACATAGATAGGTAGTGATGGCACAATTTTGGTGTGACTAAATGAGCTAAAAATGTTGGATTGTTGAAGTATTGGAGTTCAAGAGGGATAAAAAAACGAAAATTAGACTATTTGGTCAAATAGGACGTTAAATGAAAGGTCTTCATTAGTAGACTCCGTTTTTGTTTTTAGTAAATTTCTTAATAGTTTTTGAGTTAGTAGCCTTATTAAATACTGAACTTTGACAAAATTCACAGGGTACCTACACCAGTAACCCCACAGTGATGTAATTTGGTATGCGTGTAGCTTAAGTGACACAAATATAGGCAAAAGGTTGAAATCCAGAATAACTGCAATTTGTACCCCAAAAACGGAACCACAAGACATGAACTCCCGTTACCTGTAATTTGAATGAAACTGTAAGTCAAGTAATTTGGTTACTTATTTTGTGGCACTTTTTTATTGGTCAAAACATAAGGCCGGCTTGCACAACGATCCCTAAACGTATTTAGTGACCAAACATGTTTAAATTTTACGTATTTGTTTGATTTGACTACTCCTTAAATCATATTTGGCCACTAAATACGTTTAGGCATAGTTGCGCGAGTCGCCCTAAGAATATTTTCTTTTGTGTTTTGGGAGACTCGCGAGATCTCAGTTCGGGGCGAACTACTAAAGTCAGGCCATTTTAATAGGTAACATTTGACGTCTGTTGACGTCTGTCAGTTCGGTACAACTCGTACCGAACTCTTACTCGTATCGGTCATTATTACAATAAATATGTAATCGTAATTGAAAAAAGTTAAGCAATTGTGCAGTTCTAACAAAACGAAACAATATATTATTTTATACCCGCCGTTACAATGTTACGTTGTTGAATTTTGATGAATTGTCAAATGTTACCTAATAAAATGGCCTGACTTTAGTTTCTATTGTCATTCTATTACGAGTATTTTGACAGTGACAGATGAGCAGAGTACGAACTGAGTATTTACCACAGAACATAAAAAAACAATAGAACTAGCATGTTGACTTTTCACTATGAAAACCAGTATAGCTAAACTCACACATGTAAAAACTAGCACACATAGAAATAAAAGTTATAATTGGTTGAAAGAGAACGTTCAAAAAGTCATAAAACCATAAAACTAATTTTACGGATATAAAACCTTAGCCACTAAGGGAAGATGGTTTAAAATTCAATAAAATAAATAGTAATAAAAAATTAAAGTCTACTCACCAAAAGATGGCGCTTTAGAAAATATTTTTATTTTAGTCTCTATTAATTAGAAATAAGACTGATAATGCAATGGCTGTTACTTGATTACCCACAAAACAAAGCCACTCAACAACAGATGGCGCTGTCGCTAACGATTTTTGTTATAGTCTCTAACAGCAAAGTATAAGATCGATAATACATTGGCTGTTACTCGCATGCTCAAATAACAGTGCTACTCACTTAGTGATGTACCAATGAGCATACAAGACGAATGTATCGATATCGATTATCACCTACCTACTATAGATAACGAAATAGGTATGTCAGGTTATATTAGTGGTGGTCGAAATAAAAAGCTTTTCTTTTCTTTCTTTCATAACATAATCACAGGTTTCCAACTCATAAATACTTAAAAAATATTATATTACTGGAATATTAATACTGAATTATTATAGGAGGGGCACACTAAAAGTTTCCGGAATCAATAATACAAAAATACTATTAATGGTCAAAAATGAATTTATTTTTTATTTCTCAAAATATTCTCCCTTTGCGTCAATGCACTTTTTCATAAGATTGAACAAATTTTGAAAACATTTGTGCCACTCCTCCGGTGGTGACGTCAGATACATGTTATTCATACTCTTCGACAGCCTCTTCTGGTGATGAAAACCGTTGATCGGGTAATTGGTTCTTGATTTTTGGGAACAGAAAAAGTCACACGGTGCCAGGTCAGGACTCTGTATGCTGGATGACTCATAAGTTGTACATTTTTTTAATTTTTTTTTGTGTTTGGCGCCTTGGGGAAACTGAAAACAGAAGTTATTATAATATTTCACACCATAGGTCTAAAATGCATTCAAAAAATCATCAATAAAATAACAAAAGAAATGACGCCCTAAAACTTATACACCTTTTAATAGGGGGTAACTAATTAAAGCTATCGATAACATCAGTATATTAAGGTCACATCCCTAATTGAGTAGCGTAAGTTGAGGTTTAAGAGAAACACGACCTTAAAGAGTATGATTCACAGTCTATTTTGTTTGACGATTTTGCATTTTAAACAAAACTAACAAAAAAACAATAAAATAATACTTACCGGTGATAGGATAAGCCCTCTTTTGTTAAATTTTTGGTTCGGCTATAATATTTACACTCCAAAACGGCACAATATGGCATTTTTATATTTTTTTGAAGTACGTTTACCCCACAGTAATAGAAACACGACTGAAGTGAGCGAAGCTTGTAGTGCGCGGAACTCCGCGTACTTGGTGTTACGCGGGCTCCGCCTACTTACGACTTTTATTGTTTTTTGTGTTCTGTGGTATTTACTCTACCGGGCGCACCCACTCGAATATTCCACTGGACAGGAAACAAATCTCTATATTCCTTTCCTCTCCTGATCCTTTCCTAGTTTAGTGTAGACATATCCCGGGTTTTGTGTCTATTCTGTTTCCCTAATTTTTCATTTGCCAATGGCAAATGGACAAAACAGTGCGTCGCTCAAAAAAATCTCTATGGCACTCTCGCGGCACTCTTGCTTGTGATTGCCCACCTAATATTGTTATTGTTCTTCATCTTTACACTTATTGTTCCAGAATCGAAGTTTTAAGGTTCCTGTTGTCAAACTTGAGGTGGTATCAAGAGGAGTACCGGTTTGATGGATTCAGGTAAATAAATAAAACAAAATACCCTAAAAAGTTTTCTAAACTGTAGCACTAAGATTGGAGAAATTACAAAAAATTATGATGTCGCCTAAAACTACACAGAGTCTGAAGACCCGCTTATTTATCCAATATGTTCTGCCCACCATGACTTACTGTGCCGAGACATGTACGCTCACGCAGGAGGCTGTGTACAGGTTAAGAGTTGCACAGAGAGCCATGGAGCGTACCATGCTTGGTATCAAAC
This sequence comes from Philereme vetulata, assembly GCA_918857605.2. Lineage (NCBI taxonomy): Eukaryota > Metazoa > Arthropoda > Insecta > Lepidoptera > Geometridae > Philereme > Philereme vetulata. Next base: position 6,857,395 of record OU975439.1, on the reverse strand, counting down.
TCTTAGATCGAGTTCCAAACGTCCAGATCCGTAGAAGAACGATGGTTCATGATGTTGGGAATCGAGTTATGGAGCTCAAATGGTCTTGGGTGGGACACTTGGCAAGACGTGGTGATGACAGGTGGAGCAGGGTAGCAACTGAATGGTGGCCGAGGAATGGCTGTAGAAGGGTAGGACGTCCGGCAGCGATATGGGTGGACGACATCGTTAAAGTCGTGGGCCGTCAATGGGTGAGACAAGCGCAGGATCGAGGCGGATGGCGGATAGAACTTGGGGAGGTCTATACCCAGCAGTGGGTGAAATCGGGCTGTGGATGATGATGATGTGGCAAACTCTGTACTGAACTATACCACTAAGATTATAATTTAAAAACATTTATTTCTGACATTTTAGGTTCATATTTTGTTAGTAACAATAATTATTCCTAAAAATCATGGTTCTACACCAAAACATTCCTTATGAAAAAACCAGAGAAAGAAAATTCAAATCGGATCACCAATTATCGACCAGTAAAATATGTCTTAATGCTTATAAAATAAAACAACTCAAGCTACAAATGTTTTTATTTGACTGACTGGCGTTACCTTACTTTGAAGCCGGTAAAAAAGTCCTTGTTACTACAAAAAAGTTAAAACACTGTTTAACGAGTGTTTAAAAATTCCTTACCAATTTTAGAATAAGATTATTTTAAACACGCGCTAAACAGTGTTTAATTGTTTGTGGTAAGACGCATTTTGATCTACCCTCAGATTCGATGGAGTGACCTCAATGCTGTACCACAGTCACGGAATGGGGCAAGGCTTCTCGGGACACTACGACGAGTACTTCGGGCTGAACGTGGACACAGAGGCACTGGTCTACTTGATGTTAGCCAATGAAATCACACACAAACTTGACTCTAGGGCTATTACTATCGCCGAGGTGAGGTGAAATCACACACAAACTTGACTCTAGGGCTATTACTATCGCCGAGGTGAGGTGAAATCACACACAAACTTGACTCTAGGGCTATTACTATCGCCGAGGTGAGGTGAAATCACACACAAACTTGACTCTAGGGCTATTACTATCGCCGAGGTGAGGTGAAATCACACACAAACTTGACTCTAGGGCTATTACTATCGCCGAGGTGAGGTGAAATCACACACAAACTTGACACTAGGGCTATTACTATCGCCGAGGTGAGGTGAAATCACACACAAACTTGACTCTAGGGCTATTACTATCGCCGAGGTGAGGTGAAATCACACACAAACTTGACTCTAGGGCTATTACTATCGCCGAGGTGAGGTGAAATCACACACAAACTTGACTCTAGGGCTATTACTATCGCCGAGGTGAGGTGAAATTGTTTTGCAGCGCCATCTTTGTTGTTTAATTCATTTCCATAAAAAAAATAGTTTACAACTTTATAGTACAGGACCAAATCGTTATAACTAGTTACCTACTACAAAACAAATATAAAATATGAAACATACATCTTTTGAATGAAATAAAACAAAATACAGTTATCCTCACATATATAATAACAAATAGAACACGAAAAAAGTTATACAAACAGGAACATACAATAAAATGAACAATTAACACAATAATTAACAAAAATATAACACTAAATTACTCAATATACCCACTAGGCAACTATACACATATAACACGTATGAGATTGATGTGGGTATGTATCTCATTATTAGGTAGGTACTAATTCATACGTACTTCACAAAAGCTGAGACACGTCCTGTCAATGGACTGTATCATGCTCATTCATTCATCTCATTCAGATGCGTTTGAGCACGGCAGATGGGTGACTGTTGTCTAGCGACAGTGCGCGGAGGGATCGGTGCAGAGTGGGACTCGCCCAAAGCGGAACCTAGCTCCGCTGCTGTTGTAATCTTTACATCGTTCGTTACTATACTAGTTGCCGATAGATGGCGGTGTGCGACTTGTCTATCAAACCAAATAATACTAACCAATAGATTCATAATCTCGAGTCTATTTTAATCGTAAATAATATTGAGGCTTATACATTTTCTACCCGCAAAACCCATTATTCGTTATTGCACTCTTATGAACATACGGTAGCATAGAAATACACTCAAAAATAACAATGAGCATTCTTATCAATTATAGCGATCTCTCCCAGACAACGTTTGCTTAAGGAATCGGAAACCTGTGTTCAGACACTAACTCAGTGGTGGGCAAACTTTCTTAACGGGGGGCCAGAAAGTTTAAGAAATTTCAGAGGAGGGCCAGAACTATAGAAAAATGCATCATCTAGAAACATTACAGCATTACACATTGTTGTTGTTTGAACAAATGTTAAAAATTACAATTTAACTTTTATTTGAAGGCCCTGCCATGGTAGGCGTGTGAGACATATGAAATTGCTTTTGATTCGCCATGGGAATTATAGAGAGGGAGCACTGTACTAAGTAGAATCTACTTCTGGTCAGACTACGTTAAAATATAATTAACGCGCGGGCCATTCATGTCCAAGGACCGTTAGCGAGCCGGATTAAATGCACATCACTGCCAAGGGCGGATCCAGCTTTGGTCCGGGGGGGGGGGGGGAGGGAGGGATCACATAGTCGTGGTCAAGTCACAAGAAGTTATAATTTAATTTTTATAATCATGGATACAAGTAAAAAGTAGGTATTTCATTAATGTACTTACATACTGTACTTAAAAGACCTATATTTAAATAACAAAAACACTTTTTCAAATCAAAATATTATTTTATATTAATTAAATATTTAATGTACTTACATAAAATCTATATTGTGACAAAAAATATATAAAATCATTAAGTTTAACCATTTTAATTAGTGGTCCACCTAGGTCCTGGACCCAGCACAGGGGGGTCATGACCCTCCCCCTGGATCCGCCCTTGATCACTGCATGCTCATTAAAAGCATTAACAGACGACCCAGTACCTAACCAGTAACAAGTAACTTTATATCAAAAAATATAACCGACTTAACTACTGAACTGATTTTGCTGAAATTTCTATGGGTCCGATCTTAAAAATATCCTTTAAAAAATGTGTTTAAGACAAAACGGGTCTTTTCGCACACAGATTTATATCAAAATCATAATTTTGACTAACCTCGACGTTTCGGCCAAGTTATATCGGCCGTGGTCACGATAGACTGAGACGGTCAGATGACTCTTATGATTTTGATATAAATCTGTGCACGTAAAGACCCGTTTTGTCTTAAAAACATGAGTATAGTTCGCGAAAATTTAAAAAGTTCTATCCTTAAAAAAATCCAAATCGGTTGATAAGTTTTATCGGTCTATACGTTCGGCCTTACTCGATGGACGCAAAAATGTCGAGCATCTGTTGTGTGCAGGCCGCACCAGATCGGTCCCTCTGGATATCTAAGGGGGAGCCTACGCTCAGCAGTGGACGTCCTATGCTTTATATGATGATGGTGATGATTGCGAAAAGAGGTTGGATATACATATTTTTACACGACTACGGCAAAGCCAAAAGGAAGAGTTATGTTATTAGCAGTCTATGCATGTTGTAGGTATGTATGTGTTTGTATTTACTTATGTTCGACCGTAACACCTAAACTACTCATCCGATTTTGATGAATGAGGTGTCAACAGATTTGTTCAATTAATGTTTTCAATTAATAATAATAAATAAATATTGCTGGACATTTCACACAGCGCTATCTGGCCTCAAAATAAGCCAGAGCTTGTACTATGGGAACCAGATAACTGATATAATACTTATATACTTACTTTTTTGTAAATACATACTTATGATATATAGAGAAACAACCAGACCCGGTTACAATATCTGTAGATCATGCAAACATTTGTTCCGCTGCGGGAATCGAACCCAGCCGGCTATTCGCCCACTGCACCACGGAGGTCGTCAAATTAATGTCATACATAGCAAATCTGGTTGTTAACAAATCGTCAAAAGTCCTCCCTTGGGGTATGCCAACGTGCAAGCGTAATATCCTGGGCGTGAAACCCACGGACCGAATCAGGAACTCGGTTATACGCTCCCGAACACAGTGTAGCCGCCGTACCTCAAAAAGCTGGAAGACTCAAGTGGGATTGGGCCGGACACGTGTGCCGTATGTCTGACACAATGTTGGTGAAGACCATCACAGAATGGGCCTCAGATAACGAACGACGCCCGCGTGGAAGGCCCAGGTGAAGGTGGCGGGATGAGCTAAACTCCTACCTCAAGGATTGGCCCTTACTTGCGAACAACACAGACGAGTGGGAGGAGGAAAGGGAGGCCTTTGCCCTGCAGTGGGACACAACAGGCTTATAATAATATTAGCAAAACAGGTGGTATATGTATATATATATAAATATTTTCGTTATTAATTGGTGTGTTTGGTCCAGGATGTGTCCGGCATGCCGGGCTCGTGCCGTCCCGTCAGCGAAGGCGGCTCGGGCTTCGACTACCGCCTCGGCATGGCCATCCCCGACATGTGGATCAAACTGCTCAAGGAAGAGAAGGACGAGGATTGGAAGATGGGCCATATCATCCATACCTTGACTAATAGACGGTGGATGGAAGGCACCGTGGCTTATGCTGAGAGTCACGATCAGGTAAACGTCAACTTATCACACTATATAAAATATAATATAAATGTATTGTATGTAATATAATATAAATGCGAAAGTTTGTATGTTTGTTACTCAATCACGCTGTAACGGCTGCACCGATTTCGATGATATTTGGTATACCTGGATCACCACATAGGCTACCATTTATCCCATAAATCAGTCCCCATGGGATAAAAATGGGATGTCAAAGTTTATATATTAGGTTGGGGAAAAAGTTTCTTCGCATTTTCTAAGAAAATTCAAAACATTTTTTAATATAGTTTATTTACATTTAACTAAAGTATGTAGGTACCATTTTTTTTAGAGCGAAAGTCCTGGAAGACAGTTGGAGAGACCTTTGCCCAGGGATGACATAGGTTAAATAAAAAAAAATATTAAAAACGGAAAAGGAAAAACTGTTGATAATCTTCGGAGCGATTGACCTGATCTTCAGACTTAAAGATAGACAAAGAACACTTGCCCAAAAAACTAACCATTAAACACCAATAATATGAACGCTAGGTCCATGGACCTAACTATGTATTGACAAAATCAAAAATAAACAAAGACTGTAAAATCGAAGTTCCGATCAACCAAGCTAATTTACTGAATGAATGGAAATGATCTAGTGAACTAAATTAATCACAATGTGTCATCATCATCATCATCCACAGCCCGACTTTACCCACTGCTGGGTTTAGGCCTCCCCAAGTTTGTGCCATCCGCCACGATCTTGCGCTAGTCTCACCCATTGACGGCCCGCGACTCTTAGCGATGTCGTCCACCCATCTCGCTGCCGGACGTCCTACCCTTCTACAGCCATTTCTCGGCCACCATTCAGTTGCTACCCTGCTCCACCTGTCATCACCACGTCTTGCCAAGTGTCCCGCCCAAGACCATTTGAGTTCCATAACTCGATTCCAAACGTCATGAACCTTCGTTCTTCTACGGATCTCGACGTTTGGAATTCGATCTAAGAGTAATGAAGAAAAACAATTTTGTAGGTAGTGCAAAAGTAAAGGGTCTTTAATTCAAACTTTAGTATGAGTCCATTTTTTACATAAAGCGCATTGCACTGATATAAAAGCACTTAGGTAATATGTTTTATATTCTTAATTTTATATTAATATATTGTATTTATGTACTTAGTTTTTCTTAGTAAATTGTTTTATAATTTGTGTGAAGTATGTACAATAAAGAGATATCTTTATTATAAATACGGGATTTATCACGTACCGTCTTATCGGTGTTTCGACCGACAATGTTTCGGTTCAATTCGTGAACCTTCATCAAGGTGAGTGCGATCGGCTCCGAATAACGTCTCGCCTCGCATTATTCTATTATTATTTATTTCGCTCTCGTATTTATTATTAATTAATAATAATTATTATCTTTATAATAATGATTGAAATCAATCACGAAAGTTTTCTAAGTATAGAGATATCTATCTCTCTTTTCAGGCGTTAGTAGGCGACAAGACTATTGCCTTCTGGCTGATGGACGCGGCGATGTACACCCACATGAGCACGCTCAGCGAGCCCAGCAGTGTGGTGGAGCGTGGGCTCGCTCTGCACTGCATGATCCGACTCATCACACACGCGCTAGGAGGAGAGGCTTATCTTAACTTTATAGGTGAGTTAGTAGGCGACAAGACTATTGCGTTCTGGCTGATGGACGCGGCGATGTACACCCACATGAACACGCTCAGCGAGCCCAGCAGTGTGGTGGAGCGTGGGCTCGCTCTGCACTGCATGATCCGACTCATCACACACGCGCTAGGAGGAGAGGCTTATCTTAACTTTATAGGTGAGTTAGTAGGCGACAATATGGCCTTCTGGCTGATACGCGGCGATGTACACCCACATGAGCACGCTCAGTGAGCCCAGCAGTGTGGTGGAGCGTGGGCTCGCTCTGCACTGCATGATCCGACTCATCACACACGCGCTAGGAGGAGAGGCTTATCTTAACTTTATAGGTGAGTTAGTAGGCGACAATATGGCCTTCTGGCTGATACGCGGCGATGTACACCCACATGAGCACGCTCAGTGAGCCCAGCAGTGTGGTGGAGCGAAGGCTCGCTCTGCACTGCATGATCCGACTCATCACACACGCGCTGGGAGGAGAGGCTTATCTTAACTTTATAGGTGAGTTAGTAGGCGACGAGACTATTGCCTTCTGGCTGATGGACGCGGCGATGTACACCCACATGAACACGCTCAGCGAGCCTAGCAGTGTGGTGGAGCGCGGGCTTGCTCTGCACTGCATGATCCGACTCATCACACACGCGCTAGGAGGAGAGGCTTATCTTAACTTTATAGGTGAGTTAGGCGACGAGACTACCGCCTTCTGGCTGATGGACGAGGCTATGTACACCCACATGAGCACGCTCAGCGAGCCCAGCAGTGTGGTGGAGCGTGGGCTCGCTCTGCACTGCATGATGCGACGCATCACACACGCGCTAGGAGGAGAGGCTTATCTTAACTTTATAGGTGAGTTAATAGGCGACGAGACTATTGCCTTCTGGCTCATGGACGTGGCGATGTACACCCACATGAACACGCTCAGCGAGCCCAGCAGGGTGGTGGAGCGTGGACTCGCTCTGCACTACATGATCTGACTCATCACACACGCGCTGGGAGGAGAGGCTTATCTTAACTTTATAGGTGAGTTAATAGGCGATGAGACTATTGCCTTCTAGCTCATGGACGTGGCGATGTACACCCACATGAACACGCTCAGCGAGCCCAGCAGTGTGGTGGAGCGTGGGCTCGCTCTGCACTGCATGATCTGACTCATCCATCACACACGCGCTGGGAGGAGAGGCTTATCTTAACTTTATAGGTAAGTTAGTAGGCGACAAGACTATTGCTTTCTGGCTGATGGACGCGGCGATGTACACCCACATGAGCACGCTCAGCGAGCCCAGCAGTGTGGTGGAGCGTAGGCTCGCTCTGCACTGCATGATCTGACTCATCACATACCCGCTGGGAGGAGAGGCTTATCTTAACTTTATAGGTGAGTTAGTAGGCGACAAGACTATTGCGTTCTGGCTGATGGACGCGGCAATGTACACCCACATGAACACGCTCAGCGAGTCCAGCAGTGTAGTGGAGCGCGGGCTCGCTCTGCACTGCATGATCCGACTCATCACACACGCGCTAGGAGGAGAGGCTTATCTTAACTTTATAGGTAAGTTAGTAGGCGACAAGACTATTGTTTCTGGCTGATGGACGCGGCGATGTACACCCACATGAGCACGCTCAGCGAGCCCAGCAGTGTGGTGGAGCGTGGGCTCGCTCTGCACTGCATGATCCGACTCATCACACACGCGCTAGGATGAGAGGCTTATCTTAACTTTATAGGAGAGTTAGTAGGCGACAAGACTATGGCCTTCTGGCTGATACGCGGCGATGTACACCCACATGAGCACGCTCAGTGAGCTCAGCAGTGTAGTGGAGCGCGGGCTCGCTCTGCACTGCATGATCCGACTCATCACACACGCGCTAGGAGGAGAGGCTTATCTTAACTTTATAGGTAAGTTAGTAGGCGACAAGACTATTGCTTTCTGGCTGATGGACGCGGCGATGTACACCCACATGAGCACGCTCAGTGAGCTCAGCAGTGTGGTGGAGCGTGGGCTCGCTCTGCACTGCATGATCCGACTCATCACACACGCGCTGGGAGGAGAGGCTTATCTTAACTTTATAGGTGAGTTAGTAGGCGACAAGACTATTGCGTTCTGGCTGATGGACGCGGCGATGTACACCCACATGAACACGCTCAGCGAGCCCAGCAGTGTAGTGGAGCGCGGGCTCGCTCTGCACTGCATGATCCGACTCATCACACACGCGCTAGGAGGAGAGGCTTATCTTAACTTTATAGGTGAGTTAGTAGGCGACGAGACTATTGCCTTCTAGCTGATGGACGCGGCGATGTACACCCACATGAACACGCTCAGCGAGCCTAGCAGTGTGGTGGAGCGCGGGCTCGCTCTGCACTGCATGATCTGACTCGTCACACACGCGCTAGGAGGAGAGGCTTATCTTAACTTTATAGGTGAGTTAGTAGGCGACGAGACTATTGCCTTCTAGCTGATGGACGCGGCGATGTACACCCACATGAGCACGCTCAGCGAGCCCAGCAGTGTGGTGGAGCGTGGGCTCGCTCTGCACTGCATGATGCGACGCATCACACACGAGGTAGGAGGAGAGGCTTATCTTAACTTTATAGGTGAGTTAGGCGACGAGACTACCGCCTTCTAGCTGATGGACGCGGCTATGTACACCCACATGAGCACGCTCAGCGAGCCCAGCAGTGTGGTGGAGCGTGGACTCGCTCTGCACTACATGATCTGACTCATCACACACGCGCTGGGAGGAGAGGCTTATCTTAACTTTATAGGTGAGTTAATAGGCGACGAGACTATTGCCTTCTGGCTCATGGACGTGGCGATGTACACCCACATGAACACGCTCAGCGAGCCCAGCAGTGTGGTGGAGCGTGGGCTCGCTCTGCACTGCATGATCTGACTCATCCATCACACACGCGCTGGGAAGAGAGGCTTATCTTAACTTTATAGGTAAGTTAGTAGGCGACAAGACTATTGCTTTCTGGCTGATGGACGCGGCGATGTACACCCACATGAGCACGCTCAGCGAGCCCAGCAGTGTGGTGGAGCGTAGGCTCGCTCTGCACTGCATGATCTGACTCATCACATACGCGCTGGGAGGAGAGGCTTATCTTAACTTTATAGGTGAGTTAGTAGGCGACAAGACTATTGCCTTCTAGCTGATTGACGCGGCGATGTACACCCACATGAGCACGCTCAGCGAGCCCAGCAGTGTGGTGGAGTGTGGGCTCGTTTTGCACTGCATGATCTGACTCATCACACACGCCCTGGGAGGAGAGGCTTATCTTAACTTTATAGGTGAGTTAGTAGGCGACAAGACTATTGCCTTCTGGCTGATTGACGCGGCGATGTACACCCACATGAGCACGCTCAGCGAGCCCAGCAGTGTGGTGGAGTGTGAGCTCGCTTTGCACTGCATGATCTGACTCATCACACACGCGCTGGGAGAAGAGGTTTATCTTAACTTTATAGGTGAGTTAGTAGGCGACAAGACTATAGCCTTCTGGCTGATGGACGCGGCGATGTACACCCACATCAGCACGCTCAGCGAGCCCAGCAGTGTGGTGGAGTGTGGGCTCGCTCTGCACTGCATGATCTGACTCATCACACACGCGCTGGGAGAAGAGGCTTATCTTAACTTTATAGGTTAGTTAGTAGGCGACAAGACTATAGCCTTCTGGCTGATGGACGCGGCGATGTACACCCACATCAGCACGCTCAGCGAGCCCAGCAGTGTGGTGGAGCGTGGGCTCGCTCTGCACTGCATGATCTGACTTATCACACACGCGCTGGGAGAAGAGGCTTATCTTAACTTTATAGGTGAGTTAGTAGGCGACGAGACTATTGCCTTCTGGCTGATGGACGCGGCGATGTACACCCACATGAACACGCTCAGCGAACCTAGCAGTGTGGTGGAGCGCGGGCTCGCTCTGCACTGCATGATCCGACTCATCACACACGCGCTAGGAGGAGAGGCTTATCTTAACTTTATAGGTGAGTTAGTAGGCGACGAGACTATTGCCTTCTGGCTGATGGACGCGGCGATGTACACCCACATGAGCACGCTCAGCGAGCCCAGCAGTGTGGTGGAGCGTGGGCTCGCTCTGCACTGCATGATCTGACTCATCCATCACACACGCGCTGGGAGGAGAGGCTTATCTTAACTTTATAGGTGAGTTAGTAGGCGACGAGGCTATTGCCTTCTGGCTGATGGACGCGGCGATGTACACCCACATCAGCACGCTCAGCGAGCCCAGCAGTGTGGTGGAGCGTGGGCTCGCTCTGCACTGCATGATCTGACTCATCACACACGCGCTGAGAGAAGAGGCTTATCTTAACTTTATAGGTGAATTAGTAGGCGACAAGACTATTGCCTTCTGGCTGATGGACGTTGCGATGTACTAATTTTAAGCAATAATTATAATACCTGACTCTAGAAATAAGTATTCATTCATTTTATTCTGTTAGCCAACTTAAAAAAAAAGTTCTCTTTATTTTCATCCGATTGAATTATTAGTTTTTTACAAAGGGGGAATCTTAAGGTTGGTCCCATATAAATTAGGACAAGACCTGATGGTGGTATACCTGAGAATATCATCAAACTCTTGAATTTGCGAAGGCATCAGTAATTTTTTTTGATTTTGTGTTTTTTGAAGTAGGTTGTATTTTCGTTAAAAGTTGTTGTTTTCATCATCATCACCATCCACAGCCAGACTTCACCCACTGCTGGGTATAGGCCTCCCCAAGTTTGTGCCATCCGCCACAATCCTGCGCTAGTCTCACCCATTGACGGCCCGCGACTCGAACGATGTCGTCCACCCATCTCTCTGCCGGACGTCCTACCCTTCTACAGCCATTCCTCGGCCACCATTCAGTTGCTACCCTGCTCCAACTGTCATCACCACGTCTTGCCAAATGGCCTCCCGCCCAAGACCATTTGAGCTCCATAACTCGATTCCCAACGTCATGAACCTTCGTTCTTCTACGGATCTCGACGTTTGGAACTCGATCTTAGAGTTTGATGCCGAGCATGGTACGCTCCATGGCTCTCTGTGCAACTCTTAACCTGTACACAGCCTCCTGCGTGAGCGTCCATGTCTCGGCACCGTAAGTCATGGTGGGCAGAACATGTTGTTGTTTTACTCAGAATAATATATATACCTACCTATTTGTCAGGCAATGAGTTTGGTCACCCCGAATGGCTGGACTTCCCCCGCGCCGGCAACAACTCGTCGTACCACTACGCGCGGCGCCAGTGGAACCTCGTGGACGATGACATGCTCAAATACAAGTTCCTCAACCAGTTCGACATGGACATGAACCACTTGGAAGACAAGTATGGCTGGCTGTCGGCGGCACCGGTAAGGATACCTTTACTACGAGAGGCGTAAGCGATCAATTGCACCCGAGATATGCGTACGAGCGAGCGAAAACGAGCGAGGACGCTATGAGTCGAGGGTGCGAATGATCGTAACCCTCTTATATCATCATCACATCACACTAATATTATACCTCATAACTCCGTCATTTATCAACCGATTTGGAAAATTCTTTTATTATTTGAAAGGATATACCTACTTTCAGATTGGTCCCACAGAAATTTAATCTAAATCGGTTCAGTAGTTTGTTTTTTCTGTTTTCCGAAGTCGGTTTTATTTTTGTTAAAAAGTTTTATTCACTAAGTAAACGTTGGCCTCTTTTTACAAGCATTTTAATAACTTGTGATGTATGTATGTTTGTTCGGGTGGAATCTTGCAACCGAATTTTAAACACGTTCCCCTCAACCGATTGAGCTGAAATTTGGAATACATATGTAACTTCGGTGACAATGCAATAATATGGTACCATGGAGGGGGTCTCGTGATGGAGACGGATGCTAGACAACGGAACTTCTGAATGGATTATAGTAGGCTACTAGTGTTTGGGCTCATTTGAATCTGCTTATGGTTCCGATTATGAATTTTATAAAAGCTTGTTTTAAAAAGTAAATTTTTCAACAAAACCTTATATGTAATAGAAATAAGGATTTGTCATAGTGGCTGTATTTTATTAAAGCATATTATGAATCATTTTTATCTTTCATATTTAAATATGAATAAGTTCAGTAGGTTATCATTTCACTCATTCTATTTGAAAATTTACTTACGGCCCTAGGGGCGTAAATCGCATTTACGCATCAGGTATCGAGCTATCAATGACCAACTTTCAGTGGTGATTTTTTTTAACTATCTCATCTTGCCCCTTGTCTTTTGGTCAAAGTTCGCACAATAAATTCGTTATGAGAGGCATAACTTTGTAGCACAACGCTGAAAAATTACCTATTTGTCGCCAGGAATGAAAAGAGAAGTGATTTCTCAAGAGGGGATATTTACATTTAACTGTGTTTTGTTATGTACGACATTATATGAAAACACGGGTAGGGCTAATGGCTAGTATTGTTGTAAAATAGATTTTTTTCAAATTGGACCATGGATTTTTTTTACATTCAACTTTAATTTCAAGTCCTAAAATTTCAATACCTGTATAAAATAGGTAACCAAATCATATTCATTCATTAATGTAAGTAGGTAAGGTACCTGTTAAACTTACTAAGTGGCATCGTCGCAAAGGCGCCGCCGATTTTCGTTAAAAATTGTTTATTGGAAATGTATCGACTACTAGATAAATATTCAAGCTACCGGTATTAAACCCACTTCTAAAATCAGTTATTACGATTCCTGATGTGTGTTTTAAATTAATGTCGCACACGACAAAACAGGTTGTATTGAACATGATGTAATATCTGAATCATCTCACTAATTTTAACCCTGACGTGACAAGAACCTGTAGCATAATTGGCAGTGCATCCTCGTATCAAGAGGAAGGTTGCGGGTTCAAGTCCCGGCTAGGCTTGAAAATTTTTGAGATTGTTTATAAATAAGTTTGGTATGCCCCCAGGCGTACGTGTCGTGCAAGCACGAGGGCGATAAGGTGGTGGCGTTCGAGCGCGCCGGCCTGCTGTTCGTGTTCAACTTCAACGCGTACCAGAGCTTCACGGACTACCGGGTCGGCGTCAACGTCAACGGAACCTACAAGGTAATCATTGCTATACTTCAGCCAAGTTCCATATACAATATTTGTGAACAAACCACCATAATGAAATTGATTTACTTTAAGCATCGGGTGAGTAGAAAATAAAACAACAAAAAAAATGTGAAATTAGGTTGATTGTCGGTCATAAAAGTAATCGGCAAGCGATAAAAGCGATCTCCTTATTTCAATTGAATATTAAAACTTTCTGTTTCAGGTGGTGCTATGTTCTGACAGCAAGAAGTACGGAGGGTTTGGCCGAGTAGAGCCCGGCAATGATGACCACCTCACATCGAGCATTCCGTGGGGCAATAGAATGGATTCTATACAGGTTTACATCCCAACGCGCACCGCCATCGTTTACGCAAAAGTAGATTAAATTTAGATTAGTATGTACTTTGTATATACTAGTTTATATGTATAAACTTACGGTACTTTTATTTGTTAAAGTAAATGTACAAAATTTTGAAAGCAGGGAATTGAGAAGTGAGCATGTTTTTTTATAATTTGGTTGAAAATTGTAAATAAGTCCTAAACTATTTTTGAAAAGGCTCAATTTTTGATTGTATAAGATAGAGATCTATATTTACAAAAATATATATAAGATGTATTATTATTAAAAGTATTTGTTGTAAAACATACTTTATTCATGATGGTCTTCCTACCAGTAGATTATTCTTCGGTGTGCATGATAAGAAGTTAAGCTTTGAGAGAGTGACTTCGTAATTAAACTGTTGCGCTAAACGGGCGCGATCAGAATCAATAGCCGCCATACACCTCATCCCTCTTTCTGTAAGAGGATGATCTTCATGAGTTTGATCTGCTGCATGTCCAATACACATATACTGATCCACTGTCAAGCTTTTAAATGTACTACTCCTCGGATAAACCAAATTATCTGTAGCATGGAGTGATCCATAACAACAAGGGCAGATGACAAACTTAGCATGGGCTTTCAAACATTTATCCAACACCAAATCACTTGCAACTCCGCAAGCATGTAATGCAATTCCGATATCAAACTTTCCAATGAAGAAGTCCAAGTTGCATTGACAGAAGAGTATATTCTTTACACCCATTTTGTGAACTCTTTCTCTGGCTCTAAGTAGCGACTGTTCTTTGTTTTCTAGCAATAAAACTGTGCATTTTGGGAGTAACATAGCAACAAGAATGCCTAAATGTCCACTACCACTGCAGAAGTCTACAATCAAATCACCGTCTTTAGCAATGTTCATAACAACTAAAGCTAAGTTTTCAAGCTGTTGTGTTTTCCTTACAACTCTTTTATCTGGTAGATATCCTCCTGAGGGTTTTGCTCCATCCGGTATATCATCCCAATTTATTGTAGAGTTTATTTCTGTTTTTGTCACATTCATTTCCATTCCATCCAATAGAGAACTTAATGCATTTTCAATGTCATCCTCTTTGGTAAATAATCTTTTCTTGGGGTTGTGTCTCTTTGGGTCACTTTTGTAAAGACTTACATCTTCTGTTGTGGGTATTATTGCATTTTCAACTGATAACAGTTTGCTAGGGAACTTGTTTAACAGTTTTATAAGAGTATTTTTTTCAAAGGTCTTCTTAATATTCTTGTACCATTTGTGAGTCAAAGGTAAAAGAGACTCAAAGGCATCGCCAAAAGAGTTGACAATAATGTGGTATGTAGGTAGTAGAAGTAAATCAGCTAATGTAATAAAAGGTCCTTCAGCATATTGGTGACTAATATTTAAATCTTCAATCTTGACCGAGCAATCTACTTCCAACTGCTTTTTATTATTTGATTTCCATTTCCTGTTTTTAGCTTCCATCCTTGTTTTATCACCATTGAGTGTCTTGTCTGAATTGTTATCATCTTTTTTTTCATTGGAAGTTTTTAAACTTTCCCTCTTCATATCTCTGACTATTTTGTAAACATTGTGAACTTTGACTGGTTTTTTTAAGTGGTTTTCGAATCTTACTAAGTTAACAGGTACCTCTTCTACTTTATCAGCATCAAGAATATGTTTAACAGTTTTTATGATATCCACTTCACAGAACTTGGTCCATATTGATACTGTGTTGGGGGCTTGTAGGCAACTTTTTCTAAAGCCGAGTAGACCTTCTTCGTGTTCTTGAGAACTTTGGGGGCTAGATCTATGTGCACAGATATGCCTGGCTACCGCACAAAGACCCGTTATGATGGTATCGTGGAACATTACTACTGGATACACACAGGAGGCCACTTGCCAGGGAACCTCACCATCCTTGACAAAGTGAAGCTCATCTTCAAGCACAATACTTCTCCCATCTTCTTGATCGTTCTTAACCACCGAAACAATGCGTAGAGATACTACCTCAGGCGAACAGTGTTTATAAATACAGTAGGTTATAAACGACTCAATTTGAAGTTGGATTGCGTTAGTTTCTTTGTAATTAGAAGCCGTGGTGAAAGCTTCTATGAAAATTACGTTGTCCATTCTGAAATACGTTTAATTTGCAGAAAAATGTGCACTACAATACAATGCAAATTCTTTAGGGAAAACAAAAACATAACCTTAAAAAAATCCAACTATCAAAACATTTTTTGACAATGATGTTGACATTAAAAATCTAACTCTAAATAGTGTCAATTTCAGCTGTATTTATAATTTTCTCAATGCAGTAAAGGGGAAAATGAAATAAAAAATACCTACTATTGTTAAAGTTTTGTGAATAGACGGTGGTAGAAAAGACCTACGTATTCTTCTGATTTTTCTGACATTGCACCGAAGAATAAAAATATTAAAGATGTTAGAGGTTATAAATGGATTCCTGCTTGTATATTTTCTAATTTTATGTTCCATCAGTGCTTTGGTTCCTATCCTGGTTAAACCGGTAAGTTAACATAATTATAGAAATTCTCTGTCTGTTCGATAAAATCAACTAACTTATTCAATTAAGCACAGTCATTTATACCCAGAATTCTTGTGTTAGTGAATAAAGTAATTTCATCATCATACACAGCCCAACTGCTGGGTATAGGCTTCTCCAAGTTTGTGCCATCCACCACGGTCCTGCGCTAGTCTCACCCATTGATGGCCCAAGACTTTTAACGATGTCAAAATTCTACTTATTTCCAGATAATAGCATGTTTTGCACGGCCTTCCAACGCAGAAAGAACAATATGGGTTGAAATAATGAAACTGAGAGCTGAACAGAAAGAAATATCAATGAAGGATGAGTTTGCTGCATACTCCAAAATCCAGCGTAAAATCAATAAACTTGAAGTACAACTAAAAGATGATTCCCAGACTCGAATGGGGAAGAGTTTAGCTGTCAAAAGTACAATTCAGATTGTCTTTCAAATAGTTGTAGCCCTGGTGACTGTTATATCTGTTATTTACTTCAGACGAGAGCCAATAGTGACACTGAAAGGCAACATGTTCCCATTTACAACAATGCTGAGATATCCAAGCGAAATGCCTAATGCTATTTCAACTCACATGTGGGTTCTGATGTCAAATCTCTCAATCAGAACTCTAGCCAAGCCTATTCTATCTTGAGAATACTTATATAACTAGAATAATCATCACACATTTATATGGGCTGATTGTTTGATTTGAAATTGTATCTAGGTATTGTGCTAAATTTACTTGTTAAATAAAGAATATTTTGTATTTTTATAATCTTTTTATTCAATAAACAAATAGTATTTTATACTCAGTCCGACATAAGTCCAAATAGTGTCCTCTAAAATTACATTAACAATCAAAGGCTCGTTCTGGAAATAATATTATGCTTATTTTACAAATAATCAACTTTCTACTACTACTTTCTTCTACGATACTGTTATGGCAAATGGTATTCAACAAACAAATACCTACTAGAATGACAGATTTAAGGCTGACTATATGGCATCCGGGTCTCCCCGATCCTGCAAATCCAGAGCATGCCCGGTTGCTTCCAGGTAAAAATCTGAGCAGGATGGCCTCAGATCGTGTGTAGCCAATGAAAAATTCAAATGTTTGGTAGTGCAACAGATTGGTCAGGGGCTGTTAAAAACGGTCCCTGACAAGCCCGAGCCTAAGGTAAAGTAAAAATCTAAAAGCCTTACTTGCACCAATGAGAGATATCTGAAATTATAGCAAAGAAAATTGAAATTCAATGAGAAAATAAGATTTATGTATTGCATTGAATACTGGACATGCATCTTTGGGCAAGGGGGGCTTTAAATCATGATTATATAATTAAATAAATGGTCATTGATTCAATGCAACGGATGAACTATGCATGCAATATTAAACCTTAT
The DNA here is from genome assembly GCA_918857605.2 of Philereme vetulata. Taxonomy (NCBI): domain Eukaryota; kingdom Metazoa; phylum Arthropoda; class Insecta; order Lepidoptera; family Geometridae; genus Philereme; species Philereme vetulata. Next base: position 6,839,849 of record OU975439.1, on the reverse strand, counting down.
TTACATTATTTACAAGCTCTATATCACAGCTCACTCTTGCTATTAGACATTTGGATTTCAGAAATCAATGTGTTTCATATAAAAAAGCTTGAATTCCTTTTGATAAACACATCTAAATCCTGCTAATTTTCACCTACAAAAGCTCTGTGCTAGACACAATATTACATCTATTTTAAACTTTACTAAAACAACACGAGAAGTAAATAATTTGTGGCATAAAAGGAAGCATTTATTTGTATACAATTATGTACATTTGAGTAACCAAGCATTGCCAAAGAGACAACATCTTACAAAAAAAACAGCTGTACTTTGGGCAAGTTTAGCACTTTATTTCTCAAATGATTTTGTGCAAAACCAACTGAAAATTAAGTAGGTGACGGCCAAACTGTTATTAAAACAGTAAACTGTTTTAAAGACTAGAACTGTGACTAAATACAAATGGCTGCAAATTGTTAAGGATTAATTTCCTTCTGTATAACTTAATATTTTTGACTCCTGTAAAGCTAATCTTTGTATAGAATCTTAAATTTATCTGTGTTTAAACTCGAATTAATTTAACATTTACAAGTAGTTATCTCTATTTGGACGTAAATAAACACCTTAGTTTCTCATTTTTCAAAAGAAAATATAACGAATTTTCATTTCGAATTAATAAAATGAATTTCGTTCGCATAGTTCTCGCCAAAATTCGATAGGCAGTTCTTACTCGGTTGTGTTTTTACAAGCTTTTTATTAACTTGCAATGTATGTATGTTTGTCCGGGTGGAATCATGCAACTGAATTTTAAACCCGTTCCCCTCAACCGATTGAGCTGAAATTTGGAATACTGTACTATTACTTCGGTGACAATGCAAGAATATGGTACCATGGAAGTGGTCTCATGATGGAGACGGATGCTAGACAACGGAACTTCTGAATCGATTATAGTAGGCTACTAGTGTTTCGGCTCATTGAATCGGCTTGCGGTTCCGATTATGAATTTATAAAAGCTTGTTTTGAAAAAGTAATTTTTCAACAAAAAACTTATTGTTACACGGTTAGCGTGTGGTTACGACACGGAAGGCCAGTTCACCGCCCCTTAGACTTAATATTTATTTGTGCTACCCTGAATAATCAAAAATACGACATAGCTCACATTTTGCCAAATAAATTCACTGATCAACTGTCGTGTATGTTCTATTCAAATCTATTTGACAAGATATGTTCATTTGTGCAAGAATGCCAAAGGTTGAGAAATTCTAATGGTGCCTCTACACATACGTTCATGCTCAATGACCAAGTAACGAACATCGGTTTTGACGTTTTGTGACCATTTCGGTTTGAATTCGAACATTAAGTCTTATGCACTTGTCTCACCGGCGGTGATGAGCGAGAAGCGAGTAAGAGTTAGAAACGAGTTGGCGAGCAGCGAGTGAGTAGTTCCTATAGTTGTCTCGCTGGGCTACAAAGCGAGTGCGGCGGGCGATCCTCATCATCTCACGGCGTGTGTTCTGACCGCCAGACGAGCGAGTGTTGTAGTCGCTGCGACAAAACAGTGGAGAGCGAGTTCTCGCCGGCGGCAGTGTGAACGGCCAGCGATCAACTATTAATATACATGTCTCTTTTACTGACACGGAACCTATATCTTTAGTTCGTTTCTTGAGCGAGAAAATAGTTGTTAACTAATCGCCGGCGGTGAGACAAGTGCCATAGTTCGATCTTGCTCGATTGGACGCAAAAATATCGAGTATGTACGCCGCACTTGGGAACATACCATAACATTAGACTGGAAGCGCACAGTATAAGCGTGACTTGTAAGCTCGGATAATTAGGTAGTAAGTGAACATTATTTTGTTTAGAGGACATCTCTGTATTATAAAAAGAAATTGCATTCCTACCAAAATTTTAGAAGGCAATCATCCCACTGCGACCAGGACAGCAAGTAACTGTAAAAACTGATATTTTCAAAAATACCAATTTTAGAACTACCGACCGTTTCTATACAAAACCCTCTCACTCAATCACTAAGATAACCGAGCGAGAGGGCCACAACGTTCCAACAAGTAATTTCTCTAAACAAACGCCAAGAAGGTTGAACTTTAACCTCATATGAATAAGGTGTAGTTTTAAATCCTTCTGGGATCTCGTTGCGAGTGATGGCGCTACGCCTACGTTTCTAAGGACACGAGGCTCGGGCGAGGTCGGCGTCCGAGTTAGGTGTTCTCATAGAAGTTGTTGTTGAAGTGTGTGGTGAGTAGGTACACCACCGCCTCGTACGTCGACATCATGATCGCTGTGTTCGGTATCTGGCGCACTAGCTGTGTGCCTAAGCCCCTGCAAACAAAACATTGCTTTTATTAAGTGACGACTTAACAACTTCGACGACGACTCCTTCCAAAGAGACTGGCGGGATCTGGCACTAGACCGTGACAAGTGGAAGAAAGAGGGGGAGGCCTTTGCCTAGCAGTGGGGCAGTATGGGCTAGTGAAAATAAAAAAATATTTTCCTGGTCCAATACCAGGGGGGGCACACGTAGTACAATCTTAAAAACATAACGAAAGTTGACCCGAATGAGATTGGATTAAACTGAATATATTTTGGCATTCTGCTCCATTAAAATTACAATACTAGCATGATATAAATAAAGTGTATAATCGCATGTCAGTCAACTCATACCATGGTATTGTCAGTTACGTGAATACCGTTTAGGACATTTAACTTAACGATACTAGAATTTATATTATAAAAAATAGATTATCAATTGTTATAGGCTCGATATCGAGTAGGCGAGAGACAATGGGTTAAGATCATTCAATATTTAACAGTAACTTAAATTTAACAGTGTTTAACAGAGTACTGTATCGTACCTGTAGACGCCGCGATATCCCTCTTCCGTCCACACTATGTGCAGCGTTTGCCAGAACTTCTTGTATTTGTCGCCCTCCTCTCTTAGGCGCGTTCTTGCTACTTCTGTCAATTGAATAAAGCTGTTATTAACTAAGATAACATGGTGGTATGGGAATGTCACGCGGAGGGAAGAATGTCATGTGACTAAAAGAATGTGGATGTATATAGAAGTAGAGGAAGACTGAAGAAGAGATGGATGGACTGTGCTGTGTAAGAAAGAAGTGACAATGGAGATGACGGCTGATAGGGAGGTATGGAAGAAAGATACATGTTGTGCCGACCCCACGTAATGTGGGAAAAGGGCAGGAAGAAGACATTAACTATTCTGATATTTGAACAAAAACACCACAACCAAACAAAGGATAAACAGGGCAGCCTCTCAAGATCTCATAATATCTCCTTTTTTATATTACCTGGAGATGGAACAAGCGTATGGCCCACCAAATGTTAAGTGGTAACCATCGCCTATAACAAAGTATTGCTTCTTTCAGTATGCACTGCCTTGCGTACATCAACTTGAGGCATAAAGGTGTAAAGCCTCATGTGCCTGTAATTTCACCGGCAACCATACCCTTCAAACCGAAACCACGCATTGCTGCTTGGCGGCAGAATTAGGTATGGTGGTAGTAGCTCCACCGGGCGAGCTCTTTCACAAGAGCCTCTACTACTCTTAACCATGTATTGAAGATGTATTAACGCCCTTTATCCATATCTTAAATAATAAGTCTTAAATAACCCCAACCATATCTTTAACAAAGGTTGTCTGGAAGAAATCGCTTCAAAGCCATAAGACCGTCCATTGTACTATTTGCTTTGTGTCTTCTATTTTGTTTGTAATTTTTATTGTACAATAAAGTGTTTTCATTAATTCAAAGAAGTTCGGAATATTGTTATCTGGTTCCCATAATACAAGCTCTACTTAGTTTGGGGCTAGATAGCGCTGTGTGAAATGTCCAGTAATATTTATTATTATTATTTATTTATTGAATTTAATTCAATTATGTGATCTATGTCCTCATTGATTGTTCTACGACTTTCCAGATAAACATTTGATATACAAAAGTTTTTATCGGTAAAAAATCAGTTTTATCAGAATTAGGATTTGATAATAATATTTGTTGACCTGGAAAATGTACCGCTATTAATCCGGGTACCACGCTCGTCATAATTAATCCACTAGACACATTCCTAGGTCACGTAATGTAATCAGATACCAACTAAATCACATCCACATTCAATACTCGTACATTTCGCATTAAAAACTCAAACTCTGTCAATGTAGGCAGATTCTAGATAAGGTGACTTCCTAGTTCATACGTTGATTTGTGTTAATAACCTTCTGTAGTATTATTATGATAAGGCTTTTGTGATAGATCTGTAGTCGAGATTGGGAGTAGAGTCTGAGACTGTTTTGATTGGTGGAGATATTTTGGTTGAGGTTTTCAGAGGTTAAAGCCAAGTTTTCCGTTCAATGCGCTTATCATGGCCATGAATATCCGCGTTTACATTCGCGCGACGAGACGAAAGCGAGTTCGCATGTTTAAATAGTACACACTTGTCGTTGTCACACAAGTTGTGTTTCGGCCCGCTCGCGTGTCAGTTAGATAATAAAGTTTTCTTCACCTTATTACAGGGGGTCGCAATCTGTCTAAAAAGTAAAACCTATATAAATAAGTTTTAGAAAAAAAAATGGATTTCAAAATTTAATATTACCCGAAACATGATAAGTGAAACTTAAGTATTTTTTACAATGTTTAATCATACCAATGTTTATTAATATTAAAAGCAACGGTTATTTAACACGGTCGCAAGGTTTTTACCTAATATTTTAGCTTTTTAGTGGGCTTTTACGCGACACTAAAAACGTTGCGAAACAATGGCATAGGCTTATACTGTTTACACTACTAGGATGTATGGGAAAACTCATTTTGCTATTTGAGAGACAAAAGGACCCACCCTTCTTCGTGTGAGGCGGTTATTAGGTCCTCCATCGTGCAGGTGTTCGGACACAAAGGGCACAGTAGCAAGTGCTGTATTGACAGCGCGGGATCACCGCAGGTCTATAATGGTTCTACAAAACAACAAAAGGACCCTAATCTTAGTTAACCCTTTGGGAGACTTATATTCCTTACCAGTAAGAGATAAGATTTTTTTTGTTACGAATATGGCCACTTTTTCTTGCTAAATGTAATTTTTTTCGAAGAATCGCCCCCTTCTAGTAGCTTTGCTCTTGATGCCGTCTCAACTGGCCACCCTATTTCTAGTAGACTCACCATGTGGGTAAGCAATGCAAGAGGCGACAGTCTTGGAGAAGGCGCCGGCTCCCATGAACTCGACGAAGTCTCTCGGCGAGCGCGTGTCGTTGGGCACTCCGTCCACGCTCCGCGCTGCGATGAGGCGCGCTTTCACGCCCTCGTATAGCACGAAGTGGACCACAGTCTCGCTTATGCCCATGTAGGAAGCGGTTATGCCTTTGTAAAAGCCTCGAATACCCTGAAAGAGAAATATAAATTAGTGGCAATCATATAAAAGAACCTTGTTTATACAATCCAAGACCATTTTGTATCTTAGGGTTCCGTACCGCAAAAGGAAAAAAGGAACCCTTATTATCATTTCGCCGTCCGTCTTTTTATTTTTTTTATACTACTTATATGGCAAACGAGCATGCAGTCCACCAGATGTTAAGTGGCTACTGCAGCCCATGGATATCCACATAGAATTCAAAACAAGGTATTATGTTGTCTTGATCTCTATGTGGATATGTTGCCATACTACAGGACTTAGCTGTTATGCCTATGTGTCAGTAACCTGTACGTCTATCAAAAGCCTTTTTCTCAGTAACGCGTGGAGATAACAAGTTGAAATTAACATCAAATACGTAGGTCTACGGTCCCTTGAAACCAAAAAATATAGCTTCTAAGTCAACGCAATCAAAACATACGTCCCGTATATTTTGCTCGCAAATAAATCAAAACCTATAGAGTAGAATCATGAAATTTGGTAAGAAGCTCTCACAGCACAATTAAAGGAAAAAATCCGAAAATCAAAGTCTCTATCTAGAACAGTTTTTTTATCTGCCTTATATATTTTAAATGCACTGCTATATAAACATAATACACAGGTAGAGAACGGAACCCTCGATGTAGAGTCGGAACCTTCGAAACAAAACCGGTCAAATACGAGTGACGTATTTGACCGGTTTTGTTTCGAATCAAAGATTTATTTAACATTATATAAGTACAACACGTTACTAGTCCAATTTCAAAGGACTTTGCAGGGAATGATTCTGTTAATACCTAATAACTATTTGTAATTGGATTTGTTGGGATTCAAAAACACAGATATTTACACGAAAGGCGCTGATCTGTTTCTTAAAATGAACCCTTATAAACCTTGGGTTTATCATAGTCAGGGTGACTATGATTTTAGATAAGAGAGAGGGTTGAGGTGTGGACCACAGATCTAATTTATATTGAATAGATATGTAACGCAAGTGCGTGAATTTATATGAAAACCAAGCTTGCCAAATTTTTGTACCTACTATGAAGTCTCGAGAGCAATTTAGTGCTGGGCGGGATGCCCACACATCGCGCTCAGCCGATTCAAAGGCGCCGCGCCGGCCGGTGTCGCTGCTACGTGCAACTGCTAAGCCGGCCAAGTTCGGAATGATTTATGTACCGTAAGAGTTGGAGCTTCGCTCTAAGGGCAAGCTAAGCAGGTAACACGTTATCTATTCCATACAGATCTGTGGTTTAGACCATAGAAATGGGTTTGTGACCGATTGTAACGAGAATACCTACTGACTGAACTGAAAAGATACAAACGCCTATACCTCGACAAATACTTCAGTTCATGTTATAGACGTTTAGCGGGTTGCTACTTTTAGAGGATAAATAGATAGTGACGTGAAACAATTAACAATTGATCTGACGAGTTTTTGGCTCATTCAGCTGAGTTCAATCAATATTTCGTTAAAATTTGTGCTGTTGCAACACTAGCGGTACTTTTTTTTATAATTTATATACGTAGGTATATAATATATTTTATGTATATTAATATTTATGTAATTTTATGATTATGTTATATGCATTTTATTTTATATTATTTTTAATAACGCCGTCGTCTTTATTTGTTCACTTAGATCCTGTCCATCCAAATGTTGCCTGGAAGATATCGCTTTTGCGAATAGGCCGCCCATTCTATCTATGCTTTAAAAGTGTATTTTCTTTTGTATGATTATATTTAATGGTGTGCAATAAAGAAATTATCTAATCTAATCTTTATTTAGCGGTACGAGTGTGGCAACATTTTTGTTTTTCTTTTAGTACCTAGTTGCGCACGCCATGTACCTTTCACGGATGACTGGTAGAAAATACTTTTAGCGTTAAGTCCTCCATTTGTACATTTTTGTGTTTGTGCAACAAAGAATTAAATAAATAAACATTATTACGCATTATGACATTTCATACACGTCAAAATATGGATCGAATTATCTGTCGAGTATAATATATCGATAAGAGCATTTATATTACCGAGAACTCATCAGGAAACGTCTGACCTTTCGATTTTAAGGTGACCAAAAATGTATTATCTAGAAAACACACTTGACAACGGTCACCTTATCTCTTGTTATATTTTCGCCAAATGCGCAATAAACGGTTATGACAAAACGTATGAATATGTATTGATATGTCACGGTCAAACGTCAGAATTCCGGGCTTTTTAAACACAATTAATTAGCAATACAAAGTTTTATTTATGAATGGTAATAAGTGAGACATACTATTAGTGTGATCTAATTGCGTTTTAAAGCTGGGTCAGTGGGTTCGAATTCTAAGCGACTTATTTTCTTATTACGAGTTTTTTGCATATATAATTAAGTGTAGAGAATGTAAAGAAAAGATAAAACTTAGACAGGACTAAAAAAATCAGTCAACTCATATATTATTTATTACACTTATTTAAATGTGTTTTTTCTTATATCATCAGCGTTGGATGCTAAACATTATGCTGAGCTGAACGCCATTTTGGTGCGCACATGAGTCGAACTGTTTTATTGGATTCAATTGTATCTACTGTTCCTTAAAATCAAAATAAAAAAAAACAAAATGTGTAATTTTTTGTGTGCCAAATAAATTATTATTCTATTCTATTCTTATATTTATATATTACGACCTCCGTGGCGCAGTGGGCGAATAGCCGACTGAGACGCAGGAGGTAGCGGGTTCGATTCCCGCCGCAGAACAAATGTTTGCAGGATCTACAGATATTTGTTTCGGGTCTGGTTGTTTCTCTATATATTTTAAGTACATATTTACAAAAAAAAATGTATATAAGTATTATATCAGTTATCTGGTTCCCATAGTACAAGCTCTGCTTAGTTTGGGGCTAGATAGCGGTGTGTGAAATGTCCAGCAATATTTATTTAATTATTTTTTTATATTTTAATGCAAAATCAATTAAGGGCCGGTTTCCACCAAAGCTGAGCGGAGAGATGTGTAAAATTAAACAATATTAACAGACTTAGTTGCATTTCCTGGGAGCGGTTGGGTGAACGCCGTAATAGATCCGTCACTCTGGAAATCTATAGCTGCAAGTAGACCACGTTCAGCAGTGGACGTCCTACTTATTAACCGACTTCAAAAAAGGAGGAGATACTCAATTCGACGGATTTATTTATGTATGTTCCCCAATTACTCGAAGACGTAAATTATTTTTTAAATGGTTATACCTCCAAGTGTCAATGATGAAATTGGATCCAAAAAAAATCGAGGGCAACCCTCAAATTTTACAGGGACGCAATTCGGTTTTATGTTTTTACCTCAGACCTCCGTCGTTTATCAACCGATTTGGACAATTCTTTTTTTTATTTGAAAGGATATACTTTCATATTGGTCTTATAAAAACACCATTAAAATCAGTTCAGTAGCTCGGTTATATTTTTGTTAAAAAGTTTACTTGTTTACATATTTAATTCTTTATTCCACAAATACAAATATTTACAGATGGGAGACTTAATACTAAAAGCAGCGGTTACCAGTGTCATTCATGATAGTTAAAAAATCTTAGGTTGGCGTGCTCAACTAGATGCTAAAATGCTAAAAGGAAACCAAATAGAAATAACAAACTATCACCTACTAGATTTATTAAATAACTACTCATACAAATACATTTTAAATAAACAAATAAAATAAATAAATTAGAAAACCAATAGTAGGTAATCAAGTTATACGAAAAGCCGAATGGTGGTGGACCTAAACTTACTGTTCTGTGGTATATCCTCTTTATGCACTGTACTGCGGTAACATTCTGTCCGTCCAGCTGCAAACGAGTTTTCACAAACCATATCGGGTTGGTCATCGTACACGACACGAAACCTGAAATTAAGCAAGGCGGGTTATACAAGATGAAACAAAGGCTTTAAGGATTTATGAGAGAAACCGACGCACAGATGCAAATAATCCAAATCAACTTGAGCAAATCGGCGTTGTATGTATGTATGTTTGTTTGTCCGAGGATAACTGTCGAAGCGTTGATCCGATCATCGTGAAATTTGATACATAGGCAGGTAGTGGTGCCACAATTTTGTTGTGACTGAGCTAAACATTTTGTGGGGGTTGTCGAGATATTGGGGTTCAAGAGGGGTAAAAAAAAATGAGTCTAATGGTCAAGTGGGACGTCAAATGAAAGGTCTTCATTAGTACATTTTGACTCCATTTTGAACTACTAGTAGGTATATTCGTTTACAAATTAAGAACCATGAGTCGAATTGTCTTAATAAATTCAATTTTACCTACTGTTCTTCATACTTGTTTCATGTGTCATTTTGTATGTACCAATTAATGATAACAGTAAAAGCTCCTTATTCGCGCTTCCTTCATTCGCGTTTTCACTATTTGCGGATTAAAAAACTGCGACCCAATTCCTATATTCGCGGCGAAAGATTTCTTTATTCGCGGATCTAAACGGTATATCGGTACATACATATTAATAATAAGCATTCGGTATCCTTTGTAAATGCGTCGGCTAATGGACTAATAAAAAAGTAAAATAGACCTTATTACAACTACACCTAAAGTATGTTGTTAAATGCTATCGCCGTTGCATAATTGGTTTGGAGTTGCTTAAGAAGCCGGCGAACCCCGAGTGCAACTTCAATTCGGCCGCGTCAAAAACTTCGGCCTGAATATCGCTATCCCTGTTTACTGACGAAGTTTAGCCACACACAGCGACAGTGATAGCAAATGAACGATTCTTGATTAGATTTTGACCGTGTTCCGTAATACCAAAAATGATGACTGAAAACTTGTTGTATTTTTCTCATTGTGTTGTTATTCTGTAACTAGACGATGTAATCTATGTTCCCATGACTAGGATACGTAAGATGTTGTTTTTAATACGAAACAATTAGGTTGAAAACAGGTCTTATAAGACGTAAAAACATGCAGAATGCGATACGCTTCTTTTTCATTTAAGGTAAGTATTTTGATCTAATATATGGTTGGGAACCTAGATAAATACTATTCAAATTAAAATAATACCTTATTAAGGTAGAAATATACTCCAATTAGAAATTATCTTGGTAGTACGTGTTGTATGGGCGATTCCCCTCCGGTCTCCCCTTAAATCACAAGATGAAGATTTGACTGAAACCGTTGTAATGGAAAACATTACATGGAAAACATTACACAAAAAGGAATGTAATGAAAAACATTACATTACTTTTGCGCAATCGGGTAAAAAGTTGCCTATGTCTCAATCCCGGTCATAATCATAATCTCTAGACCAAATTTCATCGAAATCGGTCATGCCATTTATGACGGGTTCTTATATCCGTCGGTCGGTAACCGAGAGGAAATTTTAAATTCACAGCGCATTGAATTAGAGGCTTCAACAAGCACTAGAAACGTGACATTTAATTTGAAAAATCTTAGTGAAAGTTTAAGAATGGCAAATGAGGTTTGTGATTTCTTTGTGAAAATTGATCAGTCTATGAAACGAAGTTTTATTTTTAAGAGGCAAATTGCTAATGCCACTGCTGAATATCAGTCTGAATTGAAGGAGCTTTTAAAAACTGCCAAACAAGATAATATTATATAATTCTTTAGCGCACTGATTAGGTGCTGTTACCCGGGTCCACCCACTGAGACGAACGCTTACGATTGTCGTACAGGATCCACTTTTCATCGCAGGTAACAATTCGATTTGAAATTCCCTCATTTCTATGCCGATTGGGTAGTGCTATGCATGCTTCGACGCGTAAGTCTAGCTGTCGGTCGCTTAGTTCGTGTGGCTTCCACATAACTAGCTTTTTTATATTTCCGATTTGACTCAAGTGCTTCAATGTTGATTTGACGCTAACTCCAAGACCCGCAGCAAGCTCAGCCGTAGATTGAGTTGGATTCACTTCCACTATCGCCTTCTATTCATCGTTGTCGACATTGGTTACCAGCCGACCGCGAGGCTCGTTCTTCAACTCAAAATTTCCAGATTTAAAACGATTGAACCAATAATGGACCGTGTTTATGCAAGCAGTGTTAGGCCTGTACACGTCGTTAATGTTTCGTGTTGTTTGCGCAGCGGTATTTCCACGTAGGAACTCATATTCGAAAATTGTACGAATTTTCAGTTTATCCATGGCGCCAAAAACTACCACAACTTCACAAAAACAAATAACTGAATTTGAAACTAAAATAACACGGATTTCGAATAAAATGTATTTGGATTTCAAATTTCACGCCAATCTATAGATAATTAAATCTGAAAATGCTAGTTATTGAATCTCCAATTACATAGGTAAAGACCTATTATTTAACTCTAAACTAGCACCGCAGCGTATTCAAGCTCATTCTCGACATAAGATCACAGTACGAAATGCGATGCAAATATTATTATGGTAATAGCCGAGCCCCAAAAGCGGTCCTTACGCATATATATTGCGATTTTAAAATACCTGTTTGCGCGCGTGCGCATACTGTTAATCATTCTGCGGCGTAAGGAAATAAGGCTTTGACCCCTGCGCTAGATTGAATACAAGACTGCTGGTAGTAGGGAAATCTTTACACGGCGTCGTCGACTTGATCGTCGTAGTATTTTTTTATAAGTCATAGGCTCGGGTTTGACGACAATCTCGCCTTATGATGCAGTCTACGATGGACCACGCTTGCCTAGAAGAGACCTGTTCACTCGCGACTTGAAAGACCTCCAGGGGCCCAATTCTACTAAACCAATCGCTTCACTGAATGGCATCGTCGCAAAATGGCTACTATAGATACCTTTTGGTAATTTACTAACACAATCTATTTTCAATGGCCGCCGTTGCTATGTCAACATCATTGAAAATTGGGCACCTTATGACAGGAACAACAATCTTAAACGTTAAATAATGGTATGGCTCCGTAATAGTTTTTCTTAAACATAGCAGAATTGCCCCACGTTGTAATTATCGATAAAACACAGACTCAGACAAGGCGTTCCACTTTTGGCGGTGCGCATAATAGATAGATAACTCTTTATCGAATTACCACACAAACAGAAACAATACAAATTAGTCAGTTTGAATACCAACTTGAAGCTCTGGAATCAATTGAGAAGCGCCAAGAAGCTCATAGGCAACGATGAGCTAGTTGATGCAAGGCTCCTCAGCCTGGAGCATCGACGAAAGGTTACTAGCCTCTCGGTTTTTTATCGAATACATTTCGGGGAGTGTGCGGCCGAACTTTTCAACCTAATCCCACCTTATCCGTGAGTGGGACGGAGAAAGAATACAATTCTCCCCTCCGCCGCCGGGTAGCGTGTCGTAAGAGCCGACTAACCCGGTCACCTGCTGGTGGTAGGGCTCTGAAAGGAGTCCGTCTGGCTAGCTACCACCCTCCTACTAGAATCTACCGTCAAACGCCGAAACTTCTAGCGTACGCGTGTTCCGGTATCAGTGTAGGAGAGCCAGTGTCCCCCACAGGTAGAGAGTACTCCTGTCATTACTGGGGACCGTTGGCTTGTCTTAGCAAGGGCCTTTTTTGGGCCGGGATGGTGGGTTGGCGTGATGTCCAGGGAGACCCGATGAAACGGCTGCCCGCTGGCCGCCCGTGGGTCAGTAGGGGACCCGAACCCAGGGATAACTTTTCAAACTCCGCCCTGGGAGGCTGTCTCGCCAATCCGCGAAAAAAGCTTGCGAGTGACTGTCGTGCCGGAGTAGGAGACCGGAGTGGAACCCGGCAGCTGCTCTCAGGTTGGATCGGGGGCCCTTCCGTACATCACGCCAGCCATCCACATCTGGAACAACTGAGCCCTTGTATAAGCCATGTTTGCCCTTATTTCTGGCTGAAGTACTCTTTACTACTTTCCCTTTTTATTTTGTTTCTCATGGCCAGTCAAAATAAAAGTAAAAGTTTACCAGCGGCTTCAAAATCCACTCTCAGAGTTGACCTCTGCAACATCCGCGGATTACACTCGAACTTAAATGCTGTTCATCATCATCTCGAGACAGCCAAGCCTGCCCTGCTCTTTTTGACGGAGACTCAAATCTCCTGCCCGGCTGATACATTTTATCTCCTCTACCCTGGCTATATACTAGAAGAGCATTTTCTCCGGAAAGCTGGGGTATGTATGTACGTTCGGGAGGATGTTTGTTGTCGCCGTCTCAACGGCCTTGAAGCTACAGATCTGTCGTGTCTTTGGGCCCGCGTCGATTACGGGGGTCGAACCCGTATTTACGCTTGCCTTTATAGATCACATAGTGGTGATTCAGACGCAACTCGACTATTTGAGCACATCGCTGAAGGGATAGAGTGTGCACTCGGGCAGTACTCCAATGCAGAGTTGATCGTTCTCGGGGACTTTAACGCTCACCACGTTGAGTGGCTGGGTTCCCGATACACTGATCATACTGGGAGAACTGCCCATGATTTTGCAATCTCTCATGGCCTTACCCAAATGGTCTCCTGTCCAACTAGGATTCCAGATGTTGATAACCATGTACCATCCTTGCTTGATCTTGTGCTGACTTCACATCCGGATAAATACCAGGTCTCTGTGGAGGCTCCTCTGGGATCCTCTGATCATTGCCTGGTAACCACGTCAGTGCCGACCGTTCGTCCTAGTTTATCTAGTAAACCCGGGAAGCGAAGGGTTTGGCATTTCGGAACAGCCGACTGGGATGGATTACGCGAATTCTACGCATCCTACCAGTGGAGGAAGCTATGTTTCTCAACGGACGATCCAAACACTTGCGCTGACTCCGTCGCTGATGTCATACTTCAGGGTATGGAATGTTTCATCCCCAACTCTGTAGTGCGTGTTGGTGGCCGGAGTCAACCCTGGTTCAACCGGGCTTGTGCCGTTACAATCAGCAGCAAATTGGCTGCCTTTAAGAACTGGACTGTAGCGCGTGAGTGCCAGGATCCCGAAGTTTCCCGTTTGAGGAAAAAATTCAATGCTGCCTCCAGACAGAGCAAAAAGGTCACGGCTATAGCGAGGAAGCAGCACATCAGCAGAATTGGCGACCAGTTAATGGGGTATCCTTCTGGAAGTAGAGCCTTCTGGTCTCTTGCCAAAGCTGCTGAGGGTAACTTCTGCCAGTCCCGCTTACCATCTTTACTCAAGTCGGACGGATCTCTGGCCCATAGTGCAAAAGAGAAAGCCGATCTCCTTGGATCTCTTTTTGCCTCCAATTCGACCCTCCTCGACGGAAATGCTGCAGCACCGGTTATACCTCGGTGTCCGAGTTCCATGCCAGAGGTACGTTTTCATCAGAAAGCGGTACGGAAGGAACTCCGGATGGCATTCCAGCCATTGTGCTCAAAAAGTGTGCTCCTGAGTTGTGTTCTGTCTTTACGTCCCTCTTTGAATTGTCTTATACCACTGGTATCGTGCCGTCTTCTTGGAAAGTGACCCATGTCCACCCAATCCCTAAAAAAGGGGATCGAACCAATCCGTCTAACTATCGGCCTATAGCAATTACTTCCCTACTCTGTAAAGTGATGGAGCGAGTAATTAATACTCAGCTTCTTAGGTATCTTGAGGAACACCAGCTGATCAGTGACCGCCAATACGGCTTTCGTCATGGGCGATCAGCTGGTGATCTTCTAGTTTACCTCACTCACCGCTGGGCGGAAGCCGTCGAGAGTAGGGGGGAAGCTTTAGCTGTTAGTCTAGACATCGCGAAGGCGTTCGATCGGGTGTGGCACAAGGCGCTTCTCTCGAAGCTTCCCTCATACGGCCTCCCCGGGGGACTTTGCAGTTGGGTCGCCAGTTTCTTATCCGGGCGGAGCATAAGAGCCGTTGTAGATGGTTCTTGCTCGGACTCAATGCCCATTAACTCTGGTGTACCCCAAGGGTCAGTGCTATCGCCCACACTGTTTATTCTTCACATCAATGATATGCTGCACATAAGCGGCCTTCATTGTTATGCGGATGACAGTACGGGTGATACTTTCTACACTGGTCGCCCTAATGTCTCTCGGTCGGAAGTGGAAGACAACAGACAAAGACTTGTGTCTGAGGTTGAAGGCTCTTTGGAGCGTGTGTCAGATTGGGGTAACCTTAATCTGGTCACCTTTAACCCAACCAAGACGCAAGTCTGTGCGTTCACCACAAAGAAGGCCCCTTTCACAATAGCTCCACGGTTCCAGGGCATTCCTCTCCCCGTCTCGGCGAGTATAGGGATTCTGGGAGTCGAAATTTCTAATGAGGTCCAGTATGGGAGTCACTTAGAAGCAAAAGCTGTGCTCACCTCCAAAAAACTTGGAGTTCTTAACCGTGCCAAACAGTATTTTACGGCACAACAACGGCTATTGCTGTACAAAGCGCAAGTTCGGCCGCACGTGGAATACTGTTCCCATCTTTGGCACGGAGCTCCAAAGTACCAATTGCTTCGTTTTGACTCCCTTCAGAGAAGAGCCATTAGAATAATCGGTGATCCCAAACTCACCGACAGGCTGGAACCGCTGAGTCAACGCCGTGACATCGGATCGCTCAGTGTATTCTACTGCCTGTATAATGGGGAATGTTCTGAGGAGCTATTTGATCTCATCCCGTCGTCGAGATTTTACCACCGCACTTCTCGACAACGTAATAAAGCTCATCCACATATAATCGACAATTGGGTATCGCGCACCACACGCTTCACGCGATCTTTTCTACCCCATACTTGCAAGATGTGGAATGAGCTACCATCTGAGGTTTTTCCATTAGACTACGACATGGCACGCTTCAAGAGAAATGTAAAGAGGTTTCTTCAGTGTAGGGAACGCATCGACAATACCCCGGGTGTTGCCGGTGTCAATAGGCGACGGTGACCACTTACCATCAGGTGGGCCGTAAGCCTGTTTCCCCACAAATAACATAAAAAAAAAAAAAAAAAAAAATCTCCATTCTATCAAAAGACAACCAGACGCTCTACGGTGCGCCACCGCTATATGGTAGAAATACCTCCCATTCGCACAAAGCGGTTCTCTTCGATCTTTATTATGCGCACCGCCAAAGAGTGGAACGCCTTGCCAGAGTCTGTGTTTCCTGATAGCTACAACCTGGGTGTCTTTTAAGTCGCGAGTGAATAGGTTTCTTCTAGGCAAGCGTGTACCATCGTAGACTGCATCATCGCTTACCATCAGGCGAGATCGTGGTCAAATGCAAGCCTTATAATCTCTTATATAAAAATGAATCGCAAAATGTTTTGGTATTCGCATAACTCAACAACGCCTGGACCAACTTGGCCAATTCTTTTTTGTTGTATTTCTTATTGTCAGGAGAAGGTTCTTATGAAAGAAAAAATTAAGAAAAATGCGCGAAAATTTAAGAATACTTAACCACCATATAAAATTATTTATAATCTAACCTTAGCGCTTTTATAATGTAACGTTATGACGTTTGACATAGAATTGACAGAATGCGTGCTGCAAATATCGTCAAAGAGGATGTAAAAAAAATGAATATCGTTTGAAACAGATGCTTCGGCAGGAGTTATCCCGAGATATATTATATATATTGTCTATATATACAAAAATTAATTGCTGTTCGTTAGTCTCGCTAAAACTCGAGAACGGGTGGAGCGATTTGGCTAATTTTGGTACTGAATTATTTGTGGAAGTCATTCATTTTCTCATACATAATGATGGCCGGGGACAACAATTGACAATTCTACCAGGGTGACTTATATTGACAGCCCGCGTTATACCTATGCATGTCAAGCCGATACGAAGTTCGGCGGGACCACTAGTAATGTATAAAAAAAAAGTTTAGTACATATATAAATGCTAGAATAAAGATGTATAAAAATGGTATTTAGATAGATTACGACCGAGATTGAGACATAGGTTATTTTTTTAAGCATAACAAACCACGCGTGCTATGAAGCGTGCAGAAGCTTGTGTTGTCTAAGATAATTCGTGATTGACAGAGTCATGGTATCTACCTGCGGCACTGGCTGCTGAGAGATGAACCACGGGTGTATCAGGAGCAATGTTCTGATTCAGTATAGCTTTGGCCTGCGAGTACGTGCAGAAGTAGATGGCTCTGGAGGGAGCCACTCCGACAATGTTCGGTCCGAGTCCCTTGAACAGCGCCATCGGGCCTTCGTTCTGGACGATGTGCCTGGAAGAACATAGCACTTTTAGTTTGTAGTTCTCGAATATAATTTTGTCATAATAGTCTGGCGCTTTTAATGAACACAACGCCTTTTAAAAGCCACCATGCCATGACCTGGTGCTTTACTACGATCTACTTATTGAATGCAGTTCAAAAACTACTTAGTGCATAGCGTGTTTTACATTATTTACAGAGCCCTATTGCATTCATTATCCAAGGGTGAAAGATCCGTTCATGTCGATTTCTTCGTAAGGAGGTGTGCCTTAGATTTTCTTTATCTACAAAACTGCAAACTTTAGATAAAGAAAATACTACCATATCAGCTTCAAACGGCTACAATTCAAAAAGTTTATGCTCTCTCGAGGGCACATCTTGACCTCAATTAACTGGATTATATTTAGTATGTTGACATAACATTTTATCACTGTAGATAGATAACCATTTACGTCATAGCTTTAGATAAACATTATAAAGGTCGACTTATACCAACGATTTTTTACAAGTGTCTAACTAAAACACCTGTTGATAACCGTCAAATTGCATCTGCAAAATTATGAATAACTGAACTTTATAGTGTTGATGTAATCTCTATAATTATATAAAAATGAATCCCTATTTCCCTTGGTCACGCCATCACGCGTGAACGGCTGGACCGATTTATCTAATTCTTTTTTTGTTGTATTTCTTATTGTCCGAAGGTTCTTATGAAAGAAAAAATTAAGGAAATTGCGCAGAACTAGAAAATGTAAGAATACTTAACCACCATATAAAATTATTTATAATCCAACCTTAGCGCTTTTATAATGTAACCTTATGACATTTGAAATAGAATTGACAGAAAGCGTGCTACAAATATCGTCAAAGACGATGTAAGTAAAATTAATATCGTTTGAAACAGATGCTTCGGTCGGAGTTATCCCGAGATATTGTCTATATATATAAAAATGAATTGCTGTTCGTTAGTCTCGCTAAAAAAACTCGAGAACGGGTGGAGCGATTTGGCTAATTTTGGTATTGAATTATTTGTGGAAGTCATTCATTTTCTCATACATAATGATGGCCGGGGACAACAATTGACAATTCTACCAGGGTGACGTATATTGACAGCCCGCGTTATATGCATGTCAAGGCGGTACGAAGTTCGGCGGGTCCACTAGTTGAAAATATAAAGAAATATTTTATTAGTAACAACTGAGCAGATTATCAAAGAACAAATGAAAACGTTGGCAACTGCATAATAGATGAAAAACTGCGTCGCAATGCCAGCGCTCTCCTCAGCAGTGTTCCTACTAGAAAGTCGTTACTAATATCGTTGTATTATTCTGTGCTAATATTAGTATGAACAAACACGTTGTTGGAGCATAAAGCATAAACACCACTGTAACATACCAACTTGTTTTCAAAATCCTTGAAAATTGTATGGCGGCATTCATTGTTACTTACTACCTACGTTAGGTCATTGGCTATGTTAACGTGTATGTGTTGTGGCTGTATACAGGGCCTATATACCTACATAGTATTACTAGCAGACAAATCAGCAGCTTCGCACGCGTAGTTTTTCAATAAAAACATTACCCTCCTTCTGCGCAATTGGGTAAAAAGTAGCCTATGTCACCCGGGGATAGTGTAGCTTCCCAACAGTGAAAGAATTTTTAAAATCGGTCGTAGTACAGAGCCGTATGGTGACAGCTACATTCGCAAAAAATTGCGTCTCGTAAAAGTTTCAATTTGGTTTTCATAACATCGCTGTATTCACGGATATTCTTCACATTCTCTACGGGATCAAATTTTATTTATTTTATTTTTATTTTTATTATTTTAAGGAAACTTACAGCTAGGTACACAGAAAACTAAATAAATTATAATACATGCAAAACATACATGTATTCTTAGAGCCAATTACAAATTTCCACAGATAATTTTTAAAAAAGATTTATATAAAAACACAGTTACAGTGGACAAAAACCGTTTGACATTACAATATTCATTCTTAAGAGTTTTAGGTAGGTACATTAATTATTACAGAAGAACTTATCTGCAAGCAAGCTTTTTAACTTGCTTGTCGAAGTATTGAATATATCAATATCTGCATCTGCCAAAGTGTTAAGCGAGGCGCTTGAGGAGATATTAATGAGATTATTCCATTAATCATTCATTCATCATTCCTCCTAATGAGGAGATACGTAGGAGAACTCAAGTCACCGACATAGCCCGACGGATTAGTACGTTGAAGTGGCAATGGGCAGGCCATATAGCGCGCAGAACCGATGGCCGATGGGGCAGGAAAGTTCTCGAATGGAGGCCACGGACCGGCAAGCGCAGCGTAGGACGTCCACCTACAAGATGGGCAGACGACTTGGTAAGAACCGCAGGTCGGCGTTGGATGCAGGCCGCTTCCAACCGCAGTTCCTGAAGATCAATGAGGGAGGCCTTTGTCCAGCAGTGGACGTCCTACGGCTGATATGATGATGATGAACATCGCTGTGGCATGGTCAAACCGGCCATACACTCTGGCCAGTACAACATCCAACAAGTTTCACACTGAAAGAGTATGAATAAATCTTGTTATTTTGAACTCCTTGGTGTCGTATGAGATTGAGCTAATCACACCACAAGCGCCGACCACGTGAAGCTGCCGTGATCAAAGCAATTTCTTATCATTAGCGTACAGCTGATAACTACGCCGGTCGTAAGCAGTTCCACATAAGCTCACCGGTAGGTACATATTTGTGTAAACAATATAAACTTGTTGTATCTTTAATTTGAGTTCAGAGATAGGTATGCACGTTTAAGTAATTGTATTTTTCCATTCGTTTTACGCAGCATGATACAATACCGAAGATTATCATCCATTTTGTTCTTCTTCTCGTATTTAGGAGCTTCGCTTTTGTCGGTGCAATTAATGCAATTCCCCCCCATTTGCCTCGTGCTGAGACGGTCTCTTTTAACTCCATTAACGAAAGGACATCTATCTTCTCCTTTTGTGGTTCATGTAATCATGTAGCTTATTCGAGGCCTTCCTTTTCCTCGTATTCCTTACATTTTTCTTCAATAATTGTTCTTATGAAGCTGTCATCTCTTATAGAAAACCAATCTTTAGTACTATTCTGTATAGAAGCAGCTTTGTTTATAACAAATATATGATATATATCCTACTAATATTATAAACGCGAAAGTTTGTATGTATGGATGTTTGTTACTCTTTCACGCCGGAACAGCAGAACCGATTGCGATGAAATTTGGTATGTACGTAGATCATAACCTGGATTAACACATAGGCTGCTTTTTATTGGCAAAGCACGCGTGCGAAGCCGCGGATTGGTCGGCTAGTATGTTATATTCATTAATAAAAATGCTTGTCTAGGGCGGTTGATAATGTGACGCATCTTATCAGCGAAGTACACAGCGCTTTGGTACACAAGAAATGGCTGGAAGCCAAAATTGCATGCAAACATTTAATAACACTCGATAAGACTTATTGTCCAGGTAGCTGAGCTGAACAAAACAAGTCTTCAATCAGCTAGCGCTGTGGGTGGGGGAATAAAATCTGCACTGACGTCTCGCATTGGGGTGTAATGATTAAACCCCCCTTCTAACTGGACCCCAGCCATCCTAGCTCCTTGAAATAACGGAGCAGAGCTTTGGGTTGATGGCTGCAGTCTTCCAAGATCCCTGTGGATGTTATTGTGTTGTTCGATTCGATTCGCTCCTGCAGACGCGTTTTCAGTCAGGCATCGCTGGTGGTCGTACAGTGAAGCATCACGTGCTCCACAGTCTCTTCTTCTTGAAGACATCCGCGACAAGGGCCACTGTCCGTAGCTCCAGTCTTCATTTTTAACAGAGTATTTGGTGTTTTTCGATTCTTTGCAGGGAACATTGCCTTTGTTTGCTTGCAGTCGGCATTGCGTTCCCAGTCTTTCTGGTGCTTCTTTTCGGAGTTTACCCTTAATCTGTTTTTGATTTCCGCAGTTGACGGATTTAAGAGGTACGACACTATGTCATCATAGTGCATGCAACTCAATAGATAGTCTATGCTTCAACTACCTTTAATATGATACAATCACTTAATACGCATTCTTGTTTACGTTAGCACTAAGTACCACTAATAAGTATAAAGTAGCTTCATAAGACAATAGTAAACAACTGAGAAGTCAGTAACAATAACCAGTATTATGACTTTATGAGATTTTATGATAGGCGTTAACGATATGTAACAGGAAAACAATCTGTTATTGAATCTACGGTTTCATCTAACTATCAAACAACAGCATTCAAAGTAAGATTTGACCTGTTGTTTTTCAAAATGAGGGAATCAAAATCATAAATATGTATATATAGTTAGACAAGTTTGGATCAAAACTTATATAATTCGTATTCGTCACCTTCGCATTGTCGACGTCGAACTTTTGATAATTTTTCACAGAGGCAAATTTCGCTTGCAAGTGATTGCCAAACTAAGGTTCTTTCATTATATTCGGTTATACACTTGGCACTGTAGGTTCGTTAGTTAGGGAGCTGATTTTTACTTCTGCTACATCTCGCTCAGGTTAGGACTATTCGGTAGTCACACTGAATTCTATCACTGCCATACTGATTCTTCAGCTTTGGTCACAATCCACCAATCGGATTCCAGCTAAGAAAGACGCATTAAAATATGAACAAAAAATATGCTCGTTCCCGGAAATGCTAATAAGTCGTATTGTAGAAAGAGTTATTTTTCCCACTAGCCCTATGTCTCACCTAATGCACTGTATGAGGCTCATCCGCGAGTTGGTCCGGGCATGCCCTGCGCGAGCGCACTGCTGCACCTGACAGTTGTACGACATGAGCATTCGGTCCGCTTGCTTGCTGTACGCGAACATCGCGCCCATTGTTCTTCTGTAGCCCCATTTTGCTTCCTGTAAGGGGAAAATCTTATCAGTCATTATCATCGCTTTAAGTCCTTCGAGCAGTACACTTTATTTATATCCGGCTCGAAGAACAAAAGTTATGCAAATTAACGGTTACGGTATGCATTAGAAAGTAAGTACGCAAAATGTATTTGTTTCAATAAATAATATTATTATTATATGATAGTGGCTAAATCTGGTGTAGGAGTTATTAGGCTGCCCGAAATTCCTCGACATGGCTTAACGTCTCTTTTAGCTGAGAGCATCTTTTTACATTTATAACGTGCTCTCCGGAGCCCGTAAAGAAGAGTAAATAGCATTATCATAAGTTAAATTTAGGTCCTCTGAACAGTGCATGTTAATAGGTATCTGGCTCGAACGATAAAAGTTGTATGGGTCGCGTCATATAAAAAGAACGCTGCAAGAAAGTGGAGGGGGGTACACTCGCGCAAGTCTAGTACTTGCGCGAGTGTACCCCCCTCCACTTTCTTTTTTAATTCGTTTAACAATAAGACTTTTGTCTTATTGTTAAACTAGCCTTTCGCTTGCAGCTTCGTATATTGGTTCGTATATTCGTATATTGGTAGGTACATTGTAAAAATATGAGATAGAATATCAATAAATAGAATTAAAAACATGTTTGATTTATTATAGAATGTTTAATCTAATTACAAAAAATTAAAGAAATGTTGAATGCCAGCGTTCTTTTTACATGACACGGCCTACACCTAACTTCATGACATCTAATATACACAAGCAGTGTAATCGTTACTTCCTACTAATATTATAAACGCGAAAGTTTGTATGTATGGATGTATGGATGTTTGTTACTCTTTCGCGCCGGAACGGCTGAACTGATTGCGATGAAATTTGGTATGTCCGTAGATCATAACCTGGATTAACACATAGGCTACTTTTTATTGGCAAACCACGCGTGCGAAGCCGCTGACATCAGCTAGTAGTTTATAAATAAAAGAATAATAATAAAAATCCAGATAGATAACTACTTGCTTTTGTTATGTTGCGAAACAAGCTTATTGTTCTCTTTATTATAAAATTATGCATACATTTAGTTGAAAAAAATTGTTTTACACAAACAGTTTTTGAGCAGTGCATTGTATAACTAGTGGTTCGCCCCGAACAGATATCTCGCAAGTCTCCGATTAAAATATTATTTGATTATTTGAAGAGTTCATGTAATGGGTTACACTTTTTTGTGTACAAATTGCAGTTATTCTGAATTTCAGACTTTTGCCTATATTTGTGTTACATAAGCCACACGCATACCAAATTACAGCACTGTGGGGTCACTGGTGTACCTACCCTGTGAGTTTAGTCAAAGTTCAATTATGGCTAATTATTATGAATCAAAAACTATAAGGACTTTACTAAAAATAAAAACGGAGTCCAAATTTACTAATGAAGACCATTCATTTGACGTACCACTTGATCTAATAATCATATTTTCATTTTTTTACCCCTCTTGAACCCCAATTTCTCAATAACCCCCCCCCCCCCCCACATTTATAGCTCATTTAGTCACACCAAAATTGTGCCATCACTAGCTACCTATCTATCAAATTTCTCGATGATCGGATCAACATTTCGAAAGTTATCTTTGGATAAACAAACATACATACAACGCCAATTTGATTTGAACTTGATTTAGAGAGCTCGCTTCGCTCTATCAATAATACTAACTAACTCACCCCGGCATCGCACAGATTTTTATCAAAATAAAAAATAGCTAGTAATGAAGCTTCCAATAAGTGAAAGAATCTTCCAATTCGGATTAGTAGTTCCAGAGATTACCCCCCTACATCCAAACAAACAAACTCACAAATATTACCTCATTAATATTAGTAGAGATGGAATAAGTATACGTCGGATACTTGACACAACTTACATCAAACATCGCATCTTGTAAATTGATGGTTTTATTCTACAGCAAAACATCAGACCACATCATAAATTACGGGCGTCCAACGTCCTCAGTGGAAGCTATTTATATCGGCAAAACATTTTAATAGCTGTATTTGAAATTAAGATGGGTACCAGATCTGATCTTACATGGATGAGATTCAACAACATTGTAATTCATAGCAAGATAGGGGTCATCGGAAACCAGACAGTTAAGTTATAAATAGATGGCTTAATGCAGGGATTCCCAAAGTGGTCGATATCGACCCCTTGGGGTCGAAATCGGTTTCCCAGGGGTCGACATATTATTCTTTACTTTCCGATTATAATGTATTTTTTTCAAAAAATAATTTCCTACGTATTTGTACGTCATTTGTAATAATAATTATTAATTACACTTGATATATACTGAATTTTATTTCTATTTATTTTGTTAAATTTTGATGAGATGAGTAAACTTGTCATCAAATGATGACAAGTTTACTCATCTCATTTTAACCAATCGCAAAGTTTTTAAATTGGTAAGTATTTTGTATCAATAGTAAAAACACTAGAGATAGGATTTTTAAAATAATTTGGCTATTTTAAAGTAATGGGTCTGAGGTATCAGTTCATTTTGGAAAAGGGCTCTCTTGCTCAAAATAGTTTGGGAATCCCTGGCTTAATGTATAAACAATACAGTTGTCTTGGGGATGCCACTGAAGAAAGATGTCACTTCCACCTGGAAGTGATCCTGAGCGGTTGAGTCCTATCTATATCTATAATGATAGTTTCCAACAGTCGTCAGATACCTGCTTCTTTTGTATATTTTGTAAATAATGTATATTTTTATTGTAATTGAATACAAATAGAATTAAAATCACAATAGTATAAAAACAATACAAGGAGAAATATTACTAGAACATAATGGAAGGCGGTGATGATAGTACGAAACTACCTATTTATATCAGGCAATATCAACGAGAAAATGTCACAGCCTGGGTAGAATGTTTGTATCTAACGTGGTAACTACTATCACGAAGGCTGTAGTAACGAGGGGAATGGACTCAATCTTAAGTACATCAAGATTCAGCGCAAAACACCGAAACTGAGGAAAATTACCACTTCAATCAGCGAAGCCATGTGAATCATTTTATCTAAGAGTGATCGTATGATCGATGGATGCTATAAAAAGACTATAAGAATTTTATTTGGCCTTGGTCCAAAGATATTGAAAAATATTACCAAATAATTGGTATAGCTTTTAGAACTTAAATGCTTTATCGTTTGCTTACTGCTGCATTTCTGTACAGTCTATAAAGTTTAAAATAATCGAGATTAGATAAATAAAAAAAATTATTGAAAGATTAAAACAAAATAAAAATTATAGATATTAGACATTAGATATAGGAGTAAGAGCTAAGGATAAATCCAAGCTCGTTTGTGGATTGGATAGCTGACTGGTCGAATACGATGCAACTTCTGACCTTTAGAAAGCAATTTTAATGTCTAGTGAACCGTATAACTGCGTTAACGTAAATAAAAACCGTATAACGTGTAGGGGGAAAAAAGTAATGTTTTAGGGTTTCGCACCCAAAGGGTAAAACGGGACCCTATTACTAAGACTCCGCTGTCTGTCTGTCCGTCTGTCACCAGGCTGTATTTCATGAACCGTGATAGTTAGACAGTTGCAATTTTCACAGATGACGTATTTCTGTTGCCGCTATAACAACAAATACTAAAAACAGAATAAAATAAATATTTAAGGGGGCTCCCTCCCATACAACAAACGTATTTTTTTTGGCTCGATATTGATTACGGCAACAGGTAGACGCTTGAAATATTCGCGGAATATTTAATTGAATAAATAAATATTGCTGGACATGTCACACAGCGCTATCCAGCCCCAAACTAAGCAGAGCTTGTACTATGGGAACCAGATAACTGATATAATACTTATATACTTTTTTTTTGTAAATACATACTTATCATATTATAGAAAAACATCCAGACCCAGAACAAATATCTGTAGATCATGCAAACATTTGTTCCGCGGCGGGATTCGAACCCGCTACCTCCTGCGTCTCAACCGGCTATTCGCCCATTGCGCTACGGAGGTAATTACATATTTACTTTATTTAAGGGGGGCTCCCATACAACAAACGTGATTTTTTTTTGCTCGTTTTTATAGGTACGGAACCCTTCGTGCGCGAGTCCGACTCGCTCTTGGCCGGTTTTATTTTTTAAAGATTTGTCGAACGGAATGGAAAAAAAACATCAATTCAGATAGATAGCTACTCAAAAGATTCTTACTCAAATATTTAACTTCCTTAAACGGCAGAGAGATTAAAAAAACTAGACTAGGTACAACTAACTATACATACAACATACCGGCAAATTATAACCGACAATGCGAGCAAATTACAATTTATGAGCAAAACGAACCAAACGACATCTCTAAGCGTGTAAACAAGAGCAGCTATCAAATACATAGTTACAAGCGCAAGTGGCAAACCGGCGCCATGTCTAACTTGCCATGCCTGATTCTACTTATAGCACGGCCTTGGATCTCCGTTAGCTTTTATAGAGAATGACATTGTACAAGGTCATTTAATATTTCAATAAGTACGCAGTGCCTAGTACTAAGTATCTTGGTTACTGCATGATATAAATCGATTGATTTGTGTTTTCAATTTCAATTCTCGGATTTCTCTTGGCACCAATTTTAGCTTTGAATGTTAGCTTTACTCTAGATATTTTTCGTTATTGCTTTGATTCCGTGTTCAAATTTGATGGACTCTCGTAAATTTCCATTTTTACAAGCTTTTTATTAACTATAAACGCAATGTATGTATGTTTGTCCGGATGGAATATTGCAACTGAATTTAAACCCGTTCCCCTCAACCGATTGAGCTGAAATTTGGAATACTATGTAACTTCGGTGACAATGCAATAATATGGCACCATGGAGGTGGTCAGCTGATGGAGACGGATGCTAGACAACGGAACTTCTGAATGGATTATAGTAGGCTACTGGTATTTGGGCTCATTTGAATCTGCGTGCGGTTCCGATTATGAATTTTATAAGCTTGTTTTGAAAAAGTATTATTTCAACAAAAAAACTTATTTTAAACTGTACCTATGTGAAATGTAGAGATAAATTACTGCAGTAAATAAAGGAGATGTGTACAAGGTTATTTAGACGCGAGTTAGGAGGCCAACCATCTGAATAACCAAAACAACAACGGGTTGAATGACACACAGCAAGCACACCTTTACAAACTACCTACATCCTATTTTAGTAACGACTAACGTATATGCATCAATTGATTACATCGAGGATAGACGAAGACTTTCAATACGTTGGAAACGTGAATTCTCAGTGCATTTCCTCGTGACGACCTACGTGGCGCAGTGGGAGTATAGCCGGCTGAGACGCAGGGGTTAGTGGGTTCAATTCCCCTTCACGGAACCAATGTTTGCATGATCTACAGATATTTGTTCCGTGTCTGGGTGTTTTTCTATATATTATAAATATGTATTTACTAAAAAAAAGTATATAAGTACTCTATCAGTTATCTGGTTCCCATAGTACAAGCTCTGCTTAGTTTGGGGCTAGATAGCGCTGTGTGAAATGTCTAGCAATATTTATTTATTATTTAGCTATTTATATAAATCCTTGGCATAAATGTACTCTCTTCACAAATGTTTTACCGTTAGAGCTAGCATTAATTTTAGTCAGAAGTTTTCTAAAGTTTGAAAATCTATACAAATATTGCTACAGAATATTACAGATCACACTAATATTATAAATGCGGAAGTTTCGATGTTGTTTTATTTATTTGTTTGTTACTCAATCACGTTAAAACGGCTGAACAGATTTCGATGAAATTTGGTATGTATAAAATCACTTCCCATGTCAAAGTTTCTATACATATATGTATTTTAGCACCCCAGAACAACGGGGTGAAGCCACTGGCAACAGCTAGTGATAATTAATAAAATGTCTGTTAGTACAAGAGGCAGATGGAACTTGGTATAGAGACGTAAGTAGAGGAAGATGCCAAAACAAAAAATGTGCATTTACAAAGAATAATTTCGTGATATATATATTTTATTCATTATCATAAATATTGGATGTATTGTATCACGTACCGTTTTATCGTAGTTACGACGTTACAATAACAATGGGACGGATCGCACTCACCCTGGCGAAAGTTCACAAATTGAACCGAAACATTGTCGGTCGGAAAACCGATAAAACGGAACGTGATAAATCCCGTGTTTATAATAATAATTGGAAAGGAGGCTTTTATCCAGGATAAGGTAAACTCAAGGTTTGCCAAAGAGCAATGGAGCGCAGCGTGCTTGGAGTAAAGAGGATTGACAGAATCCGTAACACCACGCTGCGTTTAAAGACCGGCATTGCTGATGCAGGAAATAAGGCTGCCAGGCTAAAATGGGATTGGGCCAATGGATGATGATTGGATTGGATTTCGCCATGCAAGACGAATACACCCGGACAGATGGGTAACGATTGTCACCCGGTGGGTGACTGAATGGGGAGACCTTGTACTTGTGTCATCCCAGCAGTGGGATGACACAGGTTGAAAAAAAATTAAGTAAAGTGTACTGATTGCTAACCCAGACTCCATTATGTATTTTGGTTTGAATATAATTACAAAGGTGGAGTTTTGGGTTTGTTATGGTTGCTGCAATAAATGAAACAAGCCAATGACCTCTATGACATTGCGGATAAAACATTGCAAGATTTTTAAAATAAAAAAAAAATCATCCTCGTATCAAGAGGAAGGTCGCGGGTTCAAGTCCCGTCTAGGCTTGAAATTTTTGAAATGATTTAAAAATCTTGGAATTTTCCGCATGTGTTCGGATAACACTATAAATAAAAATACTATTTAAAATATTGCAAGATGCTAGACACGCGACTGTTTCCGAAAATGTGATCCACAAAAGTTTTTTAAGACATAGACAGGCATTTATTTAAGTACTAGCTTCCGCCAGCGGCTTCGCACGCGTTGTTTATCAATAAAGTAGCCTAAGCGTTAATCCAGGTTATAATCTATGTACATACCTA
Organism: Philereme vetulata; assembly: GCA_918857605.2. Taxonomy (NCBI): domain Eukaryota; kingdom Metazoa; phylum Arthropoda; class Insecta; order Lepidoptera; family Geometridae; genus Philereme; species Philereme vetulata. The sequence goes on along the minus strand of OU975439.1, from coordinate 6,810,497 downwards.
ATTTCATCGAAATCGGTTCAGCCGTTACGACGTGATTGAGTAACAAAGAAACATCCAAACTTTCGCATTTATTAATCGAGCGAAGCGAGATCTCTAAATCAACTTGGGCAAATCGGCGTTGTATGTAGGTATGTTTAATTGTCCGAGGATAACTTTCGAAGCGTTGATCCGATTATCGTGAAATTTAATACATAAGTAGATAGTGATGGCACAATTTTGGTGTGACTAAATGAGCTAAAAATGTTGAGGGGTTGTTGAGATATTGGGGTTCAAAAGAAGTAAAAATATATGATAATGAGGCTACTAGGTCAAATGGGACGTCAAATTAAAGGTATTTATTAGTACATTTAGACGCTGTTTTTCATTTTCGTATTTTTTTATAGTTTTTGTGTTATTTGATTGATATTTGTTTTTATTAACCATGATAAAAACTAAATTTTGACAAAATTTACAGGGTACACCAGTGTCCCCATAGTGCTGTAATTTGTTATGCGTGTAGCTTACTTAAGTGACACAAATATAATCCAGAATAACTGCAATTTGTACCCCAAAAACAGACCATAAACATGAACTCCCGTTACCTGTAATTTGAATGAAACTGTAGGTCAAGTTATTTGGTTATTTATTATTTTGATAGTCAAAGATTATAAATATTATTTTTTTGTTTTAATCAGAGACTCGCGAGATGTCAGTTAGGGCGAATCACTAGTAATATTAGTGTGATTGCTCTTAAAAATATTGTTGTAACAGTGGATGGTACAAGCTAAGGAAGGTCTATATCCTGAAATGAGTGAAGGCAGGCTGTGGATGATGCTGATGAACCATATATTTTGGATAACATATATATTACAATATATATATATATATATATATTTATAGATATAAAACAAAAAAATACTATTACATACAACACACATAGGTACTACGTTTTCATATATCTTAACAGCCAGTGGAGGACTGCAAGAAATGACTGTAGACTAGTCGTCTGAAAACCGGTTTACTAGGCGCCTTTTTAATATGAGTAGGGAGAGAGTTCCATAGACCGACAGCTACCACCTCAAAAGAGTTGCCACGGAAGGAGAGAATCAGTGGATCTGAAGTTTTGGTCATGGGTGTCAGAGAGGTAGGAAAATTTGCATTTAAGATAATGAGGAGTAAAGGGGTCCCTAAGGATTGAAAAAAGAAGACATAAAACTCTTAACTTTCTCCTGTCACGAATTGAGAGCCATTTCAGTTTGGAGCGATACTCAGACACATGATCATACTTACGGAGACCGTAGATGAACCTAATGCACGTATTGAGCAGTCGATCCAATTTGTTAAGGAGGTCCTGATTAAGGTATAGGTACGATATTTGTTGTTACCTGTTAAACTGACTAAGCAGCATCGTCACAAAGGCGCCGCCGATTTACATTAAAAATTGTTTATTAGAAATGTATCGATTACTAGATAAATATTCAAGCTACCGATATTACCGGTACCCATCTCTAAAATAAGTTAATACGATTCCGGATGTGTGTTTTAAATTAATGTCGTACATAACAAAACAGGTTGTATATTAATATGTATTATATTAATTAAGCATAATACTGTTGTAAAAAGCGTCGTTGGGTTGAGCGGTTAAATATATTTTTTCTTCATCTACCTAAGTTTAGCCCTCTGTAGAGATTGCTTTTAGTGATGAGGCATTATCATTATCTTCCTGCTCTTTTCTTGTATTACCTGGGCTCAGCACATGAAATTATTATTCTTTTCCACTATACGATGTTGGCTGTATTTTATTAACAATTTTTTTATATCTTTAAATGAAGATGTGAATTTCTCCTAGTGTTAGCTTTAGCTTTTTAAGAAGATTAGCTGTATTTAACGGGTTTTTGCCGGCCCTTTGTCTCCCAACTTAACTTTCAACCCAGTGTTCTCCCTACACATACAAAAAGGGGAAATAGAAAGTGATCTACCTCACCATTGTCTTAACAATCGATTGTCTTACATATTTGATGTTTGATGCAATGCCTGTCCACAATCGAAGTGAAATTGAGCTGTGACCTAGCATTGGCTTATATCCAAATTTAGATCGTAGCCTATAAGATGTGATACATTATTTGATGTAGTACTAGCCGCTTCGCACGCGTAGTTTGTGAAAACATTTTCTGCGCAGTCAGGTAAAAAGTAGCCTATGTCCCAATCCTGGTCATAATATATTTATGTAAGTATACCAAATCTATTCGAAATCGGTCCAGACGTGAAACGGTTTAAGCGTTTTCACGCTCATGTAACAAACAGACAGAGTTACTTTCGAATCTATACTAATACTATAAAGAGGAAAGATATATGTATTTTTGTTTGTTTGTAACGAATAAATTCAAAAACTACTGGTCCGATTTCAAACATTCTTTCACTATTTTTACTTTTTACTGGTGGTAGAACGGGCTCGAGGAAGTGGGCACCACCGCCTTACCTTTATCTGCCGCCAAATAGCAGTACTTGTGCTGCTGTGTTCCGGTTAAATGGTAATGGTATGTGCCTGTAATTACTGGCACATAGGCATACCAGCTAAGTCCTATAGTATGGCAACGTACCCACATAGAGATCAAGACAACATAATAGCTTGTTTTGAATTCTATGTGGATATCCATAAGCTGCAGTAGCCACTTAACATCTGGTGGACTGCATGATCGTTTGCCATATAAGTAGTATAAAAAAAACTATTAGAATGCTACACTATCCCTGAGTAACATAGGCTACTTTTTACTCAACAGCGCAGAAGAATTGGTTAGCTAGTTTATAATACTAGCTTAGCACAGTCTAAAAATGCATCTGTCTCTCTATATATACTGTGATATTAATATAGATTCTCAACATACTCAGTCTTACCTGTCAGTCAATTGTCGGCCCTGAAAGTATATTTGGATTTGGATCATGAAATGTAGAGCTATTTTCCTTCGAATTAGATCAACATCGGCATTCTTCAGTAAACGCTATATAGAGTATTCTACTAATGGTTGGAACCGAATCTTTATAGATAATATATATATATATATATATATATATAATAGATAACATATATATATATATATATATATATATATATATATATATATATATATATATATATATATATATATATTTGTTATATTTGTCATATATATATTCTATGTATTATTATTGTTATATCAAGTAGGGTTATGTATTTATTCTAACTGTGATCGGAGTTTATTGTTATTTGTGTTTCTTTTGTTTTTTTTTAATTAACATTAATATTGTTAAAAGTTAGCACGCCAACCTTTTTTGTTACCTCTGAGGTTGGCAGGTAGAAAATGCTATTAGCATTAAGCCCACCTTTTGTACATGTAATTTCTATTTTACGCAATAAAGTATTAAATAAATAAATAAAACAAATATTATGATTGGTTTACCTATTTTATATAGACTGTTTCATTGATATTTTAGAAATTGATATTACATAAGCTTGTTGTAAACTTTTTTTTCTATGGTAATGAATTTGAACAAAATCTATTTTACAACAATACTAGGCTTTATTATTATTATTTATTTATTTAATAAGATAACAATGGATCTATATTGTTAGTAAAAAGCTTAAATCTAGGGGAGTTAGTCCTTAATTACTAATTGCATTACTCTACCCGTGTTTTAATTTAATGTCGTACATTACAATACAGTTGATGTCAAATGATGATGATGAGACATACAAGAGGAGGCACCCGGTGAAAATGCACTCGAGGTCCAGGAGTGGGCTGGCAAAATGGCAGGAAAAACTGGAGTGTTAGATTTGAAGATCAGCAGTACAAAAACCGAGCATTTGTTCTGTGACTTTGGTGGTCCCTCCAGTTTTGCCAAAATTGCTTTGGATGGTGCATCGCTTCGCTAAAAATCTGCTACGACGTTCGGTACCTTGGGTCATTGACCCAAAACGAGGGCGACATGGGCCGGGACGTAAAAATAGAATAAATGCGGGTTGGATGAAATTGCGACATGCTACAGGAACAACGTGCGATCCTCGAATGCCGGGGAAAATTTACAAGACGATGTCGTAATGTATGGTTCTGAGTGTTCGGCCACGAAAGGGACGGATTGAAAGAAGAGTGCACGCGGCGGAAATGCGAATGTTGAGATGGATGTGTGGGGTGACGAGAATGGATAAGATAAGGAATGAGTATATTAGAGGAAGCTAAAAGTAGCGCCAGTGATAGAATAATTGAGGAGTACTAAGCTAGCGTGTTATGGGCATGCCACGCGTAAGGCAGAAAATCATGTGACTAAAAGTCACATGATGGGGAGGGGAGGGGGGGCGGGGCGGGTAAATAATTGTAATAAATCTGCTTACGTAATACTTGAACGGCCCCTGAGTGTGGATGGATATAGAAGCAGAGGAAGGCCGAAGAAGAGATGGATGGAATGTGTGAAGAATGATATGGATAGGAAGGAAGTGACAACGGAGATGACGGCTGATAAGATATTTGTGGAAGAGGAATACATGTTGTGCCGACCCCGCGTAGTGTGAGAAAAGGGCAGGAAGAAGAAGTCCTACATTACACAACAATTAGTACATTATATTTTTGAAAGGATCATTAAATCGAATTGATAGCGACAGCACTCATCCGTTCTTAATCATTAATTTATTTTCGTAGCAGTATTTCTTACTATCTTGGTGGGGTGTGTCAAACGAGAACCAATAAGGATTGAAAAATAAGACGTCAATGTTAAATAAAAGTTTAGCGATAAGATCGATACCGATGAACTGTGTTTTTATTTTTATGGTGTGCAATTTATATACTTTTCATTGATTCATTACTTTGTTAAAAAAAATAACACGTCGGTACACACGGCTACACATCAAGCTATACGTTTCCAGTATACGCTGACCTCTCATTCTACGAAAAGCCTACACAGTGCGAGGTCAGCTTATACTGGAAATGTATAGCTTGATGTGTAGCCGTGTGTACTTAAGCTTTTTTATGCTAGACTAGCTATCATTTGTTTAAATATTAACCATGAAAATTGCCATGAAATGTGAATTTAGACTACCTACCTACAATCTAGCTAAGAGCAAGTTATACCCACTTTATGTTATGTGATCTAAGAGTTTGTGTTTGTAAGAAGTCAATCTTTTAGCTTCTTTAAACATGTATTGTCTTTTTGTTGTCTACATTTTTAGAGATCAAGTAATTTTTAGGGTCCCCCGTACCGTACCCAAAGGGTAAAACGGGACCCTATTACTAAGATTTCGCTGTCTGTCTGTCCGTCTGTCTCCAGGCTGTATCTCATGAACCGTGTTAGTTAGACAGTTGAAATTTTCACAGATGATGTATTTCTGTTGCCGCTATAACAACAAATACTAAAAACAGAATGAAATAAATATTTAAGAGGAGCTCCCATACAACAAACGTGATTATTTTGCTCATTTTTACTCGATATTGATCGACAACAGGTAGACGCTTAAAATATTCACAGAATATTGAGTTATATTATTCACTTTAAACATACCTAAGTAATAAAATTAAAAAAAAATAATGGTCGTGCGCGATTCGACACGCACATGGCCGGTTTTTTTGATATTAGAAATTTATCCCGAATTACTTGACTATAAACATATCCAACTAGTCCTGTCCATTTTCGATTGAAAAATAACATCTTTGAAACCTACCTAACCTCTCATCTGCATCACCTACATATACCTACTTCCATTATGCATTTGTGTCAACTACTATTAGTCATCATTATGCATTTGAGTGAATTACCTTCCAACTGAACCGAAATACTCAACTGCGTAGTACTACAGTCTTTTACAAATAACTAGTAACTCATGACAAGTCCATAATACGTAAATACATCATGTGACGTCACACCAAAAGTTTAATAAGTTGAATATTTCTATTTAGCAGTGTAAACATTAAGCAAACTTACAAGAACAACTAATAAAATAAATGTGTCACAGATAAAAAGTGGCACTCCGGTAGTGCCGGTGCCGACAGAAGTGAAAACTTGAACAATTACGTGTGTATTTTTTGAATCGTCAGGAACGGTGTCGGTAACAGTAGCAGTGTCGCGAGTTCAATGGTTATATCCCATCTCAAAAAAATGCTCAACGCCCTAAAGAAGTTTTCACTTCAATAAAATAGACTATGTCACATAGTCACCTGTGACATCTATTTTATTGAAGTAAAAACTTCTTTAGGGCGTTGAGCATTTTTTTGAGATGGGATAAAACCATTGAACTCGCGACACTGTTACTGATACAGATACCGTTCCTGACGATTCAAAAAATACACATAGTCACCTGTGACGTCTTCGATCAACAATACGGTGTATTGTTGATCGAAGTGTGACATAGTCTATTTTATTGAAGTGAAAACTTATTTAGGGTGATGAGCATTTTTTATACATATAGCTATATGAAAAAAACTGTAATTAGCATGTTTTGATGAAAACTCGGGGACATTATGATACTAAATTAATTATAGGAATTAATTGACATTACCTGAATGCCGTGTATAGTTTGTTTCCGGAGCGAGAGAGTTATGTATTTAGATAAATAAGCGAAGATTTATTAGGTAAACCTATAAATACGACATAGGATTTGCTTTTATGTGGTTTAAGTATTACTGACATAATGAGAAATTTATAGCTAATATAACTGTTACTTTTAATAAGGAAGTACGTAAGTAGCTTTGGAGACGAAGGCAAGTGTAAGAATTGCGTAAACCGATTGCGACCCGATTGCTTTGTTCTAAGTTATTAACTGGACTGACGAATCTAAATTCGATTACTAATGAACCGATTCTGAAAATTATTTCACTGATAGAAAGCTAACTATCCCTGAGTGCTTTAAATCCATACTAATATTATAAGATTTTAAAAACCATCTTAAACTTTCAAGTCGGACGGGACTTGAGTAGCATTTTATTCAACAATATTTACGCATTATTATAAATACGGTACGTGAGTTGACGGTAAGTTGACAACGTATAGGGAGTTATCAATCACGTACCGTATTGATCGGTGTTACGATTGACAACGTTCAAGGAGTTATCAATCACGTACCGATTGATCGGTGTTTCGATTGACAGCGTATAGGGAGTTTATCAATCACGTACCGATTGATCGGTGCTTCGATTGACAACGTATAAGGAGTTATCAATCACGTACCAATTGATCGGTGTTACGATTGACAACGTTCAAGGAGTTATCAATCACGTACCGATTGATCGGTGTTTTGATTGACAGCGTATAGGGAGTTATCAATCACGTACCGATTGTTCGGTGCTTCGATTGACAACGTATAGGGAGTTATCGATCACGTACCGATTGATCGGTGTTACGATTGACAACGTACGGGGAGTTATCAATCACATACTGATTGATCGGTGTTTCGATTGACAACGTATAGGGAGTTATCAATCACGTACCGATTGATCGGTGTTACGATTGACAACGTATAGGGAGTTATCAATCACGTACCGATTGATCGGTGTTTCGATTGACAACGTATAGGGAGTTATCAATCACGTACCGATTGATCGGTGTTACGATTGACAACGTACGGGGAGTTATCAATCACGTACCGATTGATCGGTGTTTCGATTGACAACGTATAGGGAGTTATCAATCACGTACCGATTGATCGGTGTTACGATTGACAACGTATAGGGAGTTATCAATCACGTACCGATTGATCGGTGTTTCGATTGACAACGTATAGGGAGTGACCAAGATCGGTGTTTCGATTGACAACGTATAGGGAGTTATCAATCACGTACCGATTGATCGGTGTTTCGATTGACAACGCACAGGGAGTTATCAATCACGTACCGATTGATCGGTGTTACGATTGACAACGTTCAATCTTTCGCACAAACCCTGATGAACGATCATTAAACTGAAATATTGTCGGTCGTAATAAAGCAGTACGCTATAACTCCCGTACCTATTATTTATAATGATTGAAGTAAATCTCGACGATCTGTTGGCAAATTATGAAGGGGCAAATTTGCCCATGTTAGAGTATCTAGGTATGCTTGCAGGAATTGATCGACCGAAGCGAGATCTCCAAATCAATTTTGGCAAATCGGCGTTGTATGTATGTATGTTTGTTTGTCCGAGGATAACTTTCGAACCGTTTATCCGATCATCGTGAAATTTGGTATATACATAGGTGGCAGTGACGGCACAATTTTGAAAATTGCATAAATTCTTGAATTTACGAGTGTATTTCGACCCCGTTTTTATTTTTAGTGTAAACCTTGTAGTTTTTAAGTTATTAGCCATAATAAAAACTGAAGTTTGACAAAATTCGCAGGGTACACCAGTGGCCCCACAGTGCTGCAATTTGGTATGCGTGTAGCTTTAGTGACACAAATAGGAAAAAATATACACCGTAGGGAAAAGTCTGAAATCCAGAATAAATTCAATTTCTACCCCAAAAAAAGTATCCAATTAACATGAACTCCCGTTACCTGTAATTTGAATGAAACTGTAGTTCAAGTATGTTGGTTTGCATTTCGTGGCACTTTTTTGATGGTCAAAGATAACAATAATATTTTTTTTGTTTTTCTGGGAGACTCGCGAGATCTCAGTTCGGGGCGAACCACTAGTTATCCGGTTACAAGACCTCTACGCACCGGTTGGGACGTAGCGGTAGGGATTTTGGGAATATACTCGTATTATACTAAAAAAAACTTATGCTAAAAAAAATAGTGGTACTCCGGGAGTGCCGACAGAAAAGAAAACTTGAACAGACTACACTACAGATACTTAAATAATAAATAATATAATTTACAAAGATATATAATTTAAATAATGGCTTGTATGTACGTCATAATTTCAAACAGGACCTACACTAAGTCGAGTAGACTTGTGATATAGATCCTGTTTTCCTTCGAGTGGGTTCCCAAGTAGTAGCCATACCCCCCGATGCTGGGGCTGCCCCGCTACTGCAGTGCATCAGGGATGTTTGCGGCGGCGCGGGTCGACTGCTTCCATACCGTCATGCGCAAGCGAGCAGCGTCCCTGGTGCACAGACTGCGGGCCAGCGCCAACACCGTCTTGGCAATGATAGCCGGCAGAGTAGACTGCCCGTACACCAGACATTGCTGTCACAGGCATACTCTCAAAAACCCAGTATAAATATTAGTTTACTTATTGTGTTGTGCGCTTTCCTATATGAGCTTCATAATTGCTTGAAATAAATGTATTTTTTTATAGTCATAGTCTAGTCATTCACTTTTCTTTTCTTTTGGTACAATTTATTTACGATTACTTTTATTAATAACAAATTAATTACAGTGGATTACCTATATATATAGTTTATTATTCTTAATGTATTATATTATTACTATTCTTAATGTATTATAAAATTTTATTGTATTGTTGTATAATAATAAATTAATGAGATCTAGAGTATTACCTTAATTTTATAAGTATTAGAGTAATTGGTTGAGGTGTGTATCTTGTGTGAATGTGTGGGGTTTGTGTGTGTGTTTGTTTATGTGAGTGTGTGTATGGATGTGTAAGTGTAGGTGCGTGTATGTACGGAGTGGCATAATTTATTGTATTATTTTTAACAGGCCTTCTGTTTCTTCATAGCTTAATTTAAATAACCACTTGAACAACGATTTCTTACACTCAGCTTTATTGCGGAGCACTAGTTCTTTGATTTCTTTATTAGCTTTATTGTAAAGGTATGGTCCTAAAAAGTATTGTTGTCGCTGAGCAGATTTCGTGTTACACTTGGGGACCATAACTATTATATCCTTTCTCCTACTTCCCACTGATAGGTTATTCAGAGTATCTACATTTTTGTGCTCAGAGAGAATCAAGTTAAAAATACACAACTGGCGCACAGAAAGGACCTCACAGTCATTGAACAGATCATTAGTTGGAAACCTGTAGGGCTTGAATGTTGCCACCTTCAATACAGCCCGTTGAGCACGTTCCAGTTGAAGCATGTAGGAGCTACATGCGCCGCCCCAGGCAACATTACAGTAGGCAAGTATAGATTTACATTGACCATTGTATATATACAGGGTGTTTGGTAATATACTGACGATATTCAAGGGACGTTTTCTCATAACATAAAAAAAGACATCACGGAAAAAAAAACTACTAGTTATATATACAAATTTTAAAGAAAATCGACTAAGTTTAGGTGATTAATTCGATATAAAACTTACTGCCTAAGCTTGCAGTCGACATCCAAAGACATAAAGGCCTTAATCCACATAAGCGTAGATTTGCTACTTATATCCTTTCTTTGAGCGCTCTCTGCTACGATGCGAATGCACTGTAGAAAATAAGACATGCCGCTTGACCGTTTCCACTAAAGCTGAGCGGAGAGATGTCGGAATATCGATATGCTATTAGTTATTTTCCCATAGTATTCTCATCTCTACAAATCTGCGCTTAGGTGGACATTGGCCTGGAAACGCCTAGAAATTGTGGACCCGGGATTGGTTATCTGCAAACTGCCCACTTTAGCCACGGTAAACTTATTGAAATTATTCCAATTAGGTAGGTCCTACTTTATCCAATTCTTTGAGAGATAGGTATCTAGTGCATTGTCAAAATTGATGAGTCTTTTTTCAATTCTGGTTTCTGCCGAAGAAGAATAAAGTTTAATTCACAAAAAAGAACATGCAAATTACATCAAACAAAGGCAATAACAGCTGTGATTTAATGAGTAGGTATCATTGGGTCATAGCCCTGTTTACAAAACAAAGTACCTATTGGGGGCGGCGAGCTCAAAGAATCGAAGCGGCACCTTTGACTAACCGCTTATTCTTTCGAGTTCTTTTTGATATGCCGCGCGAAGGGATGTACGGCTTACAATACCTCGCTACACCGGTTACCGGTATTAACGTAAATGTTTGAATCGATTGTATTTGAATAAAATCTTTTTTTTTAATCGAGTGTAGCGAGATCTCTAAATCAACTTAGGCAAATCGCCGTTGTTTGTTTGTATGTTCGTTTGTCCGAGTATAACTTTCGAAGCGTTGATCCGATCATCGTGACTATCAAAATATTGCCACAAAATAAATAACCAACTAACTTGACCTACAGTTTCACTAAAATTACAGGTAACGGGAGTTCATGTTATTTGGTTATTCTTTTTTGGGGTACAAATTGCAGTTATTCTGGGTTTCAAACTTTAGCTTTTTTGTCACTTAAGCTACACGCATACCAAATTACAGCACTGTAGGGTCAATGGTGTACCCTGTGAATTTTGTCAAAGTTCAATTTTTATTATGGCTAATAACTCAAAAACTATAAAAACTTTACCAAAAATAAAAACGGAGTCTAAATGTATCAATGAATATTTCATTTGACTTCCCACTTGACCTAATAGTTTCATTTAGAACCTCAATATCTCGACAAACCCCAACGTTTTTAGCTCATTTAGTCCCACCAAAATTGCGCCATCACTAACTACCTATGTATAAAATTACACGATAATCGGATAAACGCTTCGAAAGTTATCCTCGGACAAACATACATACATACATACAACGCCGATTTGCCCAAGTTGATTTAGAGATCTCGCTTGGCTCGATCAATAATTACACTACATTGTTTCCACAGTTCTGAGTCGAAAGGGTTAAGTCTCATGTGCCTGTAATTTCACCGATACCCTTACCCTTCAAACCGGAACACAAAAATGCGAGTTTACTATTTGGCAGCAGAAATAGGTATGGTGGTAGTACTTTCCCGGACAAACTCTTTCACAGAGAGCTTTACTACTACTCACAGATTGTATGACAGATTGACCTATGCGTATTTTGTAAAACTAGTTCGGTTTTGATTTACGATGTTTTGAACAAGCTTTTATTAGGTCGACTTGTGTATCCTAACTAGCTAATCCAATTTCGGATCGTCCAACACTGAAAGTCAGAACCGGTATTGATACCTTTCCGGTAATGTTTTCCCAGCCCTAGTGTAAGAAGGCGGGCACTTTGGCACGTGTCGGCGTTCGTGCAATTAATTATTATTTTGAATCAGTAGTTGATTTCATTTCTGATTGTGCGGACGGATTTAGAAAAATTGCGATACTTAACTACAGGTACTCCACGGAAAGTGGTCCTGTCAAGAGCGCAGGACTTTTATCAGATATGGCACGGAACCCGGCAGGGCACGCGGACTGTTCCGCGGCACAGGGAGAGCAGTGAATTCCAGCCCCATGTTCAGGCGGGCAGGCCACCTCGCTATTCAGCGCGCATGGAATTTTTTGAAGAGGATCCGCTGGCGAGCACTTGTGCCCGCGTGTACGGTGATAGCGCTACCTATGGGTGAAGTCTTAGGGAGGAGGGCCAGCACCCGTATAGTTTTACACCAGTGCAGGAGCTCTGGACTCCTGACTACGAGACCAGAATGCGGTTTTGTTTGTGTCTGCTGCAGCACGGACCTTGGAAGATCGACAAGGACTACGATCGGCGAGTGCGCGAATACCTGGGCAGTGCTTATGGTAATCGATGGATTGGGCGCGGAGGGCCAGTTGCACAGCCCGCACGCTCACCGGACTTAACCCCCTTAAGACTTTTATTTGTGGGGTAGGGTAAAGGACTATGGCCATACAATAGACTAACGATGGCCATACAATAGAAAGTGACTTAGAACGCGAATTGTGAACGCTATTAATGTGGTGCGAAGTGACAGAGTCACGGGTTGGCACGAGTTCATGTGCATTGCTTTGGCCGTGCTATTCTTCCTAGACTCTAGATCAAGAAGGTACGTGCAACAACGTTTGTGAATAAAATAGTGTAGCTATACCTATCTGTGATAATAACTGTAGATAACTAGTGTAAGTTACTGTGTAACTGTACATTCTGTAGATAGGTACCAACTAAATGTCGTAAATAACTGATAGCTGTGTTGTACATATTTTGTAGGTACATAGGTAGCTAATGAACTTTTAAACACGCCAAATTATCGTTGATAAAGTGAAGGCACCTCCTACTTACCTCTCGATTTGAGGTAAGAGCTACCTACTACTTTTTCACGTTAATTTATCTGTCGACAGCCTAATAAAAGTGTGTTGGAAAGCTCGAGTTTACCTAAATTGATTAGGTACTTCATTTTGAATTGAATAAATCTTTTAAAATACTACTTCAGCTGTTTTTTATTTTTAAATTTGTCTCTGTAGTTTAGCTAGTCATTGCAAAGATCACGTCTACCCTATCTAATTTAGTCTTGGTCACTCTGCTTGAGTGAGCGGTAGGCATTTGTGAAACGCCACCTGGGCTCTAATACCTATCTATCTCAACCTAATCACTGCACTGACGTAGGTACCTACCTAGCTCACAGTGACCAAGAAAGAACTAGTGAGTGACACGACGAATTAAATTAATGTAGGTAGGTACCTACCTAGGTTAGGCCAAAAATACCTGTCTTCCGACCTATCATAATTCGAGTCAGTGACACCGATCGCTTGTAGGTACTACTCTGGACCAAGAAAGAACAAGCGAATGTAGAGGCACCTGTAGGGATATTTTTTTACCTAGTAGCTACGTCTTACCTATTTATAACTCAAAACGTAGATCTATGGTAGGCTAGTACCTACTACCGTAGGCAGGCATGTATTTTTGATATCTCTTTCGGAAATGGCTGCGGGTTTCGGGTTAGAAAGGGACAACAAGAGATATCTCGAGACATCACCAGTCTGTGGTTAGATGGCAAGCATTATGCAATAGCACAACATAAGTTTATTAAAGTGTTTCTTTTAACATGCTAAAATAAATTTCACATTTCCTTGGTAAACATTTCACAAATTTATTTATTATGGTCATCTAAACAACCCCTTTAATTTTTTTGCATATATTACCAAACTCCCTATATTAATCTTCGGTCAGCCACCTCTCTCAGATATTTAAACACATATATAAATTTTCGCACACGTTTAGTGAGAGTAACAATATGATTCCGCCAGGTTACCTTATCATCAATAGTCAGTCCCGGATATTTAATATTGTCTCTCCAAAGTCTGACAGTTACAGTTCTTAGAAGAGCAGCAGTCTGCATATGCCTTTAACGAGATATTAGGTTTTTTTTATACGTATGTTTATTTTTATTTTGCAATATTCAATGAGAGTAAGTTGCATTATACCCAGTTTATAACAGTTCTCAAAGTGAACTTTAGCCTCTTCCCATGTTCTACCTTCGAATATGATAGCTGTGTCATCCATCAGCGTATGAAAATATTCTACCATGTGTCACTATAAGATTGCACAGGGCATTCACATATACCAAAAATAGAGTTGGGCCTAGGACGCTTCCTTCAGGAACTCCGTAGCTCATTGGCTCGTCTCGCCTTATTATGTCACCTATTTTCGTTCTCTGAGTCCTTTTTGTTAAATAGTCCTGGAAAAGGTTTAAAGAACTACCACGAATACCAATAAGTTCAAGTTTCTTTATCAGGATAAGCATGGAAACAGTATCAAATGCCATTGCCAGGTCCAAAACTTATTACAGAGGTGTCGGTAACGATAACGGTAACAGTGTCACGAGTTCAATGGTTTTTTCCCCCTTCTGAAAAAATGCCCAACGCGCCTAAAGAAGTTTTCACTTCAAAAATATTACGATCAAATTTCAAACTGTGCACTGGAAAACTAGTAAACACAATTACAACTGCGCGCGTCCTTGGCATCTAGGTATTTACTAGAGATGCGCCGAGTAGTACTTTTGCCGAGTAACGAGTACCGAGTTTTACTCGGTTCAATTTTTTTCCTACCGAGTACTCGGCCGAGTAACTCGGTTCAATCAAATTCCTGTTTCGGGAGCGTAAACAAGTACAAACTGGCTCGCGCGTTGCGAGTGGCCGGCTCGCGTTGATACACCCCTCACCCCGCCCGCCCGCACCTTTCGTCTATCAGTCGCTTGCTAGTTTATTACTCGTGCGCGATAACTTGGGACCTGCTAGGAATGCGACTCCCCGACCGCTTCCCCTGCACTTCCCCGATGGCGCCCGTTCGCATCACTATTTTTTACTAGGGTTTTTAGTCTCGTACTGGCCTACGTCACGTAACGACGCGCTCTGGAATTCTTTTAGTTTTCTTTTGTGTTATTGTTTTATTGTTATAGTTTGTGTCATTGTTTTGTTGTTGTAGTTTTTGTTGTGACATGATAACCTCTTACAAGAGACGAATGAATCGCAATTAATTGTAAATTTATCGGATACCTCTTCGTCAAGTGATTATAGTAAGACTAGAACAACCTCTAGAAGGCATAAATCCACTAAGTAGTGACGAAGATGAGATAATGTAAATAATAGATAAAATAAATGTATAAACTTAAACATTGTTTTTTTTATTTTATTCAAATAGTGTAAAAAAGATTAGATAAAAAGCAGCGTCCTCCCTGAGTAACATAATAAATTAGGTTAAAAAAAACAAAGACGAAGCCGCGGGCGGCTGCTTGTTATGTTCGCTTTTTTGCGGGCGGTACAAACACGCCAATATGACGTCACCGCGCTCAGGTCCCAACTTATCGCGTACGGGTAATACTAACAAATACGTCACGCTGCGCGTTATAGTAGATAAATAATTGAAAAAGTTTGTTATTATTAACGATTGACTGTGTGTAGGTGGTGTGTAGTACTGATCAGTGATTGTTGACATTGACATAATGAGTTCACTTAAAAGATCCCGAATTTGGGCGTTTTACGACGAGATTGAAGATAAAACCAAAGTGAAATGTACCTTGTGCGTATTCTCTGATTTCACGTAGTGGTGTTGGACGAAAGGCTTCTACGACGGCAATGTTAAACCATCTTAAAATAAAACACACAAAAAAGTCGAAAGATTTGGAAAACGAAACTTTGCGGGAAATATCTCAAAATCGTGAGCCAGCAGCGTCAACTTCGTCGTCACAATCGAATGCAACAAAAATACAACAAACCCTTTTCCTACAAAATGGCACAGGAAAAACTGACCCTTATATAAAAAGAACTTAAATTGCCAGAGCACAAACTCGTGCAAGAGGTTACCACAAGATGGAATAGTACTTTTTATATGATAAACAGATTGGTAGAGCAAAAAAGGGTAATATCTCTCTACATCTCGGACAACCCAAATACAGCCAATCTACAACAATTAACTGAAAGTCAACGGGAGATCCTACGAGAGTGCATAACATTACTAAAACCATTCGAAGAAATTACTAAAATTACCAGCACCGCATTAGCATCCATTTCTGAAGTGATACCCCACACCAATGCCCTATTAGAATATTTATCAAAACCTGAAGTCTGCCAGACTTGCCCAAATAAAGCAGATATGAAACAAAAGCTTGAAGGTGAAGTTCAGGGCCGCTTTCAAGGGTTAGAAAATGACATTATAGTTTGGCAACTTTGCTAGACCCCAGATCAGAATGCTATTTTTTCATCCAGAGAACTATGAACTGATAAGGCATATGCTATTTTTAGATTCAGTAAAAAGAAGTGATATTTCATAGAGTACTAGCAGCAGTGAAGAAAACGAATCTGAACGATTACGACAGTTACAAGATCCTCATGTATCTTTCTGGAATTGCTTTTAAGAATTAGCTTCCACCCAGCCTTTAAAGCGCGATGATCCTAAAAGCCCCATTGCTTTAGAATTAGATCGCTATTTAAAAGAAAATTTGTTGGCAAAAGACTAGAGTCCATTCGAGTGGTGGGCAGGGCACCAAACAAGGTATCCAGAGCTGGCACGTTTAGCGCGAGTTTTTCTATGTGCACCTGCAAACACACCGTGTATAGCGTAGCGAGCGATTATTTTCGGAGGCTGGTAACGTCTACGAAGAAAAAAGGAATAGGCTGTTACCAGAACGTGCAGATAGCTTTGTGTTCATGCATCATAATTTACCTTTGTTAAATTTTAAATATTGATTTTTTTCATTACCGTTCTTCTAATTTTGTCTCATTACTACTCATTCATAATTGAGATTATCAAAGATTTTCAAATTAGTACTAAATACTTTATGATTAACACTGTTGTTTTAATTATATCTACCTAAATATATTGCTTTACTTAAACCCAGTATACTCGGCATTAAATACGAGTTATTCGGCCGAGTACGAGTAACAAAAAACCCGCCGAGTACGCCCATCTCTAGTATTTACGTTTCGATTAGAGGTACTCGTAATTCATTATAATGACTAACGACAGCGATTTGCGTATGGAAATACAAAGTCGGTAAGTGCATGTGATAATAACGCTGTAATCTACCAGTGCTAGATAACATTGCATAACACTATTCTCAACACCACGAAGAGTAAGAACATTATTCCATTGGTACAGAGTTGTAAATGGCGTGTATTTGTTTAAGAATATTGTGCTGATTTTATCGTTGGTCAAAATATGATTAGATTGCAAAGGTTGAAAATAAGTCTGTATTTATACAGAGTATATTGGCTTAGCTATAATAACAAGAGTCGCCTTTGTGCATGTCGGTTTTGAAGTTATATTTCTTTTAGCGCGTTTGCTAAAAATTATACGAGTAAAATTTTTACGATGCGCGCACATACCGACAGCCAAAAAAGCGACATGATGAAGTTAGCTGATAACTGTCTCTGATGTTTCCATAAAAACTCATAACTATATTTATTAATTTATCATTCTTTTTACAAACAAAGAGTTATGGCATACGGGATGAAAACTTTAGCTTCATAGGCAACGATGAGCTAGTTGATGCAAGGCTCCTCAGCCTGGAGCATCGACGAAAGGTTGCTATCCTCTCGGTTTTCTATCGAGTACATTTCGGGGAGTGTACGGCGGAACTTTTCAACCTGATCCCACCATCTCCTTTCTGTCAACGGACAACCAGACGCTCTGCGGTGCGCCACAGCTATATGGTAGAAATACCTCCCATTCGCACAAAGCGGTTCTCTTCGACCTTTATTATGCGCACCGCCAAAGAGTGGAACGACTTGCCAGAGTCTGTGTTACCTGATAGCTACAACCTGGGTATCTTTAAGTCACGAGTGAATAGGTTTCTTCTAGGCAAGCGTGTACCATCGTAGACTGCATCATCGCTTACCATCAGGCGAGGTCGTGGTCAAACGCAAGCCTATAAATATGTAAAAAAAAGAACCTATTTTTTTCTGTTACGCCAAAGAAGTATAACTTCTTACGTGCGTACATAGTAACACACACTTTTTTACTGTGCAATATAAGTACCTAGTATGCTAGTACTAACCTCAATAAAAGTCACATTTATGCATGGTGTATTTTTGTTATTGTGCAAAATAAGTACTTAAGGTTAATTAAGGTTCCTAACTATTATTTTATTGTATTACAAGCTTTCGCCCGCGGCTTCGCACGCGTGGATTGCCAATAAAAAGTAGCCTATGTGTTAATCCAGGTTATGATCTACGTACATACCAAATTTCATCGAAATCGGTTCAGCTGTTCCGACGTGAAAGAGTAACAAACATCCATACTTAAGTACAGTGGGATGTACCTACTTCCCAACAAATTAATTAGTTATAAATAATTTAAATGAACATGGATAAGATGAAAATCATGTCAAATATTCATGTTGCACCCGTACCGATAGTTGTTGGGGGCGATACTCTCGAAGTTGTCGACGAATATGTATACCTAGGACAAACTGTCCAATTAGGTAAGTCCAACTTCGACAAAGACGTCGCACGAAGAATCCAACTCGGCTGGGCAGCGTTCGGGAAACTTCGCGATATCTTCTCGTCCAAAATTCCCCAGAGCCTGAAGACTAAAGTCTTTAACCAGTGTGTGTTGCCAGTGATGACCTATGGCACTGAAACGTGGTCCTTTACTCATGGCCTCATGACCAAGCTCAAGGTCGCTCAACGAGCTATGGAGAGGGCTATGCTCGGGGTTTCTTTGCGTGACAAAATCCGCAATGAGGAAATTCGCAGAAGAACTAAAGTTGCCGACATAGCTCTCAAAATTAGCAAGTTGAAGTGGCAATGGGCAGGCCACATCGCTTCTAACCGTTGGGGAAGAAAGGTTCTCGAGTGGAGACCACGGACTGGAAGACGCAGCGTAGGCCGGCCCCCCACAAGGTGGACCGACGATCTAGTAAGAATCGCGGGGAGCCGTTGGGCGCAAACGGCTACCAACCGCTCGTTGTGGCGATCTAAGGGGAGGCCTATGTTCAGCAGTGGACGTCTTCCGGCTGATGATAAATTTATATGATTATATTTTGAATGTATAGTATAATGAATAAACCATAATTATTGTGTTATATTCATTTTCTAAACCGAATATTAATTGCATCATGCTTTTTCTGATTACATATGTTAAAACACAGATGATAAAATTTCGTCACTAACTCGCAATTTTCTTTCAATGTTAGTTAATTTGAAAAACCGTCACTATGTATACTTCCATAATAACTTTTTCGTGAATTATATTTCTGCTACTGTGGGACAAATGTTTGCATGACATACACATATTTGTTGCTGTTTTTGTTAAAAGTAATCGTGAACTTTTTGAGGCGTTTGCAGTTGGAAGCCGCCTTAGAGGGCAACTTGAGAAATGTGTCCTGTGTTCTGTATAGCGTCTTCTGTATGGCACCTATCATTTATATTAAGATACCTATAGCTGTTCGCAGATTGTCAAATTTACACATATTGAAGAATAAACTAATGACATAGTAATTAAGAAAGCATATTATAAACTTAATGAGTTTTTAGGTGATCGAAATATTATATAATTTTCACATTAAATTGACATGAATCATAATTACTATTTTTGACATTTTATTATCCTAATTATTATTTCTTGACATTTTGTTTTTCTGAATTTAAGTAATTATGTAAGTAATTTTAATGTTTTTGTATTTCCATGACATGTTATGTTTATTATTAATTATACAATACTTGTACGCCGCAAGGCAGAGTCTAGCGTTCATATAAAACTCCTATCACCAACATTGTACCTAGATTTTCAAGGAATAAATATGGAATAAATGAATTATATTTATTCCAGATGTTGTTGTACTATGCTAAGTAGATACTCATAGTACCTCTTTGACATGATATACAGTGAATCCTAGAGTAGGGTCTGTATAAGTGACTGCCCAGCAGTTATGTAGTTATACTTTTAGGTTACCATTTAGTTATGGACTAGATTTTTTTTACTTAAGTATTATTTTATATAGATACCTGGTTCCCGTAATACATGCTTTGCTTAGTTTGTGGCTAGTTAGCGCTGTGTGAAATTTCCAGAATTATTTATTTAGTACTTTCTTGTAGTTTTAGTATTCTAAAATTGAACTCAAGTATCAATCGAAACCATGTATTGTTTGACAGTTTCCAATAAAATAACTGTCAAGTATCTATACTTATAGCATATGGGCTTTAGAAGTTTTTTTTTGTATGAGCTCAAGAAGGAACAAGCATATGCTTGGCCATTACGCTTGTTCCTTCTTGGTGGTAAGTGGTAACCATCGCCTACAACAATGTATTGCCTCGTAGATCACGTTTTTATAGTCAATAGTTTGACATACCTCATGCCTAGCTATCTTGGAGCACACTTTCCTTGCATTAGCTGTGCTGTCTGAGGGTGGGGGCGGTGGTGGCGGTATTCCAAGCCCTTGTGAGGACTGAAGACGTGTCTTCACTACTTCAAGCGGGCATGTTACTACTGCCCCGGTTGTGCCGGCCACACTGAAAATAAAATTGTACTTCTATAAATTTAAAACTGACTGCTGTTGAGGCAGAAAGGTACTCCAGTGGAGACCACTCCCTAGATGGGACAGTCTAATAAAGGTAACTGGGATCAAATGGATGCTAGCTGCACATGAACTTAACCTGTAAATCTATTATAGGCCTATTTTTAGCAATTGATGTGTTAATGGAATAACATTTATAACTTTAAAGTTCCACTTTATAATCTAGGATTAAAAGTAACAAATGGTTCTTTAAGTCTGTTTTTTGATAATTTATAATATCTGTGCAACATATCATGTTATCTGATTTGGTATTAATAGCTCAGGCATCACAAAAATGTATTGGCATAATCCTTGACAGGATAAGATAAAATTAGCTAAACACAAAAGTATTATATTCTGCAAAGTTGCATTTTTAGGGTTCCGTACCCAAAGGGTAAAACGGCACCCTATTACTGAGGCTCCGCTGTCTGTCTGTCAGTCCGTCTGTCACCAGGCTCTCTCATGAACTGTGATAGTTAGACAGTTGAAATTGATGATGTATTTCTGTTGCCGCTCGCTATAACAACAAATACTATAAACAGAATAAAATAAATATGTAGGAGGGGCTCCCTCCCATACCACAAACGTGATTTTTTTGCTCGTTTTAGCATGATATTGATAACAGCAACAGGTAGACGCTTGAAATATTCACAGAATATTTAGTTATATATTCACTTTAAAAATAAATAATTAAATTAAAATAAAACAAATATGTAAGGGGAGCTCCCATACAACAAACGTGATTTTTTGCCGTTTTTATAGATAATGGTACGGAACCCTTCGTGCACAATTCCGACTCGCACTTGGCCGGTTTTTTACTTAGCTATATGTATTGTTTGTTAGATTCAGTTTCCCATACAACAAACATGATTATTTGGCGTTTCTATAGATAATGGTACAGAACCCTTTGTGCGCGAGTCCGACTCGCACTTGGCCGGTTTTTTTAGCTATATGTATTGTTTGTTAGATTCCATTTCCCATACAACAAACATGATTTTTTGGCGTTTCTATAGATAATGGTACGGAACCCTTCGTGCGCGAGTCCGACTCGCACTTGGCCGGTTTTTTACTTAGCTATATGTATTGTTTGTTAGATTCAGTTTATGTCTATATTATCAGTTTATACCTAACTTTTCTAATCATTAAATGATTGATGTAATCAAGTCTGATTGAGTCAGTGTATAGAGTTGAATGAATAAAAATTTATACATACCTACCTACTTACAATGTATTTAAAAATGTAGTGTATTAAAAAGTATTTTACAAACATTGCAAAATATCATCTAATATTATAAATGTGAAAGGTTTGATGTTTGTTTGTTGCTCAATCACATCGTAAAACTGAACTGATTTTGATGAAATTTGGTATGTAGGTAGATTATAACCTGGATTAACACATGGCTACTTTTATTGACAAACAACACGTGCGAAGCCGCTGGCGGAAGTAAGTGTTTTTAAAAAATGCTGAAAGAAAGTCTTGAAACCTTTTTTTTAGATTAAAATAATAGCTCACAACTATTATTAATCGCCACAATGGATATCCTCCAATCTCTTACGCACTCTTACTCTTACAGAACACAGACCCGTGAACATACCCCACAAGGGGGTAGTAAGAATCAAGTCCAAGCAATATAATACATGCCCATTTTTAGCATAGAAGTTATGCATTCACTTTACAGGTTGCAAGCCCATCACCAATTTATACAAACATTTCACAAAGTAGGTACCTAACTAAACTATGTTGACATAGAGTTCCTACCTAAAAGGTACTGAGACAAGTAGCATCTATTAAATTCCTAAGTCAGTACAATCAGCAACAAAATTATCAAAGAATGAAATGTATTGTACTAACCTGCAATTAAATAATAAAAATTTTAATCAGCACATGTGTCTGACTGTACATAATATTTTGTTCTCGACCATGAGATGCTATTTTAGTGCTTCTGAACTGGTTTGCAGAACTTGCTATATTGAGTATACATTTCTAACAGACATAATTTACGACCTGTAGTTTTTTAAAGATTCAGACAGACTGATAGTATTTGTTTACATAGAGATTATTTTGGGAATGGACTATGACCTAACAGTATCGGTGCAAAACTTATTTCAGAGTGCACATTTTCCATGAAGCGTGCTAGATGCGTGAAATAGTAAAACGGTGTCGTGCGTAGGCTCAGGCCCAGCGACCGCTGTCGTAAACAGTCACGTCTTAAACATGAGCCAAATGCTACACAAGATTACATACATCTGATAAAAAATGATAACAATAATGATACGGTTTGACCTCCCGCAAAGTACTCACCCTCCGGCCACCAAATGTATAGCTGTATCCCTCTGAAACATTTTAGCGCCGCAACAATAATTACATGTCTGTAATTGCGACTGTCTATAAATAAACAAATGCACCACGAACCACTGATTCTGTACGATACGATCACACTAGACTGATACTACGACGAAAACAAATCAACCAGCAACCAGCGCGAGCGGTAAGGAACTGTTTTGGTTATTGTTTAGTTTTTTTAGGATATTTATCAATTATTCGGCAAATTTATAACGCCGCATACATTCTTGCTCGCATGTTCGCAACAATTTACTTCACACACGACACACACTTCGTACGCGACTCACAAAAATCACACTACACTGCTGCACACAAATAAGTTTAGCAAAAACAAGTTTTACGCACACAATCGGAAAAACGACGTAGATACGTGCGGCGTACGTGACGTCTCGCATGACGTCCCGGGCTGTAGCAAATCCTTGGCTGCTATTGGTCGAAAAGATGTATAGTGAAAAGGAAAAACAACATTATATCTTTCTTCGTCTAACGGAAGTTGTGATGTGGTAACACGAAAAAAATTGTAATGGATTGTTTTACTGCACCTTATATAAATAAGCCAATGTCAAGTTGACATTTGAAACGTTAAAGACGATCCGAGTTTGAAACATAGAATACGGTTCGAAAGTTTGCCCGGTAGAGAGAAAGAGACTCCTCAACCAGAAGCAAGATGAACTCGGACTACTCGGAGAAGTAAAACCTGAAAAAAATGAATGGTCATTTGACTTACGCAGCTGACGTTGACATACATAACGATTGACGTAACGAAAAACTGAATTGATTTATCGATTGCATAATTTTCTGATAAAAGTTGTAGATATTTGCCGGTTTATTTGCGTAAATACTGTATTTCTCTGCGTTAATTATCCATTATGTTTGCCTCTCGTAAAATCGGGGCTGTGCTGTAAGTTTTTAGCTATTTCAAGCTTACGTTTTGTTGAGCCGTGAGGTGTTAAAGAAGTTTGTTTAGCAGTAGTATTAATTCCAGGCGCACGGTGGGTGCTTCTCGGCAGAAGCACACACTTCCAGAGCTGCCATATGAGTACAACGCTCTGGAGCCGGTCATCAGCCGGGAGATCATGAGTCTTCACCACAGCAAGCATCATGCTACATATGTAAACAACCTGAACGCTGCTGAGGAGAAGCTGGCCCAGGCGCAAGCTAAGGGTTTGTGTTAACTTTTATTTACCTAGACAATTTTACATGAGCATTAGATGGACGAATTAAGTAAGTTATGGCTAATTAACTATTACTCCTATAGGTACCATTAATGACCGTTATTAGAGAGAGGTAAAATTTATGAGTTTGAATAATTGGTAATCTCTGGATCTACAGAACTGATTTTTAAAATTCGTTTACATTATAGGATTATTCCTAAGTGCTATATATTTTCTTTTGATAAGAATCTGTGCGAAGCTAGCCAGTTATATTTTATATCAGAATGCATATGCTAAGAAAGGAAGGGAGGCATTTGAACAACAGTGGGATCCAACTCTCTCTTTATTTGTTTTAGTTTAGATTATATCTGTTTTTGAAATGGGAACTAAATTAGGTTTGTGTGTTTCTCTTTAATTGGGACAGTATGGGGAAATCATAGCAGATACAGAGAAACTGTCCTGGGTACCATCAATGTCTATTTTTATGAATATAATTTTGGTCAAGTGTGAGTTTTCCATAATAAAGAATTTGACCAACTTCTGTTGTCCAGATTATTTCGCTTTGATATAATGAAATAGTATTAAGATGAAACTAATCAAAATAATAAAAAAAAGTCAGTCAAAATTCATCAAAATCACAGGGATCACTTTGAAACATCAATTTTACTGCCTGTTCTTTCGTGACCAAACCAGGAAAGAAAGGCAAGAAACAAGGCTGGTTGTTTTTTTTAATGATCCTTTTAGAATACAAAAGATAAATTATATACATATATATATAAATACAGAAAATAAATTACGTCTAAATTGTAACATTTTGAATGAGTTGGAGCAATTTCAATCCCAAGCTTCTCTATTATCTAAATAATCCGATATTGTATAGTATTTCTAATAAAGATTTTGTTTAATTGCGTTTTTAAATTTGGTAATTGTCAATTTTTGTACATCACTTGGGAGTTTGTTATAAAAGCGAACACCTTTCCCTTTAAACGATTTACTAACTTTATGGAGTCTACAAGGGGCAACAATGAGTTTATCTTTATTTCTAGTATTAAAATTATGATTATTGCTATTTTTCTTAAACAAATTAATATTTTTGTGAACATACATCAGATTTTCATAGATGTATTGACAAGGGAATGTCTTAATATTTATTTCTTTAAACTTATTGTGTAATGACTCTCTGGGGCCCATATTATAAATTGCACGAACAGCCCTCTTCTGCAGCACAAAAACGGTCTTTATATCTGCAGCACTTCCCCACAGCAGTATACCGTACGACATAATGCTGTGGAAGTAGCTGAAGTAAACTAGTCTAGCTGTGTCTACGTCTGTAAAAAGACGGATCTTTGTGACTGCGTATGCCACAAAAACACCTAATGGTATCCAAGTATCTAGTAGGTATGGTTTCAGATTTCCCCATCCTGTCCCAGTCATAAAGCACACTGTATATTACTTGTATTAGTTAGACATTTCAAAACAAACATAATTTCTGATTGTACTTGTTAGCAGAAGACACAAACACTCTTCTAGGCCTGCTCAGTGCCATTAAGTTTAACGGCGGAGGCCATATTAACCATGCAATTTTCTGGCTGAATCTCACCCCCTGTGAAACTGAGCCATCATGCCCATTGAAGCAACATGTGGAAATGTAACTTATTCAAATCATATTTGTAAAGTATTTTAATATTTTATACTAAAGCCCATCATTCATTAAGAAGAGAGGAGTTGGTTTAACAGTAGTCATTATGTATTTTAACTTTTGGAGTTGCACATAGCTTACTTTGATTATGAGCTTGATTAAATATAATTATAGTATATTTCTTTCAAAGTCAAAACTCTTAAGTGGTCAAAACTAATATTGACTGATTATTTTAGGTCATTTGGTTTTTTTTTTGTTTTTAAATTATTAATTCTTGAGGGAATTTCTGGACTTTTTCATTCAATAATCCCCTTCCGGCACTCAAAGTTGATTCTGTCTAAAGTAAGATCTAAGAGTTACGCAGTCAAATTCAGTTTTAAGATTAACTTATACACGGTGTCCCTTAAATCACTGTTTTCCCCGAACAAACATTGTCCAGACCACGAACTACTAACAGTTTATAACATCAAATTAAAAAACAAAACGAAATCGGTTTTTGAAAAATATAAAATGTTGCGAATTTAAAACGTCTATTTTAACGTTACGCCCTACAACATAGTCAGTGCGCTGACCGGTAGCTACTAGGTACCTAAGGAGTAGGTAATACGCTAGCGGCTAGAGTACCCATAAACTTTAATGTCACTGTTAATTTTTTAACAAAGTTAGACTTATTTGAGGTCTAGATTTTTTTAAATTCGTTTATTTGATGCTATAAACAGTTATTAGACCATGGTCTGAGCAACGTTAGTTCTGGGAAAACAGTGATTTAAAGGACACCGTGTATAAATAGTTCAGTATGGTATCTACTAAAACTTTTTGCTTAGTATATATGTATTACGTAGGTACCTAGTTGATTATTTTGGTATAATAAAAGTAAAGACTAGATTTATCACAAGTTTTAATCAATGCAGGACATTTTAACTAATCTCATCAATGTAGAACAACCAACAAAATGTTAAATATGATTTTGATTATTATTACGGGTCTTAAAGATTCTGGGCATAGTTAGGCAGCCACATTGTTCAAGTTTATTCAAGTTGGTAATGCACTTTGATATATGGTCAAAAATATTTAATCTAATCTAAGAAGGCTAAGAAATGTGTGATAAGATTTGTGCCACCATCCGCAGGTGACATCGAAACCATCATCAACCTGGCACCAGCCCTCAAATTCAACGGAGGTGGTCACATCAACCACTCCATCTTCTGGCAGAACCTGTCAGCCAATGGTGGCAAACCATCAGATGTGCTTACAAAGGCTGTTGAAAAGTAAACTCTATTCTAGTAATGCTAGAATGCTTTGTGCTTTGACTGTGTCCTATCCTGGGGTCGCCTTGTTTTGGGTTGTTGTGTCCTTGCACTTATGCTTTGCTATCTGATATTATATACTGTGTTTAACCCTTTTTAAAATACTTCTTGTGTCTTAATCTACTGGCATATGAGGTAATTAAGATGGGTCAGTGGGGGTAAGTCCTAAACGGTGAGAAATGGAGTAAATCATATAAAAATTATGCCATTTTAGGAGTAACTCATTCACAGGAATGGTTTCACCATTTCCTATAACCTACTAAAATTTTAAACATTGTTCCTCAACGTTTCTCTATCTCTTACTGTTTAAGATACCTATCATCCATTGACTATTTAAATTTTACACCCTGTTGTTCATTCTTTTCTAGATTTAATTTTCATTTTGTTGGAGCATGTTATTAGTTACCTACTTCTCACTATAAACTGTTATGGAAAATAACTGCATGACGAAGGTTTTATAAATAAATATTTTTAGATAACATGTTGAAGATAAAATAATGCTTGTTTTTGGAAGTAGCTACTAAATTAACATCTTTAACATCTTACTTATTATGTCATATTATTTGACCTTGACCTGAACTTTGTGTCTGACTGGGGTGACGCAAATCTGGTCAGGTTCAACGCAACTAAAACTCGGCGTGTGTGTTTTCCGCAAAACGGTCTTCCTTTCATCCCATTCCCACTCTTTGTGACATCGAATTTTAATTACTGAAATTCTGAGCTTCTTGGGCGTCGAGCTCACGTCCAACCTGAACTTCGGCTCGTACATCAAATCTAGGGCCAAAATTGCTGCTATGAAGCTGGGCATCCTAGCTAAGGTTCGGCGGTACTTCTCACCGGGACAGCTGCGCAGTCTCTACAAAGCACAAGTCCGATCAGGTATGGAGTACTGCTGCCATCTCTGGGATGGCTCGGCCAAGTATCAGCTTGAAGCCCTTGATTCGATTGAGCGACGTGCTGTTAGACTCATTGGTGATGACTCCCTAGTGGAAGCCAATTTAGAAAGTCTGGAACACAGGCGCCGATTAGCCAGACTTTAGTTTTTTACAAGATTCATTTTGGTGAATGTGCACAAGATCTTCATGACCTTATCCCGCCTTCCCCCTTCCACCACCGGACAAGCAGACGTACCGAGAAGTACCACCCATACCTGGTCGGCATACCACCTTGCCGATTTGCTTCAACTTTACTTGTTAGCATAAGTAAGGAGTGGAACTCAATTCCGGCGTATGTTTTTCCGAACCAGTATAATCTTGGGAGTCTTTAAGTCCAGATTGAATAGGTTCTTTCTAGGCAAGCGTGCTCCATCTTCGATTACACCATCACTTACCGCCAGGTGAGGTAGTGGTCAAGCGCTTGGCTATCATCAATAAAAAAAAACTACCCGATTAAATCAGTACTTAATTTGTAGTATTGTTGAAAAGCTCTTTAAAATGAAGTAGACTTTTGATTTATGAGTTTCTGTTCCTTAATTTATTCGACTACTGTTTTCTGAACTTAGTAAAATTTTTGTTAAAAGTAACTGTTACATTTCTCAAACAACTTACTTAATTTTTCAGGGACTTTGGCTCGTGGGAGAGTATGAAGAACCAACTGGCGGTCGCGTCGGTTGCCGTGCAGGGCTCCGGCTGGGGCTGGCTCGGCTATAACAAACAGATGAAGAAGCTGCAGGTGGCTACTTGCCTGAATCAGGACCCGCTTCAGGCTACCACTGGTAATCCACTTTCTACTACATTATACATAATTAATGATTAAAACGGGTATTAATCACGTATGTACCTTTTTATTTGTTATCCTGACGTTTCGGATGTGTTGCAACAGTCGTGGTCACGGGCGGACTCGATAATTAATTTAATCAGTAATTATGTTAATTATGTAAAGTGTATTTTCTTTTATGTTTGTAATTAATGGTGTGCAATAAAGAAATTATCTATCTATGTACAGTGATCGCGAAAATTTGAAAAATACTTCTACACTACACTCCAAGGGTCCAATAAACATGATTGTTTACTTTTCCGTACAATCTATACATATATCTGTATATATACATATATATAAAAGAAAGTTGTGTTAGTTTCACTATTTATAACTCAAGAACGGCTGAACCGATTTGGCTGAAAATTGGTGGGGAGGTAGCTTGTAACTGATAAAAAATATCGGAAAAATTCACGCAAAAAGAAATTACCGAAGAAAATTAATTTTCTCTTACATAATGATGGTCGGGGACAACAATTGAACATTCTACCAGGGTGACGTATATTGACATCCCGCGTTTTATGCATGTCAACGCGGTACGAAGTTCGGCGGGTCAACTTATATCGGATAACTAACGCCAACGCTCCTGGTAGACCGGAGTCATAAAACGTGGGACAAGCGACGATGATATTGCTATCTCGCTCGCTTTTGCAGCCCTTACGGGAGCTGTTAGTGATACGCCTAGTACATATCGATATCACTAATTACAATAAATTGTATTGAAAGGAAACATGTATATTGGTTGGTCCCGTCTGCCACAAGTCTTGACGTATACTATGGTTAGCTTTACGACTTTTTTAAACTAATACACGAAAACGGCTTTACCAATTATCGTCGCTCTTCTAACAAGTGAAGTAACCGACATTTTGGCGTAACTGACATTTGTAATGTTACCTTTACCTACTTTAGAAGACGAACCGATCTGTCTAATCGGCGTATCTGTATCTTCTACCTACGTCTAGATGTACATATGTTTGACGTATCTACGTATCTTAACATTAAAAATCATTCGAAGTGTCATAAGTACACTTACGACTTAGTAATATTTTCTAAAATTTCGGTTACGTCACTTAGTTAGAACAGAGACGTCATCACCAAACTTAGCAAAGAACTTGCTAACACCAACTTTCTATTAAGGTGCAGACAGCATTAAAATTGGTTATTTTCTGTTTATATGGGGTAGGCCTATTTTCAGTAGTGGAAGTCATGTCACTTATATGATAATGATTATTAAAATTGGTATATCCGTATGGAAAGTAAAACTACAGACAGAAATATATACAAAGGCTGATCAAGCCACTCCGCCATTTTCCGAGATGTAACGGTAGCCGTAAAAGGTCACCTCGAGCTTCTAGGGGTTTCGCTCACGCCTACTCTCAACTTTAGCTCACACATCGAATTTAAGGCTAAAACAGCTGCCATGAAGCTGGGTATCCTTAACAAGGTCAGGAGATACTTCACACCAGGACAGCTGCTTAGTCTATACAAAGCACAAGTCCGGTGTGGTATGGAGTACTGCTGCCACCTTTGGGATGGTTCGGCCAAATACTAGCTCGCTACCTTAGACTCGATAGAACGTAGGGCTTTTAGACTAATAGGTGAGCAATATATGGCGGAGGCTAAGACCCAAAGTCTCGAACACCGCTGTAAAGTTGCAAGCCTATCGATCTTTTACAGAATACATTTCGGGGAATGTGCCCAGGAACTTTACGATCTGATTCCGCCATTTCCTTTCCATCAAAGGATAAGCAGGCGCACGGCTCAGTACCATCCGTACCTAGTTGATATACTACCCATTCGCACACACCGTTTTGGTTCTACGTTCTTGATGCGTACAGCTGAGGTATGGAACGCTTTGCCGTCGTCTGTTTTTCTTAAAGAATACAACCCGGGCCTCTTTAAGGTAAGAGTGAATAGGTTTCTTCTAGATCTTCGTGCTTCATCTTAGACCACATCATCGCTTACCATCAGGTGAGATTGTGGTCAAACGAAGATCTATTTAGTTAAAAAAACCCTCTTTTTACATTTATGAGGAAGTATGTCTCTAATAAACTAGGTTACTTAAATTTCTAGTCGTAGCACTCTTGGCAGTGGTTGTGGCGCGTTTTGCCACTCGTCTCGCACCGCTGCTCTACTGGCACATTCGTTCAGAGGAACATCTATGGCAGCCTTTACTTGATCAGTTCATTTCATAGGCGATCTGCCACGCGCTCTTTTGCCCCTGCACCACCATAAATGGAACAAATTCAATGAAATGAAACTACCTAATTATTATTTTCAGGTTTGATTCCACTCTTCGGTATCGACGTATGGGAGCACGCGTATTACCTCCAGTACAAAAACGTGCGCGCCGACTATGTGAAGGCCATTTTCGATATCGCCAACTGGCAAGACGTATCCTCCCGATATGAAAAGGCACTGAAGTAACCGGTTATTCTCAGCATTTATAGTTAAACCCCTTGTAGCTTATAAACGTAACGTAACGCAATTAGATTATGTGATATAAGTTTAAAATATACGTTGTTTTATGAATGTTCTTTTTTCATTTAAATTTTGCTTAGTTAGCTCTGTAAGTATTGCCTATGTTGCGATTGGTTTTAAAGCTGAATAAGCTGTGCGAATACTAGGGTATACTGGGCCATAACCAACTTACACAAAGGGGAGGTGCCATATAATTTTTTGGAGTAAAATTTCTTTACGCACGCTTGACTTGGGGAGTAAGCTGGTGAATGAGTTACGAAAAGTGCGAACGGAAGTTGAGAGGGAGATATAAGTTAGTGAAGATAGAAAGAGAGAGAGAGTTACGTTTCGTATATTTTTAAACGTTAATGTGCGAGTGCGAGTTGCGTCTGTCCAGAATGAACATAGACTGATCGACCTACAGACGTGTGGACAATTTTGTTATTGAACAATTTTTATATTAATATTTTGAAAAAGAAGTTTTACTTCAGTCGTGTGGTCTAAAGCACACTCGTTATTTTTTTTTTAGTTTCCATAATATTATACGAGTAAAAACGGTTGTAATACGTCGTCGTTCGGACAGAAGAGTGGAAAAAGAATATGGATCGGATAGACGTTTACAAAGATGGACATGGCAAAACATTATGGGTTCGTTTCAATAATAGAACCCGTAAAAGGCCGTTCTATGAGTATGGTTACGTTGATGTTATTTGTTATGGGTTAATTATGGTAAAGTAACCTACCAATCAATTGGGTATACCTACCCAGCAGTGGGAAATGTAAGGCTCACGATTCAACTAGAAATCTATTGTAAATTATAGAATCATGTAGTAATTACATGGAAATATAACTATTATGTAATATAAAATGGTGGTTGAAACAAAAAAATGGAATCATGCAACATAGTTAAATGAAAGAAATCTAGGGCCTTCTCCGTCCGAGAAGTGAGATGGGCGGGCCCTAGAATAAAGATTAAATTATTGATAAAAGGAAAGTTAAAAAAAATACTAAATGGAACGAAACGCACCTATCAATGTCAAAATGAATCTGACGTCTGTCAAATTACACTAATCGCCGTCATTCATCGTTGATCGTCTGGTCTCGGTTTGCTTTGTTGCATTTCGTTTCGTGTTGAAAATAATTAAATTTAATTACATTTCTGAATAGTTCTGCAGTGGTAATCTAGCTGAACGTGCCCAGAAGATTCCCTCTTGTCGCCTGTGAAGTGGTAAGTGGCAGTTTTGTTGCGATTATTTCAGTAGCCCGAAGAGACTGGAGGTGTTATTGATTTTTTCGGTCTGTAGATAGTACTTACTCATCCGACGATGTTTTAGCTTTATTGGAACAGGAATACGCAGTTTTCATCGATTTACGTTGTCGTTTTTAGAATGAGCTATTGAAAATGTGATGTTCTGATTGAAATCTGTTATGGAAGTAAGTATTAAAACCTTAGAGCACAAAGAGTTGTGCAAATTGCTTAGGACTTTTCCTATATCCTGCAAACGCAATTCAAAAGGACTCTTCTTATTTTTGCTACCGAACAAAAATACTAAAATCATTGAGAGATGAAAGATTGAGGTGATTTCATACATATTTCAGCAATCACCTTTCTTAGCTTATGAAATTCTTACTTTCTATGATAAAAAAAACAAGTATGTACCTATATTATAATCAGACACAAATAAGTAAGATGGGATATACCTATTCCTATGGTTAGTCCATTTCTTAAGTTACTTACTGTTTTAGCCTCATAAATGAGAAACACCTAGTGCATACAAAAATTTTCAAAGAACTGAAATATAAATCTTAGGTGAATTCACATCTGAAAAAACAAAACTAATCATGAAAATGTAGAATGTACAGTCAAAACAAAAGTTATAAAAAAGTATTATATCCAAGCTCTTAATAGAATCACAAGTTTCCCGGAAGAGCAGATATGTAGATACTGTTAGTTGATTTGATTATGTTTTGGAGGGCACATTAATAAGATGTCAGGACAGGCATTAAAAAGCTATTACAGCATATGTGTAACTCTTGGGCGGCCTCTAAACTCTCACACCATTGTTGGGCACTATTATCTTTTTATATCATCACTATTTTATGTATCGTAGTATTAATATTTATGTAATTTTATGATTATATTATAATTATGCATTTTATTTTATATTATTTATGTTTTTTTTATAATTTATAATTTAAACTTGTTATATAATATCTGATTTACGCTACCATCCTTATTTGTTCACATAAATCCTGTCGATCCAAAGGTTGCCTGGAAGAGATTGCTTTTAGCGATAAGGCCGCCCATTGTACCTATGATTTAAAAGTGTGTTTTCTGTTATATGTTTATATTTAATGGTGTAAGGAATTATCTAATCTAATCTAATCTTAGCTTTGCCTTAACCTTAACCTTGTCACCTCTTTCATATGAACTTGCATAGGCACCATTGATAGCTGATCAAAATAAAAAAAGGCTTGTTTAAATACTGATGCTATTTAATTACTCAGCACAGTAATTACCTACCTACTTACTTTTCCAGTACATGCCCATTTACATTGTGGATGAACAACCTTGAATGAATGAATGTTTTTTTTTATGTTATTTGTGGGGAAACAGGCTTACGGCCCACCTGATGGTAAGCGGTCACCATCGCCTATTGACACCGGCAACACCCGGGGTATTGTCGATGCATTCCCTACACCATTTAAAAAAAAACTGTAGAAACCTCTTTACATTTCTCTTGAAGCGTGCCATGTCGTAGCCTAATGGGAAAACCTCAGATGGTAGATGGTATTTATTGCAAAAAATATAAATAATCTGTGCATAGGAGAGCTTAATGCCAGATTAAACCTTCCATTGGATTATTATATAACTTACAAAATTCTTAGCAGCACTGCAAGAAATTTTAAGGCAGTTAGTAATTTATAGCCAAGACCTTCCTCAAAATTCAAATTGCACAATGCATGAATATAATTAAAGGGAGTTGTTGCAAGAAATGTGCCAAGTATAGAGATAGGTCATGTTTTGCATTAGGGTGACCATTACTTACTGGTTTTTATATACTTTCAACCAGTGTGTGTTGTCAGTGATGACCTATGGCACTGAAACATGGTCCTTTACTCATGGCCTCATGACCAAGCTTAAGGTCGCTCAACGAGCTTCGGAGAGGGCTGTGCTCGGGGTTTCTTTGCGTGACAAAATCCGCAATGAGGAAATGCGCAGAAGAACTAAAGTTGCCGACATAGCTCTCAAAATTAGCAAGTTGAAGTGGCAATGGGCAGGCCACATCGCTCGTAGAACCGATAACCGTTGGGGAAGAAAGGTTCTCGAGTGGAGACCACGGACTGGAAGACGCAGCGTAGGCCGGCCCCCCACAAGATGGATCGACGATCTGGTAAGAATCGCGGGGGGCCTCTGGGCGCAAATGGCTACCAACTGCTCGTTGTGGCGATCTAAGGGGGGCCTCCCTATGTTCAGCAGTGGACGTCTCCCGGCTGATGATGATGTTGATGAAGATGATGATAAACTTTTAAATTGTATTTTGCCAAAAATATAGAGTTAGTCTAGTAAATAAAGAGTTAGAGTATAGATATTAGTCTTAAGAGGTGCTGTTGGACAAATTAACTTATCATGATTTTTAAGTGTTATTAGGTTAGTATTGATATAATTATGTTTGAAAAGATCTAACAAAGGTTAAAAACTCTAAATTCGTTTTATAACATCAAAATAAAAAAAAAATGACAGAGAAAAGATCAAAACGAAAAAATACAAATAAAATTAAAAGTTATTGAACATCATCATTACCTAACGTGTTTTATCCAGTAATCGTTATCACCACTAAGTCCGGCTTGCACAACGATCACTTAACGTATTTAGCGAATAAACATGTTTATATTTGACGTATTTGTATAATTTGACAACTCTCGTCAGTCGCCCTCAGGGCGACTTGCGCAACGGTGCCTAAACGTATTTAGTGGCTAAATATGGAGTTGTCAAATCATACAAATATGTAAAATTTAAACATGTTTAGTCGCTAAACACGTTTAGGGATCGTTGTGCAAGCCAGGCTAAGTCTTTGTTTTCAGGAGCTCAGTTTTAAAAAACCCAGTAGCATTGTAAAGGGAAGTACCTAATTATTTTTGATTATCGGGTGTTTGTCCCTAGATTGTTTGATGTTGTAAACATGTGCATGGGCTGATATACATACGAGTATGTTGCAAACCTGTCGCGAGACGCATTATCACGTAAGATTTTGCAAAACCATCATCACCATCCATCAAATTACATATAGCGTAAGTGTACCCATTTGTATAGTAACTAATACAAATGGGTACACTTTACTAAAATATTACAAATCCGTATAGTATTTACAATATAATTCAAAGTCAAAATCTTTTATTCATTAAAATCACTTTTTAATGAATAATTAAAACTATCTAATATCTAATTATAATCTATTTAACTAAAAACTATAGGATCACTTTGAAACGTCAATTTTACTGCCAGTTCCTTCGCGACCAAGCCAGGAAAGAAAGGCAAGAAACAAGGCTGGTTGTTTTTTTTAATGATCCTTTTACAATACATCAAATATTTTTCAAATCAAATATTTTATTTTATTTTGCAACACACATTATACAAAAATAACAACAAAAAATAAAACAGTATATCAATAAAAACAACATAAAAACTTAAAACTAGGTACACAAATTGGTTGCAAAAAAAGGTCTCAACTCAGCGTGTGCAGGACGTTAGAACCTGCGCTGGTCTTCCGTTGAGACCTTTAGGACCAAGAGAGACAAATAATTAAAAATAAATACATAGCGGACGCGATTTTATAGTACTTAAAAAAAAAAATAACACTCAAAAACAAAACGAAGTTTCAAACAGAAAAAGTTTTACAATAACAAGAAAAATAAACAAAGTCATATTAAATATATAAACTAGTTAAATATTTAAAAGTAAGAAATTAAACGTATTAAATATGATCAAAACAATTCATAAAATCATATATGTAAATGTTAAAGGTAGGTAGGTATATAGAGTTATATTGCAGTGTACTCCTTTTGCCAGTGTAATAAATATTTTTTTAGTTTTAATCTAAAACTGTGAATAGTATGCAGATTCCTTATCGGCGGTGGAATGTTGTTCCAACATTTAGATGCAGCGTAGCGAAAACTGCCTCGAAAGGCTACTGTTCTATGTCGCTGTGTTGACAGCTGCATCGAACATTGTCGGCGATCGCAGGATCTCCAGTTTGACGGTTCACTTATCTTACTGTAGAGATAACCAGGGACATGGTGCTTAATTACACCAAAGAGGAGACATGCTAAATGAAGCTTACGTCTGTGTCTCATCTTCAATAATGAATGTGCATTAAGGAAAGGAGTAACATGTCCCCTTCTCGGAACGTCGAAGCAGAAACGAGTACAAGAATTTTGTACTCGTTGTATCAGTCGAGCCGTCCTCTCCAAAAGTCGTGGACCAAAAACCACGTCTGTGTAGTTCAACTTTGAAAGGACAAGTGACTCTACTAATTGAATACGCAATTCTTCTGATAAGTACGGCCTCATTTTATACAACATTTTAAGCTTATAAAAACAAGATTTAACTACGTCAGCTATATGGTCTTCAAATCGAAGATCACAGTCCATTTGCAGGCCTAAGTTGCGTGCTTTGTAAACTCGATCAATTGGTTTATTCATAAGTATAACACTTGCGTTCGGGCCGATACTTGCCAGTTGATGTGTGCTACCAAAAATCATATATTTAGTCTTATCAGGGTTTAGTATAAGACTGTTATTTTGAGACCATAGCGCAATATTTGCGAGATCGGTATTAAGTTTATCAATTGCATTGTTAATCTCGGAAGGATGACACGAGATGTAGACCTGTATATCGTCGGCATAAATATGAAACCGACAATGTTTAATATGGGAACTTATGTCAGCTGAATATAAAATAAAGAGGATTGGGCCCAAAATAGAACCCTGGGGCACTCCTCTGTTTACTGGCACTGTGCGCGAAAAGCGTGACGTTCCGTTACTGCTTGATAGTTTAACGTGCTGAGAACGATTGCAAAGATAGCTGGTGAACCATTTTCGAGCATTATGATCGAAGCCATAATATGCCAGCTTTGAAATAAGCAGGTTAACGTTTATAGAGTCGAATGCTCTAGTAAAATCTAGCAGTACCAACAGAGTACACATGCCCCTATCTTGCGCGAAAAGAATGTTATCGGTTACATCCAGTAAAGCGGTGACCGTGCTACGTCCCTTCCTGAAACCTGACTGTACGTCTGGTAGAACTTGGTTCCTTTCCAAAAAATCTGTTAACTGAAAGCAAACTGCTTTTTCCAATATTTTCGACATGCAAGGTAAAATACTAATAGGACGAAGGTCTTTAAGCTCTACAGGGTTAGGTATTTTTGGCAGAGGACAGACTATTGCCATCTTCCATGCCTCAGGAAATGTCGATGTACTAATAGATGTGTTTACTATATTTTGAATTGTTTCCAACGAGTCTGGAAGCGTCAAAATGAGCATTTCTAAACTAATAGAGTCATTACCTATGGCATTTGATTTTAAACTTCTAATTATTTTTGTAATTCCAGCTAGACTTATTGGTTCCAAACAAAATACTGCATCATTATAGTTATGGATTTCATAGAACGTAAGCAGTGAAATTTTTGTCGCAAATGAACCGGGAATATTCATAA
This sequence comes from Philereme vetulata, assembly GCA_918857605.2. Classification (NCBI taxonomy): domain Eukaryota; kingdom Metazoa; phylum Arthropoda; class Insecta; order Lepidoptera; family Geometridae; genus Philereme; species Philereme vetulata. The sequence continues at coordinate 6,772,440 of OU975439.1, read as the reverse complement.
ATTGATCGTTAATTACATTTGGATCTTGGAAATGTGGAGGCAGTTCATTATCTTTTTTAGGCAATAAAGTATTTTTAATACTCTTCCATAGCTGTTTAGGACAATGCATCTTATTATTTATATTAAATTTAAAATATGCTGATTTCTCTTGGAATAGTGCTTGGTTTACAATCGACTTTAGACTTTTATAGTACGTTTTTTTAGTTTCAGATTTGGTTTTATGATAATCCGCAGAAGCTTTGTCGCGTAGCTTCATCATCAGTTTTACTGTATCTGTAATTCAGGGGTAAGAGTGTGCTTTAAAGGTTACGGACTTTACAGGTGCATGTAGATCGAATAGAGTAACAATTGATTGGGTAAAGACGCCAACCATGTCGTTAACGTCTCCAAGAGACTGAATTCCACTCCATCCGATAGTTTGCAAATCCTCCTCAAAGTTCTTTAGTGATATGTTTTTTATTGGTCTATAAGTTACAGTTGACGAAATAGGCTTCTCACGTTTTATATTAAATTCACAAACTACAAGACAGTGGCCATACAACCTACCAACGTGGTCAAGTGTGACATTTCTTGCTCGCAAATCGGAACAAACTACATCAATAAGAGATTCTGAAGTTTCCGTAAAATGTGTTGGTGTAGTAACCAGCTGGGTTAAGCCAAGGCAAGCAAGAAAAGTATCGAACTTACATTTTAATAAAATTTCGTTAAAATCACCCAGCTATATTAGATGGTCATGATTTGGAAGCGCGTTTATTGAATCAGTAAGGGCATCGAAAAATAGATCAACGTTCATCCAACCAGGGCGGTATGCCGTTCCTATTACCAGTTTCTTCCCGCTGATTGTCAAAGTGATCCACATTTGCTCTACCAGCGTGTGCATTGGTTCTACTGGGTGGGCCCAAGTACGCGCGTTTACACCTCGTTTAATGTAAAACCCGACTCCACCTCCACGTTTTCTTTCCCCGCGTGGCCTGGGAGTATGACGGAGTCTGTAGGCCGGTAGAGTTGGTGCTTTTTCGTCTTGACCAATCTGAAGCCATGTTTCATTGATAGCTAACACATCAATATCATAACGATCAACAGAAGCCTTAAAATTATCATGGTTAGTGCCGAGGGAACCTGGGTTAAACAACGCTATTTTTAATAGTTTGTTAACCATTTTTAATAAGGATAAAGATTTTTCTGGAGCAAAATGAGCATGTGCAAAACAGTACAATACATAAATACAGTACAAATATTGAAGGAATAAATAGATAACAAAATTTACATAAACAGACAACATGATTTACAAAAAGCAGTTCAAGATGACACTCTACATAAATAAAATCGTCTGATGTGAAATGTGAGTCATTCAAACCATACATAACAATACAGGAAATAAATTACGTCTAAATTGTAACATTTTGAACGAGTTGAACAATTTCAATCCCAAGCTTCTCTATTATCTAAATATACCGATATTTTATAGTAGGCGTTTTTTATAAAGATTTTGTTTAATTGCGTTTTTAAATTTGTTAATTGTCAATTTTTGTACATCACACATACAGTTGGTTATAAAAGCGAACACCTTGCCCTTTAAAACGATTTACTAACTTTATGGAGTCTACAAGTGGCAACATCGAGTTTATCTTTATTTCTAGTATTGAAATTATGATTATCGCTATTTTTCTTAAACAAAATAATATTTTGGTGAACATACATCAGATTTCATAGATATTTTGATAAGGGAATGTCATAATATTTATTTCTTTAAAGTTAAGGAAATAACTATAATGAAAATAAAAACCTAGAAATAAAAAACTGTATTGAGTCCCCATCTATGGATAAGGTGCCCAAAAAGCTGGCAAAAATACCTCTTTGTATAGCTAATACAAATTATTTTCTGATAAAACAATCATTTAACTAATTCAAGGAATTCATACTATGTCCAAAAAAACTACAGAGACATGGTGTCCACAGTCACCGACGGATTATCGGGTTCGGCGCCACACGCAAACCTGCCGACGGTGAATGCACTTCCATGGGGGGTTGCAGGTGGGGGGTGCATCCATAATTGAGGTTCTGGGGTTATTATGTCTCCTGTTTGTAGAATTCTGGGCGACTCATTCCTGTAACCGTTGGAATTGTTAGTCACCATATCAAATTACAAATCTTCCCTAGAGTTGCCAACTGACTTATATAAATTTATTTTTTATTGTAAAACTAGCTTCCGCCAGCGGCTTCACATGCCTTGTTTACAATAAAAAGTAGCCTATATTTGAATCCAGGTCATAATCTATTGACACACCAAATTTCATCGACATCGGTTTAGCCATTACGACGTGCTTGAGTAGCAAACAAATATCCAACTTTCTTTTTTTAACCTGGATAGAACTTTGTTTGACCACAATCTCACCTGATGGTAAGCGATGATGTGGTCTAAGTTGAAGCACGAAGATCTGGAAGAAACCTATTTACTCTTACCTTAAAGAGGCCCGGATTGTATTCTTTAGGAAAAACAGACGACGACGGTAAAGTGTTCCATACCTTAGATGTACGCATCAAGAACGTATAACCAAAACGGTGTGTGCGAATGGGTAGTATATCAACTAGGTACGGATGGTACTGAGCCGTGCGCCTGCCTGTCCTTAGATGGAAGGGAGATGGCATCGTATAGTTCCTGGGCACATTCTCCAAAATGTATTCTGTAAAAGATCGATACGCTTGCAACTTTACGGCGGTCTTCGAGACTTTGGGTCTTAGTCTCCGCCATATATTGCTCACCTATAAGACTAAAAGCCCTACATTCTATCGAGTCTTAAGGTAGCGAGTTGGTATTTGGCCGAACCATCCCAAAGTGGTGTACATTTATAATATTAGCGTGCTACTATTCTTATTTCATATAGGTACATTTAGCGAAAGGTGCAGGTTGATTCAAGATGCTGGACAAATATTTGCACGAGCATTTAATTGCAGCGGTGGCCTCACCCATTGCGAGGCCTTTTGTCCTTTGTGAAAAGTATGTGATACGAAAGTAGGTCTGGTTGTTTGGTTTAGGTATTTGTCATGTTTGACGAGAAATGATAATGTTGAAATGCAATAAATTTAAAGATATGTTTGGTACAGTAACGATTTTGTTACTCATACTGCAAGCAAAATAATTCCAAGGTGACAAGAATTGACGAACGAAATATAACACGGGGATTTCCCGAGCGATAGAGGAGCAGAACATTATGTCCCGACTCTCGAGTTGACCCGAGTGCTATGCGATTAAAAAACCGATCTTCAACTGTTTCGACGCGCGATATTCAAGTACTACATAATGAATTTTTCAATTAGTCTTGAATTAATTAATTAGTTAACTAACTTTATTTTAATTTGCCGTTATGTTATAACCTTAATAAATAATTAAGGATCAAAATCACAAGTTTTAAATAAAAATTTTTTTGTTAAAAAATCTATATTTTTTAACATTTGCTTGGGTTGTTGCGCGAGGCCCCTACAAGAGCGAGGTCCCGGGCGATTGCCCTGTTCGCCACCCCATAACGCCGCCGCTGTTTAATTGTATCGTATTTTGGTGTTACTGGCTCTTCTTATACTATACCTAACAGAAGAACTTATCGCTTTCAGATATTGAATTATGTATAATATGACTATCAGAGCAATTTATGAGCCATTCGAACTGCCTACCCTTTCCACGCGTTTACCAGCAAAAACACCCTGTAGACTAGACATCAATAAAATTAATCTCCCGTCTCTGTCTGACAGCGTCTGTCATCTATCCATCTCAACTCATCCCACACCGGTCATTGGCTGTACTTAGCCAATGACCCTTCCAAGTCTAAATACTAAACTAGCATTATCCCGCCGCTTCGCCCGCGTGGAACTTAAATACCTATTCTTAGCCATTCTTTATTAATACAAGGCACGAAAATACTTAAACAAAAGACATAAATAGAAAGAAGAGTTTGAAAAATTGTAAAATCTTCATCACCGTCATTCATCATTTTCAGTTCGTGTCGATCACTGCAGGGCATAGGTCTCTTGTTGTTTATGCCACTTATCCCGATCCTGTGCCATTCTAAACCACGTACGACCTACGGTCTTATTGTTGTCGTCGACCCATCTCGCGAGAAACATGGCTGGTTGTTTGACCTTTTATTTTGACATTTTATAATGCATATCTTGATATTACTTAAAATATAATCAATGACTAATGCAATTCAATATTTATAATTATTGTTACTTACTGACATACGCAGCGATTTAGAATTCAAATTAGGTATTATAAACAATTCTTTGACAATGCCCCTCTACACCAGCTATAATCTTAAGTATTACCCGTGCGCGATAAGTTGGGACCTGAGCGCGGTGACGTCATATTGGCGTGTTTGTACCGCCCGCAAAAAAGCGAACATAACAAGCAGCCGCCCGCGGCTTCGTCTTTGTTTTTTTTAACCTAATTTATTATGTTACTCAGGGAGGACGCTGCTTTTTATCTAATCTTTTTTACACTATTTGAATAAAATAAAAATACAATGTTTAAGTTTATACATTTATTTTATCTATTATTTACATTATCTCATCTTCGTCACTACTTAGCGGATTTATGCCTTCTAGAGGTTGTTCTTCGTCCTCAGTCTCACTATAATCACTTGACGAAGAGGTATCCGATAAAGGAGAACGGGCATCCTGGTCTACAGTCCAATAAAAATGAGCAGCACATTTTCGAATTGGCATACAATAGTACATCAAAATATACTATTGGAACTTTCCCCAAAAGTCTGTCCGTTTTGAGTTACAGCCATACAAACACCAGCATTTTTTGTTTTAAAGAACATAAAATAACGGTTTCACGATTACTATATCCATACATAAAGGCTCCTATACAATGCAGTAGCAAGAGCGAGAAGGGAGAAGAGCGATGTAAGGGCCGTGGGGAGAGGGATGCGTACGCGGGGGAGGGGAACGGTTGTGTACGCGCCGCGCCGGACGGCTACAATAATCAGTCGCATCGCATCAAGTGAGTGGCTACGTCACGTCTTGTTACGATAGTGCTGTGTTTGAACTTCTTTCTCTGTTTTTACTGACCCTGGCTTGCTTTTGGACCCTGTTTCTTTCCCTAATGTGTTAACTTTGGCTCGACTTATTGACTTTTGAACTGCCTACCGATAATGGAAGTTTTTCGAAACTGTGTGATGTGTCGTCGAGGACTTTATCGCGGACGGTACCAGCAGCATATCTTGGCTGATAACCTGCAAAGGGAACGACCAGAATTCGCCGCGTTTATACAACAACATGCTGTGTTGGAGGTTAGTTACCTTTTATTTTTATTATATTGAGTAGTTAGGCATAGGATTTATTTATTTTAAGTATTAATTGTTATTATTTTCAGGTGGTGTTCGACAGTACTCGAAGCTTGTGTCACCGATGTTGGCAGAGGACTGAGCGTGATCATAGACCTGCACAGCAAGCGGCGCGAGCGCCTGGTACATTGCACTCTCAAGAATACACGAGGGCACCGAACACTTCGGTGCATTGTATTTACAACAACTGTGCTAATATTACCCGTAATCATATACCAAACGCGATAAGAATTAATGTATTTTGTGAGAGCAAGCTTTTTATTCCTGATAGCGCTAGGGTGTGTACAGAACACTTACAAAATAATGAATGGAGCAACCTGCCGCAAATGTGTAATGTGACACATGATTTTAATGACGCTCAGTTTACATCGCTCTGTGACTTGATGAGAATGGCTGCTAACAACCAGCCCAGAATCGACTTCGAAAACAGAGGCACCTTGTCTAATGAAGAGATGCACTTATGGACTGGGCGCACTTACGATCAGTTCGAAGCTATATAAGAACAAACTCCGTCACTAAGTGAACGTTGTAACCAGCCTAGAACTGCATTAGGCATCTATTTAACAAAACTTAGAACTGGAGACTCTGATGAGAGACTGGCAACGTTATTTCATATGTCTCGTCGAAAACTAGAACGTTTTTTGCCTATAGTTCGAGAATGTCTGAGCAACGATTACGTTGTGCTGCATCTAGGTGTGGACCACATTACCAGAAATGATATCCTTCAAAGAAACTTAACAATTCCAAGGGCTTTATTTGGAAACGATGAAAACATCAAAGCCATAATTATATGTGACGGTACATATATATATATATTAACAAAAGCTCCAACTTTTTGTTTCAACGGCTGTCATACAGCTTACACAAATATCAAAACTTGTTGAAGCCGTTTTTAATGGTGTTCACGGACGGCTATATATTAGATGTCAAAGGGCCATTTGCCGCTACCAGAACCGATGCCCAGATCATGAGTGAAATAATGAATAACGAAGATGAGCCGCTGCATTGGTTACTCGAACGTAATGATGCGTTTATCCTAGACAGAGGATTTAGAGATAGTTTGCAGGATATAGAAGCTTGTGGCTACGAACATCATGTGCCACCAACTAAAGACAGAAGAGAAAATCAACTCACTACAGAACAAGCTAATCAGTCTCGTTTGGTCACCATGTGCCGATGGGTGGTGGAAGTAGTAAATGGGAGATTTAAGCGAGATTTTAAACTTTTGCGTCAAAACTATTTTAATAAAACGTTGCCAAAAATGTTTGTTGACTTCAAAATAGCTGCAGCCATTCTAAACCACTTCCACGCCCCCATCGAAAATAGTTCACACGCAGCAGCCTTTTTGAATTCAATAAGAGCTAAAATACACATACCAAACACATTGCACAATTATGTGCAAGCAAAGAGATTGAATTATAGGAGAGCAGACTTCATGCGAATCGAAGCAAATGAAATAGAAAACTTCCCAAGGCTTAGTGAAGAACAAGTCATACATTTTGCCTTGGGAACTTACCAGTTAAAGCTCGCTCGATCATATTGTAGCGAGCACTTACAAAATGGTCTTTATATAATCGAGACGTATAGAGATAACGCTCTAGAAGACTTGGCACAATATGATATCAACGAAGAGGCTTGGCTATTACGTGGACGTATACAGTCTCGACATGTCCGAGCCAGGAAATATTTTTGTTATATATTAATCAATAATATTAATAACAATATTACACAATATTATTGTACCTGCTTGACAGGGCGACGTACTATAGGTACTTGTGCCCATGTACTGTCAATTATATGGTACGTAGGCCATGACGTATGCCCGTCATGAAGGGTTCAATGCACCTGCATTGTTCCTTAACAGTATTCTCATCGATGATGATGATGATGATAATGTTTAATAACATATTGTTTTGATTTTTTAAGAAGATGTTGTTTTTATTTGTATTACTACTTACCTAACTTAAATAAAATCATTACATTACACAAAATGTTTTTTTAATTACCACGATATTCAATGTTTGGCACTAAATAATATCAGATTCAATTTTTAGTAGAACTCAGATCGGACAATACTTAGAGAAATGCGACTTTCTACATATGAAAATACATAGAATTACCTTTATATTGACATATGACTCATTTTTATTGCAAGGTAGACCAGCTTCCATACACTTATGCCCGTTCTCCTTTACAATTAATTGCGATTCATTCGTCTCTTGTAAGAGGTCATCGTCCCAATACTTTTGTCGAAGCCTGTCCACATGGTTGACTTCTTTTTTCCAGACAACAAAACAATAACACAAACGAAAACTAAAAGAATTCCAGAGCGCGTCGTTACGTGACGTAGGCCAGTACGAGACTACAAACCCTAGTAAAAAATAGTGATGCGAACGGTGCAATACGGGCGCCATCGGGGAAGTGCAGGGGAAGTCGAGGAGTCTCATTCCTAGCAAGTCCCAAGTTATCGCGCACGAGTAATACCTACATAATTAATAATCAGTGGTTAGATGCATAAATGTAATGTATACGAAATGCTTGTCTGTTTCTGACACTTCCAAAATTATGGTGCGATGAGCTACTTAGATAAAGACATGTAAATAATAAGTAATATTATAGACGTAACCAAGTGCTCTATTGTGTCCCTACATGGTTTAAATAAATGTGTAACTTACAACACTAATAAGCTACATAAGTTTAAAATCTGAAACTCGACTACGTAATACCTGTGTCGATGGTAGTCTATGTCACCCAGACCATAATAACGAATCGATTGACACCACTTTCATCGAAATCGGATGGATATTTTAGGCGCTATGGTGAAACATAGGTAATTACAAAAATACATACAGAGACTGCTAAAACATAACCCTTCCTTTGGGCTTTGCCGTAGTCAGGTAAAGAAAACCATAGTCAAATAAAAACGGGCGTTGCCGTTATGATTAAACTTAAAAAAGAGGGTTTAATCGAGTTATTATATCTGTGGGTATATAGCTAGAGGTTACAAGAACGTCGGCGTCGGTGAATGAACTCAGGAAATGTCTGACTCCGGAGCGATTGACGTTCAATTCTCCATTTCCGGAATATTTTAGTGGAAAGGTTCTTTGATGTATAGACATACAGGATTCTCTGATGTGATTATTTATTATTTGTTTATGAAGAAGCTACTGTGAAGCGACTACAGCGGGTATTCGCTTAAGTACCTACACAATTCCTTTATAAATCGTAATTGGATCGAAAGATGACTGAATTACCCATTATTGCAAATTTACTCACACGATAGCAGATATATCACGCTCCACCTAAGCACAGCGTACATATGTGTAATCTCAACAATGCACAGATGTTCATACACCAAACATGCAGTTTATCCGTTTCTGGGCAAGTGACGTCACAGTGACATTCCCATACCACACAATATAAAATACATGATGAGTGACTCACCCTGAGAATATACTTAGTAGAGGAAGTTTGTTTGTACATATTTTGCATGTTTCCTGGTTGTGTGAAATACATAGTGTGTAGAGTAAGAATGTAAAAGCAAGTTTTTCATGTCATCAACATCATCATGATACACAGCGCGACCGCACCCATTTCTGGATATAAGCCTCCCCAAGTGCCATCCACCACGGTCATGCGGTAGTCTATTGATGGCCCGCGACTTTAACTTCCTTGTACATGCCATCTATTTTTTAGTTCGTCGTTTCACTATGCACAAGTTGAGACCACAGTATACCAAAACCTCTACAAAAAACAAAAGGCATAACATTTTTTTCTGGAACCTTCTTTTATGGGCCCCACAAAAGTTAACGATTTCTTTTCTTTGTTTCTTAGTTTACGCAAAGAAATCGCTACGTGTGTGGCCTCCATTAGAAAAGCTATTGTCAAATGAAGATTTGTTTGTCCATCCATATTAATTGATCGAGCGAAGCGAGATCTCTAAATCAACTTGCGCAAATCGGCGTTGTATGTACGTTTGTCCGAGGATAACTTTCGAAGCGTTTATCCGATCATCGTGAAATTTGATATATAGGTAGGTAGAGATGGCACAATTTTGGTGTGACTAAATGAGCTAAAAATGTGGGGGGGGGGGGGGGGGGGGTTTGAGATATTGGGGTCCAAGAGGGTTAAAAAGAATGAAAATGAGACTTCGGTCAAACAGGACGTCAAAGGAAAGGTCTTCATTAGTACATTTTGACCCCGTTTTTATTTTTTGTTTAGTCCTTGCAGTTTTTGAGTTATTAGCCATACTAAAAACTGAATTTTGACAAATTTCACAGGGTACACCAGTGACCCCACAATGCTGAAATTTGGTATGCGTATAGCTTTAGTTACACAAGTATAGGCAAAAGTCTGAAATCCAGAATAACTGCAATTTGTACCCCAAAAAAGGAAAACCAAATTACATGAACTCCCGTTACCTGTAATTTGAATGAAACTGTAGGTCTTGACCTAGGTTGGTTTTTTATTTTGTGGCACAATTTTGATAGTCATAGATTACGCGAGATCTCAGTTCGGGGCGAACCACTAGTCTATAACAAATTCAGAGTAAAGTAAGTAATTTTTGCAAAAGTCCAATAAGTGAGTTTTAAAAGCTTCTTAAGAAATAAGAGGTTGTACGTTTTCATTTGTAACTTTCCAATGTTGAAATATAATAATAAGCCACAAAATTTTTAGGGCCTACAAAAACTGTTACGGCCGAAGTTTCTACATTAGAAACTTGTTCTGTATATTGCTTTTAATTTCAGGGTATTTTGGGTTTATGGGATGGGATTTAAGGCAATTGTTCGCTGGTTTACTGGTTCTTTTTTAGTCTCCCTGATAGACAAGCTGGCTTTGAATCAATGTAATGATCGTAACAGGGTCGATTACAAGCGCGATAAATTATTATTTTTCTGTTTTTCTCTCCCGTTATCAGTTATTCGAAAAATTCAGTCTGATGAAAGTCTGGTTGCGTCCAGGAAACTCCCTGGACGCAACCGGTGTACAAATTAGAGCTTTTGGATTTGGGACAAGCTTGTTACTAGTTTCGATACGAATTTGTCCGCCGCTCTGCAGCGCATTTGAAAGTTTGTTGCATGAAATTCTATTCTGCAATTGTAACTTCGTTGAAACGAATGAACGGTTTTAACGAAAATTTTACATCCTAAAGTCGACACAGGATCTTAGAAACAGCGAATTTAAATGCGAGGTAAAAAGTTAATGTTCTTTTAAAAAAAGTTTTGGTTCTACTTTTTATGGAAAAGTTGTTCATTCATTGTTCGTATCATATCACACAGTTTAACATACATATTTCGAAAAATGCCATACAATCCATTGTAAGATGAAAATATATATTATCTTGGCCGTGTGTGATGGTACATTGGATTGTATGTGGCCGTGTGTGATGGTCCATTGGATTGTATGGCGAGCGATATTTTATTATTATTTCTATTACTGAAACAAAAGTGGCTTTCTAACTCCATCAGGTCATAACAGATCAAGAGATGTTTAGTTTAAGAGAACTATTTGGAATAAAATAATGTTACGAGCTGAGGGTTCGGGATAAAATAATGAAAATCAATCTAACCAAAATAACACTTTTATTCAACACTGAAATGATAAATACACGAACTTAATCACAACACACTAATTCACAACACGGTCGCACAATAAACCACTAAAAGTCACCGAAATATTCGCACGTATAGCCAAAACCAGACTGACTCCTTCGGGCGTCTCTACGCACTGTTTATACCGCGCCAGTACTATCTCTCGAAGTTTCTCGACGTTTCCACTGGCGACTAGAAAAGTGTAGGTATTTCGACCAACTACTATTTCTTATTCTGTGCAACTGTGAGTAAAAACGTACCATGTAGGTATATTCTACTCCAAGTATTACCTATTCTGTGACACAGTAGGTATAACTTCGAGAAGCCAACTATTACTTATTCTGTAACAGCATCGGCGTAACAATACTACAAACCTCTTGAAATAGAATACCGTCAAAACGATTACGTTATCTACGTGGGTTGTTCTCGGTCGATTTTACACATTTCTCAGCTCATCTTTGGTAGATACCGGCCGTAGGTTTTTTTCCTCTAGTGTACTATTTTATCCTCGTACATTTTTATAGTCATTTAAGCTTTTGTTGTCGTCTCTTCGTAGAAAATTGTATATCTCCAATTCCCATAACATCATAGCAATTAAAGGATATGTGAGCGTGTTGTCAGATCGCGTGCCAGTAAGATACTGCATTGTTCAGCTTCCAGTTTTATATATAAGTATATAGTATATAGTAAAGCCGTTAAGCGTGTTATTTTATAAAAAAACACTCTACGCTTTGATCAACTTGTAGACTTGTAGAATAATCTAGAAAACCAAAAAAAATATTGTAATCAGACTAAAATCCTTATAAAATGTTCAATGTTTTTGAAATTTTCTAAAACGTCAAGTAAAAATTAGAACAAAAGGTTACTTTTAACAAAAATATAACCAGAAAAAAACAAACTACGGAACCGATTTCGATGAAATTTCTATGGGACCGATCTGAAAGTATATCCTCTCAAATAAAAAAAAAGTCCACAATTGACGGAGAAGTCGGTAAAAAATGTCTATTCAGTGAAATGTTTTAGATCAGTATGAATCGCCATTTTACACATATAGATAACAATGAGAACAAATACATTTTTATCTATCCCTCCACCATTAACGTTTGTTCTCACATTTATTCCAGAGCTTGCACAGACGCTTTAAATGAAAATTATTCTTGTCGAAACAGCTTGCAGACAGGCCTGCACTTCCCCTTTTTCGTTTTTCTAGTGTTGTCCCATGTTGTTGGTCGAGACGAGAAAGACTTCAGAGCATTTATTTTGGCCGGACTGATTTGTTTGTTATTTTGAGTTGATTGATCAGTTTGAGTTGGGGTCGGCTCTCAACTTATTCCTTTTTATGGTTAAGGAACGTCTTTCTCTAGCACTCTCCCAACCCGCCGCAGAATACCGGGGCGTAGGAGGAGCGCGTATGCCGACCTCCATACCCCATAGCAGTGGCATAACTGTATACTTGTTGTATATAGTTAGTAGAGATGATGGCAACGCACGAATATCCGTTCGCCCGCTAGAGCGGACCAACCGAGCGCCACCGGAGTCGTGGAAGCATGTTCTCTGTTCCCGGTTCCTTGTATAAAGCGAAAGGAGGAACGCCGTGGAGGTTTAGCCGGTAGGAGTCCGAAATACCGCTCTTTGGGTTCGGAGTGGTATCCACAGGAATACATCCACGAAAAAAAAATTGTTGTCTGTAAAGTCGGTTTACGGACGATAATTTTACGTGATAACGAGTGGAAGAGAGATAAGTGCGTCACAAGCCGAACGCTTAGGCCGATCGTGCCTCTATCGCTTGTTCCGCGCTCTCGCTTGCACGCTCGGATTAGGCGGAACGTGACTTTTTCGTGCGTGCAGCCGGCGTTCATCGATTTATAAGAAACTATCACGTCAAAAAAAAAAAATAACGGTCGCCGTCCATCTTATTCCTTTATGGTTAAGTAACGTCTTTCGAACGAAAAACATTGCTCATAAGCACCCGTACCTACTCTGCGCTGGGTGGAGAGAGAAATTGGTCACCCTTATATTACACGTATGCACTCACTCATACACACACACAAATTCGCGCACACACTCACTTCTACACACACACTAACACACCACACAAACACTCACCACACACATACTCACATACACGCAGTATTCAACTTAAATTAATAATCATATTTAGAATAAACATTTACTTGTATCGACTTGTTTTAGCTGGAACGTTGTTCGGTTTGGTTTTGGAAAAAGGCGCTGACACTGCTACTCAGTTTTTTAACTTTTGCAGTTGTAAGCGTTTTCATTTGTCTATTGTACTTTGTTTATGTTCCAAATTAATAATTTTGAATTTTTATGCCTGACAGACGTTGAAAAGATTCAATGTGCCAGAGAACCTCCTTATATAAAATTAAAGCGTCATCAGGTTTCGTATGACGTTTATTTGTAACCTAAAATAGTTTGCGTATCTGTCAATACGTACTTAAACTATTCTGTTTAGGTCTGCTATTGAAACTCATTAAGACGTCATGCATGTCATGTCTCACCCACTGATGCAAAGATGACTTGATAAGATTGTTGTTCATACTGTCAGAAATATAAAATCGGTCGCTCTGGAAATCTATGGGGCAGACATACACGGTGTCCTTTAAATCGCTGTTTTACCAGAACAAACGTTGTTCAGAACATGGTCTTCAAAAGGTTTATATCCTCAAATTAAAAAAAAATGAAATTCGTCTGAAAAACATTAAAAGTTGCGAACTTAAAACGTCTATTTTAACGTTACGCCCTAAAACATGCCGCCGTATCGCCACAAAAATATTAATATTAGGTATGCTACGGCCCATGAACTTTATGTCACGGCTAGTTTTTGAACAAAGTTAGACTTATTTGAGAAGGTCTAGATTTTTTTTAATTATCTCGTTTGAAGCTCTAAACTGTTAGCAGACCATGGTCTGAACAACGTTTGTTCTGGGAAAACAGTGATTGGAAACAGGACACTGTGTATATTAAGCATTGTACGCGCTATGACTGGTATGGTCATCCATCATGGTAAAGCATTTACAATGTAAATAACGGTTTTCATTTTATGACTTCAATTTTGTAATATACCTCAGTCCCTATTTGCATTGTGTACCGTCAGCATATAAAGTTATGTTTTACACCAGTAAAGTCAGAGCGGAAACCAATTAGTTTTTACGATGGATGTTATACTCGGAGGACTTGCGATTCTTCGTTGGATGGTTGGATGATTTTAATGGACGTAGAATTAGAATCACAAAATTGAGATATTGAATGTTTTTTTTTATGTTTCACAACAAACCGGAATAGGTACTATGTTAGGTAAGTGAGTTTTTCTGGCTAACTCTGATGTCGGAGTTTGTAGGTTACCCGGACCCAAGATGCCAAACAGAAAAATCGTAGGGCGTGGGACAGTCCCATTATGTGCAGTCGTTTTAATGTAAACTATTAGTGCAGTAATGCTATTATTTTTTGAGCTCGATCTTGCCTGATCGTAAGTGAACAGGAGCACAGACTCAGACAATTTCTTCCACTCTTTGGCGGTGCTAAAGTGACGACAAAAAAAACTCATCTGCATGAGTAGTGACCAATTGTTTTTAAGGCTCCGTACCCAAATGGTCAAACGGGACCCTATTACTAAGGCTGCTGTCTGTCTATCCGTCTGTCACCAGGCTGTATCTCATGAACCGTGATAGTTATACAGTTGACATTTTCACAGATGATGTATTTCTGTTGCTGCTATAACAACAAATACTAAAAACAGAATAAAATAATTATTTACGACTCCCATTCAAGAAACGTGATTTTTATGCTCGTTTTTGCTCGATAATGATAATGGTAACAGGTAGACGCTTAAATATGCACATAATATTTAGTTACATATTCACTTTAAAAATAAATAATTAAATTAAAATAAAACAAATATTTAAGGGGGGCTACCATACAATAAACGTGATTTTTTTGCCATTTTTATAGATAATGGTACGGAATCCTTCGTGTGCGAATCCGACTCGCACTTTTTCCGGTTCATTCCTTATTTTTAGTTACATTTGTATTATAATCTAACATTTGTAATATATGTTTGACGTACTTTTATTATGCAATGTAATGAAATGGTGAATAAATGAATACTGAATACCGAATAATCCGAATATACTTGTTTTTTACGGCACCTCCCCTATATGTAAGTTAGGGGGGGGGGGGGGGGATATTTTATTTTGTTGCATTCCCCATCTTGTGGATCTTCCCCATTTTTCGTATAACTAGTTACATAACGTTCGTGGCCGAAATAAGTTTTTATAGGAAAATACTCGAAGTACCAACTAAGCTTAAGCGAATTTTAAAACTACTTCACACTCACCGTACTCCCTTCGTGATATAAAGCACAGGGTGCCGTGCCAAAGCCTTACTCAAGAACAATGGCGTCTGAAACACTATCCACACGAGGTACTGCCACACGTCTGTGAGAGAGAACAGACGCTTTACCGTGACTTTTAAAAGTGTAACCACACGTTTAGTTACCTACGAACGAATACAGGCAAAGTTCATACACAAGTGACAATGCCCAGAGGTCGGAATCCGAGGAGAAAATAGATCATCGATCTTGGACATCTCCTCTTCGTCTATTTTTTCATTCCAATGCATTATAAGGACCTTTATTTACGCTTTAGTTACGCTACTAAATGTGTAAGTAACCTAGAAATAAAGCTAAACTCACTGCTGCAACTTGACTTGCCACCCCATTTTTATTCCATGGGAACTGATTTATGGGATAAATGGTAGCCAATGTGGTGATCCAGGTTATAATCTACGTATATACCAAAATTCATCGAAATCGGTTCAGTTGTCACGGCGTGATTGAGTAACAAACAAACAAATAAACAAACATCCAAACTTTCGCATTTATAATATTAGTGCGATACATGTCGGTACTATCGTATGTACAAATTAGTTATATTAAAGGTACAAAGCAAACAAAATTTAAGTTATTATTATAAATACGGGATTTATCACGTACCGTCTTATCGGTGTTTCGACCGACAATGTTTCGGTTCAATTCGTGAACCTTCATCAGGGTACGTGATAAATCCCGTATTTGTAATAATGATTGAAATTAAATAGGAAAGTTTTCTTAGTAAAATTTAAGTTAATTCACAATGCGTGAAATGGCGTCTATCTTGAGTACAAAAAATCGAGGAGCGGGAGAATGGCACATATATAACAACCAGTAGAAATAGGCATTAAATGGTCACATGATGGCAACCTGCGTGGTTTAATAACATCATTGGTAGGATAATAACATCGTAAGGAAGAACAACTGAGCCTTAGCGTAATCGCGAACAAGTAGTCATGTGTCGTTGTGGTTTTTTCAAATAACGAAACGAAAGCGAGCGAAAGTTGAGCGATTTCAATCAACGTTGGATTATCTGTCTAGTTTCTAGATATTAAGTTTTGTACTGCGTTACAGGCTAACGGTTACACGCAACGAATAGCGAGCTGTCAACGAACCCGGAGTTAACAGCGAGCGAGCGAACGGTTGACTAAAGGCGTGTTCCTATACCCGTCGGTAACCGACTACGACTCGTATCTCCTTGAAAAACCGTAAAACTAGTGTCAAACTTTTGACACGTTTTCAATGAGAAACGAGTCGTAGCTGTGTACCGACGGATATAGGAACCCGCCATGCAGCGTTCATTCATTCGCGGTTCTTAGTCGATGCGATCCGTAGCGCTCTATGTTAGACGTTGACAAAAAAAGGTTTAAAAGTCTAGAAAACGAGCGATTGCTGAAAAGCTTGATAACGTAACGTAAGGTATCAATCTTAAACTCAAATGTTGTAAATTTATGTAATTACACCATGTACATAAGTTGAGAGATGGTTTTCAGTCCTCTTATTCTCCGAGGTTGCAGTAGGCAAACAGCGGGCTGTGACGCATGAGGTTGAGGGTTCAATTCCCGCACCGGAATGCATTACTTACAGATATTTGTGCCGGTGAAAAGGTTTTCTATTATTATAAGGTATATATTTACATAAAAAATAAAAAGTATTTATCAGTTATCTCGTTTCCATAGTACAAGGCCTGCTTAATTTTGAGCTAGATAGATAGTGCTGTGTGAAATATCCAGCATTAATAATTTATTGTCTAATTACGGGTATAGATGGATATTTTAATTTAGTAGTATCTAAATAATGTTTTAGTTAAATAAGTAAACCCGTCATGGATCACGCCAATACATTTTTGTGTGTTTGTGGTTCAGGACCGATTTAAATAAGTTAATTGTATGTTTTATTTAACTTAAATTTTACGCATTGTGGTTAAAAGCAAACGTTTTAATTAAAAATATCCCGAAACCCAGTAACTAGGCCAATCGTCAAAACTAAGCACCTGGCATCGCACAGTATGTAAGGTACACTACTTACATATGCATCGCAATTTGACATGGAACACACACATAGAACATATTAAAACTATCGTCTCATCAGTCATCACGAATGGGATCTCTACGCAACATTGTTCGGTGTGTCCCGCGTCAATTACGCTACACCATCTACAATTCACTCTTAAAGCTGCATCTCTTATACTTAATAGAAATTTGGGGGAGTGCCGCTAAAACTAAATTATCTGAACTACAAATTTTACAAAACAAAATTATCAAATTGCTATTTAACTATCCATATCAAACATCAACTAATAAAATCTACTAAGAAACTAAAATTATTATTTAAAACTAGATCGCACTCACCCTGATGAAGGTTCACGAATTGAACCGAAACATTGTCGGTCGAAACACCGATAAGACGGTACGTGATAAATCCCGTATTTATAATAATGATTGAAATCAATCACGAAAGTTTTCTAAGTAGAATTACATTAACTTTTCTATGTGTACCGATTCTCATGTAAGTGATAATTGTTATCTCTTTGAGAATAAGTGACTATTAAACCTAACTTAGGATCAGTGTTTTTAATCATAAACCAAAGTGAAAATTTTTATTTTATAAGAGCACTGATTAGCTGCAGTGACCTTAACTCTGGTACAACATTACTACAGTACAAACTAGGTCGCCATCGTAAGCAGTAACTACCATCTCTAGACGTCCGCATCCTGCGAGTGTTGTATATCAACTAGACTAGACAGTCCTTTTTAATTATTAGGATTAGAGTTTTATACTATTTGTACTAGCTGACCGGTTGGCGGCCTGGCGTTGAAATAAAATATAACCAAAGCACGTAAGCACTCAGGGATAATGTCGCTTCCAATTAGTGGAAGAATTTCCAGAATTGGGTCAGTAGTCTTGGAAATTATTTACTCATCCAAACAAACACACTAACTTTACCTCTATTTAATATTAGTACAGATTAACGGAATTACACTACCTAATAGACGAATAGCCGTATATTCATTTACTAGTTGACCTGCCCCGGCTTCGCACGGGTATTTTAATAAAATATAGGTTACTAGCTTCCGCCAGCGGCTTCGCACGCGTTATTTATCAATAAAAAGTAGCATATGTTTGAATCCAGGTCTTAATCAATTGATAGAAGAGCCAAGAAGCTCATAGGCAACGATGAGCTAGTTGATGCAAGGCTCCTTAGCCTGAAGCATCGACGAAAGGTTGCTAGCCTCTCGGTTTTTTATCGAGTACATTTCGGGGAGTATGCGGCGGAACTTTTCAACCTGATCCCACCATCTCCCTTCTATCAACGGACAACCAGACGCTCTGCAGTGCGCCACCACTATATGGTAGAAATACCTCCCATTCGCACAAAGCGGTTCTCTTCGACCTTTATTATGCGCACCGCCAAAGAGTGGAACGACTTGCCAGAGTCTGTGTTTCCTGATATCTACAACCTGGGTATCTTTAAGTCGCGAGTGAATAGGTTTCTTCTAGGCAAGCGTGTACCATCGTAGACTGCATCATCGCTTACCATCAGGCGAGATCGTGGTCAAACGCAAGCCTATAATATATATATATATAAAAAATCTATCAGCACACCAAATTTCATCGAAATCGGTTCAGGTATTACGACGTGATTGATTAACAAACAAATAAACAAACATCCAAACATGCACATTTATAATATTAGTGTGATTATAATATGCTACAAATTATTTAAAATTAATCTATATAGCACTCTCCCTGAGTGCTATACTCGTACTGTAGCTATCTATCAGATAATTTTTTTTTCGAGCAGAAATATTATTTAGTTATAAACTCAAAACATCTGAATCGTAAAACCACTTAAAAATTTAAAAAAATCTTCTTATTTATGTTTATACACCCACTTTCCAACTAAATAATTATCCTAAGTCCTTACTGAGTAAACAACGAGACACTTTATGAAAATAACATTGTATTTTCAGCTTAATTAAGCTGTGTACATAAAATAAACTTAGCGTAAAATTTACAAGAATGTTAACAGCTTCCTTGAGTTTTTACTCGGCGTTTCACTTTTATAGACACTAAAATACTTGTTCGATAATCTTATAGACATAGACAATCGTTTATTGACTACATTAGCACACAATATACAATACAGTTACATTTTAAGACAGGAAATACAAAAAAAAAATAGTATAAACGTAAAACATAAACAAAAAATAAGGGAGAACTCGGTAGATACTGTGTGCTGCATCAGTAATTGGGACTCGACTCAGCATTATGCTCGCCGTGATGGTAAGCGCTGATATTCTGTCGAGACCGCGCCATTTAGCCACTACACCTTGAGATCATTGTGTTGTCAAGTGAGAATATTATGTGTCATGGTAGATATAGAAATAAAGAAGAAAGAAAATATATTTATTTGAACCCACATGGCATCACACACAATAAAAACCAAGATAAAACAAAGGAAAAGTCAAGATTCACCCAGACAGTCAATGATGGTGTTGCGTGGGGACAAAATGGTCCCTGTCTCAGCATAAGCTGTTTCGTACCACGCTGGATACGATGCAGCGCTGGTTTTCTGACAGGGCCTAGGTGACGACACGATCATTTGAACAGACAATACAAATAGGAATAAATGTAGATATATCATGATGTGTCAAAATATACATACTAGTTGACCCGCTCGCGGCTTCGCACGCGTGTTTTGTCTATAAAAACACTACCCTCCTGCGCGATCGGGTAAAAGTAACCTATGTCCCAAACCCAGTCATAATCTATCCAGCCGTTTAGTCGTGAAACCGCAACAAACAAACAGAGAGATAGAGACAGAGCTACTTTCGAATTTATAATATTAGTCTAGACAGTGAACGGTCCCTCACTCGAAATACTGACGATGAGAAATAAGGAAATTCTTAGATAAACCAAAGTCACAGACATAGCCAAGAGGATAAGCAAGCTGAAGTGGCAGTGGGCGGGGCACATAGATCGAAAAACTGTCGGCCGTTGGGGCAGAAAGTTACTAAAGTGGAGAGGAAGTCGTACCATCTAAAATTCTGTCCGCTATAGTAGTTGCGTTCTAACTCCAGCTAGAGCAATTTGCCACTGGCGCTCTCTTGTAGCATTAAATAAATAAATAATGCTGGATATTTCACACAGCGATATCTAGCCCCAAACTAAGCAGAGCTTGTGCTATGGGAACCAGATAACTGATAGAATACTTATATACTTTTATATTTTTGCTTAAATACATACTTATAATATATAGAAAACACCCAGACACGGTTCAAATATCTGTAGATCATGCAAACATTTGTTTCGCGGCGGGAATAGAACACGCTACCTCCTGCGCCTCAGCCGGCTATACGCCCACTGTGCCTCAGAGGTCGTCTATCGAGGCTTGGCATGTCCAATCAGCAGACGTCTCTCGAACAACAATGATCATTATGATTCTATGTAAATAAATTATTACCTATTAATAAGAAGAGCTCGTCTGCGGTACCAACAAAGTACCATTTAATTTAATTAAACAGAATTTTGTACATCATAAATTGCGGTACCCTAAAATGAGGCTCAAAAAGGCCGGGCCGTCTGCAATCCCCTATTATACAGCTTAAAGAGAAATATGGGCCTTATGATTATAATATTTAAATTAACGGAATACTCGGCGGGATTATGATATTTGCAAGTTCATTATTTTGTCTGTGTTTTCTTTGTTGGGTAGCCAGAGAGAAACATCACAAAGACTTGTATGTGTGATACGCGATGTTTCAAAGCCGCCGTATCACGGTAAGTGGGCAGTAATTAAGAGCTTTTCCACTCGTTTGAATTCAGAAAAGATTATTTCTACTTACCACTAGCTAAGCGTCTGAACCCTGTAAGATATCGAAATACATGAAATATTTAATTTAAATTCCTGTTTTAATCCCTAAAATTTTAAACGTTTCGGAGGCTATTCGAGACAAACTTTTAGACGGACGATAGACAAAAATTATAAAAACGTTCATGTATCGTATAAATAATAGTTTTCACTTAAATTTTGGTATTTATTTTGAAATCATAGCCTCTAATTTTATTAATAGTATAGATAAGACGATTTTTGATAAAATCTCAACAATTAAAACTTGTATACTTTATTCCCCCTTAGAACATAAAATAGTCTTGCCCTGATTTATCTTTCATAGTATAAAATGAAGTCGCTTCCGCTGTCTGTTACCTTAAATTTTTTAAACGGCTTAACGGCTTAATGTAGTTTTCAGCAATAGATGGAGTTATTCAAGAGGAAGATTTATATGTATACATACATAGTAACTGCGAAAGTAACTGTTTGTTATGTTATTTTGTTTGTTACCGTTTCATAACTAAACGGCTGAAAGGACCGTAATGAAATTTGGCAAGAAGATAGATTGTATCCTGGGGAAGGACATAGGCAACTTTTTACCCGACTGCGCAAAAGGAGGGTAATGTTTTTAGTGAAATACCACGCATGCGAAGGCGCGGGCGGGTCAGCTAGTATGATATAAAACTGCTCTAGGTATTTTTTGCTTGAAATTTTATGTACTTCTTACTTGATGTAATACCTGTCATAAATCATTCTGAGTAGTAAAACGTAATGACAGATCGTCCACTGAAATTTGGTAAGCCAGAATACGGAATGTTATGACAAAGGTTCCTGTAATAAGTTTAATTCCTGTCAGAGCCTGCAAGCGATGCTTTCATCTGGAATGTTTCCTGTCGCCAACGGCATCGAGTCCGGGGTGGCATCGAGCCCCTCGTATATTCCAATAAAGAAGGACAAGACTCTAATAACGTGGCCTCAGTAAGCTCCCAAAACGACACCTTAGACTTTCAAACCAACGACCATACAAAAACCAACCGTGCTACGTTGTGATACGACTAAATTCGGTTCGTATAGACATATACAGTAATAAATACCAAAACTGAACCGCACGTCCGGCGAAGTTTTTAAGGGAAGACGTAGGTAGAATATTAGGTGAGGTTAAGTAATGGAAATTTGATAACACGTGTCAGAGGTATTACACGCCAAGACGTCATGTCTCGTGAATATAAATAATTTGATTAGACAGTCTTTGAGTATTAAGGCAAATTTACATTAAGCTAGTTTATCATCATCATTGGCAGATTACTTGATAGCCCACTGCTGGGTGTCCCTCAAACGCCATTCCAACTGACCCTGTGCTATTCACATCCACGTTTTTTTTTGTTTGGTCCGCTTGTTTTCCTCTGACACAGGTCAGAGGCTTTTTTAGGCTTAACATACCTATTGCACAGCAGTTTAAATTTATTTGTAAGAGAGAGTAGTTTGTACATCGGTTGGTCCAATATATACAATATACATATATGCATATGCATATATGACATATGCATATGATGCGGGCTGCCAATGAACGTCACAGGTAGAATTGTTAATCGGCCATCATTAGCTGCATCTATGTATGAGAAAATGAATTTTATTCATTCTTTTTTGCGTGAATTTTTCCGATTTTTTAATAGTTATTCTGCTATTTGGGGCGGAGATAAAACCAACAAATCTAAGATATATTATTGGATATATTATGGATATGATTATTGGCACGTCTTACCCACTACGGCTTCTATATCGTCCACCTACTGGGGTGATGGACTGCCACGGCCTGCCACTACCTGGCCAACGCCACTTTAGTCTGGCAAAATGGTCTCCAATATCCACTACCTTTGTCCTTTATTCTTTATTGTACACAAATAGATTTACAGATAAAAATAGCTTACAAAATGGACATGTACAAAGGCGAGCTTAACCCTAATAAGAGTCTTAGTCTTTGTCTCTCTACTGTTTTCTGAATTTCGAACTGTGTCTCGTAGAGATATGCTCATGATGGCGCGCTCCATGGCCCTTTGTGTGACCTTCATTGGTACACAGCTTCCTTGGTGAAAGTCTATGCTTCAGCGCCGTTCATCATTGTGGGTAAGACACATTGGTTGTAAAGCTTGTTTTTCAGGCATTGTGTCATTTTCAGGTGTTTGCGCCGCATGGTCTCCTTAGCGCTATGTTAGTTACTGACTATCGCGTAAATTACATTTTATGTCAGTACAGCGCTGTCGCATATTCCCGCCGTATACTTTGAAGTCAATCCGCTCCCTCCATCACCCGCGACATCGGTTTTGACCTTGTCTAAATGCAGAAGTCCGTAGTTTATCAGTCATAGGTGCTGCGTTGTAGGTTGACGTCGCGTCGGCTCTGCGGTGGCGTAGGCGTAGCGTCGAATATGTAAGTACCTAGCCAAATTAACTCGTTTTTCTCCACTGACCGAAGAAATAACAACGACTGACTGTGTTAACAGTGTCAGTCAGATCCCGGCGCTATCACAAATGCCTTATGACTCAATCTAAATCTGCCTTTAGGAAAGTCTGAGGAGTTACCAAATTTTCATATTTAATGATAACGCCTACCATTTTCGTTTGACCTTATTAAAGGAATTCGATCAATTTGCAGTGACATATTTAGGTCTTATTTTTTAATCAGCGAGTTTAGTTATTCAAAGGAAGATAGATTGGGTGATTAATGGTTGATATATTCAGCCATTCTAGTCTTTTGCAAAGCTCTTTCCAAATCAACTATTCATAAACGGATTTACAAATATTACACATTAATTATTCCTTGTAATTATAAGGATGTACATAGACATTTATTTGCTACCCATAGAACACACACATTTACACAATACAATTAAAAGGTTTAACATCAAAGAGAAAGCACAAGTAAGAGAAAACAGAAAATAACATACAATAAACATAGGAACAATAGAATGAAATAATAAATATACAATGTAGTCAGGGAAAAATTTAAAAGAGGCAAGTAGGTATGTATGTGCTACTGCAGCAAATGGGTTTCAGCTCAGCATTATGCCTCGCCACCGATCGACAGCTCGGCGCTGATATGTTGCTTGCTACTTGCTTGCACTCTGTATTTATATTTTATTGTAAATTTTGAATGTACTCTAATTATATTTATAACTAGTGGTCCCGCCGAACTTCGTATCAGCTTGACATGCATAGGTATAACGCGGGCTGTCAATATAAGTCACCCTGGTAGAATTGTCATTTGTTGTCCCCGGCCATCATTATGTATGAGAAAATGAATGACTTCCACAAATAATTCAATACCAAAATTAGCCAAATCGCTCCACCCGTTCTCGAGTTTTAGCGAGACTAACGAACAGCAATTAATTTTTATATATACCTAATCAGGTCATAATTTCTGTCACATGTTTAATATAAAATAATTGAAACAAGTTTATTCATTATGTAACCATTTATATACCAAAATGAACTTAACAAAATATAGATTCTTATGACACTAAAGTTTATTCAAAATGACCTCCGTGATTTTTAATACAGGCCTTCAATCTGCGCGGCCAGTCGTCTATCGCAGCACGAACGAGGTCCATGTCAATATCGGCGGCTGCCTTAATCAAGGATGTCTTGAGTGACTCCAAATTGGGATGAGGCTTTGAGCACGCCTTTTCCTCCAAGTGTTGCCATATCTTGTAATCTAACGGATTCAAATCTGGACTGGAGGAGGGCCAGTCTTCGAGTCGATTTCACGCGCCGCCAGCCAGTCTTGTGTGCTCTTCGCTCTATGAGCTGGCGCCGAATCTTGTTGGAATACCCAGTGCCTGTTATTGAACATGGTATGAGAAACAGGTTCCACAAGGTTCGTCAGGACTGTATTTTGATAAACAACTGCATTCGTTTTTACACCTTTCTCACAAAAATGTACCTCTGTTAAGCCCCAATAAGAAACTCCCAACCATATCATGAGCGAGGATGGAAAATGACCTCGTTGGACACGCGGAATACGGTTGCTCGCTTCTTCACTACTGTGTGCGTACACCTTATCATTTTGTTTGTTGTAGCTCTCTTCTACGGTAAAAATTTTTTCATCCGAAAAAAGAATTTCCCGATATTTTTTTCCCGCGTACCGCTTCAACAAAGCGCGGCATCTCTTCAGTCTCAGGTCCATTAGACGAGCATTCAAACGATGTCCTGTTTTTCTTCGATATGCCCGAAGCCCTAAGTCTTCATTTAACACCCTTTTCACCGTGGTTCTGCTTAACCTCATCTGAACGGCCAACAGTTTCTGCTTACGTTTGGGATTTCTTTGAATTTGCGCCTTCACAGCTTTTATCACTGCTGGAGTCCTAACAGAGCGAGGGCGACCACTTCTTGACCTGTCATCTACACTAGAGTCTTCATTGTATCGTTTGATGGTGCGATAAACAAATCTTTTGGTTATATTAAAATTTTTCAGTATGTCAAAAATTTGAATTGGCGCGTAACCGCAACGATGCAACGCAATAACTGCAACACGGTCTTCTTTAAGCGTCCACTCCATATTTAAAAATGAGTAAAATTCTAAAAAGTATACATTTTTATTTTCATGAACAATTCGAAATTCGAATTCTATAAACTTTTTTGTGGCCAGCATTCTAACAGAAAAGTTTTTACTGTGTGACAATACTTATGACCTGACTAGGTATAGACAATATATCTCGGGATAACTCCTACCGAAGCATCTGTTTCAAACGATATTCATTTTTTTTACATCCTCTTTGACGATATTTGTAGCACGCATTCTGTCAATTCTATGTCAAACGTCATAAGGTTACATTATAAAAGCGCTAAGGTTAGATTATAAATAATTTTATATGGTGGTTAAGTATTCTTAAATTTTCTAATTTTGCGCGCAATTTTCTTAATTTTTTCTTTCATAAGAACCTTCTCCTGACAATAAGAAATACAACAAAAAAAGAATTGTCCATATTGGTCCAGGCGTTGTTGAGTTATGCGTTTACCAACACATTTTGCGATTCATTTTTATATTATAGAAGATTTACAATCTACCCAAGGAGGTGCTTGAGAAGTTTCAAGCTAACTTAGTTTTTGTTTATGAGTGTGTTCAATTGCACTTGTTTTGTTTTTTATTTGATGTGAAACCATTTCTTTCTTGTATCACTGCACGTAAATTACTCTATCTACACTATAACTCAAAATATTATATTTATATGGATACATGAATGGCAAATAAATTAAATTTCATTGCATTTGAATTGTATTTGTAGTTCTACGTAGCAAAGCTTTCGTAGCGACTGCTACGCCGTAGGTATGCTACGCTGCTACGAAACGATCGCGTAGCACCTGATGAGTGATATCATTTATTCAACTGATTGAGAACGCTAAAGCTGTGGGTGTACGATCAATACACTGTATTTAAAACTTACTTATGACGTATACACATGAGTAACTAGATATATATTATTCGTATTATCTGCCTTTGCCTTGTTTATAAAGCAGTGACTTCCATTAGGCTTAAGAAAGAACCGTTTGATTCGTTTTTAGGGTTCCGTATCTCAAGGTAAAAAAGGAACCCTTATAAGATCATTCTATTGTCCGTTTGTCTGTCTGTCTGTCTGTCCGTGTGTCACCACCGATTTTCTCAGGAACCAGATACCGAGGTCTATTGTCCATATTAGGTGTATAAAAATCAAGGTCCTGAGTCAACACGATAAAAAGATATGGGCAAATTTAGATTTTAGTGAAAACTTGTAAGTACAAAAATTTACCTTAATTTTCAACTTTTTTATTTTTCGGAATTTTCCCTTTACTTGTACTGTACGACCTTGCTTTTAACCAAAATTGATAATTCTAGGTCAATCGGAAGTACCCTATAGGCTTTGGGTCGAAAACCTGTATGGTAGTTCCCGTTGACCTAGAATCACGAAATTTGGCAAAAAGCAAGGTATTCACAAATAAAGACAAAATTACAAACAAGAAAAAATGTTGAAAATTTAAGGGTGTCCCCATACATACGTAGTTGACGCCAATTAAAATAGTCATCTGAGTTGTAAGGGCGCTCATATAATTTAGAGAACTAGCTTAATATTGTGCTATTGATTAAAATAAATATTTACGTGAGTCTCCCATACAACAGACATGATTTTATTGCAATTTTTATAGATAATGGTACGGAACCCTTCGTGCGCCAGTCCGACTCGCACTTGGCCGGTTTTTTTGATGTTACATTTGACGGTATAATTAAAAGTTTCATTCATTCAGAATGAATACTCCTCTTTTTTTGTGCCGGGGGCTAAAAATACAATTAAAAAATATCTTCTCAGCTGTTGAACGCTCAACTGCAATGTCCAATTCCAGCATCACCTTGCAGTATTTATTCCGCACTTGAAGTCACGTACACCGTAAAACGGAACGTAATGCAAGCGCCAGGCGCCGCTAACTGCCGCTTTTATAGAGAACGGAACGCTAACAGTTGTAAAACGTGGTACTTTATTTATGTACTAGATCTAGGGTTACTACGATGAGCTACGAGTACAACGAGTTTTCACGTTCCGTTTGATCAAGTTTCAAAGGAGATGTCCAAGACTGAGTCTTTATTATTCATATTTTTTAACCAAGATAATCTAAGTATATATGGATAGATATCTTAAAAACCGTCCTTTTAAAATTAACTATACTATTTTAAACACCACCATTATTGGAAACAAAAATTAGTGTGAATTTACCTTTAACATGAACGCACCTTCACATTTGATTAGGGGAACGCACCACAAAAAATGAGTTCAACTTGTACCCTGCGTTCAAGTAAGGACCGAGTAGGGTAGAGTTGCAACCATCGGGTTCGTAACTCTACCCTCGCGTTCTTGAATGGTAATGTAGGTTCGTAATGTCAGTCTATACATGCGTCTCTATCTATGCGTAACGTGTCACTTTGATTGACAGTTTTATTTCTTTGGGGTTGCCACCTACAAATACTTTTATTTTTTTAAATTTACATTAGGTATATATTTTATTACTTTTCTCGAAAATGGCGGTGTTTAAAATATAATTTTAATGGTTACAAGTTCAGTATTTTTACCACTTTTAAATAAATGTATTTTAAAGCTGGTTAATTTTTTTTCGGAATAAAAAACCAAAGTCCATACAAAAAGCGGACATGTCCTTTTATCCATAGATGGCGTTGCATCAAGTAAACCTTATTCTCAATAACATGAGCTACACGAGTCTAAATCCACAAAAATTGACAAGATTTCATAAACATATTTTTTTTATCTAGCCTCCATTTTCCCACTGCTGGGCAAAGGCCCAATACAATAATTATTTAAACATTGTATTTTTCAACATTTATTTCTTAACCAGATTAGACTTACGATGGTACACGCTTGCCTAGAAGAAACCTATTCACTCGCGACTTGAAGACCCCTAGGTTGTAGTTATCAGGAAACACATACTTAGGTAGGTAAGGCGTTACACTCCTTGGCGGTGCGCATGATAAAGGAGTTTGACTTTAAGTCATCTGTTTTTTACACTTTGCGTCTTCCCTAGAATTCACCTTATACAAAATTGATTTAAAACAATTAATAAATCACACAGAATTTTAACCGAAATCAGCTGATTTTTTCCAAGTAATGCTTCAAGGAAAATCATCTATTTCACAAAAGTTGTAGAACATATGTTGCGCTCGTAAGTGTCGAGAATTGCCACCGCTGGGAATAACATACCAGTTCTGGGGCATCCTGTATTTTTCCTGTATTCTGTAGCATCCTGTGTTTTGTTATGTACGAAATTAAATTAAAATATGGTTAGGGCTATTGACTAGTATTTGTTGTAAAATAGGTTTTTTAAATAATCAAATAATATTTATTCATCATTTAAGTAGGCACCTGTTAAACTGACTAATCGGCATCGTCGCAAAGGCGCCGCCGATTTACGTTAAAAATTGTTTATTGGAAATGTATCGATTACTAGATAAATATTCAAGCTACCGGTATTAAACCCACCTCTAAAATCAGTTAATACGATTCCGGATGTGTTTTAAATTAATGTCGTAGATAATAAAACAGGTTATGTTTTGACATTAGACCGCCCTGAAGCAGTTAGTTTAGCATCATTATAACCCGATTGCCGAGTAATGGGTTTGTTTATCGAGCGTTTCTATATAAATGTAAGCATATAATACTCTTTATCGTAGCAGAGTTTAACGATCTACTGCGTAGTTTTAGGTAAATAAGGTGTCAAAAAATGAAAATGACGGCCGTCTGGTACAGTTTTGTCTAGCATGTTATCTGTTTTTTACAGACTTTAAAAAAGGAGGAGGTTCTCAATTCGACTGTATTTTTTTTGTTTGTTACCTCAGAACTTTCGACTGGGTGAACCCATTTTGAAGATTCTTTTTTTTTGTTTGTAAGCTGGTGCTTCCCGTGTAGTCCCATTTCCATTTGGTCCAGTTCTGACAATGGCATCCATGGGAAAACCATATAAGTCTTAAATTTGTTTAATTTTTATGATACGTTATGTTAGTTAGGTCAGAACTCCGTTATATATCAACCGATTTGGAAAATTAGTTATTTTTATTTGAAAGGATATACTTTTAGATTGGTCTTATGGAAATTTCATGAACAATGGTAGAGTAGTTTGGTTTTTACTTGTATCGGGATTCGGCTATATTTTTGTTAAAAAGTTACTTGTTCCTTCAATATGGATATAAAAAAGGAATGTAAAAAAAGATACAAACAGCGTTGCTGGTTTGAAGGGTAAAATTAAGGCGCCAGTGAAATTAAGGCACACTACGCCCGTTTCCCTCAGGTTGATTGACGCAGGGCAGTGCTTCGTAGGACACGCTCTTTAGGTGCATGTCATACGAGGCGTCAGGTCATTTGCTTGTAGAATAAACAGAAAAAAAAACGAATTAGTTTTATCAAACGGGCAATTTCATATTCGATAACAAAGGCAAAGTTAATGTTCATTTTTCTACTCTCGTTTCGTTTGAAAATATAAATTCTAGACGTTTAGCAACCCTATTGGATCTTGTGCTGGTTTGATCTTAGCTTAGTAAATTTTATTTTTGTTACTTTGTAAGCGGAGAAAACTTAATGGAGTACTTGTGTTTTATTTTACACTGAGCTGTAATAGTCATGTGTAATAAATCTCGCTTGCAGAAAACGTATTCAAGTGCTACGTATTTGGATTAAAGTGGCAGTAGTGAGGTTTTACGATATAATCTCGCATAGCCGGACCTTTATATATATGACGGACAATGGGGCATGCCGTCGGGTTTGTCTGATATGACCGGAAACCCGAAATAACCAATGAACTTTTTAGTCCAATCGTTTAATCACTGATCACAATCAAAATAAAGTTGATTCACAATACGATTCCAAAGATTTGTTCTGATTAGACGAACGGAAACGCTGTAAGTTCAACACCTGTAGGGGTAAGTGAGCCACCGATCAGTTCGCAGCTCAAAAAGAAAGTGAAGTCAGTCTCTATCCGTCTTCAACGGGAATTAATGTGTTGCTCGGTGGCGCCCTCTAGCCCATGTTGACTTAACCCAAGTGACAAATGACTTCACAAATTTAACCTCTATAATATTAGTAAAGATTATTAGGAATACCACCATCACCGTCACTTACTATCAGGTGAGGTAGTGGTCAAGCGCTAGACTATCATCAATAAAAAAAGCACCAACATTATGAAAAACACATTTTAAAAATATGAATCGGAAAAGCCAGTTACGGTTATTACAAATGTAAAGAAACGAATAAACAAACATGCTATTGAATACCAAGCAAAATAAAACTTACTTGCACCTTCGTTTTGTTTAATTTCCAAATCGAGGTAAGTAGAAGGATGAGGGGGAGGTCTTGGTCCAGCAATGGGACAGCATAGACTAGAAAAAACACATTAGTATCTGGATGAATATTAAGAAACATTAATAATATACAACCTGTTTTGTTATGTACGACATTAATTTAAAACACACATACGGGATCGTATTATCTGATTTTAGAGGTGGGTTTAATACTGGTAGCTTTAATATTTATCCAGTAATCGATACATTTCCAATAAACAATTATTCACGTAAATCGGCGGCGCCTTTGCGACGATGCCGCTTAGTCAGTTTAACTTACGTGATGAATGAATATGATTTGTTTACCTATTTTATACAAGCTGTTTCATTGATATTTTAGAACTTGATATTAAGGTAGTTTGAAAATTTTGAATTTTCTAATAGACCGGGAGATGGTGACACAAAATATTAGGTCATTTGTACCAGTATGGCGGTTCTTCAGGGGTCTAATTACGTAAAGGCAAAAAGGAAAATGATGGTCATAGTGCTCGCACCGGCGGCCCAATCGTGTGGGCGTTAATCGAACGCGTCGGATAAATAACGAGTGTCGAACGATTTGTTCCACAAAAATGCTTGTATTTTCAGATAGTCGAAAAAAAAACGAAGTAGGCTGTAGCGTAATGCCATACTTCTCGGGTGTGACTTACAGCTCGCCATACCGACGCGAATACATTAATTTAAATAAAACAATTCAACCATTTGTACCAGGCTAATTTTTGCATAGCTAATCATCGTCGAGTAACCATTCACGAAAATCACCTTGCCATACTTTTCCGACAGTTCCCAATGGCCGCCATACCACTGCAAAAGAGTAATTTTTTTTTTCGCCAAACGATTTGTATTTGATTTGATTTGTATTGATATTGTATTTGAATTTTTGGGAAGTATTTGACAAAATGTGACCGTTATTATTTTTCCCATACTTCTAGTAGGGGGAAAAAGTGCTGCCATACTTGAAATACTTATTTATTTGACACGTTTTAAAAATACGACTGCAAAATACGTAAAATCATTTTTTACATCATGGCATCATTGTATTCTCGTCATTTGGATGCAATTGTACCTAAAAAAATTATTACAAATTTTAACCATGGGGCGGATGACTGTCGGACTTAAGCTAAAAGGTGAAAAAAAAAATTTGACGATTTGTACCAGTATGGCATTTGGAATTTGGAAATTATACGATACAATGTGACCATTATTATATTTGCCATACTTCTAGTAGAGGGAAAAAGTGGCGCCATACTTGAAAAACCTGATTTTTCGACACGTTTTCAAGGTACAAGACATAAAATCATTTGTTACAGTATGGCATCATTGTATTCGGTTCATTTGGATAAAATTCAACCTAAAAAAAAATATCCTATTCTATAACTATGGGGCAGAAGACTGTCACACTCGAGCAAGAGTGTGTCACACTCGAGCAAGAGTGTGTCACACTCGAGGTCCCATACA
Organism: Philereme vetulata; assembly: GCA_918857605.2. Classification (NCBI taxonomy): domain Eukaryota; kingdom Metazoa; phylum Arthropoda; class Insecta; order Lepidoptera; family Geometridae; genus Philereme; species Philereme vetulata. Next base: position 6,739,962 of record OU975439.1, on the reverse strand, counting down.
TTATGTCTTACTAACACGATGAGCCAAGACCTCTACAATTCGAGAAATCTTTCGAGCGGTGGGAGCCGCAGAATATTATACAACATAACATCTGCTTATAAGACAAGATTGCCGCCACCTAGGTGTTTGAAACTTTGTATTTATATTCGTTAAACCTCAAACTTACAGGGAAAATTAGTGCCATACTGGTACAAATCGCTCGAATTACGAATAAAATCTTAGGATTTTGAAAAAATATTGTTCACATTTGCCACCTCCCACAGGTATGGCATTATCAGACTTCTATTTATGATCATACAGGGAACTGTTAAAAAAAGTTTCAGGGTGGTACAAATCGTTAGGCGAAAAAAAAATTACTCTTTTGCAATGGTATGGCGGCCATTAGGAACTGTCGGAAAAGTATGGCAAGGTGATTTTCGTGAATGGCTACTCGACGATGATTAGCTATGCAAAAATTAGCCTGGTACAAGTGGTTGAATTGTTTTATTTAAATTAATGTATTCGCGTCAGTATGGCGGGCTGTAAGTCACACCCGAGAAGTATGGCATTACGCTACCGCCTACTTCTTTTTTTTCGACTATCTGAAAATACAAGCATTTTTGTGGAACAAATCGTTCGACACTCGTTATTTATCCGACGCGTTTGATTAATGCCCACGCGATTGGGCCGCCGGTGCGAGCGCTATGACTATCATTTTCCTTTTTGCCTTTACGTAATTAGACCCCTGAAGAACCGCCATACTGGTACAAATGACCTAATATTTTGTGTCACCATCTCCCGGTCTATAAGGTAATGAATTTGAATTAAACCTATTTTACAACAGTACTAGCCATTAGCCCTACCCGTGTTTTCATTTAATGTCGTAGATAAAAAAAAACACGTAGTATATAGAAGAAGTTTTAGGTTATGTTTTGATCCCCATATTATATTGTTTCAGATGACACCGGTTTAAGAAAACCAGATTATCTACATAAGGTAAGTGAAATATAAAAGTAATCTTTGACTTAAAGCACTTTGTCACGTTAATAAGCTTTTTAAAGCAGCTAAATTATTTAAGATGAAGTATCCTATTATTCTCTAAACATGAATAATACGCACTCGTATTTAAAGCGAAATAGCCTTTTTAATTTGAGGAAGGAAGGACTACAAGGGTTCTTTTTTTTGTTTTTTCTAACCTATCTCGTACCACGGCTGGGCGAAGGTCTCCCCCAAGTCCTTCCAAGCATCCCTATCTGTCGCTATCTTCCACCCAAAGGTTCTTAGGTAAAAAAAATAAATGATAGTTGACTCGCCCCGAATGAATTTTATCAAAATAAAATATATCCTATACCATCCAGGCATCAAATCTGGTCTGGAAGAGATCTCTTTTAGCGATAAGACCGCTCATTGTACTAAATCTATTTGTAAAAAATATGTTCTGTATTTTATTTTGGTGTACAAAAAAGAGTTATCTTATTCAGAGATAGTGTTGCTTTCTATTCGGGAAATAATATTCATAATCGGTTCTGTAGTTTCTAAGATTACCGCCTACAAACATACAAACAACAAACTTTACCTCTTTATAATACTAAAATACAAATAATAAATAAGTATATATATCGGCGCGGATAATAAATAGTATTAAAATTAAATAAAGTAAAAATTAACAAGCGATAAATAAATAGTGATGTGATTAAAAGTGATTAAATAAAGTAAAACATTAACTTGTGATAAAAAAGAGAAGTGACTAAAACTATAAAAGGCGGTGCAACGGCAAGCGGCGCGCATTCATAGTCGCTGCCCCACTGAAGACAATCGTGTCTTAATGCGCTCTCTGCACAGAGAGGTGAGAGAGCGTATCAAAGAACACCGCAATCGTAAGTGGGAAAGCCTGCTCTCGGGGATCGAGCCTAGCCATCTGGCCTACTGGAGGCTAGCTCACTCCATGAAAGCGGACGCTCTCGCTCCGATGCCTTCTTTTATCCGACCCAACCAGACCCTAGCATTCGAAGACGAGGAAAAAGCCTACTACCTGGCTGAAACCCTTGAAGCTCAATGCTCTCCCAGTCTCGAACCCGTTGATCCTGCACACCTCGACATGGTGAACAACGAGGTTGACCGTATAGCCTCCCGACCTCCTACCTCCCCACTTAATCCAATTGAGGCCTCTGAAGTCTTTGATATTATCAAGGCTTTACACCCAAAGAAAGCATCCGGCCCCTACGGCATCTCCAACAGAGTACTCAAGCAGTTCTCTGTTCCCCTTATCTATATTCTAGTCAGCATCTTCAATGCGGCTATGGAACTCTGCACCTTCCCTGATGCTTGGAAGGAAGCCAATGTCATTGGTTTCCGTAAACCCAATAAACCTGCCAATGACCCAACAAGTTATCGTCCCATTAGCCTGCTAGGGCTTAGGTAAAATATATGAGCGTCCTCTAATGAAGCGTCTCTGGTCCCATGTTTTACTCCTTCTCCAATGAGTTTAAACTCCTTCCCAATGAGCAGTTCGGCTTCCGTGCCCAACACTCATGTCCACAACAGGTGCTCCGCATAACGGAGCATGTCCTCTCCAATTGGCAAAGTACCTGGCCTTCAGATACTGGTGCCGTCTTCCTCGATGTAGCGAAAGCTTTTGACAAGGTCTGGCACAATGGCTTGATATACAAGCTTTTCAAACTCGGAGTGCCAGACAGACTCCTGTTCATCATACGAGATTATCTCCAAGGTCGTAGCTTTCGCTACACCGTAGAAGGCACACTCTCAAACCCCAGGCCAGTTAGAGCCGGAGTCCCTCAAGGCTCCGTTCTCGGCCCCCTCCTGTTCACGCTCTACACCAGCGATATCCCTCGCACTCCTCAAGTGGAAATAGCCCTATATGCAAACGACACGGCATTATACACATCCAATCGGAATCCCGATCGGGTGGGTATAAGGCTGCAAGCTGCCCTTCACGCTCTTGCTGCTTGGTTTCGCAAGTGGCGGATTGAGGTAAACCCGTCGAAAAGCACAGCAGTGTACTTTACACGGAGAAACCACCAACCCCTCTGCCAAATACTTGGGTGTCATCCTTGATAGATGTCTTTCCTTTAGGTGGCACATCACTAAGAGGTGCAACCAAGCTAAGTACACCTTAGGACGACTGTCCTCACTCCTAAGCAGGAAAAGTAAAATGTCTCTTAGAAATAAGATGACCCTTTACAAAGCTTGCATTCGCCCCATCATGACATACTCCTCAGTAGTATTCGCCCACTCTCGTCAAGTTGCTGCCATTCAAACAGTACAAAATCGTTTCTTGCGAAAAGCCACAGGCTCGCCTTGGTATTTTCGCAATAACGATCTACATCGTGATTTGAAAATAGAGTCAATAGCCAAGTTCATCAAGCTCGCTTCCAAGCGACATTATGAATTTGCCACTCACCATCCGAATCCTTTGGTACATACCATTCCGGACTATTCGATAGAACCGTCCGAACACAACAAAACCCTCCGTTGTCCGAGACACGTTCTCGGAGACCCGGATGACGAAATCACTTCCGCTAATGCGGAAGTGTCATCCACATTAGACAGAGCAAACACTCCACAAATACACCGACCTCGCCGGTGAGGTCGACGAGTCCCTTCAGTCGCCGCCTATACGAGGTACAAGCGTTTCTCTCTTATCCCCGTCCTGGCAACAGCCCAAGCCGAGGTTCGTACCTAAGTGGTGCCCTTGCGCTAGTAGCCTCATCAAAAAATTACAGGGCTGAGCGCCTTCTGCGCTCGCAAAAAGCTCGGTTTAGCTGCAACGGCCTCAGAGGCCAACAGCGAGATTAGTCCATTCGAAAAAAAAAATCTGAGGTCATTCGATCGTCGGCAGCGGTCTACGCAACATCCATCGCCTTAAAAGGCGACACAGCTGCGGTCTGAAGCCATTCGATCATCGGCAACGAAAGAGTAAACACCTCGAGTCTTCGTACAACGTCCGTCCCACGATCTATATGGAACGAATACTGTTTCTATTGGCACGTTCTTTTCAGAACGAATACTGTTGTCTTGTTGTGCATGTTATTATCGTCAATCACAATATGTCGGTTGATTGCTTTGTCAAACTATAGATTATTTATTTTGAGTTCGCTTAAATGTTGTTATGATTTAAGGTTTTGAAATTATAAGCCATTATGGATGATAACGGTAGCTTCACTCGACCTGGTACTCCCCCTCGTCTTACATATATTGCTGGATATTTCACACATCGCTATCTAGCTCCAAACTAAGCAGAGCTTGTACCAGATAAAATTGATAGTATACTTATATTATTACTTAATTTTTTTATTTAGTATTATATAGGTACTCGTTTACCGGTGTTCGTGTCCTCACTTAGGCCCTGTCAGAAAACCAGCGCTGCATCGTACCCAACAAGGTTTGAAGCAGCCCATGCTTGAGACAGGGACCATTTTGTCCCCACGCAACACCACCATTGTCTGTGTTATTGTATTATTGTACACTGTCTGTGGGAGCAAATAAATGTGTTTTCTTTCTTTCTTTCTTTCTTCTATATACTTGTTTTTTTGTAAATACATACTTATAATATATAGAATAACATCCAACCCAGAACAAATATCTGTGTAGATTAAGCAAACATTTGTTCCGCGGTGGGAATCGAACCCGCTACCTCCTGCGTCTCAATCGATTATTCGCCCACTGCGCCACGGAGATAAATGGGATGTTCAAATTATTTAGCAAAATATTTCTTAGGTGCCTATTTCACGACCTCCGAGTTACTTTAAATGACAGATAAAATCATTCTGCTCTTTATCTGTTTTCATGTGAAAACAAGTAACTTTTTAAGAAAAATATAACCGACGATTAAATTTTTATGAGACCAATATCAAAGTTATCTTTACGAATAAAAAAAAACCAAATCGGTTGATAAATGACGGAGTTTTGAGGTTAACATAAAACAATTATGTGTCCTTTTAAAATTTGAGGGATGCCCTTAATTTTTTGGGATCCCATCATCAGATCTTGACTTGGTGCCAACGAGACCATCTGGGAAGTATACCCTTTTAAACAAAAAAAGAATTTCTCGAATCTGTCCAGGGGACTTCAGGTAATCAGGGAACATACAGAAAATAATAAAAACAGAGATTCCGACGAATTGATAATCTCCTCCTTTTTTTGAAGTCAGTTAAAAAGGTACACAAAGCTTTCCATATTGCTTCTTTTTTTACAAAAGTGTCAACGACTTTTACACGCGAGGCGCGGGTGACAAAACGATTGGAGACAGTCGTGGCGTCTGAATTACACAGGACCCGTTAAAAACCCAGGACGCTACTAAAAACTATCCAGGACAGCGCAGGACACCCCAAAAAGAAAGACCCCCAAAAATGTCCTGGGAAAACAGGACGGTTGGCAACCCTTGTCTCGCGTATAATTTCAACTAGGAGCTAGGGTAGTAGTGCGCAAGCTTCAGCGGCGTTTCTATACAAAAGATCGATAGTTTTGTAGACGAATAACATTGCAAGTTCGTAACCCAGCAGATCTCTGACATGGCTTTACGACTTTTATAGATGACAGACATGTTTTAAATGCCATGTAGGCCAAGTCTCATTTGAACGTACACACGGCTACACATCAAGCTTTGCATTTCCAGTATTAGCTGACCTCTCATTCTACGAAAAGCCTACACAATGCGAGGTCAGCGTATACTGGAAAACTTATAACTTGATGTGTAGCCGTGTGTACTTGTGGTAATGCTATTGTTATATAGAGAATATACAGAAAATAGAACGTTTCTATTTTATTCTTATATGATTATTTCCCGGCTCTGTCGGAACAAGTGGTAAAATTGTCGTTTCAAAGTGATCCTTGTGATTTTAAGGATAAAATGAATAGGTATTGAATTTTGAATCATAGAACATCAGGTGGGACAAGGACTTGTGCATTTAAAAAAAAATCTTGATTGGCGCTGATTCCAGATTATGTTATTCATCCGAGTTTTGACGTCGACTATACCCTCGCTGATAAAATGCGGGTACCAAAGCTCATCTATACTCGTAAAAATACAGTATAACAGTAGGTGTCAGTCTAAACTCAAGTAAATAAATTGAGGTCTCGTACGACCCTGCTCCCTGAAAGACAAATTAAGCTCTGTGACAGGTTAATTATCTGGGAGGGCCTTGTCATATATACAGTAATTGGTTTTGTATTTTGAAAATACCTATATAGACAACTGTAAGTACCCTTTATCGAAAAGTCTTATACATGAAATATTTAGGACAATAGCTTAGAGAATTCAATGAAAAGTGCATGACAAGTAATTTGTTACAGCTAAGGCACTGGGGCAAATAACATAAATATCTAACTAGTTGTTCGCCCCAAACTGAAATCTCGCGAGTATACCAAAACAAAAAAAAATATTCTTAGGGCGACTCGCGCAAAGATGCCTCGTAAAAGTATGTAGTGGCTAAATATGATTTTAGGAGTTGTAAAATCATACAAAGACGTAAAATTTAAACATGTTTAGTCGCTAAATACGTTTAGGGATCGTTGTGCTGGCTGCCTTAATCTTTGACTAATAAAATAGTGCCATATCAAACTTACTTGACCAATTCATTCAAATTTCAGGTAACGGGAGTTCATGTAATTGGTTCTTATTTTTTGGGGTACAAATTGCAGTTATTTTGGAATTCAGACTTTTGCCTATATTTGTGTTACTAAAGCTACACGCATGCCAAATATCAGCACTGTGGGGTCACTGGTGTACTCTGTGAATTTTGTCAAAGTTCCGTTTTTATTATGACTAATAACTCAAAAACTATAAAGAGTTTACGAAAAATAAAGTCTAAATGTACTAATGAATACCATTCATTTCACGTCCCATTTGACCAGTAAGCCTCATTTTCATTTTTTTTACCCCTCTTGAACCCCAATATCTCAACAACCCCCAACATTTTTAGCTCATTTAGTCACACCAAAATTGTGCCATCACTACCTACCTAGGTATTAAATTTCACGATGATCGGATCAACGCTTCGAAAGTTATCCTCGGACAAACATACATACAACGCCGATTTGCCCAAGTTGATTTAGAGTATTTGTACTATAATTTGTATCAACTCAATTGGTTAGGTTCACGAGGGCTCTCTGTATAATGGTGAGTCAAGGGCCGAATTATATAAACTACATTTTCTGTGTCCCAGTTCTTAAACTCTTCCGTCGAAGGAATGTGGTACCTACTAAACTTAATTGCTAATTAAAATCAGTCCAAGTCTTGAGATAGAAAAATCTGAAAAATGCAAAAGCCTTTCAAACTACTTCCAAGTAAGTATAATTAATTATTACGAGCTCCTTCCTAGAGGTTTAGTTCTCCATCATTCAAAACTTTATATGGTACCCCAACCCCTAATAAGCACCTTCGTATACATCGGAGTAAGTCCAGGGTGAATAGGTTCTTTCTAGGCAAGCGTGTTCCCTCTTAGATCACAGTGAAAAAAAAACCAGTGGCAAACTCTAATAACTAACTAGTCTAATAGTTATTCTCACAGAATACCATTAATTAAAGTTGGAATCGAAATGCAATTATAGTTACCTACCGTTTTAACAATAAAGCTGCGTAAAAATAATAAACTCATGCTATGTATTATATACATGATAGATAGATAATTCTTAATTGAATTACCATACAGCCATAAAGACAATGCAATGGGCGGCCTTATCGCTGAAAGTGTTATTTTCTGGGCAACCTGTTACGAGGTGTGTGGTATAGGACCACAGAACATAAAAAACAATAGAAGTCGTAAGTAGGCGGAGCCCGCGTAACACCAAGTACGAGGAGTTCCGCGCACTACAAGCTTCGCTCACTTCAGTCGTATTACAATTACTGTGAGGTAAACGTACTTCAAAAAAATATAAAAATGCCATATTGTGCCGTTTTGGAGTGTAAATATTATAGCCGAACCAAAAATTTAACAATAGGGAGCATATCCTATCACCGACCGGTAAGTATTATTTTATTGTTTTTTGTTAGTTTTGTTTAAAATGCAAAATCGTCAAACAAAATAGACTGTGAATCATACTCTTTAAGGTCGCGTTTCTTTTAAACCTCAACTTAAGCTACTCAATTAGGGATGTGACCCCAATATTCTGATGAATGTGTTATCGATAGCTTTTGTTACCCCCTATTAAAAGGTGTATAAGTTTTAGGGCGTTAATTCCTTTTGTTGTTTCATTGAAGATTTTCTGAATGTATTTTAGACCTATGGTGTGAAATAATATAATAACTTCTGTTTTCAATTTTCCCAAGGCGCAAGACATAAAAAAAATTAAAAAAACGTACAACTTATGAGTCATCCAGCATACAGAGTGACCTGGCACCGTGTGACTTTTTTCTGTTCCCAAAAATTAAGAACCAATTACCCGATCAACGGTTTTCATCACCAGAAGAGGCTGCCGAAGAGTATGAATAACACGTATCTGACGTCACCACCGGAGGCGTGGCACAAATGTTTTCAAAATTTGTTCAATCTTATGAAAAAGTGCATTGACGCAAAGGGAGAATATTTTGAGAAACAATAAATTTATTTTTGACCATTATTCGTATTTTTTTATTATTGATTCCGGAAACTTTTAGTGTGCCCCTCAAATAATAATTCAGTTTATAATATTCCAGTATTATAATATTTTTTTAAGTATTTATGAGTTGGGTACCTGTGATTATGTTAAGAAAGAAAGAAAAGAAAAGCTTTTTATTTCGACCACCACAAATATAACCTGACGTACCTATTTCGTTACCCGTAGTAGGTAGGTGATAATCGATATCGATACATTCGTCTTGTATCCTCATTGGTACATCACTAAGTGAGTAGCACTGTTTTTTGAGCAAGCGAGTAACAGCCAATGCATTATCGATGTTATACTTTGCTGTTAGAGACTATAACAAAATTCGTTAGCGACAGCGCCATCTGTTGTGATGACACAAAACAAAGCCACTCAGGCTTTGTTTTGTGGGTAATCAAGTAACAGCCATTGCATTATCAGTCTTATTTCTAATTCATCATCATCATCATATCAGCCGTAGGACGTCCACTGCTGGACAAAGGCCTCCCTCATTGATATCCAGGAACTGCGGTTGGAAGCGGCCTGCATCCAACGCCGACCTGCGGTTCTTACCAAGTCGTCTGCCCATCTTGTGGGTGGACGTCCTACGCTGCGCTTGCCGGTCCGTGGCCTCCACTCGAGAACCTTTCGGCCCCATCGGCCATCTATTCTGCGCGCTATATGGCCTGCCCATTGCCACTTCAACGTGCTAATCCGTCTAACTTAACCTCTAATTAATAGAGGCTAAAATAAAAATATTTTCTAAAGCGCCATCTTTTGTCGAGTAGAAGAAGTAAACTTTATTTTTTTGTTACTGTTTATTTTATTGAATTTTAAACCATGTTCCATAGTAGCTAAGGTTTTATATCCGTTAAATTAGTTTTATGGTTTTAGGACTTTTTGAACGTTCTCTTTCAACAAATTATAACTTTTATTTTTAAGTGTGCTAGTTTTTACATGTGTGAGTTTAGCTACACTGGTTTTCTTAGTAAAAAGTCATCATGCTAGTTCTATTGTTTTTTTATGTTCTGTGAATAGGACAATATTGGAAATCCTGAGCGTCGTACGACGTCTAATTTTAGTATTAAAAATAACTGAATTAAAAATTTATGTTGAAAAATCTTTTTGCAAGAATGCGCGTGTTTGGATGGATTATCATAAAGAAATCCAAAAAATATATTTATTGGCATTGCATTGTAACAGAACATCTAGCTCGAGAAAGCGCCGTGAATAAAGCCCTCATAATTTAACCGGGTGCTTACGACGGACCAACATCGTCGGTCAGGTTTCACGTTATTAATTGTATTTACGACCGGTCGGGTGTTTTATACCCGGTTCGTCTGTTGGGCCTGACTTACAGACGATCCGGATCGTATTGTGTCATGTGGTCCGAACTCGACTAATGGCGGATTCCTATATCCGTCGGTAACCGACTAAGCCTCGTATCTCCTTGAAAAAGTGTCAAACTAGTGTCAAAGTTTTGACAGGTTTTCAAGGAGAAACGAGTCGTAGCTGGTTACTGACGGATATAGAACTCCCCATAAATCTTTCAAATTGTGTCGAGGGCTCACTAGCCATCGAGTGGCCACTAGTGTGTATGGCTTTGACTAAAATTTAAATTAAATGGTTGAATAAAATATTTTGTTTATGGTTAGCTTTCAATAGAATATTTTGCTATTAGAATTTTTTCTGGTGACCAAAAGTATGTTGAATGTACGTAAGAGCTAGAGGCCAACGCTGGTGTCGTTTGTAGGCCGTTCGAATCGTTTTTGGTTTTGCTTAGAAATAATGATTACATTACATATACATCACTATAAATTTATAAATATAGTCAGATTTTTGGAGGCCGCCTGTGTGTTTTGTATCGGTCCGGACAGAGTTACAGGCAATTCAGATAGTATTGTGCTCTTTGGTCCGGTTGACTAAGTTCGGGGCACGGTAAAGTTACCGTTATTATGGGCGGTATATTCCTGCGGTGGCGGCCTTCTGCACAGGTGACTGAACAAACCGACACCGGAAAAGTTCCCACGATAGGTACTTGCAATAAAATGTAAAAGGATGGGATGAATCCTATAAAATGATCTCGCTTTTAAACATTATTGTTTTATTTATTTATTTTTTAACAAATAGGAACGCCAATAGCATACAAATTTTAACATTGAGTTCTACGACTGCTACATATGCCTATTGTACGCCTAACATAACACTGAATTGAGTTAGACAATATATTTAAGCAACTTATAATCTACTAGCTGACCCGCCTGCGGCTTCGTACGCGTGGTTTGTCAATAAAACAGTACCCTCCTTCTGTGCAGTCGCGAAAGTGTATCCTATGTCTCAAGTACATTCATAATCTATCTAGGTATATAGGTACCAAATTCCATCGAAATCGATCGAGCCGTTAAGTCGTGAAAAGGTAAAGAACAGACAGAGAGACAGAGTTAGTTTCAAATCGGTATTAGATCAGTACGTAGATTATAACCTGGATTAACACATAGGCTACTTTTTGTTGACCAACAACACGTGTGAAGCCGCTTGCGGAAGCTAGTTATACATATAAACCTTCCACTTGAATCACTTTATCTATTGCTGAAAACTACATTAAAATCTGTCGAGTGTTTTAAAGATCCAAGGTAACAGACAGCGGAAGCGACTTCATTTTATACTATGTTAAGAAGATTTCACGAACCTAATAAAACTACCTACAGTTATAGGTACTTTCACATAAAAACTGGTTGTTGTTAGTGTCATTATTGTTTAATCTAGCTTGTAAGGTAATTAATATTCATAATTAAATTCAATAATTAAAACTTAGAAATAACGATTGATGGTCCCGTTCTTAATAGTTTCCTTATAACGTAACTTCAGTTTTGTCTAATATAGATCCTCCTACTCCATTACGAAAGGCACGTCCGTGCTTCGAAGAGCATTTAAAGTTGTCGATCCCGGTTATACAATCCGTCAAGCCATGTCGGAAGCTTTTGGGCGATCTAGAAACTCCACACCAGAGTTGGCCACTAGCTCATACGATTTTACTTTAGTAGATAATTCGAAGAAGAAGAACAAACATTTATTTGCACAGGAAAGCAGTCAAATATCCGGAAAGATGCTTAGTAAACTATAGAATAGACTTATGTCTAGTCTATAGTTTTTAATTCAGTGTGTATCAAGTTACAGCGTGGTTAATTTAGTGCGCCAAAGTTTCTATACTCTACAGTGAACTGTTACCCATGACCATAGATCGCCTTTGTCATCGGCGCTGAATAACGATTTAGCCTGTGATTTGTTACAAACGTTACAGTAGACAACCGGGCTCCATGTAGTTTATGATTTGAAGGCACGGTCATTCGCTATTGGTGGTCCTTTAACACTTATTCACACTGACAAAGGACCACCTCGGCTGCTTAGGGAGCGAAGAGCGGTTTGGTTTATAATTTGCTGTCAAATTGTCTGCAGTGCTTTAGTGTCACCCGTATTACTGCGACTGCAACTTATAATCTATACTTCTATACTTATATTATAAAGAGGAAAGATTTGTATTTTTGTGTGTGTGTTTGTTTGTAATGAATAAACTCAAAAACTACTGGTCCGACTTCAAAAATTCTTTCACTATTAGAATGCTACATTATCCCTGAGTAACAAAGGCTACTTTTTATCCACTGCGCAGAGGGAGGGTAAATGTTTTTATTGAAAAACTACGTGTGCGAAGCTGCGGATTGGTCAGCTAGTAATAAATAAATAAATATTGCTGGACATGTCCAACAGCGCTATCCAGCCCCAAACTAAGCAGAGCTTATAGTATGGTTTTTGTAAATACATACTTATCACATATAGAAAACATCCAGACCCGGAACAAATATCTGTAGATCATGCAAACATTTTTTCCGCTGCGGGAATCGAACCCGCTACTGCCTGCGTCTCAGCCGGATATTCGCCTATTGCGCCACGGAGGTAGACAGATAATATCTGTCGATATAAGAAATACAGGGCACAATTGCATTATTTCAGAAAGACACTAATGTATTTATTTATTTGAAAACGATAGGCTTACCAATTTATTAATCCCCATGATGGACATCCATATTTAATTTTGAAATTAATTGTTGGTGCATTGTAAAACTTAAAAGAATTTGTAAAACTTTGCAAGCCCCGGCAGATAATATCTTTAACCACTTTATCATATACAATTTAAGACTTTATTTTGTAACATATTATCAGGAAAGAATAAATGACTATGACGCAGACACAAATAAAGTTGTACAGACATGACATAGTTTATCTTTGGTAAACGTTCATTTGTATAGAAGCGTAGCACCACTAGATTTCGTAGACGCTTCGTAGTCGGTTTTAATTAGTCTTGAGTGTTTCATGATTTCAAGAATAGGTACATGCTTTGCAAAGCTTTTGAGTGTGCTTTGAATAGGTGTTTGAAGTAAAAAACGGACGATATTTCACTCCTACATGGTGTGGAGGCGAATGGTTTCCCGAACCTTATGATACAAATATGCAATATAGATGCAACGTTTGTGTGAACAGTCTGGTAGGTATTGTATGTCTTTATTAGACAGACGGTCGCGCTGGGTGGTAAATGGTAATAGTTTTGGTAAAGTGCGTCTGGAGTAGACAGTCGTTAATAAAAATCTGTGAGAAAAGTCTTCTTAAAACTTACGTTTATTATCTTATGAAAGTCTTTGTTTGAAGTTTGTCTGCGCGCTAGCAGTTTCATTATCTCTCTTACTTTTCTTACTTTTTTTGTTTTGTACTGTATTATACATTTTATGCAGTCCTAGGCAGTACAGGAGCTGGGTTTCTCTATCCATAATATTGACCACCAGGCGCTGCATAAATGAACTTTGATTTTTCTTCTTTTGTTTAACTGGTTGTTTAATATCTAAATTTTATTAGCCCAATAGAGAGCGACTTCCACACCCCTCACTGTTGCCTGGTACAGGTCCTCTGTACCAACCACCTGTACCTCTGTGCAGGTGGTTGGGGTTGGGCAGAAAGGACATTAGAGCAGGTGGGCCATTATTTTTAAAGAGCCCCCGTAGTGGCACTGGCTCCGGGGTTGGTCATAGCCCCACTTGGCTAGATTATCTCAGCAACACGAGTGCGCAACCCGTTTAGGGACTTCCAATTTGGCCACTGCAGCTTGCAGCCGGAAGGAAGATGCTCTATTGGTGGAATGTAATTGGGTGGGGCAGGGTGACAGGAAGACCATAAGTCAAATCTCGCCGCTGCTGGGTTTTAATAAAGGAACTTGATGTCAAAGACGCAGGGGTTTTTTAACGTTTTGAGATTATAAACTCTTAAATAGGATATACACTTATCTTTTACATGTTTTAAGCATAATACTGACTTCACACTAAGATTCCTTTTATCGAATCAGCAATTACGAGTATCATGGTACCACAATACCCAGCTCCAATGCAAATGTTTGCCGATAATGCATTTGTTCCGTTCTACATTAATTTAACTTAACCTTCGTTAATTTAACTTAACTTATCTTACTTAAGTAAATTTATGCTTAAACGAATTAACCTGTACTACGGAAGAGCGAAACCCTCTAACACAGGTATTTCTACTTAAGAAAGGGTCCCCCAACCCATGAAATGTATCCTGCATTAAGTTTACCGAAATAAAATATTTGTATTTGTTCTACATGCCCACCTCGATATTATTTGTAAACTTTGTTATGCTAGTCGACGCAATCATAGAACGCCCACGGCGCCGGCGATGACGTCAGTTGATTCAGCAAGTTTCTTTCGACACGTAAACAAACAGCCTCCCAGACGACTCTACTATTTGAAAGAGTACGTCACAGACGTTACTCTTAGTCGCTTATCTCTTACGTACCAAACCATCTCAAACCTAGTTCTAAAATGTAATTACTGATTAGCATTAGCCTAGTAAGCCTACTCCACAGTCGAAGCTGCAATCTTCACTGCAATAGTATGAATATTTCAGGTAGGCATACACGACGGCACTAGACACTAGACACTCAGTAAACGACAGCGAAATTTTACATGTTACCCGGTGTCGCTACTGTGTACACAGTTCGACACTCGGTACATAGACTGAGTTTCTAGTATCGTCGTGTATGTGTACCATACGACAGTTGTTGATTTGGTGCAACAATAAAGAGATGGGATGGACATTTTTTCAGCAGTTGTGCAGCTTAGGTTATTAAAAATTAAAAATAGACAAAACAGGCAAAGACAATTATTTATTTAGTACTTTAGCATACAATACGATTACATTTAACTGTGTATTGTATGAAAAAATAGAAAAAGATTCAGTGAAATAGTAGAAGGGAAAAACGTAACCAAAAAAAAAAAGAACTAGGTAATAGTTTCATTGATGCGTAGGATGTGAACGCAGAGGCCAAGCAAGTTATCTACGTGGGTCTATTTGTCTGCCTGCGTGTCTATTTGACTTTTCCACTGCGGCGCACGGATATTGACCCACGCTCACGTCGCGTACTCGTACGTCATTGCCGCGTTGAGCTGCGTAGGTGAAGCATCCGGGCACGTCTCGTGTGTTGGTGACGTCATCAAACTACGCATCCGTACGTAGCGTGGCCGTGGGTCGCAGTAGGTTGATCCGCCTACATTTTTATACAAAGCGAAGCTAAATACACGTACGTAGCGTGCACGTGCTCTGCAATGGAACCGCGGCTTTATGCTCGCTATAATTGATCGAGCGAAGCGAGATCTCTAAATTAACTTGGGCAAATCGGCGTTGTATGTATGTATGTTTATTTTTACTTATATAACTTTCGAAGCGGTTATGCGATCATCATGAAATTTGGTATATAGGTGAGGTAGTGATGGCACAATTTTGGTGTGACTAAATGAGCTAAAAATGTGCGGGGGTTTTTGAGATATTGGGGTTCAAGAGGGGTAAAAAAAACAAAAGGTACAGGGTACACCAATGACCCCACAGTGCTGAAATTTGGCGTGCGTGTAGCTTTAGTGATACAAATATAGGCAAAAGTCTGAAATCCAGAATAACCGAACCAAAACAGATTATCCAATTTACATGAACTCCCGTTAACTGTAATATGAATGAAACTGTAGGTCAAGTACGTAGGTTCTTCATTTCGTGGCACTATTTTATTAGGCAAAGAATAAGGCCGGCTTGCACAACGATTCCTAAACGTATTTAGCGACTAAACATGTTTAAATTTTACGTATTTTCATAATTTGACAACTCCTGAAATCATATTTAGCCACTAAATACGTTTAGGCATCGTTGCGCGAGTCGCCCTAAGAATACTTTTTTTTTGTGTTTTTGGAGACTCGCGAGATCTCAGTTCGAGGCGAACCACTAGTGATGTGATATGATAAATAAACATAGAAAAATGGTCAATTTATTATAATTTAAATACATAGACAGTTTGTAAAAAAAACAGACTGCTAGTCTACTCCAATCCAGTCGACTCATCTGAAGAGTGCGTCACAGGCGCCATCCAGCCGCTGTCATTTGCAACCGTGCCAGGACTGCCAACTCATCGTTTACGTACTCCAAGCTCCTAGTAAACAGTGCCCCAGAATAGTAAACTTGAGAGCAAAAAAATCGCACATTCATGATTTTTTGACATAACTAAAAAAAAAACAAAAAATATTATGTTTCTGTAATGCAGATTCATAGTCTATTTTAATACCTATCCAGTGGTATCTGATTTGTTTTTCAATCATTACATAAAAATGCTTTTGTGGATCAATAACAAAAATGCATGTTTAGTAAAAAATTCTTTATTCAAGTATTGGTGTCAAAGTTATGAAATTAAAAGATAAAATTAATTAAAAGTTTGTTATTAATACCGAGTGTTCCCTCCCCTAGCCTGAATCACTGACTCCATCCGTGTTTTCATTGATGTTACTAGACTTTTGATAAAGTCTTGAGGAATAGCCTCCCATTCCTCTGCGATCGCCTGTTGCAGCTCCTGTAGAGTCGATGGAGGAGCATCTCGGCCTCGAACTCTTCTTTTCAGCTCGTCCCATAGATGTTCGATGGGATTGAGGTCTGGGCTTCGAGCTGGCCACTCCATAACGGTCACATCCACCTCTTGAAGGTACTCGATCACTATGCCAGCAGTATGCGGTCTTGCATTATCTTGCATAAACAGAAAGTTTTCGCCGATAAACCCAGCATAAGGTACGACGTGGCTCTCGAGTACTTCCTCAATGTATCGTATGGAAGTCAATCCTCTTGATTGGCGACCAGTATTCGGTCCGGTGATGAAGGCAAGCTCGGTTTTTGCTTCCATAGACATGCCTCCCCAAAACATGATTGATCCACCGCCATAGGCGACACGTTCTGTTATGCAGCATTGGGCAAATCGCTCTCCCGATCTTCTATACACCTTCCCCCGTCCGTCGTTGCCATGCAAGCACATCCTGCACTCATCAGAGAACAGGACTGCACTCCACTGCTCTTCGGTCCAATTCAAATGGTCTCGAGCGAACTGAAGGCGGGCTTCTCGGTGGGCTGGGGTCAATTTCGGCCCGTTTGCTGGCCTGTGTGCAGTCAGGCCACCTTCTCTCAATCGTCTTCTGACTGTCCACCGGCTAACTTCTACTTCACGAACTTCTTGAAGTCGTTGGCCCAGTTGAACTGCGTTCAAACGACGATTTCTTAAAGATGTCGTTATAAGAAAGCGGTTATCACGCTCTGTTGTAGCACGGGGACGGCCCGATCCTTGTCGCCGTTGGTAGCCACCAGTCTCTTGATACCTCTGGTATACACGCCGAACGGTAAATCGGCTCAAACTCAATTGTCGAGCCACTTGACTTTGCTTAAGCCCCGATTCAACAAGGGCAACCACTTGAGCGGCTACTTCTGGTGTAGTATCCATTTTCGTGTTCCGTTTGAAGCCAATATCAATAGAGAACCTTTCACACTGTACGTTGGTATGCAAATGATAACCATTTTTTTTTTTTTTTTTTTCGAATGGACTTATCTCGCTGTTGGCCTCTGAGGCCGTTGCAGCTTAACCGAGCTTTTGGCGAGCGCAGATGGCGCTCAGCCCTTTAATTTTATTTTTGGTGAGGCAACTAGCGCAAGGGCACCACTTAGGTACGAACCTCGGCTTGGGCTGTTGCCGGAACGGGGATAGGAGAGAAACGCCCGGGTACGTGCTTGTACCTCGTATAGGCGGCGACTGAAGGGACTCGTCGACCTCGCCGGCGAGGTCGGTGTATTTGTGGAGTGTTTGCTCTGTCTAATGTGGATGACTCACCCGCATTAGCGGAAGTGATTTCGTCATCCGGGTCTCCTAGAACGTGTCTCGGTCGACGGAGGGTTTTTCGGTGCTCGGACGGTTCAGTCGAATAGTCCGGAATGGTATGTACCAAAGGATTCGGATGATGAGTGGCGAGTTCATAATGTCGCTTGGAAGCGAGCTTGATGAATTTAGCTATTGACTCTAATTTTAAATCACGATGCAGATCGTTATTGCGAAAATACCAAGGCGAGCCTGTGGCTTTTCGCAAGAAACGATTTTGTACTAATTGAATGGCAGCAACTTGACGAGAGTGGGCGAATACTACTGAGGAGTATGTCATGATGGGGCGAATGCAGGCTTTGTAAAGTGTCACCTTATTTCTAAGAGACTTTTTACTTTTTCTGCTTAGGAGCGAGGACAGTCGTCCCAAGGTGTACTTAGCTTGGTTGCACCTCTTAGTGATGTGCAACCTAAAGGAAAGACGTCTATCAAGGATGACACCCAAGTATTTGGCAGAGGGGGCCCAGCGGATGGGCACACCGAAAAGCGAAATCGGTTTTGGGGTGAGATTTCTCCGTGTGAAGTACACTGCTGTGCTTTTCGACGGGTTAACCTCAATCCGCCACTTGCGAAACCAAGCGGCAAGAGCGTGAAGGGCAGCTTGCAGCCTTATACCCACCCGATCGGGATTCCGATTGGATGTGTATAAGGCTGTGTCGTCTGCATATAGGGCTATTTCCACTTGAGGAGTGCGAGGGATATCGCTGGTGTACAGCGTGAACAGGAGGGGGCCGAGAACGGAGCCTTGTGGGACTCCGGCTCTAACTGGCCTGGGGTTTGAGAGAGTGCCTTCCACGGTGTACCGAAAGCTACGACCTTGGAGATAGTCTCGTATGATGAGCACGAGTCTGTCTGGCACTCCGAGTTTGGAAAGCTTGTAAACCAAGCCATTGTGCCAGACCTTGTCAAAAGCTTTCGCTACATCGAGGAAGACGGCACCAGTATCTGCAGGCCAGGTACTTTGCCAATTGGAAAGGACATGCTCCGTTATGCGGAGCACCTGTTGTGGACATGAGTGTTGGGCACGGAAGCCGAACTGCTCATCGGGAAGGAGTTTGAATTCATTGACATGGGACCAGAGACGCTTCATAAGAAGACGCTCATATATTTTACCTAAGCCATTAAGCAGGCTAATGGGACGATAACTAGTTGGATCGTTAGCAGGTTTCTTGGGTTTACGGAAACCAATGACATTGGCTTCCTTCCAAGCATCAGGGAAGGTGCAGAGTTCCATAGCCGCATTGAAGATGCTGACTAGAATGTAGATAAGGGGAACAGAGAACTGCTTGAGTACTCTGTTGGAGATGCAGTCGGGGCCGGATGCTTTCTTTGGGTGTAAAGCCTTGATAATATCAAAGACTTCAGAGGCCTCAATTGGATTAAGTGGGGAGGTAGGAGGTAAGGAGGCTATACGGTCGACCTCGTTGTTCACCATGTCAAGGTGTGCAGGATCAACGGGTTCGAGACTGGGAGAGCATTGAGCTTCAAGGGTTTCAGCCAGGTAGTCGGCTTTTTCCTCGTCTTCGAATGCTAGGGTCTGGTTGGGTCGGATAAGAGGAGGCATCGGAGCGAGAGCGTCCGCTTTCATGGAGCGAGCTAGCCTCCAGTAGGCCAGATGGCTAGGCTCGATCCCCGAGAGCAGGCTCTCCCACTCACGATTGCGGTGTTCTTTGACGCGCTCTCTCACCTCTCTGTGCAGAGAGCGCATTAAGAGACGATTGTCTTTGGTGGGGCAGCGACTATGAAGTCTAACTGCAGCGTTCGCTTCAGTCATAAGTCGTCTTATATCGTCAGGCAGGGGCCCGCGGTGGTCATCCACTACGGGAACCTGCTTTGAAGCGTCTCTAACAGAGTCAGTTACATGTTTGGTCAGTGAGTCAACTGCTACCGTAATGTCATCAGATGTTAAAATAACAGAAGGGATTCTATCCAGGACAGGCGAGTGCGTAGACTTGAGAGCTTTCTCAAGCTTATGCCACTCTACCACAGTCTTGGTAGCAGGGGTCTGGTCAGTGGGGGGGCCAAGTAGTAGTAAAACAGGGCGGTGGTCGGAGTCAAGCTCGTGGATAACTTCGATCGAGCGTAGCCGAAGGGCTACGTTTTTGAGAAGCGCTATGTCCAGGAGGTCGGGGGGAGTGGCAGTAGGGAAGCGAGTCATACCCCTAGGGGCAATGATATCGAAGTTAAGGGGTTCAACTAGTCTTTCTAATTGTCTACCTTTGCAGTTGGTCTTAGTGCTATTCCACATGACGTTTTTGGAGTTGAAATCACCCGCCAGAATGACGGAGCTTCCTAAACTGAAAAGAGCTTGCAGATCACTCTCGAATTGAGGTGAGCAAGTTTTACTAGGAGAAACATAGCAGGATGCAACAATGACCGAGGAGTGACCGGTCATTGCTATTCGGCAGACAGAGGCTTCTATGTAGGTCATAGGGGGGGGATCTAAGGGCATGCAGTGAAGGGACTTCTTGTAGTAAATGGCAGTGCCGCCTCTCGGGGCTGGCAGTCTGTCATTGCGCAAAATCTGAAAGTTGGGGATTTTTGGATCCCGATGACCGGGCTTTAGATTAGTCTCTTGGACTAGCAAGAGGTCAAGTTGGTGCCTATTGACGAAATCTTGAACAAAAAATGATGACCATTCCCTCAATATGCACTCTTTTATACCTGCGATAAATCCCGCCGCCGCCGGCCTTACCTGGATCGAGCGACATAAGGGGGTCTATTGTTTTGTTGCTAATGAGTTGTTTTTAAAGGTAAATGTCAACCCTTTATCAGTTCTGCGAATGCCTAGATTATGCACTTTAATTTAATTTGATTTTAATTTGCTGTAAGCTCCAAATAAAAAAAATTTTACTTTTAAGTAAAAATGTGCGGATGTGCGATTTTATTGCTCTCAAGTGTATGTTAACACTAACACCCGTTTTCACTAACCACGAACAAAGAGTAGCTAAGTAACGCCTAATGTAAACCAATCCTGTATTATAAACGTTCGTTTCACCAATCGATTTTTAATAGTTTAATCCTAAAGCAAGAGGTGTGTAAATATTTGACACTTGTCTATGATTTTCAGCAAAATACAACTGAAGCGGGGTTACTGTGACTGACACAAACACATCTGTCAGCTGAGAGTTGTCTAGCATTACGCACAACCAAATCGGTGTCGTAACTTTCGGCAACGCTAAAGGTTGATTGATTGAAAATTCTTTAATGCACAAAATCCATAAATCTGTAGGCGAACATAGTGCTAGCAAGCATTCTCTTTCAGTTAACCTTTGCATAGTGTTGAAAAAATATTTATATAGGTAGTGGAAGACATAATGTAGCAGGAAAATTTTTAGAAAAAAAATAAGACTAAGATATATTGAGAGTACGAACGAAGCATCAAATATATGTAGATATAGACTTTCATACATACAGAAACTTTCATGTTCTGGCAATTCTGAGAAAATGGGCGCAAATCTCTAAAAATTGCTAGACACTAAAGTTTTAACGAAACTGAAGAGCGGCAACCTCGCACAACGTAAAGGTCACAACGTCGCAATAATATTATCGCGCACGTGTAATTGGAAATAGCGCCATCTATTTTTCTTCGTACCATTATGAGCGGTAGTAAACTAAAGGTTGGCATATATTTAACGATTTGTAACTCTTAGCGATATCCCGCGTCCTAGCAGGTAATCAAATATCGAGTTACATTATCTTGTTTGAGACTGTCAGTCTATTTAAATTATATTGGTCTGTGAACAAAGTTAGACTTATTTGAGAGGGACTAGATTTTTTTTAGTTCTCTTGTTTGATGCTATAAACTGTTAGTAGACCATGGTTTGAACAACGTTTGTTCTGGGAAAACAGTGATTTAAAGGACACCATGTATAGATGGAGGTTAAGAAGATTTACTTCAGTCGTGTGGTCTAAAGCACACTCGTTTTTTTAACATCATCAGCTCTTAGGTACACACTCCCCTACACATATCTACTGGTGGTTTAGTCAAAATAGTCTTTACAGTGACCATAGGTTTGAATTTTTACTTATTCCTTTGAATAGATTTTATCTAAACATTCTGGGCGTATTGTGAGTGTGCCTTCGTAGTAAGGCTTTGCACAAAGGTCAAACGTCAAGTGCATATTTAATGTGTCCTTGTTCCTTTGGAAATGCAACTGCTCTCATACTGTTCAAATCTATGAAACTTTGATATTGTGTTGTAATATAATGGACCATCGTTCGGTAATGTTTTTAGCCCCCGACGCAAAAAGGGGGGTGTTATAACATTGACGCCTATGCATGTCTGTCTGTAAAATCGTAGTTCCCAAACGGATGCACTGATTCGGACGCGTTTTTTTTAAATAGAAAGCTAGTTAAACTAGGGTTTTTCTTAGCTACGTACTAGTTAACCCGGCGAACTTCGTACTGCCTTGACATGCATATGACGCGAGCTGCCAATGTACGTTGCCGGTAGAATTATCAATCGGCCATCATTAGTTGTACCTATGTATGAGAAAATGAATTTTCTTCTTAAATTTTTTTCTTCATAATCGGTCCAGCCGTTCTTGAGTTATCAGGTCAGCCAATCCGAAGATTATCACCACGGGTTTTTTATGATCGTATATTAGGAATACAATCGCCTTAGAATATGGTTCAAAACCAATAATCTAAGAGACCAGTTATTAAAAGCTTTAAAATAAAGAAGAAATATTTTACTCGTTGCAATTGCCAATAACAGTTGACAGAGAACTTATTCAGCGATAATAAATGACAAAGGTGACCTTGGAATTCTCGAGAGTACACCGCGCACCCTCAATGGCTTGCAGTTGTGAAATGTGTCAAGGTTGTTTGTGTGGACTTTTATTGAATGTAGTGATCAGCATAAATTAGTTGAAGTGCATGGCAATATTGATTACCGTTTTTTTACTATTATTAATATGACAGTTGGACTGTGCTTTATCCCCTAGGGTGGTTTAGGATTGCTGTGAACTGTTATCCGATGTCCTCTGCTGATAACAGGCAGTTCAAAGATGTCTTAGAGCATCCTACATCATCACCATCCTAGGGAGACAAACACAGCTTATGTAGCCATAAGCTATGTTCATTTCGCTTGGGAGATCTAGGATTACTTGAGATTTTCTTCTAGATATCTGATATAAAAACATGTTTAGAGTTTTGTTTACGTCTATGGGGAGTCATCTAGCATTCTAGTTATTGGAGAAATGTTTTGTTTTACCAGATATATAGTTAGGTTGATTGTATAGTTAGGTTTAATACGAGACTGATATTGTGTTACTTATTGCTCGAGTTAAGAGATTAATTAGGTAAAAGAGTCGGTAGGGATCGCGAGAAATGGATAGAGCTGGAGGAGGTTTTTACCGCTTTAAGTGTACTTTGCATACAAAACAATTAACTTAAGTCTCTAAAAATTTAAACTCAAATATTGTGTAAATAAAAGCTTTTTTGTTTTTTTTATTTTATTTAAGAGATTCTTCTTCTTAGCTTGTCAATAGCTCTACCTATATTGTGATAGATAAGTACTTGGCTACATTGATGGCGTCAGGAGAAGCCATTTTTAAGTCTTCCATTGTGCAAGTGTTTTCATTGTGTATTTAGGAGATTCATTTTACCTCAACTGCTGGCTTTACTGAGATCGCTAAAGGCTCCAGAAAAGTTAAATATATTTTTTAAGAAGGACGTAGATTTTAATATTTTATTTATTATATATATTTATTTCATTTTTAGATATTTACACACACAAGTTTGGGTCGATAGTTTTTTTTACAAATACAAATATTTTTATCTTCCAATTCAGAATTAACATGTATGTAGGTACATAATGAGCTCCGCACTAGGTGTAACACCTGTATCGCGGATGCCCTGTATAGATTTGCAGAAGTTAAACATATTAAATGCGAGACCAAACCGAGTAAGTATAAATTTTAACTATTAAGAGAACAGAGAAACAAAAACAAATTTATTTTAATTTATTTTATTATTAAGGTTTCACAATATTTCAAAGGAACAATATAAATTTCCTGAACTATAACAATTCGCAACACATTCAAGCCGTCAATATCCTGACTTCAAAAGGTTTTCTTCGGAACTACGTTGCGTGCTGGTCGGGGGTTGTAATATACTTCACTTTACGTTGATTGGCGTTCGTTCCCGACTCGCTGGCGCCGCTCGTAATTTTGTCTAAAATAACAGTACAACAATATGTAAAACTCTACCAATATTCTATACTACTAAAATATTATGTTGGAGGCATTCGGGTAGTTATACATTTCAACACCTGCCCCACCTTTTCTTAGAGCGACTTGCGCAATGATGCCTAACCGTATTTAGTAGCTAATTATAATTTTGAGAGTTCTTAAATCATACAAATACGTCAAATTGAAACGAGTTTAGTCGCCAAATACGTTTCGGGAACGGTGTGCAAGCCGGGCTTATTCTTGAAAGTCACCCAGTGAGAGTTTGTCACTGACTGATTTGACAATTCTTGAAGGCAGTTGACTGACAGTACTTAAAAAAATCAGAAGTTGATAAGCGAATTACTTGTCAAACGGTAGCCGGGTAATTTTAAAAATACAGTGCCTTTAGTCCGAGTCGCAAACGTCAATTGTTTTGGTGAGCTCGCTTAGGGGCGCTGGAAGTAAATGTATTGAAGGAAACGAAAAGGTTCACAAAACTAAAGGCTCACTATAGGCCAAGAATACGGGCGTAATTAACCACTAGCTTTTACGAATTAACTTCATGACAATATTAAAGTTAGTGTAGATATTTATATTTCTCTACAACACCATTACGGCTAATGCCACTCAGACGGACTTCCTCCCGGCTCACCTTTTTTTATAAATTAGAGGCCAGCGCTTGACCACGATCTCGCCTGATGGTACACGCTTGCCTACAAAAAACCTATTCACTCGCGACTTGAAGACTGCTAGGTTGTAGTTATCATGAAACACAGGGAATTTATATATCTTCAAAACCACCTGGTCACCAATGTTTGACATGTAAAACGCATATCAATTGCTCAAAGTTACTATCACGGGTCACTGATAAAGAATAGGGGCTGGAATCACGCGGCTGCTTTATTCGGACAAACGCTTTAGAGAAACGCTGAAAAACAGGACCAATCTCTCCTAATTTATCATATAATATTGCTCAGCTTCGAGCAAACCCTGAGAGTCTTTAAACGTTTTATATAAAATAAAAAAAGTTTTAAGAGTTTCCGCGCGGTTTGCTATGTATATTAAAACGATTCAGCTCCATTCTTCCATTCTTTGCAGATGTATTTACGTCGAATGAATAGGTAAAAGGTAATAAGAAATGCAACGGCGTATTGCTCTGTTGATTGCCTCGGGGCCTTCGTGTTCGAGAGAGCACTTTGTTTGCAGGCGAACATTTGCTATATTGTTGAGGCATTGGCTTTGTTACGTATTCTGTGGTACGTAACATATTAAGAGATTCATCATCATCATATCACCCTTAGAACGCTGACTAAAACTATTAGCGTGAACGAAATAAGACGTTCGCATTTTACTAAAATTTTGTAAGTAAACAACAGAATAGCCATTATTGCCTGTGCCATTTGACTACTGTTGTAAGCTTATTTGTTCTGAGTTATGTTTATTAAAAGATGATGATGGGTGGAGGTAGATATGTTATTCATTAATGTATAACATATTTTATTATATATACCTAGTCAGGTCATAAATTCTGTCACATGTTTAATATAAAATAATTGAAACAAGTTTATTCATTATGTAACCATTTATATACCAAAATGAACTTAACAAAACATAGATTCTTATGACACTAAAGTTTATTCAAAATGACCTCCGTGATTTTGAATACAGGCCTTCAATCTGCGCGGCCAGTCGTCTATCGCAGCACGAACGAGGTCCATGTCAATATCGGCGGCTGCCTTAATCATGGATGTCTTGAGTGACTCTAAATTGGGATGAGGCTTTGAGCTCGCCTTTTCCTCCAAGTGTTGCCATATCTTGTAATCTAACGGATTCAAATCTGGACTGGAGGAGGGCCAGTCTTCGTGCCGGATGAAGTCGATTTCACGCGCCGCCAGCCAGCCTTGTGTGCTCTTCGCTCTATGAGCTGGCGCCGAATCTTGTTGGAATACCCAGTGCCTGTTATTGAACATGGTATGAGAAACAGGTTCCACAAGGTTCGTCAGGACTGTATTTTGATACACATCTGCATGCGTTTTTACACCTTTCTCACAAAAATGTGCCTCTGTTAAGCCCCAATAAGAAACTCCCAACCATACCATGAGCGAGAATGGAAAATGACCTCGTTGGACACGCGGAATACGGTTGCTCGCTTCTTCACTACTGTGTGCGTACACCTTATCATTTTGTTTGTTGTAGCTCTCTTCTACGGTAAAAATTTTTCATCCGAAAAAAGAATTTACCGATATTTTTTTCCCGCGTACCGCTTCAACAAAGCGCGGCATCTCTTCAGTCTCAGGTCCATTAGACGAGCATTCAAACGATGTCCTGTTTTTCTTCGATATGCCCGAAGCCCTAAGTCTTCATTTAACACCCTTTTCACCGTGGTTCTGCTTAACCCCATCTGAAGGGCCAACAGTTTCTGCTTACGTTTGGGATTTCTTTGAATTCGCGCCTTCACAGCTTTTATCACTGCTGGAGTCCTAACAGACCGAGGGCGACCACTTCTTGACCTGTCATCTACACTAGAGTCTTCATTGTATCGTTTGATGGTGCGATAAACGAATCTTTTGGTTATATTCAAATTTTTCAGTATGTCAAAAATTTGAATTGGCGCGTAACCGCAACGATGCAACGCAATAACTGCAACACGGTCTTCTTTAAGCGTCCACTCCATATTTAAAAATGAGTAAAATTCTAAAAAGTATAAATTTTTATTTTCATGAACAATTCGAAATTCGAATTCTATAAACTTTTTTGTGGCCAGCATTCTAAAAGAAAAGTATTTACTGTGTGACAATACTTATGACCTGACTAGGTATTTTATAATAACATATATTTTTATTTTAAATTATGACGAACTCCACCAAACGCAAGATAGAGGTTGACGGGCAAGCTATATACTACGTCGATGAGTATATCTACTTGGGCAAGATAAGGAGATCGATCGCCGCATCGAGAACGCCTGGAGGAACTACTGGTCCACATCACATGATTCAGCACATCCAACACATGGTTGGAAGGGAAACCTTCCTATGTCACTAAAGCGCAAACTCATCGACATGTGTATACTGCCCGTCCTTACCTATGGTTCCCAAACGTGGTATTTAACCGATGCTCAAAAATCCAAACTCAAGGTTTGCCAAAGAACAATGGAGTGCAGCGTGCTTGGAGTAAAGAGGATTGACAGAATCCGTAACACCACGCTGCGTTTAAAGACCGGCATTGCTGATGCAGGAAATAAGGCTGCCAGGCTAAAATGGGATAGGGCGGGCCACGTAAGACGAATGCACTCGGACAGATGGCAACGATCGTCACGCTGTGGGTGCCTGAAGACGGGCGACGGCGCCGAGGAAGGCCTAGTAGATGCTGGCGTGACGATCTCGATGCCTGCGAGACAGATGGTGGAATTTGGCACGCAAGCGAAAGTCCTGGAAGACAGTGGGGGAGACCTTTGCCCAGCATGGGATAACATTAACATTTAAACGAAATATTTTTAAACGATTCGGTCAACACCTAAGAGACAATAGTCCTTAGGTCAAATAATAGGGGTTAAAGTATGAAATTGCCGTTTCGTACATAATTTTTTTTTTCTAAGTAATATATTTAATCTATGTATTTTACCTTCACTGTCTATACATTTCTGCCATCTTATGGTAAGGTCATTTATGCCTTTGCGGTAAAACTCTGGAGACCTGGACTCACACACTGTGTGAAGGCATTTTGTACTGCTTCCCGGGGAGAAATTTTTTTACCATGTAAAACAATTTGTCTTAATCGCGGAAAAAATGGTACTTAGTCGGTTAGGGCCAGGTCCGGCGAGTACGGAGGTGACGGTTTCTCGAGCATGTGTGAGGTCTGGCGTTATCATGGAGCAATAGTGGTTGAAGATCGGTTTGACGAGTCGGGGCTGTCTCGCTGCGAGTTTCGCCATCATTGTTCGAAGTTCTGTACATCTGCTATTATTGATTGAACGGATCTAAGGAAGTTGTAGTGAATTACACCATGAAGTGATCACCAAATAAATTACCATCATCGGTCTGTCTACCTATTTTGTTTGTGGTCCGGTCTGTGTTTCTTTGTGTGTCAAATAAATATATTCTATTCTATTAATCACTTTTCTATGGGTAATCTTCGCTTTAGGGCATTGTTGCGGCGTTTGACCTGGAGTCAGCTATTGCGTTCTTCGCTTACGATTATTGTAAAAAATCTACTTTTCATCACAAGTTACAATTCGGTCCAAAATTCCTTAATTTCTGTACCGGTTCAACAAGGTAAGGCAAGCTTCAACTCGTGCTTCTTTCCACCGATCTGTTAAATTATGGGGCACCCATTGTTCAAGTTTTTGTATCTTACCGATTTGATGCAAATGGGTCATTATTGTGGGTATGCTAACATCAAACCAAGCTGCTAATTCCTTGGTAGTTTGATACGGATCGGCTTTCACCATCACTTTCAATTCATCGTTGTTTACCTTAGTGGCTGGTTTTCCTCGGGATTCATTCTTGAAGTCGAAGTTTCAAGTCAAAGATGCGTCATTTTCCGTATCCTCTCCAAACACAGCATTGATATTGCGAGCTGTTTCTGCTGCGTTAGTTCCACGTCGGAGCTCGTATTCAAACATTACTTTTATTTTCGATGTCATCCTTGTTTACTTTAAAAGACGAAAGAAAAAACAATTGAAAGTCAAACAAACAAATGTTGTACTTTTTTCAAATTTGGAATGTTATAGTTATTGAGTGGAAAAAGTTTCACTTTAGAATCTCGCACCATGCAGGTTTAATTTTAATTCAAAGTGTTAATATTATGTTAAAACGGAAATTTCATATTTAAATACCTAATATTAAGACAAAATATCATATATTTTCTATAACATATTTTTAAAGAATTAATAAAAGCACTGTGTCTGTTCCAAAACATTTTTGGAGGAATCTGTCTGGCTCAAATAATTAAAGCCACAAGAGACCTATATTTCGATTACCAACGAGCATAGCCATAGACGAAAAATTATTTGCAATTCAAAGGAGACTTCAAGACGCATAAAAATGTCTTGACACCCATTGAATTACAAGGTTAAATACGCTCTTTTGGGAGAAAAATATTGTAGAGAATTCGAAGTAACTACCTCGCGCGTGTTGTGCATATGTTTTACAGTAGTGTACTCAGGACTTAGCTCAAAGGGAATTATTGATACTATTAAACTTAGAAAACTTTCATCACAATATTTCATTATTATAAATACGGGATTTATCACGTAACCAATCCTGTAAGTATTTATAATAATGAATATTATTAAAGTTAATGTATATCAAGAAAGGAAACTTTCGTGAATTATGTACCTCGTTATCTTAGGAGTTATCACGTACTGTTTTGGATGTATAAAATCCGACAATAATTAGGTTCAATACGTGAATCTTATTCAGGGTGTGTAGGTACAATTTGTCCGAGGCATTAGGTTCACTTGAAAATATTGACATGGGTTGGTCAGCAGCTCAAACATGACCACTTATATTCTCAGAAGTCTCATGTCATAGTTTCATAACCTCAGTAGCTGGGTCCTCTCTAAAGTCAAAATATTTTATTTATTAAAATCACAAGCATCACTTTGAAACGTCAATTTTACTGTCTGTTCCTTCGCGACCAAGCCAGGAAAGAAAGGCAAGAAACAAGGCTGGTTGTTTTTTTTAATGATCCATTTATACATAACAATACAGGAAATAAATTACGCCTAAATTGTAACATTTTGAACGGATTGGAGCAGTTTCAATGCCAAGCTTCTCTATCATCTAAATAATCTGATATTTTATAGTAGGCTTTTTTAAAAAGATTTTGTTTAATAGCGTTTTTAAATTTATTAATTGTCAATTTTAGTACATTACTTGGGAGTTTGTTATAAATGCGAACACATTGCCCTTTAAACGATTTACTAACTTTATGGAGTCTACAAGTGGCAACAGCGAGTTTTATCTTTATTTCGAATATTACAATTATGATTATCGCTATTTTAATTAAACAAATTAATATTTTTGTGAACATACATCAGATTTTCATAGATGTATTGTTACTCTCAGTTCATTATCTCAGTATCATACATTATGTTGCACGCTAGATATTAATATTTGCAGTGAGCTTATCTTTTGTGTTGGTTTCCCTTATTTAATGACGCTGTTGCAGTAGCATATGCGATCTTCTTGGAACGCTACAAGAGTCCATATTGCTTGAAACGACGTGGGTCGTATAATGTGTCGCATGGTCGCAACGCAGGCTATGCGCGGCGTTTCTATACATTTCGCGGCGTAACGAACAGAATTGTTGTATTTAATACAAGCTCAACTAACTATAAATAAGAGCATTTGCTTTTATGGACCACGTGCCGTCGAATAATTATGTTTAATACGAGATCGAATTCTAATTATAGCCCCTTTTCAATCAGACCTCATACTCAAGCAAATCAAAATTGTCTTTTAGTGCTGTAGCTTATTCTTATACGATAGGAGTGTATAAACTCTTAGTGAATGACCATATTCGAAGAACGACCAGTTTTTGGTTTTTATCCTTGTAATTTCATCTCTTTATGCATTCTCTCAAAACTTCCTTTTTTTTATAAATTATAGGCTAGCGTTTGACCACAATCTCGTCTGATGGTAAGCGATGATGCAGTCTACGATGGTACACGCTTGCCTAGAAGCACACCTATTCACTCGCGACTTGAAGACCTAGGTTGTAATTATCAGGAAACACAGACTAAGGCAAGGCGTTCCACTCTTTGGCGGTGCGCATAATAAAGGTGGAAGCGTACCTCTTTGTGCGTATGGGAGGTATGTCTACCATGTAGCGGTGGCGCACCGCGGTGCGTCTGGTTGTCCGATGATAGAATGGGGATGGTAGGGTCAGGTTGAAGAGCTCCGCAGTACACTCTCCGAAATGTATCCGATAGAAAACCGAGATGCTTGTAACCTTTCGACGATGCTCGAGGCTGTGGAGCCTTGCATCTGCTAATTCGTCATTGCAAATGAGCTTCTTGGCTCTTCTCTCAATTGACTCTAGAGCCTCTAGCTGGTACTTCGTTGATCCGTCCCAGAGGTGAGAACAGTACTCCAGACATGATCGGACTTGTCCTTGGTATAAGTTAAGCAACTGTCCCGGTGTGAAGTGTTGCCTCACCTTTGCAAGTATACCAAGCTTTTTAGCAGCCAGCTGGGCTTTCGACTCAATGTAAGAGCCGAAATTGAGAGTCGGTGCCTAGTCACATATACTAGAAATTATTGTCACACAGAAACAATACATGAACCAAATTAAACTAAAAAGGCATTACAATAGGTGGCTTGATCCGTAAGCGTCTGTTTAGACTGGCCCCCGCGACAAATAAGTGGCCGGGCAGTAGCTAGTGTGAATGGGAACCATGAGTGCGTGAAGTTGCGCTGTGGCCGCGATGTCGTCGGTATTGACCACACATTTGCAACACAGTTGATAGCGACTGGAAGTGTTGTCCGTGCGAATGCAACTCTAGGTTTTCGTGCGATTGTTTTCTTTTCGATTTTAGTCGCTGTGGTGTGGTTGATGCTAAGATGAACGGACGCTAAGAGCGGTCTCTCCTAGACAACCTTTGTATAGAAATAACTTGTCTAGTGAATGTGACATTTTCTTCGTATGATACGATTGCCTCCGTCCTGAGCACGTCCATCTACGTGCGAGACGCGTGTGCTACACTCGATTTACGACTTTTATCCGCGAATTTTGTTCTCTCCTGGGTCGATCCTGTGGGCTTGTTTATGTTTGCCTACTTACGCCACCATGTGGGACGAATTAAGGGTGATTGGTGAAGCACGTGTGTGCTAATAGGACACAACGAAGGTTATAAGATAGAATTTAATTAGATACGTTGAATAATTTATAAGAAAATAAGACAGAGCGAGGCACGCCCCGTGCTATTTAGATATTAGTCCTATTTTCAGAATCTCAAATATTATTTTCAGATAAAGGGTAAAATAGTAAGATCGTGGGCGAGGGTTATACTTTTCATTCAAAAATACAATTTAAGTAGGAGAGGGTCATAAAATAATTTCGCTTATTGTGGGTTCATTCATTGTCACTTCACTATGCGCTTTGATTAACGTAAAGTACAATTCCTTAGACTGATATAATATAATAAGAAACAGAGCAATGTTTATGGAAAAAAAAATAGGTTAAAGAAGGTCAACTTATCAGCACTTTGATTTTTTCACGTTCCTAGCAAAGTATAAAATATGGTATAATTAAGAGCTTGTCCAGAAAGGGCGAATTCGCCGCGATTCTCTACGCGCGATCCTTGCGTCCAGAAGGGGCGTACCAGCGCGCGAGCATTTGGGGAAGGATCAACAATTCAGTATCAAAATTTTGGCGCTCCATTTCTCTTGATACGTGCACTCGCTCTGAAGTTCGCGCGTAATCTGGACGCAACATGGCGTCTCTAGCATATACGCACGCAACACGCGCGTATAACGCGCGAGTCGAGAGTCTGGCGAAGTGCACGTGATTTACGCGCTTATTTTTTAAATTCGCGCGTTGCTTGTGACGCAGTGTATTGGCGCCAAGTAGCTCGCCAACGCGCGTATGAATTCGCGTGTATCGATTCGCGGCGAATACGCCCCTTCTGGACAAGGTCTAAGTATTTGCGCTTGCTTTTTTCAATCTCTTGACCCATCAGCTAATAAATAAATATGACGGCTGGAACGTGGGCGTTGTGTTGGAAGGTGGCTCATTGCAGTCCTGGGGTATGAAGTCCATGGTGCAGGTGCAGGGTACTTAGGCAAACCAGTAAAATCCAGTAGGTAAGCTTGCTTTTATTAGGGCTTCAGCATGGCAGGTAGGTACAATGTTCTTGATAGCTAGGTAGATACGGTGAACGTGACAGTTTCGATGCTCAATGAAGGAGGTGTTTTCGTACCGGCGCTCCAAGGGAAAGTGAAGTGCCCAGACATCGACTTTGTCCTCGAGAGGTGGCCGGGAAGCAATCCCAGCGCCACCACTCTGCGTTCACAGTAACTTAACAAAAAAACAACTACCAATCAGAGAGTAGATACGTTGTACGAGACGAGTAGTAGAGATACGAGTAGAACTACCGCTTGTACGAAGTCAAGAGACTTCTTAATTTTAAACTTGGTACGCATAATACCACGACAAATATAAAAAAAAATATTCTGTGAGATTCTACGCTTTGAAATCCTTTTCATAAAGATGTGAATATCTTGCCTGACAGCCTCCTAAAACCACTGACACTAAGGTTGTCCTTATTGTTTACGGTAGGTGATTGCGTTTGTATAAGGATCAATCTTTTTCATACTATCAGGAATCTTTATTATAGATACCCTCAAAAGTTAACGCATATTGCGAACACTCATCCATCATCATAATATTATGTAGGTAACATGTGGCGAAATACGGAGGATTTTCTCATAGCAAAGTATGCTTAACGAGCTCATACTTTTTGTTTGGGTAAATATATTCAGTACCGAAAGTTTTCTAGCGTCCATTATATTTTCCGGGATTATATTTCCAAATATTTGTCTCAGTTCGAATGTTTACATCTCTCCTACGAAATTTCCACCTAAACTATTTTATAACTTTTTGTAATGTGTGTAGTGAATATTAGCTTTCAAGATTCAAGATTCATTTATTCAAATAAGAGTAACATTACAGATAAATCCACATCGTTACCTTAATACACAAAAATTGATAAAATACACTTAAAAACTAATACTAACTTATATAAAGTTACATATAGTTTTGGCTTAGATAGATATAAGGCCCTTCTGGCCCTCTAGTTGCATCTACTTTTTGACTTTGTCTTACCAATATGTATATGTGGATAACGTAGTGGGTTATATTATTAATAATTCATCACACATTTACACAGCATCCCTACCTCTTTTTTGTTCTTCAAATGCGTACCTACTAAATTACTAAAATCCTTGAAAATTTAATTAATATACTATGTTTTTTAATCTTTTTCTCTAGGTGACTGATTTCATAAAAGATAAGTCTATAAATTGAGTCTGTTATTGGCATTAAGCATTAGTTATAAGGATTGTTTACATTGTTAACAAGTGCTGTTGATTCTGTAATGAATAATAAAAAAAAAATACTGTATCTTACCTAACCTTTATAGTGTAACTGTTTGTTGTTTCGAAATAAATTAAAATAAAATATAACACAGATAAAAAACAACACAACGCCTTACCTTTGTCTGTAAGGTCGTCCCAATCTCTTCCTATTTTCAAAGTCAAGGTATACACCCATTTCCTTTCGTTGTCTCGTAACTGCTAGTTAGTGTTTATGTTATTTATCCTCTTTATGTAGTGTAGTTTATTTATATATTAATTGTATGTATTTAAGTTTATGTTTATTAGTATAATCAATAGGTATATTTTATTTTGTGGGGTCTGTTTATGTCTGTAGGTACTCTTACACCGCCGTCTTTTGATTTGTTTATCCTGTCCAGCCAAAGGTTGATAGGACCGCCCATTGTACCTTTATTTATTGTTTATTTCCATTATTACTGTATTTTTTGTTTGGTGTGCAATAAAGAGTAAATAAGAAATAAGAGTTTCATTCATTCAACAAAACAATTAAACATTAAACAAACAATCACACAGTAGTTATACAAAAAATAAAAAGTACATCACAATTAATAACACAATATATAACAACATATCCCCAAATACCTACCTACTTATATTCTAATTGTTCACAGTATAGCAAGCAAAATCTTTCTACAACTGGCCATCTGTCTGTAAAAATACCGAGTTGTGTGTGCGAAGCGGTGAGGGCAAGTTGACGTTGGGCACGACATATTGGAGATTGTTGACGTGCTAAGGTGCGCGCGGGCGTTACCGCGAACAGTGGTACTCGTCCCGGGCCGAATCTTATCCGGTTTTCAGGAACATAAAGACGACTAGCCTCACAGAGCAGCCCAGGGCAGTTTAGTAATTCCCGTAGTATGTGGCATAATGTAAGCATTTGGTCAAATAAACGCCGCGCTTTGTACACACGGCTACACATCAAGCTATGCAATTCCAGTATAAGCTGACCTCTCATTCTACGAAAAGCCTACACAATGCGAGGTCAGCTTATACTGGAAATTTATAGCTTGATGTGTCGCCGTGTGTACTCGTAGGGTCAATGAGATTCACTAGAGTACTAGACTAGTTTCGCATTATCTTATCCTAGAAGGTAAAGGTTATTACGAGTGTCTCGGCATGATAGCACTAGGTTTAATTTATTTTGTAAAATGAAAACATGTATTTATTAGGTCACCAACACAGTGTACACTAGAACCAGTATTACAGGAACATTATTAATTAATAACAGCTAAGTTTCTCTCTAATAATGACGACAGCATGATTAAAATATTACTACTAAACTAAAAAATAATTAAAAAAAGGACTAAAATAATTAATTTGATTTTAATTTAGGTGTGTAATTTTGTGACTTAAAACTTTTGTCTTCAATAAGTCTTATTTGGAATAGATTTTCACTAACGTCATTATCATCATCCACAGGCCGACTTCACCCACTGCTGGGTATAGGCCTCCCCAAGTTTGTGCCATTCGCCACGATCCTGCGCTAGTCTCACCCATTGATGACCCGCGACTCTTAACGATGTCGTCCACCCATCTCGCTGCCGGTCGTCCTACCCTTCTGCAGCTATTCCTCGGCCACCATTCAGTTACTACCATGCTCCACCTGTCATCACCACGTCTTGCAAAGTGTCCTGCCCAAGACCATTTGAGCTTCAATACTCGATTGCCAACGTCATGAACCTTGATTCTTCTACGGATCTCGACGTTTGGAACTCGATCTAAGAGTTTGATGTCGAGCATGGTACGCTCCATGGCTCACTGTGCAACTTAACCTGTAAACAGCCTTCTGCGTGAGCGTCCATGTCTCGGCACCGTAAGTCATGGTGGGCAGAACACATTGGATAAATAAGCGGATCTCATTAACGTCAATACAGGTAAATACAAAAGATGTGTTTACGTTGTACCGGTTTATAACTTGATACGCTTCTGAAAACCCATTAGCGAATACATTAATACATCCAATTCAAGGGAGTTTTTGTGGAACGGTAGAATTATCGCTACGATCGATTCTCGTGCCACAATCAACCCTGTAATTAAAATTCCGGTGGGATCAACCTTTCATTGTGGTTTCAATTGATGCGGGCACAATATTGGTTTCAAACAGTAAGGCCACTTTATAGCTAAAATGTAATAAAACTATGATACATAGTCGATATAACCTCTCGTATTAGCTTAAACTAAGGAGTTAAGTTAACAGTCAGTATAGATGTGGACGGATGTAATGTTACAGAGATTCTGGAAGAGATGGCAGAACGCTCGCCATATCCAATGAGATATTTTTAAACAGTTTGTTTTTGTAAGAGCTGTACGTGTCATTGAATATATCAAGATCATTGACTGTAACACTGAAATCGTTATAAGTTCGACTTATTCGCAGTATTGTTGAATTGTAACCGAGGTTTGTTTTGTGTGTTGACTTATTTTGGAAATTCTTTGTCTTGGGTAGTTGTACGGAACGCTTAGAATAACGAATATATGTCTTAAACCTTTAGTATGTGCATGTTATAGATAGGAGCGCCAATAGCATACATATAGGGTGTTTGATAATATACGCACAAAAATGAATGGGGTTATAAATAAATTTGTGAAATGTTTCCATAGAAATGTGAAATTTATTTTGGCATGTAAAAACAAACACTCTATTAAACTTATGTTGTGCTATTGCATAATGCTTGCCATCTAACCACAGAATCTGTAAGTATTGGTGACGTATCGAGATATCTCTTGTTGTCCCTTTCTACCCCAAAACCAGCAGCCATTTCCGAAAGAGATATCAAATCGGCCTTTATTTTTGGATGTCGATTGCAAGAGTAGGCAGTATGTTTTATATCAAATTAATCACATAACCTGATTTTCTTTATAACTAGTAGATTTTTTATTCGATAAGTCATTTTTTAAGTTTTGAGAAATTAGAGTATCGTCAGTATATTACCAAACACCATGTATAAAAACATTCTAGATCAAGACTTATGAGGTTTAGGGCCGATACATAATGTCAATTAAGGCGGGCAGAGTCTGAAATATATCTACATGTCTGTTATATTTTCACAATCTTCTTACTAAATTTTAAGAAATACATTTATTAACAGAAATAATAAACAATTATTTACAAGACTATAAAATGCAGAAGAAACAGTTGAATCATCTAAAGACCATAATTTTTTTACAAGCTTTTTATTAACTTGCAACGTATTTATGATTGTCCGGGTGGAATCTTGCAACTGAATTTTAAACCCGTTCCCCTGAACCTGTTGAGCTGAAATTTGTAATATATTTGTAACTTCGGTGACAATGCAATATTAAGGTACCATGGAGGTGATCTCAATGGAGACGGATGCTAGACAAAGGCACTTTTGAATAGATTATAGTAGGCTACTAGTGTTTCAGCTCATTTGAATTTGCTTGCGGTTCCGATTATGAATTTAGTAATTTTTATATAATTAAAAAGTAATTTTTCAACAAAAAACGTATTATCTTCTTGTGTTATTATTAATCATGTAGCTTAGCTGGCTGATTTTAACTGATGAGCAATGTTTAGTAATGGATTTTAACACCGGAGGGAGAATCGCCCATACAACACGTACTACCAAGATCGTTTCTAATTGGAGCATATTTCTATCTTAATAAGGTATTCTTTTAATTTGAATAATATTTATCTAGGTTCCCAACCATATATTAGATGAATATACTTACCTAAAATGAAATAGAATCGTATCGCATTCTGCACGTTTTTACGTCATAAAATACCTGTTTTTCAACCTAATTGTTTCATATTAAAAACAACAACATCTTACGTATCCTAGTCATGGGAACATAGATTATATCGTCTAGTTATAGAATAACAACACAATGAGAAAAATACAACAAGTTTTCAGTCATCATTTTTGGTATTACGGAACACGGTCATTATCTATTCAAATTTAAAATCATTCTATTGCTATCACTGTCGCTCTGCGTGGCTAAACTTCGTCACTAAACAGGGATAGCGATATTCAGGGCGAAGTATTTGACGCGGCCGAATTGAAGTTGCGCGCAGGGTTCGCCGGCGCGTTAAGTATTTATTATTGAGAGCGTCAGCGCTTTGGATGATACTTTAAACGGCCGATCATGAATGAATGAATGAAATACTCTTTATTGCACACCAAACAAAAATACAGTAATAATGGAAATAAACAATAAATAAAGGTACAATGGGCGGTCGCATCGCTTAAAGCGATTTCTTCGAGACAACCTTTGGATGGACAGGATAAACAAAATCAAAAGAGGGCGGTGTAAGAGTACCTACAGACATAAACAGAACCCACAAAATAAAATGTACTTATTGATTATACTAATAAACATAAACTTAAATACATACAAATAATATATAAATAGACTGCACTACATAAAGAGGATAAATAACATAAACACTAACTAGCAGTTACGAGACAACGAAAGGAAATGATTGTATACCTTGACTTTGAAAATAGGAAGAGATTGGGACGACCTTATAGGCGTTATGTTTAAAACATTTCGTTATATCGAAGGATATAATCAAGAACCCTCTGTGAAGCCAGGGCTGATCTAGCTCATACAAACTTACTTTCCTTTCTGTTAGATATGTACTGTGATGCGGGCCCTGAATTTACATTCAGATGCCATTCGTGATACCCTTGGATACTTTGGATTCCCATTGTTTCGCTGTCGGCCTTTTGTCAGTCTGGAGTGTGAATTATACGTCGCGTCGGGTGGCATGTGATGCTTGCACCTTTGCGTTTACATTTGTTTTCTATTGTTTTGTTGAGTATTTTGGGTTGTCTGAAATATATTTCAGTCTTTTGTCAGTCTGGAGTGTGAATTATACGTCGCGTCGGGTGGCATGTGATGCTTGCACCTTTGCGTTTACATTTGTTTTCTATTGTTTTGTTGAGTATTTTGGGTTGTCTGAAATATATTTCAGTCTTTTGTCAGTCTGGAGTGTAAATTATACGTCGCGTCGGGTGGCATGTGATGCTTGCACCTTTGCGTTTACATTTGTTTTCTATTGTTTTGTTGAGTATTTTGGGTTGTCTGAAATATATTTCAGTCTTTTGTCAGTCTGGAGTGTGAATTATACGTCGCGTCGGGTGGCATGTGATGCTTGCACCTTTGCGTTTACATTTGTTTTCTATTGTTTTGTTGAGTATTTTGGGTTGTCTGAAATATATTTCAGTCTTTTGTCAGTCTGGAGTGTGAATTATACGTCGCGTCGGGTGGCATGTGATGCTTGCACCTTTGCGTTTACATTTGTTTTCTATTGTTTTGTTGAGTATTTTGGGTTGTCTGAAATATATTTCAGTCTTTTGTCAGTCTGGAGTGTGAATTATACGTCGCGTCGGGTGGCATGTGATGCTTGCACCTTTGCGTTTACATTTGTTTTCTATTGTTTTGTTGAGTATTTTGGGTTGTCTGAAATATATTTCAGTCTTTTGTCAGTCTGGAGTGTGAATTATACGTCGCGTCGGGTGGCATGTGATGCTTGCACCTTTGCGTTTACATTAGTTTTCTATTGTTTTGTTGAGTATTTTGGGTTGTCTGAAATATATTTCAGTCTTTTGTCAGTCTGGAGTGTGAATTATACGTCGCGTCGGGTGGCATGTGATGCTTGCACCTTTGCGTTTACATTTGTTTTCTATTGTTTTGTTGAGTATTTTGGGTTGTCTGAAATATATTTCAGTCTTTTGTCAGTCTGGAGTGTGAATTATACGTCGCGTCGGGTGGCATGTGATGCTTGCACCTTTGCGTTTACATTTGTTTTCTATTGTTTTGTTGAGTATTTTGGGTTGTCTGAAATATATTTCAGTCTTTTGTCAGTCTGGAGTGTGAATTATACGTCGCGTCGGGTGGCATGTGATGCTTGCACCTTTGCGTTTACATTTGTTTTCTATTGTTTTATAACGCCAACATCACCTTTATTATATACTATATTTCACACAGCGCTATTTAGCCCCAAACTAAGCAGAGCTTGTATATACTTTTATACTGTTTTGTAAATACATACTTATAATACTTATATATAAATACACCCAGACACGGAACAAATATCTTTAGATCATGCAACCATTTGTTGCGTGGCGGGAATCGAACCCGATACCTCCTACGTTTCAGCCGGTTATACGCCCACTGCGCTACGGAGGTCGTCGAAGGGCATATGATGAACTCGCTACACGTATAACTTTGTACGCGCGTTTGAATCGATACAAACACTGCCATCTGCTTTTTGGAACTCTACGGCCACAAAAACGTGCGTCTCTGCATAGGCCCTTAGGCCTCTTCCAAAAGGCCCACCCGATCCTCAGCTCTTCTCATCCAGTCTCTGCTAGCTACCAGCGTGTAGGTCGTCGCTCTATCTAGCCAGGCGGGCGTTATATACACGGCGTGGCTTCTATAAGGTATTGAACATATTTACCCCAACGGCTATCGGTTTTGCGGCAGATATGACCGGCGCGCTGCAGCTTCAGCTTGCTGACCTCTGAGCTATGTCGACCTCCTTGACTCTCTGCCGGTTTATTTGCTTTAGAAACCCCGAGCATTGCCCTTTCCATTGCTCGCTGAGCAACTATAAATATTATTATTTAACGGATCGACAAACGTTGGGGTGAACGAGTTCTTGAGTGGAGACCGCGTCTTGGCAAACGTAGTGTGGGGCGTGCCCCGGCTAGGTGGAGCGATGACTTAAGAAAGGTGGCGGACAGAAATTGGTGAGAAGAGCCGAAGACCGGGCTCAGTGGCGCGTATTGGGAGAGGCCTATGTCCAGCAGTGGACTAATGTGGGCTGATGATGAACCTGAAGTTAATGAAAGTAGTCATAGTCCTAAACATCTATCATCTCACTTTCAAAATTATGTTCTTTATATTATTTTGGTGTACAATAAAGAGTTATCTTTGGCGACCTCCGTGGCGCAGTGGGCTAATAGCCGGCTGAGACGCAGGAGGTAGCGGGTTCGATTCCCGCTGCGGAACAAATGTTTGCATGATCTACAGATATTTGTTCCTGGTCTGCTTGTTTCTCTATGTATTATAAGTATGTATTTACAAAAAAAAAGTATATAAGTATTCTATCAGTTATCTGGTTCCCATAGTACAAGCTATGCTTAGTTTGGGGCTAGATAGCGCTGTGTGAAATGTCCAGCAATATTTATTTATTATCTTATCTCACTGATTTCTTAAACTCTATCAGACACACACAGTGACCTTATCAGTAGTTGGACCATATCTTTTAGGGTAGCCATGTAGTATAATATTATGATATAAACAAGAAAGAAAACTGGTTCTTCCTTATTTTATCAAATAACTATATAATAGTGTAATGCCAATACAACAAAGATGTTATCACATTCTATACATATTTGTAGTCTAAACATAATCTTTACAATCATAAGATAAACTAGAACCACAAAATAAATATTATTATAGAAACACCAATATGTACAACAACTAAGCTAAAATAAAATACTAATTCATATTAAGTTGTCTAGTATTTAATTAGAGCAATAAATATTTTTTTATTTATAACATACAGTGTGTATTCCTCCCTCCCTCCCTTACTCCCTCAAGTGTACATTTATACAACATCCCTCCCACACTTCTTTCTTCAAATGCGTACCTACTAAAAAAACAACGTATTTTTTAATTTTAAAGGAACTTCCTTTAAAATTAAAAAATACGTTGTTTTTTTTAATAATTCTCTCTAGGTGACTAATTTCTAAAAAGTTATGTCATTTAAATGAGAATCTGTTATTGGCATTGAAGCATTAGCTATAATTAAGTTTGTTTGCATTGATATCAAGTGCTGTTGATTCAGTAATGAAA
This sequence comes from Philereme vetulata, assembly GCA_918857605.2. Taxonomy (NCBI): domain Eukaryota; kingdom Metazoa; phylum Arthropoda; class Insecta; order Lepidoptera; family Geometridae; genus Philereme; species Philereme vetulata. The sequence continues at coordinate 6,697,990 of OU975439.1, read as the reverse complement.
ATAAAAATTATTATCCTTAGCTTTGAAATATCTTTTTTCCTGTGTCACACCTTACCTTCATTGAGCACGATCAGGATGACTGCTAGATAATGCTATTAGCATTAAGTCCTCCTAGCACTATTCTGTTTTGTGTGAAATTAATTTCAACAAAGGAGGTGCCTAAATATTTGTGAACTTAACATTTGCCTTTGTATTAACACTTAAAAGGACAAATCTTTTGAGTTATTTTAGTGTACAATATCAGTGTTAGTGCTATTCATAAAGAACAGAAGAATAAAGTGTCTTCCCCTTAAATAGGCCAACTTGGCTAGATAAATCTAACAAAACTAGAGTACATTGATAATGTAGCCCAAAAAAATAAATAACTTTATTTAGATATAGTTTTAGCCGAGACTAGTGATCATTAATCTAAAGATACGTCAATCCGTAGACCTATTGTTGGCCACATCTGTCTGACGATCAGTCTCGATCCCTTACCCTTGGCCCTCGGGGTTAGTTCCAAATACAAGCAATTATTGTTCGTCTACGTCTAAAACGAATTCCGTCGATTCATCTATGTTCAAAAGTTATTTATTGTAATGGCTCGGCGACTTTAGGTTTTTGAAAAAAAAAATGTTTTGGGAATACATGGTTGTGTTATTGGAAAAGGTTGGAAATAAAATGTTTGTTTAATTGCGTCTCAGTTTAAAAAACATTCTCCGTTCGTCATTTTAGTCAGTTCCTAGATAAGACGACCTAAGAGTTCCTAGTAGTCATCGGGTTCAGGCTGCTCAACATTGGTTTGCTGGAAATCTATGGGGGAGGCCTATAGCAGTGGACGTCCTATGATGATGTTAGAGTGTATTGGACGTACAACTCAAGACAAGTAAGAGTTAGTGAACTATTCCGAAAATAATACCTCAAATTCTTGGCAAACGCGTCATTAACCTCCATGGAGCTCATTACTATTCTACGTCACACCATGACAGAGCTAAAGGAAATTAACAAGGAAAAAAGTACTGTAAACGTATTATCAGCTTTTAATTTATTACGTATCAAAATACGTTCGCTTCGACCAATCACGTTCGAGTTGGAAAGCTAACGCATGCGCGTCCGTGGGCGTTGGGTCGATAGCGTGACGTCACAACGACGGACCAATGGCGCCGCCAGCCACATCAATCGATGCCGCCTGAAATCTTCAGGAAACGCGGCCATCTTTATTACTGAAATGCAATAAACGGCATATTATAAAAGGCACCGTATTACTCATTAATTTTGTTTATGAGTCACAGGAATACTCTTATTGAAATGGGATTTTAATGGCTTTTGTTGCAGCAAAAATTTAGTGCACATGAAATGGCACAGACATTGTTCTTAATATGATCACAGCCTTGTTGTACTTGTCTAAAGATAATTTTAACAGGAACTGGCCAAGAAAAGACTTGTCCAACGGCGAGCTTATCCCTAATAAGAGTTTTCTTCAAGCAAACTTTGATAGACAACTTTATAGAGTGGTTTTATGATTATTTAAAAATCCGCTATAACGGTGGCCTCACCTGACACTTCATAATATTATTATAAGCCCCACTGCAAAGGCAAAGGCCTCCCTTCCCTCTTTCCACTCGTCTCTGTTGTTCGCAAGTAAGGGCCTTGAGGTAGGAGTTTAGCTCATCCCGCCACCTTCGCCTGGGCCTTCCACGGTCACGACCACTGCTAGGCAAATGTCTCCCCCAAGTCCTTCCGACTATCCCTATCCGTCGATATTACCCACCTCCTTACGAAAACGTCGAGATCGAAAACGAAACGCACCTACTTATGTTATAAAAAACTACCTAATAAAATACAATTTGAAAAATAAATTTAAAAAACTTAGCAAACTCCTACCTAGTTTAAATTGAAATAAAATTTAAATTGTATGTCTTAGATATAGACAGTTGTATACGTGTGTTACGTAAGGCGCCGCGTGAGCCTCGCGTCCCGCATACAGATACTTACATACAGAGGTGTCGGTAACTATAATAAAATATAAATAAATATGGGTAGACATTTCACACAGCGCTATCCAGCCCCAATATAAGCAGAGCTTGTACTATACCAATAATGTAACAGGTAATGGTAACAGTGTCGCGAGTTCAATGGTTTTTTCCCATCTCAAAAAAACCCTAACGAGCCTAAAGAAGTTTTACTACTTATATACAGAGGTGTCGGTAACGGTAACAGTGTCGCGAGTTCAATGGTTTTTTCCCATCTCAAAAAATGCCTAATTAAAGAAGTTTTAACTTCAAAAAGATTTACATAGCAACAAGTACAATGGCCGGTCCTAACGCTTACGCTTACAGCGATAAGATGATTTTATGATGTGCAATAAAATAATTTCAATTCTACGCGCGAAAAACATTGCGTCACATTCAGGGATGCCCCCGTGTATACCCCACGTTCTGCGTAGCAAAGCCGTAAAGGCTTTCGCGTCTGCCTTCGGGGACTGTCAACCCTTCCACGGGAAACATTAAATAAATGCTAAAAGACCAGATAACGGCTCTGATAGGTTGGAGTATGCTTAGATATAACAATAGGGTTTATTGGGTGGCGACTGCTTCAAGATAGGCTTAGCAAATGGCACATTTCGTGGGTTTGAAAAGACGATTTGAATGTTTGTTGAGTTCTATTTGTCACAGAAACTAACAGGTTTATTAGGTTATTTAGGATGACGACCTCCGTGGTGCAGTGGGCGAATCGCCGGCTGAGACGCATGAGGTAGCGGGTTCGATTCTCGCCGCGGAACAGATGTTTGCATCATCATCAACCTGTAACAGTCCACTGCAGGACGTAGGTCTCTCCCAGGGTGCGCCATTGAGCCCGATCCTCAGCACTTCTCATCCAATCCTTGCCAGCCACAGCGCGCAAATCGTCACTTCATCTAGTGGTCTCCCCTCCAGAACACGTTTACCCTAACTGTTGTCGGTTCTGCGGCAGATATGACAGGCCCACTGCCACTTCAGCTTGATGACCCTCTGAGCTATGTCGATCACCTTGGTTCTCTGTCGGATGTTTGCATAATCTACAGATATTTGTTCCGGGTCTGGATGTTATTCTATATAGGTATTATAAGTACGTATTTACAAAAAAAAGTATATAAATATTCTATGGGCAATGGAGCGTGCCATGCTCGGTATATCACTTTTGGACCCAATGTAATCCTACTTCGCACAAAGGTTGTGGACGTGGGTATGAGGATCGCAGGGCTGAAGTGGAGATCGGCTGGACACTAGAAGGGATAACGGGCGTTGGACGAAGGCGATTACAGAGTGGTGGCCAAGGGATGAAAATGAAAAAAATTGAAAATGAAAACATTTATTTGACACGACACACTTACAAAATAAAAACAATAAGATAGATAGATAGATAATTCTTTATTGTTATACCAAATTACAATAACTTAACCTAGAAAACTTAGACTAATACATGGTGGTACAATGGGCGGCCTTATCGCTCAAAGCGATCTCTTCCAGGCAAAAGAAGATGGTGACAAAGTTGTAATGTAGAATCTTGACTTCTGGCTCGTAGACCAAGAGGCAGACCACCCGCCCGATGGTGGAATGACATTGAAAGCGTAGCTGGGTGTCGATGGATGAGACTAGCAAGAGACCGGAAAAAATGGCGTAATAAAGAGAAGGCCTTTATTCAACAGTGGGTGCAGACAGGCTGAGATGATGATGAGATGATGAAGTATTCTATTTTCTTTTTATTCTAAGCTCTGCTTAGTTTGGGGCTAGATAGCGCTGTGTAAAATGTCCAGCCATATTTATTTATCAATTATCTGGTTCCCATAGTACAAGCTCTGCTTAGTTTGGGGCTAGATAGCGCTGTGTGAAATGTCCAGCCATATTTATTTATTTATCAATTATCTGGTTCCCATAGTACAAGCTCTGCTTAGTTTGGGATAGCGCTGTGTAAAATGTCCAGCCATATTTATTTATCAATTATCTGGTTCCCATAGTACAAGCTCTGCTTAGTTTGGGGCTAGATAGCGCTGTGTAAAATGTCCAGCCATATTTATTTATCAATTATCTGGTTCCCATAGTACAAGCTCTGCTTAGTTTGGGGCTAGATAGCGCTGTGTGAAATGTCCAGCCATATTTATTTATCAATTATCTGGTTCCCATAGTACAAGCTCTGCTTAGTTTGGGGCTAGATAGCGCTGTGTAGTACAAGCTCTGCTTAGTTTGGGGCTAGATAGCGCTGTGTGAAATGTCCAGCCATATTTATTTATCAATTATCTGGTTCCCATAGTACAAGCTCTGCTTAGTTTGGGGCTAGATAGCGCTGTGTAAAATGTCCAGCCATATTTATTTATCAATTATCTGGTTCCCATAGTACAAGCTCTGCTTAGTTTGCTAGATAGCGCTGTGTGAAATGTCCAGCAATATTTATTTATTTTTATATAGTTATTTATTTAATGGTATAACATACAACATAAAACACAATAGTTCACATTAAATTCTTTCCATTATAGGTGCTATGTACTATTTGATCGTAACTCTAAAATAGGCTAACAGCTGTGGCTGTTTTGTTCCTGACATCTTTCCTTACAATGTTCAAAAGTAGAAACCTGTATTAGCCTTACGTTTAGTTCTAAGCTACCTAGTTATGCAGCCAGCTGAGAGACGCATAATTACTTTGAATGGATAAAACCTGCAAACGCTGCATTCTCAGATGTCCGGCTAGCCGCTTATCAGCGACCACCTACGCGTTATGTGCCTCTTTGCTGTATTATTGTAACACTAAATTCATGATTCGTCTCGAGAATGAAATTAGTCTTAGACGTTTCACTATAATATTATTTTAATTAAATTATTTTATCCAAATATAAAAGTAGAAATTGTACCGCCATTAATGAATAAATAGTTTGGGATTGTTATCGTAAGTGACCATATATTAGAGACCATCTGACAGTGGTATGGAAATCTGGCATATTTTGTGCGATTCTTAGTTATTGTGCTTTAGTAATCTTGAGATGAATTTGCCTTAAAGAAAGGCCAGTGACTGATGTTGACGAACCAAAGTGGTAGGAGTTCTTTCCTATACACAGCATGAAAGAGTAACAGCATACAAACATTCGCCCGTAGATATAAACTTTAATGAGCCACAAGTACCTACATGCACTAGGTGCAGTGGGCTGCGTAACTGGATTCATAAATACATAGCAGCTAAAATTGTCTGCAGCGTTTTATTCCAATGCATACACACGCGTATGTAATAGTCAAGCCGCTGCACACTAGTTTCACCCTTAAGATATGACGGCAATTATAAAAAGTGACTGTAGCATTCAGTTAACTAAAAATACAAAACTCATTTTCATAAGGTTCTAGTACTACTTGTAACAGTTGCGTCAAGTAGAGATTGCGCCGTATTCCTTGTTTACCATTTAAGCTACAGGCATGCTTGTTTTATCCAAAGATGTAACTGCAGTAGTCTGCGGAGGCCCTTTCAAAGAAGAGCACTTAAGGTTGAAGGCAATGAGTTATGTTACATTTTTAGAAAAGGCAATAAATAATACAACTGTAGAGAAGCGCAACTCATATATGTTAGTGGTTCGGCCCGAACTGAGTTCTCGCGAATCTCCCAAGAAATCAATTAAAATATTGCTCATTATCTTTGACTAGTAAATTAGTGCCACAAAATGCACAACTATCTAACTTGACCTAATGTTTCATTCAAATTACAGATAACGAGAGTTCATGTTACTTTGTTACACTTTTTTGGGGTAGAAATTGCAGTACCTAATTCTGGATTTCAGACTTTTACCTATATTTGTGTCACTAAAGCTACACACATACCAAATTTTAGCACTGTGGGGTCACTGGTGTACCCTTTGAATTTTGTCAACGTTCAATTTTTATTGTGGCTAATAACTTAAAAACTAAAAACAGGTTGAAGGTTTAAACTAAAAAGAAAAACGGGGTCTAAATGTACTGAGAAAGACCTTTTATTAGACGTTCCACTTGACCGGATAGTCTCATTCTGTTTTTTTTACCCCTCTGGAACCCCAATATCTTAACAAGCCCCCCCACATTTTTAGCCCAATTAGTCACACCAAAATTATACCATAACTACCTACCATACTAAATTTCACGATGAGCAGATAAACGCTTCGAAATGTATGCTCGGACAAACAAACGTACATACATACTACTAATTATTGATCGAGCGAAGTGAGATCTCTATACATACATACATACAACGCCGATTTGCCCAAGTTGATTTGGAGATCTCGCTTCACTTGATCAATAATAATGAATAAAGTGCTGAATAAAGTAGGTAAGTCTGTAGCTACCTGACAGGGTACCTCGCTTACCTTGAACACTTGCATGTGGGATGCACAAACGAACAAGATGGACGCTGCGCCCAGACTCCATACTGCTCACTGCTCATACACATTTTGCTGTTGATCGAAGAGTGCATGATTTGATAAGCGGTGTTCGATCGGTCTACTATGGTTTATATCATTTTCAAGTAGGTAAGTTGTACTCAGTACACATTTATTTGGTGTTATTATTTCTTTACTAGGCATTATTGACACTTACCAGTGTAAAGTATCATAAAGAGCATAATTTACAACACGCGAATTACCTACGCGTGGTCCGACTGGCTGCGCATGAGTGTATCAGTAGTGAACAGTATCGAGTCTGGGCGCAGCATCTATCTTGTTTGTCTATGCATCCCACATGCAAAGTAAACCGTTTAGATAAGGGGACAAACTATCATTTTATCTCTAAATTCTATTACTATTGCCAATCGGCGGTACCGAGGTACACTTCTATGCCTTATTTTTAATTGTATTGTAAAATTAACTCTCCGAGATAAAGTTTTGAAAGTTAAACACGCTAGTATTGATTTAGTAGAGCGCTGGGGCTTAATTTAAGCGAATATTTCGTAGACAGGTCGTTTACCTTGTAAATTATTCTGAACGTTAAACTTTCAGGTAAGTGTACTTACATAGGCGAAGTAGCTATAAATCGCGTCTATACCGTGTGGTAGGCAGAACTTCTTTCTTTTTGGGATGTTTCTCAGAGATCTAATGAACACCTCCTTAAATAGGAGGTAGCGGGTTCGATTCCCGCTGCGGAACAAATGTTTGCATGATCTACAGATATTTGTTCCAGGTCTGGTTGTTTCTCTATGTATTATAAGTATGTATTTACAAAAAAAAGTACATAAGTATTCTATCAGTTATCTGGTTCCCATAGTACAAGCTCTGCTTAGTTTGGGGCTAGTTAGCGCTGTGTGAAATGTTCAGAAATATTTACTATTACTATTTACTATAAATATAAGCATTTATCTATACTAATAAAAATACTAATAAAGAACTACTAACTAATAATAACTAATCTATACTAATAAAGAGGACAGTTTTGTTTGTTTGTATTGAATAGGCTCCGAAACTACTGGACCGATTTAAAAAAATCTTTCACTGTTGGGAAGCTACACTATCCCCGGGTGAAATAGGCTACTTTTTACCCAACTGCGCAAAAGGAGGGTAATGTTTTTATTGAAAAACTACGTGTGCGAAGCTGCGGGATTGGTCAGCTAGTATTTCAAATAAATAAAATACAATTACTAACATATCATTTTAAATATACAACAAGTAACATTTTAACAAAAATATAACCGACTTCAGATAACAGTAAAAACCAAACTACTCTATCAATTTTGATGAAACTTCCATGGGGTCAATCTAAAAATGTATACTTTCAAATAAAAAACTAATTTTCCAAATCGGTTTGATATATAACGAAGTTCTGGGCTAACAAACCTAACATAACATAAAAAATAAACAAATTTAAGGCTTATATGGTTTTCTCATGGATGCCATTGCCAGAACTGAACCAAATGGCAATGCGACCACGCGGGAAACACCAGCTTTCAAATAAAAAAAGAACCATCAAAATCGATTCACACAGTCGAAAGCTCTGAGGTAATAAACACAAAAAAAATACTGTCGAATTGAGAACCTCCTCCTTTTTTGAAGTTGGTTAAAAATCAGTTGTATCTTCTAGATAGTTTCGCAAATGATAGCTCAAATGCTCCAGATCACTACCAGACGGAATTGTCTCGCTAAATAAATATTGTTTTGGTTTCAAGTTTATTTATAAGTGTGATAAAAGCACTGAAACCAAGTTAAAAGTATCATCAGCTTCTATTGGGACTCGTACACACGGCTACACATCAAACTATAAATTTCCAGTATAAGCTGACCTCGCATTGTGTAGGCTTTTCGTAGAATGAGAGGTCAGCTTATACTAGAAACTTGTAGCTTGATGTGTAGCCGTGTGTACCATAAATGATGGAATAAAAGCTACGTTCATATAACCGCTGCGCCGTCTTACTTGTTGTAGAACTAACTTAGCTATTGATGTATTAGCGTTTGTGACGTTTTTACCGCAAATACATTGCTCACCTTTTCCAAGAATAAGATTACAGACCGACCAACGGTCGCGGAAAGTAGGGGTAATTCACTTTTACCTTGAATTAAAACGGCTATTTGGGTTGTAAACCGAAACTATAGAAAATCTACGATATTTTATGAGGGAATGCAGCTTTACTTCCTAATGCCATAAAATAATGCGATAGTATAAATCTATTCAAAGCTGAAGTAAAGAAATACGTATTACTCGTGCGCGATAACTTGGGACCTGCTAGGAATGCGACTCCCCGACCGCTTCCCCTGCACTTCCCCGATGGCGCCCGTATTGTACCGTTCGCATAACTATTTTTTACTAGGGTTTTTAGTCTCGTACTGGCCTACGTCACGTAACGACGCGCTCTGGAATTCTTTTAGTTTTCGTTTGTGTTATTGTTTTGTTGTTATAGTTTGTGTCATTGTTTTGTTGTTGTAGTTTTTGTTGTTATAGTAAATGTTGTAAATTTATCGGATACCTCTTCGTCAAGTGATTATAGTGAAACTGAGGACGAAGAACAACCTCTAGAAGGCATAAATCCACTAAGTAGTGACGAAGATGAGATAATGTAAATAATAGATAAAATAAATGTATAAACTTTAACATTGTATTTTTATTTTATTCAAATAGTGTAAAAAAAATTAGATAAAAAGCAGCGTCCTCCCTGAATAACATAATAAATTAGGTTAAAAAAAACAAAGACGAAGCCGCGGGCGGCTGCTTGTTATGTTCGCTTTTTTGCGGGCGGTACAAACACGCCAATATGACGTCACCGCGCTCAGGTCCCAACTTATCGCGCACGGGTAATACTTATGCACTTTGTATCATACCTACCATAAAATGCTACGCACTTGTTTATATACCTAGCATTTTGTTATCTCCGGTTGATCCTAGAAGTAAAATAAGCACTTTTTGTATCTCATTCTTAATAAACATTATTATGTTTGTATGAGAATAAATGTCTTTAAACTTCATTTGATCAATTCGGCTATGCTTTAGGTTGCTTTCTAAAATACATAGACCAATCGTGCGATAAAAGTTTATTCCTGTTGTGAAATGAGACACCAATCATAAGTTTTTCAGATCCATTATTCTGATTGCCTTATGATTGCAAAACCGCCTGTATTAGCATTGACAGAGCTACTATGTCCTCGCTGCAGTCATATACTATTGATAAATGAAGTATCCGTTCAGCATCATATCAAATTAATTTGCAAACATTTTAAAATAATGTATGGTTCCATGCATGTTCACGAGTTGCGAGTTCTATCAAGATAACAATTTTTTAGATATCTTTCGCTCGTTTTTTCACGCGCCTGCAAGGTGTGGGATGAGCTTCCACCGCGCTTTTCCCGGAGGGCTTCAACATGAACACCATCAAGAAAGGTGTAAAAAAGGCATTAAGTGATAGGCATCGCGCTCTTACGACTGCATGTATGACGAGTGCTTATAGGCGTTAGGAGGCCTGTCAGCTCGTATGTTTATAAGTTCATAATAAAAATTAAAGGTACACCAGCGTTTACTTATGGAAATTACCCATAAAACTCCTTGTCATCCACAGCGAGCGTTATCAGAGATCCTTAGCAGTTGTCAGCCGGTATTAACCCGCATTTCTTTATAGGATTATATGGGAATGGAGCGAATGAAGTAACCATGACATTCACCAACCTTGACATTGAGAGGACCTATAGCAGCAATGTTGCTTACATTATAATGTTGCTTGTCTGATCATATTTGAATTGCGTCTGGCTTCTTACTCGTAATATTTTTATATAATATAGCTTGTTTACTATGGGGTGTGATAATATAATTTACAAGCCGACCAATCCACCGACATTACCCACCGTCTCCGCAGTTGGGTAAAAAGTAGTCTGTGTCACCCGGGGATAGTGTAGCTTCCCAACAGTTTAAGAATTTTTTAAATCAGTCCAGTAGTTTCGGAGCCTATTCAATACAAACAAACAAATCTTTCCTCTTTATAATATTAGTATAGAAGTATAGATTGATATTATCAGTTATATTGTACCTAGAATACCTATGTTGGAGACGCGAGAAGTATAGATTGATATTATCAGTTATATTGTAACTAGAATACCTATGTTGGAGACGCGAGAAGTATAGATTGATATTATCAGTTATATTGTACCTAGAATACCTATGTTGGAGACGCGAAAAGAGACTATACCATGAAGTGATAAAAAACCTTAACTATCTCTATTTCCAATATCATTTAAATCGGTTCAGAAGTACCGATGTTTTGTCAGCACCAACTTTCTCAGTGTCAGGTCTCGGGTCGTTAAATTTTTACGTAACATAAACAATAGCTATTAACCACGAGTTTACCATTTATCCGACCTGTTTATTGCTAACACTCGATACTACACAAAGGAAAATATACTTACATATCATCATCATCATTTATTTATTTATTCAGACGACATAGGTCCAATCCATCCACTTAAATAATTAAATTAAATCAAATAGACAGCCACATAATCAAAATTCATAAAAGAATAATAATTAAAATACAACCATGCATCTATTTTGTTAGTAAAATGTTTAAATCTAGGGAAGTTATTACTTAATTACTAATAGCGATTTAGTCCTCTGCGTGAGCTTCCACATCAGAGGACAGTCGAGTTTGTTGTCGATGACGTTCAGGATGGTGTTGCTGCTCTCGTGTACCGTGCGCAGTAGTGAGGCTGTTTTTTTACGCCAGATAGCATCAAAGTTGTCTGCGCGTGCTTCGGCGAACATGCCTGAGGCACTACAGAAGCGCGGAAGCCGCAACAGCGCCCTGAACGCATTATTAAATTGGACTCGCAGAGCATTGTAAGCCCTTTGTGTATACTGAAACCACAGACTTGCGGAGTACAGCGATGTACAGTACGCTTTAAAAAGAGTCACTTTGACTGCGTACATAATCCCCAACACAAAATTAACGGGTATTAAATACACCCGCATCGAACAATGCTTTATTTAATTATTTGTGTACCAGCTGTGTTGTTCCTATCAATACATCAATTAACCCTTTTATAATGTGGGCCACTAATCCATCTTTGACCAGGGCAGTCCATCAATCACCCAGCCTGGCACTCGCTTATTCACAATATACTGAATATAGCATGTAATACTACGATTAATATGTAATTTCTTAGAAGTTGGATTAGCCAGAGCGCTTTATCTTGATAAATGTGCTTTTTGGGAGTAAAGTTTTAGATCAGTTTTTTTATTTATTGTATTGTTGGTAATATTTATCGTTAATCTTAGCTTACATGCAACATTGTCAGCTTGCATAGGAAACATCAACACAACACCCGGACCCAAACAAATATTTGCAGATCGTGCAAATATTTGTTCTTCGGGAAACGAATACGCAACATTTTGCATCTCAGTCACCTCGCCCACGGGGTCAGAGGTCGTCAATATTGAAAACAAATACACGTTTTTTCGTAATATGTTAAAAACATAATTGTTATGTGTTACATTATAATCCTGCGCATACAAAGGTTGTCTAGAAGAGATCGCTTTTAGCGATAAGACCGCCCATTGTACTAAATCTATTTGTAAGAACTATGTTCTGTATTTTACTTTGGTGTACAATAAAGAGTTATCTTATTTTATCTTATAATTTTATTCCACCATAAATTAAATAATCACAAGTTTAGGAATTCAGTGTTCCCTGCGTTAGTTTACACTATGTTGCAGGGTAAATGCTAAACAGTAAATTTTGTTACAAATACAGCTTGTTAAGAATTAATAAGCCCTATTGTACGAGTATAAGTAGACAAGTTCTCTCGTTACCACCGCTGTGCTTAATACGAACTACGACTTCTCTTTGTAGAAATAAGGTTTATTACGGCCCAGATTACAATCGATGTGACAAATGCATTAGGCTTTACTGTCTCGCCCTGAATACACCGAAATATTAGCAACATAATCTTTCCTCATCACTTCTTCTATTGTTAAGTATGTATTTTTATTTGATATTGGTATAGTTTAGTCTATCATATAAAGTATTCAAGTAGGTTTATTTATGCAGTATGTACCTATCATCATCATCAGCATCATATCAGCCGTAGGACGTCCACTGCTGGACAAAGGCCTCCCTCATTGATCTCCAGGAACTGGAAGCGACCTGCATCCAACGCCGACCTGGCGGTTCTTACCAAGTCGTCTGCCCATCTTGTGGGTGGACGTCCTACGCTGCGCTTGCCGGTCCGTGGCCTCCACTCGAGAACCTTTCGGGCCCATCGGCCATCTGTACCTATATTATGCTATTTTTATTAGTCCTGTGCAAATTTTCATTAGTTCCCTTTTCCTGTGCACTACCTACACATCTTCATCTACAATACACAAAGGTTATCACGAAGAGAATGCTCTTTAGCATTAAGTTCGCCTTTGTACTAGTTTTATAAAGTATTTTCAATCAATCAATCAAATAAATGGCTACCATAAATACAGTTCTTTTGAAACACTGGCTTGAATTGGTTGAATAACTGTTTGTTCTCACTTTTAATTTTATTAAAATTTTTATGTTTCTACTTATACATAATTTTTTACCTTTCTTTTATTTTGAAAATTTTTAGCTAAACAAGATCAGATCATTAAGAGATCATTTAGTTATTATATGCGAAAACATGTAAATGGTATTAAGTGTTAAAAGTTGTTTCTTATTAGATATAAGTACTGTTTTTTTCCGAATAGTTAAACCGAACAGTTCCGTTGTCCCCATTGAGTGGGGACAGCGTCAATGGGGACAACAGGAATACATCAAATAAAAAAATAGAGGATGTAAAAATAAAATAAAATCACTGCTGGAGTCCTAACAGACCGAGGGCGACCACTTCTTGACCTGTCATCTACACTAGAGTCTTCATTGTATCGTTTGATGGTGCGATAAAGGAATCTTTTGGTTATATTCAAAATTTTTAGCTAAACAAGATCAGATCATTAAGAGATCATTTAGTTATTATATGCGAAAACATGTAAATGGTATTAAGTGTTAAAAGTTGTTTCTTATTTGATATAAGTACTGTTTTTTTCCGAATAGTTAAACCGAACAGTTCCGTTGTCCCCATTGAATGGGGACAGCGTCAATGGGGACAACAGGAATACATCAAATAAAAAAATAGAGGATGTAAAAATAAAATAACAAAACCCCTTACAGAATGTACAGTTTTAAATTGAAGTGATAATTACAGTCCAGTTTAATTGCACGTGGTTAAAGTCGAAGTTAGTTGAGTGCTTGTGTTATTTTGCCAATATAACACAAGCACTCAAATTTCCCGAATTTATAAGAAAAACGATTATGGAGCCCATACCACTAATTAACGATTATGATTGTTGTTTCTGTCATAAGCAGTCAAATTTTCAACGCCGCGCCGTTGCTATGACAACACCATTGAAACAATATTTTTTCAAAGATTGTTTTAGTAGAATGCCAAAAGGTAATTTCACGCGATTACCTTCCTCTATTAAATTCTGTTCTGATCAGTGATTGTTGCAAGGATCGCTATAGATATATAGTAATACCATTGTCACAGTGAAGCGATTGGTTTAGTAGAATTGTGCCCCAGTTAGACAGCATGCGGTTAAAGTTGAAGTTAGCTGAGTGCTTGCGTTAAACCACTGATCACACATAGTTGGATAGAGGAAGTAAATCGCGTAAAAAACCGGCCAAGTGCGAGTCGGACTCGCGCACGTAGCGTTCCGTACCATTATCTATAAAAACGGCAAAAAAATCATGTCTGTTGTACGGGAGTCCCACTTAAATGTTTGTTTTATTTTAATTTAATTACTTATTTTTAAAGTGAATAATATAACTAAATATTCTATGAATATTTCGAGCGTATATCTATCGCCGTTATCAATATCGAGCAAAAACGAGCAAAAAAATCACGTTTGTTGTATGGGAGCCCACCTTAAATATTTATTTTATTTTGTTTTGTGTTTGTTTCTGTTTGGTGGTGACAGACCTGGTGACAGACGGACAGACAGACAGCGGAGTCTTAGTAATAGGGTCCCGTTTTACCCTTTGTGTACGGAACCCTGAAAAGGTTAAAATTTGAGTTGACGATTCCGACTTACGGCCCTTATGATGATCAGTAATACACCGCTTAGATATTTTAAAGTTGCGAAAAATGTTCATTCAGCAGAATTGTAAAATCTACGTCACCGTACAGACGATCGATTTTTTTCCAAGTTATCAACCGAATATTAATTATATTCGTTGATAAAGTACCCTGAAGTTTAATTAAATATACCGCTACATTTCTATGGAAATGTTCGCAATTAGGTATTTATGTTATGGTAATTGAAACTGACAAGGACGTAGTTTTTCCAACAACATTATTATCCAGTAATTTATTCGTAATGCTTAAAATGAACAGCTTTATCTATGACTTATTTGTATTAATCATATCATGGTGTAGCGTACTTAGCCGTTTTTAACAGCAAAGTTAAGCAGCTTTAAGCGCGGTTATTACATGGATGGGTGACCTCTGGTATCTGGTAAAAAAAAACAATCGTTTAACGATGTCGCAGGCTTTCGGGCAGGTTATACCCACTAGCAAAAAACGGAATTTACTTTATTAAATGCAATTCTAAATTCATCTGTGGACCTCCTGTAGCTAATATTTGGTGTGACGATTCATTGTAAATAAATAAAAACAAACAATAATAATAAATAAATAATGCTGGACATTTCAAACAGAGCTGTCTAGCCCAAAACTAAGTTAATCTTGTATTATAGGAACCGGATACCTGATACAATACTTACATATAATTGTTTTTGTAAATACATATTTAGTATCGTAGATCATACAAACATTTGTTCTGCGACGAGAAACACCAACTAGATCTAGCCTAGACTAAATGTTAAATTTGAATCCTCTCTAGTAATTTTAACCTGAGTCGACTATCGATCACCATTTATAACTCAAGAACGGCTGGACCGATTTTGTTGATCTTTGATTTGTTGGATTTGTCTCCACCCCGAATAGCAGAATAACTATTAAAATAACGGAAAAAAACATGCAAAAAAAATTATGAAGAAAATTAATTTGCTCATACATAGATGCACATAATGATGGCCGATTAACAATTTTACCGGGGCATTGACAGCCCGCGTCACATGCATGTCAAGGCGGTACGAAGTTCGGCGGGACAGCTAGTTAGATATATACATGAATTTCACTTGATTTGGTCTTCAGTGGTTTGTAGGATCGTATTAAAAAAACGTGTGTATATACCTAGTCAGGTCATAAATTCTGTCACATGTTTAATATAAAATAATTGAAACAAGTTTATTCATTATGTAACCATTTATATACCAAAATGAACTTAACAAAACATAGATTCTTATGACACTAAAGTTTATTCAAAATGACCTCCGTGATTTTGAATACAGGCCTTCAATCTGCGCGGCCAGTCGTCTATCGCAGCACGAACGAGGTCCATGTCAATATCGGCGCGTGCCTTAATCAAGGATGTCTTGAGTGACTCCAAATTGGGATGAGGCTTTGAGCACGCCTTTTCCTCCAAGTGTTGCCATATCTTGTAATCTAACGGATTCAAACATGGACTGGAGGAGGGCCAGTCTTCGTGCCGGATGAAGTCGATTTCACGCGCCGCCAGCCAGTCTTGTGAGCTCTTCGCTCTATGAGCTGGCGCCGAATCTTGTTGGAATACCCAGTGCCTGTTATTGAATATAGTATGTGAAACAGGTTCCACAAGGTTCGTCAGGACTGTATTTTGATACACAACTGCATTCGTTTTTACACCTTTCTCACAAAAATGTACCTCTGTTAAGCCCCAATAAGAAACTCCCAACCATACCATGAGCGAGGATGGAAAATGACCTCGTTGGACACGCGGAATACGGTTGCTCGCTTCTTCACTACTGTGTGCGTACACCTTATCATTTAGTTTGTTGTAGCTCTCTTCTACGGTAAAATTTTTTTCATCCGAAAAAATAATTTCCCGATATTTTTTTCCCGCGTACCGCTTCAACAAAGCGCGGCATCTCTTCAGTCTCAGGTCCATTAGACGAGCATTCAAACGATGTCCTGTTTTTCTTCGATATGCCCGAAGCCCTAAGTCTTCATTTAACACCCTTTTCACCGTGGTTCTGCTTAACCCCATCTGAAGGGCCAACAGTTTCTGCTTACGTTTGGGATATCTTTGAATTCGCGCCTTCACAGCTTTTATCACTGCTGGAGTCCTAACAGACCGAGGGCGACCACTTCTTGACCTGTCATCTACACTAGAGTCTTCATTGTATCGTTTGATGGTGCGATAAACGAATCTTTTGGTTATATTCAAATTTTTCAGTATGTCAAAAATTTGAATTGGCGCGTAACCGCAACGATGCAACGCAATAACTGCAACACGGTATTCTTTAAGCGTCCACTCCATATTTAAAAATGAGTAAAATTCTAAAAAGTATACAGTTTTATTTTCATGAACAATTCGAAATTCGAATTCTATAAACTTTTTTGTGGCCAGCATACTAAAAGAAAAGTTTTTACTGAGTGACAATACTTATGACCTGACTAGGTACTTATGTACGCACGTGAGAAATTATACTTTTTTGGCGTAACAGAACATAAATAGCTAAAGATTTCATCTCGTAAGCCACAACTCTTTTTGTTTGTAGTTAACTTCATCATGTCGCTTTTTGGCTGTCGATGTGCGCGCGCATTGTAAAAATTTTGCTCGCATAATTTTTTCCCAACGCGCCAAAAGAAGAATGACTTCAAAAATATAGATTTCTGTTCTTAAAACTGTGTTTGCGACAATGATGTGACATTCTATTAATGACGTTAAACCCTGTACACATACATTCATACTTTCACGGTTATTTTGTACAGAAGTTTGCAATTTAAACGAATTTGTGGGTTCGCTCACAATCTGGAAAACGTTGACCGCTTAATGGCGGTACAAATAGCATATAGGCGCGGCTCGTGCTTACATCGATTCGGAATTTCAGTCCTAATAGCCTTGACCATTATATTTTATTGTTTCTAATCAAATATTCGTTGGGGTTGAAAGTTTTTGTTGTATTTGGTTAGGCGTTTTTAAAACTTGAATATTGCGGGTCAGGTCTTTTTAGAGTTTAAAATTAGGTTGGTATCATCCGAGAAATTTCTTCGACTGCTCCTTTGATGACTACGAGTGACTTAACTTTACTGAATGACCGACTGGCACACTACATCTACGACTTGCACGAGACGCTATTCTGTCGCTAAAACTTCTTAAAAAAGAACGTTTTTCTTCACTAACTACTAAAAAAAATATTTTGTACCTCAACAAACCGATGTTTACGACATTTTGTACCTCAATTTTTATTATACACAACAACTAATATATTTTATTTATGATCTTATGTTGTACCAAAATCTAGGTTCCTAGATTTAAAACTCCAATACGAGCATCCTCGTAAATCTTGTTCGTTGAAATTTCGAGAAATTTCTAGAAACATTGAAAATAAGGCATTGCAGTCTTGAAAAATCCATACTGAGAAGGCGTCGACGCCCACTCGGTTTAACATAGTCTTTAGTATATCATAGTTTGGTTTATAGAGCCGGATTAATGTGCTTTGAGATTAGAAGCAAATAAACGTCTAGGAATGTTTTGTTTAAATAAGTTTAATGTTATTCGAAAAGTGTGTGTTACCGCGGAGCTTTTTAAAGTGATTTCGCTCATAATAAAAACTGATAAAGTAATATAATAAGGTTCGGATCAAAACTAAACCGACACTCAAGAACTAAAAAGGTTAGATTTTATAAATAAAAATTTGTGTTTTGGACCAAAATCGTATAAAAACGGCACCTTTATGGTGCCTTTGTCCGTCCGTCCGTCCCGTCTGTAACAGCTGATTATCTCAGCAACTACTAAACGTATCGGCTTGAGGAATAATTATAAATAATTCTGATCTTCCTCAATTACAATTAAATTAATTAAAATTATTTTCATTTTGATGGCCAAAAGAGCCAAAATGTAGGTATACCTAGTAAACCTATTTTGAAATTTTGACCCTTATATAGTTGACAGTGATAGTGGGGTATCATATCAAAGAGATTGATTTACACATTCCAAAACTATTTATGTTATTTTGTAAAATTTTGGAGTTATGATGAAAAATGACGAAAAAAATATTACACCTTTTCCAAACAAACAACCTATCTCGTTAACATACACAAACACACCTTCCTTTGTATAGAGTGAAAGCTGAGTAAACACTGAGTTACATACATACCCGTTTATCTGTCGCACGGTAAGGGCGGCGTAGCAGTCTACGAACTGCGTAGATGCGCTACGAAATCTCGTAGCCTGCGTTGTAGCCTTCTAACAGCTATTGTGCTGCCTTTCGCTATGTTTACATTCTCGTACCACATGAGATAAATGTAGATAAAACTATTTATGTTTGTTTGTGAGTACAATGCAATTTAAAATGTTTGTAGA
The DNA here is from genome assembly GCA_918857605.2 of Philereme vetulata. Taxonomy (NCBI): domain Eukaryota; kingdom Metazoa; phylum Arthropoda; class Insecta; order Lepidoptera; family Geometridae; genus Philereme; species Philereme vetulata. The sequence goes on along the minus strand of OU975439.1, from coordinate 6,679,085 downwards.
AAATAGTAAATTTGTTTAGAGTACCGTATCCAAAAGGTGCCAACGAGACAAAATAACTATCAACGCTGTTTACGTATCGTCTGACTGTTCGTTTGACACAGGGGTATATCCCGGTATCCGTAAGAGGAAGTCAGTTAATTATTTTACATATTGCACGTTATTATTTCTGTATCTTTTCTATTGTTTCTTTCTTGTAATTGGCCCTAAACATACATGTGTTTTTTGGATGTAGTATAATAGCTGTAAGTTTCCGTAAAATAATAATAATAATACAAACTTACCTAATTATTGACAACTTTAATAAAGTATTAAAAAATAATAATTGAAAGGCCCGTCATAAGTCAATATGTTTTGTACAGATTATTTGTTATTGTAGTCAACATTTTGGGAAATATAATAACTTAATTAACAAAACCAATTCTTAAAGGGGTTAAACTTTTCTGAATTCGACCTAATTTTAGTCGTATTTTTTCCGGCTATATCTAAACATCAAATGTTATTTATAATGCTATGCTTTAAATGGTGATGATGACATTAAACTGATAAAAAACAAATTCTCATACAAAGATATGGAACCCTGTTTAAATAAGGATAACTCACACTTAATTTATTTAGGTTTTTTGTTTTCCTCGTTGCTAGCGCGCTATGACTTTTCCCGTCTCGGGTAAAACCTCACTCGCTCCCACTACTTTATTTAAAGTACTTTTGTCCAGAATTTCCTTGTACATGAGTGCACCGGAGACAAAGAAATGGAAAGGCGACTGACGATGTGAAACATACGTTTTTCGCCTCGGTGTGTTCACGCGCAAACCCGGTTTTTTATTGCTGGTTTCGTGTTGGTTACTCTGTCTGAGAAAGGAGACTAACGAACTTCCTAGAATGTAGGACCTAGACCGATTCATTAAGAAATCACTCACTCTAATTAAAATTGAAATATTTTCTGAGACTAAAATCGTAAAGTCTCAGAAAATGTTTTGGCATATTGTATTTTTGTAGGTTACCCATAGTATTATGTTTTGTTAGTATATATATAAAAAATAACATTAAGTATGTAAGTATGCCACTTACATACTTAATGTTATTTTTTATACCACTGCTGGCATACAAACTTACGGCCCATCTTTGTAACACCAAATGTCTCACGTCCTTTTTTAAGAATCCCTACTGTAGTCTCCGGGGAAAACCTCGGCAGGAGAACATTGCACAACCTAAGTGTTCGCGGGCGGAAAATCCTCTGGAACCTCACGGTGCGCGACCATATCGTCTCCAAGTGCTGAGGATGGATGTCGATGTTGGGCGGTGCGATGATAGAAGGGAGCTGCAGGCACCATGTCGAACAATTCCTCAGCACACAACCCATACAAATAAGCTAGTTCTCTAACATTTCGTCGAGCAGCATTATAGCGATTTTATCGAGAATTTGATAATAAAACAAGAACATTATATTGATACATTAATTTATTGTGTAGAACCTTATATAAGCAGTATTTTTCCGAACTTTTAAAAACATAATACGCCGAATAAATATTAATTGCATTGTACATGACGATGATTATGTACGGTTTTTTGTATTGCTTGGATAGTTTGCCAATATTTTCTACGAAAATATGCAATTTATAGATATATGTTATGCGGTTAGCCGGTAAACAGTCGATAACAACAACCTGCTAGCTGCGGAAATGCTCCCTTTGTTGGCCGCATCCCTCTTCCATATCTACGTGAGTGGAGTTCGTTTGTGCTTGCATTTCTCACTTGCTCTACTGGTTTCGATATTAATAGGGTTTCGTGCTCGGAGTTCCAAGTCGATGCATAGTATTCTTTGTAAAATATTTCCTCTGATAACAAGAGGTGTATGGAGTGTGTTTAAAATGAGCATGACGTTTTATGGAGTCTCTGATCTGTCGCAGGTTTATTAGACATACATACTTACTATATATTGTAAATATATAGTAAGTATGTATGTCAACATCATTATTATCATATTAGCAATAGGAAATTCATTCGCATAGATTTCCAAAATATTATTATCATCATATCAGCCTACCGCATAGATTTCCAGACCGACCCATCTCGTGCGGCCTGCACCCAACGACTCCCAGCAATCTTTATCAGGTCGTCTTTCCTTCTAGTGAGAGACTTAGAGCCTTCTTATGAGGCATACAGTGAGAGACCACACTCTGATCAAAGACTAAATTATATTATAAGTGAAACTAATATCCAAACAGTATAATTCCAATCGCAATCCAATAACTCTTTACTGGTGAGAGTAAATCCGTGCCTCCCACTCCCAGTCTATCATGAACAATGTATCGATCTGCAGCGCTTGAAGCTTTGACCTTTGGCCCACGCACACATCCAGTACTGCATAACCTATATTCCAAAAACTAGTGTTGTATTCGTACATCGGGCCACTAGTTGTTTTGTGGTCACCATAGACCAGAATATATCGTATTTGAAAGACAAAAAGCTTGGGGCTAAAATTGCATTCACTGCACGTATAAAAAATATTATTAATTGGAGGTTAGATTCAAATTGACTACATAAATGATTATAAGGATCTCATTGATTAGAAATACTTGTTATATTTTTGATTTTGAGGTGAATAGTCACCAATGGTAAAAAGGTTAAGTGTACCTCAGATGAGTTATTTAATGATTCTGTCTTCGAAATGTTGGTACCGATTTTTCCTTTCAGCATATGAGAAAGTATAACCAAAGAAAAATAACTATGACGTTTAACGTACACTTTGGTTTATAGAACACTTTAGCATCTGGATATTATTTCAAAGACATGTAGATAGATGAACTCATTACTGTATATAACAACAACTACTGTACAAAATATTTAAAAAATCAAAACACGAGATATGTACACACGGCTACACATCAAGCTATACATTTCCAGTATAAGCTGATCTCGCATTGTGTGGGGTTTTCGTAGAATGAGAGGTCAGCTTATACTGGAAATGTATAGCTTGATGTGTACCCGTCTGTACAATTGGCAATGAAATGTTTTAAAATTCTATAATTTTCAGGCATCTTAGCTACTAATTACTTTAGAAACCGTGTGCGGTTCACGAAAATGCGGTTATTAGGTATTAAAGCTCAAAGACCTACGTCTTTCATGAGAACAATGGCCTAAAGAGCAATGCACCAGACTAGGGCAAGACCTCATAAGACTTTACGAGCTCTGGACCATTTATTCCTCACCTCAATCAATTAGATCGCAAATTGCTTCTCAATAACTCTTAATGCATTGCCTTTTTATATTAGACAATGCCCTTAGGCTAAATTATTTTTTAAATAGCTATCTTAGTGTTATTGAAAGCACAATGTTCAAACAAAAAAAAAATAACAATATGGTCTGTTTTGATAGGATTTTAAAGAGAACGGATTTAAAAAATTTTTTACGGTACTTATTGTATTGTTTTTCTTATCTGTATGATGCCAGCTGTTTGCGTGTCAAATAAACTGTTTTTCTTTTTTTTTATCGTCAAACAATTATCGTATGTTTTTGGTGAAAGACTGACTAAAAATAGACACCCAATTTTCTCCACAATTTTAGGTGTAATGTTTACGTGTGATGTCCTCGATTTATTGCTTGTAAAGTTAGAAACCTCTCATTTTCCACTGACTCCTTTGATGTGCCCGAGAGTCAGAGCAAACACGCCGCAGACTTTCTTCCTTTGAAGACCGCTAAATATTCAAATATTCACGAGACTAGACAAGGTCTAGCGGTATTTTTCTGACAGGGTGATTCATTGTACGATCCTGTTATAAATAAATTAATAAAAAGATCATCGACACTGTTACTAAGAACTTAAAGACTAAATTAGTAAGCACAAAAAATAGGAAAAAAAAATAATAAACCAAAGCAAAATTTCAGAATTGGATCAGTAGTTCCGGAGGTTACCTCCTACGAGTTATATATTAGTAAAGATTATAGACAAGTTTTACTTTAAGTTTATAATTTTACAAACAAAAATATTACAGGTAAAGAGCTCTAGGGATGGCTCTGAACACAGGTTCAGCAGTGGATATTCTATGGCTTTTTTATACTACATGGAACAAGCTTATGGCCCACCTGATGTTAAGTGGTAACCATCGCCTATAACAGAGAATTGCCTCGTAGGTCACTCACTTTAGAAATGTGCCCTAAGATACACTGCCCTGCGTCTATCAACTTGAGGCATACAGGTGTAAAGTCTCATATGCCTGTAATTTTATCGGCAACCATACCCTTCAGACCGAAACCTAGTAGTAGTAGCTGCTTGGCGGCAGAAATAGGTATGGTGGTAGTACTTCCCCGGACGAGCACTTTCACAAGGAGCTGTACTACTCTTACAATCCGAAACCTAGTAGTAGTAGCTGCTTGGCGGCAGAAATAGGTATGGTGGTAGTACTTCCCCGGACGAGCACTTTCACAAGGAGCTCTACTACTCTTACAATCCGAAACCTAGTAGTAGTAGCTGCTTGGCGGCAGAAATAGGTATGGTGGTAGTACTTCCCCGGACGAGCACTTTCACAAGGAGCTGTACTACTCTTACAATCCGAAACCTAGTAGTAGTAGCTGCTTGGCGGCAGAAATAGGTATGGTGGTAGTACTTCCGCGGACGAACACTTTCACAAGGAGCTGTACTACTCTTACAATCCGAAACCTAGTAGTAGTAGCTGCTTGGCGGCAGAAATAGGTATGGTGGTAGTACTTCCCCGTACGAGCACTTTCACAAGGAGCTGTACTATTCTTACACTCCGAAACCTAGTAGTAGTAGCTGCTTGGCGGCAGAAATAGGTATGGTGGTAGTACTTCCCCGGACGAACACTTTCACAAGGAGCTGTACTACTCTTACAATCCGAAACCTAGTAGTAGTAGCTGCTTGGTGGAAAAAATAGGTATGGTGGTAGTACTTCCCCGGACGAGCACTTTCACAAGGAGCTGTACTACTCTTACAATCCGAAACCTAGTAGTAGTAGCTGCTTGGCGGCAGAAATAGGTATGGTGGTAGTACTTCCCCGGACGAACACTTTCACAAGGAGCTGTACTACTCTTACAATCCGAAACCTAGTAGTAGTAGCTGCTTGGCGGCAGAAATAGGTATGGTGGTAGTACTTCCCCGGACGAGCACTTTCACAAGGAGCTCTACTACTCTTACAATCCGAAACCTAGTAGTAGTAGCTGCTTGGCGGCAGAAATAGGTATGGTGGTAGTACTTCCCCGGACGAACACTTTCACAAGGAGCTCTACTACTCTTACAATCCGAAACCTAGTAGTAGTAGCTGCTTGGCGGCAGAAATAGGTATGGTGGTAGTACTTCCCCGGACGAGCACTTTCACAAAGAGCTCTACTACTCTTACAATCCGAAACCTAGTAGTAGTAGCTGCTTGGCGGCAGAAATAGGTATGGTGGTAGTACTTCCCCGGACGAACACTTTCACAAGGAGCTTTACTACTCTTACAATCCGAAACCTAGTAGTAGTAGCTGCTTGGCGGCAGAAATAGGTATGGTGGTAGTACTTCCCCGGGCGAGCACTTTCACAAGGAGCTCTACTACTCTTTATTATACTGGCTTACTACTGTCTAATAATGTGGATGATGATCCCAGTTGTATAACAGTTAATGCAATAAATTATTTTGATTCTTCTTCTGCTTTAGTTGATTTTTCTCATTACTAGTATCTTTCCATCTTTACATTGAAATCTTGCGGTTTCAAGGAGCACTTAGCAGCAAAAGTTCAAATCTCTCGTCAGACAGTATATATCTCTTATAAAAGAAATAGAACAGAGCAAAAGCTTCTAGCTGCGCTCTTGTTTTTAAAAAAGACGAGCAACGAACTCGGCGAGTGCCGGAAAAACCACCATTCGTTCAAATTAATTTCAAGGAAGTCTCTCGAGACTCGGTTGTGTACAGCTTCGGCACTTTAACCTTCCTGTTTGCAGTGTGATGTAATATTAAGGTTCTATAGGTAACGTCCAAGACGTTGAAAAAAGGGTGGTGGAATTCAAGTGGAACGGGCAGGAGACTTGGCTAGACGAAGTGATGGCAGGTGGAGTAAAGCTTTGATCGAATGGAGGCCAAGATTTTTTCATATTATTTTATTTTTTAACATTTAGACACAAGCTGACAGGCCTCTTGATGTTAAGTGGTCACCGTCGCCTATTAACTCCTGCAGGACTCGTGATACTGCAGTCGCGTTGTCTAAAACTGAATACCTTATTTACACAAGGTATGTACAATACACCTTATTATGTACAAGTTCGGAAGAGAACTAACCCCCACAGCACAGGGTTTTCCTAGGGTGGAGGTTAGGGAACTATATAAAGTGAGACTATAATTAACTATTTATCTATGCCTACTTTACATTAGTTTTATTTTATCTTTTAGCATGCTTAGTTTAGTGCAGCGTAGGCCGGCCCCCCACAAGGTGCACCGACGATCTAGTAAGAATCGCGGGGAGCAGTTGGGCGCAAACGGCTACCAACCGCTCGTTGTGGCGATCTAAGGCGGAGGCCTATGTTCAGCAGTGGACGTCTCCGGCTGACGATGATGATGATGCTTAGTTTAGTTATAATATATTTATTGTTGTATCATGTACTGAATAAAGATTTACACCTCTTTTGGAGGGATAGGCCAAAAAAGTCTGGGACGTCTGACGGCGCGCTGGATCGACGATTTAAAGAAAGTCGCGGGCATTTCCTGGATGCGTATCACAAACCATTGCTTTGTAGGCCACGCAAGGTTTCAAGCAATGGTTTGTGATAGGCGTTACCACTTAACATGAGGTGGGCCATATGCTTGCACCACTTCCAGGTCGCATAAAACGTACATAACGCGTATGCGTACTATTTCCTTTTGAGAGCTCAACATTCTATAAAGCAAACGTGCTCCATCTTCTAACTAACTCACCATTACCTACCATCAAATGAGGTTGTGGTTAAACGCTTGCGGCTTGACTATCACTAAATAGTCTAAAGTAAAGTCCTCTTTTTCGTCTGTCTATCGGTTTCTTGTCTTCTTCTAATCTATAAAAGTAATTGACTGATTTCAACACGGATTTAATCAATAGGTAAGCTTTTTATTAGACAAAGACAAGTAACTTTTTAACAAAAATATAACCGACTTCAGATAACAGTAAAAACCAAACTACTCTACCAATTTTGATGAGATTTCCATGGGATCAATCTAAAAGTATATCATTTCAAATTTTTTTTAATATTCCAAATGGGTTGATATAAAACGGAGTACTGAGCTAACAAACATAACCTATCATAAAAATTAAACAAATTTAAGACTTATATGGTTTTCTCATGGATGCCATTGTCAGAACTGGACTAAATAAAAATGGGACCACACGGGAAGCACCAGCTTTCAAATAAAAAAATAATCTTCAAAATCGGTTCACCCAGTCGAAAGTTCTGAGGTAACAGATATAAAAAAAACAGTAGAATTGAGAACCTCCTCCTTTTTTGAAGTCGGTTTAAAAGTACAAAAAAATTTTGTAGAAGTTAACGACAATTAAAGTGCGTAGAATTATTACATTTATGAAGGTAAATACGGGTTTTTACGCATCAAATTGCAAAAGGCGCGTGGCTAAAATCTTGCATCTCTTTATGGGTATCTGGTTTAGTAAGCCAATCAAACCAACTATGGGACAGTACTGATAATCGTTAACTGATGGAAAATTTGCTAGACTTAAGAAGCCGGCGAACCCCGAGCGCAACTTCAATTCGGCCGCATCAAAAACTTCGGTCTGAATATCGCTATCCCTGTTTAGTGACGAAGTTTAGCCACGCAGAGCAACAGTGATAGCAATAGAACGATTCTAAATTTGATTAGATTTTGACCGTGTTCCGTAATACCAAAAATTATGACTGAAAACTTGTTTATTTTCTCATTGTGTTGTTATTCTGTAACTAGACGATATAATCTATGTTCCCATGACTAGGATACGTAAGATGTTGTTTTTAATACGAAACAATTAGGTTGAAAACAGGTCTTTTATGACGTAAAAACATGCAGAATGCGATACGCTTTTATTTCATTTTAGGTATTTTGATCTAATATATTGTTGGGAACCAAGATAAATACTATTAAAATTAAAATAATACCTTATTAAGGTAGAAATATGCTCCAATTAGAAATGATCTTGGTAGTACGTGTTGTATGGGCGATTCCCCTCCGGTCTCCCCTTAAGAACCGATGATCGGACTACAGGAACCTCTGAAGTATGTAACAGTGTTTCTACTGCTATATAATTATTTGTACGCAGTTGTTCCAGAAAGAGACTGAACATCCGAATTAGAGGGTAATTGGTAAAACAAACGCGTTCTAATGAAGGTCGTGTCGAATTAAGATAGTACAAGTACCTATGTAGTATATTCTACGTTTAATATTGTGAAAACACTTGTTTTTGTTGCAGTACCTACATTTATATTTCAAATGTAAGTTATATTATTTACAAAGTACTCGAATGTACAGGCTTGCTAGTAATTTGACTAAAAAGGGTTTAAACTATAATTTTGACGTCAAAAATCATAGATCATCGCGTTGTAGTTTATAAAAAATTCGACTTTTCCCAAAAGTTGTTATTTTGTTTGTAGGAATTATTGTTACTAACAAAATATGTATGTAATATTTTGAATTTTAAACTCACCTCTCGGCTGAATTACAGATCGAAACAATTAAAAGAACAGTTAAAAAATAGATGACTTTATAATATGTATGACACTTGTAGTACAGTCATTAGGTGCTCAAAAGTGAGTTTACCCGGATATTTTTCCGGGAGTTTTGAAAATAGGTATTTTTATAGATATCGCCGTGTTCTTTTCGAATTCTCACTTTGCCGTCTCTTTGCTGATCGTACCGCCATACTGGAAAACAGGCGCCCAGAATATTTATTTAACAGTATCTTCTGTTCCTGTACCTACTTGTAAAGCATTAACGTAGGGCACAATTTTTTTCTAAATACGCGGATTCTTGTTGCTTTTAAAAATTTTGAACGCACTTACAAAAGAATATACAACATCAAAATATTTTATTTGCCGAAAATTGTTAAACATTAAAATTTACTGGTGGCCCCCGGGCTTGCCTAAATCGCGGGAGTCGGGTTAACAATGACAGCTTAAATATATACACGGTATCTGGTAGACATACAATAGTAGGTTATTATACAAGGGGATAAATAAACCAGTGGCTTGCGTAACGGCCGCTATATTAAATCCCGAACGTAACGAAGGATTCACTAGAATCCTCATTGCAGAGAGGGATATAAGCACGCCCAAGATGCAGACAGCTTTATCTAAAGCCAATAAAAACCAAATCTAGGTTTGTGCATTCTGTGCAGAAGTTAGTTCGATTTACGAATAACTTCTTACTCTGTCTCTTTGTTTCAAATTTTAATACAGATTGGGTTCCTTATTTAAATCGCATCATCCCCACCAGGGCATAAAGAATATTAATCATAAAGTACATACGTTAAAAAATAAATATGTAAGTTCGCATGAGCTAGACCATCTCTGAGTAAAGATCGTCCGAACACCACATGACTTGAAATTGATGCAAACCAGAAACACAAAGAAATTTCATACATTGACTGAATCATGTAGGTATTTCTCATGTTCCCTGTTCCCTGGAGATACGAAGGCTGCGTCGTTTTCCTTCAATTTCATAGCAATATCCGTATCAGAGGGGTACTGTAATTTATTCTGTGTCCAAAGGGACTCAGGAATGTCGGCCGAGTATGAGTTATTATTGTGACTTTGCAAAGGCGAGTGAAAGTATGTTTATATGAAGTCATTTATGCGGAATCATTCCAGTTGTTAGGGTTCCGTACCTCAAAAGGTAAAGGAATCCTTATAAGATCACTCTCTTGTCCGTCTGTCCGTCTGTCTGTCCGTGTGTCACCACTGATTTCGTCAGGAACGGGTAGACCTAGCAAGTTGAAATTTATACCAGATACTGAGGTCTATAGTCCCTATTAGGTGTATAAAAATCAAGGTCCTGAGTCAACACGATAAAAAGATATGGGCAATGTTAGATTTTCGCGAAAACTTGTGAGTATCAAAATTACCTTAATTTTTAATTTTATTTGTTATTCGGATTTTTGCCTTTATTTGTGCTGTAAGTCCTTGCTTTTAACCGTAATTAACAATTCTAAGTCAACCGGAAGTACCCTATAGGTTTTGGGTCCGAAAACCTATTATGGTAGTTCCCGTTGACCTAGAATCACGAAATTTGGCAAAAAGTAGGTCTTACAGCACAAATAAAGGAAAAATTACAAAAAATAAAAAAGTAGAAAATTAAAGGATGTCCCCATACATACATAGTTGGCGCCAATTAAGATAGTCCTCTGGGTTGTATGGGCGCTCATACAATTTGGAGGACTAGCTTAATCGGCAACAAACTCAAATAAGGTAAATGAATAAAATTGTGCTATTGAATAAAATAATTTATGTTTAAGTGGGGCTACCATACAACAGACATGATGTTTGTGCCGTTTTTATAGATAATGGTACGGAACCCCTCGCACTAGGCCGGTTATTTGAAAGAAAGAAAGAAAGAAAATACATTTATTTGGCACACACACAGTACCTACAGACCATTCAGAAGATAATTGAAACATACCTACTTACATAAAGATAAATTATATAAAATAAATAAATATAATAAATTTTTCTGGACATTTAAGACACATTTAAAAGACATGAGAGAGTGCCAAGTTTCTGATGACGACGTCGAGGATAGAGCGATGTGGAGAAGAACGATCAGAGAAACCAGAAGCTGACCCTACCACCATGTGGCATAGCTGGGAAGAGAAAAAGAGATTGCTGGACATTTAACACAGCGCTATCTAGCCCCAAACTAAGCAGAGCTTGTACTATGGGAACCAGATAATGGATAGAATACTTATTCTTAATATTCTTTTTATTTTGTAAATACAGACACAAAATATATAGAAAAACAACCAGACCCGGAACACATATCTGTGGATCATGCAAACATTTGTTCCGCGGCGGGAATCGAACCCACTCCCTCCTGCGTTTCTGCCGGTTATTCGCCCACTGCGTCACAGAGGTCGTCAACACAATATAAAGAAACACAGGAAAAAAACAATAATATTTGAATAGTTTTTTGTTGTTTGGTTTTAAACGTTGGACATAAGGTACCGAATTGAACCAACGTGGTTATTTAGTAAATAAATAATAATAATATATTGTTGAATTATTGAGAGTTAAAACAAGCCAAGCTAATATTGTTTTACATTTTAAAAAAAAATATTTTAAATATAGCAATATGGGTATCCAAATAAAGATCTTGGTAAGACGATTTCAAAAAGGTAGAGTATATCATCGTACTAATATTATAAATGCAAAAGATTGTTTTTTTGTTATGCTTTCACTTCGTGACGGAGTGGATTGAGACACGGGCTACTTTTTATTGAAACACGCGAGCGAAGCTGCGTTCGGTAGCTAGTTGAGTTTATAAATACTGTTCTATAACCTCGCAATATGAACTGACCCTGACTGAAGTCTCCGCTTATAGAGAAAAAGATGGCAATTAAAAACTTCCGAAATTAGCATTCGGCAGCAATTATTATTCTCTGAAGCTTCTAGGTCTTAACATCTTAAAGCCTAGAATCCAGGGTCCTTTCCTAGGGCTTGTAACTTGTTTCCCATAGTATATGTAAGGCCAGAGTTCAATCATTGGGCTTTAAACTTGTTTCCGATGCTATTCCAAGTCTTGTAAGTTCTTAGACCTTGCTCTATATGGTAATTCACCTTTGCTGACCGAAGACTCTTATTAGCTGTCACCTAAAATGCCCCGGTAAATAGGTCTAGCGTGCGTGGTGCGATAGCTTATTTCGCCTGATTAAGATTGAGGGGTGGCGTAACCTGATTTACTTACATCTGAGGCTTACTGCCATTTTTTTTACGAAACTGCTACTCATTTCGCCATTGATAAAAAAATAGACTAACGAGCACGACTATATTAATCTTCATGATGAACATCAAGCAGAGTATATAATGTTTTACAGAATATTAAAGTTAAAATACCTGCCTAAGAATATAATATAATAATTTATTTCAGAATACGTCGATAGCATTTACAAAACATAGTTTTAAAGTAATAAACTACAAACAAAAATGAAGACTACGAGTATGTCAGCTTACAAAATAATATATCTAAAATAGTATTCAATAAAATAAGAATCATTAACAGATTTTTTTTGAGTAATCTTCTTAATTTTGACAACCTCCGTGGCGCAATAGGCGAATAGCCGGCTGAGACGCAGGAGGTAGCGGGTTCGATTCCCGCCGCGGAACAAATGTTTGCATAATCTACAGATATTTAATCCGGGTCTGGATGTTTTTCTATATATAATAAGTATGTATTTACAAAAAAAAAGTATATAAATATTATATCAGTTATCTGGTTCCCATAGTACAAGCTCTGCTTAGTTTGGGGCTAGATAGCGTTGTGTGACATGTCCAGCAATATTTATTTATGGAGGTAGCGGGTTCGATCCCCGCCGCGGAACAAATGTTTGCATGATCTACAGATATTTATTTTAAAAATCTCGTGTCACGGTGTTTATGGTTGCACTCCTCCGAAACAGGTCGGCCCATTTTAATTAATCTTTTTTGTATATGTGTTGGGTATGACAATAGGTCGTAAAGTATTTTTACCCTCCTACCCCCATTTTTTAATCGGTATTTTAGTATTTTTGTACGAACAATATCCATATAATTTAACCGTCGTTCCTTGACGTGAAGTCATTTACATAAGTGTCGCGTCACTTTGACAAGAGTGTTTTATATAGTTTTTATCCTGAAGATCCCACGGGAACGGGAAATTTCATGCGTGCGAGGCCGCGGGCGGGTTAGATAAAATAAAATGAAATTAATAAAAAATATAACCTACATGTTTTGCTAAGACATCAATCGGTTAATTTCGAAAATAAATTAAAACCGTCGTAATTCATGTAATTATATTTACTAGTTTTTAAAGACTGTTTCTAGCGGAATATTATCTTTCTGCACACCTCCATATAAACTTTAACTAAGCCAACTCTCGCACACGTCCGAACGCGCAATGTGCTTAAAATGGGGTACAAAGTTTTCTGTTCGCGTATTAATATATAGATTCCTCACATTTGGATAGATAGATAGATAATTTCTTTATTGCACACCATTAAATATAAACATATAACAAAAACACACTTTCAAATCATAGGTACAATAGGCGGCCTTATCGCCTAAAGCGATCTCTTCCAGGCAACCTTTGGCTTGACAGGATCTATGTGAACTAATAAGGACGGCGGCATAAATCAGATATTATAGAGCAAGTGACCACAAATGGTCACATTTGTTACCAACAAAGCCCTTCGATAACTTGCTCACAATCCTTGACATAACGAACGAACTTGACCGATTTTGAGCATTCGGTACCGGTCACATTTGACCTCCGTACGGACCCAAGGAGCCGGAATAAGCGCCTGAAGGGTGTGACCTTGAAGCTATGACTCTGTGACGTAATAGAATATAGAACCACTTTCTCTCAGAAATGGTTTGAAATTAGTAGGTAGGGCTCTCGACTGAAGAGCTCTCCAATCTTAGTGTGGTATATTGGAAAAGGTCAGAGCATTTTATACTTAGAGATCGCTTTTAGTGATAAGACCGCCCATTGTACTAAATCTATTTGTAAAAATATTGTTCTGTATATTACTTTGGTGTACAATAAAGAGTTATCTTATCTTATTTTTACAGTAGCTTTGTAGGTTGCACCCTTATGATTCGTCAATTTATTTTCATAAGACATTATATTTACTATGATTTGTGTTAATAATGTACATAACCATGATATTTTCCAAAATTATAATTTGTTTTTAAGTTGTACACTGAAAATAATTTGTATTAAAATCTAAAAGAGAGATGCGCAACGATGCCTAAACGTATTTAGTGGCTAAATATGATTTACATAGTTGTCAAATCCTACAAATACTTCAAATTTAAACATGTTTCGTCACATAGCTATAGTTGCACATAGTTGTGAAAGCTGGGCTAAGATATTTTAACTTTCTTTATATCTTTTAATTAAGGCAAAATACAGGGTTCTGTAATAACTAGTGGTTCGCCCCGTACTGAAATCTCGCGATTCTCTCATAAAAACAAACAAATATTATTTGTAATCTTTGACTATAGTGTGACCATTAGAGCTGTGCACTCCCTGAGGTATGCGCGCGGCGAGACGGGGGGGATGTGTCGGCCGCTCCGATCTATCAGTCTGCCGTCAACGCTCACGGCGGTAGGTAGCTTTTGTACCGGACGGTCTATGTCAGACGCACACGGGATAAATATTCAAAGATGGGTCGTGCGTTATCTCGTGATATGAAATGGAAGATGAAGTTGAAACAGAATCTATGTCAGAATAACTTTCGTTAGAATATATAATTGTTTGTAAATATAAAAAATGTTCAATAAAACAAGTCCTTTGAATTATAAGTTTAGTTCTTATTTATCACCTGCATATTTTTAATAAAATATGAGTATATTTAAGTTACATTTAATCAGCTAAGTAAGTACAATATATTACAGATAGATAGCCTCCGACCATCGTCCCGCCACAAGTCTTGCCTTAGAAATGCAAACTGATATCGTAAGATATGTCCGACATGTTTTGATCTCATGTGAACTCATGCAGTTTTTTCTTTGCCTCCCACCTCGCCGCGCATACCTCAGGGAGTGCACAGCACTAATAGTCACACTATATCAAAACAGTTCCACGAAATGATTAACCATATAACTTGACCTACAGTTTCATTCAAATTAAAGGTAACGGGAGTTCACATAATTGGTTATCCTTTATTGGGCTATAAATTGCAATTTTTCTGTATTTCAGACTTTTTCCTATATTTGTGTCACTAAAGCTACATGTATACCAAATTTCAGCACTGTGGTCACTGGTGTACACTGAATTTTGTCAATGTTCAGTTTTTATTATGGCTAATAACATAAAAACCATAAGGTTTACCTAATAATAAAAACGGGGTCAAAATGTACTAACAAAGAACTTTTATTAGACGTGCTACTTGACCGGATTGTACCATTTTGTTTTGTTTTACCCCTCTTGAACCCCAGTATCTTAGCAACACCCCTCTACATTTTTAGCACATTTAGTCACACCAAAATTGTGCCATTACTACTTACCTATATACCAAATTTCATGATGATCGGATAAACGCTTCGAAAGTTATCCTCGGATAAACAAACATACATATATACATACAATGCCGATTTGCCCAACTTGATTTGGAGATCTCGCTTCGTCATATCAAATACACATGGCGTTAAACATTGAGCTTTGCCCAATGCAGTGGCGTTTAGTAATGTACCTTATGCCCTTAACTTCAAAATATTAAATTCATAGCATCAATACGTACTAGTATGCATCCCGGCAATATAATGTCTATGCAGAATCAATAAGGGTCACTCTATAACTACAAATGGACCACCAGGGACCAGCGACCACCGGTTATTTTATTGACACGGTTTCGGTATGCTGTTATGGGTTTCTGTTAGGGGCTTTGAATAAAACCGCATATAGCACAGATTAAACAATATGTCCAGGGGAAAATGTATTTGTACGTACTTTTATAGCTTAAAATTCAAACTGCACTATTAGAAAGTAAATCGTTTAATAAAAAAAAAAATATTTAGTTTTTATTCAATAATTATAATAGCATTACACATGATTTTATTAGTATGTTATACTGACTTAAGGTGGCTTTCCACGGCAGACAAACGCAGACAAGCCCGCACCGACGCTGAAGCGGTTTTTCGGATCCGCTGCAAGCCTATTAGTTCTAATGTAAAATAAATAAATAAATAAATATGGCTGGACATTTCACACAGCGCTATCTAGCCCCAAACTAAACAGAGCTTGTACTATGGGTACCAGATAACTGATAGAATACTTATATACTTTTTTTTTTTGTAAATACATACTTATAATATATAGAGAAACAACCAGACACGGAACAAATATCTGTAGATCATACAAACATTTGTTTCGCGGCGGGAATCGAACCCGCTACCTCCTGCGTTTCAGCCGGCGGGGTGACCTCGTGCGAGCAACGTTCTACTTTCTCTATCTCACAATTTCACAAATGATAAAATGGCTTCGCATATCGGTTTTGCACAAACAGTCACGCACCGTGGGAAGAGCCTCGGTGCGGTGCGTGGCTGTCTGTGCCCGTTGGCTGTGCCGTGTATCATCCCTAAAATCACAGACCGTGTGAAGATGCAAAAGGGTTTAATTCCCACTGCGAGACGAATTACATGATCTCTAAAATCTGGGTGCTGTGGAGTTTGTAGTTCCTGATATTCAGGATACAGGGAATCATACGGGCTTAGAGCTTAACTATGTGCCTGTTGTTTTTGAAGTAAAACTTCTTTACGCACGCTTGACTTTGGGAGTAAGCTGGTGAATGCGTTACGAAAAGTGCGAACGGAAGTTGAGAGGCAGATATAAGTTAGTGAAGATAGAAAGAGAGAGAGTTACGTTTCGTATATTTTTAAACGTTAATGTGCGAGTGGGAGTTGCGTCTGTCCAGAATGAACATAGACTGATCGACCTACAGACGTGTGGACAATTTTGTAATTGAACAATTTTATATATTAATATTTTGTTAAAGACGTTTTACTTCAGTTGTGTGGTCGTTCTTTTATATTTGTTTCATAGATACGTAAAAATCAGTTTCAAGGTTCTATGTCCAAGGTCCAAAATCAGTTGAACGTCACGTTTCTCATTATTGTTGTGGATGAAAATAATTCGATACGTTTTCCTCGTAGGTACTTACATAAGTAGCGTTTCGTTTAGGATGGTAGGTACTTTCCGAAACCGATATTGATATTGCCCGAAGGATTTTTGTTATAGTATTGGTGTACCATTACTTTTATCTATTTTGTACTGTAGTAGAATCGCATGTCGCCGAGATAGGGTAGTTACTTTTCCTATCTACGAGGACAAGATAGTCCAAATATGTTTATAAAATTAAATTTACATTTTAATAAAACTGTATACACCTTTTATTTACTCACTTCTTTATTTATTTATTATTTTACTGCGTAGCTGCTGCACTACCTTTGCTTCTGGTTTCAGCTGATAAATCAGCGTTGGGTGCTTAACATCCAACATTATGCTGAGCTGAACGCCATTTTGATATGCAGACACATGAGTCGAACCTGTTTTAATGGATTAAATTGTATCTACTGTTTCTTAAAATTGTTTCATGTGTCATTTTGTGTGTGCCGAATAAATGATTATTCTATTCTATTCAAATATGCAAAGAAAGAAAAACTTTCTTATGTTGTGAGTAAGGTAAGTGTAAAGAAATGGATCAAATCTGTACCTAAACGTATTCATGGAAAAAAGGTATAGCAAAAACCCTTTTATGTAAATAAAAAGACTTGAAACAGATTCTTTGTCCGTTTTCAGGTAAACATTACCTGTTTATTCAAATATTGCAACTAACAACTTTAACATTCTAAGAGAATTATACTGAAGTACTAGACCCGCCGAACTTCCTACCGCCTTGACATGCAATTAACGCGAGCTGTCAATATACGTCAACCTGGTAGAATTGTCAATTGTTGTCCTTGGCCATAATTTTACAACCATACTTTAACCATATACAAAATTACCTTTAGCTGTCATTTGCGTTTTGTTATTCCATGTCAGATGCGTTTTTGTTATACCACGTTTAATAGTGACTTGTATTCTCTTTGACGTTTTATGTCACGTCGCACGGGAACGCAGTCGAACGGGATAAAAAGTATCATATGTCCGTCTCCTGGTTCTAAGCTACCTTCCCACAAATTTTCAGGCAAATCGGTTCAGCCGTTTTTGTGTTATAAATAGTGTAACTAACACGACCTTCTTTTATATATATAGATTAATAATTAGTTGACTAGTATGTTTATTATATATTTTATATATTTAATAAGGATCATCAACAAAGGAAACGTTCACACTCTTTAATTTAGTGCTGCTTTTTACTCTCATTTAGAGTTTACCTTCACACAATTCCATAAAAAAGGATCGTAGGAAGTCTAGATTTTACCCTCGCGTCTCGAATATGAACCACAATATTTATGTAAGGCACAAAATCGATGATAAACTTTGACTTCGTTTTATATTAAGAGCCATTATCCTTCACACAATTTCATTAATAGCAAGCCTGGATTTTGTGATCGTTCTAGCCCAGCCTGTATAGCAAAACTCAATGGATGGTGACTGCGTCATCGGCCGGTGCTCAGCCTTACGGAATAAGTGGCCAGTTTGTCTAGTCTAGCAACCTATGAGGATTGCTGACGGGAAGATTGCTGGCGTCTGTAACCCAAGCGAACAAAACGATCGGAGATATCGCAGTAAACACCTAATTGGATTGATCGAGAAAAAGCTTGCGTAAGACAACGCGTAATATGTATAGACTTGTTTATCTATAAGCTATTGAGAGATTGGAAAATTACTCGTACCTTCCGAATTCAGAGCATGCTGAAGTTGATCGAGAGAGCTGAAATCAAAGTCCGCGTGTTTGGAATTTGAATCAAGTTTTATTTCGAATCTGTTCGCCCCTTTCTCCTCCTTTGCATTCCCAATTAAGTAAGCATTATTGCTACTCTAATAAAAGCCCTTATATTTTATGAGGAACCTATAATTAAGGGTTTACGGCAACGTCGTTTTCATAATTTATCAGGACATAAAGTATTAAAGTGTTTAAGAGCTTTTGAATGCGTAGGTGTTAGCTATAAAGTATTGGATGACGGTGTCGACGATGTTCAGGGGTGCTTCCACCCAAAGCAAGGGTGCGTTATGGCGTATAAAAAAACGTTAGAGTTCCAATATAAAGGATTGATTCAAAAGCGCTCTCGACTGTGAATTATTGGACAGTTGAAACGGTCAGGTTTGTGGATTGTGTTATTTGCGGTGTAGGGATGCGCGTAAGGGTATTGCGCAGCCAGGAGTTAGATCGAAGGCTCTGGGTCGCGCGAGGCGCATGCGCGGCGCCGCCGCCCCGCCGTCGCCGCCGCCGGGCCGCAGTCGCATCGCGCACCCGGCCCGACGCGCCATGTCGGCCGCCGTTGCAACCTAACAGAGCACCCAGCTCCAAGTACAAACAAACCCACTGGTACAAAGCTAGCCCGATCGACAGCGGAGATCTGGGTAAGTCCGCAACGGTTGCCGAGCCCTAACAGTGCAGTGCCCAAGGTTTTAAGGCTTTCGTGTTTCTCCAGGATCCGTTCTTTGAAGCGGGTTGTAGGTGGCGCTAGTGATGCCGGTGAGTCATCTTTGCGACATGTTTTTCATGGCCGTCCCTTCGATCTCGCGTTCGTAGGTGCTGGAAGGTGTTGGAAGATCGGCTGCAGTGGATGTTACGTAAGTGCGTTGGCAGCGGCATTGGGGCCGACGCTTTCGATACACGGAGTGCGCACTCGGCTGTGGCCAATTACAGCACGCGACCGTTTTCAGGAAAACATTCACCATTTTGTTTGCGGACCTTGTGACAGCAACTGTGTTTATGTGCTCTCTTCTGCCGTTCTGAATATGAGTCGGTCTGTTTTTGTGCGTTTTGGAAATATATCGCGATCTCTGGGATGATTCTGTGTAACAGCTGTTGTCGTGAAAGTGAATTTAGATTGAAAATAGATGTTGTACCTATAGTGCAGTTCCATCGAATTACATAACCGAACATCCTTATTCTAAAGTAAGTAGGTATTATTTTTGGTGATTAGTTTATATCTTTATTTTATAAAATATTTCCTGTTACTAAATGAATGAATGAATATTTGTACATTATTTTGTATTTCAAAAATATTTTTTTAAAGTTACAATAGTAGTACTAATAGTAGTAGTGGGTTGCTCCTAACTGAGATCTCGCGAGTCTCCGATTAAAACAAAAACATATTATTTGTAATCTTTGACTATCAAAATAGTGTCACGAAATAAATAACCATATTACTTGCCCTACAATTTCATTCAAATTACAGGTAACGGGAGTTCATGTAATTTGGTTACCGGTTTTTGGGGTACAAATTGCAGTTATTCTGGATTTCAGACTTTTGCCTGTATATAACAGCACTGTGGGGTCATTGGTGTACCCTGTGAATTTTGTCAAAGTTTAGTTTTTATTATGGCTAATAACTCAAAAACTATAAAGAATTTACGAAGAATAAAAACGGAGTCTAAATTTACTAATGAATACCTTTCATTTGACGTCCCACTTGACCAGTTAGCCTCATTTTCATTTTTTTTACCCCTCTTGAACCCCAATATCTCAACAACCCCCCAACATTTTTAGCTCATTTAGTCACACCAAAATTGTGCCATCACTATCTACCTATGTATTGAATTTCACGATGATCGGATCAGCGCTTCGAAAGGTATCCTCGGACAAACATACATACATACATACAACGCCGATTTGCCCAAGTTGATTTAGAGATCTCGCTTCTCTCGATCAATAATAATAGTATATGTAGGCCCTCTTTCTTTATTGTATTTGTAATGTGAGATGTCGAATAGTTGTTCACATTATTTCTATATTGTTGTTTAAACGTGAAAACGTTTGGCTATCTGGTAAACAATCTGTTATAAGTATAAGTTTTAACAGCTGTCGGTTTTCCTACAAATAAAAAAAAACTAATTAGCATAATGATAAAGCTAAATAAAATGGGCGTTATATATTTTTGAAATATTTTCAAAATAATATTTGTGTTTTTTTCAGAATTAACTAACGAATAAAGCATTTTGAATAATTTTATCACACAAAATATGTAGGTGATATACCTATAGCTTTACGATAATATGCTGTGCTTTCTAGCTATGGTAGGTATACCTGTATTGAACATGTTTGACACAAATTAACAACCAACATTAATTAAAATTATTGAATTGCCAAATGGAATTGTACAATAGGCCTGATTGCATGCTATCATCTAAATTCCGTTTATTTTTTTTAATTGTTGGTAGTGCGGCAGGACAACCAACAATTATACAAAACAAGGACATTTGTAATGATTTGATTGCAAATAGCATCGGTCATTAGCCCTAATCCAGTGCTGCGGTAGGACAACTAATTGTACAGTTCGGTGTTTAGTAACTGACAGTTATACAAAACATTCAGGTAGTCTAAAAGCTACTTAGGTTCATATTGCATTTCAGTTCTGATAGAGCACATCTCTAATCCTCTAGGTATATAAGTTTTCAAAATGAACCAATGAATGAATGAATTCATTAAATAATAGAACGCAGGTCTAACTTCAAAAACTATCATGACGACCTCCGTGGCGCAGTGGGCGAATAGCCGGCTGAGACGCAGGAGGTAGCGGGTTCGATTCCCGCCGCGGAACATATGTGTGCATGTTCTACAGATATTTGTTCCGGGTCTGGATGTTTTTCTATGTATTATAAGTATGTAAATCATTATTATAAATACGGGATTTATCACGTACCGTCTTATCGGTGTTTCGACCGACAATGTTTCGGTTCAATTCGTGAACCTTCATCAGGGTGAGTGCGATCCGCTTCGAATAATAATAATCGTATTTATAATAATGATTGAAATCAATCGCGAAAGTTTTCTAAATATAAGTATGTATTTACAAAAAAGTATATAAGTATTCTATCAGTTATCTGGTGTCCATAGTACAAGCTCTGCTTAGTTTGGGGCTAGATAGCGCTGTGTGAAATGTTCAGCAATATTTATTTATATCATGGTTACAAACAACATTTTCACAAGAAACGGGATATGTATTTATGTTATTTTAATTATTTTATTTCGCTTATGTAAGTACACAGTGAATTTCTCTTTTTATCAATAAAACTACCGTCCTTTAACGTCCTCGTAAAAGCCAGTCCATCGAAAGATCGCTTTTAGCGATACGACCACCAATGGTTCTATTGAGTATCTAGGTATATGTTTTAAATATGATTTGTTAATTTAAGTGTGGTGTACAATTCTATCTTCTATCTATATTCTACTACTAGCTGACCAATTCGCAGCTTCGCACGCGTAGCTTTTCAATAAAAACATTACCCTCCTTTGCGCAGTTGGGTAAAAAGTACCCTATATTACTCAGGGTGAATGTAGCTTTCCAATTGTGAAATAATTTATGAAATCGGACCAGTAGTTTTTGAGTTTATTCATTACAAACATACACACAAAAGTACATAAATCAAAAATCTTTCCTCTTTATAATATTAGTATAGATAGTATAGATGATTTGTTAGTTTTGAGTGTCCCGATATTTCGGCACAGTTTTCAGAAGCAATATGGTCTGCTTACAAATCCCAAATATCATACTGGTGATTCACCTAAACCAGTTTAGATCCCATAATTTAAATTGATCTAGTTCTATGCTATCAGCTGTGTTGCGTACACTCAACTTGCATTTCGTACATGCGCAAACCGTGACGGCAATCGAACGGTCTCTTGACCTGCAAAAAATATACCGTAACACACTAGTTAAATCTGACGTAAATTGAACTTTAGTCAGATAGGAATAAAGTTGAGCATTTGATGTGAATGAATTGTTAGCAACGGCAGTTGAACTTGAAAGTAAATTAGGTGTCATAGTTTCTTTTTTACGATAACTCGGGTTATTGCTGGGTATGACTATTCTAGAACTTTGGAACTCTACACAGAGTTGTATTAAAAATGCTAGATGATTTAAATCGAGCGTAACTAATCTTTGCCTCTTATAGGTCCGACGGGAGGCATAGGCATGCCATATCACAGGTCTTCTTAGTTTGGGTGCCCATGTTTCTTTTGCAACTAGGTTTTAATATTAAACTAAAATACTGAATCTGATGTACCTACCATAGTGTTGTGAAGCTTGTTACCGAAATAAATTATCATTATCTTTATAGGTATTTATGCTTTTTGTATTAATATTATAATAAGTAAGACCTCCGCGGTGCAGTGAGCGAATAGCCGGCTGAGACGCAGGAGGTAGCGGGTTCGATTCCCGCCGCGGAACAAATGTTTGCATGATCTACAGATATTTGTTTCGGGTGTGATTGTTTCTCTATATATTATAAGTATGTATTTACAAAATGTATATAAGTATTCTATCTGTTATCTGGTTCCCATAGTACAAGTTCTAGTTAATTTGGGGCTAGATAACTCTGTGTGAAATGTCCAGCACTATTTATTATTATTATTATTAAGTACGACCTCTGTGGTGCAGTGAGCGAATAGCCGGCTGAGACGCAGGAGGTAGCGGGTTCGATTCCCGCCGCGGAACAAATGTTTGCATGATCTACAAATATTTGTTCCGGGTCTGGTTGTTTCTCTATATGTTATAAGTAATTATATGTATTTAAAAAAAAAACTGTATATAAGTATTCTATCAGTTATCTGGTTCCCATAGTACAAGCTCTGCTTAGTCCAGCAATATTTCTATTTATTTATGTGACTTTAGTCACCAGATTCTCTTGGTAGATTTCAAGATTAGTTTTAAACAAAATTACCATCGACATTAGAAAACGGAAGACGTCCACTGTTACACAAAGGACTCCTCTGATATTTTTGACATTTATTTCACAAACTTTCGCGATGACTACACATATACTAAACGTCGGGATAATAAATAAAAAAAAGTACGTACGTATTAAATACTCGTTTAAATAAGTAATGATATATATTTCAACTAGTTGCCAATGCGCAGAGGTCCAAATTTGACAGTGACACATGTTTAGCTTAATTTTAGCAATTACTCCTCTTCACTACATAGTATAAAACAAAGTCGCTTCTCACTGTCTGTCCCTATGTATGCAACATCATTATAACTACGCAACGGATTTCGATGCAGTTTTTTTAATAGATAGATAATTTATTTATTGCACACCATTAAAAATAAAACAAACAAAAGAGAATACACAATTAAATCAAAGGTACAATGGGCGGCCTTATCGCTAAAAGCTATCTCTTCCAGGCAACCATTGGATGGACAGGATCTGTGTGAACAAATGAGGACGGCGGCGTTAATCTAATAATAACTAACAGAACAAGTACATAAATTACTAAAATAAAATATACATATCATCATCATCATCATCATATCAGCCGTAGGACGTCCACTGCTGGACACAGGCCTCCCTCATTGATCTCCAGGAACTGCGGTTGGAGGCGGACTGCATCCAACGCCGACCTGCGGTTCTTACCAAGTCGTCTGCCCATCTTGTAGGTGGACGTCCTACGCTGCACTTGCTGGTCCGTGGCCTCCATTCGAGAACTTTCCGGCCCCATCGGCTATCTGTTCTGCGCGCTATATGGCCTGCCCATTGCCACTTCAACGTGCAAATACGTCGGGCTATGTCATACAGAAGACCGAAGAGTATAACTTGCCGCTATTTCTCGCGTTTGTGGACTATGAGAAAGCCTTCGATTCGATCGAAACATGGGCAGTGCTTGAGTCTCTCCAACGATGCCGTATTGACTATCGGTACATCGAAGTGTTGAAGTGTTTGTATAAAAACGCCACTATGTCAGTCCGAGTACAAGAACAGAGCTCAAAGGCGATTCCCTTAAATAGAGGCGTAAAACATCATCTCTCCGAAACGGTTTACGACCGCTTTGGAAGATGCCTTCAAGCTTCTGGAATGGAAAGGACTGGGCATCAATATTAACGGCGAATACATCACTCACCTTCGGTTTGCCGATGATATTGTAGTCATGGCAAAGTCGATGGAAGAGCTCACCACGATGCTCGAAGCCTCAGTCGAGTCTCTCAACGGGTAGGGCTTAAAATGAACATGGACAACCTAGGACAAACAGTCCAATTAGATAGGTCCAACTTCCAGAAAGAGGTCAATCGTCGAATCCAACTCGGATGGGCAGCGTTTGAGAAACTTCGCAACGTCTTTTCGTCCAACATACCTCAGTGCCTTAAGACGAAAGTCTTCAATCAGTGTGTGTTACCAGTAATGACATATGGAACCGAGACGTGGTCCTTCACTATTGGCCTTATGAATAAGCTCAGAGTCGTTCAACGAGCTATGGAGAGGGCTATGCTCGGGGTTTCTCTACGGGATCGAATCAGAAATGAAGAGATACGTAGGATAACGCAATATACATATAAATTAATATAAATAATTTTATAATATTAAATAACCTACTTCTAAATACATAGGTAATTAGAAAAAAAAATGTATATAGATAGAGTGATTCAAGAGGAAGGTTTATATAGATAGATAGATAGATATATAAATTTATTTCGACACAAGTAACAAACACACAGATACTACATACAGTGGATAATTAAAGACAGACAATCAAAAACACGTTAACATAAACAATAAAACTAAATTAAAACAAAAGATACGTACTCAGTCACTATAAGTTCTGTGAGTATATGTATTATACATGCATAAATAGTAGAGAAACAATGATAACTTTAGAGGTTTCTAACGTGATGTCGTAAATAAACACATTTTTTGCGCTTACATTGCAAACGCTGACTGAACCCTACGAGATAGATCAAAATAATGTACTACAGTATTTTACTGTATATGTCTATTTCCTAAGTATAACCCATAATAACCATTTTTTATCCTTTACTTTTTAAGAGAAATAATGGCTTATTTACGAAGCGATTATAAGCAATACAGCATTAATCCTTATCTAATTCAGTATCTTAAATACATTGTGCATTTAATATACATATATACAAACATACAGTTAATATATAAAGACATTCTGTAGTATATTTAGTATCAGCATTGCACCCGTGCGAAACCGAGGCGGGTCGCTAGTTCTCTGTATAAAGTTTAACCATTTATAAGATGGTATATATCCAAACCGTTTCTCCGGGCTTGAATAAGCTTAAATAGGGGTACAACATTTTCTCTTCACGTACACACGGCTACACATCAAGCTATACATTTCCAGTATAAGCTGACCTCGCATTGTGTAGACTTTTCGTAGAATGAGAGGTCAGCTTATACTGGAAAGTTATAGCTTGATGTGTAGCCGTGTGTACTTATGTACGAGTATAGATAGACAAATTATGACCGCATTATGGCAAATTGATAACAATGAACTAAAAGGACTTTCTTTTCTTATATTAACATAAATATTCAACTAATATTTTGCTTCAACTTTTCTTGTTAGCACAAGTAAGGAGTGGAACTCACTTCCGCCGTATGTTTTACCAGTCCTGGAGTCTTCAAGTCCAGAATGAATAGGTTCTTTCTAGGCAAGCGTGCTGCATCTTCGATCACACCTTCACTTACCATCAGGTGAGGTAGTGGTCAAGCGCTTGACTATCGTCAATAAAAAAAATAAAAATTGATTTATGAAAATCTAAACCTATACCTAATCGAAGTACATATGTAAATATTATCCGATAAGACCGCCCATTGTACTAACCTTCATTTTTGTGTATTTGTATATTTAATTTTGTTTTGTCTGCAATAAAAAGTATATCTATCTATTATCAATAACACTAATGACGTAAACGATTAGACACATAAAGTAAATACTGGATCCATGTACGTTATAAAACAGTGGTTCAATTACAAGTAACTTTTTTACAAAAATATAACAGACTTCAGATAACGGAAAAAACAAACTAGGTATTGAACCGATTACGAAGAAAATTCTATGGGACCAATCTGAAAGTATATCCTTTGAAATCAAAAATTATTATGCAATTGGTTATTAGGTATTAGGTCCACAATTGACGAAGAAATCAGTGAACATACATAAAAAATTAAACAGTCGAACATAGAACCTCCTCCTTTTTCGAAGTTAGTTAATAAAATAAGGACAGTTACTAGTACTAGTAATAAACAAACTGAACATATTTTTTTATGTTATTTGTGGGGAAACAAGCTTACGGCCCACCTGATGGTAAGCGGTCACCGTCGCCTATTGACACCGGCAACACCCGGGGTATTGTCGATGCGTTCCCTACACTATAGAAACCTCTTTTCATTTCTCTTGAAGCGTGCCATGTCGTAGCCTAATGGGAAAACCTCAGAAGGTAGCTCATCTTGCAAGTATGGGGTAGAAAAGATTGCGTGCAGCGTGTGGTGCGTGATACCCAATTGTCGATGATATGTGGATGAGCTTTATTACGTTGTCGAGAAGTGCAGTGGTAAAATCTCGACGACGGGATGAGATCAAATAGCTCCTCTAGGCGGTAGAATACACTGAGCGATCCGATGTCATGGCGTTGACTCAGCGGTTCCAGCCTGTCGGCGAGTTTGGGATCACCGATGATCCAAATGGCTCTTCTCTGAAGGGAGTCAAAACGAAGCAATTGGTACTTTGGAGCTCCGTGCCAATTATATTGATTTATGCAAACGGTGTCGTAATTTGCAGTTTGTTCGAATTCCACAAACTTGAATTTATCGAATCACAGCTTGGAGCAACCATACCACATCAAACTAATATTATAAATGCGAAAGTTTGGATGTTTCTTTATTTGTTTGTTTGTTAGTCAATCACGTCGTCGTAACGACTGAACCAATTGCGATATAACGGCTACTTTTTATTCAGAAACCACGCGTGCGAAGCCGCGGGCAGAATCTAGTACAAACATACACGTTCACGCGCAAACATAGATAGAGGGACAAAACGATTCAAACTTACGTGTGTTTTTAACTTACGTTCGTAAAGCCATATTGGGTCCCGTCAGAAAACCAGCCTCGTCTTCCATCAGATAGTTGGCAGTACAACCCTGACACAGGACCTGTTTAACACACATCTCACTAAGGACTGCTTCTCTCCTCCTCCATGAATCTGACCCATCACAGTACTTCTTCGTTTCTTGTAGTATGTGACTTTAGTTACTTAGTAGTCCGTGTTTATTGTGTGCGTCTTATTAGTGTATTTCTTTCTTCCTGTTTTAAGGTTAAAGAACATTTATTTTCTCGAAAGAAATTTACATTTCACTTATATGATAAACTAATTTAAGCTTAAGTAATTTAGTGCTTCGATACAATTAAAAAAATTAAATATTAGGTGATTCACAAAAACAACAATCAAGAATGATATAAACGTTTTACGAATACCCGCAATTTTCTGTCGAGTGTCGCCCGCAGTACATACAATGCAAGTTCACTCGGTGTGACACAATGTGAATAATACAGTAAATCTATTATATTGGTATTAACTAGCTAGCGTGAAGGTGTACATATACATAATAAACTTTTATAACGTTTAAACATAATTACCTTCTGCGTCGGGGATTTTAAAGTAAAAGAACACTTCAATAAGTATTCTGGGACCTGGTGACGACAGACTAACATTGAAGTGCCATTGGAGGCTTTAGCATAATTGTTATTGCCTTTGCACCCTCGTTAGAAAGGACAATACTCTCGTTTTAGCTAAATGTCACCGTGCTAAAATCTAACCATCTTGCTTCAAAGTGGCTCATAAGTATTTTTTTTTTAAAGATCGTCTCTACCTTTAGGTAATCATTGCATGCCAACTGGAAGAATATTTTAGAAGCTCGTAAAATTCCAATATGTCTATGACGTCACGTTAATCTGCGGGCTTAACACGTCAGGCCCTATAATGGTTTTTTGTTTTGGAAGGCGCCTGCAAAATCATATTGAACCAAAACCATCGTTTCGTAAACTAGCTAGTGGAAAATAGCTAGAACGATTTTATTTACTTCACCATCGTCGTGATATCAGCTATAAGAGGTCCAAGGCTGAATATAGTCCTTCCCTATACATTTCCTGAGCTAATGTGCGCCCTGCACCCAACGGTTTCCAGCAACCTTAATTAAGTCTTCTTTCCATTGTAAGCTTAGCTCAATATCAGGATCCGTAGGAAAGAAGAACGCCGACTACGTAATAACTTTTTATTATAAACTCATGTTTAAGCTTACAATGTTCTTTGTTCGAAAGCCACGACGAGAATGAGCAACTGTCCAAAGGTCCTCGTATAAAATCGCCCGATGCGAAGAGCTCACCGATTGGCCCACGTCATTTTGCGTTGACCAATCAGTGAGTTTCGACTCGAAAGCATTGCTGCCAACATTTTAAAAATAGTTGTCAGCTTTAAAATAATATCGAGTAAACAAATTATTTAATCGACATAGCGTCTATATAACTTTACAAATGGATAAACACTAACACCATGTACTGGGAGCTAGTTCTGTATTTAGCGTTTCTCTACGAAATTAAAATAGAATTGAGAAGAAATGCGAACAAACTGAAAAAACCCAGAGGATTAGCAAACCTAAGTGACATTGGGCGTATTCTTAAAATTATACTTTCACGACATTCCTTCGTTACAAAGTTACACGGCTAAAATTACCTTAAAAAGCCGTAAAGCCACAATTTTCCCCCGTTACGTCGTCACGGAAACGTTCAAGCCATTTCCAGGCTGTTCAAAATCTTAGCTTAATTGTTATTACTGGTATAACAACTGAGGCGAATTGGAATGGGGCTGACTTAGTCTTCGAGGCACGCAATTTTATTCTTCGACTTGTAGAATTTTTTTTGATGTTATTTGTGGGGAAACAGGCTTACGGCCCACCTGCTGGTAAGCGGTCACCGTCGCCTATTGACACCGGCAACACCTGGGGTATTGTCGATACGTTCCCTTCACTGTAGGTAACCTCTTTACATTTCTCTTGAAGAGTGTCTAATGGGAAAACCTCAGATGGTAGCTCATTCCACATCTTGCAAGTATGAGGTAAGAATTTGTCCACCTTTGAGTGTAATGCTGTGTTAGTAAATATTACGTTCATAATTCACCACTAAGTGTTACTTTAGATTGCAAAGTATTCGATTTTTAAACAAGTTCAAAAAAGGAGGAGGTTCTGAATTCGACTGTATTTTTTTTATGTTTGTTACCTCAGAACTTTCGACTGGGTGAACCGATTTTGATGATCTTTTTTTTATTTGAAAGCTGGTGCTTCCCGTGTGGTCCCATTTTCGTTTGGTTCTGTTCTGCCAATGGCATCCATGGGAAAATCATATAAGTCTTAAATTTGTTTAATTTTTATGTTATGTTATGTTTGTTAGCTCAGAACTCCGTCACTTATCAAGCAATTTGGATAATTCTTTTATTATTTGAAAGGGTATATTTTTAGATAGATTCTATAGAAATTTCATCGAAATCGAGTCAGTAGTTTGGTTTTTACTGTTATCTGAAGTCGGTTATACTTTTGTTAAAAATTTACTTCTTGACATTTCACTTGGTTTGCCTGTTTTGGATTTGATATTCATAAGCTATTTGACGTAGATATGGAGGATATCAGAGCAGACGGAGGGGAAAAATTACTTTGTAACTAATTAACCAGTTCCTTAGATATATCATTATTGAGCTTTCTTGCAGGATTGCTAAACCCTTTAGTCTAAAATAGGCTTGCCATAAATCCCTAAGGCCCCGTCGGGACATTTACAATTTACAATTAGTAGGATTTACAATTACGATGATAGATTGCGTAGTGTAGATGATACATAATAGAAAATCTGAACCAAATAGCACAAATAAGAAGAAAAAAATTATTTATAATTTGCATTAAAATAAAAAAGTCGTCTGTTGGCTGCTTGCGCGTCCTGCGCGGCGCGCTCTATTATGTATGTCGGGACATTTTAGAGCTTGTCGGGACATCACTGTTAATAACGGTGACATGTCCCGACGTATCGGGACGAATGGCAACCCTAGCCTAAAAGCAAGATGGCTTCGTGTTTAAATGATATCACGAAAACATTCTTAGCAATTTTAAAGCCTTTGTATAATTATTATTGCTTACACCGAGTTACATCGTCGAAGTCTAGAGATTGCCAGACGCCTACGCTTTCCTCATTACGGTCCTTTTCTTCTGCGGCTTTAATTTGCCTTGGCCTGAAGAGAGTTTTGATTTCAAATTGAAGTGTAAATCTCTCGGAGATTGTTTATATTTTAAATTGCAAAAGTTTACGGTACTCAAATCTTAAAGTTCAAAGGGTTACTATTAAGAAGAGTTTAACCGACACTTGAAAGTTTTAATACGTCTTATTCTTTTGAATGATTTACTCCTATCCAATACATTTTCAAATTAATATTAAATAAATAAATAAATATTGCTGGACATTTCACACAGCTCTATGTAGCCCCAAACTAAGCAGAGCTTGTAATATGGAAACCAGATCACTGATATAATACTTATATACATTTTTTTTGGTAAATACATACTTATAATATATAGAGAAACAACCAGACCCGGAACAAATATTTGTAGATTATGCAAACATTTGTTCCGCGGTGAGAATCGAACCCGCTACTTCCTGCGTCTCAGCCGGCTATTCGCCCATTGCGCCACGGAGGTCGTTCAAAATTCAAGTAATGTATTAGGTACTTCGTACTACTAATATTTTTTTCTTTTTTTTGTGTTTGCGTCTAGCATGTAAGGTATATTAAAGAATTTTCATTCATTAATACTCCTTTTTTCTTCCATTAATTAGCTGTCTTTGGTCAATAAAACATACAATAAAAAAGAGCGAAACAGAAACTCGTCGCCATTTATTAAAATGTTTTTAAATTGTTACAGGCGTAGCGTGCCCGCACCCATGCAGTAGTGTCCACGAGTGAACAAAGCAGCCGCCATGTCGTCGGTGAAGGTGGCGGTAAGGGTCCGCCCCTTCAACTCGCGGGAGATCGCCAGGGAGTCAAAATGCATCATCGAGATGCATGGCAATACCACAGGTCAGTACTTAACCTTCCATAGCCTTTCGAGAACTTGAGGGACAATTCGAAACACATTTTAAGCGGTGTCACAACCAGTTGTCTGACAGCGCCCATATGTGAATCAGGAGATCCGTTCCAAAAAGATATATATATAGAGAGAGATATTAATCAAAATGAATAGAGCTTAAGTATATTTACTCTTAATTGGGCCTAATTTCACCGTCAAACGTCGTTTCTTCAACTGTATAGAATTATTAGCCATAAAGCCTAATACTGCTCAGTCTATTTACAGAGTTTCATGTGACCTTAACATATACTACTCACAATATTTTATTTATACAAAGCAAAAAAATTAACAAGGCATTGATCTTTTGTTTATCACAAGGTTGCATGAAGTTGCATTCCGTTTATGTATCAGTAGAATAGCGTCCAGTATCAACACAACATATATAGATACAGAAGTTAAGTTCGACCGATTTGATCCGAGATCTTCGTACGCGCTCGTCTATGTGTTTTCCCTCTTGTACTAAGCTTAACTTCTGTAATATTTTGTGCTATCAATGTTGTTGACTTATGTATCTTTTTTATATTAAACTTGTAGAAACACAAGCTGACGGCCTCCTGATGTTAAGTGGTCACCGCCGCTTATAAACTCCTGCAGCACTCGTGGTACTGCAGTCGCGTTGCCTAGCACTTAATACCCTATTTACACCTCTCTTGAAGGCGTTCATTTTGATGCCCACCGGAAAAACCTCCAGAGGAAGGTCATTCCACATCTTGCAGGTGCGTGGAAGAAACGAGCGTGTGAAACGCACCGTGTGAGACTTCCACGCATCTACAATATGTCGATGAGTTCGTTGCCGGTTGCGGGAGGTTCGATGGTAGAAGTGGGAAGCAGGGATTAAATTGTACAGCTCTTCAGAACATTCGCCGTATATTTTATAGAAAACGCTAAGCGCTCTGATGTCACGAGGCAGACTCAGCGGCTCCAGATCCTTAGATTCATCCAAAAGGATATGTGGTAGATACAAAATGAGACATCTATTAATAGCTAATTTCATAGAAGAGGTTCTGTGTATTCTAAATAAAGTTCGCCTGCAATAATAGTATCGTTTTACAAAATGATAAGGGTAAATGTGGGCGCGTTATCTGCGGGCTAAGTAATGCTTTTGTTATCAGTCAATTGATGTCTATTATCCAAAAAAGCTATCGATCAAAATGTTAACATAAGCTTTTGTCAAACAATACAGAACATTTGTTGTTTTAATATACAAGCAAAGGGTAATGGACTCTAATGCATGTGTAGTAAGTGTATTTTGGCATACTTAATAATAAATCTATACTAATATTATAAAGAGGAAAGATTTGTATTTTGTGTGTATGTTTGTAATGAAAAAGCTCAAAAACTACTATGCCGATTTAAAAAATTATTTTACCATTGGAAAGCTACATTCACCCTGAGTGACATAGGCTATATTTATTGCTAAAAAAGATTAGGGATCTTTACTAAAACTTAAGTAACGTAACCCAAGGTGTAAAAAAGTGCCCTAAAACGTCTTTCGTCGCATGCGCTGCGGAAACTATTGATGATAGAACAAAAGTATGTTTTACAATATTAAAGAACATATCAATATCTACGAAAAACTGCGTAATATTATAAAGAGGAAAGATTTGTTTGTTTGTATTGAATAGGCTCCGAAACTACTGGACGGATTTAAAAAAATTTTTCACTATTGGGAAGCTAGACTATCTCCGGGTGACACAGGCTACTTTTTACCCAACTGCGGAGAAGGAGGGTAATGTTTTTATTAAATAACTACGCGTGCGAAGCTGCGGATTGGTTAGCTAGTGAAAGCTAAAGTGGTTATTAAATCATAAATCTTTATAGTTTATGGGTGTGAGTTACATTGTAGGTGCAGGTGTTGTAGTTTACAATTAAAAAGCGCTAGATCCTACCTCACAGCAAACAAACAGAACAACCCCTTCGGGATTTATGCTTAAGTTTATGAATATTAGAATAATTTTTTTTTATTTTATTTGTTTATCACACTTCACACTAATATTATAAACGCGAAAGTTTGGATATTTGTTTGTTTGTTACTCATTTAAGACGTAACAGCGGAACCGATTTCGATGAATTTTAGTATGTACGTAGATTATAACCTGTATTAACACATAGGCTACTTTTTATCCCAAAAATCAGGTCCCATTGGGGTAAAAATGGGGTGTCAACTCAAGTTGGAACAGTGAGTTTAGCTTTATTTCTAGGATACCTACACATTTAGTAGTGTAACGCGTACGAAGTCGCGGGCACAGCTAGTTATATGTAACTGTTCGTTTAGTAACAAAAAGAATATACGAATTTTAACATTTCTTATTGAAAATTCAAAAGAAACAGTCTTATCTATCGTTGCAAACTTAATGATGACATGTATTTCAAAACATTTGCATTATGTTATTTTAAAAGACAATACTACTTTGGTACATATTCTAAATGCTACAGCAGAGCATATACATTCGTAAGTTATTGCTGTACTTAAAACTTTGATGTCAAGTTATTATTTATATCTATCTATATATATCTTCTCTATATGTAAAACAAAGTCGGGTTAGTTACACCATTTGTAACCCAAGAATGGCGGGATCGATTTTTTTGATCTTTGATTTGTTGTATTTGTCTCCGTCCCGAATAGCAGTATAAATAATATAAAATAGGGAATATATCACGCAAAAAAAATATGAATAAAATTCATGTTCTCATACATAGATGTAGCTAATGATGACCGATTGACAATTCACATTGGCAGCCCGCGTCATAGGTATGCACGTTAAGGCGGTACGAAGTTTGGCGGGTCAGCTAGTAGAATATACATTTAGATTGTTCTCGAGTCTCTTGAGAAAATTCTTTGGTATAAATACCGAGAAGCACAGACGCAGAATAAATATAAACTATGTATTAGTCTGTAAAAAATGAGGCAACCATTTAAGTTTATAAGATCTTCAAATGTAAAATCTCATCATCCACAGCCTGGCTAGATCCACTGCTGGGTATAGGTCTTCTTTATCGTGGTATCCAGCCAGCTCTGTGTGTGTGTCTGTCGCATCGTAGTTCTCTAATGGATGGACCGATACGGACGCAGTTTTTTTTTGATAGAAAGCTAGTTTTAGTAGGTTAGTTCTAAGCTATGTTAAATTTTATCATCCGACGCAAAAAGTGGAACTTGTCTTACATTTGTATGCTACTTGGCGATGGAACAAGCATATGCCCCACCTGATGTTAAGTGGTAACCATCGCCTATTTAAAAGTATTGCCTCGTAGGTCATGCACCCTAGAAACGTGCCTAACGATGCAGTGTCCTGCGTCCATCAAAACAATTAATCTCTTATCGTTCACAGTACAGAAAGGGTCGGGGTAATGTCACATTGAGACCCACGACTCCAAAACTCGAGACTAAACTTAATTAAAATGTATTCGTTTCTCAATCTGGTGACACTAATGGCCGTTTTATTTACTTTTCTACTCAACAGTCACCTTGAATACCTTTTATTAGCCACCACTTTACGACCTGACCCTCAGTAATGAAGATTGACTTTACTATCGCAGTAAATGCCCTCGCCCTCTCGACTTAAGTACTGAAACGGTGAATAACTTTCTGAATCAGGCTTCCGGTAGTCTTATTACCTAAGCCAAATTGCTGTCGTGTCGCTATCGCTAGTCAGGCCATCCCTTTCACACGCGGGGTACGTACTGTACGGGGGCGGGATTTTTATGATAGCAAATGTTGTGTTTGTAGATTACCTAGACCGTGTTGGTCTAAATAGTGTCCTGGGACCCGGATGTCGTGGGTTTGAAGTCCGGCCGTGTGCCAATGGATTTTCCTCCTCGAAAAATTGGTCGGCGAATAAAGGATTTTTATCAGAATAAAATATAGCCTTACTCAGGGACAGTGAAGATCTTAGTATATTGTAGTATAGATATTAGGTAATATAAATTAATTGAGTAATATAATTATATAATATATAATTATAGTATTAAGTAATTGAGGTAATATAAACTGGACTCAGCGGAAGACCAGCGCTGCGGCATATTAACATACCGTAGCATCATGCTGGGCTGAGTACCAATTCATCTCCACACAGAGCTTTTGAGTTTGTTAGTGCTTAGGTTAGATTTTATTGTTGTTGTGTTTTATTTTCGTTTATTACTGTGTGGTTGTTGAATAAAATGTTTTCTTTCTTTCTTTTCTTTCTTTATATTAAAATGATAGACGTAAAAGCTTTAGCTGTTGATTCCAAGCGTTCATAATAGCAATATGTTATAAGACTTTTCAATTCTAAAAATTGACGTAAAATATTTTAGGATAGAACGGTTTGCCTAAACGTCTGCAATTTCGCGAAAGAGCTTAGCTTTCATTACCTCACACAAATTGCTCTCATTTCGACTCATTGAAATAAATGTAAATTTTCCCGCATATATGGGACTTTATTATACACGTACGATTTTTTAGAAGCATGAACTGTGCAAGCGGGTGCGTGTTACGAAGTAGTCTGGTAGAAGGTCGCGAACGAAACCTTACAAGTTAACAATGTCAGGAGAAATCAATCGCTTTGTTTACCTAATGCTGCTAGTTGTTTGCTAATCCGAGTATTTACTGAAGTATTAACAACACAAAGTGCTTGTGGCTTACCTGGGTGTTCGCAGGTTTAAGATTAGTCTACGTCCCAATCCCGGGGTGTCGGTTCAGCCGTTTAGTCGTGAACACTAAATAAACAAACAGACAGACAGAAAGACACGAGTTACTTGCGAGTTTATTAATTAGTGTGGCAGATTACTGAAGTATGGGTATACATCAGTAATGTTAGACTCTAAAAAACAAAATTTATACTAATATTATAAAGAGGAAAGATTTGTTTGTATTGAAATGGGCTCCGAAACTACTGGACCGATTTAAAAAAATCTTTCACTGTTGGGAAGCTACACTATCCCCGGGTGACATAGGCTACTTTTTACCCAACTGCGCAGAAGGAGGGTAATGTTTTTTATTGAAAAACTACGCGTGCGAAGCTGCGGATTGGTCAGCTAGTATAATAATTAATATATACTGTAAAACTGTCATTAAAATAAACTATATGCCTAAGATCGTAAGAATATTTCAATGGAAATGTTCAAATCATTTTCTCCGAAATTACAAAGAAGGTTCGCCAAATCGAGTTGGCGAAGTTCACTCAACTCAAGAACTTTCCAAACACTCGCTTACCCTTGTCAAATGTCATATTCCTACTATTTCTAAGTCTCAAAGGCATTCAACGATTTATATTGATTTTATGCACACATTTAGGCCTTAACAGTCACGGGTAAGTAGATATGGAGTTTAGAGATTTGGCGTAGTTGTCGCTTGAGCTCAACTTTGATCAACCATCAAGTGGAGTTTGAAATTGAATTTAAACTGACATTGTGGATAAGTTACCGCACTTTGAAACAAATTGATTGAAATTTCGTATTGAGACCGCTCGAACTCAACTTCGTACTAAGTTACGAGTACAATGTATTGTATCTTTACGAGGTAATCAAAGAAGACATTTATTCATATAGATTGTACACAACAACATAGACTTAATTAAAAAAACCGAACAAGTGCGAGTCGGACTCGCCCACCGAGGGTTCCGTATAAAGTATTGTCAGTTTCGATGATTGATTACGTACATTAAATAAAGAATATATTTTTTTATGATTTAATTACAAATGTATAGTTTTGAGATTTTTCCCTGTACTTGTAGTATAAGACGACATTACTTGCCAAATTTCAAAGTTCTAGGTCAACGGAAAGTAGCTTATACTTTTTGATTCCCTTGAGAGTGTCGAAATATACGTTTTTTGCGGCATAAGCGGCCGTATCTTTTTTTACGTTAACGTTAGAAGTTTGATTTTTTCACAGCTTCAAGGGACTGTAGACCTTTTCCGTGTAGACGCGTTCCCGAGATAAAGGCTCTTGACAGACTGACAGACAGACAACAAAGTGATCCTATAAGGGTTCAGTTTTTTTTCCTTTTGATGTATGGAACCCTAAAAACGTATACAGGGCAAACAATTAAAGTGTATGGATGGAGAACGCTACCATCAAAAGCCCTGAGCTTAACATGTGCAGTAAACCATTTTACAACTCTGATTTTCAGTACATACTATTTCATTAATCAGTCAAAAACTTCACTATTAACTGCCATTGTATGTTAATAAAGAAGTTTTGATTTACGTATGGCAGACGACAAGTTAATTGAAAAGGGGAGATCTCCCTCTAAGACCAATAAATAGGTCTTGTTGAGAAGTATTAAATAATTATGGTACAATCGTTAGTATCTTTCGTTTGTGCGATCTAGGATTGGTTCTTCCAATTGCCGTTAGATGTCGTCGCCGTCTCATTGTATCTGCTCTGTATGTTAGCTTGATGTTAAAGTTTTCCATGTAGCGATAGATGTCGCTACATACGTATGGATCATCAAGGATGATTTCTAGGCTATTCAGTTGCCAACCAATTAAAACAATCAGTTCACTAGTCTGTATCTGATTGGCCGTTATTAATTTAACGTAGTGGCGTTTAGGCTACTTTATGCACCAATGCTATTTTCGTTTGACTTGCCTCTGAAAGTTATTTCCATCACGGCCTAAAGTAAATAGGGCTACCGTACCAATTAAGACCATTAACAGTTCAGCAGTTCGGCTTCGGTCACAGTCGACGGAACAGCCATTCCAGCTGTCTTAGATAGGTGGCCGGCGAAGAAACGAAACGCTAACGAAGCGCATAGAAAATAACATCAGAATACATACCAACTGTGACGTATGTTTATCGGCGGCCAGCGGGCGTGGGAATACCACGGAGCTTCATTTGCTACGAACCTGCCATAAGTACCCATTCGCTTCATTCAATTTCATCAGCATCACATTCTTCATGAAATGCGAAAATAATGATGCCAAAAACAAAAAGTCCTTGATAACTGATAAGGAATACTTACGTAATTATCTCGAGCAGTGATGCTTTATTACTAACTATTCGTATATTCTGTTTTTGAAGACGACGATCAGCAGCAAATAAGGTGATACAAATTTTAACGAAAAACATCGTTTCGGTAGCGATGTATTTTGTCGACGACCACATGTCTAGAGATTCTGGAGCGCCTAACGAGCTGCCAACCTCGTTAGTGCCGGCATCTGATGCGTACATATTTTATATTTTTTCCCCTTCTATCTGGCTGGTCTGGTTTCAAAAGAGAATGTTCGTACCGTCATTTTGTGTTTCGTGTCATTAGGAGATCTTGTAGTTTTTTTTTAATTCTGATAATTCTCAACGGGAGATAGCTTTTATCTAATACTGACGAAAGTAATTCAATAAACTAAAGCGGCTTTCAGACTACGCTATAATATAGTTAGCATATAGTTTATACGAGTAGCTCATAGCACAACAATATCACGCACCATACATTGATATGGACACGTACACACTGTACTGTACTATATATTATTGGCTTACTTGGTTAGGTCCTTCTTTGCTATACTATATAGCACAATATTATAGCGTAGTCTGAAAGCCGCTTGAGAAATTACACGATAATATTCCGAGGACACCTCTAATTTTTTCTCAATTTAAAATCAACATTCTCGATCTGTACTTATCTTTACCGGTTTTAACAGTTTATAAAGAACTAGTTTACAGTGAAAATGAGATTAAATTTAGTTCACGTAGGTTTAGGCTAGTGGCAAAACATGCATTAATGAATAAACTTAAAATGTTGTAGAAACTATTTAAATCCATAATTTCTTAAAAGTCTTAGTCTTAAAAGTGCACCCTCGACCATATCTTTGACATAGAAATCCTCTCCATCCAAAGGTTGTCTGGAAGAAATCGTTTCATAGCGATAAGACCGCCCATTGTACTATTTGCGTTGTGTCTTCTATTTTGTCTGTAATTTTATTTTTCAAG
The DNA here is from genome assembly GCA_918857605.2 of Philereme vetulata. Taxonomy (NCBI): domain Eukaryota; kingdom Metazoa; phylum Arthropoda; class Insecta; order Lepidoptera; family Geometridae; genus Philereme; species Philereme vetulata. The sequence continues at coordinate 6,639,420 of OU975439.1, read as the reverse complement.
GTGTAAATACAATAAATAGAGATAAGAGTGCACAGAGAGCTATGGAGCGTACCATGCTCGGCATCAAACTCTTAGATCGAGTTCCAAACGTCCAGATCCGTAGACGAACGAAGGTTCACGATGTTGGGAATCGAGTTATGGAACTCAAATGGTCTTGGGCGGGACACTTGGCAAGACGTGGTGATGACAGGTGGAGCAGGGTAGCAACTGAATGGTGGCCGAGGAATGGCTGTAGAAGGGTTGGACGTCCGGCAGCGAGATGGGTGGACGACATCGTTAGAGTCGCAGGCCGTCAATGGGTGAGACTAGCGCAGGATCGTGGCGGATGGCACAAACTTGGGGAGGCCTATATCCAGCAGTGGGTGAAGTCGGGCTGTGGATGATGATGATGATGAAGTACAATAAAGTGTTTTCATTTATTCATTCAATACTCTCAAACTATAAAGACTTAGTAGGTAGGTAGTTAAAATTATATGCTTTTGGGACTGACCAAAAGTATTTATTGCTATTCTTTCTCTTTATACTTAGTTTATTTGGCTATTCTGGGAGCTTCTTTACATTATAAATAAAAAAAAAATCATGATGCATATAGTCTGTCTCCCTGTATTACACTAATATTACAAATGCGAAAGTTTGGATGTTTTTTTGTTTGTTACTCAATTACGTCCTAACGGCTGAACCGATTTCGATTAAATTAGGTATTTACGTAGATTATAACCTTTATTTATAACCTGGATTAACACATAGGCTTCATTTTATTGACAAAAAATGCGTGCGAAGCCGCTGGCGGAAGCTAGTAAACAATATAACAGCTAGAATTGTGAGAATAGCACTTCCTAAATACTACATTATGTATTTTCACAATTCTAGCTGTTATTTGTTATTTATACGCCTCAACTTATCAAACATAATTGAAGGTTCAAGTTCACTTCTCAGTAGGCGATGACGTCACAGCATGAGTCATACTCAGAGGTTTTCCGCCATTAATATGCATTAGCCCGGGCATGAAGCATCGACGTTCTGAAAGCTTGTTTACTTGTTTAATGAACGCTACACTTTGTAGGCAGTACACAATCTAGATATTGACCTAGTTATAGGATATTATGGCAGATTTATATTCGTCTGACGTGCCGTGTTGTCGTCGTCAGAACAGTATCGGTTTCATACATTTTCACAACACGTCGCGACACACAAATATAAATCTGTGTAGTATACAGTGTGTTTTTTTTAACTGGGACAGTACGGCAGTGCTTCAGTTAAGTCTATTTTTTGCGTATTTGACAATGCTATGATAGGACAAATAAGATGATGCAATGACTGATATAAAAGTCCGACAGATGCAAGAACCATGTTCGAAATTCAAAATTGTTCTGAAATACGGAATGTATGCTCATAATTGAATTGCTCATGAGATCATGGAGTTCCTAAACTTCTTAATCGCTACAGTATTAATACTTCTTTAATGTGCAATTATAATCTAATAAAATGTTTGTTTGGTGGAATTTTGCTTTGTCCTGTTGTATGAGAATACATTTTATCAAATTTGACTAACTTCCGCTGCTCAGATTTTTTTCATATAAAATGATCCTTACATTGGACTGCATGGATCGCTATCAAAAAAAAAATTACCAACTTGATTCATTTTAAGGCGCTACTCACGCTTAACCAAAAAAAAATTCATGCCTAAATGTTTTTCTTCGAAAACGAGCTGATGTTTTAAAAGAAACTGCACCTGTATCTCCTCTGGTTATGGGTGCTGCCGTACTGTTACAGTTAAAAAAAACACTGTATAATAAAGAGTAGTAGAGTTCCTTGTAAAAGGGCTTGCCCGGGGAAGTGCTACCACCATACCTATTTCTGTCACCCAGCAGCATTGCTGTGTTTCGGTTTTAAGGGTAGGGTTGCCGGTGAAATTACAGGCACACGAGTTGTAAACAAGTTCATGGATGCAGGGCAAATCGTAGGTCACGTTCCTAAGGTGAGTAACTTATGAGGCAATACTTTGTTATAGGAGATGGTTACACCATCAGGTGGGCCTTACGCTTTTTCCATTTCCAAAAAAAAAAATTTAAAGATCAGGAGTAGATTAAAGATAAAAAAAGAACTAAAAACCTTAACGTTATTTGAATTACAAATTTTACACAATCAAACAGAAAAATAACCAAAAATTAGCACAAAGCACTTAGAACACGAATCAAAAGAAAAATAGCTCACGTAACCCGATATTCACAAATACGTCAGAAGTCTGAAGGTGTTTTTCAATCGAGCGCCAGCGAGCAAATACGATCGCCCTTTTTTTCGAATGGACTTATCTCGCTGTTGTCCTCTGAAGCCGTTGCAGCTTAACCGAGCTTTTGGCGAGCGCAGAAGGCGCTCAGCCCTGTAAGTTTTGATGAGGCAACTAGCGCAAGGGCACCACTTAGGTACGAACCTCGGCTTGGGCTGTTGCCAGGGTGGGGATAGGAGAGAAACGCCCGGGTACGTGCTTGTACCTCGTATAGGCGGCGACTGAAGGGACTCGTCGACCTCGCCGGCGAGGTCGGTGTATCTGTGAAGTGTTTGCTCTGTCTAATGTAGATGACTCGGAAATCTCTTCGGCATTAGCGGAGGTGATTTCGTCATCCGGGTCTCCGAGAACGTGTCTCGGACGACGGAGGGTTTCAATACGACCGTCCGTGGAGCGCGCCTGTTTTTATAGAAACCATGACTTCTATTCCTTATCGCTGCAGGATTCGGCTAATAATATATATACTATTACCTCAATAAATGTATGGCACTGGTAAACCGATGATACTGTTCTGCCACGCGCACGACACGACACGACAGACAAATATGAATCCGTCTTTAGTATCACGTTTTAAGCCTGGATTGAAGCTTTACTTTGTAGGCAGTGAACAATCTATGTTTAGACTCTGACCTAGTTACTGGAAAGTGTCACGTTTTAAACCTACTAGATTGATTTGGAAACAATTTATTTACAAGCCTTGTCTCTCAAGAATTAAAATATACATATACCATATCTAGTGTGTTCTGCAACGATTCCCCTCCCACCAACTTTTATCAGGACCTTAGTCACTGTCTCTGAAAGAAAAAAAGAAAGAAAAAACATTTATTTGTGACGGTACAAAACACACACAGCACACAAGTAAGGTACACACAATAGAACAAATATATACACACAAAAACAGCAATACCTAACAAATGATGAGTCTCACATTTACCTACATATAAATGACCGACGTCACAAAAAGGCGTCCAACTCAGCATTTGTTGTGATTTTGGCACAACGCTGATCATCCGTTGGAACCATTTAAAAATAGGATGTCACGGATGACTGCCCGCACAGTACCACAATTGCAAAAAATATGAATATATAGATAAATATAAGTTACCACACTAAGAAAAAATAAATAAATAAAAAATATAAAATAGTAGCTTAAGTTACAAAAAGTAAAAGAACAAAAATTTAGATGATTGGTACATCCCTGCTTGGTACGCAGAGTATACATCCCTGGCGTTGTTGCGGTCTGCAAGTCGCAAGCGCTACGTTTGTACGTCGGTGTTTCCACTATCTATGCTAAAATGTCATTATACTCTATTATTCCGTTCAGATAAACTTCTCTAGAGCGGTCATGCTACTACAGCAGATGGGCCATAAACTCGCATAACGGCCTATAAATCTTGTACGCGAAACGTTGAAGATACTTAGAATATTCGCGGAACGGGTTGCCTTTCTTATTTCTGTCATTTCATTAAATAATTTCGGGTCGCTTAATGTAAATCTTCTTCTAGATCTTTGTGCTTCATCTTATCACATAGCATCTTCACACACAATCGCCAAACACACATACCTACTACATTTTTCACACACTAACACACCCCTACATTCTTACACACTGCACACACGCATGTACTTTACTCTGTTATTGCTTACTATTAAAAATAAAATAAAATTTCGAGAATTAAAGTTTCATACATTACATAGTTACTAATCTTGTTATTATACCTAGTCAGGTCATAAGTATTGTCACACAGTAAAAACTTTTCTTTTAGAATGCTGGCCACAAAAAAGTTTATAGATTTCGAATTTCGAATTGTTCATGAAAATAAAAATGTATACTTTTTAGTATTTTACTCATTTTTAAATATGGAGTGGACGCTTAAAGAAGACCGTGTTGCAGTTATTGCGTTGCATCGTTGCGGTTACGCGCCAATTCAAATTTTTGACATACTGAAAAATTTGAATATAACCAAAAGATTCGTTTATCGCACCATCAAACGATACAATGAAGACTCTAGTGTAGATGACAGGTCAAGAAGTGGTCGCCCTCGCTCGTTTAGGACTCCAGCAGTGATAAAAGCTGTGAAGGCGCGAATTCAAAGAAATCCCAAACGTAAGCAGAAACTGTTGGCCCTTCAGATGGGGTTAAGTAGAACCACAGTTAAAAGGGTGTTAAATGAAGACTTAGGGCTTCGGGCATATCGAAGAAAAACAGGACATCGTTTGAATGCTCGTCTAATGGACCTGAGACTGAAGAGATGCCGCGCTTTGTTGAAGCGGTACGCGGGAAAAAAATATCAGGAAATTCTTTTTTCGGATGAAAAATTTTTTACCGTAGAAGAGAGCTACAACAAACAAAATGATAAGGTGTACGCACACAGTAGTGAAGAAGCGAGCAACCGTATTCCGCGTGTCCAACGAGGTCATTTTCCATCCTCGCTCATGGTATGGTTGGGAGTTTCTTATTGGGGCTTAACAGAGGTACATTTTTGTGAGAAAGGTGTAAAAACGAATGCAGTTGTGTATAAAAATACAGTCCTGACGAACCTTGTGGAACCTGTTTCTCATACCATGTTCAATAACAGGCACTGGGTATTCCAACAAGATTCGGCGCCAGCTCATAGAGCGAAGAGCACACAAGACTGGCTGACGGCGCGTGAAATCGACTTCATCCGGCACGAAGACTGGCCCTCCTCCAGTCCAGATTTGAATCCGTTAGATTACAAGATATGGCAACACTTGGAGGAAAAGGCGTGCTCAAAGCCTCATCCCAATTTGGAGTCACTCAAGACATCCTTGATTAAGGCAGCCGCCGATATTGACATGGACCTCGTTCGTGCTGCGATAGACGACTGGCCGCGCAGATTGAAGGCCTGTATTCAAAATCACGGAGGTCATTTTGAATAAACTTTAGTGTCATAAGAATCTATGTTTTGTTAAGTTCATTTTGGTATATAAATGGTTACATAATGAATAAACTTGTTTCAATTATTTTATATTAAACATGTGACAGAATTTATGACATGTCTAGGTATATTTGTAATCGTATCGATACTCGATACTTTTAATCTGTCTGTTTAACATTAAAATTAACTGGTGGCGATTCTGTTGTTTACACTGACTAACTAAAATGGTGTAAAATACGAGCGGTCTTATTTTGTTTACGCTAAAGATCAAATTAGAATGATATTTAATGTGACATTTCTAAAATTAAGCATTTTTTTACTAAGATGGCGTGTTTGCGGGGTAGTTTTAGTCAGCAGTTGGTGCTGATTAAAACTACCCCGCAAACACGCCATCTTAGTAAAAAAATGCTTAATTTTAGAAATGTCACTTTAAATATCATTCTAATTTGATCTTTAGCGTAAACAAAATAAGACCGTTCGTATTTTACACAATTTTAGTTAGTCAGTGTAAACAACAGAATCGCCACATCTGTTTAATCTAAATGTTAACTCGTTATTTGATAAGGTTTATGAAGGAGGGCGTTGATGCCTGCGACACAGTATTTTTACTCCTACGGGTATCACCGTTTCCATTTTGTTTCTGTACATTGTAATAAGTACCAAATAAAAATATTTTGATTGGTTTTTGATAGCTCCTGTCCATCCAAAGGTTGCCTGGAAGAGATCGCTTTTAGCGCATTGTATCTATGATTTAAAAGAATATGACATTTTTAATTTTTAATGGTGTGCAATAAAGACATCATCTTTCTTTCTTATTGGTGTGATAATGGTCTGGATGAGATTGTGGTCAAATGAAGATCTATCTGTGGTTATTATAAAAATATGGCTTAATTGTTTTAGAAAGTGGGTTAATTATAGTTTTGGAAAGGCAAAATTGTTTAGAGATTCGAGAGCGATGCTGAAAAATTCAAGCGTAACTCAATCCAATAATGAGTGAATTCTCGTTTTAAATGCATTTTTACTTTCTAATATTATTGAAACATTTAAGAACATTGTTAAATCGTTCGTTAACCCCTACATTTCTAACTTTTTTTAAATGGCAAATAAGATAAAGTTGATGTAAATCTGTCTATTTGTACCGTTTCCTCGACTAAAAGGCTGGACTGATTTTGACGAAATTTGAAATAGAAACAGATTATGATCGGGATTTAGACAAAGGCATTTTTTATCCGACTACGCAGAAGGAGGGTAATGTTTTTTATTAACATACAAGCTTGTAACTAATAAATTAAGTTTAGCCTGAACTATTCGTAGTTCAAAAAACCTACCTAGAAGGGTCGAAGTCATGTCTCAATTTCAACTGGAATCATCATCATCCACAGCCCGACTTCACCCACTGCTGGGTATATGCCTCCCCAAGTAGAAACGATATCACAAACTACGAAACCTTGAACAGCAACAGGCATAAAGGCCACCTTCGATCAATGGCGTCTAAGACAGCTTTGTTTAATAAGAGTGTGTTTTGTATGGGAGTGAACATTTATAATAAGCTTCTTATTACTATAAAATGGATACACAGTTCCTATCTATTTAAGATAAAATAAAAAAAAAATACCTGTCCCAAAAAGCATATTACACAATCAATGAATATTTAAAAGATACACAATGACATTTCTAGTTTCAATTTTAAACTAATTATTTCATTAGTATGTGCTGGCATTATATTACCTATTATTATTTAATAGTTATCTGTATTTAATTTAATTTTATATGACATGTAATTTGCACGCCACTGCGGCTGAATATGGTGAAACCATTTGATTTTGTAACATCTGTATAATTTTACCAATGTTTTGGCAAATAAATAAATCTTTATATTTATCTATAAGTTGATGCAATCCGCCACCTGCGCTAGTCTCATCCATTGACGGCCCGCGACTCTAACGATGTCGTCCACCCATCTCGCTGCCGGATGTCCTACCCTTCTACAGCCATTCCAACTTGAATAGTTAAGAATTATTTCACTAAAATCTAAAACATTATACCCTCTATATCAATTTATGTTACGTTCTAGTTTATGTTTTTATACAGTTATGTTAATTTGGAAGAAGCACGCAACCCCGTTTGTATCGTTTTATAGTGCAGTGGGCATTTAGGTTGAATTATCAAGGTCTGTATTACACTGCCATTTAGGTACAAGTCTTTACTAAAAATATATGCAAACTTAAAAAAAAAACAGAAATACAAGACCGGCTTAGCTGATGATATAAATCTAAAAGAAAGTCGGGTTAGTTACATCATTTATAACTCATGAACGGCTTATCGATTTCTATGAAATATGGTATCTAGTTAGATTAAGATCGGGATTGAAACAACTTAGGCTACTTTTTACTCGACTGCGCAGGAGGGTAATGTTTTTATGGACAAATCACGTGTGTGAAGCCGCGGGCGGGTCAATTAGTAATAAATCTATACTAATATTTTAAAAAGGAAAAATTTGTATTTTTGTGGTCCTATTTCAAAAATTCTTTCACCATTGAAAAGCTTTATTTACCCTGAGTAACATAGGCTACTTTTTACCCAACTGCGCAAAGTAGGGTAATGTTTTTATTGAAAAACTACGAGTGCTAAGCTGCGGATTGGTAAGCTAGTAATATATATTTTAATAAACATCAATACACAATCAGCTCTTCATCTGATAAAATGTTTGGGTCCGACCTGACGGATCTTGCGAAAACTTCCCGTCTGATCACGTGATCCGACAGGACATGAAACAAATAAATAAATCTAGCCTAGATCACGACACAGATTTCCTGCCATAAATTGATTAACTTGCATGAATCAATCTGAATGGATATGTATAATTGGTAGTTTAGTTACAAGTTTAAATTCTCAATGACTCAATTTGACCACCTCCGTGGTGCAGTGGGTGAATAGCCGGCTGAGACGCAAGAGGTAGTGGGTTCGATTCCCGTCGCGGAACAAATGTTTGCATGATCTACAGATATTTGTTTGGGGTCTGGTTGTTTCTCTGTATATTATAAGTATGTATTTACAATAAAAATGTATATAAGTATTCTATCAGTTATCTGGTTCCCATAGTACAAGCTCTGCTTAGTTTGGGGCTAGATAGCGCTGTGTGAAATGTCCAGCAATATTTATTATTTATTTATTTATTAACGTATGGCATGATATCTGTGTCGTGATCAGACAGGCCATATTTTGTTTTTGCCTCTCGGAGCTGGGCCGTTTTCGAATGCGTGAACAGAATTGCCTGAACCGGCAGGACTGACCCATAAGTTCATTTGATTAGCTATAATAATTAAATTACAGAGTATTTGTTGATTTACCACAGGTTTGTACAATATGGTAGACTACAGAATATTAGTAGGTAGCTATAATCTTTACAATAATTTAATCATACTATGAAATGCTGTTTGCTGTTTCTTAGAAATTAGGAGAACGCCTCTATCAGTATCTCTTAATCAGAATGTGGTGGGTGTAATAGTAGTTTTACCGATGACGAATAAAATAGAATACTTTTTATTGCACACCAAACAAAATTAAACATACAAAGAAATACACGAAAATAAAGGTAAGTACAATGGGCGGTCTTATCGCTAAAAGCGATCTCTTCCAGGCAACTTTTGGATGGACAGGACAGAACAAAATCAAAAAGACGGCGGTGTATCTTATCTATGTTTATAAACTACATATACTTACTAATTAAATAAATATATACAAATATAATAATATATAAACCAGATTGGGAACCAGATAACTGATAGAATACTTATATACTTTTTTTTTGTAAGTACACCTATATAAGTATACCTATATAAAAACAACCAGACCCGGAACAAATAGCTGTAGATCATGCAAACATTTGTTCCGCTGCGGGAATCGAACCCACTACCTCCTGCGTCTCAATCGGTTATTCGCCCACTGTGCCACGGAAGTCTTCAAAATAGCACAAGTATTTATAAATTAATTCTATATACACTCACCTATGATAATTTTCTTACAAAATAATCCTCCACATCCGGAAGTTATAAAGAAGTTGTAGTGTGCTACATGCTAAAGGCAAACCATAAAAATACAGCCGAAATCACTTCAGCTCATCCCCTAGTCACGAGCACACGCCTTTTTCGCTTTGTGGGCCGGCCCAAACTCCCACTAAGAGTCTAAATTTCCACTGAGGTTAACCCTTAAAAGAAGGTTAGCTGAATAAATTGGATAACCCTTTCTCGCAGGGTCAATATAGGTCGATTCGAGGTCTCCGAGGCAAGGTTTTTCAGATAATCTCGGATTTCCGTGAAGATAGATGAGGAAAAACCTTTGCGTTTAACGCAGTTTTTCTAAACGGGTATAATCTTATACATAAATTTTATATACAGGCTGTTTGATAATATACGCATAAAAATGAAAGGGGTTATTTTGATGAGCATAATAAATAAATTCTGAAATGTTTACCACAGAAGTGTGAAATTTATCTTGGCATGTAAAAACAAACACTTTATTAAACTTATGTTGTGTTATTGCTTAATGCTTGCCATCTAACCACATATACTGTATTGGTGAGGTCTCGAGATATCTCTTGTTGTCCCTTTCTAACCCAAAACCCGCAGCCATTTCCGAAAGAGTATCAAATCAGCCTTTATTTTTGGATGTCGATTGCTAGAATAGGCAGTAAGTTTTATATCGAATTAATCACCTGAACTTAGTAGATTTTCTTTATAATTTAATAAAATAACTGTATAGTAATTTTTTTTTCGAGAAGTGTTTTTTATGTTATTAGAAACCGTCACTTGAATATATTCAGTATATTACCAAACAACCTATATATGTAGCTCTCAAATGAAATTACAATAAGATTTTTTTTGCAAAAGTACTTATTCTTATCTTATCTTATTCAAAACAAACTTTGTTGTTTTGTTAAACTCGAACCGCAAGCATCAAATGAGTACAAACACTAGTAGCCTACTATAATCCATTCAGAAGTTCCGTTGTTTAGCATCCGTCTCCATCATGGGACCACCTCCATGGTACCATATTATTCCATTGTCACCGAAGTTACATACTCGTATGTATTCCAAGTTTCAGCTTAATCGGTTGAGGGGAACGGGTTTAAAATTCAGTTGCAAGATTCCACCCGGACAAACATACATACATTGCAAGTTAATAAAAAGCTTGTAAGAAAGATAAAGATTGTCGTATTGGAGATCAATTCTTTTTAAACAATTGGTGGACAGGACAACCTATATGGTTAGCAGTGGATGTCCTTTCATAATGACAATGAAAGGCTAACATTTTTAAACTAAGACTTAAAGAGCATTACCGTTGTCCGTTAGTTGATTATGTATAAGGAGGTATATTATGTATATTTTGTATAATGTATTATGTAGTGTAGGGTATAGTTTGTACGTATTATTTTTAATATGTATAAGTATTGTATTTATTATGGTATTATATTTTGTATTAATATAGGTATTTATTAGTATTTTACTCCAATGCCCTTTTCTGTGCACGTACCCACCACTATAATCAACTATCTCTATATATAATCAACTAACTATAATCAACTATTCAAAGGTTTGTTCGAGGAAAACTCGTATAAGGGTTTTCTCGCCTATATACATGTCTATTTTGTAAGCTGTTTTGTCTGTAAATATATTTGTGTACAATAAAGAATAAAGAGCTTTCTGTGAAACGTAATGAAAATAATGAAACGAATATATATTTTCTTAACATATACTTTCCCACTGCCGGGCAAAGGTCTCCCCCATGTTCCTCCATATCTCACGATTACTCGCCACGTCTCACCAGCCATCTTGGAATGCATCGAGGTCACGCCAACGCTTCCTCCTACCATCCATTTTGTAGAACAATTGTTTTTCCGAGTCGTTGTTAGTCCAACTACGTCAAAATAAAAATAAAAACTTACTGTTATTCAGACAATTTCGACATCCCACAGAATCAACATTTTATATATCTGCGCTCTACATTAGCTATCTCTATCGAGAATTTTCAGAGGAAAAACCTTGGGCGTCTCGTCGAACCGAACCCGCTCACGAAAATTCAGCCTGTGTTACTCACTAAAAACACAGGTTGTGGCTGCTGGACTATAATATATATGAAACTTATATAAAATCCTAGCTTACCAACTTTAGCATTTTATTATCTTCGGTGGTTAATTATAAAAGTTTAATTAATTATGATATTAAACTCTGCCATTATTTTCTTTTATAAAATTAAGATAATATTGCAGTTGTAAATTATGGGATAAGCAGAGATTAAATTTAATGGATCACTTCATTAAATACATTTCGGTTTAATCTTTATAAATTCGGTAATTCAATGTTACTTTCATTATTATACATACGGGATTTATCACGTACCGTCTTATCGGTGTTTCGTTTATAATATCCAATATTACCTTTATTAAATTACTAGCTGACCAATCGGCAGCTTTGCACGCGTTGTTTTTCAATAAAAACACTACCCTCCTTTGTGCAGTTGGGTAAAAAGTAGCCTATGTCACTCAGGGTAAATGTAGCTTTACAATGGTGAAAGAACTTTTGAAATCGGACTAGTAGTTTTTGAGTTTATTCATTACAAACGTACACAAAAATACAATTCTTTCCTCTTTATAATATTAGTATAGTAAAGGTATTTTTATTAAATTTGGCTTTTCTATTGTTTAATTTGACAATTGAAATTAATTGTAAAAAAAAAAATATTATTTGACACAACATATTAACAAAAAAAACCGGCCAAGTGCGAGTCGGACTCGCGCACGAAGGGTTCCTTACCATAACCTATAAAAACGACAAAAAAATCACCTTTGTTGTATGGGAGCCCCCCTTTAAATATTTGTTTTATTTTAATATAATTATTTATTTTTAAAGTGAATATATAACTTAATATTCTGTGATTCTGTGAATATTTCAAGCGTCTACCTGTTGCCGTTATCAATATGGAGCTAAAACTAGCAAAAAAATCACGTTTGTTGTATGGGAGCCCCCCATAAATATTTATTTTATTCTGTTTTTAGTATTTTTTTGTTATAGCGGCAACAGAAATACATCATCTGTGAAAATTCCAACTGTCTTACTATCACGGTTCATGAGTGACAGCCTGGTGACAGACGGACATACAGACATACAGACAGCAGAGCCTTAGGTGCCGTTTTACCCTTTGGGTACGGAACCCTAAAAATAAGCCTAAAAATAAAAAAAAAGTACTTTGTGCCAGAAGGCTCAAATATTTAAAATTATCCATACTTATATGAAAGTATGTATTCAGGCGAGATCGTGGTCAAACGCAAGCCTATAATGTATAAAAAAAAGAGAAATTGATGAAATTTTACATATAGATTGATCAATGACCTCGATTGGGAATACTATTACTTTTTTGACAGAGTAGCGTGTGAAGCCTCGGCCGGAAGCTCATTACCATATCTTAGATAAATCCTCTAAGGATTTAGGTGTATTTATTTTATTTTATTTATTTGACAAAATCCACAGCCCTTATTATGTAAGATACAAACTTATACTAAGCGTAGCATACGGCCAAAAACAGATTTACTTTATATAAAAAAGAATTTATAAATAGACAGTCCAAATTAAATTATAAATACGAACAAAACCAATTAAGAATATTATAATATAAAATAATAATATTTAATAATTAAATATATTATATTATTTTATTTTTCAATTATTTTATAATATACGATATGATTATGTCTATGTCTATAAGTCAATTCATCAAAGAAATGAAACGAGTTTTCTCACACTCACATTTAAGTCCTGTGAAAATTCCCATTCTTCAACTTCGCGTTATTAACCTAAAGAACACTAATAAAAGGTTTCTTTCTTCTACCCCGAGCGAATTTTCCGCCTCATCACCGCACAATGAATGCCCCTTTGCAACTTCGTATTTTGACCTTTGTTCGTCAGCTCATTGACTTTTGCATCGAATTTCCATTTTAAAAGTGAAAGAATCGGGTTTCGGAAATAATTTGGTAAACGGTTTTGACTTGGTTCGTTATGGTATCATTGTTCTTGTTTAAAGCGCGTCATATACGATGATGATGCTATAATATTTTTATATCGCTCGCCATGCAATCCAATGGACCATCATATGGCGAAGATAATATATTTTTCACACCACCTGCTCGGGAATGTCAATTTATGTGTCATGTAAACCTCACCGAAAGCAGGGTATTAAATTACTACGGCTGATGCCCTCGCGGGCATATTGTGATTTGAATTTGGGTCCTCATTTGTATTAAAATTTGAACCAAAGAGACCCACACAATAAGTCGTAAATCGTACTAACCTCTGCACAGAATGCACCAACCTAGATTTGGTTTTTATTGTCTCGCAGAAAGTGTGAAAAGTAGAGTACCTATTCTCCTCGTGGATAAAGCTGTCTGCATCTTGGGCGTGCTTATATTCCTCTCTGCACTCAGGATTCTAGTAACTCCCTCGCTTCGCTCGTGAGTTAACTCTAGAATCCTTCGTTACCTTTGGGGTTCAATATAGCGCCCGTGACGCAAGACACTGCTTTGTCCCCTCGTTTAATAATCTACTATTTTCATCTAAACATTGAAAATTATAACATAAAATATTATAGCATGTCCATCGTTTGTGAAGTATTTAATGAAGGCCTGTGCAATCCTAATGCGTGTGCGTGGCGTATGCGTGACGTGAGCGTGCACGCAGCATTTGTAATGTATGAAATTGAATGGATGATGTCAGACCGCTTGCGTGGCGTTATGATGCGTCACGTCACGCACACGCGTTCGGTTTGCCTTTAATGAAGTGCAGATGAACTGAACAGTCCCTTTGAAGCCTTCTCTCCCAATGCCAGATGAAGACAAAGCTTCCTTTGTCTCTCTAACCTTGAAACTACAGCTCTCAATATAGCGCCTCTCTCCTTCTGCTAACAGGAAACGGAAATGACGTAGTTTTCCGACAAATGCCGGAGTGAGAAAACATCCGCTATAGATACAAGAAAAGCTCTAGCTAGATGTATCTAATAATACAATAAATAGGTTACAAACAGAAATACTTACAGATAATTAGGAATTTGATTGTATTGTTACGAGCTGAGGGTTCGGGATAAAATAATTAAAATGAATCTAACCAAAATAACACTTTTATTCAACACTAAAATTATAAATACACGATGTTAATCAAAAAGATTCACAACACACTAAATCACACCGCTGTTACACAATAAACCACTAAAAGTCACCGAAATGTTCGCACGTATCGCCAAATCAAGACTGACTACTATTTCTTAATCTGTGCAACTGTAGGTAAAAACGTGGTATGTAGGTATATTCCATACCAAGTATTACCTATTCTGTGACAGAGCAGGTATAACTTCGAGAAGCTGACTATTACTTAATCTGTAATAGCCTCGGCGTAACAGTATAATATAATATAGCATTTAGTACACTCAGGGATAACGTAGCTTCCTAGTGAAATGGTTTTCAAACTCACAAATTATACTTCTTTTATAATGTACCAGCTGACTAGTCAGCAGCTTCGCACGCGTAGATTTTCAATAAAAACTTTACCCTCCTTCTGCGCAGTTGGGCAAAAAGTAACCTATGTCACCCAGGGATAGTGTAGCTTTCCAACAGAGAAATAATTTTTTTAATCGGTCCAGTAGTTTCGGAGCCTATTCAATACAAACAAACAAATCTTTCCTCCTTATAATATTAGTATAGAAAGATGAATTCTACCCTTAAAAATAAATGTTTTTGTTAAAATAATGTAGAAAAATATAAAATATTTTCAGGCAACAATCATGACCGTTGCCTGCCTAACATTGTACATGTTTGGGTTTCGGTGAAGCAATCAGCCGTACATGACGATATATAACAACTTGGGGTTAACATACTGATTCTGAAACAGCCATGTTCTTCTGACTACTGTGCATAAAGTCACGATACCTTGCAAAGCTATGAAGCTACTCGTACACTACTTAAAAGTAGGTACCTACTTTTAGTAACGTTATTAATCTACCACTTTTCAATGTTAGTGTAGTTTATAGAATGTTTAGCAGAACTTGTACCAAATCGATAAAGTGGTTGGGTGATAATAATCTTTCTACCGAACAAGTTTGTTCTGAACGCTGGGAGTCCCCAAGGTGTGTTGGGGGCATTAAATTAAAGAGCCAAGTCAAAGGCCTTTAGGCGGCTTGAAAATTATCGACACCAGAGCTTGGCCACTTAGCTCATACGAAGAAGAAGAAGAAGTTTGTTCTTTGTATGTTCGAGTATTAGAAACTACAGAACCGATTCCATAAATTCAAGCCAACATCAATGAAAAGTAATAAGTCTTGAAAAATGTACACGACAATATTACAGTAACTTCCGTCATCCAATAACTTTAAACAATGAAACACTAGACTTTAATAACATTGCTTTCAGTTTGATTGCAATACGAGACGACGAGATACAAAAGAATTCCCTCGTGTATTTCATTCTACCCACACACCCTTGCCATTGTAAAACAGACTTTACAGTAATGAAATAGGCTCCGAAGGTTGTCATATTTCCTTGTTCGCTTCGGGGTTGGTTTTAAAATATACTTTATTGGTAGAGAAACAGGGTTTAAAGTTTAGAGGTTGGCTGCAACGGGGTACAGTGACTCATAGATTGAGCAATCGTGGGTGTACCGACGCGGAAACTGTTTTAAATTATACTGGATCAGTTTATGGCTTTTGAGATGAGGTCTGTGCGCTGTTTGCAAGCACGTTTACTTCTTAATAAGAGTTTTATAGATGTTTTCCTTCAGTAGAGTTGTGATAGAGGTGCGGGAGTTTATTTGCAAAGTTCGTAAGTTTATTCGCTTCGCATACGATGTTTAACAGTCACTAGCTCGTAGCACAAGTTTGACGACAACCCTGTTCGAATAATGGCTTTATAGGAACACAAGAACTAAGCTACCCAAAATTGATGATTATAATGTTCCATTAGGAATATTGACAGGTCGTTCAAGGGTTACAACTGTGGACTCCACAAGTATTTGTTCGGTGTAGGACAGATTCTAGATTAGACAGATTCGTAATTCGGCAGGTTCGGTACTCGACAGATCGTAGAGTACTCGTCGTCCGTGTAGCGAATATGTCGAATACAAGAATCTGCCCAATTCACGATCTGTCGAGTAGCGAATCTGCCGAATTACGAAGCTGTCCAATCTAGAATCTGTCCTACACCGAACAAAGGTCCACAAGGGCCTCTCCTTTGTTGATAATGATGAAAAAAAACACTTTTTATCCGTTGGCTTTCAATCTACACCCTGGTTTGTTATGTACGAAATTAATTTAAAACACACACCCGGTATCGTATCAACTGATTTTAGAGGTGAGTTTAATACCGGTAGCTTGAATTTTTATCCAGTAACCGATACATTTTCAATAAACAATTTTTAACGTAAATCGGCGGCGCCTTAGCGACGATGCCGCATAGTCAACTGACTATGCGGCGTCGTAATAACAGGTACCTACTTACATGATGAATGAATATGATTTGTTTACCTATTTTATACAGGCAGATTGATATTTCAGGACTGGATATGAATGTTTTGTTGAAAAATTCAATGGTAATGAATTTGAAAACAACCTGTTTTACAACAATACTGACCATTAGCATACATGTTGTGCCAACCCCGCGTGATGTGGGAAAAGGGCAGTAGGAAGAAGACTAGCCATTATAGAAAGAACGAAAGAAAACATTTTATTCAAAAACCACACAGTAATAAAGAATAATAAAACACTAAAACAATAAAAGCACTAACAAACTTAAAAGCTCTGTGTGGGGATGAATTAGTACTCAGCTCAGTATGATGCTACTATGCATTTTTAAAAATTTCGCTCCATCCAAAGGTTGCCTGGAAGAGATCGCTTTTAGCGATAAGGCCGCCCATTGTATTGCCTTATTTATTTTAACCCAGTACTTATTTTTTTTATTATTTCTGTTTGTGTGGTAATTCAATAAAGAGTTATCTATCTATCTATCTATCTATCATGTTAATATGCCGCAGTGCTGGTCTTCCGCTGAGTCCAGTTTACCTTACCTCGCGTACACCTTAATTAAGGGTAGCCTTCATATGATTAGCCCTACCCGTGTTTAAATTTAATGTTATACGAGGGGAGTTCAATGTATTCTCGGTATCGGGGTAATAGACTAATGATGAGGGTAATTAAATTATCTCATAGTTTATGACACTCATTGAGGGTATAAATACAAAATTTTATTTGAATGTCGCCATTAGTATTCAAAATATCATTTCGGAAAGGCAACTACGATGACTGATACGACAATGTTGAACAAAATTGAGCATCGCGATGTGATATAATTCCTCACAAAACAAGGAAAGACTCAAAAAGTAATCCACGAAGAAATGATGGCTGTTTACCAAGATTATGCCCCTTCATTATTTACAATTCACAAGTGGTCAAGTGAATTTAAACAGGGTAGAGAGAGTATTGAAGACGACCCTCGTGCCGGTGGGCCGGTTAGTGCCGCTACTGAAGAAAACGTAAAAATTGTTGAGAAACATGTACTCGAAGATGCCCGTGTGAGAGTGAAAATATTAGCAGAAAGAACCAAGCTATCCGTGGGTACCATTCACACTATCCTTCATGACCAACTGAATTTGTCAAAGGTCAGTGCAAGATGGGTGCCGCGAATGCTCACAGCGCTTCAGAAACAAGTGCGAGTTGATTGTTG
Source organism: Philereme vetulata (assembly GCA_918857605.2). Lineage (NCBI taxonomy): Eukaryota > Metazoa > Arthropoda > Insecta > Lepidoptera > Geometridae > Philereme > Philereme vetulata. The sequence goes on along the minus strand of OU975439.1, from coordinate 6,621,479 downwards.
CAAGGAGTTTTTGGAGCTCTGTGGTGAAAATCCGCAAAGTATTTATGAACAGATTGTTACTGGTGATGAAACGTGGGTTCATCACTATGATCCTGAGAGCAAGCAGGAGTCTATGCAGTGGCATAAAAAAGGAACAGCCCCACCGAAGAAGTTCAAAGTCAGCCCATCCGCCGGAAAGCTAATGGCCACAGTGTTTTAGGATTCCAAGGGAATCTTATTAATTGAGTACACAAAAAAAGGTGAGAGTATTACTGACGCAACTTACGCTAACACCCTGCGCAATTTAAAGGAGGCAATAAAATAAAAAAGACGGGGAAAATTGACCGCAGGTGTATTGCTTCTGCACGACAACGCGCCTGTTCACAAGGCGCGCATTGCCAATGCTGCTGTGCGGGATTGCGGATTTGAAGAAATCAATCATCCTGCCTACAGCCCGAACCTAGCCCTTAGTGATTACTTTCTGTTCCCAAATCTCAAAAAAGAACTTCGAGGCAAGCATTTTTCCGACGATGAAGAGTTAAAGGCAGCAATTAACGATTATTTTTCAGACCAGGAAGAAAAATATTTTTTTGGAGGGAATTGAAAAGTTATTTTCCAGGAAAAATAAATGTAACTTTTGAAACTATCATGGTTATGAACACTATACTCAAATACTCACAAATCATGGTAAATATCCCGTTTTTAGTATAAATAAAAATAAATGTGTTCAGATCCTAGGGGACTACATTGAAAAATAAATTTTATTCAGAATTTTCTGCTTATTCTTTCATGCCTATACCGAGAATACATTGAACGCTCCTCGTACATACAAAAATACGTAGTATAAACTGCGCGATGAAAAATTATAAACGAACGAATTGTATGTAAAAACCAAATGTGCATACATTTCTGCCTCTTAACCGTGCAAGAGGGGTACACAAGTTTGGAGTGCAATTCCAGACTAGGTAAATTTGTAAAAAGCTTTTCATCCTCGTTTGAAAACCCTAACATGAAGCGGCGACACGCGACACGGTCGATACGCCGCGTCGCGACAACACGGCTACTTTGATTTGAATAATTGAGTGGATAAGGTTATTTTAAGAGCCTTTATTTAGATTCATGTCTGATTTAATTAGTAATTGACCTTTTACTAGAGTAGAGCACACTGTTTTCCTAGAAGAGGATTGTTGACTCTTATAACAACAGTAAGTTAGATGGTTTTGTTTCTACATACATATATACTGTCACGTCTTTATCCCGGAGGTAGGTAGAGACCACGGATCTCCACTTGCTACGTTCTTGACATACTTCTTTTGCCTCATTCACGTTTTATTTCTTACATAAAGAAACTTATCGACTTGCATTCCCCTCCATTTTTTTAGATGTTTTGGACGTTTTCAATTTCAATAAATATATGCGTAAAACGATACGATTTCTATGGAACTCGCTGTTGCCACTTCAAGTTAGTAAATCGTTTAAAGGCCAAGGTGTTCGCTTTTGGAGCAAACTCCTAAGTGAAGTACAAAAGTTGACAATTAACAAATTTAAGAACGTAATTAAACAAAATCTTTATAAACAAGCCTACTATAAAATAACGGAATATTTAGATGATAGAGAAGCTTGGGATTGAAATTGCTCCAACTCCTTCAAAATGTTACAATTTAGACGTAATTTTTTTCCTGTATAAAAAAAAACAATCAGCCTTGTTTCTTGCCTTTCTTTCCTGGCTTCGCGAAAGAACAGACAGTAAAATTGACGTTTCAAAATGATCCTTGTGATTCTAATGAATAAAAGATTTTGACTTTGACTCATTCGTCTTTGTAATGTCTTCTATTGCTGTCTTTGTGTCCTCTTGTGTGCAATAAAGAACTGATTGAATTGATAAATAGCCGGCGTCTCAACGCAGGAGGTTGCGGGTTCGATCCCCGCTTCGGGACAAATATTTGCCGTGTCTGCAGATATTTGTTCCGGGTTAGGGTATTTTTCTATACATTATAGTATGTTTTTAAAAAAAGCTTATAAGTATTCCATCAGATATCTGGTGCCCATGGTACAATCTTTGCTTTGTTTGGGGCTAAAGTGAATCCACCATTATTTATTATTTTTATTTGTTTGTTGCAGTGATACAAAACCCAAAAGCTCCACCTGGAAGCAAGGAGCCACCTAAAAGCTTCAATTTCGATTTCTCATATTGGTCTCACAATGTAAGTATTCCAATAAAAACTTTAATAAGTTCATGTGCATTTCTGTGTTTTGCTTTGAAGGGTGTGGTTGCCGGTGAAATTACAGGCATATGAGGCTTTACACCTGTATGCCTCATATGCCTGTTGATAGACGCAGGGCAGTGCATCGTAGGGCACGTTTCTAAGGTGCGTGACCTACGAAGCAATTCTCTGTTACAGGCGATGTTGCCACTTAACATCAGGTGGAGCATAAGCTTGTTTCATGTCCAAACTGTGCCTAAAAATAGTTCTTAAGCATTTAGTTTTATTAATTGTACTAAGGCTAGTGTTTCAGAACTCGTACTAAATCGTAACAACTAGTGGTAAAGATTAAAAAATAGATAGACATATTTAAAAATCGAAAAAATCGTCTCGATTCGCTGGAGTTCAGTTCTGGAAAGCTAGTTTTAAAATAGCAAACATGTTAGATTTACCTGTACAAATCCAGCCACAATATAAATACCTATTGGAAATCCAGATTGTTCAGTCGCTCGTTTTCCTCATTTCAGTAAAGTTAGGTCGGAAATAGGAAACGAATGCCGCGTTCACATCAGTCCAGTAGCTGGAACGTAGTTCTTTTGTCGGAACTCCCGACTTTCCGAGTCAAATTAGGCTCTTGAAGCCCTTACGTAATGTCGATCAAATAACAAAACAAACTACCAGACGCGTTGAAAAATTAAAGTAATGACGGAATTTAAAACAACAATTAAAATACTAATTATCTACTAAAAACATACTTGACGAAATTAATGACAAACTATTGGTACTCACTCTGACAATAATGTCGTTCTCTCCTTAATATTGTTGTGTCGAATTGGGTCCCTAATGATCACATATTTGTGTGTACCTATGTACCTAGTACCACTTATTTTCACTTCGGTACTCAGATTTGTTTACTCGTATATGTTCAGTTTTTCAATCAGCTACAGGATATGTTCACAAGTCAGTCGCTGAAAACTTTGTACTGTTTAGGTAAATTACCTTTGAGTAACAAAATACTTCACCTACTGACCTCACCCACCGTCGTGGGCCGTCAGTGGGTGAGACTAGCGCAGGATCGTGGTGGATGGCACAAACTTAGGGAGGCCTATACCCAACAATGGGTGAAGTCAGGCTGTGGATGATGATGATGATGAACAAAATACTAGTGGGTTCGAATTCTGCAACATCTTTAAGTCCTTCGTTAGTAATAAATAAAAAATACCATCCTAGATACCTGAGTTGAGTAATTAAGATTTGAGTCTGAGAAAAAGGAAAATATAGCGTAAAAAAGCTTCACGGACACAAGTCTCCCATCATTTCGAGAGACTTGTGTCCGTGAAGCTATTTTAAATTTTTTACTAAGCTGTGAAATAAGTCTAGCACAAGTCAGCACAACGCAACTGTCATATCATGAAAATATAATAATATCTTGAAGACTTAGCGGCTAATACACCTTGCATGAATTCGACACTAACACATATTAAACACTTAAACAAGCTACTCGCACGATGTCAACCGGCACAAATGGAAGTGCTTTCATTTGACTGGTTCATCAATTTCTACCTGGTTCGTCGGCTACAAAAAACGAGCAAGAACATATCCAGAAAGAAGCAAGAAAAGACCAGGAGATGACTCTTGGCCTTCGGGGAACCGTTTCATAAGGAGGTGTTGTCATCTTTATGGAACTGTTCTTCACGGGCCGGGAGATCTCTATCAACGTGGGAAAAACAGCCGGAACTTGCAGAATGAGAAAGATTGTTAACGCGTTTGGCTTTTCTGTGTGAGCGTGAGCAGAATACTCATTTCGATGTTCAGAAGCTCAGAAATAGTAAACAAAGCCACTCTTCCCTTTCCGCGTGTGCCCATGTTTGTCCTTCTGGTTCCGTTCCCGTCACATGCACTTGTACATCCATTGAAAGGACATACTCTCACACGTACCTTGGAGTTTTGATCGACAGCTCTATGTCACGGGAACCCCAAATTGAATTAACTAACTCACGAGTCAGAAAACTTATATACTTTATAAAACATGTAAAACGTGTGTTTGTAAAACAAATGTGTGTTTAAAACATTAAGATCAGTTCTGGATTTTAATAGTTTAAACACTGTATATTTTGCCCTCGCCCAGTCTGTTCTCTCCTACTGCATCTCGTCATTGGGCTGTGCGGTCAAAACCCGAATGTTTCGACTTGAAAGAGTCCAGATAGCTGTGCTTACGGTATTATCTAAGAAACCCTTCCTTTTCCCGACCTCTGATCTTTTCTAACACTCGCAACTTTATTATGATCCTGAGTTAACTAATTCTGAACGAAGATCGGACAAGGTTTGTTTGATCGAACATCGCCGCACAGTTTTAGCTAGTCGCCACTTCCACTACATAAGTCCATCACTGTACAACAGATTAAACCAATCGCTTAACATTTTTCCATTACCATACTACAAATGCAAGTTGAAGTGCTTAGAATGGCTGATATCCTTATCCTACGATGACACTGAAAATCTTCTACTTTTTGCTGAATAACACACATTCGCCAAACACGGGGTGTGTTTGTACTACACTTTTCACACACCAACACACCCCTACAATCTTACATACTGCACACACACTTACACGCTACTCTGTTATTGCTTACAATCTATATATAAAAATGAATCCCTATTTCCCTTGGTCACGCCATCTCGCGTGAACGGCTGGACCGATTTCGCTAATTCTTTTTTTGTTGTATTTCTTACTGTCAGGAGAAGGTTCCTATGAAAGAAAAAATTAAGAAAATTGCACGCAAAATTAGAAAATTTAAGAATACATAACCACCATATAAAAATTTTTATAATCTAACCTTAGCGCTTTTATAATGTAACCTTATGACGTTTGACATAGAATTGACAGAATTGAAAGTACCGCGGGTCCACTAGTCAAAAAAATAAATAAAGATAATTAAAGTTTCATACATTACATAGTTACTATTCTTGTTATTATATATTTGTAATCGTATCGATAATCGATACTTTAATCTGTCTGTTTAACATTAAAATTAACATTAGCTTCTGTATATTTTAAATGTGGAACTCTTTATTTGTTGAGGTTTATGAAGCAGGGCGTTAATGCCTGCGACATAGTATTTTTACTCCTGTGAGTATCACCGTTTCCTTTTTGTTTCTGTGCACTGTTTTATGTACCAAATAAAGATATTATGATTTATTTTTTTGAAACCCTGTGTTTACATCTGTTGAGTGGCTTGCAAAAGTTGTTTTCTTCTTCTGATTTGTAATCTACAATGCTGAGAGACGTGATGCCCTTTGTGAATCGTTTATTTTAAATTCGTTGTTAATTTTTACCCATCGTGAAAATTGTGTTTCTTGCATTTTCGTAGCTTGTCCTCACTGACTTAAAATGTTTAACCTAGCCGGGAAAAAATAAAAGAAACACCATTTTCATAACAAACAGCTGCTTGCTTCGAAATGCTAGGCAATTTAGAGCAAAATAATGATACGTATATCTCAAACTACCAGTCTCTCGCACTTGTTTTGTTAAATAAGTTTTGAACAACGGGCACGTCATGGCATGAGAGTATTGACTTCTAGATTCTGGCAACACTTTGCATGGATTCACGCCTTCACACTAACACAAAGTAAACATTCGAGTAAGCTACTCGCCTGATGTCAACCGGCACGAATGGAAGTGCACTCCATCTACTGGTACGAGTTAATCGGTTTCAATGAACTAGATAGTGTAAAGGTCTAAGACCGTGCCAGCTGGCGTGACTTGCACAGATTTGACATCACTCGAGCAAGCTACTCGCCATCAAGCGCTTGCTAGGGTAGTTGCAGCCGATACAAATTGAAGTGCACTCAATCTACTTGACAATCAATTCCCAACTGGTTCGTCGGCCTTCTATTGATTTTGTAGCACTAGTAGGAGCGTCGGTTCCTGCTTAGATTACTTTGAAATAGTGTTTGTATATTGGAAAATGTAGGTTTAGTAGGGATGTTCTGTATCTATGTTGAATTGAGTTACGGAGATCGAATTAAATCTATTAGACCTATATGCCGCATAATGCATAATATCAATCCCAGCTCATCTGGGATTCTGCTGGCTAGCATGTCCGTCTTAAAAATGGTTCTATCGACGATAGAGAATAAAATCCCTAAAATTGTAGTTAATCTACAATTTTAGGGATTTTATTCTCTATCAAGACAAAGAGCAACATTTGATGTTGAACTTTGTCTACCCTCGGAAGAGAAAGAAAGAATCGTCATGCTGTCCTATTTTTTTGTGTAATTAGTTTCTCTATTTCAATCAAATATAAATCTTTTTTCTGTTTTTTCTAAATCAATATACAGACTTTTCTCTTATTATTAGCTGCCGGATGGTTCGTAAAAAGATTTCGCGCATGCTCGTTTCGGACGACCGCCGTTTGGATTTACCCGCAATTCGATTATCGGATTAGTTGTCGACGGGTTGTATGGTTTCCGTGAGGCCGAAATTGCAATTAGCTAATAGATATTGGAAATTCTTTTTGATATTATAGGATTGGGCACTGTTGTTCTCAGATGGTTGTAAGCACAGTTCTGTTTAACCTTTTTAACTATCACTTCTTCTTTACTTGCGTTATTAATTACTGAGAGTACATACTGTCATATCCCGGAGGTAGGCAGAGACCACAGATCTCCATTTGTAACGATCCTGACATATTTCTTTTGCCTTATTCGCTCTCATCACCCATCTTCTTCGTACATGTTTCATTCGTGCATGCGTTCTAGGGACCTCTTGATCTGGCCTGTCACCAAGATTTCTCCAACTTGGTCAAAAAACGTTCGCCGAGATCTTACTTAGAGGTTTTTTCAAAAACTGAAGGGTTATTTATGTCTAGTCGATACAAATGCTTACATGCCTAAGGTGTTTTCTCAACAACAGCTCAAGGATGTATCGCACTAAAATCGTTGGTCAATGGAATGAGATTCCAAACAGGGATCTCGCCCAAAACCAATATTTGGGGTATATCTCACCTATTTGTAATTAATTACTTATGTTTCCCCGCATCACAACCACAAAAGCTTTGCTAGAATGGACGTGGTCATGGACATGTTCGGGCACATAACCACAGATTTGCTTCCGTCAAACCCATAATTTCCGACACAATTTGAAAACGGAGGGACCACAATGCCCAATTTCGTCGTAATATCCATCTGTATTTGTGATTACTTTGGAAACCATTGGACAGTTTGCGGTTCCATTGAGCTTTGATGACAGGGATATTATGTAATGCTTTATGTATGTATATCGATGGTTGCTGTTTCGATATGTTGTAGATAATAACGAGGTTTTATGACCCACTGCAGGGCAAAGGCCTTCTTACCTTCCTTTATAAGGGTTCCGTACCTAAAGGGTAAAACGGGAACCTATTAAGTACTAAGACTCCGCTGTCTGTCTGTCTGTCCGTCTGTCACTAGGCTGTATCTCATTAACCGTGATAGTTAGACATACATTTTCACAGATGATGTATTTTGTTACCGCTATAACTAAATACTAAAAACAGAATAAAATAAATATTTAAGGGGGCTCTCCCATACAACAAACGTGATTTTTTGCTCGTTTTTGGTCGATATTGATAACGGTAACAGGTAGACGCTTGAAATATTTGCAGAATTTTTAGTTATATATTCACTTTAATAATAAATAATTAAATTAAAATAAAACAAATGTGGGCTCCCATACAACAGACATGATTTTTTTGCCGATTTTATAGATAATGGTACGGAACCCTTCGTGCGCGAGTCCGACTCGCACTTGGCCGGTTTTTTATGAATTTATTCCTATAGTAATAATAATACACATTGTATTGCAGGCAACAAGAAAATTAGATACAATGTTACTCACAAAGTCCCATATACCTAACCAAATTTACATAAAACAGAAATATGAAATTAAAATTGCTAAAATTTATGAAATGAGGCAGCGTATTGTAGTAATCTGGATTGGTTCAATAATAAGCCATTTTGTGCACGCAAATGTATGTAAGTAAAAAGCAATATGTAGCAAATGTTTTGTACAGACCATCGAACGAATGTAGTTCTAAGAGTATAACAAAAAATATCGAGTAATGACTCATGGCTCTTGGTAAATCGTTAAAACTGTTCTTCTTGGGACGTGAGATCACTATTTAGGTTGAAAATAATGCTTAATACTGGAGAATACTGAAGAATAGAAAATATCGAGATATTACTCTTGGCCTTCGGGGAACCGTTTTAGAAGGAGTTGTTGTCGTCTTTCTGGAACTGTTCTTCTCGGGCCGGGAGATCAGTAACAACGTGGAAAAGAATGCTGAACACTGGAGAACACTGAAGAATAGAAAAGATCAAGGAATGACTCTTGGTCTTCGGGGAACCATTTCAGAAGGAGTTTTTGTCGTCTTTCTGGAACTGTTCTTCTCGGGCCGGGAGATCAGTAACAACGTGGAAAAGAATGCTGAACACTGGAGAACATTGAAGAATAGATAAGATCAAGAAATGACTCTTGGTCTTCGGGGAACCGTTTCAGAAGGAGTTGTTGTCGTCTTTCTGGAACTGTTCTTCTCGGGCCGGGAGATCAGTAACAACGTGGAAAAAAATGCTGAACACTGGAGAACACTGAAGAACAGAAAAGATCAAGGAATGACTCTTGGTCTTCGGGGAACCGTTTCAGAAGGAGTTGTTGTCGTCTTTCTGGAACTGTTCTTCTCGGGCCGGGCGATCAGTAACAAGGTAGAAAAGAATGCTGAACACTGGAGAACACAGAAGAATAGAAAAGATCAAGGAATGACTCTTGGTCTTCGGGGAACCGTTTCAGAAGGAGTTGTTGTCGTCTTTCTGGAACTGTTCTTCTCGGGCCGGGCGATCAGTAACAACGTGGAAAAGAATGCTGAACACTGAAGAATAGAAAAGATCAAGGAATGACTCTTGGTCTTCGGGGAACCGTTTCAGAAGGAGTTGTTGTCGTCTTTCTGGAACTGTTCTTCTCGAGCCGGGAGATCAGTAACAACGCGGAAAAGAATGCTGAACACTGGAGAACACTGAAGAATAGAAAAGATCAAGGAATGACCTTGGTCTTCGGGGACCCGTTTTAGAAGGAGTTGTTGTCGCTAGAAAAAAAAATCGTTTACGTGCTAGGTTTTTCTGACGAGGGCAGAATATTTAATCCAAATCAAAGCGAATGACTCCATATTCAAACTAGCGTATAACAGAAAATGATATTCTGCTCGAGATCATATTAAAATATAATATTGCGTAGAGCTAGGATTTTAATGGTTACAAAAGCAATGTGTTTGTTCAGATTGAAATGTAAAAGAGTGGATTTTTATTCTGTTTAAAGTTCCTTCAATATTATTCGTAAGCAGTCTTATTTCCTGGCTCTGTGAATAAAGCTATGCTTAAGGTTTTAACGTTTTCTTTGCAGAAAATATTATGAAATCATTTTTTATAACTGAACCAAATATTTGTTTTGAAATGATAAGATGAATGTTTTCTCATAGATACAGGGTTTTTAGGGTTAGTAAACTTTAAACTTGTATTTTTTTTTCACTAAGTAAAGAAGTGTTCGGTTTACCTACTTTAAAAATACTTACTGTATGACTATGTATTGACATAATTGTTCATTCGTTTCTTTTTACAAATGTATTTAGATGATTTTAATTATTATTATTATTTAACCTATATTTTCCCACTGCTGGGTAAAGGTCTCCCCCCTGTTCCTCCACATCTCACGATCAATCGCCACGTCCCACCAGCCATCTTGGAATGCATCGAGGTCGTCACGCCAACGCTTCCTCGGCGTGCCCTGGCTTCGACGCCCATCTGTAGGCACCCATTGTGTGACGACTGTTGCTCATTTGTCTGTGACCGTACGACTGACGTGGCCCGCCCAGTCCCACTTCAGCCTGGCAGTCTTGTCGCCAACATCTGCGATGCCGGTCTTCGCGCGCAGTGTGGTATTGCGGATCCTGTCGATTCTCTTTACCCCTAACACGCTGCGTTCCACGGCTCTTTGGCAAACCTTGAGTTTGTTTGGACTTTTGAGATTCAAAAGAAGATTCTTTTGATTTTAATTATTAAGAGAAAAGTATTTATTTCATATTATTTATTAATTCGATCATTACTTTTATTACAGCCCAGCGACCATCAATTTTCATCACAAATAATGGTATACAAAGACATCGGAGAAGAGATGTTACAACATGCCTTTGACGGTAAGTTGTTCAGGTATTTAGTTACTTACATAGTTTGTCGTAGTAAGTGGGTATTCTCATAAAAGTAGTTCATCCGTTAGGTATTCAGGGGAAATAAAAGTACTAAGCCGTAGCAATCAATTTTAACTGAAAACTATTACTCCACTTATGAAGCCCACTTGATATCCTTGAAGATATTCCAATAAGAGGTGCATAATAAAATAAATTAAAGCTGAAACTAACTCCAAGGTTTGAAAACCATTTCAAAAATGTTCAGGCCTAGACGGGACTTAAACCCGCAACGTTCCTCTTGATACGAGAATGCACTGCCAATTTTGCTACTGGGCTCTTGTACGCCAGGGTCGATGGAATTAGTGAGATGATTTAGATTACGACAAAGTTTTTTAGATGGTTTTAAAATCTTGGAATTTTCCCGAAGTGTTCGGATAACACTATAAAAATACTATTTAACTCCAAGGTTTCTTCCAGGTTACAATATTTGCATATTTGCGTACGGGCAGACCGGCGCGGGCAAGTCCTACACGATGATGGGGCGAGGGGAAAAGGGGGAGGAAGGCATCATACCGCAGATCTGCAAGGATCTGTTCAGGCGCGTCAATCAGACCACTTCCAAGGATTTAAAATACTCTGTAAGTGAAGTGAACTGTGGGCGAACGAAGTGAGCTGCTCTAATTATGTGCAAGAAGTAAGCAACAGGCTGCACGGAGTTATTTTATGTTGCTCATGTTAGAGCGAGAGAGTTTGTAGGAGAAACGTAAAATACCTACTTTCAAAAAAAACTTAATATGGTGATGAAAGTAAGTCACTTCATTGCTTAGGGCAACGATGTATGAAACTGCCATTAACAGCTTGGCTGAAAATGTGAAACATTTGGCAGATTTTCACTAGGGAAGTACCTATCACACACACACACATACATACACACCTTACAGGCACAACCTCATACATATAAGTATAACATGTTTGATAATATACGCACAAAAATGAAAGTTGTTATTTTGATGAGCATAATAAATAAATTTGTGAAATGTTTACCATAGAAATATTAATTTATTTTGGCATATAAAAACAAACACTTTATTAAACTCATGTTGTGCTCATTGCATAATGCTTGCCATCTAACCACAGATACTGTATTGGTGACGTTTCGAGATATCTCTTGTTGTCCCTTTCTAACCCAAAACTCGTAGTCATTTCCGAAAGAGATATCAAATCGGCCTTTATTTTTGGATGTCGATTGCAAGAGTAGGCAGTAAGTTTTATATCGAATTAATCACCTAAACTTAGTCGATTTTCTTTAAAATTTGATAATATACCTAGTAGTTTTTTTTTCGAGAAGTCTTTTTTATGTTTTGAGAGATCATCAATTGGATATTGTCAGTATATTACCAAACAGCCTGTATACATACACACCCATAAGTATTTACTGTTACTTACATGTATCAAAAACGTATTATTAGTAATGCACTATGACTGGGACCTACTTTAATATTTTTCGAAGGAGGGCGTTGTTGTCTGCGACACAGTTTGATACTTTTGCAGATATCACGACCTTTGTACCATTGTTTAAGTTCCAAATAAATGATATTATGATTATTATGATACAAAAACACGAAATATTTTTTGTTTGAAGGACAGTGTCATTATTTTTTGTTCAGATGATAATAAGAGAATTTCTTCTTTGTTTAGGTGGAAGTATCATACATGGAGATATACTGCGAGCGAGTTCGCGATCTCCTTAACCCAAAGAACAAAGGGAATCTTCGTGTCCGAGAGCACCCCGCTCTTGGGCCCTACGTGGAAGACCTGAGCAAACTCGCCGTGTCTACCTATCAGGACATTGAAGACCTTATTGACGAGGGCAATAAGGCTAGGTATGGTTACTTTTATACAAGAAATAGGAAAACGTATTGCTGGGTCGGAATGAGAATATCTTTGGAATTTTCCCTAAGCAATATCAATGGAATGCAATAAGTTATAGAGTAGAAGGCAGTATATATTTCATAAGAAGTATTACGTACGTTTGTGGGTAGTAAAGATTATGTTATGTACTGCAATCTATACTATTATCAACATTTGACCGGGAGATTTGAGACGCCCTCCGTGGTGCAGTGCCGACTAGATAGCCGACTGAGATGCAGGAGGTAGTGGGGTCGATTCCCGCCGCGGAACAAATGTTTGCATGATTTACAGATATTTGTTCCGGGTCTGGTTGTTTCTGTATATATTATAAGTATGTATTTACAAAAAAAAATGTATATAAGTATTCTATCAGTTATCTGGTTCCCACAGTACAAGCTCAGCTTAGTTTGGGGCTAGATATCGCTGTGTGAAATGTCCAGCAATATTTATTTATTATTTATGTTTTATCTAGGACGGTAGCAGCGACAAACATGAACGAGACATCATCCCGTTCGCACGCTGTCTTCACTATATTCTTCACGCAACAACGACATGATGAAACTACTAATTTGATGTCTGAGAAGGTAATTCTTTGTTTTTTTTAGTAGTATATTGTTGAGATAAAAGGTAGATTCTTAAGGTGGAAGGAAGTCGAAAGTTGAAAATAAAGAGTCCATTAATGTATTAAACGTTTTTTTAATTATTATGAAAGAAAGAAAGAAAACATTTTATTCAAAAACCACACAGTATTAAAGAAAAATAAAACACAACAACAATGAAATCTAACCTAAGCACTAACAAACTTAAAAGCTCTGTGTGGAGATGAATTGTTACTCAGCTCAGCATGATGCTACTATGCATGTTAATATGCCGCAGCGCTGGTCTTCCGCTGAGTCCAGTTTACCTTACCTCACGTACTTCTTGATCAAGGGTAGCCTTCATAAGAAAAACACAACTATTGTTAAATTAACAGCAAACCATATTAAATACATACATAACATAATTAAATACCTACTATTTTAATACAATAAAACTATCACTACTAACTATCACACTTAACAACATTTCATTGAAAGGTTGTCTGGAAGAGATCGCTTTAAGCGATAAGACCGCCCATTGTACCTTTATTTATTCTTTATTTCCATTATTACTGTATTTTTATTTGGTGTGCAATAAAGAGTATTTTAATCATTCATTCACTAGACATGGAGACCAGGAAAAGAGAGAGAGAGAACTTCAGCTCTTATGTATGGTTGAAACTAGATGACAAAGTCTCAAGACATGTTTGTTCTGTAGTCAAGACAGATTTTTTTTTATCTATCCTATGCTGTCCCACTGCTGGGCAAAGGCCTGCCCCTCATCTCTCCACTTTTCTCGATCTTGTACTAAATCCCGCCAATCCCTATAGAAAGCATCCAAATCATCGCGCCACCGCTTCTTAGGCCTTCCACGGTGTCGCTTTCCATCCACAGGGATCCATCCAGTTACGACCCTAGCCCACCTATTTGGCTACATGTGGGTGACATGACCCGCCCAATCCCACTTCAACTTGGCAGCCTTGATACCGACGTCAGCGATGCCGGTCCTTGAGCGTAGCGAGGTGTCCCGAATCCTGTCTATTCTCTTGACACCCAAAATGCTGCGCTCCATCGCTCTTTGGCAAACCCCGAGCTGGGACTTTTGAGATTCAGTCAGTGACCAAGACTGGGCCCCGTAGGTTAGGATCGTAGGTCAAGACAGATATTTGGTGCAAATTAATTATATCTATTTATTTTATGTATTCTCAACATTTTCATATGAAAATACTGAACCTAGGTATACTTTTTCTTAGGTGTCTAAAATCTCCCTTGTGGACTTGGCTGGCTCCGAGCGGGCAGACTCCACAGGAGCTAAAGGCACCCGTTTGAAGGAAGGTGCGAACATCAATAAATCACTCACGACCTTGGGGAAGGTCATATCGGCCTTGGCTGAAATTGTAAGTATTGCAACATTAGTTGGGATTTGTAAGAGCTATGAAGTTATTGCTATGTCTAGCCCCCTTAGGGGTGATTAATGTTTGCGCTCGGTAATCCGATTTGAATCAAACAAATATAGAAATAAGATTTAAAATTATGCCTAAAACAACAGAAAACCATGACCTTGTTAGTTCGCTATATCGTATAACATTGTACCATAACTTCATAGAGTTGTTTATGGTGATTTTATTAACGGATTATCGAGCGCGTAGATCATTACGACTTGTGTCTAATATTATAATAATCCTTCATCAATATATTATTAATCATTATTTTATACTCATTATGAAATATTTTTATTTGTACAAATTCTATCATTGTAGAAGACTAATTCACGTTTTTTTACTTTTTTCTTTTGCACCACTTTTACTTTGGATATGACTGTGTAGTCGGTAAGTGTGTGGCTGTATTATATTTATATATTTGGCTGTTAAATATATGCTCGATATAATAAAAAACAGGTAAGTACCCACAATATGTATAACAAAGCTTGAGAAAATGTGATGGTGAATGTGGATTGTTTTTATCATTTGATTGATATGAACACATCTTTTTATATCCTCCAGTATCCTTATCCTAGAAGTAAAAATGATCGAAACAAAGCAGAATATATTGATCCTAAAAATAATGTAGAGAATAGTTACTTTGCCTCTCAAAACGCTTTTGTTGTGCTAAATCTACGCGTAGATTCCAATGAATAACTGATTTACTTTTGACTTTCAAAATACAAATTTACATAAATCGAACGCTTTTGGTGACTGCAAGCATTTATCTTTTGGCCACGAATAGAATAAATGAATCGTACAAACTTATAAGTGGTCTAGTATAGATATTAGAATTAAAAAGACACAGTATGTTGTAAAAGCACAATATTCATCAATTCCATTCCAGAGTATAATGGTAATCTTATAAATTTACAGGCGTCAAAGAGTAAGAAATCAAAGAAAGCTGACTTCATTCCATACCGTGACTCGGTACTAACGTGGTTACTTCGTGAGAACCTCGGAGGCAACTCTAAAACAGCTATGATAGCTGCTATATCGCCAGCCGATATCAACTTTGATGAAACTCTCAGCACACTAAGGTAAAATATACAATACACATCGCCTGATTCTTGAAAAATCTACCACAATTGATACTGACATACTCCCTGTTCCTCATATTGTCTTGAATTTACATATGCTTTTAATACTGTTTTAGATCTAATTTCGGCCTATTATTATTGGCGTATAAATTCATGCTCTCCTAGTATTTCGTTCTAGAAACTTACGCTTCATTTATTAACAATAACTTCACGTATTTGATATTATACCTTTAGGAGTACCCAAAGGCAGCAAGTTAGGTCCGATATTGATTTTGACTATTGTGTGAATAATGGTTCTATTTGTGAAACAGATATGCCGACCGAGCCAAACAGATCGTCTGCAAAGCTGTGGTCAACGAGGACGCAAACGCCAAGCTCATTCGTGAGCTCAAGGAAGAGATCCTCAAACTTCGGGAGCTGCTCAAGGCAGAAGGCATTGATGTGGAAGAAGGTGAGTCTGTCTGGCCTAATGAGTTTTTTATCGGAACTCCTTGGTTTAACCTTAGTGATAGGATGTGTTTGTGATAGGTTTGCCTGTAGACGGTAGACAAAGTAATAAACGGACAAGTTCACTGGGTAAATCAAGTACTAGGCATACATGTTAGACTGTTCCACTGGTTGGTTAGTATGATCACTCTATAAACCCAACCTGTTATGGGTTATTAGGTTAAACTGAAAGAGGAAAGGTCAATTTATCACTGGTTTAACGTTAGACGGCGCGCTTATAAAATATATGGTATTATAGTTTACAGATGTTAACTTTATCTACCGTCTTCTGTTTGAATCTCATGTCTTTGAAATAGGCTATTATTTTAGCCGTCATGTGACCAAACAGTTAGTATCTTTGCCTCGTCTCCAAGCTAGACTGCAGACAAAACGCCAAAACAACGTTTAACTTCTAATTCGTGATACTAAAATTTGGTCTTCTGTTTTCAAATGGATATTGACCACTAGGACCAGATGGCAAAGTCCTTTATGAAAAGAAAGACCCGCCAGCCAGTAAGTAAATAAAGATAACGAGGCTTGCGCATTTTTGCATATGTACACCCCACCTGCGCTTCGCCTCGAACCGGTGTTGCCAGACATAAAAATGCACTTCTGCAAAAATTGGCGCATTTCTGGCAGCCCGTCACAATAAAAAAAGCAATATTATTTGCACCTTTCTCCAAAGCTTGTGGCGTCGTAGGCGTAATAAAATATAGTTTAAATTCACGTTGCAAATATAAAAATATTATTTCGTATTTATAATGGGGATAAGGGCCGTATATTTTATATAATAATGCGCTTGTATTTTATACTTGGTGTTGGTATATTAGATCTCCTTTCTATATTTTATAAACACGTTATATTCGGTGTAGTTTTTGAATAAGTAATCTTAATATCGTTTACCTGCATTATGCAAAAGAATATCATGAGAAAGCATACTTAATACATCAAAATTTTAGATTATTTGTTGCAACATTATACGTTCAACTCAAATCGCATTATTTTGATGTACCGTTGAGTACTAATTTAATATAAAACAATTTTCAAGAAGTCGATTTAAAAAACTAGCAAAAAACTGGAATAAAACAACATTTGCATTTAAAACCCATAGTGTTGCTACAACAAAAAAGCTTTATGCTTGAAAAGCCTTGCATGTTATTCCCATAATTTCTTACAAATCTGAATGTGTATTTATAAAAAAATAGTATATTTTTTTTGTTGTTCTATTTGATTTAAAATATGTATCGGGGAATCTCATATAATATGTATCACTTATACATACCTTTCGATGTTGTAATATGGACAAAATTCGTTTATTTGGATCAGCGTTTTCTACAGAAAAATCCTAATTAAAAAGGTCTTTCTTATCTCAGTATGTGTATCCCCTCTGGCGTCTTTTATAAATCAGTCGATTTCCTGTTTTGTATCCATAGAGACTTCATCACGCTAATTGGTACAGATGCTGTAGAAATATTTCTTTAGAAAAAGTGATATTTGTAAATGTTGCCACACGTTGACCGCCGAATAAATAAGTTATGTCCTGTGTTATTTTAACTATAGATATTCTCTACTAAAGTGACTATGACAAAGTCCGAAACATATAATTATAATGTTTCTAGATTTAATGAGTAACAGCAAGCGTGCATCGTGCGTAGATTTTAATACAATTTTGAATGCACGACCTAACTGTCAAAAATCCATACTTAAGTCTGAGTTTGGTTTTAGAATACAAGCCTCTATAAACTGTTCTCACAAAAAACACAAAATCTTGTACATCTCGTTTTAAAGACAAACTCGCCACACTTGGTACGAGTTGACGAATCACAAAAATACTAGCCAACTCTTCCTGAAGATGCATCTAAACGGGCTTTTATAGCAATATTGCCGAAGCTTACTATATAACATGGGATTATTTAGTTTTATGATAAAAGAGATCTTCTATTTCAATAAAAAAAACAAATACGGTACCTAACGGTTTCTGTTTTGTACCTACTATTTTTATTGTAAAAGGATAATTAAACTTATTAACCAGCCTTGTTTCTTGCATTCTTTCATGGCTTGGTCGTGGAGGAACAAGCAATAAAATTTACGTTTTAAAGTCATCCTTGTGATTTTACTACATAAATGAATTTAGATTTTGATATCGGTAATATTACTGTAAGATTGGCCCTTTTAGGATCACCTTTACTCCATTTACATCGTATATTCGCCTTCTCACTCTAACATATGGATCTGACTCCTCAAACAGCGGAAGAGACAACATCGCCCGCCCGTAAGAAGAGCGAAGCAGAAGTACTGTCGCCGAAGCTGTCCCGAGCGGCCACGACCATTGCCGAAGAGGCCGTCGACCAATTGCAAGCTTCGGAGAAACTTATCGCAGGTATAATGGATTTTCGACTCAATTGAGTTATAGGAAGAGCTAATTTTCAAAGTCTGCGTTCCTTTAAAGCGTGTTCTATTCTATTTAGGTCTAATTGTTTTTATTTTATTTTCATCTCTCCCCCCCCCCCCCCCCCCCCCCCCCCCCCATCGATAAGGAGAAATCATAAGTTTGAAGCTTCAGTAGATCTTTACACTAAAATGCATCAGCTAGTGTCGAAAACACCGTAAACATATATTAGGAAAATTATTACAAACTCTAACAAAAACTATAAAAGGTTTATACCATTTCTATAACCAACTAATCCAATACTAATTTTCCCTTAAACTATTGCTATCTCTTGCTAGACTATATCGTACTCTGTTCCATAGAGCTCAACGAAACTTGGGAAGAGAAACTCAAGCGCACAGAACAGATACGCGTCCAGCGAGAAGCGGTCTTTGCTGAAATGGGCGTGGCCGTCAAAGAAGGCATCACAGTGGGAGTATATTCGCCTAAGAAAACCCCGCATTTAGTCAACTTGAACGAGGACCCGAATCTTTCGGAGTGTCTTATCTATTATATCAAAGATGGTAAGTTCTTTGGATAATCAATAGAAACTTTCACCATCAAAATCTTACCAACCTAATGTTTTGGGTTGAGCTTTCAGCCTCAGTCATAGACCAACCATACCATTCATCTGATGCAAAGTATTTAATGCACATTAGAAGAATAAAGGGAGGACTCTTACGATCTTACAAATAATTCTTAAGCGAAGTGTCCACTGGCAAGTAACTTCCACAATTTCTTGCAGAAGTCAATTGACAATTGTTTCCACTGTAATTTCTCTATATGCAAGTCGCTTGTAGAAGTGTGTAGAAGGTTAACTTCCTGCAAGATCTTGTAGCACCGTTTCGACACAAATTGCATAGAAATTACTTGAGCAAGAGCGGTTAAACAAGATGCCTAGGTGCAGAAAAATACGCTCCGCCTATTGTGTTGTTGTATATAGGATATTGAGGCGTGATGAGTTTGGTCTTCAAAGCCAAAAAAAATCTCTAATTAAATTCTAAAATTAAGAAAACAACAATTATTAAGTGAATCCAGCAAAAGCTTAAAGAATTTTCAGCTTAAAAAATATTAACTTCCTCTAAAAACTTCCAACTTTTGTGTGTGAACAAAATAAAGACGCAAGGGCTTGCTGCAAGGTCAAAACAACGGTATACACGTACCACTTGCAGCAAATACGGCAAGTCACCAAAACTTGCAGAAGTCCACTTGCGCGAGCGTTTACACGTTGGAAGTCGTTTGCGTAAGTCATCTTCCCCAAATCTTATTGCTAGTGAACACTTCGCTTTACAAAAGAGTTAAATTGTATTTGTTATATTCACAGGTGTAACCCGCCTCGGCACGTCCGAAGCGAACGTACCCCAAGATATTCAGCTCTCCGGATCGCATATACTCAGCGAGCATTGCATCTTCGAGAACACAGATGGCGTTATCTGTCTCATACCGCATCGCGGTGCGTTGGTCTACGTTAACGGACGCGAGGTAAGAAAATGTACCATATAGTATTTTTTACATTTTCGCGACCACTGTACATAATTACTGATTTAAATGTGTATTTATCGCGTATGTACCTTTTTTATTTGTTAACCCGTTTCGAGTGTATTACTGTTGGCGTGGTCGCGGGCAGACTGGTTACTTGGTGCTACTGTCGAGAAGTGTGGGTAGCTGCAGCAACTACCCTCACTTGGTCTTCAGAATTAGAAATGTCCTCGTTTGTATTGCGACACATTACACTAACCGTATCTACGCACTAAGATGAGCGATCACGACGCTCACACATAGTAGGTACTCACCGGGTTCCAGGACGCTGATAGTCTATAGCCATCTGCACGATTTAAATTTGAAAATTTCTTGATTTGAATCGTTTCATGAACCATTCTCTTGTAATAATGGCGTTCACAAGACCCGTTGAAACCCGTTTAAATCAGTAATGATGTATCTTATGTTAGTGGAGTAAGGTTCAATATTTGTTATAAAGTGCATGATTGCTTAAAGAAAGTGACTGAAGAAATAAATAACACCCATCAAGATATACGATACAATATGAATATGGATTATACTGATTCAGGATCGTGTTGGCTCAAACTGGGCCTATATTTCGCAAAGATAGTAGCAACATTGCTGCATTTTCGTTTGAAAGGTATGAGTGCTGGTAAAATTACAGGCACACGAGTCATTAAACCTGTTTGCCTCAAGTTGGCAGTGCATCATAATGCGCGTTCCTAATGTGAATGACCCTCGAGAAAATTCCTTTGTTATAGGCGATTGTTACCATTAACATCAGGTGGGCCATTTCCTTGTTCCTTCTCCATGTTTTATAAAAGAAGTGGGTTAATCAGGCTTTGGATGATCATTTGAATAAAGATCATCCAGTGATGTGTCCTTATCAGTATCCAATGATAAGTAACATACCGGTCCACACACTTCAATATACTACGTGTTTTGTTATGTACAACATTAAATGAAAACGTGGGTAGAGCTAGTATTGTTTTAAAATAGTTCTTTATTCAAATTCATTAAAAGAAAAAAAAATTTAAACACATTTAATATCAAGTCCTAAAATATCAATGAAACAGCCATTTTCAACTCACTAAGCGGTATCGTCGCTAAGGTGCCGCTGAATTACGTAATATTGGAAACGTAGCGATCACTGGATAAATATTCAAGCTACCGGTATTAAACCCACCTCTAAAATCAGTTATTACGATTCCGGATGTGTGTTTTAAATTAATGTCGTACATAACAAAACAGCTTGTATTTATGTCGTGGGTTTTAAGACATATGATTATATAATATATATTTAGTTCTCCTTATTGATTTCGATGACGGCGACCCTAACTATATTTAAATTTAGAGGATATGCTAGGAAATGTATTAAACTTACACTAAATTAAATTAACCTACGTTTATATTTACATTCTAACGTGGCCCTAATATGGTAACCCATATACATACATACATACATAATGCTGGACATTTCACACAGCGCTATTTAGCCCCAAACTAAGCAGAGCTTGTACTATGGGAACCAGTTAACTGATAGAATACTTATATACATTTTTTTTTGTAAATACATACATATAATATATAGAGAAACAACCAGAGCCGGAACAAATATCGGCAGATCATGCAAACATTTCTTTCGCGGCGGGAATCGAACCCGCTAACTCCTGCGTCTCAGCCGGCTATTCGCCCACTGTACCACGGAGGTCGTCATATGATTACCATAGTAACTAAACATACAAAAACATGGTACCCACAAGTACGTAAACCACTATTATTTTGAACAGATCCAAGAGCCCGTGATCCTAAAGACCGGCTCCCGGGTGATCCTGGGCAAGAATCATGTGTTCCGCTTCACGCACCCCGGCCAGCCGCGCGAAGAGGTGCCGGTCAACAAGGAGCTGCAAGGGCAAGCTGACAAACCTGATACTACTGAAGGTATTTTTTTATTAGCTTATGCGGCTTTGGTTTCACTGCGGTCGCGCGGCCTATTTTTTTCGACATATAGTTACTTAGTAATGCATAAACCACTAACCATAACCTTAAAGGTTTGTCTCGGTGCTTTTAGATACTTAAAAAAACCCGTCACCTTTACGTAAACATCATTTTATAGTAACACAATCACACACTATTGACCTACCCAGCCATATGGTGATCGCCACTTATTTTTATGTACTGAAGGTTTTATAGGTATTCATAATTCATTCCTAAAGACGTTTATTTCTCTCTCACAAAAAGGTACTTATAAACTAGTTATTCTTAAAGATAATACAATCCACTATAATCAAATATCTCTATCTTTAAAGGTTTGCTGGAAGTAAACTCTTATTAGGGTTAAGCTCGCCTTTGTACATGTCCATTTTGTAAGTTATTTTTGTCTGTAAATCTATTTGTGTACAATAAAAGAATAAAGAGTGCAATATAGAATTAAAAGTAAATTACAATAACAATGAAAAAAAAATTAAAGGGCTTAGGATAAACATACCCAGTTCGTAACCTGTTCTGTGAGAGACTGGTGCCTGAGGTAGGTTTATAAATAAACCTGTGATACCAGTGCTCTCAGCAGTGCTCTCACTTCGCGGGCAGCAAAAAAAAAAAACAGTTAAACCTAATATTATTATATTTTTTTTCAAGTATTGTACATATATGCAATATTGATATTTTTCTGTACAAACTCACAAGAATATGAGCAACAAGGGGTAAATTAATGAGTGTAAGTGATGTGTGATCTGGTGTCATATCTGGTATTATGTACTGAACCGATTCGTGGCAATTTCAATATTTATGTATGTATGTGTAGCTAAATCTATCGAAGCCACATGGAAGAACTTGTCATCAAACTAATCTACAGAGCGAGCGTCAATACAAGTTGTTCGAATCGACATCTAATGTCAAATCAAAGAATATAAATAAATAAATAAATATTTCTGGACATTTCACACAGCGCTATCTAGCCCTAAACTAAGCAGAGCTCGTATTATGGGAACCAGATAACTGATAGAATACTTATATACTTTTTTTTTGTAAATACATACATAGAGGAACAACCAGACCCGGAACAAATATCTGTAGATCATGCAAACTTTTGTTCCGCGGCGGGAATCGAACCCGCTACCTCCTGCGTCTCAGCCGGCTATTCGCCCACTGCACCACGGAGGTCGTCATATAATAATAAAATAGAATAGAAAACACTTTATTGTATACCACACTTAACTTAACAAATCATGTTTAATACTTTTAAAAACTAGACACGCGATAGTACAATTGGCGGTACTATCGCTAAAAGCGATCTCTTCCAGACAACCTTTAGATGGACTGAATTTTACGAAAACGTTAAAGAACTATCCTAGATCGCGCGCACGAAATAATCTGACGATTGGAACATATATAATACTTTTCAACCAGTCCTGTTGGTCTATAGACCCCGAGCCAAAGGTCGCTCGCTGGGAAATCACCCATTTCCTTAGCGGACACCTTTTCAAGTTGTCGTCTGCCAAATATGATTTTATTAGGTGGTGCATATCGCCAAAGAGCTTCGTACTAAACTGATAATACAGTGAACACCATCTCCTGGCAAATTGTACATAGCCATTTGTCATAACATGGCTTTAAGTGGCAGTAATCAATCCTCATCATAGCCGTGTCCTAACGCTAAGATGTCAAGTAATCTAGATATATCTGAAGTTAAGTACTGGTCACTACGCGGTAAATAAGAACTTCACGCTTTCTTATGGTATATTTTAAAGTCACAATGTAATAACTGAGAGCTTATTGCCATATTTTATTCATTTGTGAAACAATTTAATAGCTCACGGTAAATCACTAACACTAATGTATAAAGTTAGCTTTTAGACTTCTTACTGGTCACATACCATCTAATAGTTTAGGGTATATAATGAAAACGACAACCTCTCCTAATTGTGAATGCGAGGATATCTTTCACGTTCTCATGGAGTGTGACAGGAACGAAGGTCTGCGTCACCAACTATTTGGTGGGGATTCAACATTTTTGCAATTAGGAGGATGTAATAATTCTTTAGCTTATCCTCGTTAGGAGGATGCTAATAATTGTACCGGCTTTATCGTCAAGCGGCAAAAAATAAATCGAGAAGAGTAATTTTGTAAGAGATAATTTTGTTTATACAATATTATATCATTAATATTATAGCTGATTCTTTGTAAACAACCCTTAAACAAATGATTTAAAAAAATTGGTTGTCTGTAAAGTCGGTTTACGGACGATAATTTTACGTGATAACGAGTGGAAGAGAGATAGATGCGTCACAAGCCGAACGCTTATGCCGATCGTGCCTCTCTATCGCTTGTTTCGCGCTTAACCGCTCGGCTCAGGCGGAACGTGACACTTTTTCGTGCCTGCAGCCGGCGTTCATCGATTTATAAGACGTTATCACGTCAACAAATGTATTTGCAGTGCCTAACGTCGCTGAGACCGTGGACTGGGACTTCGCGCAATGCGAGCTGCTTGAAAAACAAGGAATTGACCTGAAGGCGGAGATGCAGAAGCGTCTGTTAGCGCTTGAAGAACAATTCCGGCGGGAGAAAGAACAGGCTGATCAGGTGTTTGAGGAACAACGCAAGGTATGTTTTGCCACTTTCCTCTGTTTTAGCTGAGTATAAAGAATATTATTATTATTCCACGTGAGGGGGATGATGATGTCGTCCAGGCCGATTTCAGTTACGGCGTCATGGTTTCTGCTACTCCACATATCTATTTTATAACTCAGGTTGTAAACCTGGCCCTTTACAACTGCATTAGCGATGTTGAAGCCAACTCACCGCCGACGAGTAGGCGATTAGCTACCAACTATTTTCTCGCTCAAGAAACGAACGAAAGATATAGATTCCGTGTCAGTAAAAGAGACACGTATATTAATAGTTGATCGCTGGCCGTTCACACTGCCGCCGGCAATTCGCTCTCCACTATTTTGTCGCAGTGACTACAACACTCGTTCGCTTGGCGGTCAGAACACACGCCATGAGTATCGCCCGTTTTTTTCGAATGGACTAATCTCGCTGTTGGCCTCTGAGGCCGTTGCAGCTTAACCGAACTTTTGGCGAGCGCAGAAGGCGCTCAGACCTGTAAGTTTTTGATAAGGCAACTAGCGCAAGGGCACCACTTAGGTATGAACCTCGGCTTGGGCTGTTGCCAGGGTGGGGTTAGGAGAGAAACGCCCGGGTACGTGCTTGTACCTCGTATAGGCGGCGACTGAAGGGACTCGTCGACCTCGCCGGCGAGGTCGGTGTATCTGTGAAGTGTTTGCTCTGTCTAATGTAGATGACTCAGTCATCTCTTCCGCATTAGCGGAGGTGATTTCGTCATCCGGGTCTCCGAGAACGTGTCTCGGACGTGTCACTCGCTCACTCACTTTATAGCCCAGCGAGACAACTATAGGAACTACACCTTCGCTTCTTGCTCGTTTTCTTCGTTTCTAGCTCTACTAGTATCTCGCTCATCGCTGGCGGTGAGACAAGTGCCATAAGCGGCCTGTTTTGTTATTATAATTTTATTTAACCTATACCGGCCCACTGCTAGGCAAAGGTCTCCCCCAAATCCTTTAAATCATCACGGATCTTAGCTATCTCCCACCATCCTCTCAGAGGCGTTAAAAATACATTGATTTTATCACATAACATAGGATTTGGCATACACAGATTAAGGCCTGTAAGATCAATAGCAGTTTAAACTAAAATTCTAAGCTTAAACTAAAACTTTTCTTTGTCATTGATGGTTTAAGCTTGGAATTTTAGTTTAAACTGCCATTGATCTTACGGGCTTTAGACAATTAAATAGCTAGTTTAAATGTAACAAGCTATACAAGTTTAAAAACTAAAACCCGACTACGTAATACCTATGTCGATGTCACCCGCGCCATAATAACGAAGCGATTGACGCCTCATTCATCGAAATCGGATTAGTAGTTTAGGCGCTACGGTGGAACATACATTCATAGACTGCTAAAAACATAATCCTTTGGTTTTGTCGTAGTCTGGCAAAAATAATTATTTTTGTGTGTGTAGAACTACGAAGCCCGCATCGATGCGCTGCAGCGGCAGGTCGAGGAACAAAGCGTGACGATGTCCATGTACAGTTCCTACACTCCCGAGGACTTCCACAACGACGAAGATATCTTTGGTAAGGCTCTGTTCAATTTTATCAATTATAAGTACATACAATCAATACAAATTATGTTACAAGCCGTATTCGGCCATTTCATGGTAATCTATACAGGATGTTTGATAATTATACAGACGATATTCAAGTGACGATTTCTTAAAACATAAAAAAATACTGCCCGATAAAAAAATACTAGTTATATTATCAAATTTATAAGAAAATCGACTAAGTTTAGGTGATTAATTCGATATAAAACTTACTGCCTACTCTTGCAATCGATATCCAAAAATGAATGCCGTAATCCACAAAAGCGTAGATTTGCTACTTACGAGTATGTCCTCTCTCTACGCGCTCTCTGCTTACAACTTCGCTGCGAATGCGCTGTAGAAAATAAGACATTCCCGCTTGACCGTTTCCACTAAAGCCGTGCCGTGCGGAGGTGTCGGAATATCGATATGCTATTAGTTTATTCTTATGGTTTTCTCATCTCTGCAAATCCAATCGACTCGACTTCGAGGGTAAATTAAAGAAAGGTAGTAAAGTTTTTGTTGATTTTAGTTAACCCCCTGTTCGAGACAGAGTGTTGGTCGGCGCGCGAGGTGGGCCTGGCCGCGTGGGCGTTCCGCAAGTGGAAGTACCACCAGTTCACGTCACTACGGGATGACCTGTGGGGCAACGCTATCTTCCTCAAGGTTTGTTCATGTTAGATCTCCCTTATAATAATCCTGCATTTATCTATTTCTAGCTGACCAATCCGCAGCTTTGGACGCGTAGTTTTTTAATAAAAACATTACCCTCCTCCGCAATTGGGTAAAAAGTAGCATGTGTCACCCTGATATAGTGTAGTTTTCCAACAGTGAAATAATTTTTTAAATCGGTCTAGTAGTTTCGGAGCCTTTTCAATACAAACAAACAAACAAACGACTCTTTCCTCTTTATAATATTACGATTTTTTTTGTAGATATTGTTATGTTCTTTAATATTGTTATGTTCTATCATCAATAGTTTCCGCAGCGCATGCGACGAAAGACGTTTTAGGGCACTTTTTTACACCTTGGGTTACGTTACTTAAGTTTAATAAGGACCCCTAATCTTTTCTAGCAATAAATATAGCCTATGTCACTCAGTGTGAACGTAGCTTTCTGGTGAAAGAATTTTTGAAATCGACACAGTAGTTTTTGAGTTTATTTATTACATACATACACACAAAAATACAAATCTTTCCTCTTTATAATATTGGTATAGAAGTATAGATAGTGTATAGATTTGGCAGTGTCACATTCCTTTCTAAAGTGTTTGCGTACTACCCGTATATTTCGTGTATCATATTGTCGATTGATAGTATTTTAGTAAAGATAAAGATACCTTTTACAGACGAGAGGAAACAAAACATTAGCAGTCCGTAACACGGTTGGACCTAGCACGGCTGCTAAGGATTTTTTTTATATAAATTATTGTGTCTAGTTACTGAAAAAATATTTTTTCAAATGCTTTATTAAAACCCCGACTTTCTCCTATCAGGAAGCAAACGCCATATCTGTGGAACTACGCAAGAAAGTCCAGTTCCAGTTCACGTTACTGACAGACACCCCCTACTCCCCCCTACCGGCTGAGCTCGCTCCGAGGGACGACGCCGATGATGAGTACCGTCCGTCTGCCCCCACTGTTGTAGCCGTCGAAGTTACCGATACTAAGAACGGGGCTACGCATTACTGGACGCTTGAGAAGCTGCGGTAAGTAGAATTGTGTTTTGTATTGAGTGATATAAGGAGCACATTGGGGTAACAACTGTTGGAATGACAGGACGCACTCCTATGCAAATAGTAATGTATAATGTTAACCAGAGGGCCGAATTTTACTAATTTATAAGAAAAACTATTATGGAGCCATACCATTACGATTATAATTGTTGTTCCTGTTATGGGCACTTGTCTCACCGCCGCGCGCCGGCGATGAGCGAGAAGCGAGTACAGCTAGAAACTAGAAACGAGTTGGCGAGCAGCGAGCAGCGAGTGTGTAGTTCCTATAGTTATCTCGCTGGGCTATAATATAGCGCCTTGTTTCGCGTATCGCTGAGCGATGTTGTAGTCGCTGTGACAAAATAGTGGAGAGCGAGTTCTCGGCGGCAGTGTGAACGACCAGCGATCAACTATTAATATACATGTCTCTTACTGACACGGAATCTATATCTTTAGTTCGTTTATTGAGCGAGAATATAGTTGACAGCTAATCGCTTACTCGCCGGCGGTGAGACAAGTGCATATAAGCTGTGAAATTTTCTATAGTGTTGTCATAGCAACGATGGTCATTGAAAAATTTATTGCGTTAGTATAAAAGGTATGAGGCATATATAATCAAAGGCAGTTATATCCACTTCCGCTGATTTTACACAAAACAAAAAAAAATGCCAATTTTACCGTATTTTTGGCATAAATAAAAGAGAAAATCTCGTAAAAACTTACTGTAGGAATATAAAACTATGACCAAAGCACTCCGACGGCCCTAATGGTGGTCTAAATAGTTATTGAATAAATTAAAATCCATTCTCAAGTGAAATTAGACACAATACGGACTTAGCTGCCTTCGATTCTATACGCCTCGTATAGCGATAATTTTGCGACGATACCATTGGTATTGTGAAGTGATTGGCTTAGTAGAATTGGGCACCTGGTTAATATAAGAAGTAGGTTATGTTGTAATAGAGTGGAATCTAATAATGTTGACAGCTTTTTAAAGCTTTAACAACTAGTGTACATTAAATGATTTCAATGAACAGTGAATTAAAATATTTTAGTTTTGATGGAGTTTGTTTTATGTTATTTTATGTATCACAATGATGAGTGAAACGACATCACACTCATTCCACTTTTATTTGGTTTGCACATTGTTTGTCCTTATTTTGTTGTGTTTATATTTACTTTTATGTTGTTGTCTCATGGTATGGAATTTATACGGTACAGAGTTTAAACATTTTGCTGATGCTGTGTTGGTTTTATTCCCTTGATAATATTATATTCGTAGTCGTATAATAATATATAGAACTACTAGCTGACCCGCCCGCGGCGTCGCACGCTTGAAATTTCCCGTTCCCGTGAGAACTGCGGGATAGAAACTGTATAAAACACTCTTGTCAAAGGGACGCGACACTTCATGTAACTGACTTCACGTCAATGAACGACGGTTAAATTATAGGGATATTGTTCTTACATAAATACTTGGGGGGGGATACTTTACGAACTATTCTCATACCTATCAAATATACAAAAGAATTCATTAAATTCGGTCGACCCGTTTCAGAGGAGTGCGATTACAAACACCGGGACTCGAGATTTTTATATATATTAGGTATAAACAATGTATGGCCCTTGTTAGTCTGTACGTAGCTAATAGTGTAACCGGTAAGTACTTTCCCGTTCTAGGTTAAAATGTTAGTGGCGAGATGTTATGTTTTGTAATGCTTTTATTATTTGCCGCTTTTTCATTTAATTTTACATTTATGCTACGATTTTACACATATCTCATGGTATTTAATCATTAATACCTGTGTAAAGGCCGATGATACAAACAAATACTATTTAATTATTTTGTAAAACTTTATCAAATGCACGTTCAACTGACTGAATCATAGATGACACTTTTATTACGTTTTTATTTAGTAGAGTGAAACTTAGATTAGTTTTGTAAAGTTATTGTTCTGTTTATTTGTTTTGAGACTACAAGAGGACATGTTCATACCTTTAAATCTGAAACAAGCAGATTGTACGCAAATATTTGGATTATAACATTTAGGAATTGATAAAGTAAGCATAATTTGTCCCAGATATTCAAAATTTGAATGTTTTATAAAATGTTTATATACAAACGAATGTGTGGTAAGGCATGTCCTTTGAAGAAGGGGTAGGGGCTTAGTGGCTACATGTCACTATATTGTCCATAGCCATCGGCTGGAGCTAATGCGTCAGATTTACAACATGAACGAGGCAGCCTACGCGGAAGAGGAGGAAATGCCCCCCTTAGTGCTCGCCCCGCCCCCTGCGGTGTTACAAGCCCAGGGCCAAGGTCAAGGTCAACAGGACATTCTGCAGTGTATATCGGCCTGCGCGCAGCAGACCAGACTATCGTTGGCTAATCTGCTGCCGTCGAGGTTTGTTGTTGCCTCGCCAAATATTAAAGTTGCAGGGGTACGTGCACGGTTACGGCGTTTACTCTTCACTCAATAGGAGAATTATATTTATTTGTATTAAAACAGACGCCAGAAAATCCGTGACTAAAATGACTACTCCACTTCCGCCACCTCGTACAAACCTCGCTAAGGATGCGACTCGACAGATTAATTTAACATTTCATTGTAAATTGTAAATACACTTTATTAACACAAAGAATATACTATTATTTACATGGCTATAAAAGCAGTAGAAACCGTTGAATCATCTAACGAACGTTGCAAACGATCTATAGATAGCACAACTGCTCCAGATCACTGCCAGGCGGAAGTGTTCACAAGACACTGGCTGCATTGCCCCACTGAATGGCAATGCTTATGCGTTGACCCAGATAAGCTCTCGGATCACAAGTCGCTTCGACTAGACGTCCAGAAAGAATTTTAAAAACGCGATGGGCTCCATTACCCCATGGACCCAGGGTCTCGACCCCAAATGGCTCAAATACGTAAGACTTCCATATTTGCGCCGTTTGAAATCTTCAGCAGAATTTTATTAAAAATGAATTCCTAGTAAATTAAACACCTCTGCCATCTTATGGTAATGTGATATCGGACTTTTCTCTTGATACGGTGGTTGGTGATTATCTTTATTTTTCTTCTAGAGCAATTCTTTACAAAAATCTATGCAGAGACAAATTCCTAGACATAAGAAGAAATCGTGCACGTATACTTAGAAACACGTCACGCTGCGTTTATTTTGTCGACCACCCTGTGTGAGTTTAGATAAAAATCGCGTCGAACCTAATAATAATGGGGCCAAAATGTAAGCGTTTGTGGGTGTTTATATTATGTATGTCATGATTGGATTGAACAGAAGCACCGTGTAATGCTTATTTCACTTTTACTGTAAACCCCCGATTATTATAGTATATTTTCTTTCCGTTAGTAGCTATAGAATGTTTTACTTTGTTGCGTTTGTATATGAAGTAGATTAAACCGCCTTCCGTGTACTAAAGCTAGTAGAGTAGTTTACTTTAGTGCATCTGTAGACAATTACATAATTTTCCCCGTTATTAAGCAAAATCTTTCCTACTTGCTTATACCGTATATCTTATTATTGTATTATTGATTGAGCAAATATCAAACCCGTTCCTTCTCCGCAAAGTTGATTTTCCTTGAGCTTTTGGTAAGCAGTGTGCTTTCTACGTCTGAAGCGGCTTGCAACTATAACCCTTCGTGATCAAGATACGGTTTATAATGGTTTCCTCGAGCTTTTGTTACTGTCAGCCCTATTCCTACGCCTAAAGCGGCTTGCAACTATCACCCTTATGTGTTCAGAATAGGGTTTAAACTCGTCGTCTTCCACAGACAACGCCTGGAGCTGATGCGTGAGATGTACCACAACGAGGCTGAGCTGTCTCCTACCTCTCCAGACCATAACATCGAGTCTGTGACCGGAGGTGATCCCTTCTATGACCGGTTCCCATGGTTCCGTTTGGTTGGACGGTGAGTTTCTCAATTGTTTAAATTATTTTTTAAGAGCTTAGCTCTTGTCGGTGTAATGATGCAATTTCCTTCATGTTGTTCTTTATAATGCGACCTCTTTCACTTCCTTATACGACATGGCGACGTCCTTCTCCTAACTCAAATCAAATCAAAATGTTTTATTAAAATCACAAGGATCACTTCGTCAATTTTACTGCCTGTTCCTTCGCGATCAAGACAGGAAATAAAGGCAAGACACAAAGCTGGTTGTTCATTTCGATTATTAAGAAAATAGATTACGTTTAAATTGTAAAATTTTTGCCCAAGTTGGAGCATTTTCAATCCTAATAGAATAGGTAACATAACTGGCTTATGTCTTTAAAACTTTGTGTTATAATTACCATCAAATTTTGATTTTCTGTTTTCTGAAGTAAATTATATTCGTGATATTAAATGAGTTGTTCTCATGAAACCCTTGTTGTAACAGGAGCTTCGTGTACCTCTCAAACCTGCTGTACCCGGTGCCGCTGATCCACAAGGTGGCGATCGTGAATGAGAAGGGCGACGTCAAGGGATACCTCCGCGTGGCTGTGCAAGCGGTTATCGATGCTGAGAAAAGTATGTTCTACTATGACCGATTCAGGAAATAGTCATTACTAGATTCCGCCTGCGGCTTCGCACACGTGGTTTATCATTACCCGCCTTCTGCGCATTTGGGTAAACAGAGGCCTATGTCCCAATTTCGGGTTTGGGTGCTTTTCTGTTTACCTATTATTAGTAGGAATTTATATAAATAAGTATAGAAGTATTCTATCACATATAGAGTTTCGATAGCACAAGCTCTGTTTATTTTGAGGCTAGATAACTCTGTGTGAAATGTCCAGCGTTATTATGAAATCTAAAATAAAGAAACTGTAATATTTACCGCCTACTCACAAATTCATTTGTGAGTGGAAAATGATTTCCACTTTAAAACATACCTTCTTAATTGTAATTTATTTGTATCGTAGATAACGCCGAATTCGCTGCCGGCGTGAAACAATCCGCCAAGATATCGTTTGATGATGATGTGGTACCAGCTCGTCGCGCTAAGGCCATCACCAACGTACTCTCAAACGTGGAGAAGAACAACGCGCTCAACCTTGAGGACCGCATCACTGAGATAACCGACTCCAATATCAAGATCGAAGGTAAGATAAAGATTAATATCTCAGCTAAAATAAGATACATCAATAGGCCAGATCGAGTCATCTTCGACGTCAGCATCGATCTCGGGGAAAACTGCTGCCATCAAACCAAAGTCCTCCTACTCCGCTTAGGAGTTTAAGGAGTTGGGATGGCTGGAGTAAGGTTAGATGGGAAATGTACAATAACTAAGCGGAACGTCAGTGAAGATCTTATTTCCCACCTCTCTATAATTAGAATTAGGCCCGATTGAAACTTAAAACTTAATCCAGAAACGATTAAGCCCAGTATTAGAATACGGGCCTAAGACATGATGGTTTACAAAGCTTGCTACGCTCTTGTATTTAAAAACGTTTCCAAGAACTGATTTCAGTGGATCGCTGCGCTCCTTTTTTGTTTTAAAATGCTAGAATTTCTTCTATGCTCACACACACACACCAATTTATTCTTTTCCTATCCCCCCTCAATAGCAGGAACGTGGTATTATTTGTGTTATTCTTTTGAGCTCGTTTCGCTCGCCATTTGCATTACTAATCAAGTTTAAGTAATTGTAACTATTTTGTAATTAATCTCCAGAATTGGCTATGGGTGAATGTGACGCTGACAGCGGCCGCGGAGACAGTTCCTTAGCCTCTGAGCTGAAGGAAGAAGACCTCCCTGAACATCTGACTCTCGGCAAAGAGTTCACGTTCCGCGTCACCGTGCTGCAAGCTCATAGCGTCGCTACAGACTATGCCGACGTGTTCTGTCAGTTCAAGTAAGAGCTTTTACTCTATAGCTATAGGTTTTATTTGCTCTTAAATCTACATTCTTAATTACGAATACATTCCGAAACACCTGATTCGAAGTTATAACTATTGATTTAAGGTCGATTTCTCACTGGCGCTAACTGTTTTGTTTTGTTGCAGCTTCCTTCACCGCAATGAAGATGCATTCTCGACAGAACCCGTCAAAAATACAGGAAAGAATACTCCACTTGGATTTTACCACGTGCAAAATGTAAGAAAATCAATTAAATTAATATTAATTAATTATAGTTCAATAATATTTATTCATGTTGGTACTTTCTTATACATAGTAGGTATACCTACAAATACTGTACGACTTTTGATACGATGCAATACAGTGCAATTCAGCGTGCACAGCGCTGTGGGAGGGCCCATTAGATCCTTCGTAACTGGGAATCGGAAGGTTGATTTCATACTCACTTTGTAGACAGCTTACGTTCTTATTTTTAGTATTTACTAGCTGCAACCCACGGCTTCGTATGCATGGTTTGTCAAAAAAGTAACTCTTGTCTCAATCCAGATCATAATCTATCTGTATACCAAATATCATCTAAAACGGTTCAGTCGTTACGACGTGAAAGCGTAACAAACTAACAATCAAATTACCAGAGTTTGGTAATTTGATTGTTAGTTTGTTACGCTTTTGCATTTATAATTTATAAAAATATAACTAGCTTCCGCCAGTGTCTTCGCGCGCGTTGTTTTTCAACAAAAAGTATCAGTATGAATCCATGCCATAATCTATCAACACATCAAATTTCATCGAAATCGATTCAGCGATTACGACGTGACCGAGTAACAAATTAACACACATCCAAATTTAAAGACAAAACATCATTTTGAATCGTCGCCTGTTCCTCGCGCGTACCCATCGCCGTGAAGGCCCAACTAAGTACAATTTTATTTACAGATCACAGTGCCAGTAACGAAATCCTTCGTCGAATATATCAAGACCCAGCCGATAGTGTTCGAAGTGTTCGGGCACTACCAGCAACATCCGCTGCACAAGGTATTATGTGTATGTGTGCTTAGTATTTCGAGTTATTTGGACTACGACACGAGCACAAATCATTGCCTTTACTTCTACTCTCTTCTAGTTTCTAGAACTATCATTATTGTCGTATATACTCTTGTCATCTGATTTTATCTAGTAACACTAGCTGACCGCATGGATTTGAAAATAAAAATTAAATATAGCACCCAGGGAATTTTTTCAACCGATTCTTTGAAACTGAGATAACAAACATACAAAAATACATTACCACTTTGTAGTGTAAGTATAGAGAAAAACAGAAATCATTAGGGCAAGGGAAAATGAGATCTCGAAAACTTCTAAATTCAAATGGTTATGGATGCTCGTAGGTAGACCAAGCGACAGACGACCCACCCGATGGTCGAATGATATTGCCAACGTGGCTGGAAATGAATGGACGAAAGTCGCAGGGAATCGGTGAGAGTGGCGTAAGTAAGAGGCGGTCTATGCCCAGCTGTGGTTGCACACGGACTGAAATTATAATAATAATATTTTTTTATCTCGGAAAGAGTATTTTTGCTCTTCGATATCTGAGTGCAAAAGCCGTTTTTATCCGCTAGAGGATAAAGTAAATTGAATTTAGAACATCGTGTGCACTAAGTGTGTGAATTCAAAACATCATTAAACCTATTTACTTCTACCTCCATGGTGCCGAATTTATCCTACAACCTTTTTTAATCTGTTAATAATTCAGTCTCGGAACCTTCTTGGTGTATTACTTTTTTGCATTTAGTAATTTCCTCGCTGAGGTGGGATGAAAAGTTATGTGTTGCACTCGAGTGCAAAGATTTTTCACCTCGTGCTCTTTTGATTTCCTCGCTAACGCTCAGCACGCTCAATTTTAGAATCTTTCGCTTGCTCGGTCATGGAAATTGGGCACGCGGTTAAAAAGCAACTTTGCACTCTTGTATAACAATTAACTATTATTTCAGGCAAAAATAGAAAAGTACATAAGTACTAGACTAGAAAAGTACTAGACTAAAGTCTTATCGCAATAAAGTGGCAAAACTCGCGTAATCCACTATCTCTGTCTCATTCTAACACGCATCTTTTGTCATTTTTATGGTAGTGACATGACCAAGCACAGGCTTAGTATCAATTGTATTTAGTAATGTGAGTCATGTTAGACAGTTAGTTTTGTATCGAAATTGTATATATCTGTGTGATTGTCTAGTTGAGTAATGTATTAAGTCAAACTTATTTTTTTATCAACCTATATTGTCCCACTGCTGGACAAAGGTCTCCCCCAAGTCTTTCCAGCTGTTGCACAGGAGTGCGATACTCTACCACTCCTGCTCGAAAGCAACAAGATCGTCTTGACAACGCTTTCTTGGGCGACCCCGACCGCGTCTTCAAGCAGGCCTCCAGGTTGTAGCTAGATTAGCCCACCTATCGAGGTGCATTCTGCTAATGTGTTCCGCCCAATCCCAACTTACTTACTATTAATTGCATTTACCAACAGGACGCAAAACAGGACGGCCCTGTCGCAGGCCGCACCCCACCTCGCCGTATGCTGCCCCCCTCCATCCCTATCTCAGCCCCAGTGCGAAGCCCCAAGTGGGGCGCGGCATCGGTGGCGCCCCCTTGCTGCTCGTCCCACCTCCACTCCAAGCACGATCTGCTCGTCTGGTTCGAGATTTGCGAGCTCGCGCCCAACGGGGAATACGTGCCTGCTGTAAGTTACTTGAACATGACAGATGTATAGCAATATGCTGTGTGTAGACCCAAGTGGGCTTGGCATCAGTAGCGCCCCTTATTGCTCGTGCCACTACAATCCTCTAAGCACGATCTGCTCAACTTGTTCGAGATTTGGGAACTCGCCCCCAGTGGGGAATATGTGCCTGCTGTAACTGACTTGACCATGACGTGCGGAAGCCCCAAGTGGGACGTGGCATCAGTGGCGCCCTACGCAAGAAACCCTGCAATTGAGTTTGTGAGGTAATTATCTGACTTAATCGGCGTCATAAAAATAATGATTGTTTTAGCAGAGCAATTAGTTGAAGAAATGTCCACTACAGTGGATGAATAACTATTAGGCATATACAAATAAGCCCTATGATGTAAACAGCGTTGAAATGCAGGACTCTGGGAAATAGATGCAGCCGTTGTAATGCCTGGGATAGATTTATAAATGAAGAAGCTCTTTTATAATTCTATCATCTCAGATCAATCCATAAAAAAGTCATTGAAGAACACTAAGTATAGTTTACTCCCCAGATGGTAGAACACAGCGACGAGCTCCCATGCCGAGGTCTGTTCGTGCTGCACCAGGGCATCCAGCGGCGCATTCGCATCACGATCCTGCACGAGCCCTCGTCAGACCTGCAGTGGACGGACGTCAGGGAGCTAGTCGTCGGTAAATGTCTGTTTGGCTCTGTTTTTTTTGTTTTGCTTTTTGATATCTGTGGTGGAAGATGTAACATTTCCCATATTCTTATATACTAACATCAATACATTATTGTAACCGGAAGTAGATTAAAATGAGCCGAAACACTAGTAACCTACTATAATTCATTCAGGAGTTCCGTTGTCTAGCATCCGTCTCCATCACGAGACCACCTCCATGGTACCATATTATTGCATTGTCACCGAAATTACATATGTATTCCAATCGATTAGGGGAAATGGTTTAAAATTCAGTTGCAAGATTTGACCTAAACAAACTAACATTACAAGTTAAATAAGAGCTTCTAAAAAGAGTCTAACTTCAATATTCATAACTATTTTATAACGAGTTTCCGACCTACAGGACAGACGTCAGAATAGTCGGTGATAGTTTTGCTTATTTTGCTTTTGACAATGTTAGTCCCTTTTTATCATATATCACGAGAGAGAGACGCTCATCCTGGGTGTTATTGATCGTTTACACCCGAGTATAACGCGTAAATTTTGCGAGGTATTTAAAAAGCATTTTTAACAGTTTGTTGCTTCAAAAAAAATTGGCATTCCCGGTATACACATTTTTACATAGAAATAGGGATTTGTCACGGAGATTGTATTTCATTTTAGCTTATTATGAATACAATGAGGTGCATTCTATTTTAAAATTTACTTACGGCCCTAGGGTCGTAAATTGCATTTACGTTATCAAGTTTACAATGACCCGCTTACAGAGCATGGGTGATGAAGATTTAATTGATTTGTTTAAAGGTCGTATCCGCAACACGCCAGAGGCGAGCGAGGACACGACAGACAGCGATGAAGACGGTGCACTCTCACTTGGCCTCTTCCCTGGAGAACGGCCTACTCTCGACGATAGGGCCGTATTCAGGTAAACTCTTCATCATCATAATCATCCTCAACCTGACTTCCTTTCACTGTTCAGTATAGGCACCCTTTGATAATGCCATTTCAAAAATAAAAATATTGTCACCCTAGTGCCCTAGTAGAAATCAGAAAAATAATAAAAATTCATCATCATCCACATCTTGACTTCACCCACTGCTGGGTATAGGCCTCACCAAATTTGTGCCATCCGCCACGATCTTGTGCTAGTCTCACCCATTGATGGCCCGCGACTCTAACTATGTCGTCCACCCATCTCGCTGCCGGACGTCCAACCCTTCTACAGCCATTCCTCTGCCGCCATTCAGTTGCTTGGAGCAGGGTGCTCCACCTGACATCACCACGTCTTGCCAAGTGTCCCGCCCAAGACCATTTGAGTTCCATAACTCGATTCCCAACATCATGAACCTTCGTTCTTCTACGGATCTCGACGTTTGGAACTCTATCTAAGAGTTTGATGCCGAGCATGGTACGCTCCATGGCTCTCTGTGCAACTCTTAACCTGTACAGAGCTCTTAACCTGTTTTTATTTGAGCGTGAGCGTTCAAATAAAAAACATTTTGTATTATAAAAAACATGAGATTTTAATTTACCGGATGATTTTTCGTGCTTTAAAGTTTAAAATAAATTTTAAGGCGCAAGCAATTTATATTTCAATGCCTTATATGGAGTGGATGCTATGACTAATTATTGTTTTTTAAAATATTCTTAATATGGTGACAGGTTCGAAGCCGCGTGGGACAGCAGTCTCCACGGCTCTCCGATGCTGAACAGGGTCAGCGCAAACGGAGAAGTGGTCTACATCACGCTTAGCGCCTATTTAGAGGTATGGATAACATCTACCATTTGCAATATTCAATCATTTTCTATTGAAATTTCTATTCAAGTCTAGTCTATTATATTCTATTCTAAGTCTATTTCTAGTCTTTGATATTTCTAGTATCTATCAAAGTTAAAGATTCATTTATATATAAGTATTTGTTTGTTTTTTTGACAAAATTTTACTGAAATGGTAATTGATCTTGGATTATTTTATCTAACATTTCCACATTTGAAGCATATTTATTGACTTAAAAATATTGCATTGTTGAACCAAACATGTCAAAATTTCATACCAATGGGACTAAATAAAGAACCATTTATTAAAATGTGGTGTATAAATAAATAACTTTCACTTCAAAAAGTGGGCATGTAATACTTAACGTTATCTTTGAACTTGCCCTAGTGGAATATCTTCAATGGTCTGCAAACTGAGGATTGATAAAGTTTTTTAGTCTACATTCTTTTCTCTTTGTACTTTGTGAACCTGTATGTAAGTGTCTGTTCAGACGGGTCACAATCACACAGCAGCGGCAAAAATGTGGCCGAGCAGTAACTAGTGTGAATGTCAACCATGAAGTGCGAGAAGTTGCGTTGTTATTGCGATGTCGTCGGTATTGACCACACGTTCACGACACAGTTGAACGCGACTTCAAAATGCGGTCCGTGCGAAATGAACTCTACGTCTTAATTCGATTTTGTGGCCACATTTCTGTCGCCATGGTGTGATTGACGCCTGAACAGAAGCTGAAAGTTGATGACACACAGGTGGAGAACTGCGCTCGTCCAGCCATCATCACGAAGGACCTGTCCGTGGTGGTGGTGGGTCGCGAGGCGCGCTCCGGCCGCTCCCTGCGCCGCGCGCTGTTCGGCTCTCGCTCCGCGCGCGCCGACCATCTCACCGGCGTCTACGAGCTCAGTCTCCACCGGGCCTTGGAACCTGGTACGTGACTTTTTTTTTTACATTATAGGCTTGCGTTTGACCACGATCTCGCCTGATGGTAAGCGATGATGCAGTCTACGTTGGTACACGCTTGCCTAGAAGAAACCTATCACTCGTGACTTAAAGATATTCAGGTTGTAGCTATCAGTTCTACTCTTTGTCGGTGCGTATAATAAAGGTCGAAGAGAATCGTTTTGTGCGAAAAGGAGGTATTTCTACCATATAGCGGTGACTCTACCCGATACAATTACTGATTGCCAGAGCGAGCGAGATAGCAATATTATCATCATTTGTCCCAGTTTGCCAGGAGAGTTGGCATCTAGTATAGTTATAGGTTAAAGGTGCT
Source organism: Philereme vetulata (assembly GCA_918857605.2). Lineage (NCBI taxonomy): Eukaryota > Metazoa > Arthropoda > Insecta > Lepidoptera > Geometridae > Philereme > Philereme vetulata. Next base: position 6,581,474 of record OU975439.1, on the reverse strand, counting down.
CATGAATCATCTAGGGAAACTGAGCTGGACTACAGGCAATAAAATGTTCCCAAGGTAGACCACGATCACGCGTGCCTAGAAGAAACCTGTTTACTCGTGACTTGATGACCCCTAGGTTGTAGTTATCAGGAAACACCGACTCAAGCAAGGCGTTCCACTCTTTGGCGGTGTGCATAATAAAGGTGGAAGAGAACCGCTTGCTGCTTATGGGAGGTATGTCTACTATGTAGCGGTAGCGTCTGGTTATCTGATGATAGAATGGAGATGGTGGGATCAAAATAAAAAATCCGCCACACATTATTATACGCGCATATTGATACGCTCTGTAGGTCGCGTTAACAGGTTTTAGATAAAGTTGGTTTACGAATACGTAAACTGAACTTTTAAGTATATCTTGTTCGCAGGTGTACAAAGGCGTCAAAGGCGTGTGCTGGACACAAGCGGCACATACGTACGAGGGGAAGAGAACTTACACGGCTGGAGGCCGCGCGGAGACTCGCTTATATTCGACCATCAGGTATGTATAGCTAAAACAAATTCACTAAAATGTGTTTTTTCAGTGATAGTATTAAAGCTTTGTTTATTAAATGAAATAATTTGACAGTCTTTAAGTGCAAAGTTCTCTTTATAGAAACAATCAATCGTCGTCTTGATAATAATATAATAATAAATAGTTTTCATTAATTCATTCATGTATTTTGTATAACAGTACATGTGATAGAAGTTTTGGCTTGAAAGATATTTCGTGAAATTAATACTCATATATTTTTGACAGTGGGAGCTGGAGAAGATGACACGGCTCGAGCAAGTGGGCCGCACGCGACACTTCTTAGCGCTCCGTGAACGATTGCGCCACGGACACGAGAACACAGTCGCTCCCAATGACTTCACCAAGACAGAGAAGGTATGCTTATTAATGATTGATTGAAGTAAAACTTCTTTACGCGCGCTTGACTTGGGGTGTAAGATGGTGAATGCGTGACGAGAGCGTTACGAAAAGTGATATCGGCCGAGGCGAACGGTAGTTGAGAGGGAAATATAAGTTAGTAAAGATAGAAAGAGAGAGTTACGTTCGTATATTACTGTAGGGGCAAGAGAGAGAGGTGCGAGCACACATTTTCTTTCTTTCTTTCTTTCTTTCTCTCATAGCCAGTTACGTTTCGTAACTGCGAACTTAAAGTGACATACACTAGTACAAGTCGTCTTTCCGTATTTATTAAGTAATAAAAAAACCATTCATACTTTGTCCCACTGCTGGGCAAAGGTCTCTTCATCTCCCTTCCATCCATCGCGGTCCACCGCCAACTGATATAATAAATAACAAACAAAAATGTTGATTTATGAATGTTTGTCAGGAGGTATGCAATATGGCGGCGAAGGCGGCGGGCGAGTGCGCGGGCGCAGCGCTGTGCGCGCGCGACGACAGCGTCTACGAGCCGTGGGACATGACGACCGGGGAGCGGGACCTCGCCGGGAAATTTGTCAAGCTTATACAAGGTATATACATGTAATACTAGCGCATATTTGATTTACTACTAGTTGTATGCCGCGACTTCGTCCGCAATTTTCTAGATCTCGAAAACAACGCCACCAGGGACCCAAACAAATACACACAAAACATTTCATCAAAATCGGATCAGCCGTTTTTTTAGTTTTAGCGAGACTAACGAACAGTAATTGAACAGTAATATAAGAAAAAGAAGAAGATAGAAGATTACGTCGCAAGGTCTTAGGGATGCTGAAAAAATCTAGGTATAATAATTTTGCAATTCAAATTGCGTTTGAACGTTCATTGGGACGTTTTGGTAAGAACTTGACATTTGAGAAGTGTACCACTTTAATTCTATTGTTAATATCAGATTTTACTGCATCGAATCCGTACCTACTAAATATATCATAGCTCATCCTTCCTAATCTAAAAAAATGACACAAGACTGCTCCAGTAGTCACAAGAAAAGTTCAAATTGATCATTTAAATACATGTATAGATATCTTTTTTTTATTCTGCTGCCTAATAGTTAGAACCATTCAAAATCAAAAATCTAAATAATTATTAGTACAAAAGAATCAAAAACAAAAAAAAAACGTTGACAGCTGCAAAACTTTAGAAAAACTGTGGAGCGCGTAAAACAATTAAATAATAAATAAATATTGCTGGACATTTCCCACAGCTCTATCTAGCCCCAAACAACAACATCTAGCAACACACCAGGGCCCGTAGCCAAGTTACATTCGCTTTGTATCGATTCGATTACTACATAGGTCTGTTGTCGATATATCACGTGATATTATTTCCATAGCATGTGTCAAATCCAATACATTTTCGGACTTATCGACTAGCGTCATCACTAATCGAATGTAACGTAGCTAAGCCCTCAGATACCTGATAGAATACTTCAATACCTTATTTTTCGTAAATTTATAATTATGGTTTATAGAAAAACATCCACACCCGGAATCTGTAGATCGTGCAAACATTTGTTCCGCGGCGGGAATCGAACCCGCCGGCTATTCGCCCACTGCGCCGCGGGGGTCGTAAATTGTACAACCCGTTCAGTTGTTGTTTCTTACTTAATATTTTAATCCAAAATAACTGTTAACAGGGAGAATAGGCAACCCTAGCAACAACAAGGAGGTAGAGACCGCGGTGTCGCCCGCGACGCCGGTCGACGAGGGCGTCTCCGCTGACATCTCCACGCCAAGCCTGCTGTCCTCTATCCATAGCGCGAGTAGCTTTGAGTGAGTTACATTATTTATCTTCAGAAACTGCCCACCAAGCCAGGAAGTCTACTCTAAATTAACGAAAAACGAAGTTTCTATTGAAATTTCGCACGGTTCCTACCACTGTTCTATTCGGTTCCGAAATTTTGTCCGCACGAAAATTATCTGACTTTTAGATTCTCTAAAGCTACTCTAATTCGTTAATGCTCTAACGAAAATTTGAATTTGAAAGATCTTTGTTAGTAGTTGTAACCTCAAATTGACCTTTTGATTTTCGTAAGAGTGGATTGTATTAGAAATTTGATTAAAATGTCTGCAAGAATGCTTTTAATCGACGCTGCTCTGCGCGAAGAACGTTTAGAGCGTAGAAGGAACCGAAGCTTCTACTTATCTGACAGACCTTACAATCCATATGAACCATTTATACCATATGAATTTACAATTTTATTATAATCTGATGTTAGTTCCTCAAACACGGGACTTGTATTGTTAAACGGACTCTAGTTTGAAATATCTCATATCTGCGGAAACTTTTTAATTGGTCATCAGGACACATGCGCTGGTATATACTGGCATGTATTATGTAAATAACTATTTTTAAGAACTAGCTGTAAGTTTTCTAAAAATTTTGAAAATAAAAATTGATGAGACGATTGTATATTGTATTGTATACCACAGGCTATGTTCCCCGGAGCGCGCCCTCCTCGAGAAGTCGATGTCGGGCTGGGTGGGCCCCGGCAGCGTGGCTGGCGGCGGCGCGCTCTACGTGCCCGAGTGCGAGGAGGTGCGCGTGTCGGCCGCTGTCGCGCGCCGCGGACATCTAAACGTGCTTCAACATGGCACGCACGGCTGGAAGAAACGCTGGCTGGTCAGTAGTACAGTACAAATATACTCTAACAAACCTTTCTATTCATATTTCATTTGAAATTCATTCTGCGTAAAGAATTTCTAGATCATTGTACTAAATCATTTTGTAAAAAATGATGTTTTGTATTTTATTTTGGTGTAGGTACAATAAAGGGTTATGTTGTTTTCCAGGTGGTGCGTCGTCCGTACGTATTCATATACCGCGACGAGCGCGACCCCATCGAGCGCGCGCTCATCAACCTTGCGAACGCGCACGTCGAGTACTCCGAGCACCAGGAGCAGATGGTGCGCATGCCCAACACATTCAGGTAAATATATCATCATTATCGGATGTCCTCGTCACAGGATATCAAAATTATCGACTCACGTCGGAGTCACCAATTATCGGGTACTAAACCGATTATCGAGTATTAATGTTGGGAAGTCGTCTAGTCAATGGTAGTGTCTGTGGTTCCTAGTCCCAGGTGCAGAGGAATGCAAAACAACCGACTCGGATTTACTGAAGCACTATTTATTGTTCGTTACACTGCGTGAACCACTCTATTATAAAGGCAGGAGGCGACTGTCGAATGCTTCAATTGAGTCTACTTTTTGCGTATTTGACAATGCCATGATAGGACAAATAAGATGATGTAATGACTGATATAAAAGTCCGACAGGTGCAAGAACCATGTTCGAAATTCAAAATTGTTCTGAAATACGAAATATTTTTGAATTGCTCATGAGAGCATGGAGTTCCTTAACTTTTTAATCGCTACAGTATTAATACTTCTTTAATGTGCAATTAGAATCTAATAAAATGTTTGTAGAAGGAATTTTGTTTGTTTGTATGAGAATACCTTTTATCAAATTTGACTAACTTCCGCTGCTCAGATTTTTTTATCCGATACAATAAAATTATCCTTACAAAGGACTGCATCGATCGGCATCAAAAAAAAATTACCAACTTGATTCATTTTAAGGCGCTACTCACACTTGACTAAAAAATTTAATGCCAAAATGTTTTTCTTCGAAAACGAGCTGATGTTTTAAAAGAAACTACACCTGTATCTCCTCTGGTTATGGGTGCTGCCGTACTGTTACAGTTAAAAAAACACTCTGTATACTGCAGTAGCCCTTGCCTCCACAGTCATCATCGTATCAGCCACAGGACGTCCACTGCACTGAACATATACACTGAAAAACCGAATAGGTTGTTTTAACCTTTTTTCAACCTATATTTTAGGTTATTATAGCACCTACCGACATGATTTGAAGAAATAACAAAATAAAAATAGTAGAACTATAAAGGTAAGTTTGACCTGATTTGATATTTAACTTAGTTGTTTTGTTGACTCTACTTCGTTAACATGTTGACTTTACTAAATTATCAGTTAGACTTACTTGGATTCGAATATATCAAAAATGTTGTGTTATAATAACCTCTTGGTTGTTGGTTTAACCTATTAATGTTTATCAATTTTATATTTGTAGAAATAAATGTACACACGGCTACACATCAAACTATACATTTCCAGTATAACAGCTTATACTGGAAATGTATAGTTTGATATGGTAATAGTATAAGCTGTTATACTGGAAATGTATAGTTTGATGTGTAGCCGTGTGCACATTTATTTCTATATATTATTGTATATGTGTATATTATCTATATAACAATAGCATTACCACAGGTACACACGGCTACACATCAAGCTATAAGTTTCCAGTATAAGCTGACCTCGCATTGTATAGGCTTTTCGTAGAATGAGAGGTCAGCTTATACTGGAATTGTATAGCTTGATGTGTAGCCGTGTGTACTATTATAGTTGTTTAAACATAATATTAAGTTAACGCAACTTAAATGGAATCAACATTATGGAGTTCAACCTATTCGGTTTTTCAGTGTAGGCCTCCCCCATACATTTACGGAGTGAACCTTTATCAGATCGTATTTCCATCTAGTGGGAGGACGTCCTACGCTGCGCTTTTCAGTGCGTGGTCTCCACTCTAGAACCTTTCTGCCCCAACGGCCGTCAGTTCGTCGAGCTATGTTCCCCGCCCGCTGCCACTTCAGCTTGCTTATCCTCTGTGCTATGTCGGTGACTATGATTCGTCTACAAATCTCCTCATTTCTGATTCGATCTCGCAGAGAAACACCAAGCCTAGTCCTCTCCATAGCACGCTGAGCGACCGCGAGACCTCTTATGAAGCCCATAGTGAAGGACCACGTACCATATGTCATCACTGGTAACACACTCATCAAAGACTTTCGTCTTAAGTCTTAATATACCATAACCATTATCATTTCAGCACGTCTACACCCTCTATTGGTTATAAGGGCTCTTCTTTCTTTCGCCATGCTTTCCGGTCCCTGCGAGTCTCACGGGCGGGTTGTTCTGCATCGTGGCCGCCATTCTGTAATCGCCTTCGTCCAACGGCCGTCATCCCTTCTAGCCTATTATACCATGACATTAATATTATGTTTTTAATTGTGTTCGTTCTCGTTCGTTCCAGCGTGGTGAGCAAGGAGCGCGGCTACTTGCTACAGACGCTGGGTGACAAGGAGGTCCACGACTGGCTGTACGCCATCAACCCGCTACTCGCCGGACAGATTAGGTGAGGTCACTTTATGTTTATTCATATTTTTCACACTTTCGCTTCAAAGTTTAATGATTATTTGCATGATTGTATATAAGGTGTTACAATTTAAACTACAAATATGGAGTATATTTTTGAAACCATATTTTTTTATTACTAACCTATATTGTCCTACTGCTGGGCAAAGGTCTCCCCATCTCCCCTCCATCCATCACGGTCCACAGCAAAATTTGACCAATCTGGTTTGTATGCATCCAGGTCGTCTCTCCATCTTTTTCTGGGCCTACCACGGCTGCGTCTTCCATTTCGTATCCACTGGGTGACTAGATTCGCCCAACGGTCATCATCTACATACATCGGTTATGCCGGTTTTGGCTATGACAAATATTTTTTTTTCTAATCCAAAAAGAATATTTGAAAATGTTTGTGCCTAACATGTAGATCTGCCCTGCCGTGCGCACCGTACGCGCTCTGTTAATTGGTTGGGTTCATTGTCCGGGCCGGGTCATTGAACAAGCGGGGGCGTTGAACAGATTGTAGTAACTTTTTAGTAATCTGTGGCATCGTACAATACGCTAGTTCACTAATATTTCTTCGAGCAACATTTTATCGATTTTCTTGTGATTTAAAGGGAACATTTTTGTGAACCTTCCCTTATATTTAACCAATATAATTAGTTTAAATTGTAACACGTTATATAGTAACACTATCGAGACCATACTTTAATACTAGGTAGGTACTCTATCTATCCCTGACTTGTTTTCGTTTATGTAAATACATAATAATTCTTTGTTTTCTAGCTTCCTTTCTACTTTCATTCATATTTAAATCTTTCTATTTTTCAATTCGATTCATTTATTAATCAAATTATTTATATTTTGTTAGTAAAACTTAATTATGCATGTTTAAAGTACAGTTACAAATTCAAAAAACCTTTAATCTAAGTAGTCTTTAGCAGTCTTTTCTCTCTTTCGAAATGCCTTTCTTGATCTATTCATTCTTAAATCATATTTCTTTTAAAAACAGTTAGTTACTTACTAAATTGAATAAATGTTACGCAATAGCGATACATTGTATTATTAGAATATTCTAAATAAATACTAAAGACAGTATTCAATTAGAACTTATCTATATTTTACCTTTTTAACTCAAAATTAATTTTAAAGTTAAAGATTAATTTATTTGCGATAAGTTACATAAGTTACTAATAAAATAATCTAGGTACGGCCATTATAAGCATACAAGCATGCAAAATAATTAACAAATATTATTATACATTAATTTATAGTTTTTTTTTTTTTTTTTTTCAAAATGTCTTTATTTAGTACATAAACAGTAGTTAAACATAAAGTATATATTTAAATAGTTTTAAAATGAAGTCGCTTCCGCTGTTTGTTACCTTAGATCTTTTAAACTACTCAACAGATTTTAATGTAGTTTTCAGCAATAGATAGAGTGATTCAAGAGGAAGGTTTATATGTATAACTAGCTTCCGCCAGCGGCTTCGCACGCGTTGTTTGTCAACAAAAAGTAGCCTATGTGTTATAATCTACGTACATACCGATTTGGAAGTAACTCTGTCTCTCTGTCTGTTTGTTACCTTTTCACGACTTAACGGCTCGACCGATTTCAATGGAATTTGGTACCTATATACCTAGATAGATTATGAATGGACTTGAAACATAAGATACACTTTACGCTACTGCACAGAAGGAGGGTAATGTTTTATTGACAAACCACGCGTACGAAGCCTCGGGCGGGTCAGCTAGCTATAAATAAATTAAAAATATGTCAAGTTATTGGAATTAGTCTATTCAATATTCGTCTATAGTATAGTAAGAGTATTTTTTTTTTAGTTCTTAGTTATAATTACCAGTTACCTGAAAATCATCAATTTCTACAATATCTCTAAATCCTGACCCTATTTTAGTAACTAATATGCTGACCCAAGTCAATATACACGTGTAAAGGTTTGTCCACACAGGTCCCGCTCGGCGCGGCGTGGTGACAGGCCGGCTGCGCCCACGCACACTGCATGAGACAGCCTCACAATGGAGTCTATCCTCGTTTTTTAAGTGCGTCTCTGAGGGCAATCTCAACCGAGCGGCTTATAACGCGCAGCCTTTGCCGAGATATTGAAACATAGCCCTTTTCAAGGTTCTAAGAAACAATAGAAAATATTAGTATAATCTAGAGGGTTAGTCGTTAAATGTCTTAAAGCCATGCTAATTATTTCAGCAGTTGGAGATAAAGTTAGTCGATTTCAACATCTTAACTGTTAAAACTTGAGAAGGAACTTCTTGAAACATTTCCCTTGTTGTTTCAGAAGTTTTGGTCACTGATAAGTCTCTAAAAATCTGATTATTACCCCTTAGCTGGAACTATTAGTGTCCGTTCACTCAGACCGACTCGGAGAGGAGGGCACATTTTTATCGCGTTTAAAAAAGAGTTTTGGATCATTGAAATAAGGTTGTTTTATTCAGATACTTTTTTTTAAATGGAGCTGACCTAACGCGCTCAGAGTAAAACCAATCGATCAATCAATGACCTAAAACTCGTTTTTAAACGCGATAAAAATGTGTTCTCTCCGAGCCGGTCTTTGTGAACGTACACTTATGAGAACAATTGAAAATTAGGATAGTTAAAGTTCAACTGTTCAATTTAACGGAATTTTAATAGATGGACTTTAATAGATTTGATGGCGGTTTTCATTAAAAACTGACATATTTACTAGAATCTCTAACATCCGAGTTTCGTAACCTATAATTAAATTGCCGAAATGACAAAGACAAATAGACGAATTCATAAAAACAAAAACAAATACATTTGGCGACTAAACCACTAGTTAATATTGCATTTAACGTAAACGAATGGTGCCAAATACTAGCGGTGCCATAAATCTCAGTATTAGTGCATTTTAACCCATTGGAACGAGAATCATAAACAATTGCGAATATATGAGCTGTGGCTGGTTTGGTGGATTGTCTCTGCGTGGGATTAGTAGCCGAAAGAAAGATCTAGTGGGTGAAAACTATTCAGTGATAGCTATTTAACATAGAAAAAACTATATTAGTATAAGTTTTCTCTATGTTATGGGGTTAAAAATACTGTGGACGACGGAGAATAGTCAAAATGTCGGAATCAATTATTTTAGCATATCCACAATTTATACCAGTATTGTTATCACCAAGTTGCATTTAATGCAATGGTACGGTCTATACATAAATAGGTATGTATTTATATTATATATGATAATATATATTATATACTTTCAATATTAGGTCAGAGTGGGTTGGGACCAAACCGGTGCACTAAAAACGGGATCGGGGTAAATGTTAATATTTATAAAAACGAATTATGAATACAATGTTTCAATATACGATGCACAAGGGCGCGCGTTGTTTAAGCTCTGCGTAAAGTCAGTGGGCCGTGATTAAAGTTTATTAAATTTTTAATGTTATTAAATGTTAGAAAAAAAACGAGTCCAATATTAATCAGGTATTTACTCGGGACTTAGCTTAGATTTTATAAAATCATCTGTCATGTCGTTTTGTGCAACTTACAATTTTAGTATCGCGGCCCACTGCTCTATGAGAATGCTACTATACGCCGAAACTCCTAGCAGACGGGGTCAACGTGGAACATGATATAGCTGTCTCGCTCGCTCTTGCAGCCCTTACGGGAGCCGTTAGTGATGCGCCGAGTACTTATCGATAACACTAATTTCCGTATCGAAAGGGAAACAAACATATTTATTGGTTGGCTCCGTCTGCCACGGGTCTTGGCGTATACTTATAGGCGTATGTTCGTATTTGTACATGTTGTGCAGTTCCACATATTTATTGCGCACAATTTAATGAAAGCGATGTCCGGTAGACTCCATTTTGGAAGGCAAGATGAATTTATCTTGTGAAAAGACAAGTTACTGATTATAGTTTTCTTATAATGTTGGATACATTATGATGTAATTACCTTGTATATACGTATGGCCCGAACGGTAGAATAAAGTATATTTTGAGGCTCAAAGGCCATTTCGGGTCCGCATTCGTATGTTGTCATACGTACCTATTCTCGACATTTTTTAGCATTCATTGTAAATAAAAGAACGTAATGACGTAGTTAAAGTAGACAATGCGTTAAAAAATCATTTATTACTACGCTACTAATTTATAAATATGAATATTATTTATAGATTTGTGTTTTATTCGTAATTGTTAAAAGGACAATCTTCTTTATAATAATAATTGTATAAAGTAGGTTAATGTTGATGGCGTTAAATCTCATTTTTGGTATTTCTTGTTGTCGATAAGAGTAGGCACATCTAGGACCATTCCGATAGTATCTAGTCATGTACCTCCCCCCTCTCCCCCCCCCCCCCCCCCCCCACCTTAAGGTACATTTAATGTGATAGATTTAGCTTCATGTTACATCAATGCTGTGCTAACGATCACAAAAGTAGAGTGTTCAAGTTTGTTACGAACGTAACTCCACAGTAATTTATACAGAAATATCTACGTCGTAGTTAGACAATGAATGTGTAGTTTTATATGGATATCCTTATTTCCTTAACACTTAAGTCCGTGCAATTCTTTCTTCTTATCGCTTTTAAAAGTGTTATTGAAAATTATTATGGACCGTCACTACTATCGCTTACTTAAATAGTGATGTATCTGTGTATCTGAATTGGAGTTATCGAGTAAATACATTTTCCAAATCGATTAACTGTATTAGATGTTTCTGATTCAGGTTAATGTATACCTAGAGGTTGTAAATAAAGCGTTCGCTACTAAGTTGCCGTTTGAAGCTTTCTTTCGTTCAGCGGCTTGCGATGCGATGTACTTAGATTCCAATACTCGGCTAACCACTAGAGGATAAACTGATAATAATTTAGCATAATAATAATGTTAGATGTAAGATCAAAAAGTATTATCCAAATTTAGAAATGCTGAGTTAGATAATGAAATGATTACAAGTAGTCGGTATTTGTGCAGCACAACGTTGATATGAACAAATAATATTTTTCATTGATCCGAATATCTCGTTTTAAAGTTGTGCTCTATGAACGAAGGAAACACTCATCTTTCGTAACAAAAAACTATTTCTTGACAAAATTATTATGTCCAATCCTTCGCCACTAAGAAATTAATATTTGTGTAATCCATTATGTATGTTAAGTGTATCGAATGGAATAGATCTCGTGCTATTGACTCGCATGTTGAAACTTTGACCTTTCTTTTTTCTAGTCATTTTGTATAACATTCCAAAGTAAACTGTTTCCTTTTTTTTCGAATATATAGGGTAATGTATTTTGCATAGCAAAATGGTGTTTTCGTAGTTGAATAGTGAGCAGGAGTTTTAAAATCACGGGTGTGTCGTGCGTTGGATGTTATGTGGATTTTTTATATTTTTCTTTTTTAATTTTCGTTTGCTATTTTCCGATTTTGTTGTTATATTATTAATAAATGAACATTTTAAATTAGAGATGACAGCTGACGCTGGATTATATTTTTTTATAGAGTAAACTAAGCTGTACTGCTATTTTTATAGGACTAGCTGTTCTTTCGTTCTGTTTTATTATTTATTTGGATCGTTTTTGTATTTACCTCGCGGGCGTGTAAGATATTTGTTTCTCGCTTTGTTTATCGTGGCGTGAGAGAGACGGAAGACGCGCGCCTCGCGCTTCCGCCTTCCCATGTGATCTCTATAGTGATTGTTGATTGTTGGCGAGGATGAATTTGAGAAATTATATATTCTATAATTTATGGATTTCATTCAATTTATGAAAATAAGAACAATGTAATAATTGGTAATATTACTCATTGCTCTAAATGTACTATCAAAATATATTATACACAGTGTTAAAGGTCATAAATAAAATGCTTTGAAAATTTCCATATTGTTGTTTTTATTACATATCCTCTGTGTTCATTATGCAGGTAATTAAATTAGGATAGTCAAACATTAGGTAAAAAATAATTACAGATCTTTTTAGTTAGCGCTTAAAGTCCCTTAGCTTGCTTAGCTAAGTCTTTTGGGATACCTACATCTCTTAATGAGCACTTAAATTTAAAGGTGAAAAAGCATTGCCAAAGTTAGAATATTTTACAAGTGAAATGATCAAGTCACCCCTAGGGGCATACCTATTTCTGCCGTCAAGCAGCATTGCTGTGTTTCTGTTTGAAGGGTATGGTTATCGGTGAAATTACAGGCACAGGCTTTACACATGTATACCTCAAGTTCATTGACGCAGGGCAGTGCATCGTAGGGCACGTTTCTAAGGTGCATGACCTACGAGACAATACTATGGGCCAAATCTAAATCCTAAAGAAAAAATAAAAGAACCTTTGTGGCGCAGTGGGTGAATAGCCGGCTGATACGCAGGAGGTTGCGGGTTCGATTCCCGGCGGGGAACAACTTTTTGTTTGATGTGCAGATATTTGTTTCTAAGGTGCGTGACCTGCAAGGCAATGTTGCTATAGACGAACACATCAGGTGGGCCATATGCTTACATCTCCAGGAAGGCGTTTAAAAAAAGGGCATCCGCTGCATTTTGCGGATTCCGCGCGCATGTCCGTTCACACACAAACACAAACAACGCGATGCTGCTGACCCGCGAGACGTAGCGGCGCTCTCTCATTTCCAGAAAAGACCCCGCGGGCGGGGCCTCAACGCAGCAGACGCCTTAGAGAAAGTATATAAGTAAAACTTATAATTCTCAATCTATACGCAGTTTACACAAGTGATCCATTCCTCAAACCATTTACAGCCAGATCGATTAAAATTGATTTTGTGAATATGAGCATAATATCGATTGTATTGACTCATACATTTGTATGTATTGACTCATACATATGTATAGATAGTATTATAGTGTTATCCGAACACTTACGAAACAATCCAAGACTTTTAAAACCATTTCAAAATTAACAAGCCTAGACGGGACTTGAACCGGCAACCTTCCTCTTGATACGAGAATGCACTGCCAATTGTGCTACAGGCTCTGTCACGTCAGGGTCGAAATTAGTTAGATGATTCAGATTACGACTACAGCGCCCCATGCATTACTATGCTAATAATGCATTACAATTTTGGTTCTCTATGTAATGCTAATTAGTGTTCGATTTCTGCCGCGGAACAAAATGTTTGCATAATCTACAGATATTTGCTGAGGGTCTGGAAGTTTTTCTATATATTTTAAGTATGTATTTACAAAAAAAAGTATTTAAGTATTCAATTAGTTGTCGTTTGGGACTAGATAGCGCTGTGGGAAATGTCCAGCAATATTTATTTATTACTAGCTGACCAATCCGCGGCTTCGCACGCGTGGTTTGCCAATAAAAAGTAGCCTATGTGCTAATCCAGGTTATGATCTACGTACCAGAGACTAGTAATATCAATATTTAAAATTATATTGGTCTGTGTACGTACATACCAAATTTCATCGCAATCGGTTCAGCCGGTCCGGCGTGAAAGAGTAACAATCATCCATACTTACAAACTTTCGCGTTTATAATATTAGTAGGATTTCATCATCATCATCTCAGCCCACATCCACCCACTGCTGGGTACAGCAGGCCTCGTTATCACGCCACTCTCTCCGGTCCGGTGAGATAAATGGTCGTCCGACCATCTGGCTGGTGGTTTGCCAACTGGTCTGCGCCATTCTCGCCACCACTCGGTTGCTGCCCTCGTCCATCTTCCGTCTTTCCTCCTTGCCAAGTGTCCAGCCCATCTCCACTTCAGCTGGTTGATCCTGCTACGACTTTGGTTCTGCGTCGTATTTCGATGTTGGGTATATGGTCCAACAGCGAGATGCCTAACATGGAACGGTCCATTGCTCTCTGAGCAACTCTAATTCTGTGAACAAGTTCGTTCGTGACCGGCCATGTTTCAGCACCGTATGTGAGGATAGACAGGACTCATTGGTTGAAAACCTTTGCGGATTCTTAGACCTGAAGACGGAATCGAGATTGCGAAAGGCAGCCCATCCTAACTGAACTCGCCTGGTTATTTCTTTCACCGGAGTCCCCAGGTCAAATGATAAACAATATCATTTATTTATCATAAACTCGTAACTGTCAGTTTTCACGACTGAACCAAATTTCAATGAAATTTTGTATCTTATTAGAAATTACCTGGATTGAGATGCCACGTGTGCGAAGCCGCAGGCGGAAGTTATATATAATAAAACAAAGTAACTGTTTCGATACATCATAGTTTATTATCACATGTGTACAAACTTTAGGTAGGTTTACGGCTACAGATGCAGTATAAAATGAATATCCCTTAATATAATTTAAATATACTACGTGTTTTGTTACGTACGACATTAAATGAAAACACGGGTAGGGCTAATATTGTTGTAAAATAGGGGTTTTTATCAAATTCACTATCATAGAAAAAAAACCAACCTTAAATAACCTTAATATCAAGTTCTAAAATATCAATCAAACAGCCTGTGTAAAATAGATAAACAAATCATCTTAATTCATCATGTAAGTAGGTACCTGTGATACTGGATAAATATTCAAGCTACCGGCATCAAACCCACCTCTAAAGTCAGTTAATACCACTCCGGATGTGTGTTTTAAATTAATGTCGTACATAACAAAACAGGGTGTATGTATCTAACAATAAATAAGATCATTTTACCTTATAATGCAAACTGAGCAAAGCATATTATGACTTCATTATACTAATTGATTACACGTTTTTGGCTTTACTATAACTTATTAGACAGGGTGATTGTGTCAAAGAATGCTATTTGTACTAAAAACGGAATATTGACTGGTACAGCCGAAACCGTAATATCCGTAAACACAATTTAATTATATTTATACGACGGAATTCTGCGGTAATTAGCGGTATTTTTCCGCAATCGTACTGCACCGCGAGAAGGTCAAAATATTGGCTTACGTACGCGACCCGCTGAAAAATACCGCATATCACCGCAGAATTCCGCCGCAAAAATATAATTAAATTGTGTTTTACAAAAGGCATTATCTATAGCCTCTAACTTCATGTGGTGTAGCTAAATTACCGCGACTCCTGGTGAATTGGTGAAGTGTGCGCAAAGGAACATTCTAGGCTGCTTCAAAGGATCTCAAGGTCAGTGGGCACATCCTTAATTTGTTATCATTATCTTGTTATCTCGATTTTCCAGGAGTTATCTTATGGGCCGTGAAAATACAATTCGAAGGCGTAAGATCCGCAAACGGCAAACGGATTTTAATTTTCTTATCTTGTTTTTTTAGTACAAATAGTGTTCATAACCATAATAGTTATATCATAAAGAATGGTGTCTGTAAGTAAATTCATATGAGCTAGTTTCATATTGCCACTTAAGGAGTCTAAGTTATTAGGCGGCTGTTTAACTAACCGTCGCCCAACATCTAAACGTGCCTGTCTAAACACGGAAGTGTTCAGTCAAAAAATATATTAGCGGTCACCCATCCAAGCAGCGACCGCGCGGCACGATGCCACATCGAATTTGGATAAAATATAAATAAATATTACTGGACATTTCACACAGGCGCTATCTAGCCCCAAACTAAACAAAGCTTGTACTATGGGAACCAGATAGAATACTTAAATATACGTTTGTTTTTTAGTATAGTTTTTTTGTAATAACGTAAGGCAGAATACTATAACAGCCATTTTAATTACAAAAAAATAAGTTACTTGGACATTGTGCAACTCAATCATTTTCATACATATCAAATATATCAATATAACAATTCCTATCTTGAAAAAAAAATTCTAGCGAACTATCTTTTGCAATAACGCTTATTTTTAGGGTTCCGTAACTAAAAAGGTAAAAAAAGGAACCCTTATATGATCACTCTTTTGTCCATCTGTCCGTGTGTTACCACCGATTTTCTCAGGAACGGGTGGACTTAGCAAGTTGAAATGTATACCAGATACTGAGGTCTATAGGTTATTATTATATATATAAAAATCAAGGTCCCGGGTCAATAAAAAGATATGGGTAAATTTGGATTTTCGCGAAAACTTGTAAGTATTAAAATTTACCAAAATTTTTAACTTTTTTTATTTTTAGAAATGTTCTTTTTACTTGTGCTGTAAGACCTTGCTTTTAACCAAAATTGACAATTCTAGGTCAACCGGAAGTACCCTATAGGTTTTGGGTCGAAAACCAATATGGTAGTTCTCGTTGACCTAGAATCACGAAATTTGGTAAAAAGCAAGGTCTTACAGTATAAATAAAGGAAAAATTCCAAAAAATAAAACAAATTGAAAATTAAAGGGTGTCCCCATACATACATAGTTGACGCCAATTAAAAGAGTCCTCTCGAGTTGTATGGACGCTCATACAATTTAGAGGACTAGCTTAATCGGCACTAACCTCAATTAAGGTAAATAAATAAAATTGTGCTATTGAATAAAACAAATATTTAAGTGCGGCTCCCATACAACAGACGTAATTTTTTTGCCGTTTTTATAAATAATGGTACTGAACCCTTCGTGCGCGAGTCCGACTCGCACTTGGCAGGTTTTTATTTATTACACATGATGTTACTGCTAAGCTGTTAGTAAAATTAGGCATAAGGAATATGAGGATCACATCCCAAAATTATTATAATACCGAAAGTTTGGATGTTACTCAATCACGTCGTAACGGCTGAACCGATTTCGATTAAATATAATTCAGTCTGAGTTGCTCTCAATAAAACTATAAATAATAACTCCTTGAGACTTCCTTGAGCAGTTGAAGATAAATTCTGTATACTGATAATGCCACAGATACCTTCATTGCGTTTGACTTAGGTTTCCAATGTAAATTCTTTTTAACTTATTTATATGTTTTGATGAATATATAATATACTAGCTGTTGCCCGCGACTTCGTACGCGCTACACTACTAAATGTGTAGGTAACCTAGAAATAAAGCTAAACTCGCTGTTGCAACTTAACTAGACACCCCATTTTTATCCCATGGGAACCGATTCATGGGATAAATGGTAGCCAATGTGGTGATCCAGGTTATAATCTTCGTATATACCAAAATTTCATCGAAATCGGTTCAGCCGTTACGGCGTGATTGAGTAACAAACAAACAAACATCCAAACTTTCGCATTTATACATTTATTATATGTTTAAATACTTTTTTCTTGTGTCACGCCTTACCT
Organism: Philereme vetulata; assembly: GCA_918857605.2. NCBI lineage: Eukaryota > Metazoa > Arthropoda > Insecta > Lepidoptera > Geometridae > Philereme > Philereme vetulata. The sequence goes on along the minus strand of OU975439.1, from coordinate 6,564,156 downwards.
TCTTTTAGCACGACCAGGATGACTGGTGGATAATGCTATTAGCATTAAGTCCTCCTAGCACTATTCTGTGTTGTGTGAAAGTATTAAATAAATCTATATTTATAAATATATAAAAAAGTCGGGTTAGTTACACCATTTATAACTCAAGAACGGCTGGACCGATTTCTATGAAATTTGGTACATAGACTACTTTTTATCTGACCGCACAGAAGGAGGGTAATCTTTTTATTGACAAACCACGCGAGCGAAGCCGAGGGCGGGTCAGCTAGTAAGTTAACAATGTTGCAGTCTTCACGCATCGTAGACAGACTCTACATTAGTACTACATTAGACTTTAGCGTATAGCGCAAAAGATTTCACAGAATCACTTAAGATCACAGTCTTCACGAGAAAGGGTTCAAGTTCTTATCATAATCATCATGACTGAACGGATTCGAAGGCTCATTCGTTTCTTCATCAGCGAACGGATTCTTCGCTTCATCAGCGAACGGATTCTTCGCTTCATCATAATTGTCCTCCTCAAAAGGATTCTTCGCTGGACCATTACTCGCGACCGGTTTCTCTCGCCCTTTATTGATAACTGTGGATATATTTTGGGAGATAGGTTCTTTTCTGAGTAGCAGGGGTGAGTCGTAGGGGGTAGTCTTGGTGTGAATCGGTTCTAGTTTGTTCATGTTCGCTTCTAGGCTGGAGCTGTAGCGAGCTTGCTCTATGACCCGCATGCGACCTTCTGGGATGGGCACGACGGTAGTACCTTTCGGTACTATTTGCTTTGCCGTGCTTGGTACGAATACTGTAAAGGAAATAAGTTAGATATTAGCTACTTCAATATTCTGAAGATGTTTGCTGCTTGTTTCGATCGCCCTATTCAGAAGCACTGGGTGGAAACAATCATTGGCAGCATTAGCTTGTAGTTTTTATAATTTTTTATCTTCAATTTTCATTAATATTATTTGTTTTTATAGTTTTACATTAATTTGTGATTCAAATTGTAACTTTTGAATTTTTCTTATATATCTATTCTAACATAATAGGCATCTCGCTGTTGGACCACATACCCAATATCGAAATACGACGCATAACTAAAGTCGTAGCAGGATCAACCAGCTGGAGTGGAGATGGACTGGACACTTGGCAAGGAGGAAAGACAGAAGATGGACGAGGGCAGCAACTGAGTAGTGGCCGCAAGAAGAATGCAGACTAGTTGGCAGACCACCAGCCAGATGGTCGGACGGACGACATCGCGAGAGTTGCGGGAAGGCAATGGATGCGCTTGGCACATGACCGGAGAGAGTGGCGTGATAACGAGGAGGCCTATACCCAGCAGTAGGTGGATGTGGGCTGAGATGATGATGATGATCAAGTCTATAGACGCCGCGAATAGTTGTTATAGCGAATAGTTGAAAACCGATTAATCGCCATTCCCTATGACGAAAAGTCGAATAACTCGCCATTATTATTTAACATACGAAAGCTGTATAAAAATAATTTCTGAGGCAGGTTTGGTTTATAAAGAAAAGCGACTTGATCCCAATCGTGCAGAACATTTAGTTTATTGCAGCGCACTCTGCCCCTTTCCGACTTTAAATATTAATTAAAAAGCGTAACGAATTAACTTTAACATGACATTACTGATTTTTGGCTAACTTTTGTATTAATAATAATAATTAATAATAAGTAGTTTTCATTACGACCTCCGTGGTGCAGTGGGCGAATAGCCGGCTGAGACGCAGAAGGTAGCGGGTTCGATTCCCGCCGCGGAACAAATGTTTGCATGACCTACAGATATTTGTTTCGGGTCTGGTTGTTTCTTTATATATTATAAGTATGTATTTACAAAAAAAAGTGTATATAAGTATTCTATCAGTTATCTGATTCCCATAATACAAGCTTTGCTTAGTTTGGGGATAGATAGCGCTGTGTGAAATGTCCAGCAATATTTATTTATTATTTATATTAATTAATAATAGCTGCAGCTTGTACTTACAGGTGATATGTAACAGTAAATACATTGTTATGCATACTACGCAATAAACAGATTTGTATTGTATTGTAGATTTGTATTTTATGTTTTTAGAAAATTGTAATTTGTATGTTTCCTTTAAATGTTTTGTATATTGAGTACGTAAACAATAAGTAATTTAAAAAAAAAATAAGTTTGATTATTTTAAGTCAATAGCTTTTTTGTACATTATAGAGAACTATTCGTCGAATTTCGAATAATACTAGCCATTATTCAGTATTCGATATATAATAAAAAAAAATGAGTAATAGGTCAAAAAACTGTCAAGTTTTTCCTGTAGATGGAGCTAACGGCGCTTTATGGCGGATTCCTATATCCGTCAGTAACCAGCTACGACTCGTTTCTCCTTGAAAACCTATCAAAAGTTTGACACTTTTTCAAGGAGATACGAGTGTAGTCGGTTACCGACGGATATAGGAATCCGACATTAGTCGTAATCTGAATTATCTCACTAATTTCGACCCTAACATGACAAGAGCCTGTAGCACAATTGGTAGTGCATCCTCGTATCAAGAGGAAGGTTGCGAGTTAAAGTCCCGTCTAGGTTTACACATTTGTGAAATGGTTTTAAAAATCTTGGAATAAAATTCAATTAAAATAATACTTAATAATATAAATAAATTCATTAAATCACACACATAAATAATAAATTAAATTATATACCTTTTATACAAAGTATCTCACAACAGCTCAGACATACCAGCATTAATTCCTTCCATTCGTCAGCAAACAGATTGCATTCAGGGTTGGCAGCTAGAAGTTCGTTGAGGGCGGTGAGTGTGCGAGGCAGCGGGGAGTTAGCACGGGATACAGTACGCGTCGAGGGTACTGCAGCCAATGTCTTCTGCATATCTATAGTTTACCTTGTTTACTCTGTCCCTCGGTGAGCCTCAACTTGGCCTCGGCGCCGGGTCCGTAGTTCTGCGTCGGCGGAGGCGGGGGCGGGGCCGCTGCCGACACGGGCGGGGAGTCCTGCATCGTCTCTGTGATCAGCGTCACCTTGAATAGACCCCTAGTACTACAGGTTTACCTTGTTTACTCTGTCCCTCGGTGAGCCTCAACATGGCCTCGGCGCCTGGTCCGTAGTTCTGCGTCGGCGGGGGCGGGGGCGGGGCCGCGGCCGACAGGGGCGGGGAGTCCTGCATCGTCTCTGTGATCAGCGTAACCTTGAATAGACCCCTAGTACTACAGGTTTACCTTGTTCACTCTGTCCCTCGGTGAGCCTCAACTTGGCCTCGGCGCCGGGTCCGTAGTTCTGCGTCGGCGGGGCTGCTGCCGATACGGGCGGGGAGTCCTGCATCGTCTCTGTGATCAGCGTCACCTTGGATAGACCCCTAGTACTACAGGTTTACCTTGTTTACTCTGTCCCTCGGAGAGCCTCAACTTGGCCTCGGCGCCGGGTCCGTAGTTCTGCATCGGCGGGGGCGGGTGCTGGGCCGCTGCCAACACGGGCGGGGAGTCCTGCGTCGTCTCTGTGATCAGCGTCACCTTGAATAGACCCCTAGTACTACAGGTTTACCTTGTTTACTCTGTCCCTCAGTGAGCCTCAACTTGGCCTCGGCGCCGGGTCCGTAGTTCTGCGTCGGCGGGGGCGGGGGCGGGGCCACTGCCGACACGGGCGGGGAGTCCTGCATAGTCTCTGTGATCAGCGTCACCTTGTTGAACAGACCCCGACCGTAGTATTCAGATACTACCGCATAACTATAATACAGAAAAACAAATTTTTCAATTCACATATATTTGGAAGGTAGTTTGGAACATTTTTTTTGTAGTAACGTCACGTGTGGTAGGATTAGGGCAGATTACAGACGGTTTGTACGATTATCACGACGGCGACGTGCTAACAATCGAAACGATAAAATAGTATCGAAAAAACCACAAACCAATAAAACAAAGCTGTTAAAGGCAAACCGTTCGCATTGTTTTTATAAATACTTCAAGGTAAGCCAATAAGCGATTACATCTATACTGATTCAATTACATAACACTGATTCAGTTTCTGGATTTTATATATTTTCAACATTAAGAAGCCGGCGAACCCCGAGCGCAACTTCAATTCGGCCGCATCAAAAACTTCGGCCTGAATATCGCTATCCCTGTTTAGTGACGAAGTTTAGCCACGCAGAGCGGACAGTGATAGCAATAGAACGATTCTAAATTTGATTAGATTTGGACCGTGTTCCGTAATACCAAAAATGATGACTGAAAACTTGTTGTATTTTTCTCATTGTGTTGTTATTCTGTAACTAGACGATATAATCTATGTTCCCATGACTAAGATACGTAAGATGTTGTTTAATACGAAACAATTAGGTTGAAAACAGGTCTTTTATGACGTAAAAACATGCAGAATGCAACACGCTTTCTATTTAATTTTAGGTAAGTATTTTGATCTAGTATATGGTTGGGAACCTAGAAAAATACTATTCAAATTAAAATAATACCTTATTAAGGTAGAAATATGCTCCAATTAGAAATGATCTTGGTAGTACGTGTTGTATGTGCGATTCCCCTCCGGTGTCCCATTATTAAATCATTGATTTCATATTTTTTTTTGTTTTTTTTATGCTTATCATACAAGCCCAAGACGTATCGGCATCCGAATTATGAAATAAAAATGGCCCTGGGCATGGCGTAGGGAAGGCGTGGGAACGGCAGGTGGAGGATTACCTAGGCAGAGCAGACGCAGTGCTGGCGGACCACCTGCTAGATGGCCGATGACATCGAAAGGATCGCTGATAACACCTGGATGCAATCTGCCCAAGACAGGATTACATGGCACTAAATAGAAGAGGCAGTGGTGAATACGTGACGACCTCCGAGGCGCAGTGGGCGTATAGCCGGCTGAGACGCAGGAGGTAGCTGGTTCGATTCCCGTGGCGGAACAAATGTTTGCATGATTTACAGATATTTGTTCCATGTTTGGCCGTAACGTATATAAGTATTCAATCAGTTATCTAGTTGCCATAGTACAAGCTCTGCTTAGTTTGGAGCTAGATAGCGCTGTGTGAAATGCCCAGCAATATTTACCTATTTATATTTAATACAAGCTGCAAATGATGATGATTAATAATAATATCCCTACCGTTTTTCAGGCAACGTATATATACAAAAAAATATCAGTACATGGGCCCATAACTGCAATTGCCTTACACATAATTGATTTAATAAGAAAAAAAACTCCTCGGAGTACATCTAATCACAACCTAGCCATTGACTAAGAAAATGCTAGTAAGAACACAAACTACAATTAATAATTAATAAGTACCTTTTACACAAAATATTATCGGCTTCAGAAAACAGAAAATTTTAAAACAGTGCAGGGGCCTCTGCAAATTGAAGAGTTAAAAAAAATTTTAATCGGACCACGTGGTAAAGAATTATAGCTGAATATTCCGACAAATTGACGACGTCCTCCTTTTTTGAAGTTGTTTAATAATATAATTTGTTCATTTTAGTTAGAGAAACCAACGGCGGTATAATTTGTATGGACAGGTAGCTTAGAACTAAACGTAAGGGCAATAGCAGGTTTCTACTTTTGAACATTGTAAGGAAAGATGTCGGGAATATTATAAAACAGGCGAAGTGCGAGTCGGACTCGCGCACGAAGGGTTCCGCATCATTATCTATAAAAACGGCAAAAAAATCACGTTTATGGTATGGGAGCCCCCCCCCCCCTAAATATTTATTTTATTCTGTTTTTAGTATTTGTTGTTATAGCGGCAACAGAAATAATAATTAGACAGAGCAATAGGTACTTACTGATAAAACAATTCACTATAATAGGCCGGATTTAACTTTAATCGATAACACTAACAAAATTGCTCATTTAATAGATATTGCTGTTCCTAACACACATAATTTACAAAAAACCATTACAGAGAAAAATCATAAATATACCGAACTGAAAGAAGAATTAATACGCATTTGGAAGTTAAACAAAGTGTACATTGTGCCTCTGATACTCTCTAGCACTGGAGTAATATCGAAATGTCTTCATCAATATCTCAAGGTAATTGATATTCCAGAGAACACTTATATACCCATGCAGAAAGCGGCTATTCTTAATACGTGTCGGATTGTAAGAAAATTTCTACAAGAAGACACAAGCGTTCAATCTCAACAAGATTCGCACTTGGCTTAGGCCCGTGAGCTTCATAAAAACCGAAATATCATTATTTCGAGAGAATACAACAACTAAAAAATAATAATAATAAATATTGCTGGACATTTCACACAGCGCTATCTAGCCCCAAACTAAGCAGAGCTTGTACTATGGGAACCAGATAACTGATAGAATACTTATATACATTTTTTTTTTAATACATACTTATAATATATAGAGAAACAACCAGACCCGGAACTATCTGTAGATCATGCAAACATTTGTTCCGCGGCGGGAATCGAACCCGCTACCTCCTGCGTCTCAGCCGGATAAAATACATCATCTGTGAAAATTTCAACGGTCTAACTATCACGGTTCATGAGATACAGCCCGGTGACCGACGGACAGACAGACAGACAGCGGAGGCTTAGTAATAGGGTGCCGTTTTACGCTTTGGGTACGAAACTCTAAGAAAAACAGCCACAGCTGTTAGCCTATAACCTATAATGAATGTGTTTATGTATGTGTATTATTATTATTTTTAATTTTTGCAAGTTTATTTCTAAGCTAAAGTTTGAATAAATTTTCCTTTTTCTGGCAATACCAATTTCTCCACACTACACAAAGGTTAGCTGGAAGAAAATGCTAATTAGCATTAAGTTCGCCTATGTATTATTTGATTAGTGCAATAAAGAATTTTCTAATCTAATCTAATGAAAGGAATGTAATGTGAATTATTGTTTTTATGTTGTATGTCCATTAAATAAAATGAATCGGAAGCAACTAACTGACATACAATACATACATATGTACATACCAACTTGTTTAGTCACTCGATCAATTAGAAAAATAATAATTTAATTTGTTACTATGAACTACTGTGTCTTTGAAACATACCTCTCATCAGTATTATTAGCAAAACACCACGAGAACGGCGGAATCATAACAGATTTCAAATCTGACAAATTCATTTAAGGTCCTCCACTGTATTGAAACTATACGCGTAATTTAAGAAGCTGAAAGAAACTACCGAACGCAAAATATTATTACAGAAACATCGAAACGAGTTCACCGTATCACCGTGGTGTCGGCACTGAAGCGATGAAATGTTTTGTAATAAAGTTAGGTGAGTAAAGGTGTGTTTATAATGAAATAACGCGCAACTTCAGATAGAAAAATACTATGTTTATGTATTTTTTAATTAATGCCATAATTATCATTTCAGCTCATATTAACAAATGCCTCAAATCTAATCCAAATTTCTAAATTTGAAGGAGCCTATGCCTTAATCCGAAATCGGTTTTGCCATTACGACGTGAAACCGTAACAAACAAACAAATAAATAAATATAACTGGACATATCACACAGCGCTATCTAACCCCAAACTAAGCAAAGCTTGTACTATGGGAACCAGATAACTGATGTTATACTTACTATGTACTTTGTTTTTTGTAAATACATACTTATAGAAAACATCCAGACCCGGATAATTGATAAAATACTTATATACATTCTTTTTATAAATATAATATAAGTATAGAGAATATATATTCTATAACTTATAATATATATCTATACTAATATTATAAATATTTATATAAATAAATAAAAACATACGTTTGTAATGAATAAACTCAAAAACTACTGGTCCGATTTCAAAAATTCTTTCACCATTGGAAAGCTACATTCACCGTGAGTAATATAGGCTACTTTTTACCCAACTGCGCAAAGGAGGGTAATGTTTTCATTGAAAAAGTACACGTATGAAGCTGCGGATTGGTCAGCTAGTAACATATATAGAGAAACAACCAGACCCGGAACAAATATCTGTAGATCATGCAAACATTTGTTCCGTGGCGGGAATTGAACCCGCTACCTCCTGCGTTTCAGCCGGCTATTCGTCCATTGCACCACGGAGGTCGTAAATAATCAAACTCACTTTACAATAGTTTATAACGATGTATACCTAGATATAAGTATGTGCTACTTACTGCAGCAAATGGGTTTCAGCTCAGCATTATGCCTCGCTACCGATCGACAGCTCAAATACGCTTTTCAAGAAAATCAACAGATTTTTACATATAAACATTATAAAGACAACATAATAATGAAAACAAAAATTCTTGGGTTGGGATCTCTTCTGTTAAATTGCAATAACCTGTATTAGTAGTCTCCGCTTTCTTACGGTAATCTTTATAAACTAGTTAAACTTAGGTATTTTAGTAAAAATTAAGAAATATAAATATACATCATTACTGGACAGATTTAAAGATAAATACATACATAAATAAACTTGTAATTAGAAGCAGTCAATATCATTACAGACAGAACATATAAGTTACATAAAGAGTTTAGCTTTATCCTAGTATCGGTTGAGTTTATTGAAGTTGATAGTGACACTTTTAATCAAGAGATTAGACGCTATTAACCTGATGATAACAGATTGATAAGAAAACAAGATAAGTTGCCGTAAACACAAAATAAATCTAATAGGTCTGATTTGAAGTCTATCATTTTGCACGCCGCCGTGATAAATTTGTACGAACGTTTACACAAGGAATCGAAACATCAACCATATAATGCCAAACAATTAATAATCAATCGCCATATCGAGAATGCCTGGAAGAGCTACCGGTCCATGAAGGAGCACATGAAAGCTGACCTTCCTCTGACACTTAAGCGCCAACTCATCCACATGTGTATTCTGCCCATCCTAACTTACGGTGCGCAGACATGGTCTCTGACTGAAGCCCAGAAGTCAAAGCTCAAGATTTGTCAAAGGGCAATGGAGCGCAGCATTCTCGGCTTTAAACGTGTCGACCCAGTGCGTAACACCATGCTGCGCACCATGTTCAAATAGTGTAAAAAAGATTAGATACAAAGCAGCGTCCTCCCTGAGTAACATAATAAATTAGGTTAAAAATAACAAAGACGAAGCCGCGGGCGGCTGCTTGTTATGTTCGCTTTTTTGCGAGCGGTACAAACACGCCAATATGACGTCACCGCGCTCAGGTCTCAACTTATCGCGCACGGGTAATAAATAGGTTTAATGATGTTTTGAACTCACAAACTTAGTGCACACGATGTTTTAAATTGAATTTACTTTATCCTCCAGCTAGCGGATAAAACGGCTTTTGCACTCAGATATCGAAGAGTAAAAATACTCTTTCCGAGATGGGGGGGGGGGGGGGGGGGGGGGATGAACAATATATCATCATGCCTTTCACACTACTTTTACATCACTAACGGTCTTAGAATACAATCGTAAATTAAAAATGTTAATACATAACCGGTAATAAATTTCCATTTTACACCGAACTAATGCAGGGTGACCAAGAAAGTACCAGTGACACGACAACAATAAAATGTAAACCAAGGTGATGTAACAGCTGTGGCATTAAAATAATGCGATGTTGATAGATGGCTGTGCAGCTGAGACAACACATAACAATCACCACGGTTCCTATTGTTGCTTTTAATCCGGATTCATATATTATTATTAGTAACATTTATTAACGTGCGTTAATAAAGTGTAATCTTTATTAACGCACGCGGGTGATTACTCAAATCGATTGGCTTGATCTTCCACAGGTAAAATTTGACGGTACTTCAATAGCAATCAGCAAGGTAGTAAAAAATCTGGGGGTACTCATGGATATCCATCTATCTTGGGGACCTCAACTAGCAGCAGTAAGCCGAAAGACCTTTGCTGCAGCTTCCTCTCTTAAACGGCTGCGAAACTTCCTTCCGACTTCCACCAAAATTGCACTTGCACAATCATTGTTGCATCCCATTCTCGACTATGCTGACGCCAGCTATCTTGATTTAACTGAAGATCAACTCAACAAGCTTGAGCGTCTCCAGAATTTCTCTATTAGATTCATATTTGGCTTGCGTAAATACGATCACATTTCTGAGTATCGCCACAGGCTCAAGTGGTTACCCATCCGCCTTCGTCGGAATGCTCACATCCTGTCCCTCCTTTACAGCATCCTTTTCATTTCTTCTACTCCGCCCTACCTCAAAGAACGCTTTGAGTTTCTTCATGTTTCCAACTCCCGGTCCTTACGCTTCGCTGAAAACCTTAAATTGGAAACTCCTCATCATACCTCAGTATTTTATACTAACTCCTTCACTCTTCAGGCTACCAGACTCTGGAATGCACTACCTGTTTCAATTCGTAACGCCAAATCTCTTCCTGTTTTTAAAAACATGGTTAATAAACATTATCTGTCGTCCATCGCTCACTAAAACTTCGGAACTTTAAATTTTGTATATATATTTTTTTTTCTAATTACCTATGTATTTAGAAGTAGGTTTATTATACATATATTTATATGTATATTTTATTTTAGTCATTTATGTACTTATTCTGTTAGTTATTATTTGATTAACGCCGCCGTTCTCATTTGTTCACACAGATCCTGTCCATCCAAAGGTTGCCTGATCGAAGATCTGAAGATCGCTTTTAGCGATAAGTACCGCTCATTGTACCTTTGATTTAATTTTGTATTCTCTTTTGTTTGTTTTATTTTTAATGGTGTGCAATAAAGAAATTATCTATCTATCTATCTTAGATCGTGTTCGTTATACAGTGCTAAAGTAACGATCAGGAAATGGTTGATCACACTCGACTATGACGAAACCGAGTCAATTTTGGTCGCAATCATATAATAGCTAGCAACTACGCCATGCGCATCCCCTCCCCCCTTACACACCCGCACAATACACACACACACTCACCACACGCGCAAATATACCCTCTCAAACACACACAAACCCATACACACACATCCTCAAATGCATCAGTTACACGATTTCCCAATTTTTTGTCTTAGTAGTTTTGTAATCCTATAATATTCTGTTTATTTTGTATCTTTATTTAACTTAAATTTGTTTTTTGTTTCTCTGTTCTCCTAATATTCAAAATGTTTATACTTGCTCGTTTTGGTCTCGCATATAATATGTGTTTAACTTTTGCAAATCTATACAGGGCATCCGCGATACAGGTCTTAGGTACACCTAGTGCGAAACTCACTATAGAGATATTGAGGCTTTCTTATGAGGCATGTGGCTTTCAAGAGAAGGCTCAAGGTTGCTCAGCGAGATATAATGACTTTACGAGATCGAATCCAAAATAAATAACTAGTGGTTCGCCCCGAACTGAGATCTCGCGAGTCTCCCATAAAAACAAAAACATATTATTCGTAATCTTCAAAATAGTGACACGAAATAAATAACCATCCTACCTGTAATTTGAATGAATATGTGGGTCAACACATATTCATTCAAATTACAGGTAAAGGGAGTTCATGTTTTTGGTTACTTTTTTTGGCGTAGAAATTGCAGTTAGTGAAGTTTGAAAGTTCAGTTTTTATTATGGCTAATAACTTAGAAACTACAAGGTTTAAACTAAAAATAAAAACAGGGTAGAAATGTATCAATCAATACCTTTTATTAGACGTGCCTCTTAACCAGATAGTTCCAATTTTTTTATACTCCTCTTGAACCCCAATATCACAACCCCCCCCCCCCCCCCCCCACACTTTTACTTCATTGAGTCACACCAAAACTTTGCCATTACTACCTACCTATATACCAAATTTCGCGATGATCGGATAAACGCTTCGAAATTTATCCTCGGACAAACAAACATACATATATACAACGCCGATTTGTCCAAGTTGATTCATAGATCTCGCTTCGCTTTATCAATTAAATAAAAAATCGTTTTCTGACCAGACAGGGATCCATAATTTTTGTTTGAAAACACAGATAATTCTTACTTTAAATGATGTATTGGGAGATGTTAAAATTGGGGAGATCCTTAAACAAACCAAACTTAGTGTGTGGTCAGGTGGTAGTGGGCAGACACATACCTCGAAGAAAGACGATCGTTGGGGCAGAAAGGCCTTTCTACTCTAAGAGAGTAGAGATTACGCCATGAAAAGCGCAGCATAAAACGGCCCCCACTAGATACAAAGACGACCTAATAGAGATTGGTGGGAGTTGTTAAGTGCAGGTCGCACAAGATCGGTCGCTCTGGAAATCAAAACGATCTGGAAACGCCTTTCTGATAAGTCTTACCTAGTCTGGATCAGGTGTCAGGAGCAATAGGTAAAGCTTCCTTAGTTTGGGTAAAAAAAAGATAAATATTGAAGATTTCACGTGCGCACTCGAAAGGCTTTTTGTAAAGGGATAATAGGGCTGCGACAAGGCAGGATGGGAACTAGGGTTGTGCCTTCAGTCAAACAAACTGTAGGCCAATCCACGTCATTTAATTTTAAAAACATAACGAAAGTTGACCCTAATGAGATTGGATTATGAAGTACCCTAATATTATTAACTAGCAGCCTAATCCACAGCTTCACACGCGTAGTTTTTCAATAAAAACATTACCCTCCTTCTGCGCAGTTGGGTAAAAAGTAGCCTATGTAACCCGGGGATAGTGTAGCTTCCCAACAGTGAAAGATTTTTTTAAACCGGTCCAGTAGTTTCGGAGCCTATTCAACCGGACTGAAGGCACAACAACAAACAAACAAATCTTTCCTCTTTATAATATTAGTATAGATGTGAAAGTTCAGATGTTTGTTTATTTATTTGTTACTCAGTCACGTCGTAACGGCTAAACCGATATCGATGAAATTTGGTATGTACGTAGATTGTAACCTGGATTAACACATATGCTACTTTGAATTGGCAAACCACACGTGCGAAGCGGGCGGAAGCTATGTTGAATATATTTTGACATTCTGCTCCATTAAAATTACAATACTAGCATGATATAAATAAAGTGTATAATCGCATGTCAGTCAACTCATACCATGGTATTGTCAGTTATAGTGTGACCATTAGTGCTGTGCACTCCCTGAGGTATGCGCGGCGAGGTGGGAGGCAAAGAAAAAACTGCATGAGTTCACATGAGATCAATACATGTCGGACATATCTTACGATATCAGTTTGCATTTCTAAGGCAAGACTTGTGGCGGGACGATGGTCGGAGGCTATCTATCTATAATATATTATACTTACTTAGTTGCTTAAAATGTAACTTAAATATACTCATATTTTATTAAAAATATGCAGGTGATAAATAAGAAGTAAACTTATAATTCAAAGGACTTGTTTTATTGAACATTTTTTATATTTACAAACAATTATATATTCTAACGAAAGTTATTCTGACATAGATTCTGTTTCAACTTCATCTTCCATTTCATATCATGAGATGAGATAACGCACGACCCATCTTTGAATATTTATCCCGTGTGCGTCTGACATAGACCGTCCGGTACAAAAGCTACCTACCGCCGTGAGCGTTGACGGCAGACTGATAGATCGGAGCGGCCGACACATCCCCCCCGTCTCACCACGCGCATACCTTAGGGAGTGCACAGCACTAATGGTCACACTATACATGAATACCGTTTAGGACATTTATCTAGATCGATATTGGAATTTTACTATTTCAAGCTACGGGAATTGATTATAATTACTGATTAAAACAGGTTTTTATCGCGTATGTACCTTTTTTATGTCAGCCGCCCGCGACCACGGCTGTTGCTACACACTCGAAAGATAGGGATAACAAATAAAAAAGGTACATACGCGATAAATACCCGTTTTAACCGGCAATTATGTAAAGTGATCGCGAAAGTTTGGAAAATAATAAATTATAATTCGATTACTGTTTGCAACGACGCCAACGCCTGTTAGTTTTTCGTATGGGGAATAATGATGTGTTATTTAATGGTTGGTACGTACGGATCGTGTTGGTTGTGCAGCCGCGCGTGAAGCGTCTCCGCGGCGTGAGCGGGCGCGTGGTCACGCCGCGGCGGAGCGCACGCCGGACACTCCCAATCGCACTCCGCGTAGCCTTGGAAACAACTGCAACATAAAAATATAATTATTACAAATAGTAGTACTTGTGCTGCTGTGTTCCGGTTAGATGGTAATGGTATGTTCCTGTAATTACTGGCACATAGGTATAACAGCTAAGTCCTATAGTATGGCAACGTATCCACATAGAGATCAAGACAACATAATACCTTGTTTTGAATTCTATGTCGATGTCCATGGGCTGCAGTAGCCACTTAACATCTGGTGGACTGCATGCTCGTTTGCCATATAAGTTGTATAAAAAAAAAATTATGAACTGGGTATGTTTTGTTTATGTAAGTATACCTACAATAAATAAAAAGCTTATGTTATAAAGCTACCGTCCTTTAACATTCTCGTAAAATCCAGTCCATCCAAAGGTTGTCTGGAAGAGATCGCTTTTAGCGATAGAACCGCCAATTGTACTATCGCGTGTCTAGTTTTAAGTGTTTTAATTATTATTTGTTAATTTAAGTGTGGTATACAATAAAGCGTTTTCTATCTATCTATCTATCTATCTATGTTTAAACTAAAACCTAGATTTTTTTCATTGTTATTATATTTACTTTTAATTTTATATTATTATTAATAAAGTATTATCTTTCAAATCAAATCAAATTGTATTTATTTATTACTAGCTGACCGATCCGCGGCTTCGCACGCGTGGGTTTGCCAATAAAAAATAGCCTATGTGTTAATCCAGATTATGGTCTACGTACATACCAAATTTCATCGCAATCGGTGCAGCCGTTCCGGCGTGAAAGAGTAACAAACATCCATACATACAAACTTTCGCGTTTATAATATTACTAGGATGTGGGTAACAACAAGGTGTACGTACAGTTGTTGTGTAGGCGCAGCCGTATTCAGAGTTTAACGCATGCAATGTTAAAGCTTTACATACATTCATTTTATTATTACATTTTTGCATCTAAGCAACAATGTCAGAGTTATTTATTTATAATAATTACAATTATATTTTATATTTGACGATCTCCGTGGCGCAGTGGGCGAACAGCCGGCTGAGACGCAGGAGGTAGCGGGCTCGATTCCCGCCGCGGAACAAATGTTTGTATGACCTACAGATATTTGTCCCGGGTCTGGTTGTTTTTCTCTATATATTATAAGTATTTACAAAAAAAAAGTATATAAGTATTCTATCATATATGTGGTTTCCATATTACAAGCTCTGCTTAGTTTGGGGCTAGCTAGCGCTGTGTGAAATGTCCAGCCATATTTATTTATTTATTTATCATCACCATGGCCTTATTTCACAGGAAAGAAGATTTTAGGGGAGGCTCTATGAGACATGTAACTTTAGAAATTTATGTAGAGTTCTTTCTTTCTACGAAGTAGTTATCCAAATAACAAAACTTTTAGACTATAATTTTCCCTGTGGAAGTTTGTCCAAAAGAAACTGAGGGTCCGTGAAGCGATTGAAATAAAGAAATTTCCAAATTTCAATCGTGAAAATGACTATAGACTCTCAGCGTCCTGGAACCCGGTGATTGCTAGGTGTACGCGTCGTGATATACAGTTAGTGTAGTGTGTCGTAATATGAACGAGGACATTTCTAATTATGAAGAGCATGTGAGGGTAGTTGCTGCAGCTGCCATCACAGTCCGCCCGCGACCACGGCAACAGCAACACATTCGAAACGTCGGGATAACAAATAAAAAGGGTACATACGCGATAAACACCCGTTTAAATCAGTAATTATGTACAGTGATCTCGAAAGTTTGAAAAATACTGAAACTGAGATGGACTACAGGTATTCAAAAGTGGGCAAGAAAACAGGTGGACTGAGTAGGTTGACCATGAGCAAGGAGCGGATGGAAATCTTCGATGACCCATCTTGTAGTTGTGGAGATAAATTTGGTGATGTAAATCACATTTTCTTTTCGTGTATTAACAATGACCACGTTCAATTTTACAAAGATCTTGTATCCCTCCATGTTCCGTTTCCTTCAAATATTAAAATCCTTCTCTCCTCTTTAGATCCATCCGTGTAACAATGTCTAGAATCATTTATTTATACAAATAATATTAACATATAAAAACACAAATTTGTAAATGTTGATTTCGTAAATATATTTCTCTTTTATGTATTCCTTTCCTCTCCTGATCCTTTCCTAATTTTGTGCAGGTATCTCCCGGGTTTTGCGTTTATTCTGTTTCCCTATTTTTTTTTATCTGCTACTTGCAAATGTAAAAAACCGTGCGACACCAAAAAAAACACAGGAGCGGATAAAACTTACTCTTGATGGAAGGAATGCTGGCACAGGAAGTGGACGGTAGGCAGCTCGAGCTGGCGGTTGCAAGCCGCACAGCGCGAGCTCTGGAACGTGACGGGCGAGTTCTGGATCTTGTTAATGTGTTCCTTCTGCAGTGAGCTCTCGCTCTTGTACTTCTCCGAGAGCTCTTGTTCGCGGGTTATTACTTCGTTCTCAGATTTTAACACGTCCATTAGGTATCTGCGAGAGATTAATCAGTATATACAAACTGTTTTGTTATGTACAACATTAATTTAAAACACACATCCGGAATCGTATTAACTGATTTAAGAGGTGGGTTTAATACCGGTGGCTTACAGTTTTATCTAGTAATCGATACATTTCCAATAAATAATTTTTACGTAATTCGGCGGCGCCTTTGTGACGATGCCGCTTAGTCAGTTTAATAGGTTCCATGATACGAGGATACGAGGATGCACATCCAATTGTGCTACATGCTCACGTCAAGGTCGAAATTAGAGCCTGTAGCACAGTTGGATAGTGCATCCTCGTATCAAGAGGAAGGTTGCGGGTTCAAGTCCCGTCCGGCTTTAAAGCGTTTGCGATAATTTAAAAAAATCTTAGAATTTTCCGTAGGTATTCGGATAACACTATAAAATAAAATATTTTGAGTTTTAATATTTATGTAGGAAATAAAGACTCACTTTCTAACGTCCCCGAGTGTGTAGGAAGGTGAGCTGGCGAGGCAATCGATCACTAGAATAGGTGATAGCAACTTTTCACTGGCTGGAACAAAAAATATTTGTTTTTTTTATTGATGACTAGCTTCCGCCAGCGGCTTCGCACGCGTTTTTTGTAAACAATAAGTAGCCTAATAGTAATCCAGGTATAATCTATGTACATACCAAATTTCATCGAAATCGGTACTAACAAACATCCAAACTTTCGCATTTATAATTTTAGTGTGATAGTCAAGCGATGGACCACTACCTCACCTGATGGTAAGTGATGGTGTGATCGAAGAAGCACGCTTGCCTATAAATAACCTGTTTGCCCTGGACTTGACGACACCGAAATTATACTATACCGGTATTGGAGATTATTTTAAAGTATTTTTAAATACTCAACCATTTATCGTATTCCACAATGTAATTGTAGGTGGTATTTTTTTTTGCACGACCTGGAGATGCAACAAACATATAACCCAGCTGATGTTAAGTGGTAACCATCGCCATATCAACAAGGTATTGCCTAGTAGGTCATGCACTCTAGAAACGTGCCCTACGATGCAACCTGTGCATCAACTTGAGGCATACAGGTGCAAAGCATTATGTGCCACCCTTCAAACTAAACAACAACAATGCTGCTTGACGGCAAAAATAGGTATGGAGTCCATTACAACCAATTTAGGTATTATTGCATAATAAATTGCCTTAGAGCGAATGTATACACACTAAAATATGTACCAAATTAATAAAACATAAGTATGTTAGAGTAATGTGGGTTGTCTCATAGTCAAGTTCGTTGTACAATGAACTTTAAGTATATGTAAGTACGGTGTATTGTACCTATTGCATGCAGTAGTTCAGGTAAACAGTCAGACGGCGGTCGTTTCCACAGCACGTCGAGCCACAGCCGTGGACAAGCGGCGCCGCGCGCGCGACAAACGCCTAACGCTTTCTCTGCGCCTTCTATGCCGCCTTCGCGCATGTGGACTGTCACTTGACTCCGCCAACTGAGAAGGAGAATTCAGTTCAACCATTTTTTTTATACAACCAAGTTTCGTAAGATCAATAGCAGTTTAAACTAAAATTCTAAGCTTAAACTAAAACTTTGTTTTGACAGTGATGGTTTAAGCCTTGAATTTTAGTTTAAACTGCTAATGATCTTACGGGCCTTAGAGATGGAACAAGCGAATGGTCCATTTTTTACACTTGCTTTTCCATATAAATATTATAAAGAGAACCGATTATTAAAATTCTTTCAATGCTAGAAAGCTACAATAGCCTTGACTATATTTTATTTTGATAAAATCTAAGTATTATCTAAGATGAGATGGTGATAGCCGTTGCCTATAAGAACAGGTTACGTCCAATTAAGACTTGACATTGCGTCCGTCATCCTGACACATATAGATGAATTTTATTGGCCCTTCGAACCGGAACACAGCAATGCGAGCATTACTGCTTGGGGGCAGAAAGTAGTACTTTAATAATAAATCTTTTTAAATAATAGTTACACGATAGCAATTCACGTATTCTATATAAACATATTTAATTATACCTTAGCCTAAAATCCATAATATAATAAAAACCTGTATTTATTTACAACATAAACACTGTGCGTTCTCGTTATCCGGTATCCGTCATCGGAAACGACGAAATACGACCCTTCAGCCAAAAATCTTCCTTCGTGAAAGTCGACAGATGCCAATAAGTAAAGAATTAGTAAGTTGGTCGACGTTCCAAGATAAATTCTTTCAAAAAGAGCTGTACTCGCTTTGCTCAACTTAAAATATATTAGTTCGCTCCGCTCACGTAAGTTCATTACACGAGGGAAGCGAGACAGCAGCAGAGATTTAGAAATAGATGCAAAAAAAGAGATGTTTATGCTCTCTTGTTGACAACTCTACGTCAAGGATTTGATTATCATTTTAATATTAGCCATACAACGTCTTTTGCTAAACTATAAGCATCCCTATAGGTTTCTAGCATTCAATCTTGTTCAGTGTCATGCTAGCCTCAATGATATTATACGCTAGGCCTTTTGCAGCGTCAACGTTCCATCCGTTCTCAAACCGAACGGTCTGATACGTGACGATGGCAAAAGGCCTGACGGTATGACTCTTATACCTTGGGAGAAGGGTAGGCCTTTGGTGGCAGGCACCACGTGCGTCGATACCCTCATTTGCGCCATCTCATTTGTCTGGTACAGCAGTTGGAGCCGGTGCGGCGGCAAATTCAGTCGAAGATCTCAAGCGGCGCAAATATGGAAGTCCCGACAGAGCTTACGAATTTGAGCCATTTGGGGTCGAGACCCTGGGTCCATGGGGTACCGGGGCCCATCGTGTTTTCAAAATTATATCTTGGTCAAAGCGACGTGTGATCCGAGAGCTGGCGCTTAGCTGTGTCAACGCATAAGCATTGCAATTCAGCGGGGCAATGCAGCCAGTGTCTTGGGGACACTTCCGCCTGGTAGTGATCTGGAGCAGTTGAGCTATAAATAGATCGTTTGCAACGGTCTTTAGATGATTCAACTGTTTCTTCTGTATTTTATCTATACTAATATTATAAAGAGGAAAGATTTGTTTGTTTGTATTAAATAGGCTCCGAAACTAATGGACCGGTTTAAAAACAAATTTCACTGTTGGGAAGCTACACTATCCCCGGGTGACAAAGGCTACTTTTTACCCAACTGCGCAGAAGGAGGGTAATGTTTTTATTGAAAAACTACGCGTGCGAAGCTGCGGATTGGTCAGCTAGTTGTAAATAATTGTATATTCTTTATGTTATTAAAGACACTTCCACTAGTTTTTACAACACAGGCCTGTGTTGGTCAGCCTGGACGTTTAACATAGGCATAGCCGGGACCGGAGCCAACAGGAAAGAGGCCTGTTTTCATTAGTCTTATGTATCTATAAAATTCATATATTGCAAGATGGGGGTAGGACAGAAGTACAGATTATTGTTAGAGTAATGCTAATGGAATGGATGCCGGGCTGGGATGAGATACGGCCCCTGCCTATTCCGCAATATCAAGAATGATTGAGGTGGTGACTGGCCAGCCTCTAAACGGGCCCTCATATGTGCCTCTAATAGAAGGCAGCGTAAAGGGCAACGTTGGTGTGGGCGGTTAAATGGTTTTGAGAGGTGTGCTGCAGTTTCACTAAGTGCTACTCCCGGCTCTATGCCTTTAACCTTTATAATAGTACATTTGCTTACAGTTTGTTCTCCTCGTAAAGATAGAGTACGCCCGCCTTGAAGCCCAGCATCTGACAGATGATGAGGGTATGGTCCTTGTCGTAGTTAGCCTCCGGATCGCGCAGGACCTTCAGGATCTTCTCAGAGTATTGCTTCTTTTCTTCGTCTTGTGATTTTACCCTGCAATAGTACTTTATTTACCCCCGAAGCAGAAAGAGTTATCGCAACTACTTTGCTATAACCTATCGAATGAGAAACCTGAAGTGTGTTTAAAAAACTGTATTTTCGTGTGTAATTTCAGTATTAAGGTGTATTAAAATAAGTAAATATATATTTTTTTATCTGGCCTATGATGTCCCACTGCTGGGCAAAGGCCTCCCCCTCATCTCTCCACTTTTCTCGATCTTGTACAAAATCCCGCCAGTCCCTATAAAAAGCGTCAAAATCATCGCGCCACCGCTTCTTAGGCCTTACACGGTGTCGCTTTCCATCCACAGGGATCCATCCAGTTACGACCTTAGCCCACCTATTTGGTTGCATGCGGGAGACATGACCCGCCCAATCCCACTTTAACTTGGCAGCCTTGATACCGACGTCAGCGAGCGCAGCGAGGTGTTCCGAATCCTGTCTATTCTCTTGACACCCAAAAGGCTGCGCTCCATCGCTCTTTGGCAAGTAAATATTATAGTACATATCCTGATGTATAACTGTGTAATCCCAATGGCATGAGGGTAGCCTATCATTTGTTTTCTTGTTTTATTAAAGTCTTTGACAAACAAAAAATGTCAGAGGGCCATCTAATTAGTGTCACTTCGAGATGGTGGTACAAGTAGGGAAATTAAAAAAAAAGTGGAAAAAAACCTATCGAACGTAGGTGAGTCATTTTGGACAGATGCAAGAAAACTTCATAATTTATATCAGTGGGCAATGTCAAGTTTGATTTGCACGATGTTCAGGACGTTTGCAGATAAGTTTGGCGCCTCGGTCTGTCTGTGTGTGGCATCGTAGCTCCTAAACGGATGAAGTGATTCGGACGTGTTGTCTTGGTTAATTGGGATGGTTCTTAGATATGTCAGTTTTTAACCCCAAAAATAGGACAGATTTTTTTTTATGCAACCCGGTTTTGTTATGTACGACATTCATTTAAAACACATCCGGCATCGTATTAACTGTTTTTGATTGGTCTCTGTCTGTTCTTTTCTTAATCGTTCCTTCCTTAATTCCGTCCTTTATTTATATATTTTATTCTATTTTTTATACGTAGGTAGGCACTTTACATGTATGTATTTTACTAATGCCTGTTTTTTCATGTTTCTTCGGTGTCTATCTCTGGTCGTGAGGTCACAATAACAGGCTCAGTCTGAAAACCAGCGTTGGTCTGCACTTAGTGCCTAAGCGTGGACCAACACAAAGCTGAGACTGATCCTTTTTGGGACACCACACAGTACAGAACCTTTTAGCGCCCACGTATTTATGTAGCTCTTGTTAGGTACCTTTCTATAAAGACCGTTACTAATTCTGTTGTTTTATATGTCTTTCTGTATTTTTATAGGTAGGTACCTACCATTTTTCATTATGTAATTTTTAATGTTTTTTTCAATGTTTTATTTTATTTTATTACCTTCTGTTTTGTCTGTACTGCACTTTTGTCCTAAATAAATGTATTTTGCTTTACTTTACTTGAATTTAGAGGTGGTTTAATAACGGTAGCTTTAATATTTGTCCAGTAATCGATACATTTCCAATAAACAAATTTTAATGTAAATCAGCGGCGCCTTTGCGACGATGCCGCTTAGTCAGTTTAACAGGTACCTACTTACATGATGAATTAATATGATTTGTTTACCTATTTTATACAGGCGGTTACATTGATATTTTAGGACTAGATATTAAGGTTGTTTAAAAATTTAAAATGGTCTATCGTAATGAATTTGAAATAAAAAACTTTTTTACAACAATAGCCCTACCAGTGTTTTCATTTAATGTCGTACGTAACAAAACGCGTATATATAACGCTTTGGTGTCAATTTAACGATTCATTACGAAACACTTGTAGTCACATTATTTGCTATTAAGACTTACCACACATGTATATAATGTTCAAGAAGTGCGTCGTAGACTAGCTTGGAGCAGTCCTGGCTGCTATTAGTCATATGTTCGAGGAAGTCTATGAGGTGTTCGGAATGGCTCAGGAACATGTGTATGTAGTCGTCGGGCAGCGCTCGCTCGGGCTCCCTGAAGCCGGCGAGGGCGCTCTCGTCCACCAGCGGCTTGCTGCGGGGCTTGTAGTCTGTGCACAGCACTGGAAACGAATTCATAAATAGAAAAAAAACGTGGTAAATACTTTTTTATCTATAGCAAAATTAACTCTATTATGCAGTATGAAGGGGTGTTTTGTTTTTGCAGTTTGTATAATTTAGGATAATTTGGAATAAGAGATAAGCGACAAATCAACTGGCTATGAGAGAAAGAGAGAAAGAAAATGTGTGCTCGCACCTCTCTCTCTCTCTATCTTAACTAACTTATATCTCCCTCTCAATTTCCGTTCGCACTTTTCGTAACGCATTCACCAGCTTACTCCTCAAGTCAAGCGTGCATAAAAAAGTATAACTTCAAAAGCTCGACTCTCAGTTTTGAAAAATGTTGCAGCGCCTATGTATTTGTATTTGGGCGAAGCAATGATATACCTATCTCCCGATACGTAGTCTCGACTTCCGGACTTACTCTTCGCTTCGGTCGGTCTGACCTACCATTCATTCATTAATTCTACTATTCACACGTTCATCATACATATCTACTGGTACATGCAATGTACCAAACTAGTAAAGTAAATATATACAGGCTGATTTTTTGAGAAGAGCGGTGATGGCCAAGTCCGGAACCACGAGAGTTAGAGAAAAGTCGTAGAAGGAGTCATAACCTCTATTTATAAGAAAACAGTAATACATATTACAGTACATATTTAGTTTTTTTTTATTCTTTTACTTTTGACGGAAATCGACCCGAATGTTTTTTTCAAAAACATATTAATACAGGATTATTGAACCAATGGATTCTGTTGCTGTTATGGATCAATATTTGCAAATGTATTACTAAAAGCGAAAGGAAATAGCAAATTTTCGTAGTACTGATTACTTATGGTACAGAAAGGTGGTAGCTTACTATGGGCCTTATAAAAAAGCTCAAGTTCGCTTAGCGTGCTATGGAGAGGGCTATACTTAGCTTACTCTACGAGATCGAATCAGGAATGAGGAGATCCGTAAACGAACCAAGGTCACAGACATAGCCAAGAGCATTAGCAAGCTGGACTGGCAGACGAGTCACATAGCTCGAAAAACCGACGGCCGTTGGGGCAGAAACAACGCACTGGAAAGCGCAGCGTAGGCGCCCCATTAAGTTAAAAGAAGCGACCTGAAAGGTTTCTGGGAGCTGTTGGAAGCAGACGCGAACCGCACAATATCGAAGAAAAATCTAAAGGTTTGTACAGTATAGATAGGGAACGCATATACAATACCCCGGGTGTTGCAGGTGTCAATAGGCGACGGTGGCTTACCATCAGATGGACCGTAAGCATGTTTCTCCACTAATAACATAAAAGAAAAGAACGGTCACTCTGAAAATCTATGGGGGAGGTCTATGTTTAACTGTCGACGTCCTGTGGCTGATATGAATATGATGAATATACTTACATTTCAAAAACTTAGTACTCTCCTCTGGTTCATGCTGTATAAGCCTATGTCCATACTTCCTCATGAAGGTGTCCGCATGCTCGAAGTCGAGCTCCACGATGTAGTCGAGCGCTCGCTTGAAGTCCTTCTTGTCCTCTATCATCATCTTCAGGTACCAGTCGTGCCGCCTGTGGTTGGCGGCCAGAGATAGACCGTCGTCCACGCTCACTTGACGGACTACCTGTGAAAGCATATTCTCAAGATCATGTTCCGTTTGCTTAGATCACAATCCCGACTGTCTCTACTTAAACTCCTGACGTTCTAACAGGCTCGATTTGACGTTATCAAAATACAGAGAGTAGAGATGGGAACTAGAGTAGAAATAATAAAGAAGTTGCTAGAAAAACCTAATAATGTGCTAAAACGATTAATTGTGCTAAGTTTGTTATCGTTTAGTTTAACTTAGGTTAAATTAATACCGAACTAGCTTAGCTATGATGTATATGCATGATTTGTATAGTTTTTCATTTAGGAAAATATTGACGATAATGTTAAGTAGATTAGATTAGAAAATTCTTTATTGCAGTGACAAAATAATGCTGAAATCATTGTCGGTGCATCAAAACATCTATAATCGATTCTTATGTATAAAATCATAAAAAAATCAATATATGTTTCTGTTTTTATAAATCTATAAGTCAATGTTTCGATTTTTTGTAATAATCATTTTTGTTTGGTTCCGAAGTGGTTAAAAACAATTGCAACAATCATAAGTTTACTAAATGTTTCGACTTTTTGTAATAATCGTTTTTGTTTGGTCCCGAAGTGGTTAAAAACGATCGCAACAATCATAAGTTTACTAAATGTTTCGACTTTTTGTAATAATCGTTTTTGTTTGGTCCCGAAGTGGTTAAAAACGATTGCAAAAATCATGAGTTTACCAAATGTTTCGACTTTTTGTAATAATCGTTTTTGTTTGGTCCCGAAGTGGTTAAAAACGTTCGCAAAACACATGAGTTTACTAAATGTTTCGACTTTTTGTAATAATCGTTTTTGTTTGGTCCCGAAGTGGTTAAAAACGATCGCAACAATCATAAGTTTACTAAGGCTACGTCCGCACTGACACGCGGCTTGCTTAGCGCCTAGAGCCTAGCGTGCCACCTAGCGAGTAGCGTAGTAAAACAAACGTCCTTGAATGTTCGCGACCGGTCGCACTGCGCGCTTGGCGCCTAGCTAGGCTAGGCGCTAGTCGCTAGGCGTGTTTCTAAGTAAACAAACGTGTTGGTTTTTTGTGGCGAGGCGCGAAGCAGTTTCAGAGAAAACAATGGAAGAAATTTTAATTGCATCAGTTTTTTAAAGAGAAACTCTGTGGAATCCAGCTCATGAACTCCATAAAAATGCAGTTGTATTAAAGAAACTTTGGGAAGAGGTAGCAGTTAAAGTAGAAAAAGACGGTAAGTACTAAAAAGTAATTTATTTATTTCTGATGTGATAATTTATTCTTTTACAATGAAAAGTTAATGCAGTGAATGTGTAGTATGGGCGTTGGAATATGTTTTCAGGCAGTGATTGGTTCTGCCAGGTAATCGAGCTAATGCCGTTGAAATAATTCAACAAAATGTCTCTAGTTTGTAATGCACTGTTTGAAAATCTATGTTGGGTTCTAGTTGATAGTCTAGTCATTGTAAAACTCATGTCCTGTTGGCACGTAGATGGATCTTCCGTCATGACAAAGTTGTGTAGAATGCATACAGCTTTCGTAATTGAAATAGCAGTATTTACGTTGGTTTCAATAGCTTTTAGCAAAATCCTCCATTTTGCTGCCATTATACCAAAACAACACTCCACACTTCTGCGAGCTCTTAAGAGTCGGTAGTTGTAAATAGTTTTTGTATTTTCAATATTTCTTAATGAAAAGGCCTCATCAAATAATTCATCAGTGGATAACCACCATCTCCAACTAAAACAAATGGAATTTTGATATTTGTGTTAGGAATCTCTTTCTCTGGTGGAATATTGAGGCCATTCGTTTCTAACATGTGTAACAAAGATGAACTTCTAAAATTTCCGGCGTCGCACTGACGCCCCTCTGCTCCGATATCTACTAAAATAATTTTACAGTCCGCATCAACTACAGCTTGTAGTAAAATTGAAAAATATTGCTTGTAATTATAGTACAAAGATCCACTATTGCGTGGACACCGTACCCTTATATGTTTCCCATCTATTGCTCCAATGCAATTGTGAAAATTCCACTTGTTATGGTACTTATCAGCAATTTCGTACTATTTCTCTGTCGTTGGAATTGGCATGTATTCGTCTTTCAGTGTATTCCACAAAATGTTGCATGTCTCCTTTACAATCTCAGAAACTGTAGTGCGACCTAAGCGGAAATTAAAAGCAAGAAATCTATAGGATTCTCCAGTAGCTAAATATCTGAAATAGAAATGGAAGTAGTTAATTATTGAATAATATGATAACTGCTGGTTTTTGTTTCAGTGACAACAGTAAAATCAAAATGGATAAATCTAAGAGCGTATTTTTTTAAAGAATGTGGAAAAATTGATAAACCAAAGAGTGGCGATAGCGCTGATAAAATATGTAAGAGTACGTGGCAGTATTATGAACAATTATTCTTTTTAAAAAGCAACAAGAACCAGAACGAGAGCTCCGCGCGAGCTTCAAACTTAAATACAGATAATGATGACAGTAATTCTATAACAACCGACGCAACAGAGGAGCTACCGAATCCGGGTTCCGAGTAATTCTATTTCAGAAAGAAATACAAGTGATAACTCTAGAATCTCAAAGACAAACATCAAAAAGAAAGAAAATTCATATGAACAAAAGCGAAAACAATGATTAACTTTTAACAATAGAAAAGAAGAAGCTTGAGATTCTCGAGAGGGAAAGTATTAAGGAAAAAAGCGATGATTTGCTGTTTTTTGAGAGTCTTTTGCCTTATATGGAAAATATTCCATTAAGGCGTAAACTAAGGTTAAGATCGAAGATTCAAGATTTAATTTTGGCTGAACTTGAAGCTGTAGAAAATGATATTCAGCAATCGGTACTGGTGATACATATTCCTACAGCAAATAGAAATACTCAACAATCAGCAGAATATGAATTACAATTCCAGAATTCACCTGAACAAAATTTACCCATGCAGACGGAGAACGATTCGGCTTTGATTAGTTATATAAACAATTACAAATAATTAAATAAAGAAATTATTCCTTTATCTTAAATTACTATCTCAGTTATTTTTTCAATAAATAAAAATAATATGTATTTAGAGTTTCACTTACCTTAATGTAACGACTAGTCGTTCTTCGGCTGAAATGCTTTTTCTGATATTAGTATCCAAACGAGTTAATTTTCCTTTCACTTTACTGAGAAGTTGATCAAATGATTCTCTGGTCATACACTAATATTCGTAAAATTTTTCATCAAAATTGCGCAGTTCTTTATACAGAACACTAAACTCCCCACGACTTGACCTTGACTTATTTTTGTTATGAACCCAATATGATGGAGAAGGCCGTGAAATAGTATATTTTAAAGATGAATTTTCTGTAAGTCGCAGTTTTAGAGCTATTTTTGAAAGTGAAATCTCGCCAAGGTGCCGAATAAGCAAATGACCGTGGCGCCTAGCGGCCCACCACGCAAACCACCTCCAGTGCGGCCACCTTGTATCCTAGCAAGTAGCCAGACTGCAAGCCACTAGGCTCTAGGCGCTAAGCAAGCCGCCTGTCAGTGCGGAAGTAGCCTTAATGTTTCGACTTTTTGTAATATTCGTTTTGTTTGGTCCCGAAGTGGTTAAAAACGATTGCAACAATCATAAGTTTACTAAATGTTTTGACTTTTTGTAATAATCGTTTTTGTTTGGTCCCGAAGTGGTTAAAAACGATCGCAACAATCATAAGTTTACTAAATGTTTCGAATTTTTGTAATAATCGTTTTTGTTTGGTTCCGAAGTGGTTAAAAACGATCGCAACAATCATAAGTTTACTAAATGTTTCGACTTTTTGTAATAATCGTTTTTGTTTGGTCCCGAAGTGGTTAAAACGATCGCAACAATCACAAGTTTACTAAATAGTTCGACTTTTTGTAATAATCGTTTTTGTTTGGTTCCGAAGTGGTTAAAAACGATCGCAAGAATCATAAGTTTACTAAATGTTTCGACTTTTTGTAATAATCGTTTTTGTTTGGTTCGAAGTGGTTAAAAACGATCGCAACAATCGTAAGTTTACTAAATAGTTCGACTTTTTGTAATAATCGTTTTTGTTTGGTCCCGAAGTGGTTAAAAACGATCGCAACAATCATAAGTTTACTAAATGTTTCGAATTTTTGTAATAATCGTTTTTGTTTGGTTCCGAAGTGGTTAAAAACGATCGCAACAATCATAAGTTTACTAAATGTTTCGACTTTTTGTAATAATCGTTTTTGTTTGGTCCCGAAGTGGTTAAAACGATCGCAACAATCACAAGTTTACTAAATAGTTCGACTTTTTGTAATAATCGTTTTTATTTGGTTCCGAAGTGGTTAAAAACGATCGCATGAATCATAAGTTTACTAAATGTTTCGACTTTTTGTAATAATCGTTTTTGTTTGGTTCGAAGTGGTTAAAAACGATCGCAACAATCGTAAGTTTACTAAATAGTTCGACTTTTTGTAATAATCGTTTTTGTTTGGTCCCGAAGTGGTTAAAAACGATCGCAACAATCATAAGTTTACTAAATGTTTCGACTTTTTGTAATAATCGTTTTTGTTTGGTTCCGAAGTGGTTAAAACGATCACAACACTACGGCATTGAACCCAATGATACAACATTGGAATTGCGTTGGATATCACAATGTTGGCATTACATGGTTGACTTTTTGTGTTGACGTTCAAAGTTATCTCGGCGAGAAAAATGACAGGCGTTAAATAGGGCCTGTTATAACGACGCGAGTTTAAGGTGAGGGGTAAACACGTGCCCTTTTGGGGTATAGCGGCAATACGCGCGCCCTCTATGCAGCAAGGAGTGCGTAAGTTCGGTTCATTATGCGAAGTAGGCATGTACACCTACTGCACTTGGCCATATTTGCGAGCAAACGTTCGTTGGAAGTTACGTTGGTGCCAGGCACAAATAATTTTTTTAGGCTTAAAATCTTTATTTTGATAATGTTCGAAACACCATTTGTTTCAACCTACAAAAAATGAACTATAAGTCTATGCCGAGTTTGGTTGTAAACGACTTGACACACCGATCAAAAATGTGTATTATACCACAATCTTATTGTTCAACAAACGTATTGATAAAAAAACGCACGAAGGGTTCCGTACACCAAAACGGCAAAAAAATCATGTCTGTTGTATGGGAGCCCCACTTAAATATTTATTTTATTCAATAGCACAATTTTATTTATATACCTTATTTGAGGTTGGTGCCGATTAAGCTAGTCCTCTAAATTGTATGGGCGTCCATACAACTCAGAGAACTATCGTAATTGGCGTTAACTATGTATGTATGAGGATACCCTTTCATTTTCAACTTTTTTTTTATTTTTGGATTTTTTCTTTTGTTTGTGCTGCTTGCCGTGACCTTGCTTTTTGCCAAATTTCGTGATTCTAGGTCAACGGGAACTACCATATAGGTTTTCGACCCACCACCTATAGGGTACTTCCGGTTGACCTAGAATTGTCAGTTTTGGTTAAAAACAAGGTTTTACAAACACAGTAAAGGGAAAATTCCGAAAAATAAAAGAAGCTGAAAATCAAGGTAAATTTTGGTACTAACAAGTTTTCGCGAAAATCTATATTTGCCCATACATTTTTATCGTGTTGACTCAGTACCTTATAGGGACTATAGACCTCAGTATCTGGTATAAATTTCAACTTGCTAGATCCCCCCGTCCCTGAGAAAATCGGTTGTGACACACGGACAGACGGACAAGAGAGTAATCTTACAAGGGTTCCTTTTTTACCTTTTGAGGTACGGAACCCTAAAAACAGCAGCAAGTTTACCTTAATAGCAACATCCACGTCAAAATCAATAGCTTTATCCGTCGAATTGATAAAGTCCTTCAACTTCCCCTGATGGTCGTGTTGGTCAATCTTCACGTAGCACGTCAGTAACAATGTCGTGTGATCCTCAGTCGCGTATCCAGCCTTATGCAGCTCTTCCAGGTATTGGACTAGAGGCTCCAGATGCCTAGATTCCAGGTATTTGCGGATCACGTAAGATGTTTCCAGCCAGCCGATCGTTTTGACGTATTGGTCGATAGCGCCTTTTAGGTCACCCTGAAATAAATATCATTATGAATACGAGTGATCGCGAGATATTGAAGAGCATGGGGGATAACTTTGCCCAGCAGTAAAGGTTAAAAAACGGCTTATGTATAACTAACGCATATAAAAAAAATAGCTTGAAAATACTTTTTATTACCAAAAGTAGTAAATGACCACCAAAATTTAACCCCCATTTTGATTGTACCCAAATAAAGTAAATGAGTTAGGTAGGCAGACACTTTCCTTTTGAGAGAGAGTAAAAAAGACCGCTAATAATTAGGCGGTAATTTAGAGATGATCCCAATAAATAATGCTGGACATTTCACATAGCGTTATCTAGCCTCAAAGCGAAGCTTGTATTATAGGAACCAGATAACGAAAGCTCAGTGGGCGAATTGCCGACTGAGACGCCACGGTAATGAATTCGATACCCGCCACGGAACAAGTGTTTGCATGGGCTACAGATATTTATGATCAAATTTTCATCAGTTTCCTTTTCTGTGCACTGCCTTACACATCTTTATCTCACAATAAACAAAGGTTATCTAGTAAAGAAAGCTTTTAGCATTAAGTTCGCCTATGTACTAGTTTTATAAATGCAATAAAGTTTTTACAATCAAACAATCAATCAATAAATTATTAGTTTTTTAATTTATTTATTTGGGAAGATAAACAGTCTAAAGATTATTTATAAGATAATTATATATAACTACAATATAAAATAGATTATATATAACTACAAGATTCTATTCTACAATTTCTTGTAACTAATAATGTATTTTGTCGTACTGTATTTAAGTATTCTAACCGTTGCGCACAGGCGGAAAATCGCTAAAAGCTGGCATAAACCTAAAGTTATATTTGACTCGTTTGTTTAATAAACGCTGATGATGTTCGAAGTTTTATGTGATTTTTTAAGCTTTTGTTTGTAAGTACAGATCATCTTGCTTAAAACGCTTTTTATGTCGCTGTTTGAACCTTGTTACACAAGTAATCCATTCTACCAGCATCATTCTTTGAGCTAGACTCCCTGTAATAGCCTACAAGAGTCAATCTGATTAGGCAAATTTCTTCATTGTCGGAGCCTAGAAAGAAATAATTATAACATTATTTAATATTTTGGATTTACACTACATAAATTAAATAATAAATAAAAGGCATTTATTTACACACACACCTATTAATCTAACAGAAGTAGGTAGGTACAATAATTACTAAATAAAGCTAGGTAGGTATAACAGTAGGCTTAATTCTAAGTAACATTAGTACATTATTGTAGGTAGCACCAAGGTAGAAGGTGGTGGTAAATAGGTCGAGGGCTCAGCTACGCTGGTTTTCAGCCTCGCCTTGGCAGAAACATCTGCAGCTGCCGCCGCCACAGATAGGGTTCTCGGGAACTGTCAGTTTTATGCACTGAATTAACAAGTAGTAATTGAAGAAGTAACTAGACAATTACCGAAAACCCATCGCGTAAATATTTTAAACCAGAAAAAAAAAAATTCCAGGCAAACTTAAAGCTAATTAGCATTTTATTCCAGCTAACCTTAGTGTAGTGTAGATTAACCGGTTCAGACAATTAAGTATTTATTCTAATAAACAATAGATAGTAACTAAAATAGGAGTGGATATATAAACTTAAACCATTAGTAATTGGTCGATATGGAGATTAACACTGTTTGGTAGTTAAATAGCAAATAAAAAGAGGTAGGTAGACATACATAAACACTGAAAATCCGAATAAGCAACTAAGTAGGTATTAAATTACAAAATAGGTGTGCAATTAATCTAATACAATCAATGACCCGAATCAATGTTTAAATGCAGTTTTTTTTTTATTAATATTCTTGTTTTTGATCTAATATTGTTTTGGTTGTACCGTCCAACAACATGAAGATTTTTGTTTGTCCAGCAACCATTTTTTACGTGACAATTTAAATTTCTGCCAGCTCTGGATTTTTTGGGTTGGTGGAGGTAAATCATTCCAGATTTTTGATGCTGCGTATCTGAAACTACCCCTAAATCGTTCCAGTTTGGGCTTAGGTAACTCTAAGGTGTTATTTCGTACTGTCCTGTTGCGCCTAATCATATCCTTTCGCCATTTAAGTTTAGCAGACAAGTACTCAGGAGTTCGTGTTTTTTGTAGATTGAATATAAAATTATATAACTTTAAAATTCGTCTATTTTTCATATTTAGGATATCCTGAGAATTCAAGAATGGTGTGATGTATGATCTTTTGGGTACATTGAAACAGAATCTAATGACAGAATTTTGAGCACGTTGAATTTTCTGTTGGTATTTTTTTATCAAACATGGTCCGTATACGATATCGCAGTAATCAAGGTGCGATAGAACAAGGGAATCTGCGAGCCGTAATCTTATCGGGATGCTTAGGTGAGGCCTGAATCTATACAGAGATCTGAGCGAGTTATAACATTTACCTAATTTAAACTTAATATGATCCTCATGGACAAGGGCCCATCTACTATATAGTAATCCAAGATTTTTTACCACTTTAGTTTCATTAACTTTGGTTTTATTAATA
The DNA here is from genome assembly GCA_918857605.2 of Philereme vetulata. Classification (NCBI taxonomy): domain Eukaryota; kingdom Metazoa; phylum Arthropoda; class Insecta; order Lepidoptera; family Geometridae; genus Philereme; species Philereme vetulata. The sequence continues at coordinate 6,531,511 of OU975439.1, read as the reverse complement.
GTAATCAGAGGCATATTTAGACGAACTAAATCAATCTGATGTTTAGTACCTAGGATTATATTCGATGATTTCTGTGGATTAAGGAGCAGTCCATGGTCAGTAGACCATTCATTTATAACATTCAAGTCTGAATTAAGCTTTTCCACGGATGAAATTATTGCACTCTTTTCAGAATTTGCACGCAGAATTATTTGTGTATCATCTGCGTACATGTGTGCTAGACAAAATTTAACTTGATGAAGCAAGTCTGCAGTATAAATGGAGTATAGGGTCGGGCCTAATATCGAGCCTTGAACCACGCCCTTTTCAATCCTCATGGAGCTACTTAGATTGAATCTTTTTGCCACTCTGATCTAAGCACTCAACTATTTGCTTTCTATCTTGAAAGTAACTTGTAAACCATAACCAATATATTTCGTCACACCCATAATATCTTAACTTGGCCAACAGCAGATTAGTATCGAGACAATCAAAAGCCCGGCTATAATCTAACAGAACTAGCACAGATGCCACACCTTCATTGGAGGCATTAAGGACTTCGTCAACTACGTGAAGCAAGGTAGTTGTGGTGCTATGTGATTTTCTAAATCCTGACTGATTTGCTGGAATAATGGAATGATGTTCAAAGTACAACCTCAATTGCTTCTGCACTACTTTTTCTAGCACTTTTGATAAAGCCGGTAGCAGCCCTATGGGTCTGAGATCTTTTATTGTATCAACTTCCCTCTTTTTAGGTATGGGCTTAATAAGTGACGTAGTCCAAAGGGATGGAAAGGAACCAGATAATAATGACTTATTTATTATGGCTGTTACGGCGTCAAGTGAGTACGGAAGAGTCAATTTAATCATTTTCATTGATATGAATATTTCATTGATATAATTCAATGTAAGCAGGATAAATACATTACTGTATATTTAATAAATAAATAAATAAACTAAACTTAAATACAAACTACACAAATTATCTACTCAACATTTTTTCGCATATAAATGCATATTTAGTTAAAGCGTCGCCAACGGTCGCCTTTAGGAGTACCATTTATTGGTTAAGGGATAAACAAAGCGTGGAATAACATTCCTATAAGAAATGATATGGCAGGAAATTGAACATTTAAGCTATGAGAAATAATTTTATTTTCAATAAACTGACATTTCGTATAAAAAATCATAATAAATGTAAAATTTAAGTTAGAAATCTTGAATACTACATAAATGCATAATCATTACCTCCTGGAACAGCATCCATTGTTGATACACCAAGAACTTCACTTTATGTCACAATTTAATTCACTTGAAGTAGCGCCAAAATCAAATAAAACCATCCGCCATTTAACAAGTCAAACTTTGGACTAAGATGGCGTCCATTCGGTGGCTTCTACCTAACCGGCGCGAGCGCAATTAGTTGGCCTTATCTATTGTGCAGTTGGATATAACAATTAAAACGGGATTTTTCCCATTTTAACTTATTTAGTTTCTGCCAGCTATTATTGATTTTACGCCTGTGTGCGTTGCATGGTTCCTATAGTACAAACTAGGCTAAGTTTGGGGCCTAGATAGCGCTGTGTAAAATGTCCATAATTATATTTAACCGCCTTCAAAAAAAGGAGGTTTTCAATTCGTCGGTATCTTTTTTTATGTATGTTCCCCGATTACTCGAATACGCCTGGACCGATTCGAGAAATTCTGTTTTTGTTTAAAAGGTTCCCAGGTGGTCCCATTGGCACCAAGTCAGGATCTGATGATGGGATTCCAAAAAAATTAAAATTAAAACATTTATTTGTCACGACACACGTACAAAACAAAAACACAAAAGTAGAAGGTAACATAGTAGTAATATTGAATTTTGACTTCTGGCTGTAAGAATTAGGTGATGAATGTAAATACAATGATATAAAGACATAGAACGACAAGAATGCCAAAAGTCGAAGATTACAGGTTATATAAAAAATACAGGAATATCTCACTCAACTTCCATCATAATTACAAGGTCGAGTCATGCCAAAATGGCGTCAGCTCAGCATGTGCCAAGTAGGTAGGCTCTGCTGACCCCAGATAGTGTCGTCACGGACGTCAGAAGCTTGCACTGCTCTCGGGGATTGAGTGAAGGTAGATATGTGTAGCACCTACCTACCTACCCATGGCATGGATGGAAAATCGAGGGCAACCCTCAAATTAGACGGTTATATTTCGTTAAAAAGTTACTTGTTCATTTAAAATGACTAGCCACTTACCTTCCCATACAAATGATCACCATACTGCTTGTAGATCTCCGTCAGTCCTTCCTTATCATAATGTTGGTTGCTCGCTATCCTAATCGCAACATCATACAAGTTCTTCTTAAAAAGCAGACTCAATTTCGACTGCAAATCCTTCTCCTCCAGAAACACCATCTCCTTATTCTTCGTGAGGATATAAAACGACCCCCATTCCGTCAGAATCGCATCAATTTCATCAAAGGTTTTCGAGAAGACTATAAACTTGTTGTATATATCTAGGATGGTGATGTGGTGGGATTTAGGGGCGGTGGTGCTGGTGGAGGCTGTATGTTTAGGGGGGGTCTCGTTCGTGGTGATCACGAGGTAGGTACGGAACCAGTTGAGGCGGACTTTTTCGCCTTCAAGGGCGTAGCAGGGTCCTCGACCTTCCGCAGTGTAGCAGAAGATTGCCTGAAAAAAGAAACCAAATGGATCCATCATCATCACAGCCACAGGCCTGAATATAGGCCTCCCCTAATTCCAGAGCGACCGATCTTGTGCGACCCAACGGCTCCCAGCAACTTTTAACAGGTCGGTTTTCCATCTAGTTGGGGGCTATTGGATCCATACTAATATTATAAATTCGAAAGTAACTCTGTCTCTCTGTCTGTTGTTTACGTTTTCAAAACTAAACGGCTGAAACGATTTCGATGAAATTTGGTATAGATTTTTTTAAATACATAGTATTTTATTTATAGTGTTATCCGAACACATACAAAAAAACCAAGATTTTTTAAATCATCTTAAAAATTTCAAGCCTAGACGGTACTTGAACCCGCAACCATCCTCTTGGCACGAGGATGCACTATCCAACTGTGCTACCCGGCTATTTCACGTTTAGGTCGAAATTAGTGAGATGATTCAGAATTATGACTAAAGCGCCGTTAGCTCCATCTACAGGAAAACTTATACGGTTTTTTTGTACCTGCTCAAAACCAAACGTTGCAGTTTAGTACATTGACAAGAGATGTCGCGTTGCTTATTTCAAATAGTATTTTATTTATAGTGTTATCCGAACACATACGGAAAATTCCAAGATTTTTAAAATCATATCAAAAGTTTCAAGCCTAGACTGGACTTGAACCCGCAACCTTCCTCTTGATACGAGGATGCACTATCTAACTGTGCTACCAGGCCATTTTACTAGGCCAGGTTGCGGGTTCAAGTCTCGTCTCGGCTTGACATTTTTGAGATGATTTTAAAAATCTTCGATTTTTTTAATACTACTAAGGTATAGTGTGACCATTAGTGCTGTGCACTCCCTGAGGTATGCGCGCGGCGAGACGGGGGGGAGAATCGGCTGCTGCGCTCTGTCAGTTCGCCGTCAACGCTCGTGGCGGCAGGTAGTGTTATTTGTATCGGACTGTCTATGTCAGACGCACATGAGATAAATATTCAAAGATGGGTCGTGCGTTATCTCGTGATATGAAATGGAAGATGAAGTTGAAACAGAATCTATGTCAGAATAACTTTCGTTAGAATATATAATTGTTTGTAAATATAAAAAATGTTCAATAAAACCAGTCCTTTGAATTATAAGTTTACTTCTTATTTATCACCTGCATATTTTTAATAAAATATGAGTATATTTAAGTTACATTTTAATCAACTAAGTAAGTATAATATATTACAGATAGATAGCCTCCGACCATCGTCCCGCCACAAGTCCTGCCTTAGAAATGCAAACTGATATCGTAAGATATGTCCGACATGTATTGATCTCATGTGAACTCATGCAGTTTTTTCTTTGCCTCCCACCTCGCCGCGCATACCTCAGGGAGTGCACAGCACTAATGGTCACACTATAGCAAACAAGCATACGGTCCACGGTAACACCAAAGGTATCCACTCGCGCGCTGCCGGTCCTTTGAGATTATGACCTGAATTGAGACATGGGCTACTCTTTACCCGACTGCGCAAAAAGGTAATGTTTGTTCCTGAAAACGTAACAGACAGACAGAGCGACAGCGTTACTTTCGAATTTATAATAATTGTACGGATTCTGTTAAGTTCTACCAAGATAAGGAAAGGTTTTAAAGTGAATATTTGATGAGCTGATTGGTCTTATTTTGAGGCTTTCTCCTCAGGGAGGAATCCGTTTTGTGTGCTCAAAAAAATATATGTCATTCATTAACCTTTTATCTGCAATGTGAACATACAAAAAAGTTCTACCTGTTTATTTACTATGAGAAAAAAAATAACAAAATGTAGCTGTTTTCTACTTTCAACTTGATTAAACCTCTAAACGACGTAAAATTTTGTAATTCTTCTTTCACCTAAATGTGGTCAAAAACTATACTTTCAAGTTGAACAAATGATGCTGTGCTGCGGCGATCTTTCACGTGGCAATTAATTATTTTCAATTTTTCCGAATAATTAGCGGGCGTACCCTTAGAAGGTGGTTGCGCGGGCGACGGGCGGCAGTGTACCGATGACTGTCGTACGGGAGGGTTGTGCTCGTCTGCCTCGCGCTCACCTTTTTGCTGGTCGTGTGGCGGTAGATGCGGGGCCGAAACAATAGCTACGCCCATTCGCTCAAGGTCATCGACTACGGTTAGCGCCTTAAATGATAGTACTAACGTCATTGTTAGCCACGGTGAGGCGTTGCTTGTCTGTGAGTGCGGAGCAGCCGGCGGCAGCACCCATCGCGTCCAGCGTCACGCATCGCTCCGAATTGAGCCAGACCACCGTGACGCATGCGCGGGACACTACGAACAACTTGTCCGCATCCCTGTTGTCAAAAAACATAGTGAATTATTATAGTGTATTCCGCGGCAATGCAAAATGTGTAAATACTAGCTTCCGCCCGCGGCTTTACGCGCGTCGTTTGTCAATCAAAACATTTCCCTACTTCTGCGCGGTTGGGTAAATAAGTAGCCTATGTCTCAAACCCGGTCATAATTTATCTATCTACCAAATTATTAAATTTACATCGACAATCGACATAAAGACAAAAAAGGTCCTTATTTCAGAGAGGCAATTCCCATATAATCTAACGAAAATTGATTTTTTTTTAATTTTATATGTTTTTATAGGTTTTCCCATTTTATTTTACTTTAAACCACCCCTGTATGAGAGCGAACAAAACGAAAAGAATATTTAAATCAGCCCAGCTATTATTGAGTGTTCTTAACTAACGAACAGCAATTGATTTATATATTGGAAAAAAAACATGATTTACTGTCGAATTTCGACAACTGCGCGGGTAACAATTTTTTTATAATTATGTTATCCCTGTACACTGGCTCAGCCCTACAGTAAACTCCCACACATACAAACCGCGTGCGGACAGGCCACTGCGCCTGTAGAAGTGTAGTTATAGTTACTTGAAGAAGAGTCCGGTGATAGGACTGGTGCCGGTATCTGGTAGAGTCTTCATCTTGCCGCTGCGCTGTCGCGCGATTTCGCCGCGGAAGATCGACACCGACCCGTCTTGGAAACCAACCGCTAGCAGATTCTGTACATAAAGTTAAAAACATATTTGAACGTGTGTAACTAATATAGGTTGTTACAGATGTTACATAAGTGTTTGGTCATGTACAAAAGGTTAAGTTGAATCAGTTAGATCTTCTAAAATAGCGGTTGCGTCCAGGGCTTATGACCACAAAAAAATTAAACCACTGGGGTGTATAAAAAATTCCTTACCAAATTTTTGTATAAGAATTTCTTAAACACGCGTGAAACTGTGTTTAATTCTTTTTGTGGTATGACCCTAATTATCCTTCAGATCCTTAATTAAATCCTACCTTATGTGTCTTTTTTAAAAAGCCTTTGGACTTTGGCCGTGTAACATTTGGTTTCAGAGCATGAGGATGAATAATGTATTTAAAAAAGTCGTACGTACTATGACAAAAAAACAATATTTTACGAAGGCGCAAAGCTTTATAATAAACTAGCTGTTGCCCGTGACTTCGTACGCATTACACTATTAAATGTGCAGGTAACCTAGAAATAAAGCTAAACTCGCTGTTGCTACTTGACTTGGCACCCCATTTATATCCCATGGGACTTGATTTATGAGATAAAAAGTATCTGTTATTCCAGGTCATAATCTACGTACATACTAAGTTTCATCGAAATCGGTTAAGCCGGTACGATGCGATTGAGTAACATACGAATAAATAAACAAACATACAAGCTTTCGCATTTATAATATTAGTGTGATGTAATTACCCTTAGATAAAAAAAATGTAAACTCATTTAACGCATTTAAAACTAAAACTAATGTTTACTAAATGTAGTAATTGTATAACTAACGAACGACCAAACTTAATGCGTTAATTGAGTATCTACTTACCATAACTCGAACAAACTACAATATCTTTTTATGTCTAGTGATTCTCATGTAAGTGATAATAATTATATTTTTGAGAATAAATGATTAATAATGAATGATGATTATTTATCACCTTATTGTCATGCACAGCGAGTGCCGTGGCTGGCGTAGGGCGCATATGCGACGGCACAGCGCGGGACTGCCGCGCGAGGGTTGGGTTGCCATGCCGGTCGCTGCGGGCCCAATCCCACACCTTTATCAAAGGATTTAACCCGGCTTCGTCATCCTGTAAATACAATGTGTTACAATTAAAACTAATTATATTGAAGGAACGGTGTCTACACAAAAAAAATGTATCTATAATTTTTTTTATTTTATTATCAAAATCTCGCGAAAAACTATAAAATACTGCTCGGCGAAATGTTAGAGAACTAGCGTAATACGGTGCCGCAGGTTACTAATAAGTTACTATGAGAGGTTCAACAACCCCACTCGTTAAATGACCCTTTCTATACATTGATTCAGAAACCAAGATAATTTTTGTAAAGGTGTTACCATATTAAAAAAATACTTTACGAAATAGAAGTTTATAGAAGATTACTCAATTTTTATAAATATTTATGGTTGGGTTGATTTTCTAATCAATATCCAGAATGGAAAATAGCATTGGTCTTATGCAATATATTATACTTTATTTAATTTTTTTAACAAAGTTATAAAATGATGAAGAAATTTTAGAAGAAAATATTTTACGAAACGGGTATCATCGGAGTTCAATGGGAGTACATCACAGAAGTTCGAAACAGTTTTTGCATTTTGATAATAATACGCCATTTTATTTTATTGTAATTTCGTTCGTCTCTCGTCCGTCGAAGTCGAATGTGTTACTCTTTCTCGTTGCTCGTGTGCTATTGAGCTTTGTTGAGTTTTGTTTTGTTTTGGTTTTTACATTATTTTTGTTAAGTTTTCAACCTTGTTGTTGTGTTTATATTGACACAAACATGGAACCTCAACCTGCGCCGCCGCCTGTGCCGCCACCGCCGACGGCGGAGATGCCGGGTCCATCGACATTGTCAACAAGTGACTATCTGTCGCCACAAAAAAAAACGTCCGAAGATATATATGAGTTCCACAGAAAAACTTATGGTGATGAATGTTTATAAAACGATATACAAAAAGTGCCCACAGGGTGAAGTTTGGTCACTTGTAGCTCGTGCGAAAAAAACGGCCGAGCTTATGGGACTCTCTGCAGTAGGTAACTGTGCAAAGAATCTTAAAAGAACGCATAACAACTGGTATTTTCGGTTCTCCCAAAAAAGCTGGTCCAAAAACAAACTACCTACAAAAAGTCAAGAAATGGACGAATATACGTACTCAACAATAAGACGAATTGTTCACCAGTTTTATTGTAGAAATGAGATTCCTACAGTAGCAAAGGTAAGAATTTAGTTGCTTATTTATTAGGTACCCACTGAACCATTGTTTGTAGGGACAATGTCAACACAGTAATAATCAGAATCCTACCTATCTATCACCATTCATATGTACACTGCTGAACATGCTTCCCCCCAAACAAGGAGGGTATGATTAGTCTATTGTTAGAGCTAAATTCTCATAAAGAAATTAATTTTATTGAAATCCCGAGTGGATAATAAATAATTATATTATGTAATGGTATTTTGGCTCCGTAAGTTAACCAACATTGAACTTATAAATAACTCTCATATCAATCACGCTGCACTGAGCGATGGACATAGTGTTATGATAGGACAAGTCTTACATTTCCTATTTATAATAATAATTTTTAATTTACAGGTTCTGCGAGCTTTTTTAAAATGGTCGAAGTAAAAAAATTGTTAGAGGAAGGTTTGAGTGAGGTGACACCCGAAAAATGGAAAAACTGCATCAACCACATAGAACAAGTTGAAAATGAAATGTACCAACTAAACCACATCATTGATGATGTACAGGATAGGTTTATTATAAATTTAAGGAAATCAGATTCATAATCCGATTCTGAAACCGATTCTGATTCTGAGATGTCAGAATAATGTAATATTTTATAAGCAATATAAATATGTAATTATTTTATATTGTTTTATTTGTATTTCATTATGGACAAAGGGAAACGAGGCCGCGACAATGCCGCATCCACGCTAGATATCTTAGAAGGTACCTACTTTTCAGTGTTCTGAAGTAAGTAGTATGATTGGTTAGGAAATATTTTGGTAGTAATCTATCGCACAAGCAAAACCGCGCGTCATTACTTCTAATAGTGATCCATGTTAAAAAATTGATGTCTACTCCTGACTTTTTATGACAGTGACATATCATGACATTCCTTTGTTTACAAAAATTATCTTGGTTTCTGAATCAAGGTATAGTCAGTGACTCGGCCCGGGCAATGGACCCAACCAGCCAACAATAAAAAATTAAATTATTTTCAATCATTACTCTTATCAATACCAGATTTTTAATAAGCTTTATCACAACTAACCCAATTGATTATAAAACATACTAACCCCAATAGTAACTAGATAAGGATCATGCGGTAACTGCTGTGCTAGCGATATGGTCATCTCGTATGCCTTGAATGAGGTGATCTCCCAGGACCGGGAGATCAGGTGTGCCCACCCGGTGACATCACACAGAACCACACGCCCATTTCCACTCGTGGCTACTGTCACATTTGTGTCCTGGAAAACATTGGAACAAATTAGACATCTAAAACTAAACTGGTTGTATCTCAGATTCTTTCTCACAAAGCTTTCATGGCGGTTTGCAATGAAAGCTAGTTTTAGTTTAGATATGCATGTATATGCCATAACATTTAAGAGTAAATTAACCCTTTAAGGATCACGCCAATTTTTGTATATTTGTGGTGCCTGCTCGATTATGTATAGTACACAGCATCTGATCTACACAATGAAACAGAACTTAAGACCTTCTAGAGGTCACACACTTAAGTTGTGCTCTTTGTGTCACGCGATGGCAAGGCTGAACATTCATGGTTATTCCCAGAGATAATAAATTGGTTATTTTTAAATTTGCAGCCATAGTACTTAATCAATACCTAATGTAGTAATCACCTGTGCCTGCAGGGTTATCCATTATTTAGTGGACATAGGTACTGTATAGAAAAGCATAGTTGTCTAAAAATTTCAACGCAATTCGGCAACTACTTATGACAGACAGACACAAATATAAGGAAGTTGAATAGTTATATACAAAGATAAGCACTTCAGCATTATTTTAACAACATTTTTACTACCAAAGTTAAGTTAAATACACTCTCATTTTGACCAAATATCCTATCTTTATAATACACTAGCTGACCAATGCGCAGCTTTGCATGCGTAGTTTTTCATTAAAAACATTACCCTCCTTCTGCGCAGTTGGGTAAAAAGTAACCTATGTCACCCAAGGATAGTGTAGCTTTCCAACAGTGAAAGAATGTTTATAATCGGTCCAGTAGTTTCGGAGCCTATTCAATACAAACAAACAAATCTTTATTTTTATAATATTATATGATAAATACATTAGGTAATAACTACAATAATTATATAGATGCGACTTACTTGGAGGCATTCTGCTATTTTCCCATTATCAGCATTCTTGTGAATATCAAAGAATGTGAATTTTCGCCACTGAAACAAACAAACACAATTTTCTAGAAGGATTGCATTTTAACCATCAAGGATCACACCAATACATTTTTGTATCATTGTGAGCCCTGAGCAATTACCCTAGTTATCTTACTCAATTATACTTCAGATACCTATGCCAAAATAAACAGAGGGTTACTTAACTAAATTAATAGATTATTACATATACAGCAACTGGTATCAAGTTGCAGCATTAACTGAGTAGGGAAAAGAACCACTGCAGTGCCAGGATTTTAGATGGGTTAAGCTTGTCCAGCATCTATACCATCCTCTTAGCCAATATTTGCAACAAGAAATAATTGGTAAGTAGTCAGAAATTTACTTGAAATAACAGAAGGTTAATAACTTACTTAGTGTTGAAAGGTATGTTGATTTTTTGTTTATATACTAAAGTAGGTAGAAGTGGTAAAAATTTCATGGTTTATATGAAACCTTAACACCAAATGGGCATTCTAAATAAAACAAACGAGAAAAGTAATGGGCGTAATGAACACAGAAGATAAGAGTAATGATTTATTGTTTATTAAAGTGAACATACCTCTAAAAAAGCCATGTTAGACAGAATTTAAATGCAGATCATTTTATTCAACGAGTTTTACCAAATTCACTTTGGTTTTCCTTGAATTATTTCTTTTTATTGCAATCAGCAACTCATTATTAATTTTGTTTTGTCAAAACTTAAATGTGACATTTGACATTGACTGTAACAGTTAACAGACATTGACACTTCTCTTTATTTAAGCTAAACATACGAAGTAATAAATAGTGGAACACTAAACTAATGTTGCCCGGTCACAGTAACAACCTCACCGAAAAGGATGGATGGAAGAAACCAAGTACAAAATGAAACTCGCCAAAGTACCTAACCCTATCGGTGAGATGCGAACAAACTTTTTTATTGTATTACCATAGAGTTTGGATACTCATCGACATTATGTCAAAAATTATTTTGTGAAAATGATAATAAATTTATTATTTTTGAAAATTTACTTGATTGTATCATGCCTAAATACTACAGGTTCCGGGCTAGAACGCCAACACGGAAAATTAAGCGTAAGGACAGGGACAGAGCTGAAGTGGAAAGGTATGTGGTAAAGTTTATGAATGTAGGTTTTTACTCTAGGGCCGGTGTACATTATTCCAGCGAATTAATTCAGCGCATTATTGGACTGGATGATAACGTTTACATACACTTAGCTGCGGGTTCGATTCCCGCCTCGGACCAAATTACATGTTTGCATTAAGTATCTACAATTAGGTATTTATTCCGGGTTTGGGTGTTTATTTAGTTACCGCTTTTCTAATAAAAGAAGGTAAGTAGGTTCCTAAGCGTATAGAAAAACATATACCTACCTAATATGTCTTGTATATAATAACTGGTTGCTTAGTTTGGGGGTAGTTATTGCTGCGTAAAATATCCAGCATTATTTATTTATTAATCTAGTCATGTTCAAGCTATTGAGTTGTTTTATCTTACCTAACACACTGATGATAATAAACTGACTACTCTGTCGCGCTAAGTAACCAACAGGCCATAATTTTTAATTTGAAAACTAATCTATCTACCACATAAACCTATGTACATAGAATTCTTTTTTTATTTACCAGGACAGTAGCGCCAGATTTTTATACTGCCGATAGGAATTGGTTGGATTTGACAATAGCGTGCACTCCTGCTGCACCTTCCTGGTATTTGCGGCGAACGTCCTGGCGCACGTCATTGCTTCCGAGACAGGTTGCTGCAGAGCTTAGGACATGGCTACAGTTGAACAACCATCGTAATATGCGATTCTAGTTTCCTCTTTTTGATATTTACCGAAAGTTCCCCGCATGTATGGATACCGATAGCGCTATGTTTAGCTGTGAGTTTCGTTTATCTGTGAGCCAACTTCCGCGCATTTTTGTTTTTCTTTCGGAGTTTTCAGACATGTTAAAAAGTGGGTCAATGTATTTTATTTGAAAGTTTAGTGTGTTTTTTAAAGATGGGAATTTATTAAAATAAATAACAAAAACGTGTCAATCTGTTTTGATTGAGTCGTAGAATGCCGAAGTAGGTAGGTTACTACATTAACTAAAAATAAAGTACCTTATTAATAGTTACCTATTTGTTACCAACAACATCTGTTGTAGTGAATCTAATGAGGGCTTTTCATTTTAGATCTCGAAATAAAAAAAAACATTTGTGTTTATTTAACTGACAATGTGAGAACGTTTTAGACAAATTGTGATATTCTGTCTGTGAGAGATTTTGTTATCTTTACCTACATATAAAATGAAGTCGCTTTCGCTGTCTGTTATCTTGATCTTTTAAACTACTCAACGGATTATAATGTAGTTTTCAACGATAGATAGTGCTTCAAGAGGAAGGTTAATATGTACGCCTAATATATATACATAACTCTGTTTGTTTCTTACCTTTAAACGACTAAACAGCTGAAAAGATCGTAATGAAATTTTGCTAGGATAAATATAGGATTAAATCCTGGGAAAGGACATAGACTACTTTTTAGCTAGCTGCGCAAAATGAGGGTAATGTTTTATTGAAAAATCACCCGTGCGAAACCTCGGGAGGATTAGCTAGTATCATATATATTTTGGCAGCTTATCTCAAGACAGCGGCATCGACTACACTAGTTGGAACAGTTTTTTGTTATTAGAATCTGCTGAACAGCCCCCTTTGCAGAGGAAAACGAACCTCTCCTTATGGTTATGGTCTTCGTGAAATAAAACAATTTAAATAAAAACAAACGATATACTTTTATTACAAACGATTTGACAATAAAATGAAAAATAAGACAATATCACTTTCATTAAGTAACTCATGATCTATTTCTATGACTTGTCTAGTTTTCCTACTTATTTAATTAGGTAGGTATTGCGTATTTAAGCATGACTATCTAAGCTAGAAATTAACTAAATTAGAACCAAAGTCTATACATTATGTTAGCGCAAAGGTAGAGATTCTTTGAGAATTTTGGCAAAATGTTTAATTTTTTCAATTAACTAACTCATTTATTTCAGTTTAAAATCCATAATTTCTTAATAACTAACACAAAATTGACACTGCGTCATTTTTTTTTACCCAAAAGAAGTTGGGAGTGCGCTGCGTTGTACCTAGTGGTAAACCGGTTGCGAATCTTACTCCCCTTAATACAAGATCTAAATAAATGCAAACGTGCCATTTCATTATTAGTAAGTACCCGAATCTCTTCTCACCAAGTTTTAGAATGTACCTTGCCTTTGAGCTAACATAATGCTTTTGAGTAAATCATTCTAAAAAATATAATTTAGGTTATGTTTCATAGTTTTCTGACTTTACACAAAAGGTAGGTACCTAGTACGCTCTTTTCTTAAAAAATGAGAATTATTTGTGACATTTCCCTAATTGTTATTTTTTTATTAATGAACACATAAACTAGGTTACGAGCTATGAACAAATATTCTAGAACCTTCACTTGGATATTTCTGACATTAGCAAAAAAACTGTCAACTAAAGGTCCTCGAAGATGTGCATACCTAAATGTATTGTGTTGAGTTTTCCAAAAATTGAGTCAAATTAAAGTGTGATATGACTATTTGTTATTTAGACACAAATAACTACAAAAATATTTAATTCAAAAGTTGAGGTGATTTTAAGAAACATAGAAAGCTTCACAAAGGTACACACAAATTAACATATAACCTTCCTTTTATAAGTTAGGCCAACCTAAAGTTAAGTCCTCGCCCATTTTATAACTAAACTATACTTCTGGGTGGTATCTAAATCAGCCATAAACAGTCCACTGTTGAACATGAGCGACGCCTGCACCCAACTGCTCTACGAATCTCCTCATTCCTGATTGTATCTCGCAGAGAAACACCAAGCATAGTCGCACGCTGAGCGACCTAGAGCCTTATGAGGCTCATAGTGAGATACCACATTTCTGTGCCATCATTGGTATTTTTTTATGGATCTATTTATATGACAGAAATGGGCTATGACTTGACCTTCCCGCACACAACTGTATCACATTGTATCCATTAAAACTAATTCTCAGCCATAAACATGACAAATGTAAAGGGTGATGTACCATTTCACAATATCACAATTAAATTTTTCGCCTTCGCTCGAATGGAATTATATCAAATACTTTGTTATCCTTACTGGCTATTCTCAGGATATATCGAAGAGTATAAATTGATTACAATTTTATCGGCTAAAATTACATAAATTCTTCTAACTACAAAAGCAATTTACAAGTTTCAGTTACGGGTTTAAAACTTAACTAGGGTAAGTACGCATTTTTATTATATATAAAATCTACTTAAACTATTTAGATTTAAATGTATATCTGGGCACATATTTAAAAATAGTGCATTCAACTAGATTTTCTATGATTTTAATTGAGATTTTTTTGTATTTTACAGAGATTCTTAGATTACATAATTGGAAAACGGCATCAAAAAATAAAATTTAATAACAAAATCATCAATAAAACGTATATGTACCTAATAGTTTGTTTGCTTATAATTTGTGACATAAATGCAAATCTCATACTAAAAATAATAATTGGGGTTTAGGCCGATTTATTAGAACCTATGTCAGAGTTCATAACAATCTCATTAAATTAAATATATAATATTGGCATTACGATTTATGAATCATTACATTAATTGCGCTCTTAGCGTATTTAATATTATCTATATTGTCATTCCGTAATATAAATGGCCGTAATATATTTACATTATCTACACCTGATTATAAATAGGTAGTACACACGGCTACACATCAAGCTACACATTTCCAGTATATGCTGACCTCTCATTCTACGAAAAGTCTACACAATGCGAGGTCAGCTTATACTGGAAATTTATAGCTTGATGTGTAGCCGTGTGTACATTAAACAAACTAATAAAATTGACATAGAATAGTAGAACCTCTAATGGACAATATTACATAAAAAGCAATTGATTTCTAAAATGGAATAATCAAAGACATGCTAACAAAAGTACAAACATAGAACGCCAATTAAACAATTAAGCTTATTATCGAGTATACTGAAAATTAACACTAAAATTTGTTTGATCCCAGCTATGCTATCATGACAGCCCAAGAAAAGTTCATCTACGCGGAAGAATAGGGTAAAGATGCATTTTAACGTAAAGAGTAGAAATTTTTGTACGGTCTCGGGTAGTTTCTACATTCTACGGCTGCTATGCAAGCCTGATACTAACATTTTTCTCTTGCCTTATTAGAAAAATCTGAAAAGAGATCTGAGCAGTTCAAACATCGAACTACTGGGAATCAATGAAAGAATACAGACTACATTATGAATCTACTACACGATATAGGACATTCGCAATAACGAATAGACTGAGAATCTACTTGGTAATATCAATAGTAATGTAAAAAGGTTTTACATCAAAGCTTTAGAAAACGACGCTTTAGCGTTCACGCATGACATAAATCACTTTAGCAGTTAGCGTTACGTTTTGATTACGTTGCGCTTACCTACGCCGCATCTCGCATCGCCTTATACAAAAGAGATCAACGACTGGGTAACGATTTTTTTCTTACATCTAAATGCCAACCTAAGTCTTCACTCAGCATTTGATGTTTTAATAAAAACTTATTGAGTCTTCTTTCATGAGATTGAGAAGTTTGTAGTTCATCGAGCACTGTCCTGTTTTAACTGTCTTTCAGTCGGTATAAATGGTTATTTTCACGTTAACGTAAACCCGTTTAATGTGGTGTCCCGCAAGGGTCCATGTTTTTAGTGTACACGTTTGTGCCTAGTGAAAACAAAGCTTGGCACCCCACTGCATAACAAAAAGCGTCCGCACATGGGCACTGCGCTACCTATCATCGCCAAACAGGAGCTTGGCGAAATACATCCATCAGCTACGCTCGTCGATGTTAGTGAGGATGTGTGTGTACAAGTGATATTGTACCACTTTAATTAACTCGTACTCGAGGGTAGATATCCCGTCCTTTTGGAATGTTTTGCTGGTATGCGATAGGAGTTGATACCTGAAATAAAAATTGTTGATTAGTTATTATGAAAATATCTCCTAAAATTTAGTTTTTATTTTGTTAATATACACTCCTTTCCATTAATGTAATATTAATAAAATCCTGTCCACCCAAAGGTTGTCTTCAAGAAAAAATCGCTTCTATGCGATAAGACCGCTGATTGTACTGTTTGCTTTTTGATTTTTTTTATTTTTATGTTTGATTCTTTTATGGTGTACAATAAAGTGTTTTCATTCATTCATTATAAGATT
Source organism: Philereme vetulata (assembly GCA_918857605.2). Lineage (NCBI taxonomy): Eukaryota > Metazoa > Arthropoda > Insecta > Lepidoptera > Geometridae > Philereme > Philereme vetulata. The sequence continues at coordinate 6,515,051 of OU975439.1, read as the reverse complement.
GGGTTTAGACAGCAACCGCCTTTTTAGGGTTCCGTACCTCTAAAAGGTAAACACTTATAAGATCACTCTCTTATCCGTCTGTCCGTGTGTCACCACCGATTTTCTCAGGAACTGGTGGACCTAGCAAGTTTTAATTTATACCAGATACTGAGTTCTATAGTCTCTATTAGGTGTATAAAAATCAAGGTTCTGAGTCAACACGATAAAAAGATATGGGTAAATTTAGATTTTCCCGAAAACTTGTAAGTACCAAAATTTACCTTAATTTTCCACTTCTTTTTTGGAATTTTCGCTTGTGCTGTAAGACTTTGCTTTTAACCAAAATTGACAATTCTAGGTAGTACCGGAAGTACCCTATAGGTTTTGGGTTGAACACCTATATGGTAGTTCGTTGACCTAGAATCACGAAATTAGGCAAAAATCTAGGTCTTTCAAATCAGCACAAATAAAGGAATCATTCCAAAAAATAAAAAAAGTTGAAAATTAAAGGGTGTCCCCATACATACATAGTTAACGCCAATTAAGATAGTCCTCTGAGTTGTATGGGCGCTCACACAATTAAGAGGACTTGCTTAATCGGCACCAACCTCAAATAAGGTAAATAAATAAAATTGTGCTATTGGATAAAACAAATATTTAAGTGGGGCTCCCATACAACAGAAATGATTTTTTTGCCGTTTTTATAGATAATGGTACGGAACCCTACGTGCGCGAGTCCGACTCACACTTGGTTTTTTTATTTTATGTTAGTTGTGGAGAAACAGGCTTACGGCCCGGCTTACGAGGAGGTAAGCGTTCACCGTCGCCTATTGACATCGGCATGTCTAAAGATTGATAAAAAAAGTTGTAGAAGGATGATTTCTGAAAAGTTTGTTTAGTTAAATATAGATTTTATCCAAACATAAGTCGTGTAATAGATTAAAAATTTAATTAAACTCATTTATTAATTCAGATAAATAGTGCTTTTTAAAGTCCAACTTAAATATTTAGTAACATTTCACGTATGTTTAATAGTTAATAAAAGCTATTAAAAAATCGATTTCAATCTTTAACATACAGGATGTTACCTGTTAGCGACGCTGTCTGTACCTACGAGGAATAAACCCGACAGTCGCTGTGTACCAAATATGAAAACTTCCCGGGACAATGAGAAAGGGGGTAAAAACTGGATACATACCGTGATGTCATTTCAAGGTTCATGTGATTTCAGGGTTCGGAAACGGGAAATAATATTGCTGGACATTTAACACAGCGCTATCTAGCCCCAAACTAAACAGAACTTGTACTATAAGAACCAGATAACTGATAGAATAATATACATTTTTTTGTAAATACATACTTATAATATATAGAAAACACCCAGACACGTAACAAATATCTGTAGATTATGCAAACTGCTGGGCTTATGTAAAAAACAACCTAGTAAACAAATAACATTATTGGTATATACTATTAATATAAATATTATACCTTTTAGGATTGGGCACAGATTTCTTGTGTTCCAACATAGCGTACCGCGCTAAGGACATTTTATACCTTGCAACGTGGTAGTTCATTTTTTTCAACCTGTAAAGGGGAAAAAAATTAAATAAATAACATTCGTACCAATGAGTTTATTGTACAAAAAAAAACAGGAAATCTAGGAAAACATTCACCGAGGTCGAATCGAGGTTGCGTAAAAGAAATAAAAATATTAATATTTGTGTACCCATGAACATTACGGACTTTATTATAAGTTAATATGTAAGTGAAATATGGTTTTATCCTCACCTATAAAACAAGTCATCGTCCTCGCCTCCCCAACCCCAGTACTTATTGGAGAATCCGTTAACTTTATTGAACTGTTCCAAAGTCACCGCTGACACTCCTCCGAATATATCTTCGTATGGTAACCTGCAATCATAAATTGAGCATGGTTTCCCTTTGTTAACAGAGAGCAGTATACTTAGTCTGGCCATAAATACTGTTACAAATAAAAATAAACAAAAAATTACATTTGAATTTGGAATCTGACATTTTTTTATGATTGTTCATTGTGTTTTCTCATTTTGGCGCCAATACATTGTACAAAATTTTGCGATATTAAAATGGAGTGGGGCGATAAAGAGAACCGAATCGCTGTGATTGAATTACACAAAGTAGGTATGGAGCCAAATGCAATTTTTAAAACTCTCCATACGCTTGGTATTAGTAAAATGTTTGGTACCGGGCTAATAATAGATACAATGAGACCTCCTCTGTTTGTGACAGAAAAAGATCTGGCCGTCCACGTAGTGTTCGTACGAAAAAGGTGGTCAACGCAGTAAGGGAAATAATTCGAAGAAATCCTGTCCGAAAGCAAAAGATTTTATCTCGGGAGATGAAGATAGCACCTAGAACCATGTCGCGTATTTTAAAAGGTGACTACAACTTGCAGCCTATAAGAAATGTACTGGTCATTTCTTAACTGGTAATTTAAAAAAAGAACAGGATGGTAAAATCGAAAAATCTACTGAAGCGGTACGCAAAGGGAGGTCACAGAAAAGTTTTGTTTACGGATGAGAAAATTTTTACAATTAAGCAACATTTTAACAAAAAAATTTACTGTATCTATGCTCACAGCTCTAAGAAAGCTTCCCAATTAGTCGACAGAGTGCAACGTGGGCATTATCCGACTTCAGTGATGGTTTGGTGGGGTATTAGCTATGATGGAGTGACTGAGCCATACTTTTGTGAAAAAGGTATCAAAACATCGCCACAAGTATATCAAGATACGATTCTTGAGAAGGTAGTGAAGCCCCTTAACAACACCATGTTCAATAACCAAGAATGATCCTTCCAGCAAGACTCGGCGCCATGTCATAAAGCTCGGTCTACGCAGTCTTGGTTGGAAACGAACGTTTCAGACTTCATCAGAGCTGAAGGCTGGCCGTCGTCTAGTCCCGATCTTAATCCGCTGGATTATGATTCATGGTCAGTTTTAGAGAGTACGGCTTGCTCTAAACGCCATGATAATTTGGAGTCCCTAAAACAATCCATACGATTGGCAGTGAAGAGTTTTCCCATGGAAAGAGTGCGTGCTTCTATTCATAACTGGCCTCAACGTTTAAAGAACTGCATTGCAGCCAATGGAGACCACTTCGAATAAGCTTTTTATATTTTAAATTGTTTTATATAAATGTATTAAACTAACACACTGTAAAAGTAACAAATGTTATTTGCAAGAAAATGATTTTTTTTTCTTTGTTACAGTGTTTATGGCAAGACTAGGTACAGATGCGAAAAGAGAAAAACGCCAGACAAGGAAGAAAATATCCGATATTGATCGTTACCCGATTAATCAGCTGGCTAATGATATAACAAATGATTTAACTAAGATTATCAACGAAACTCTTGAACCTTTAAACTTCAGGGATCTAAGTCAGACATGACAGTTAACCAGTCTACGAGAAAGACTTGACGAACTGATGAAAGAACAAACAATTTCGATAAAGCAATTCAAAACACGGTTTGATGATGCTCAGAGACAAGACACCAATGTTAAAATAACAATATTCTTAGGAATATTTACAGGGATTTTGTTCATCTTTCTTTCGTGTTTTCTTTGCAAATACCTTTGCTCAAAATTCATATGCAACCAATTAGGACTAGAAGAAGAAGAATCTGAGAAACGAGACTCGGACTAGAGCCCTTAAGAGAGCTAAACTGAAAAGCGAGGTTTGATCTCATAAACTATCCCTCCGTCAATACCTTGTAGTTTTATTCTAACATCCCAATGTCCTAATATCTTAAAAATGAACTTAGAAATTAAGTTTTAAGTTAGGTACGGCTAATATTAGTTTCCTTTCAAGTTAAGTTCAACTTAATTTTCTTACTTAACTTCGGGTTTATTTTAAAACACCGAATTCAATCTGCTAAAGTTCGACATCAATTTACTTAAAATTAAAGTTTAACCTCGTCTCGAGGTTGTGAGAGTGTCTATTTTGGAGAGACTGTGATTGGGTCTCCAGAAAGAGGTAAACCGGCAAATTCAGCTATGCTGGGTAGCGTTTGGGAAATTTAGTGGTCCACATAGCTCATAGGTATGGCCAAAAAAACGGAAGTGGCAGTGGGGCGGTCATACCTGCCGCAGAACCGATTTTTTTTATTGATGATAGCCAAGCGCTTGACCACTAGCTCACCTGATGGTAAGTGATGGTGTGATCGAAGATGGAGCACGCTTGCCAAGAAAGAACCTATTCACTCTGGACTTGGAGACTTCGAGATTATACTGGTTCGGAAAAACATACACCGAAAGTGAGTTCCACTCCTTACTAACAAGAAAAGTTGAAAAAAATCGTTTGGTGCGTCAACGTGGAATGCCGACCAGGTATGGGTGGTACTTCTCGGTACGTCTGCTTGTCCCGTGGTGGGAGGGATAAGGTCATGAGGATCTTGCGCATGTTCACCAAAATTAATCTTGTAAAAAACTGAAAGTCTGGTAACGATAACCGTTGCCGTTGGGTAAACGTATTCTGGAGTGGAATCCACATCTTGGCAAGCGTCGCGTAAGACGCCCTCCGGCTAGATGGAGCGACGATTTGCACGCTGTAGCTGGCAGAGATTGGATGAGAAGAGCTGAAGATCGGGCTCAATAGCGCACCTTGGGAAAGACCTACGCCATCCGGTTGATGATAAAGTTTATCTACTATAATCGGGGTACAACTTACTTAAAACCAAATTTATCGATGCTAGCAGACATGTGCCGGGGCTGCCGCGGACATGAGTACATGTTCCGTGTGTCCAGAGGCAGTAGGTCGATGTCGTGGAACACGAAGCACTGCCACCCGCTCTCGAGTCGTTGACTTTCAACGAAGCCAACGTTCATGAGTTTGGCCCGGTTGAAGTCTTTGTTGCCTGGAATTATAAGAAAATGATTATTATCATCATCATCATCATATCAACCACTCCTGCCACTTCCAGAGCGAACGATCTTGTGCGGCCTGCACCCAACGGCTCCTAGTAACATATCAGCCACTCCTGCCACTTCCAGAGCAAACGATCTTGTGCGGCCTGCACCCAACGGCTCCTAGTTACATATCAGCCACTCCTGACACTTTCAGAGCGAACGATCTTGTGCGGCCTGCACCCAACGGCTCCTAGTAACATATCAGCCACTCCTGCCACTTCCAGAGCGAACGATCTTGTGCGGCCTGCACCTAACGGCTCCTAGTAACATATCAGCTACTCCTGCCACTTCCAGAGCGAACGATCTTGTGCGGCCTGCACCCAACGGCTCCTAGTATCATATCAGCCACTCCTGCCACTTCCAGAGCGAACGATCTTGTGCGGCCTGCACCAAACGGCTCCTAGTAACATATCAGCCACTCCTGCCACTTCCAGAGCAAACGATCTTGTGCGGTCTGCACCCAACGGCTCCTAGTAACATATCAGCCACTCCTGCCACTTCCAGAGCGAACGATCTTGTGCGGCCTGCACCCAACGGCTCCTAGTAACATATCAGCCACCCCTACCACTTCCAGAGCAAACGATCTTGTGCGGCCTGCACCCAACGGCTCCTAGTAACATATCAGCCACCCCTACCACTTCCAGAGCAAACGATCTTGTGCGGCCTGCACCCAACGGCTCCTAGTAACATATCAGCCACTTCCAGAGCGAACGATCTTGTGCGGCCTGCACCCAACGGCTCCTAGTAACATATCAGCCACTCCTACCACTTCCAGAGCGAACGATCTTGTGCGGCCTGCACCCAACGGCTCCTAGTAACATATCAGCCACTCCTACCACTTCCAGAGCAAACGATCTTGTGCGGCCTGCACCCAACGGCTCCTAGTAACATATCAGCCACTCCTATCACTTCCAGAGCGAACGATCTTGTGCGGCCTGCACCCAACGGCTCCTAGTAACATATCAGCCACTCCTGCCAGTTCCAGAGCGAACGATCTTGTGCGGCCTGCACCCAACTGCTTCTAGTAACATATCAGCCACTCCTGCCACTTCCAGAGCGAACGACCTTGTGCGGCCTGCACCCAACGGCTCCTAGTAACATATCAGCCACTCCTGCCACTTACAAAGCGAACGATCTAGTGCGGCCTGCACCCAACGGCTCCTAGTAACATATCAGCCACTCCTGCTACTTCCAGAGCGAACGATCTTGTGCGGCCTGCACCCAACGGCTCCTAGTAACATATCAGCCACTCCTGCCACTTACAAAGCGAACGATCTTGTGCGGCCTGCACCCAACGGCTCCTAGTAACATATCAGCCACTCCTGCCACTTCCAGAGCAAACGATCTTGTGCGGCCTGCACCCAACGGCTCCTAGTAACATATCAGCCACTCCTGCCAGTTCCAGAGCGAACGATCTTGTGCGGCCTGCACCCAACTGCTCCTAGTAACATATCAGCCACTCCTGCCACTTCCAGAGCGAACGATCTTGTGCGGCCTGCACCCAACGGCTCCTAGTAACATATCAGCCACTCCTGCCAGTTCCAGAGCGAACGATCTTGTGCGGCCTGCACCCAACTGCTCCTAGTAACATATCAGCCACTTCCAGAGCGAACGATCTTGTGCGGCCTGCACCCAACGGCTCCTAGTAACATATCAGCCACTCCTGCCACTTACAAAGCGAACGATCTTGTGCGGCCTGCACCCAACGGCTCCTAGTAACATATCAGCCACTCCTGCTACTTCCAGAGCGAACGATCTTGTGCGGCCTGCACCCAACGGCTCCTAGTAACATATCAGCCACTCCTGCCACTTACAAAGCGAACGATCTTGTGCGGCCTGCACCCAACGGCTCCTAGTAACATATCAGCCACTCCTGCTACTTCCAGAGCAAACGATCTTGTGCGGCCTGCACCCAACGGCTCCTAGTAACATATCAGCCACTCCTGCCAGTTCCAGAGCGAACGATCTTGTGCGGCCTGCACCCAACTGCTCCTAGTAACATATCAGCCACTCCTGCCACTTCCAGAGCGAACGATCTTGTGCGGCCTGCACCCAACGGCTCCTAGTAACATATCAGCCACTTACAAAGCGAACGATCTTGTGCGGCCTACACCCAACGGCTCCTAGTAACATATCAGCCACTCCTGCTACTTCCAGAGCGAACGATCTTGTGCGGCCTGCACCCAACGGCTCCTAGTAACATATCAGCCACTCCTGCCACTTACAAAGCGAACGATCTTGTGCGGCCTGCACCCAACGGCTCCTAGTAAAATATCAGCCACTCCTGCTACTTCCAGAGCGAACGATCTTGTGCGGCCTGCACCCAACGGCTCCTAGTAACTTTTATTCTTATCTTAGACTACCTATTGTAGTACCTATTGCATTCAAATCCCACTAATATTATAAATGTGAATGTTTGAATGGATGGTTGTTCTTATCTAACGCCAAAACTACCGAACCTATTTGGCTGAAATTTGGCTGATGATGCAGCCTATGTTCCACCTGGGATAGGACATGCTACTTTTTATCTCATTAATTAGTTCCCGTGGGATGGAAATGTAGTGTGCGAAGCCGCGGGCGGCAGCTAGTTATACTATAAGTTTGTAATTGGAAGGCAAATAAAGTCGTGTCGCTTGGTAGGTAGTTAAACGTAATTAATCAACAGGTTATTTATACCACTTAGGTGACAAGCATACCTCGGGCATCATGATGGTAAGCGATTACCGTAGCCTATGGACATGTAGATAGGTGAAAAGGCTCATATGTCTGATTTCACCGGAATCCTTATTGCGCAAGCCGGTCGCTGTCGTTCGGGTCAGTCCGTCCTTAACCCCTCAGTGCGTATCTCACGTGAGTATGTGATGATCGAACCCGAGCAACATACGGGCGACAGTGACCAGTTGTGATTGTCACATGTGGTCAAATTATTCATACCTTCTTGTTCAACGATGAAAATGCCGTATTCAATCTGCTGTTTCATCAGGAAGGGATGCATGTGGTTCAAGAAAACTGCTAGGTGCTGCTGTCGATCCCTGTATGGCACAATAATAGCGACTTTGTGTCTGGCAGTGCAGTTCGGAGGCGCATACCTCCCGCCCCATTGAATTTCAGGGAATTTCTTCTCCACAAAGTCTAGTTCCAAGTCAGTCTTGTTTACCGGGACAGGACCTAGAATTGAACCAAAACATGTTTATAAAAATAGTACAAATAATGTCGAACAAGACCCAGTATCAGATAAAATTACCTACCATCAACATTGATGGAAAATAGGTACCTACGTCATAATTTTAGTTCAAGTCCTAGGGAAATGCTAATGGTTCAAGTCATCAAATAACGTGAGTGAACAGCAATCAGCCGTAAGTGTCATAATGTATATTAAATGACTTTTTCTATGAGTATTTTTCGTCTTAATTCTTTTATCGGTATGTAGATTATTGATCCAGCGAAGCGAGATCTCTAGATCAACTTGGGCAAATCGGCGTTGTATGTATGTTTGTCCGAGGATAACTTTCGAAGCGTTGATCCGATCATAGTGAAATTTAATATATAGGTAAGTAGTCATGGCACAATTTTGGCTAAATGAGCTAAAAACGTTGGGGGGTTGTTTGAGATATTGGGGTTCAAGAGGGGTAAAAAAATATTAAAATGAGGCTAACTGGTTAAATGGGACGTCAAATGAAAGGTATTTATTAGTAAATTTAAACTCCGTTCTTATTTTTCGTAAACTATTTATAGTTTTAGAGTTATTAGTCATAATAAAAACTGAACTTTGACAAAATTCACAAGGTACACCAGTGACCCCACAGTGCTGAAATTTGGTATTCGTGTAGCTTTATTAACACAAATATGGGCAAAAGTCTGAAATCCAAAATAACTGCAATTTGTACCCCCAAAAAGAAGAATCAAAGGACATGAACTCCCGTTACCTTAAATTTGAATGAAACTGTAGGTCAAGTTGGTTTTTCACTATTTTTTTAGTCAAAAGTTAAGGCCGGCTTGCACAGCGATCCCTAAAAATATTTAGCGACTACACATGTTTTCATTTTACGTATTTGTATGATTTGACAACGCCTTCAATCATATTTAGCCACTAAATACGTTTAGGCATAATTGCGCGAGTCGCCCTAAGAATATTTTTTTTTGTTTTGGGATACTCGCGAGATTTCAGTTCGGGCGAACCACTTGTATAATATATAACCTACATAGTTTTACATACAAGTTTACTTAAGTAAACTTTGTACCACTTTCTAAGCTCATTGCGTACACTAAGCTTAAAAAGGGGTCACCTACGTGTGACACTCGCGTGGGAGATTTGGCACAATTAAAGTTTATATGGAGGAGGAGATGCAATGCAAAAATAATATACCCATCAAAAATATAGGAATTATGGTCGAATTTTAACCACAATGCAAGTGGTCCAAATAAACAGATAGTGAGGTCAAAATTACCTATGGAAAAAAGTATTCTTACCCAAATCCGGGGGCATTTTTGGACAAAGCGGCAACGGCGGCTCAGTCTTCCTCACCACTTCCTCTGTCGTCACCAGATTCTTTATTCCATTCATGAGCTTCGTTATAAACATTGAAGTCCCATTATAAGCTGGAGTCTCTTTTATCCCTGATTGGGCAGTTATATTTACTTGAACTTCTGGCATTTTCTCAGTTACGTTATGTGTTACGTTGAACTTATTTGTAAATAGTGTAGCGTTTTTGGCGTGCGAGTCTTTAGTATCGGGGTTGTCTTTTGTAAACGGTTGTTTAGGCCAAGTTAATTGAGATTTGTCACCGTATCTGTGGAGAAAATCAAGAGATTACAAAAAAACTGTACTTCATTCTACACGAGCAGCCTGTGCATGGGTAAATTATAGTCAGAGATCATACGCAGCCCTCAGAGTCCAGTACAACAACGCGATGAGGATGATGTTGGGGCGTCCCCGCTTCTGCAGTAGGTACTCCGTGAATCTTAGCGGAGGCGCGCGTCAATTGTTTCTATGCGACAATGAGCCTGCGCTATGCATCCCTGTTGCTGCGGGTGCAGGCGAGTACCAACGTCCTCCTCACCTGAACCACTGCTGTAAGCTCCTTATGCCGCTCAAGGCAAAGAGTCAAAGAAGCAAAGAAAGAGAAAGAAAGGGTCAAAGAGCATTGTGATTAAGACTGCCTGACTATACTTTAATCATTATCCTCATTATATGTCAGACGACCTCCGTGGCGCAGTGGTCGAGTAGCCGGCTGAGACGCAGGAGGTAGCGGGTTCGATTCCCACTGCGGAACAAATGTTTGCATCATCTACAGATTTTGTTCCGGGTCTGGATGTTTTTCTTTGTATTTTTAGTATGTATTTACAAAAAAAGAGTATTCTATCAGTTATCTGGTTCCCATAGTACAAGCTCTGCTTTGTTTGAAGCTAGATAGCGCTGTGTGAAATCTCCAGCAATATTTATTTATTTATTATATCAGCCAAATGACGTCCACTGCTGAGCATAGGCCTCCCACATATACTTCCAGAACGACTGATCTTGAGCGGGCTGCACCCAACGGCTCCCAGCAACCGTTATCAGGTCTTATTTCCATCTAGCCCCCCAGGCCATCCTACGCTGCGCTTTCCAGTGCGTGGTCTCCACTCGAGAACCTTTCTGCCCGGCTTTTCTACGGCCATCAGTTCTTCGAGCTTTGTGTCCTGCCCACTGCCTAGCTTGCTAATCTTTCAGTCCAACAGTCCAACTCCAGTCGTATAGTTCTTAGCTGAGTTCTTAGTTAGTACCCAGCTGTAAAAATACCTTTTAAGAAAGTATACTAACCTGATAGTAGACTGCGTAGCGTTATAGATCGGAGTATAGAGATACGTCCTCAAAGGCGACGCCTCCAGTATCCCTCCGAACAGGTACTCCACAGCCGCTAAAGCCAGGACCAGGAGTAACAACAGGCGGAGCGCGCGAGTCGCCCGCCCGCCGCCGCCACCGCTCGCGCCGCCCATCAACGCATATGGTGTAGACGCGCGCGCCTCGACCCCTGGAAGAATATACAGACTTTAAATACTTTGGGGACAGGGCCATCTATTACGCTACAAATATTACGAACTAGTTTTTAAAATCTAAATTGAAAAGCACTCATTATCTTTTTTTATAAATTCACTCAGGAACAGTGATTTACCTTGGCATTGCTACATAGCTTTTTAAAAATACTGCAGTGCCAACGTTTTCATTTGTTTATTTTAATTTTATTATACATCCATATGCTGTATAATTCTACCCATGTTCTGGCAAATATATAAATCTTTTGTATTGTTCCTGAGATTGTTCTCAATAAATAATTTACATTTGAGGTATTACGTGAGCCCAGACATATTTGACGTATGGTGGGACCGGATGTGACGACTTAGATAATATATAGAATATATTTGTTTGACAAACAAAGAAACACAGAACGGACAATAAACAAAATAAGGAAACAAACAGGAAAGAAGTAACCACAAAGAAATGAGACAATTATTACAGTTAAGTATTACATACGTACTACATATTCAACCAGTAGGTACCTATTAAATTCATATTCAAAGAATCGATTTCAATATTTATATTTCAATAGATGAGAGTTCTTCGGCCACGTCTCGAGGCGGGACACGGACTCTATTGAGCGTCTTGTCGTACAAGGACGAGTGGAGAGCATCAGACCGCGCGGAAGGTCGCCCATGCGGTGGACCGATCAAATAAAAGCTGCAGTGGGCGGCCAACTGTATGAATGCACGAGAATGTCTGTCAACAGAGACAAATGGCGAGATATCGTGAGGCGTGTAACATCTGCCCCAAAAAACAATGATACATGTTGACCACGATCGCTCTGTTAAGAGCGTTACGATTGAGAAGAAGAAGATGATATATAGACTATTTTTATTGACTAACCTTGAGTGTGAAGCCGCGTAAAACATACATACAATAATAGCGAAATTAATAGCTAATCGATAGGGAATTTTATTTACACTTGCGAGATCTCACTCCGGAGCGAGCCACTACTTTATTACAGGCAATCATTTGATTACTACCTGGTGGTAAGCGACGATGTGATCGAAGATTAAACACGCTTGCCTAGAAAGAATATGTTCACTTTAAACTTGAACACTCCGAGATTATCCGATTCGGTGAAACCAAAAAATCTAAATTTAGTGATGGGAATATGTTGTGATTTTTTTTGTATGAATCGGTGTATACTTACCCTCCTAAGGAAGATTACACAAAAAGTACTCGCAGAGCAATAATTTACTAACAAATAGGTATTAATCAGTGACTGAGCGCAGCGAGCAACACATAATACAAACACATCGCCTATTTATCATACTATAACCGGACGCTGACTGGAAGATAAACAGATTATACCTACACGGCTCTAATGTTATATGAAGATAGATAGGATTGTGGAATAAAGGTTGCAAAACACTTCTTAGTAATGTATGTTCCTATTACGTATTGAGTGGTTATTTATATCACCTGGGGGGCAACCTACTTACTATCCTGGCGCATCAACCCCGAAGCGGGTCTTGGCCTCCAACACTAAAAGACGACACTGGTCCCTATTCTGCGTCACTTTTTGCCAGTCTTCTGACACTTGAAGAGCATGAAGGGCTTTCTCACCTCATCCTTCCAGCGATATCTGGGTCGCCTGACTGGTCGTCGGCCGACTGGCATTCCTAGGTAGGCACGTTTGACAACACGATCGTCCCCCATTCACTCAACGTGACCGAGCCAGCGTAATCTATGAGATTTTATTTCGTCTATGATGTTGGACTCGGCCACCAGATCCGCTTTCTCCCGATTGTTCTTCACTCGCAGAGTGCCATCTTCTCGTCACACCAGGCCTAATATCTTTCTTAGCACCAATTCAATCTCTTATAGCAATAATAAAATAAAATTACACTGACATTTCGTACCACGATGACCCTCAATTAGTAAGCTTACTTTATTATTGTAAAGGTTAGGTTAGGTTAGGTTAGTTTTCGTGACGTCGCGTAAATCGATTACTCAAAACGTTTCACATTAGAGCTCAAATAAGGTGTAAAATTATCCTTAAAAGTAAGTAAATCGTGTTATTTTCGCAATGTTTTATACTGAACGTGGTGTAACAAATAAAAATAAATAAATATAAATATTTCTGGACATTTCACAAAGCGCTATCTAGCCCCAAACTAAGCATAGCTTGTACTATGGGAACCAGATAACTGATAGAATACTTATATACTTTTTTTTTGTAAATACATACTTATAATACATAGAAAAACATCCAGACCCGAAACAAATATCTGTAGATTATGCAAACATTTGTTCTGTGGCGGGAATCGACTCCTGCGTCTCAGCCGGCTATTCGCCCACTGCGCCACGGAGGTCGTCTAGGTAATCACTAGAAAGCACTAAATATACAAAATTTTATAGTACATACGTGCGGTAAGTTGAAAATTACAGCCGAGGCGATATTGCTAGCCCGAGCCGCAGGCGAGGGCTACAAGAAAGCAGAGGCTGTAATTATCAAAGCGCACGTATGCTATCCGACGTTATATAACATATTTGCGAGGAAATAAATAAAACTCGGACTTTCTTAAACAAATAAATCTTTAATCACTCAATACAGCGAAAAGAAAAAGCGCGCGGACTAATTTTTACTTGTTCAAATTTCAAATTAGCGATGCGCGCGCATCAGAGCTTTTTTTTAAGGCAAAGGCACAAAAACAGCCAGTATTACTAATAAAGTAAATTAATATTTTTTTGTTTTTATTACAGATAAATGGTTGTAATTTATTGTCAAAGTTAATTAAATTAAAGAAATAAATGTTTATTTTTTATATTTTATCTCCCAAAGTTAATTTTATTCATAAAATGTTGACCACTTATCTAACATAAAAATTCTTTGCTAAGATTTAAAAAAGTACCGTTCGTTTTAGACGGAGCATCTTGATAAATCGTACGTTTTACCAAACTCGTGCATTTTACATTACAATAACGCACAAGTACGTAATGACATACATTACGATATTGAAATTGGTGAAATAAGAGACCCTTTACGAGCAAAGGTGTTATAAAGATTATAACAGTATTATGTTTAAAAATTTTGTGGTTCAAATCGAAGTAATGTTGCTACAAGTTTGAAACAAAACACTCCTGAAACATGATGGTTTTCTAAAGGATTGTGGTCGGCGCCCTGGGCCTCCCGATCAGGGAGGGCGTTACGTGCGATTTGTTCTCATCACTTTTTGTGACATATTTTTGAGGTTTAGTTATTTTGAGAGTCCAACTAACTTATATACCTCTAGTATTCATATTATTATTTGGAACCTGTAGTGTTCCACTGCAAGGCAAATGCCTCCCTTCCTTCCTTCCACTCCACTCTACCATGCGCGTGTGTAGTCCAGTCTTCCATATACGAGTCGAGTTCGTCTTTCCATCGGCGTCGCGGTCTGCCGTTGCTCGTTTTCTGTTATTTGGGATTCACTCGATGGTGGATTTTATCCATAACTCCTCCGACATGCGGCAGACACGGCCCGCCCAGTCCCACTTTAACTTGCCTACTTGGTGCCCAACGTCCGCGATTTGTGTTTGGGAGCGCAGTTTACTGTTTCTAATGCAGTCTGTTAAATTGACTCCTAGGATACTGCGCTCCATGGCTCGCTGACAAACCTCTTATTTGGACTTTTGTTGATCCGTCAAAGACCTTGTTTGAGCGCCATAGGTAAGGATGGGGAGAATGCATGCGTCCATGAGCTTACGTTGTAATATGTAATACTTAGTTATTTTTAACATACCTCTAGCGATGTTAGTTGTAATGATGGAGCTCTGTGAAAGTGTCCCATACTTTTCATTGAAGACTTCTACTCCTGGCGGTAACGAAGGCATCCATCTTGCCTCTGAAACAAATAAAAAAGCTATATTATTATTTTTGATTTCCACAATCCTGTAATTAAGTAAATCTAATCAAATATTCGTATTCTTATTAAATATTCAATAGTCGATATTATTGTGATTTCGATTATAATAGATATGAGTACTGTTTTATTTGCAACAACAAGAACAAACACACTCAACAAAAACACACATTGAAGAGAAAAGTAGCTGTGGTTGCAAAAATTTGCCCTTCAATGATGAGAAACCGATAGTTGGTTTTGGGAGCAGGTAAGTGAATTATGCAGGGCTGCATTCGGCAAGTTAGACGACATCCTTACGTCGCCTAAAACACTACAGTGTCTGAAGACCCGCTTATTCGACCAATGTGTTCTGCACACCATGACCTACGGTGCCGAGACATGAACGCTCACGCAGGAGGCCGTGTACAGGTTAAGAGTTGCACAGAAAGCCATGGAGCGTACAATGCTCGGCATCAAACTGTTAGATCGAGTTCCAAACGGCGAGATCCGTAGACGAACGAAGGTTCATGACGTTGGGATTCGAGTTATGGAGCTCAAACTGTCTTGGGCGGGACACTTGGCTAGACGTGGTGATGACAGATAGAGCAGGACAGTGACTGAATGGTAGCCGAAGAGCGGGTACAGAAGGGTAGGACGTCCATCAGCGAGATGGTTGGACGACATCGTTAGAGTCGCGGGCCGTCAATGGGTGAGACTAGCGCAGGATCGTGGTGGATGGCACAAACTTGGGGAGGCCTATACCCAACAATGGGTGAAGTCGGGCTGTGGATGATGATGATGATGATGAAGTGTATTATAATTATAATTTGTTTTATTTTTTTTGTCATTTTTTGTTTTTTGGGTTCTTATTGTATTCGCGGACGCGCCGCAAGGCTACGCCGCTGAACCGAACTAGGCAGAGTTATGAATTGTGGTATGTACCTAGGTACTAAGTTGACGGCAAACGTAAGTAGGTACGTAAGAGTAGTAGAGTTTCTTGTGAAAGGGCTCGCCCGGGGAAGTACTACCACCATACCTAGTTCTGCCGCCAAGCAGCTTTGCTGTGTTTCGTATGAAGGATGTGGTTGCCGGTGAAATTACAGGCGTATGAATCTTTACACCTGTATGCCTCAAGTTGATGGACGCAGGGCAGTTCAACGTAGGGCACATTTCTAAGGTGCGTACCTACGAGGCAGTTTATTTATTTGAAAACCAACAGCTATCTCTACATAATATGAAACACAGTAATTAAAAGAAAGCCAATAATAGGTTTTCACGACTAAACAACATAATAAAATAAATGAAAGTGTCAGTTCTCTGCTATAGGCGATGGCTACCACTTAACATCAGGTGGACCATAAGCTTGTTCCATCTACATGTAGCATAAAAAAAAACGTATTTTGGAGTAGAGCCCACGTCCAGACAAGCGCACTGAAAGCCGCTCCCGGCTAGATGGAGCGACGATTTGCGCGTTGTAGTGGACAGAGATCGGGTCGTCGACGTCTGCTATAGGTCGATGATGATTATTTGAAGTTAAAGGTAAGGTCAACTCTGGTATCAAAGTTTTTAGACCTCCCGAGGATCATCGACTTGGCTTAAATAAAGTGGCAGTTGGGGTCGATACAGAGACGGGAGAGGTTGAGACCGCTGCTGGACTTTAGACTTCCATATGTGTTCAGATTGCGAGCGAGACCTAGACAGGAGACCGCGAAAGAGGTTGAGTATTAGTCTCTGGTCTTTGTCTCATGCGAACCGCGAGCTTAGTTCAGTGAACTGTATTTTCTGTACAACTATTTGCATCATTTATTGCAAAGAAGCATAAAGCTGAGGCAGAGCCTGTTTGGGCACGCGTGACACGGAGCGGGACTAGTTGGTGCACCTACCTACTACCTACTGGTTGGGTAGGTACGTATGTGTACTAGCTGTAGTTCTAATATAATATCATTGTATTGTTATTTTCTTGTCTATCTACCTATTTTGTTTGTGATCCGTTCTATGTTCCTTTGTGTGTGTCAAATAAATATTTTCTATTCTATTCTATTTCAAAGATTATTTACTAAATATTCAGCACTACCAAGAACGAAGTAAAGTATTCGTGGACGGACGACCTCCGTGGTGCGGTGGGCGAATAGTCGGCTGAGACGCAGGAGGTAGCGGGTTCGATTCCCGCCGCGGAACAAATGTTTGCATGATTCTCAGATATTTGTTTCGGGTCTGGTTGTTTCTCTATATATTATAAGTATGTATTTACAAAAAAAAAGTATATAAGTATTCTATCAGTTATCTGGTTCCCATGATACAAGCTCTGCTTAGTTTGGGACTAGATAGCGCTGTGTGAAATGTCCAGCAATATTTATTTATTTATTATTCTCCTATGTTCTAGAAACGCCCCTCGGTCATAGTGACCGCAATAACCGTTCCATATTAACGTTATCGTTTATAGCGGCAATAGTAATAAAGCCTTTTATATCTATTTTCTTTAATGGACCATTGTTTTTAAAAGCTGCAGCAAACTATTCAATTAGTTACACATTCGTTGCAACGATTCGCCGTGTTAAGTAAACGTAGTTTTGTTTGGTACAAATAAAACATGAGAACAAAGTAGAGTCCTTAGTAGAGTAATTACTGTACAGAGAATCACAACACTCTGTTACACGTCGATAAGGATGCAAATCTGGGCCCAATGCCTAATATGGCGTTGTCCGTTAATCACTCAACCGATTCTCGTATTGTTTTGCCTTCTACGGCAATTGTGAAAGTGGAAGACGCAAAGGGCAATCTTCACGCTGCGAGGGTATTGCTAGATAATGAGAGCACAGCTAACTTTATAACGGAAGATCGATCTCGTCAACTTCAACTAAATACTTTTCAGACGAGGTCGAAGATTGTAGGCATTAATCTTCAGACCTCGGATTGTTCACAAGCATGTTCGATTTCATTAAGGGTATTCAATGGGGACCCAGACTACAAGGTCGACATTGAATGTCTCGTCCTGCCAAAAATTTCTTCATCCATTCCAAGTGCATATATCAACATAAAAATATACCAATACCTTCAGATATTCGTCTTGCCGATTCCAACTTCCATGATCCATCTAGCATTGATATCCTTGTCGGAGCGGAAGTCTTTTGGGGCATCATAGGCGCGAATCGCATACATTTAGGCAAGAATAAGCCTACCCTATTTGAGTCAAAATTGGGTTGGCTGATTTCAGGTGTGATTCATGAACCAAATTCGTCTCCTCGTATCTGCATGTTTACTCATGAATTACACGCTGAATTAACGCGCTTCTGGGAGCTAGATTCAATATCTCCAAAGCATCTATTTACTGCAGAAGAGAAATCCTGTGAACAATATTTTATGGATACTACTTATCGCAATGCAGATAAGCGATTCGTAGTCAACATTCCTTTCAATGAATCACCAAGCGTCTTAGGTGATTCGTACACAATGGCAAGGCGCAGGTTTTTGTCTCTTGAAAGAAGATTGGATCAAAATCCTGAGCTTAAAAAATCTTATGCTGGATTTCTCAACGAATATATTGAGTTAGGGCACATGTCTAAAACACTGGATGCTCCCTACCAACCTTTTCATATTACTTGCCTCACCATGGAGTTTTAAAGGAATCTAGTACGACCACAAAACTATGAGTAGTCTTTGATGTATCGGCTAGAACCTCTTCGGGTAAGTCGCTCAACGACATCCAGATGGTAAGGCCTACACTGCAGGATGATTTGTTGTCAATTTTGCTTCGTTTTCGTCGACACAAAATCGAAGTAAATGCAGACATCGAAAAGATGTACCGACAAACACTAGTAAATGATGCACATCGTCCTTTGCAACAAATTCTTTGGAGGGAGGATCCCAACTCCCCTATCGAAACGTTCATTCTGAACACCTTGACATATGGAACGGCCTCATCTGCCTTTTTGGCCACCAGATGTCTTATTCAACTAGCTAGAGAATGTTCGGATCCCTCCATCCAATTCACAGTAGCTCATGATTTCTATGTGGATGACTACTTGTCAGGTTCTTCGACAGTTGGGGAAGCTATTAGTCAGTGTCGTAAAGTCATCGCCATTCTTCAATCAGCCAGGTACATCTTACGCAAATGGCAGTCCAACTCGCTTGAGGTCTTGCAGGCCATTAGTGACACAGGTGAGACGTCTGATTCCGTTAATCTTAGTGATAATGAGATGTTTAAAACATTAGGGCTTAATTGGAGATGCCTGAGTGATACATTTACGTTTTCTATCGATTTAACATCAACAGAAACTGTGTCCAAACGTCAAATATTATCAGTTATTGCTCAGATTTTCGACCCTGTTGGCCTTGTCATGCCATGTGTTGTCGAAGCTAAAATAATAATGCAAAAGTTGTGGCTTGTCAAAGGTTCTTGGGATGAGGCGGTTCACGAGCATATTCAAAGTGCGTGGAATGATTTCCTGAGTACGCTGCCTTTCCTTAACAATCTCCAGATAACTCGGTGGGTTGTGTGTGACTCAGCGTGTTGCCTGCAGTTGCATGTGTTTACTGACGCATCCGAATTGGCTTACGGTGCATGTGTTTATGTACGCAGCGGATCGGAAAACGGTACGGTTAGTGTACACCTATTTACCGCTAAAAGTAAGGTAGCTCCCATTAAACCGACCACTATACCGAGGCTCGAACTTTGCGGTGCACTGCTGGGTACGCGTTTGTACAGTAAAGTACGACAATCTCTCACGTTAAATATTGACGAGTCTGTATTTTGGTGCGACTCTACTATTGTTATTGGTTGGTTGTCTGCGTCTCCTGGGGCCCTGAGGGCCTTTGTTCGTCATCGTGTCTCCGAGATTCAGGAGGCTAGTACTAATTGGCGGTATGTTCCATCGCAACAAAACCCCGCAGATCTTGCATCGCGCGGCCTACGAGCCGATAAACTATCCTCATCCTCGTTGTGTTGGAATGGGCCGCGGTTCTTGCTTAGGGCCTCTTCGCGTTGGCCACAGCTAATGGCACAGTAAATGGCATTCGGGAAATTTCAAGTTTGCCAGAAATGGTAACATCCTTGCATGTGGAAATTGGTGCCGTTAAAAAGTTAAAAAAAAGTTTGATAATCGCATGGCTTGTTTTGCTTCAAGGTACTCTGATATGAACAAGCTACAGCGAGTGATGGCATATGTTCTACGCTTTATCAGCAAATGCCGAAAACGTCTATATAATTGTGAACCACTGAATGCGTCCGAGTTAGATAATGCTATGAAAACTGCGGTAAGGCTTAGTCAGCAGGTATCGTTCACTACGGAAAATAACCTACTAAAGTCCGGGCAGCCACTGCCAGCTAAAAATAAACTGTTACCTTTATCACCTTTCCTAGACGCGGATTATATTATTCGCGTTGGGGGCAGACTAAATAATTCATTCTATGATTATAATGATTATAATGTTACATATTATCCAGTTCTCATGATTTGTTCAGGCTTATATTTGGCAAGTTTCACCATGAACTAAAACATGCAGGGCCTCAACTGTTGCTTTCGGCGATACACCATCATTATTGGCCCATAGGTGGTAGGAACTTGGCAAAAAAGATCGTGCACCAATGTGTAAGATGTTGTAGGATCAAAGCAAATACTATTCAGCCAATCATGGACAACCTTCCGGAGCAGCGTTTACATCTAGAATTTCCGTTTCTTAGCACCGGAGTAGATTATACCGGCCCTATTATGATAGCTGATCGTAAGGGCAGAGGATGCAGGCTTATCAAGGGCTTCATTTGCGTTTTTGTGTGTCTCGCTACAAGGGCTGTTCACCTCGAACTTGTGTCAGACCTCACAAAGGAAGCCTTTCTTGCCGCAATGAACCGGTTTATTGCTCGGCGAGGAAAACCAAATAATATCTTTTCAGACAATGGAACAACGTTCGTCGGTGTCTTTAATGAGCTGGCTCATCTTTTGTCTCAAGATTTGCGTCTTTCTAGCATTGATCCTGCTATAAAATGTTCTTTCATTCCCGCCTATACACCCCACTTCGGGGGAATATGGGAATCAGCAGTAAAATCAACTAAACATCATCTAAAACGTTCTCTTGGCTTAACAAATTTAACCTTCGAAGAGATGGCTACATCTCTATTTCAGATTGAAGCTATTCTTAATTCTAGGCCCCTTACACTTCTATCCAACGACCCTTCTGACCTTACGCCTCTAACCCCAGCACATTTCCTCGTTGGGCGATCTCTAATTATGCTGCCACATCCGCAGATTCACAGCGCCAACGTTAACAGCTTACAACGATTCCGCCGTATTGAATATTTAACGCAGCATTTTTGGAATCGCTTTTCTGATGAATATGTAATATGGCTTCAACAGAGGACCAAATGGCGCCAGTCTTCAGGTGAACTCAAAGAAGGAACCCTCGTCATCATCAAAGACAAAACACTTCACCCGCTGATGTGGCTGATGGGGCGTATTATCAAGATGTTCCCTGGCAAAGATTGCGTTAGTAGGGTTGCAACACCATATGTCCACTTCCAATCACTGCTGTTGAAGATACTTCAACCGGGGGAGTATGTCAAGTCAACGGCCTACTGCGCAATGGAATGAATGGAGCCCCGCAAGCGTCCTCCACCGCGTCGCCGCCACAGCCGCTGAGCTGAGTGAGCGGCAACATTCGGCCGTTCGTTGTAACTTCACTCTCAATCACAGCTTATCTTGCGTCGTCATGTTTTGTAAAACAATCTAATAAAATTAAGTAATAAACATTTGCATGTTAACAGTCTGCTCTGCTTTTACTTTATTTATGGAACCTGGGCTATTGAATAACAGCTTCTTCCTCGAAACAATGCTCACACATAACATTAAAAGAAAAAAACGTGTAAGAAATTACGTGTAAAAAATTAAAGAATATACACGTAAGAAATTATACTTCCTTGGTGTAACAGCACAAAAATAGCTAAATATTCCATTCCGTATGTCACAACTCTTTGTTTGTAAACAGAATGATAAATGAATAAATATAGACCGTTAACAGCTAACTTCATCATGTCGCTTTTTAGCTGTCGACCTCGAAAAATTTTACTTTCATAGTTTTTTTCATACGCGCCCAAAGAAGTATAATATAACTTCATAACATATATAAATGGAAGCTAATAGAGTAAAGTTTTGTAAATACGACATAAGTTATTCTTTAAGGCCACTTAGTCGAAGTATGAAACCGTGATAGTTGTCGAAAAGTAATGTTATGAATAACGGGCACGATTTTGCATTTTTAGGTTCTTTGTTTAACAATAAATAAATAAATGTATGAATGAAAACTCTATAATATACCTTACAAGCTAGATACAACTGATATCGGTTTAGAGCAGGGATTCCCAAAGTGGTCGATATCGACCCCTTGGGGTCGATATCGGTTTCCTAGGGGTCGACATAAACGAAAACTGGTTTTGGGGGTCGACGAGGTCTAAAAATCGACCCCTATTTAATTAACACAAGTTCTTATTTAAATCTTTCTAGATAGGTAGGTAGGTAGGTACTGTATTGTTTATGTTGTGTTACGTGTACTAAGAATAATTAATATTTTTGTAGGAAATAGCATTATTGTAGTAATGTAAGGTCTCAAGTTCGTACAAGATGAAAAACTCGGCAAGTCAGTGTGGACAAGTTTATGCAAGATAATGAGTTCGAGCGTACGTCTTTCAGGCGCGTTTTGACTTGCTCTCTATTTGACGCTTACGCGATTAAATACGAACGAATTCATGATCAAGTTGCAAGTCCAAACATATTCCCGATATTTTACTATTTAACGAGCTTGCACTTAGGTTGAAAGTTCATTTGCGTTTTGAAATTCGTTGGGGCTTGAACGATAATAACTCATTTATTTCAAGAGATTACAAAGTTATAACATAGCTAAATTAAGTGAAGTAAAGTGATTGAAAAAGAATTTACAAAATGCTGAGCTCCCTACGCGAGTTAATAGCGTAACCATACAATATCTGCAGTTTATGAAAAATTAACAGGGTAATACCAAACAGTAATGCAACCAATGTCTTGGGGACGCTGTCTGCATTGCCCCACTGTGTGATAGTGAGCAGTTGAGCTATGTGTAGATTGTTTGCAATAGTTTGCATTTGCCTCAGTTGTTTCAATTGTAAAAAATTAGCAGTAAATTTAACAGTTTATTATTGTTTTTTATTTAGGTAGTTTCTTATTTTTTTATTTGCAGGATTACTGAGAGTTTTATGATGGCGGACACGAAAAAAAAATTCTTTGAACTCTCGGTTATTTGCTCAGCTATGTGAGGAAAACAACGAAGTCTTTACTCGATTACTTCTGCACACTAAAGTTCGCTGGCTATCAAGAGGCTCTTACTTAGAAAGATTTTCAGGCATTTTTGAATCTGTGTTGGAGTTTTTACAAGAAAAAGATCCGAATTTGAAAGAAAATCTGAACAATTGTAAAATAGATATTTATTACTTGACTGATATCTTTGGAATCTTCAACAAAGTTAATTTGCAGTTGCAGGGTGACGATCTTAACTTGATCAAAACAAAATCAATAATATCGGCCTTCGTGGCTAATCCTTTATAAACAAAATTTAGGCAGAAAAGAATATTCGCAGTTTCCGCATTTGTCAAAATTACCAGAAATGCTTCAAGATGATGACATTTTATTATATGTCACTAACTTGGACGCATTACACACGGATTTTACGGAGAGGTTTCAGGATCTTTTAAATTTACAAATTCCTCAATGGATAATAAATCCGTACAATACCACAGCCATAGAAGAAGCCAATGTGATAATGCAAGAAGAGTTGATTACCATCAGCACAGACGAAGAGCTTAAGCAGAAGTTCAACCAAGGCTATCAGAAGGCTATCTGGTTGCAACGCAACATTGAAACACAGTATCCTACATTGTGGAACATTGCTGAAAAATACCATATCGCTTTTCCATCATCATACCTAGTTGAAAAAAGCTTCAGTGTGGTAACAAACATTTTGACGAAACAAAGAAACCGTTTGAAAATCAACGAACGTGGAGATTTAAGGCTACAACTCACCAATATTAAACCGGATGTAGCTAGATTGGTAGATAGTCACCAGGTTCATCCATCACACTGAATGTTTTATTTTCTCTTTGCGAATTAATACTTTTTTAAATATAATTTCCTACCTACTTAAAATTCTTTAAGTACTTAATTTGTAATAATCATTATAAATTAAACTTGATATTTACTGAATTGTATGTCTTTTTATTTTGTTAAATTTTGATGAAGTCAACTTTACTCACTTAACCAAGTGCAAAGTTTTCCAATTGGTACCTTAGTACCTAGGTATTTTGTATCAACAGGAAAAAACGAAAGATAGGCCCCTATTATTCATAATAGTCTCCTAACTAATTTAAAGCATTGCTAATTCTCACTCTGTCTTCTTCTATTGACCTAAGTCAGAATGAAAAAAAACACACTGTATCAGCTGTTTTAAGTTAGCGGACCATTATGAATAAGGGGGTTGATCTTAAAAGTAGGTAATTTGGCCATGGGGGTCTGAGGTAACAGTTCATTTTGGAAAAGAAGTCACTTGTCCAAAATAGTTTGGGGATCCCTGGTTTAGAGAATGTTTATTGCCTTAAGAAATAATAAATTTCACTTACAAGACAACTTAATGCTAACTTAATAAAATTTGTTATGAAACCGGTGAGCATACGTTTTCTAAACTAAGTGTAAATAGGTAATATAAACTAAAATGTATACAAAAAAAATTACAACAAAAAGAAATACACTAAACAATAGGTAGCCAAACACAAAAGGTATAGGTAGTGGGATAAACAGGTAATGTATAACTTTTCAAACTATCATTGCTATGAACACTATTTGAACTAAATCATGGTAAATATCCCATTTTTAGTACAGATAATAGGTAATGTGTTGTAGATAGGTTTTTATTCAGAAATGTCAAAAAACATTTTCCGTAATATACGCAGCAACCTTCTTTTTGAAAATGTTTATGCCCTCAACTTGTTTTATGACTTTTGGTAGGTTATTGTATAATTTAGCCCCTTCGAAAGTGATATTTTTACTACTGTAATTAGTTCTAGGAAATGGTAGACATATGTTTTCGGCATTTCTCAACGTTTTCTTCATTAGCTGATTATTTTTTGTAAATACTATTTCTGATTGTGTGTCGTTATTTAGTAATTTGCGCTTTAGAATAATTGTTTTATATGTAAATTGTTGTTTTAAATTCATTAATTTTGTTTCAGAATTGAGCTTTCTTGTGGGTGTCAGATAATCATAATGAAATAGGACTTTTATAACTTTGTGTTGTGCTATTTGGAGCGTTTGTAGGTTAGAGGTTGCTGCATTACCCCATACTTCGACTATAGTGTGACCATTAGTGCTGTGCACTCCCTGAGGTATGCGCGGCGAGGTGGGAGGCAAAGAAAAAACTGCATGAGTTCACATGAGATCAATACATGTCGGACATATCTTACGATATCAGTTTGCATTTCTAAGGCAAGACTTGTGGCGGGACGATGGTCGGAGGCTATCTATCTGTAATATATTATACTTACTTAGTTGATTAAAATGTAACTTAAATATACTCATATTTTATTAAAAATATGCAGGTGATAAATAAGAACTAAACTTATAATTCAAAGGACTTGTTTTATTGAACATTTTTTATATTTACAAACAATTATATATTCTAACGAAAGTTATTCTGACATAGATTCTGTTTCAACTTCATCTTCCATTTCATATCACGAGATAACGCACGACCCATCTTTGAATATTTATCTCATGTGCGTCTGACATAGACAGTCCGATACAAATAACACTACCTGCCGCCACGAGCGTTGACGGCGAACTGACAGAGCGCAGCAGCCGATTCTCCCCCCCGTCTCGCCGCGCGCATACCTCAGGGAGTGCACAGCACTAATGGTCACACTATAGATAGTCTACATGTGGTTTGACTAAATAATTGTAAATATTAATACGTACTTGTTTAGGTAGGTAGCTAACAATATTACGCAGGGCTCCTGTTAAAGCGGTAATTTTTGGCTTTATGTGAGCTACGTGTTCTTTCTATTTAAGTTGACTGTCAAGTACTAATCCCAGGTACCTCTCGTGACTTTTTCTTTGTATTACCTCACCATTTATATCTAAAGTTAGTTTCTTCTAACACTTTGTTCTTAGCTGCGAATACAACATATGAGGTTTTAGAGGCATTAACTTTACTGTAAGTAGGTTATATTGAAACCAATTGTGTAATACATCTAAATCTTTTTGGGCTCGTTGTATAATGTCACTAAGTGTTCGTCCGAAATAAAATAGGTATAAGATAAGATAAGATAACTCTTTATTGTACACCAAAGTAAAATACAGAACATAATTCTTACAAATAGATTTAGTACAATGGGCGGTCTTATCGCTAAAAGCGATCTCTATGTATGTGATCTAGGTATGTGTCATCTGCATACAGGGTTAGATGACCATGGAATTCTACCTTGTGCAATTTATTAATATAGATAAGAAAGAGCAAAGGGATATAAAAGATATAAAGAAATAAACAATAAATGTAAGTTTAATGGGCGGTCTTATCGCTTAACAAAGCATGTACCTTAACTATGTGTCTAAAGTTATAAGAACACTAATTATTATAGACATATTATTGGCTTTTTTTATTACTAACTCAGTGTAGTATTTTTATTTTTATAGTGTTATCCGGAACACAAACGGAAAATGAGCTAACAACGCTTTAGTCGTAATCTGAATCATCTCACTAATTTCGACCCTCACATGACAGAGCCTGGTAGCACAATTGGATAGTGCATTCTCGTATCAAGAGGAAGGTTGCAGGTTCAAGGCGGTCTAGGATTGAAAATTTTTGAGATGGTTTTAAATCTTGGAATTTTCCGTATGTGTTCAGATAACACTATAAAATAAAAATACTATTTGAAATAAGCAACGCAACATATTTTGTCAATGTAATGCAACGTATGGCATTGAGCAGGTCAAAAAGTGTATAAGTTTTCATGTAGATGGAGCTAACGGCGCTTTAGTCGTAATCTAAATAATCTCAGTAATTTCGACCCTGACGTGACAGAGCCTGGTAGCACAATTGGTTAGTGGATCCTTGTATCAAGTGGAAAGTTGCGGGTTTCGTCTAGGCTTGAAACATTTTAAGATGGTTTTAAAATCTTGGAATAACTCAGTGTTTTATAAAATGCCCAATTAAGATTTGGTTTACCTGCCACGCTTGCATGACCTCTCTACGGAGAAATAGGCAACATTGTAGCAAAGACAGCATAAACATTATTACTTTACCGATAAAACAGTACCTACGTGACAAATCCCGTATTTATAATAATAACATTTGTACTCTGCACTAAAATGTAATTCTTCCATAGAGATGGGTATGGCGGTCTTTCTACTAGGTCTGGTTACCAACGTTTCACAAGTAAACACTTAACAACTGTATAAAGCAAGGAGCAAAGTTACTTTCGAGGGCCATTTACTGCTCTAGCACACAGTATTTATCTAGTTCTCTTTTGTTTATGTTTTTCATCTCTGCTAAGTATTTCATTCTTTAATCTTTATTGTACATAAATAGATTTACAGACAAAAATAGCTTACTACATGAACATGTACAAAAGTGAGCTTAAGGCGGGAAAGTTTGAAGGGTGACGACTTTTAGGTTTTTTTTAACAACTGTATCTCTACTGAAATGTATAATATGCACAAAAAAAACATATTTTATTACATTTAAACATATAATCTACCGCTTTGTGAAGATAGAAACGCGAATAATAATACTTTTCTCGATAAAAAAATCATAAAGTTGAAACTAAATTGATATTTAAACAGTCGATACTAAAATGTTTCTTCTTGAAATCATGTCAAATTTATACCAAATGATAGAGCTTATTATTAACTAAGGAATTGTGAAAAAACAATATGTAATTCAGTTATTATTAATCTCTGTGAAAGAAAACTATCAATATCTACTCGTTCAGGCGCTCGCGCCGGGTGGCCAGTGCCCGTCGAGACGTCTTCGAGGTCGGACGCACGCCGTTTGTCTCCCAAAAATTCCCCCGCGTTTCAAATTAGTGCAGTGCAGATACGTTTAGATTGGCGGGGCCTGAGGTAGCGTAAAATACTTAAAGTTCCGAAACAAGCCCGCCTTAACCCTAATAAGAGTTTTCTTCCAGCAAACCTTCATTGTACCTTTTTTATGTATTTCTCTGTTTCAAAATGTATTTGTAATGTGTATTGTGAGCTAATGTAATGAATAAATTGTCTATGTCTTTCAAGAACTGTCAACGAAGACTTGAGTGAATAACTAATTCCATCTCGGAATATCGAATCGGAATTTTGAAGGCAGCAAATTCATACAGTTTCAAGGACGTTATCACACACGTAATAATTTTACGTTCGAGTTTTTCAGATTTTAAGGGATTTGCTGCTCTCAAAATTTAGATTCGATATTCCGACTGTGTGACCGCGCTCTCACTGTGTGACTTTCAAGATAAAGAAATGGGGGGCAGATTCCATACTAGGATTCCCTGTAATAAGAATATCAGGAACTACGTGCGCTAGTACAGACTGACAAAAAGATAACAAAAAGACTCGACAAATAAAAAAAACAGCCAAGTGCGAGTCGGACTCACCCATGAAGGGTTCCGTAGCAGCAAGTAGCATAATATAAAAGTTCTTGTAGTTCGTTGTAACTTTTTTATATTTGAGTTGATTGAATGAAAAGTAAATTGCGGTTTACGATTTCATCATATCATCATCATCATACCAGCCGTAGGACGTCCACTGCTGGACAAAGGCCTCCCTCATTGATCTCCAGGAACTGCGGTTGGAAGCGGCCTGCATCCAACGCCGACCTGCGGTTCTTACCAAGTCGTCTGCCCATCTTGTAGGTGGACGTCCTACGCTGCGCCTGCCGGTTCGTGGCCTCCATTCGAGAACTTTCAGTTTTAGAACTTTCCGGTTTACGATTAAAAAAATACGTATTAAAAAAAACTACTTACTAGATCTCGTTCAAACCAATTTTCGGTGGAAGTTTGCATATGGTAATGTACATTATGTATTTTTATAGTTTTATCATTCTCTTATTTTAGAAGTTACAGGGGGGGGGCACACATTTTACCACCTTTGGATGTGTCTCTCGTGCCAACTATTCGGTTTAGACAAAAATGTTATTTAGAAACCTCAATATAATTTTTGATGACCTATCCATAGATACCCTACACGTATGGGTTTGATAGAAAAAACTTTTGAGTTTCAGTTCTAAGTATGGGAAACTCCCAAAATTATTTGTTTTTTTTCTATTTTTGTGTGAAAATCTTAATGCGGTTCACAGAATACATCTACTTACCAAGTTTCAACAGTATAGCACTTATAGTTTCGGAAAAAACAGACATGACGAATCCATAAGGGTTCCGTTTTTTTGCCATTTGGCTACGGAACCCTAAAAATCAAAGTTGATCAGAAAAGTCGATGGTGCCTAAGTTCATTCAATGGCTGATGAAATAGCATATACGTAAATAATATACATTCTATCAAGTTGACTCATATAGGGACACGTAAAATAACTTAAAACGAATGGGGTTGGTGGCAGATGTCGCTCACAGCAGCGCCTTGTAGGGCAGTCTGTCCTGGCGGATATCATAGCTAATGATGTTTACCAAAACATGATGCTATTTTAATTAAATTGTAAAGTCCTCTTTACTGGTTATTTGTAAGGATAACGTCTGCCTATTCACTTATCTGACTGTACCTACCACAGCACCTGAAACGAATATTTGCAAAACATGCAAACATAGAATATTGAAAGAAAAAACGAGCCTTTTTTACGAATTCACCAGAATCCCACACAGAAAAACGAGAATGTACATTTTTATCGTCGACAACGATGTATGCAGAGGTCTTACAATGAACTGGGCAGAGGTACACACGGCTACACATCAAGCTTTACATTTCTAGTATAAGCTGACCTCGCATTGTGTAGGCTTTTCGTAGAATGAGAGGTCAGCTTATACTGGAAATTTATAGCTTGATGTGTAGCCGTGTGTACATACCTTTTTGCTTTAGATAAGGAACCCTTTCCCGAACATCCACTCAAATACAAGCATTAAAAATATTTATTTGAAAGGGTCCGCAAATCCTGGCACAAAAGGGTCAAGCAGTTTTTTTGGGACTAGCTATATAATTATGATTTATAATGTACATATACGGGGTTTATGAGTTCGTACATTTATGAACGAGTGTAGAAACGCGTGCCTTGTTTCTTCTTCTTTATTTTGGTATTTCGTCAGCAGCTAAAATGGCTTGACATCAGAGCTCGTCGAGATGCCCACATGCTATCCCTCCTGTTTAGTATTCTTCGCAACCCTCTATCTCCCAGCTACCTCAGATAACGATTTGCGTTCGTATCAACTGAGGACAGAGCTGTGCGATCGTCTCGTCGTTTCCAATTGATAACTCCACAGCTTATCACGGCTACTTACTCTGACTCTTACACCATAACCGCTACTCGTCTCTGGAATAATATGCCACCAAACTATTTAGAGGCTACTTCAGTGGAAGCATTTAGTTTGAGACTCTATAGGTACTTTCTCGGTCAAACCGACCAAAAATGAGCAACTTAATCTTTCCTTATCACTTCTTCTATTGTTATTTGTGTATTTTTACTTGATATTAGTATAGTTTAGTCTATGATATAAAGTATTTAATTAGTATGTACCTATGCTATTTTTATTAGTCCTCTGCTTTCATTAGTTCCCTTTCCTATGCACTACCTACACATCTTTTTCAACAATACACAAAGGTTATCTGGAAGAGAATGCTCTTTAGCATTAAGTTCACCGTTGTTTTATAAGTGCAATAAAGTATTTTTCGTACCACTTGCTCAAAAAAGTGACATTCTATGCCACAAAAAGCGAACATAACAATAGTCATTTTTAATCTGTTAAAAACAGGGAAAGAAAATTTTACTGAATTTCACTCATCCTCTAGGGGGAGAATGTGATTTAAATTTGGAATACTTACCGAAATTTATACTGAACTACATCTGTGTTTACACCATTGAGTTTGTATATAAAGCATTATACATCTTTTTGAAAAAGGAATACGCATTTATTATGCAGTTATGATTATTAAATAAAACTACGAAAACCGACGAGACCGTATGAGCTTGATGCTTTTGCTTTTCCGACAAAAAATATTAGTCTAGGAATTTGCCGCGTTTTTGTTTTGTTCAAATACATAAACGTTAAGTTTATTTTAATTGTCATTATTTTTAATAAATGCTTATCTCATATTATTATTGTGTTAATTTTTACGCAAATGGTACGAAAAGTAGAGTATTTTCCTCGGTGATAAAGCTGTCTTAGTCTTGGGTGAACTTAAATCCCTCGCTACACTCAGGACTCGTCTTAAATTCCTCGCTTCGCTCGTGATTTAAGTTTTTAACACCCTCGCTACGCTCGGGAGTAAACCTCGAGTCCTTCATTACGCTCGCGATTTAAATCGTCACCCGCGACAGAAGACACCGCTTTATCCCCTTGGTTAATAATCTACTATTCAATCAATCAATTTTTCACAGAAACTCGTGAAAACTTTTTTCCGCAAATTAACTTCTTTCCTCAGTACAATGAGAATCAGAAACCGCTTGTTAAAATTTAAAACATTACATCATGTTTTCAATCGTTTGGGCCGTTCTAACTTTCACAATAATCTTCTTCTACACCTACATAAACCTATTAACCGAAATCCTTTGAAATAGGCTTAAATACAAACGATAAAACAGAGCTTAATCCCAATTTAAAGCCTTTACGAATTAACCACCGATTAGGTACTTGCTAAGGTGTTGTGACAAACGATTACATATTGATTAGGCAGATATATAGAACGAAGAACTAACGAAAGGCCGAAAGGGTAGAATGATATTCGAGTGGGCACCATGCACCGCAGTGTAGGACATCTTAATAAAGGTTGTTTCGAGCCGTAGTTTGCAGACCGTACACGATCGGTCGCTCTAATCTATGGAAGATGTGCAGCAGTAACTGAACATAGGCCTCTCCCATAGACAGTCATAGCTGGGTTCGGGATAAAATCAATTTAACCAAAATGACGCATTTATTAATTACTTAGGTATATCACAATAACAGAAATTTAAATTATCGTTCACAATTAAGAAGCCGGCGAACCCCGAGCGTAACTTCAATTCGGTCGCGTCAAAAACTTCGGCCTGAATATCGCTATATCCCTTTTTAGTGACGAAGTTTAGTCACGCAGAGCGACAGTGATAGCAATAGAACGATCCTAAATCTGATTAGATTTTGACCGTGTTCCGTAATACCAAAAATCATGACTGAATACTTGTTGTATTTTTCTTATTGTGTTGTTATTCTGTAACTAGACGATACAATCTATCTTCCCATGACTAGGATATGTAAAATGTTGTTGTTTTTAATACCAAACAATAAGGTTAAAAACAGGTCTTTTATGACGAAAAAAACATGCAGAATGCGATACGCTTCTATTTCATTTTAGGTAAGTATTTTGATCTAATATATGGTTGGGAACCTAGATAAATACTATTCAATTTAAAATAATACCTTATTAAGGTAGAAATATGCTCCAATTAGAAATGATCTTGGTAGTACGTGTTGTATGGGCGTTTTCCCTCCGGTCTCCCCTTAAGCACTGAAGTCTACTGAAGTCTCTTGATTATACCGAAATCGCAAAGGAAGTTAAAGCAAGGTAAAGACTGTCCGGTCGGTCTCCGCCACGTCCTTATATACTCGCGAGCGTTACATCCAGAAATATATGGAATATTCTAGTAACAGCTTGTACCGACTTGTTTTTCTGTGACACGGCTTGACCTAGTAATAATTACATGTTCTGTGACATGCGTATCAATAATACGGATATAACCAAATAAATTATTCTATGACGTAGCTAACAGTAAATAAGGTAAGGTTTCGCCAATTGTACTATCGTGTGTCTAGTTTTAAGTGTTTTAAATATGATTTGTTAATTTAAGTGTGGTATAGGTACAATAAAGCGTATTCTATTCTATTCTACAGTAATTGAATGAATGTCCTTGGTTTTGTATATTTACCTAACTTATGTTTAGATCTAAGGTATTTTGGCACGATATCTAGGGTAGGGTTGCCGTCTCCAAATTTTTAAATTCAAGACTTGAAGGTAGAAATACCAGGATATTTCGGTTTAAAACCAGGACACACTACTGTGTTTGCCATCCTCATGAGAGCTCGTATAAGCTTTTATTGGACATGTAACTTTTTAACAAAAAAGGAACCGACTTCAGATAACAGCAAAACTACTTCACCGATTTTATTGAAATTTCTATTAGACTAATCTGAAAGTAAATCCTATCAAATAAACAAGAAGTTGTACCTTCCATCATCAGCTCACCTGAATAACTCAAAGGAACATAAGTAGCGGTCTATAGGACGCTATCATATTTAATAAAATATCCACTAACTCCTAATAGTTAAGAAGTTATATTTTCCATCATCAGCTCAGCAACAAAAGATGATCAGTACCAGACGCAAATACTTGAATAGCTTTTTTTAATAGACCAATAACTTTTTAACAATAATAAACATAAAACCGAATTGCGTCCCTATAAAATTTGATTTACACTTGATTTTTTCGGGATCCCATCATCAGATCCTTACTTGGTGCCAATGGGACCACCTGGAAAGTAGGGTATACTTACTACTTTAAACATAATTAAAAAGAATTTATTGAATCTGTCCAGGCGTCTTCCAGTAATCGGGGAACATACATAAAAAAAGTGTTTGCAACGAATTGAGAACCTCTGTCTGTTAAAAAGGTACACAAAGCTTTCCACATTGCTTCTTCGTTTTAAAAAGTGTCAACGACCTTCACACGTGAGGCGGGGGCCCAGTGACAAAAGGATTGGAGACAGTAGTGGCGCCTGAATTACACAGGACCCGTTAAAAACCCAAGACGCTACTTAAAAACTATCCAGGACAGCCCAGGACACCCCAAAAAGCAGGACATGTCCTGGGAAAACAGGACGACGGCAACCCTAATCTAGGGCAACGCAAATATCGAAACTATATGAAAAAGTGCTTAGATTCATCTTGCAAATAAGCAAGTACTTACCAGTTTTCTAACAAAAATATCCGCAAAGAAAACAGTAATCACTTTCGGAGAAAATTGTAAGAAAAAAATTGTACGACTAAGTTTTTTAGTCCCAGGTTTTAAAAAGCAGAAATCGTTTAATAAATTGCAGAGCAAGTTCGCACGATGGAAAACTCTTGGAAAACTGTTCATTATGAAATTTATGTCCAGCAATATTTATTTATTTATTTATTTATATTTATGAAACTATCGTATTCGAGCTTTTAAATCATAATTCAGTTTTATCTCGCGACTATCGTTGACAGTTTGTTAAAGTAATAAGTCGACTCGCATAAAATTAATCCAACAGTTTTATCGCATTAAATCATGCCATAAAACAGTTTGATTAATTTTAAGCAATTAATATTATTTCATATTAAATGAAATTTATTTTAATAAAATAGTTCCTTTAACAAGAACTGCTTTGTCAAGAACAGAGTCATAGGACTCTGTTCACAAAGCAAAATATATAATAACCTCTTTGTCATATGACTGTACTGAAATGAGGCGTTATGCTCTCAATTCAAGAGAAGTTTCCCCTGAATATGGCAGGGGAATTACGGCCATATCAAGAAAATGTGCACACGTCCTAAATATATCGCGAAAGTACGAGCGGGAGCAATGAGCCGTTTCATACGCCATTATGCTTCCATTTTGTAAATAAAATACAAGTTGATTACAAAAAATCTCAGATGAGCACATGAAAATAATAAAAGGCCTACTTAACAGCGGTGAGTGGGGGAGAAAGAGAAATATCATTACTTAAAACCCAGTTTAATGCATAAGTATTGGATAATTTCCGGCAAGAGACTCGAGTCGGTAGGTATGTACGTATTTATGAGTTGTTTGATTCGTGTTTTTGAGGAAAACGTATCTCTCTAAACAGTAAATAAACAACGACGTTTTCAACATCTCATAAAATATTAGAAAGCTGTATTGTGTCAAAACAATTTGCGATGTTAAATATTTTCTCAGGAGAAAACAGGAAAATTGTATTTTTGACACTAAGCAGACAAAGTTAGGTACATGTATCTTACAAGTAACTTTAAACAAAAATATAACCGACTTCAGATAACAATAAAAAACAAAACTACTCTACGAATGTTGATGAAATTTCCATGGGATCAATCTAAAAGTATATCATATCAAACATAAAAACAAATTTTCCGAATCGGTTGATTTATAACATAGTTCTGAGCTAACAAACATAACGTAACATAAAAATTAAACAAATTTAAGACTTATATGGTTTTCTCATGGATGCCATTGTCAAAACTGGACTAAATGGATATGGGACTACACGGGAAGAACCAGCTTTCAAATAAAAAAAGAATCATCAAAATCGGTTCACCCAGTCGAAAGTTCTGAAGTAACAAATATAAAAAAATACAATCGAATTGAGAACCTTCTCCTTTTTTGAAGTCTGTTAAAAATTAAGTATAAGTTCAAAAGACTCCATAGTTACTCTATTGTTATAAGTATGTATTTCCTAAACAAACGAAGACTATTAAAACAAGTTCCCATAGTACGTACAACCTTAACTTAGTTTGGGGCTAGATAGCGCTGATGTTGGACATTCCAGTCCAACATTATTTATTTAGTTACCGATGTATTAGAGTTTTAATTATATATCAATTTGTTAATAAAAAAATATTCTCTGACAGTACCTAAAGAGGGCGATCCTTTCCAGCTTCATAAAATATACCTTACTCAGGCAATATGCAATAATATCAATAACCACTGCCTGCTCAGCGAGCCACAGCCTGAACTGCCTACTAAAGCTTTGGGTTCCTATGTAACGGCGAACATCAAATTTACGGCCGTAATAAAATCAATGTACTCGATTTTTACTTTATAAAAAGTAGTTTTTCTACTACGCTATAAAAGTATAAACTGATACATATAAATTTATATAGCAATAAAATATAAAGGCCTCAGCTTATAGTAACAAAAAAAAACGAGTGTGCTTTAGACGACACGACTGAACGAAATGAAATTACGAAAAATAATCAAACTAACTACTGACTCAGATATATATATATGTTTCATGCACAGGCTATGAGAGGAGGAGAGAGGGAGAAAATGTGCGCGCGCACCTGTCTCTTGCTCCTACAGTAATATACTAAAGAGGAATGTCGAATTTTCACTTAGGACAAACCTACTAAGGTTTTTTAAGTGTAATAATTTTATATGTATTTTTTTTAAATAAATAAATAAAAAAAATACGAAATGTAACTCTCTCTCTCTTTCTATCTTCACTAACTTTTTTTTATACTACTTATATGGCAAAAGAGCATGCAGTCCACCAGATGTTAAGTGGGTACTGCAGCCCATGGATGTCCACATAGAATTCAAAACAAGCTATTATGTTGTCTTGATCTCTATGTGAATACGTTGCCATACTATAGGAATTAGCTGTTATGCCTATGTGCCAGTAATTACAGGAACATACCATTACCATCTAACCGGAACACAGCAGCACAAGTAGGTACTGCTATTTGGCGGCAGATAAAGGTGAGGCGGTTGTGCCCACTTCCTCGAGCCCGTTCACAAAAGCTCTACCACCATATGTCCCTCTCAACTTCCGTTCGCACTTTTCGTAAAGCATTAACAAGCTTACTCCCCAAGTCAAGCGTGCGTAAAGAGTTTTACTTCAAAACTATTAATCCTAAGATCCGTTATAATAGACCGCTCGTTATAAGTTGGTAATTCTTGATGGTGAAACTGCGTTGTACAGGCCTCAACTAAACGTGTTTTGCAGATATAGTCTTAGGCACCGCTACTAGGTGGCTGTTTGCGGCCACCGTTTCTCAGTAAAGCAACAGCTAACGGGCGGAAGAGCCTGTCCTTTATCCTTCATTTTGCGCCGGGAATACAGATGCTTCGAGAAGGCCGTTTGTTAAACGAAAATCTCTTAGGCGCAAACGCCAGATGTGCAGTTTTTCTACGAACAAAATGTACCGTAAAATGAACGTGCTTCGGCTTTTAAGATTTCTTTTTTATTGTAGATATCTCAGGCTTACGCCAGATTGAGCAGACCACCGAGGCGATGTCACAACAGGTCATTTATTCATTCATCGTGCAGGTGGTAGAGCACGATGGTCATGCAAGAACGTGTGGCATCGTTTGTAACTGTGTACCACCATTTGAAATGCGTCGCCAGTTGTTTTAACATAGCCCATTTACTGAGGTGACACATGCAGCCGTCGACTTGAATGCGCAGTCTGTTGAGGGTCCAAAGTTGAAGTATTATATTGTACACTCTCTCCTCCCTACCTCCGTGAACGCTTCGAATTCCTTGTCCCTCGCGGTGTTACATGACGGTCCTCTAAGTTCCTTCTCCTTAAAACACCTCAACACACTTCAAGCCGCTATGGTGGCTCCATTAAGGTAATCCGGTGAAAATTTGGAATGCCCTGCCCCATGAAATTTGCGCTAGTCAATCGTTTAACATTTTCAAACGGAAAGTTAAATAATAATAATAATAAAAACGTTTATTTCAGACCATACGGATCCATAATTTTTGTTAGAAAAATCTTACTTTAAAAAGAGTCAAATTTTTCTCTGTGATTTTGTTTTACTGTAGATATAATATTTATTTTTGTATATATTATTTTATTTATTATATTTATAATATTATTAGTTACTTTAGGTATATTTCGTTTTATTTGTTTATGATATATGTACATATTTATGATTCCTGTATACACACCTACCTTTAAAAGCATCTCGTGGTGAAACGGTGGTAGAACCAAGAATTCAAAGTGCCTTCGTGTTAGTATTCTATTACGAATAAAATAAGTATCTATTTCTTCTCTACCTACTCAAGGTGTTGCGGCGCACGGAAATGAACTATTTACGTAGATATTGATTGCATTTCTGAGTAATTCAATAAGGCTCTACGTAAACGAAAAATGGCTATTCTCAGTGCGGTTGTTCAGTTTATGATGATTGACTGGGCAAAATAACACCTACGACTTCAGACGCTGATGAGTTGACAATACATTTGATTCCAAGCGATTATCCAAGGGTTATACATGTAGTGGATAAATGATTGTCTATGTCTATGAGTTTAGCAGTGATTTTACTAATGATTAGTTTGTTAACCGTCCGAGAAATTGGTTTTAAATATGTATATACAGACGTGAACTTTGATAGATAGATAGATAATTCTTTATTGTTACACCAAATTAAAATAGCTTAACATAGAAAACTTAAAAACTAATACATGGTGGTACAACTTACCTCATGAGTCATTACACATAATTACTGATTTAAATGGGCATATAACGCGTATGTACCTTTTTTGATAGAGCGAAGCGAGATCTTTAAATCAACTTGGGCAAATCGGCGTTGTATGTATGTATGTATGTTTGTTTGCCCGAGGATAACTTTCGAAATGGCACGTCTAATAAAAAGGCTTTGTGAGTACATTTCGACCCCGTTTTTATATTTTGTTTAAACCTTGTAGTTTTTAAGTTAATAGCCATAGTAAAAACTGAATTTTAACAAATTTCACAGGGTACACCAGTGACCCCACAGTGCTGAAATTTGGTATGCGTGTAGCTTTAGTGACACAAATATAGGGAAAAGTCTGAAATCAAGAATAACTCCAATTTCTACCCCAAAAATAAATAAGCAGTTAATATGAACACCCGTTACCTGTAATTTTAGTGAAACTGTAGGTCAAATTGGTTGTTTGTGCATTTCGTAGCACTATTTTGATAGTCAAAGATTATTAATAATATTTTTTTAGTTTTTATGGGAGACTCGCGAGATTTCAGTTCCGGGCGAACCACTAGTTACCTATTTAAGGGTTCATTTGAGATTCTTGAATTTTGAGGAATAACTCTGCCTTTATTTTAGATAAATAATCTTATTTAAATTTAGTAATGCCACTATCGTTCACTTTGTATGGACCACAGACTGTTCTTCAACTGTTTATTTTATCCTTCAGAAGTTACAATAATCTTTTTGTTGAAAAATTACTTTTTCAAAACAAGCTTTTATATACAATTTATACAAACCAGAAAACATCCTCCGCCATCTTGGAGGTCCCGCCATATTGGATTTATAGTATACATCTTGGATGGTCCCCCCCATATTTTGGATCTAATGTGACGTTGATATTGTTTATTAGTTTTCGTGTTTTCCTCAGCAAGCCCTTTCATTTGATACCCATACTGTGGTAGTGCAGAAAAAATAACTATTCCGCCATCTTGGATGATCCGCCATATTGGAATTAGAATGACGTCACATAGCTAAGCATGCATTGTCATCCAAAATAAAGCGCGTATACCAAATTTCAGCTCAATCGGTTAAAGATAACTGATTTAAATTTCAGTTGCAAGATTCCACCCGGACACGCATACATACATTGCAAGTTAAATTTAAGCTTGTAAAAACATCCCAAGCTATGCTACTACTATATTTACTGTGACCAGATATTCGCCAGGTGTCTCTTATGCCCCATAAAAGGAATAAATTTCACATGCATGCTTATTAAATTTCCCCCAAGTTCAGGCGTGACATCAAAATCCTACCGTCCGTTGCTTCCGATAAGTGACCTTATAACACGGGGTGGGAGCCCACATAACTTATCACCTGTCTCTTTCAGGTTATTAAGGCCTAAGGGTTATTTATAGGTGATTTTCGACCTCCGTAGCGCGGTGGGCGAATACCCGGCTGAGACGCAGGAGGTTGCGGGTTTGACTCCTACCGCGGAGCAAATGTTTGCATGATCTACAGATATTTGTTGCGGATTTGGTTGTTTTCCTATATATTATAAGTAGGTATTCAAAAACCCCGAATATAAGTATTTTATCAGTTATCTCGTTCCCATAGTACAAGCTCTGCTTAGTTTGGGGGTAGATAGCGCTGTGTGAAATGTCCAGTAATATTTATTATTATTATTATTATGCATATAACTAATTAACAAAAAAATATTTACTGGTAGTGATCTGGAGCAGTTGAGCTATCTATAGATCGTTTGCAACGGTCTTTAGATGATTCAATTGTTTCTTCTGTAGTTTATTGTAAATAATTGTATATTCTTTCTGTTAGAAAAGGTATTTTGTCCTGTTTAATTAAATTATTTACATGACTCTATACAAAATATACAATTGATTCATCTAAAGACTTTTGCAAACGATCTATAAATAACTTAGAGCAGCTTGGAGCACTTGGCTCCAGATCACTACCAGGGGGTAGTGGCCCCAAGACACTGGCTGCATTGCCCCGCTGAATTGCAATTCTTACGCGTTGACCCAGATAAACGCCAGCGCTTGGATCACAAGTCGCTTCGATCAGACGCCCAGAAAGAAATTTTAAAACGCGATAAGCCCCCATCAATCAATGTAGGTATCTAATATAACCACCCACATCAATTGACGATTATTCAAATTTAATACATGGTTTTTACCGCCATTTTCCTTAACCTAAAGTGTTACCAACTGTTTGGCCATTCGACTGAAGTCGCGGCCACCTTTGTATTTTATATTCATTGCTGGATTATACAACCTTTGCAATAGTGCTGTGATTTTGGTGAGACTTTCGACCGAAACGATGCTCTAATATCGCCAAGTGGTATAGCTTAGATCCTTTTTATGCGAATATCTAGAATTGAATATAAAAGACGTAAGCTTTAGACTTTTTAGTTTTTTTTAGGTTTTAAGGTTTCCATTTTCATTTGAATAAAAAGTTTTTGTTGAAATACTTTTTCAAAACAAGCTTTTATAAATACCATAATCGGAACCGCAAGCAGATTCAAATGAGATAGATAGATAGATAATTTCTTTATTGCACACCATTATATACAAACATATAAAAGAAAATACACTTTTAAATCATAGGTACAATGGGCGGCCTTATCGCTAAAAGCGATCTCTTCCAGGCAACCTTTGGATGGACAGGATCTATATGAACAAATAAGGACGGCGTCGTAAGATTTTTTTTTAGAATCCCAAGAACAGGCATATATTACAATTTATAAAAAATATAGTTAATATAATATAAAATGCTTAATTATATTAATAATATAATCATAAAATTACATAAATATTAATATTAAGATACATAATGTATATATATAGTCATACCTACATACATAAATTATAAAAATGTATAAATAAATAAATGGCCTAGTGAGCGATGGATGACAGAAAGTGTTGGCTGACCATGTTTTTAAAGATAGGGAGAGATTTTGCATGACGAATCGAGACAGGTAGGGCATTCCAGAGTCTGGAGCCTAAACACTAGTAGCCTACTATAATCCATTCAGAAGTTCCGTTGTCTAGCATCCGTCTCCATCATGAGACTACCTCCATGGTAACATATTATTGCATTGTCATCGAAGTTACTTAAGTATTCCAAATTACAGCTCCATCGGTTGAGGGGAACGGGGTTAAAATTCAGTTGCAAGATTCCACCCGAACAAACACACATACTCGTACATTGCAATGCACGTAACTAAAAAGCTTGTAAAAACGGTACACAGTTTGTTGAAGTGAAAATTTCTTTAGGCGCGTTGGGCATTTTTGTAATGGGAAAAAAGCATTGAACTCGCGACACTGTTACCGTTACCGTTACCGACACCTCTGCATATGAAATGAAAATTTCTTTAGGCGCGTTGGGCATTTTTGAAGATGGGAAAAAATCATTGAACTCACGACACTGTTACCGTTACCGACACCTCTGTATATAAGTATACCGTTCTGTATATAAGTATCTCGTTAGCACTTCTGTCGGCACTCCCGGAGTTCCACTTTATTTTTTTTTGTGACTGGGACAGTACGGGGAAGTCTGAAACCATAGACCTACCTACCTAGACCATACATTTATAAAAAAGCCTACTATAAAATATCGTATTATTTAGTTTAGATGATAGAGAAGCTTGAGATTGAAATTGCTCCAACTCGTTCAAAATGTTACAATTTAGACGTAATTTATTACCTGTATTGTTATGTATTCTAACAGGATCATTAAAAAAAAACAACCAGTCTTGTATTCTTGCCTTTCTTTCCTGGCTTAGTCGCGAAGGAACAGGCAGTAAAATTGACGTTTCAAAGTGATCCTTGTGATTTTAATTAATAAAGATTTTGACATACCTGTTTTGGGTTTTTCGTCAAGCGTGAGTTATCCAGCCAAACGGGTTCTGCCTCAGCTTTATGCTTCTTAGCAATAAATCATGCAAAACAGCGCTGTTTTTTTAGGCAGGGCCTTATTTAGGGTGACGTGAGGACGACATGATTAATTTGACAGAGAATAATTATAATTGAATACTTGTTTGATGTGTAATCTAAATAATTAGTGATTCGCCCTGAGCTGAGATCTCGCGAGACTGCCATAAAAACAAAAAAAAATAATTTGTAATTATTGTATGAAACTGTACGTGCACGTACAGTTTCATCCAAATTACAGGTTACTTTTTTGGGGTAGAAATTGCAGTTATTCCGGATTTCAGACTTTTCCCTATATTTGTGTCACTAAAGCTACACGCATACCAAATTTCAGCACTGTGGGGTCACTGGTGTACCCTGTATATTTTGTCAAAGTTCAGTTTTTTTATGGCTAATAACTTGAAAACTACAAGGTTTAAACTAAAAATAAAAACGTGGTCGAGTTGTACTCACAAAGACCTTTTATTACTCCTCTTGAACCCCAATATCTCAACCCCCCCCCCCCCCCCCACATTTTTAGCTCATTTATTTACACCAAAATTGTGCTATCACTACCTACCTATATATCTAATTTCCCTTCGAAAGTTATCCTCGGACAAACAAACATGCATAAACGACTTCTCGCTTCGCTCGATCAATAATGTTTTTTTAATTGAACAAATATGAAAGCTTTGCAAACACAGGGCACGGCACGTCCCTGAGTGGGGTAGAATATAATGAAACTAATTTAAATTAAATGTGACATCTTTCTGTATAACCTATATTCTGGTTATTAATGATTATGATTATGACGTCACAAAATAAACATAATAAGAATAAATATTCAAAAATAGGCATATTTTATATTTTTA
This sequence comes from Philereme vetulata, assembly GCA_918857605.2. Classification (NCBI taxonomy): domain Eukaryota; kingdom Metazoa; phylum Arthropoda; class Insecta; order Lepidoptera; family Geometridae; genus Philereme; species Philereme vetulata. The sequence continues at coordinate 6,472,036 of OU975439.1, read as the reverse complement.
AGACAAAACGGGTTTTTTCGCGCACAGATTTATATCAAAACTAGCCAACCAATCCGCGGCTTCGCACGCGTGGTTTGCCAATAAAAAGTAGCCTCTGTGTTAATCCAGGTTATGATCTACGTACATACCAAATTTCATCGTAATCGGTTTAGCCGTTCCGGCGTGAAAGAGTAACAAACATCCATACATAAAAACTTTCACGTTTATAATATTGGTAGGATTATAATTTTGTCTGACCTCGACGTTTCGGCCAAGTTACACCGGCCGTGGTCACGAGAGACGGCATATTTTACTATTGAAAACGCAATAATAACAAATACCAAAATGGAAACACACAAAAACTATAAAATTTATTGTTACATTTTTATTATTATTTTAGAAGAATAATATGGATCTTAATGGGTAAGGCTGTTTATGGTATAAGGGTTTGTATCAAGAAATATATGAATTCCTCAAAGTTAAACGCTTACGAGTATCTAAGACTACATTAGTAAAGTTAGGAGCAATACTTGCACACATGCCATTAAAACCATATTAGCAGCACAACGGCTCAACTCAAATAGTTAATTTATGAATTACAAAACAACTAGTCCATAAATCAGAAATACAACAGCTTTAACGAGAAACATAATTCTCCATTCAAAAGGAAATCTGATTCTATTTATCTTGATAACTAATAAACGGAGCTTGACAAGGTTGTAAACGTTTGCATAATGCACGTCAGTTAAACCTTTGTCTAATTACGAGCAACGCTGAAACGACCGGCCTACATACTCGAAGATAATAAATGTTTTATGCGTAGCTTATTCAAGCATTTGCTTTATCAATGCAACCACCACCATCCGAAATCCTTACTAATATTATATTTGTTATGAGTATGTCACATCACTAGTTATAAGCACTGAGGTCACATGACTAGTGGACAAGCGGTCGGTCTGTCATGGAGGGCCCACGAGCCCCGGTGTGAATCTGTATTGTGGAAATAGCTAATAAAACCAAGTTAATTGAAGTCCAGTATTATTATTTACTAATACACTGACCAACACAATAATTTTAAAGTAACTCTGTCTGTCTGTCTGTTTGTTGAGTTTTCACGACTGAACGGCCTGATCAATTTAGATGAAATTTGGTACGTGTTACCAGTACGGTAGTACCACGGGTAAATCTCGGTATAAAGATAGATTATAAAAATAACCCATAAATAAAAAACATTTATTTCAAGCAATTATGTAGCTCATATAGGAAAGCGCACAACACAATAAGTAAACTAAGGTTTGTACAGGGTTTTTTAAAGCATGCCTGTGACAGCAATGTCTGGTGTACGGGCAGTCTACTCTGCCGGCTATCATTTCCAAGACGGTGTTGGCGCTGGCCCGCAGCCTGTGCACCAGGGACGCGGCTCGCTTGCGCATGACGGTATGGAAGCAGTCGACCCGCGCCGCGCGCGAACTTCCCTGATGCACTGCCGTAGCGGGGCAGCCCCAGCATCGCCCTGAGTGCATTGTTATACTGGACGCGGAGTGCGCTGTACGCCGCCTGCGTATACTTCGCCCACAGGCTGCACGAGTACAAAGAGGTACAGTACGCCCGAAATAAAGTCAGCTTAACCCCCTCTGAACTACGCGCAAACCTGCGAGCAATCATATTCGCACGCACGGACAGCGCCCTCCGCTCCCGTTCGATGTCTTCATTGTCTTTGAGGTCGGTAGTGACAACGTGGCCAAGATATTATGACCTGTATTGAGACAAAAGCTAATTTTACAAGCTTTTTATTAACTTGCAATGTATGTTTGTCCGGGTGGAATCTTGAAACTGAATTTTAAACCCGTTTCCCTCAAACGATTGAGCTCAAATTTGGAATACATATGTAACTTTGGTGACAATGCAATAATATGGTACCATGGAGGTGGTCTCGTGATGGAGACGGATGCTAGACAACGGAAGTTCTGAATGGATTATAGAAGGCTACTAGTGTTTGGGCTCATTTGAATCTGCTTGCGGTTCCGATTATTAATTTAATAAAAGCTTGTTTCGAAAAAGTAATTTTTCAACAAAAAACTTATTTATTGTCAAACACGCGTGCGAAGCCGCGAGCAGTAGCTTGTATTTTTTATCAATTGATTTTGTTATTACGCAAGCAAATTATGTTTTAATTTATGATACGGAGGTGATACGTATGTATCTGAAACATGTCCTTAATCCTCATTTGCTGGTTAAAAACAAAATATACTCTTTGTTAATTCTAACATAACCATTTTGTATGTACGTCATGAACCCTTATCAATGAACTGCAGTTCAACGAAGCGTTCACCTAATGTTGCGTAACGGGCTGTCACTCATCGTTCAATACGAATGAATACACAATAGGTAAGGGAAATGTACTGAAAACATTTCATATTTACGTTTTGTTAGAACATAATGGCTCCTAGCTAATTAACATTGTTTGATATTGACTATGAACTGAAAGTACAGCGCGTATGTTAGTTTCGAGTAATTAAGATTTTAAATGACATTTATTTCCGGGGCTATAAAAAACCTTAACCTCCTTTTACGCAGTCGGGTAAGCGATGATACAGTCTACAATGGACCGCGCTTACGCTTTTCTAGAATAAACCGGCCCTCTTATTTTCTATGCCAAATTGCTGTCGTGTCGCTACCGGTAGTAAGGTCATCCCTTTCACACGTACAGTACGTACCTCGCGTGTTAAAGGGATGGCCTGAGTAGCGATAACGACACGACAGCAATGCGGCTTAGGTAATAAGGCTACCATTCACTTGCAACTTGCAGACGCCCCGGTTGTAATTATCAGGAATCATATACTCAAGCAAGGCGTTCCACTTTTGGGCGGTGAACTTTAATTAAATACCATAATTCAGTAACGTGAATCGTTGAATTAATCGTTTGAAAGGTGATATGGGTAAGAAAGGGAGTACTGAGATGACGGCTGATAAAAGGCACAATAAAATGTTTTTGGTGTTTTTAATTTAAATTAAAGTAAATTTTTAATTTAAATACTAGGGTACGGAGCTCTTCTTTTAAGTTAAAAAAACCTGTGTCCCCTCTTATTCAGTTGCACGAACACTTGCAAACAAATTAAATTCTCATTTTGTAAACAAACATGTTCGTCTATAATAATATTATAAAGAGGAAAGATTTGTATTTTTGTGTGTATGTTTGAAATGAATAAACTCAAAAATTTCTGGACCGATTTCCAAAATTCTTTCACAATTGGAAAGCTACATTCACCCTGAGTAACATAGGCTACTTTTTACCCAACTGCGCAGAAGGAGGGTAATGTTTTTATTGAAAAACTACGCGTGCGAAGCTGCGGACTGGTCAGCTAGTTTTATATAAAGTGTTAAAAGAAATAAGTTATTTATTAAACATGTAAATATATCCTATATATGATAAGGAATATATAGAGTTTGCGACGTTTTTAAAGTGTTTTTAATTTATTTATTTTTGTAGAATTTATGCAAATTGGCACATATCTTGTTAGACAGATTAGCTTAACATTGTAAGATTAAATTAGGTGAATATATGGAAGAAGTACCTAAGCATATGCTTGGCCCCGTGTTGTGTAGAATGAAGACACGAAGATTATGAAACGTTGCATTGATAGGTAGCGAAATTAGATCTTTACTTGAATTCCACTGGATTCAATTATTACAGTTAAAACTCAATATACCTATAGGATGGCTACCCACCAGAACTATGCGAGAAAGCTGAGCGGTAAGCGAGGAAAAATCAATTTCTTTCCGTTGTCCCCGTAGTGTGTGTCTTCGCCAAGGGGACAACGAGACGTCGTTAATTTTCTTTATCGTTGTCCCCTTTACGGAGTTAAGACTAACGGGGACAAAGGGAATGCCCAATAGGAAAGCTGTGCTTTGTGATGCTAGGATAATTAAGAAATTATATTGGAGCACATGAAGGGTGACCTTTCTCAGACACTTAAGACGACATGTGCATCCTGCCTATACTAAGTCAAAGCTCAAGATTTGTCAAAGGGTAATGGAGCACAGCATTCTCGGCTTTAAACGTGTCGACCGAGTGCGTAACACCATGCTGCGCTCACTTACCGGCATTGCAGATGTAGGGAAGAGATCGGCTGGACTTAAGGGCGCGCTATACCTGTGGAGACGATAAATCGCTTATTGAGAAACAATGTTTTGTTCAACAAATTTTGTGCTTTCAATTTGTTATTCATATATGTTATAGTTAAGGATAGGGTAGACTGGGTACGGTAGAAACAAAGGACGGTTGAAACAAAACAAATATCTCGCGAACGGTTACTCGGAGAGTGAGGGATGCAAGAGGAGAACGAAGCAGACGACAGGTCCAAACACGAATCTTAGTGTTGCGCACTTCCCCGCGCGGTATGGTTGTTTACAAGAGACCCTATTGTATTTTAGTACCCAAAAGTAAGTATCATCCTCTGAGTTTTTGTGCTAATATCTTAAGTTCTATTTATGTCAAAGTATTGAGTGTGTATTTGTGATTTGTATGAAGCTTGTAGAATACAGAATAATAACTAGTTTTAATGAGTTATTATTAGTATCATTGGTATAAACTGTTTTTTACCAAAGGTAGGTTTAGGGACAGATGAAACAATTTTTGTGGGGACGATTGAAACAGTATATAAATTTATTTAAATTACTATTAAAATTAATAATTTAAATTTATTATTTGTCTTACTGAAAATTAACAGCATTTGTAACAGATAGACCTAATCCCGAAGATACAACTGAAGTAACGAATAGACTTAATCCCAAAAATACAACTGAGCCTGCAGTTGTTTCTACATTTAATGGTAATCCATCTGAAGACAAAACACTGCCATTATCGCCTTTCTTTTGGCTGAGGAACTACAAACAGAGACAACTGTTCAACAACAGGCTATCAATAACTCACTAGTTCCAACAATTGAGCATGAAAACGTTGATGTACGTCAAGAAATTTTGAGTACACCATCTAGAAGTTCCAACAGCATTATAAATCAGGAAACTTCACCGAGACCGTCTACAAGTTTACAAACAATATTTGATGATCCTATTGCATTTATACCAGAAGCAGTACGACCATTACCGAGAGCTCCCCCGAGGAAATCTAATAAAGAGCGAAAAACTAGAAAGTCCGCAATTTACACAGATACACTAGAGAAAGAAGAAATAAGTACGGAATATGAAACAAAATTAAACCTGACGAAAACTAAACAAGTTAAGAAAAGATTGGATGGAAGAAAAGTTTAAAAAATAGGTACGAGTACACCATAATGGAAAAAAAGTAAAATACAGCAGGAAATGTCATCAGAAGAAGAAGAATGCTACTGTATTGTTTGTATGTGGATACAATGTACCACTTGTAAACAATGGGCTCACGAGGAGTGCAGAGAAGGTGGGCTTAGCTATGTTTGCCATAATTGCCACTCAGATTGATCCCTAAGCAATTTTTTTATTGGATTTAAGAAATGTTTGCTTTTAGTTTATATCTGAATTAGTTTATTTAGTTTGATTTGTTTTAAAGAATATTGTTGATTTTTAATATTTATGTTAATTGCGTCAATTGTATGTTACTCATGAAAAGCTGATTAGAAATATCTTTATGCGTATTAAAACCTTGAAGACTGATAATGTTGTCATACGATACCATAATTATGGTTTTAACTAGAATTAATAGTAAATAAAACATGTTTCTATATTATATTTTGTATTATTTGCATGTGTTACAACTGACCCCAATCACTGTTTTAACCGCCCCTGGCATGGAGACCATTGAAACAAATTGGATATTTTTTTTAATTTTGTATATTTCCAAAAATTGCAATCTAGGAACTAAAATGGTATAGCTATTTTGTAGTTAAAAGTGCGCTCTTCAATTTGACATATCATCATCGTCGCTCAGTTCATAAACAACAACACTACGAACAATAAAAGCCAAATTGTTTCTACCGTACCCAGTTTACCCTACGTGCTAGAACGCCTGTGCTGTGAAAACACGATTCCGTAAAATTTTCTCTATACAAAAAAATCCAAAGATGACCAAATTTATCTTAAAACCGTGCTTAAGCGATAGATCTTGAATCTTTATACAGTAATTCTATACAACATAAATAAGTGCACATGTGTTTTAAAATTTCAAAATACTTTTTAATTTTACCCTAAAATGAAAATAACTAACTTTTGAACTAATGAAACCATTCGCTTCGGACGCCCGGTCCGCGATTCAGTTTAGCCTCGGCTTTCAGACCCGTGACGCTTGTCGCTCCAAACGAAATTCACGTAATCACGTAATTCCTAGATAGAATTTATATTAAGTTGGTTTTTGTAAAGACGCAGTAATGAAAAATAAGTACAACATGAAAATGAAGGGACTGAATAATAAAAAAACCGGCAAACATATGAACCTCGGCGAGATAGGACGGGCAGCGGCGCGCGGAGAAAGAGGTGTGAAATTCGAGTTTGGGCTGAGGTATAGTCAACTCTTAAGTGGGCCTGGGCGGGGCCACGTTGCCCGAATACACCCCGAAAAATGGGCCCATATTGTAGCACCATGGATGCCTGAAGACGGAAGGCGACGTCAGGATGATCTCGACACCATCGAAAGAGGATGGTGGGAAATATCGACGAATAGGGATGGTTGGAAGCACATGGGGGAGACCTTTAGTCAGCAATGAGACGAGATATGTTAGGAAAAAAATGGTGGATATTTACTTTGCTCTCCATTCTCACGCTCATCTGTAGGAAAGCTTCTCTTTAATTTAACCCCATTTTTACCACGGCTTTTTTTTTACAAATTATAAGCTAGCGTTTGACCATGATCTCGCTTGATGGTAAGCGATAATGCAGTCTACGATGGAACACGCTTGCCTAGAAGAAACCTATTCACTTGCTACTTGAAGACCCCTAGGTTGTAGTTATCAGGAAACGCAGACTAAGGAAAAGCGTTCCACTCCTTGACGGTGCGTATAATAAAGGTGGAAGAGTACCGCTTTGTGCGTATAAGAGGTATGCCTACCATGTAGCGGTGGCGCACCGCGGAGCATCTAGTTGTCCGATGATAGAATGGGGATGGTTGGATCAGGTCGAAGAGCTCCGCAGAACACTCTCTGAAATGTATCCGATAAAAATCCGAGAGGCTTGCAATCTTTCGACGATGCTCGAGGCTGTGGAGCCTTGCAGTTTTCATTTTCAAAACAAACAGTGATTTATTTCGAAAGGATGCTAAAACGTATTTATACAGATTTTATCCCGTTTTCATTGCCACATACACAAAAGCAAGGGTACACAAACATCACTTTGTTTCCCCAAAACAAAGGCACAAAAACAATAAAACTTTTGTGACAACCCTGCAGCCATACAACGAATAAAGGCATAAAGTAGGTACCTAAAACACCTACAGTACTAAATATTTGACGTGGCGTTTGTTCGGTTAAAATTGGTATCATGAAAAAAATGAGTTCATGAGGTCATCGAAAACTTCACCCAATAGACGCTCTACTTAATTGTAGGTCTTAACTTTGTTTTATATTTCATTTTTGTATACCACCTGGAGCCTATGATGACCCACCTAATGTTAAGTGGTAGCCATCGCTTATAACAAAGTATTGCCTAGTAGGTCACTAATCTTAGAAAAGAGCCCTACGATGGCTTTGCGTCCATCAACTTGAGACATACAAGTTAATTTCTTTTTTTTATTGATGTTAGCCAAGCACATGACCACTACCTCACCTGAAGGTAAGTGAAGGTGTGATCGAAGATGGAGCATGCTTGCCTAGAAATAACCTATTCACTCTGGACTTGAGGACTCCAAGATTATACAGGTTTGGAAAAACATACGCCGGAAGTGAGTTCCACTCCTTACTTCTGCTAATAAGAAAAGTTGAAGGAAATCGTTTGGTACGGCAAGGTCTGCTTGTCCGGTGGTGGAAGGGGGAAGGAGGGATAAGGTAATGAAGATATTGCGCACATTTACCAAAATGTATCTTGTAAAAAACTGAAGTCTGGCTACTCGGCGTCTGTGCTCTAGACTTACGTAAATTGGCTTTCACTAGTGAGTCATCACCAATGAATCTAGCAGCACGTCGCTCAATCGAATCATGGGCTTCAAGTTGATACTTAAATTATCAGTTTGACTTAAATATTTATTTGTTTGATGTAATATTAATGCATTGACCTTTTTAATAATTGAAGGCATACGTAGACGACGCCGTGAACCGCGAAATCACGGCAAAACGATGCAAAACTCGCAAATTGCGTGATTTTCAGTTCGCGTCGTCGACGTCGGTGTGCTAAAGGTATGAACTAAATTTGTTTGCTTGTTACCTTTTCACGACTGAACGGATCGTAATGAAATTTGACAAGGATATAGATTAATCCTGGAGAAGGACATAGGCTTCTTTTGTCTCAAAAAATAGTCTTGACGGGGTGAAATAGCGATTGAAAGTTTGTATGGGCAATCCAAAATTCCCCAAGTTAGAGATATGAAAATTCATATATTCAGATTTGGTATACTATAGATTATGACCAAAACTGAGATATAGGCTACTTTTTACCCGATTGCGTAGAAGGATAATGTTTTTATTGACAAACAATGCAACGGACGTCAAGACAGGTGTAAATAGTGTATATTAAGTGCTAGGCAACGCGACTGCAGTACCACGAGTGCTGCAGGAGTTTATAGGCGGCGGTGACCACTTAACATTAGGAGGCCCGTCAGCTTGTGTCTACAAGTTTAATACGATCAATAAAAAAAAACAATGCGTGCGAAGACGCGGGCTGGCAAGCTAGTCAAGTTAAATTTTATTATTCTAATATTGATTAGTTGAATATGAAGGATCTAATATTTTATTCATCATCATCTGCTATACGTACCGTTTCGGACCTTTGTGACGAGGTGGGTACCTGCTGGGACGCTAGAGATTGCGCTTAGACGCCGCTAAAGACAAATGTTTGCATGACCTGCAAATATTTGTTCCGTTTCTGAGTGTAGTGGTATGTATGTGAAATGTTAAATTTTATTATCTCTCCCTCAATCACTATGTGCCACAGTTAAATCCGTGAACCATTTTCAACAGTAACTTTCCATCGTTTTACGTAAACGTTAAATTTTATATGAATTTTACATCGAAACAAAAACAACCTAGTGGTTAGGAGTTTCAAGTAAGGAAAAAAAGGAGGAAAAATAGAGAAAGGAAAGGAGAAAGGACAGAGGGAAGAATTGTTGCAGAAATTATGAAGGTGAGTTGGGAGGAGAAGGTAAAATGCTGTAGAGATTAGAATGCCTGAATGACGAGATTGTAGTGCGTGGCCCCAGATTAGATGAACAAATCCTGTGGAAATAAGAGATGTTAGAATAGTGTAAGGTAAGGTTAAGTTAGAGCACAAGAAAGGGAAGAATACTCAAGAGAACGTGCTTTTTAAGAGTAAATGCATTTGAGTGAAAATTGCAATCATTATGCCCTATGTGGAAATTTATGATAGGACCATTATATGGTGAATAGTGTACAAAAACGCAAAAAAGTATGAAATACTCGTAAGTCAATATTGTATGTAAAACTGGCGGCCGCGAACTAACTTTAGGATGGCCGCGAACTGAAAAAAGTGGCCGTCAATCAGCATTTTGAGCAAATTTTAGAATAGAATAGAATATTATTTATTTGCAACATACAGATTTAACACAGAATAACAATTTAAAAAAAAACAAGAAAAGTAAAAAAGCACATAACACAAAACAAATCTAAATGTACTTATGCACAAAGTATAGTTGCAAAATGGTCCTTAACTCAGCATGTGCTGGTTGCAACAACCAGCACTGCTCTTCCGTAAAGGCCATTTTACTAGTTGCGGACATATTTAACAAAATAAGACCGCAAATAAAAACAAACAAAATAAAATAAATAAATAAAAGTGTGAAAGAAATTTACATAAACAACAACGATTAAATTAAATTAAACTAATTTACATACTTCAGTGGTACCCTAGACGAAGTTAATTTTATAAGAGCAATAACATCAACACAAACAACTATATAGCACTCGTATCGCGTAAAAGCCTTTCCTGCTTTTTCTGCCAGTTGATCAAATAATTTTTAAGTTTTAATTTAAATCCATAAACACTCTGCAGGTTCCTTATTGGCGGAGGAATATTATTCCAACATTTCGATGCAGCGTAGCGGAAACTTCCTCGTACTTTTAGGTAATTATTTATTTGATAAAACTGTTACAGTAGTCCTCCAATACTAATTTCGAAAAATAAATTGATGGTATCAGCTACGAATAAAGAAACAATCAGACCCTGAATAATGGACATATCATACTCATTTCAAGGAGCAAAGTTGGGAAGGCGACTAAAAGGCCGCCAACCGGCGCAACGATCCTATATTAAATGGACCACAAGCCGTCGGGCATTATTGACATGGGCCGGCATAAGTAATAAATTTATCTATTTGACTGACGCTCTTGGTCATTATTTAAAATTATCGGTCCATATTAATAGATTGAAACATACGAGTAAGCTACAAACCGTGCGCGTGAAGACGCGAGCGGAAGCATACATAGATATTAGAGATCCTTTTTCTAGGTTTCGTTAGTAGGTAATGTCAACATTATTTCATAATAACAGCATTAACATTATTTAATAAAACCGCAACCTTTTTTTAAAATTAATTAGATATAATCTATGGAGTTTCCGGCGTATCGATTGCCCCTGGGCGAGTAAGATGAGCAAAGGAAGTTATTTGATAAAGGTATTAGCGTTATTTATCCTTAAATAAATGTATCGAGAAGAAATTGGAAATATTAAATAGTCCGGCCGCAAACCACAGAAAATACAACATTTTTCGAGCATGAATCATATAATTCATGTTAAGCTGGTGTTGATTATTGTATTGTAACTATAAAATATATTACACTAGCTGACCAATCCGCAGCTTCGCACGCGTAATTTTTAAATAAAAACATGACCTTCCTTCTGCGCAGTTGGGTAAAAAGTAGCCTATGTCACCCGGGGATAGTGTAGCTTCCCAACAGAGAAAGAATTTTTTAAATCGGTCCTGTAGTTTCGGATCCTATTCAATACAAACAAACAAATCTTTCCTCTTTATACTATTACGAAGTTTTTTGTAGATATTGATATGTTCTTTAATATTGTAGAACATACTTTTGTTCTATCATCAATAGTTTCCGCAGCGCATGCGACGAAAGACGTTTTAGGGCACTTTTTTACACCTTGGGTTACGTTACTTAAGTTTTAGTAAGGATCCCTAATCTTTTCTAGCAATAAATATAGCCTATGTCACTCAGGGTGAATGTAGCTTTCCAATGGTGAAAGAATTTTTGAAATCGGCACAGTAGTTTTTGAGTTTATTCATTACAAACATACACACAAAAATACAAATCTTTCCTCTTTATAATATTATTCGTATAATAGTATAGATGAAATATATTATACAAGCTTGTGCTAGCAGCTTCGCACGCGTGGTTCGTAAAGATAAAGTAACGTCACAATCTTATACCACATCAAAATATGTCCAGCCGTTAAATCGTAAAACGTAACAAACAAAGAGAGAGACGACTGAGCTACTATTTACGATCTAGAGATGGAACAAGCAAATGGCCCACTTGATGCTAAGTGGTAAACATTGCCTCGCAAGATTGTATGACTTACTATCGAGGCTGGTAGGTACAATGAACTTTCTATTTCTTTTTCTCTTAGAACCTAAGCACGTCCACCTATGTTTTTACTTGTCACGGATGTGTCTTAGAAAATACATTACAGAAGAAACTTTATTCTCAAAAAAGAATTATGCATTCACTTAATAAGAGAACTTAAATAAACTAAATAGATGCTTAAAACTATGACAGTATGCGAGCGGATTAAATTATCAATAAAATTAAGTAGGTACATTATTTCTGTTTGTTTCCTTCAATATTTGTATGGAGTGGGTAGTTTTGTATTACTCAAACAAAAACACAACACTACGTTCTGCGATGACATATCGGTACCAGCGAAGTGTAGTGAGCGAGTTTACATAAAAGGATCGGCAGCAACTAGATGCGACAACGGTGTCTAAGTATGAATTAAGTTTGAGTTTATGAATTTTGCTCGGCCAAATGTATTTTAAGTATTTGTTTAAAGTTATATAAGGTTTTACTTTCTTTTATATTCATCATCATCATCATATCAGCCGTAGAACGTCCACTGCTGGACAAAGGCCTCCCTCATTGATCTCTAAGAACTGCGGTTGGAAGCGGCCTGCATCCAACGCCGACCTGCGATTCTTACCAAGTCGTCTGCCCATCTTGTAGGTGGACGTCCTACGCTGCGCTTGCCGGTCCGTGGCCTCCATTCGAGAACTTTCCGGCTCCATCAGCCATCTGTTCTGCGCGCTATATGGCCTGCCCATTGCCACTTCAACGTGCTAATCCGTCGGGCTATGTCGGTGACTTAAGTTCTCCTACGTATCTCCTCATTTCTGATTCGATCCCGTAGAGAAACCCCGAGCATAGCCCTCTTTTATATTACTTTTGTGAAAATACTTTAGCATTAAATCCTTTATTTGTTATTTTTTCTGTTTGTGCAATAAATAATTAAATAAAATTAACATCATTTCTAAAAGTAAAAAAAAAATATTGGTTGTCTGTAAAGTCGGTTTACGGACGATATTTTTACGTGATAAGGAGTAGAAGAGAGATAGATGCGTCACAAGCCGAACGCTTAGGCCGATTGTGTCTCTCTATCGCTTGTTCCGCGCTCTCGCTTGCACGCTCGGCTCAGACGGAACGTGACACTTTTTCGTTTTCGTGCGTGCAGCCGGCGTTCATCGATTTATAAGACGTTTATCACGTCAAAAAAAAGCTGACCGGAAAAACTATTCAACTATTCTATAAGTTATCTGGTTCCCATAGTACAAGCTTTGCTTAGTTTTGGGCCAGACAACTCTGTGTGAAATGTCCATTACTTATTTTTAATAAAAACGGACATAAATAAGTTGCTAGCTTCGTTGAAAATTTGAGCATACTCGTAAATCTAGAATATAATGCTCAAGTCTCGGGTAGGAACCTCACATTTTATATAGCTTTGTAAGTCGAAGCTCGCTTTATGCTTGGCTTTCTTATCTTTGAATTTTGGCCATATTTCCCAGTACTTACCTAATTCAAAATACCCAAAATCACCGAGCATAGGCCTCGCAAAGCTCTACGAGCTCATTACGCTCCACTGAACTGAAAATACATTAGTTTTTATCTTTATCTATCTCGCACACGGCTTATATACAACAAGCTAGAAAGAGACAAACTCATAACCATTATTATGTTCGAAATGATTTTTCATGATAGCAGCGGAAATATGAAGACCATTAGCTTCTTGCTTAGCTTTGTGCAAACTTGAATAGATTCGGTAAATGACAAACTAAATATACTTAGGCCTGCTTGCACAAGGACCCTTAAACGTATTTAGCGACTAAACATAAACTTTGACGTATTTGTATGGTTTGACAGCTTATTAAATCATATTTAGCCACTAAATACGTTAAGGCATAGTTGTGCAAATCGCCCTTAGTAGGTTTTAGAATTCAAATAATTATCATAGTGTCATATTTTTTGTGTTCTGAATGATGCTTCACACGTAGAAGTTTAAGTATTTGTTCTTATTTACATTCGATGGTCATTGTTTTCGCGGCACTTCAAGTTTAAGATAAATCTCAAAGTAGGTACATTCCCAAACTTTAATATATACTAATATTATAAAGAGGAAAGATTTGTATTTTTGTGTGTATGTTTGTAATTAATAAACTCAAAAACTACTGTGCCGATTTCAAAAATTCTTTCACCATTGGAAAGCTACATTTACCCTGAGTGACATAGGCTATATTTATTATTAGAAAACATTAGGGATCCTTATTAAAACTTAAGTAACGTAACCCAAAGTGTAAAAAAAGTGTCCGTCTTTCGTCGCATGTGCTGCGGAAACTATTGATGATAGAACAAAAGTATGTTCTACAATATTAAAGAACATATCAATATCTACAAAAAACTTCGAGATACCATATGTCCAACTATTATCGTTATGTCACAATAACCACTTTTTATAAGAAGCGTAAGAATCGCGGGGAGCCGTTGGGCGCAAACGGCTACTAACCGCTCGTTGTGGCGATCTAAGGGGAGGCCTATGTTCAGCAGTGGACGTCTGCCGGCTTATGATGATGATGAACCACTTTTTACATTTTAAAAGTTGATAGATATACCGATCAAAATTATAATATTATAAAAGGAAAGATTTGTATATTAACGAATAAACTCAAAAAACTACTGGAGAGTTTTAAAAAATTCTTTATCATTAGAATGATTCATTATTCCTGAGTAACAGAAGCTACTTTTTATCCGATTGCGCAGAAAGAGGGTAATGTTTTTATTGACAAACCATGCGTGCGAAGCTGCAGGCAGGTCAGCAAGTACGGGATATAAAGAAAATGCTAAGAAATAATACAACATAAGAAATAGCTTTTTATTCGAAGGCAAACTACGAGTTAATGATTATATTTCTGAACAAAATATTTGTTTAACTTGACTTTTAGGAAAAGTTGTTCACGGATGTTGTTAATATTGCAATTCAGCGGGACAATGCAGCCAGTGTTTTGTACACTTTTGCCTGAAAATGATCTGAAGCAGTTAATATCCATAGATCATTTGTAACGGTCATTAGATAATTCAACTGGTATTTTAAAGAGATCTATTCTTTTTGATGATAAATGTAACGTAGGTATTATGAACACCCTTATTTCCGGAAACATACATAAATACATATCCCTAAATATCCGTTATTAGTGCATTTTCAAAGACCCAAGTTTATGTATGCCGGACGCTTATAAGCTGAATGCTATTCAAATTGAAGACGAAACTTTGGACCGTCCAAAAAGGAAATGGTCCAACTGGGGCATTCCTATCGCCCGGATGGACCGGACTCAAAGCGAACTAAAACCAAAAGCAAAACAACTCGTACGTACTATATTATTTCTCTGTGGAAACTCACAGAAGTTTTTATACGGCGACACAAAAACGATCACTAGAATCTATGAATTTTATCAAGGAAAACACATTAATACAAATCAAATCAAGGTCCATCGCGATTTTAATCTTCTTTCTGGGCGGCTTGGCTGGTTCCGTGAGCTGGTGCTTATCTGGGTCAACGCATAAGCATTGCAATTCAGCGGGACAATGCAGCCAGTCGTCTTGGGGACATTTGCGCTTTGGTAGTGCTCTGGAGCAGTTGAGCTATCTATAGATTATTTGCCACGGTCTTTAGATGATTCAACTGTTTCGTCTATATTTTAATCATGTAAATAATTGTGTATTCTTTCTGATATTAAAGGCATTTCAATAAATATAGATTTAATTAAATCTTTCAGATTATTCTTGTTATTGTTATAAGTTTTTGACCGAGTTAGAGCAATTTTTTTATGTCATCTTTACTATAGTCACGTTTTATAATAAGCTTTTAATTTATATAATATGAAGTTTTTAAAGAAGAATGGCGAAATTTGACCTAAGCGAGATAAAAACCATTCATAATTATCATGATATTCAATGTATGTGTAATTGATAATTTAATACATTATAGGTAATGTCCGACCGACACAGGTTTTTCAGCCGAAACCAAAACCGAAACCGAACCTTCCGCCTTGCTCTCAGTTTCGGCCGAAACCGAAACTTACTTAAACATTTAAAATTTCTATTGTATACTGAAATCTAGTGAATTTTTCACACATTTATTTGCATATGTACAATGTATATATTATACATGCAGACAGTTAAATAGTGTTAAATAAAATAAAAATACAATCATTTAATTACGTAACAAATACATGTTTTATTATTTTATGTCATGAAAATATATACTAAACAAATATCATAAGACTTACTCTTGGAAATAAACTTTTCAGAAAACAACATTCAGTTAGACTTAGACATATACTACATACATAACTACAGACTCTCAATTGAATATTTTAATTAATGTGTTCACAATATTTTTAAGATTAATCTAATATCTATTTTTGAGATTTTTATTTAGCGCGGCGGGCGAGCACGAGTTAGCCGCGAAGTTCGCCGAATGACGCACGATTATTCACGAAAGAATTCAAGTTTCGGCTCGGCCGAAAGTTTCGGCCATTTTTGGCCGAAACCGAAACTAAGGGCGTAACTAGATTTCTTGGCCGAAACCGAACTTTCGGTCTGTCACTACTTTGTGGTAAATTATCTTTGTATCTTGCTTAACGACGTAAATCGTAAGAAAATATTTGCCGATGGTGAGTTCCCACGTTCTTAGATATTTATATGTCAAGCAATATTTAAACTTCAGTTAGTGACAGCTTTTCATCTGTTAAAGTTAGTTGATCAGCGGTGTGGAATCAAGATTTATCGTTCGGAATTGCGCGACGCTGAGATATTCAATTTAAAAGCAGTGCGATAAAGCTGATTAACCATTGAAAGCTGCTTTAAAGTGACGGCTGGCTAAACCGCGGATTCGCACAAACTCTGACAAGCATAGTTAAGTTGGCTTTGTTCGCATATCTACGAACTGCAGATGGAGTTTGCATTTAATCCGAGAATTGCGTTTATCATGGTAGTAGGTATTTTGTGGATTCACTCGAATACTACGTTTCATACAAAGTAGAAATGAATGAACCGAAATCCGACGCCAGACGAAAGTCCAAGACGTCGGAACAAGGGTGGTGGAACTCAAGTGGAACTGGGCAGGACACTTGGCTAAACGAGGTGATGGCAGGTGGAGTAAATCTTTGACCGAATGGTGGCCAAGAAGAGACCTAAGAAGTCTAGGACGTCCGTCGGCGCGGTGGGTCGACGACATAAAGAAAGTCGCGGGCAACTCCTGGATGCCCGCAGCACAGGACCCAGCAGTGGGTAGTTATGGGCTGTGGATGATGATGAGGAATGAATGAAGGAATGAAAACTCTTTATTATTAAGAAACTAGATAACTACAACCAAATGAGAAACAATTTGATGTATAATATTCAGTCTTATCGTTCCGGAAAGTCGTCTCTTCCTGAAAACCTTTGGACGGAGAGGAGTATTAATAAATAGAAGATTGGCCGAGGTGTAGTCTAAAGAATAATAGATGTAGGCTAGGAGGCTATGTTTAATCGCCAAGAGTTTTTATTAATTTTAATAATAGTAACTTTATTTCAGGCGACAACTTTATTATATGGTTTAGATTGAATCAAATATAGAATCAAGTATTGAGAAGCGCGTAATTTTATTGGGAATGTTCAATGAAATAACTGTCTGAATAGTATGAGTGCTGTTTTATATTCAGTTTTGAGTATAATTCTAAAATATAAATCTAGTAACGAGCAAAACCACTTTCTTTTATTAGGTTTTGTAATAAATTTATTAATAAAACGACAATTCGCCATAAAACCATAACAACAAAATCAAATTATTTTCCATTACCGTGTTTGTTTGTTCGTTGGTGGTAAATTCCTCAGCTATTGTTACCACCCTTTTAGCGATAACATCTCAGAGTAATGGACGAAAAATGTGTGAACGTACACACGGCTACACATCAAGCTATACATTTCCAGTATAAGCTGACCTCTCATTCTACGAAAAGCCTATACAATGCGAGGTCAGCTTATACTGGAAATGTATAGCTTGATGTGCAGCCGTGTGTACCTACGAGAAACAAGAGCTCTTAAGAGTAAACAATTGGGCCCGTACTTAAACAGGCTCTGAAAAGATTCCTACGCAGTTTGTACGAGTGTTTTGGTAATTCTTTTACTTTAGAGAAATTATGTTGCCTGTTTATATTGAACTACCTTGAGGTACATCACGATGCAGGCTAGTCCTAGAGCGGTTACTACTAACAACTTAAGCACTGTAAAAATATAAAATATTTAAGTCTAGAAAATATTTTTTTTATGTATTTTGCTTATTACAAACAAACAGAAAGTGCACACGCGATAAAGACCTGTCTCGATAATTATGTTTACTAAAGCCGAAAAAAACTACCTGACATATTTATATAACAAAGGTTTCCTGGAAGATCACGCTTTTTAGCATTTAGTCCGCCTTTGTACTATTTTAGTAGTGCATTAAAGTATATTAACTAAAAAAAATAAAAAAAAATTGCTGGACATTTCACACAGCGCTATCTAGCCCCAATCTAAGCAGAGCTTGTACTATGGGAACCAGATAACTGATAGAATACTTACTTATATACTTTTTTCTGTAAATACATACTTATAATACATAGAAAAACAACCAGACCCGGAACAAATATATGTAGATCATACAAACATTTGTTCCGTGGTGGGAATCGAACCCGCTACCTCCTGCGTCTTAGCCGGCTATTCGCCCACTGCGCCACGGAGGTCGTCCAAACAATAAAACATTTATAAACATTTGTGTATTTAATTCTAAACACGCTATTTATTTTGATTCATCATCATTATATCAGCCAAAGACGACCACTGCTGAACATAGGCCTCCCCCCACAGATTTACAGAGACGGATCTTGTTCGGCCTGCACCCAACGGCTCCCAGAAACCTTTATCAGGTCATCCTTCATCATTTTGGCGTGATTTGCCTGTACTCACCACGCTTGGCATGTGGGTTGGCTAATATTTTTTTTATACAATAATACTAATAAATATTGCTGGACATTTTACACAGCGCTATCTAGCCCCAAACTAAGCAAAGCTTGTATTATGGGAACCAGATAACTGATATAATACTTATATACATTTTTTTTAATACATACTTATAATATATAGAGAAACAACCAGACCCGGAACAAATATCTGTAGATCATACAAACATTTGTTCCGTTGTGGGAATCGAACCCGCTACCTCCTGCGTCTCGGCCGGCTATTCACCCACTGCGCCACGGAGGTCGTCTAATAGGCATGCGTTTGACCACGATCTCGTCTGATGGTAAGCGATGATGCAGTCTACGATGGTACACGCTTGCCTCTATATATAATATAATATTTTGATTAAAGAACAGTTAACATAAGTTGGAGAATCAAATTGCAACAAAAGTGTCATTAAATGCTCACCCAAAATACTAGAATAAAACAAGAGACCACATCGCGGCCGGTACAACTGTACCGGCCGCGATAGATACAGCTACGATACGCCCAGACTAAAACCTCATTTACCCAAAACAAGGTCAAACTAAGTCTGACAAAATAACTTTAACAAAATCTGAGACTTTGATAATGAGAGTTTAGCATAATAAGATCGCTCTCAGCAGAGAGAATTTAATAACATCTCTTGCGAAAGTATATAAACACAAAACCGGCCAAGTACGAGTCGAACTCGCGCATGATGGGTTCCCTACTATTAACTATACAAACGGCAAAAAAATTACGTTTGTTGTATGGGAGCCCCTCTTAAATATTCGTTTTATTTTAATTTAATTATTTATTTACCTCTACCTTAAGCGTCTACCTGTTGCCGTTATCAATATCGAGGTAAAACGAGCAAAACATCACGTTTGTTGTATAGGGGCCCCCCTTAAATATTTACTATATTCTGTTTTTAGTATATGTTGCTATAGCGGCAACAGAAATACATCATTTGTAAAAACTTCAACTGTCAAACTATCTGAGATACAGCCTGGTGACAGACGGACAGACAGACAGACAGCGGAGCCTTAGTAATAGAGTGCCGTTTTACCCTTTGGGTACGGAACCCTTAAAATGGCTGAACACGTGTCAGTGAAGGGTTCCGTGTGATATAATTTTAAAGTACCTTCATTTTGCATGTGATTTTGGTTATTATTAGGCCGACGCAAAGGGGTGTAATAAGATAATATATTTAACCACTTTATCATATTTAATATAAGAGCTTACTTTGTAACATATGTCCACAGTGTGTCAACTGTGTTGAAATAAAGTAATATCAATAAATAACTAAAGTGGCCATTTTAGAAAGAAAATCACGAATAATCTATGGAAAATAAAAATATTATAAAGTAGGTGAAGTGAGACTGTGATGGAACATGATGATCTGGAAACGTTTGGTAGATATCTACTAAAATTTCGTTTCCATATAATGAATAGATCGAATCGTCAAGAGAGAATACTTACGCCGACCAACTGACCGCCAACCGGTTGGTCGCTGGAGCATAAGGATGGAGGCTGACCTGCACGACTTGGAGCCCACGACTGGCAAGAGATGGCAATGGACAGAGGAAAGTGAAAACTCTCATCTCATATCGGAGGACCAATACTCACTTTGGCTCCCTGCGCCCATGGAGTGAAATGAAATAAAATTTATTTATTTGCTAGAACGTATGTAATAATATTAGGTCTTACATAAATGATAGGTCCATTATATGTCCTACCACAATTTATGACATGCAAATATTAATATGTTAAATTGTAGTTACATATATTAAATAATTTTAATAGTAGCAATTAGATATTTAGAAAAAAGTTAATAACAATGTCAAGAGATGAATAAAATGAATAAATAATTAAGTTACATAGTAAAATTGTATTAAATGTCCTTATAATTCAAATATTCTTTTTTTTATACAACTTATATGGCAAAAAAGCATGCAGTCCACCAGATGTTAAGTGGCTACTGCAGCCCATGGATATCCACATAGAATTCAAAACAAGGTATTATGTTATCTTGATCTCTATATATGTGCCAGTAATTACAGGAACATACCATTACCATCTAACCGGAACACAGCAGCACAAGTACTGCTATTTGGCGGCAGATATAATTCAATTTTCTTATTATCTAATTCAAATTTCCCGTGGTGCAGTGGGCGAATAGCCGGCGGAACAAATGTTAGCATGATCTACAGATATTTGTTCCGGGTCTGGTTGTTTTTCTAGATATCTTAAGTGTGTATTTACAAAAAAAAGTATATCTAAATCGCCTCTCTGCGTAGATAATGTCATAAAACGTTCCACTCTTGATCATTTATCTCTACTAGACCTCAGTGTTCTCCTTTTATCTTTGTGGATGTTACCGAGACTGAAGTTTTGAAGTTCCTTCGTTCCATTTCCACTAAGACCGTCGGTACAGATGGCATTCACATCCTTATGATTCAACTCCTTTCCTCTGAGCTCGTTCCTATAATCACTCACATTATTAATTATTCTCTCGAAACGAGCTCATATCCTGCGGTCTGGAAAAAAGCTTTTGTTATCCCTCTACCAAAGACATCTAATCCCACCCTGGTATCCCAGTTTAGACCCATCTCCATTTTACCAATCCTATCTAAAATTTTAGAACACGTTGTGCATAAGCAACTGTCCCACTTCTTTACCCTTAATTGCCTGCTGAGTCCTTACTAATCCGGGTTCCGTCCAGGTCACAGCACGGTTAGTGCTCTAACTAAAGTGTCCGATGACATTCGCTGGGGCATGGATAACCAATACCTTACAGTCCTCGTATTATTAGATTTTAGCAGTGCTTTTCATTCGGTTGATCACGACATTCTCCTATCCATCCTCTCCTCCTTCAATATTTCTCTCTCAGTAACTTCTTGGTTCGCCTCCTATCTTTCGGGTCGCACGCAGTGTGTACGCTCGGACGAGTCTTGTTCAGACTGGTGTGACATCACCTCTCCTCTCCTTTTTTCAGTGTTTATTAACGCCATAACCCACGTTCTTACTTCACACTATCATCTTTATGCTGACGACGTACAAATATATCGCCAGTTCAAACTGGACGAGATTTCAATGGGTATTGACCAAATCAACTCTGATCTCAACCATATCTACTCGTGGGCAAAGGCTTTTGGTCTCCTGGTCAGCCCATCGAAGTCTCAGGTTGTACTTTTTGGGAGCCCTTATATGTTAAACCTTGTCGGTAAGTGTGGTTCTCCTCCGGTTTTATACGCTGGAGCACCGATTAGCTACTTGGCCAATGCCAAGAACCTTGGCGTCTATTTTGACAATCATCTGACTTGGATGCGGCATGTTAATGAGATTAGTAAAAGGGTTAACTACTCTTTTCAATCTCTTAAGCGTCTCCAAAAGTTTTTACCCTTTGAAACTAAAATTACTCTTGCTCAAACCCTCATGTTGCCCCTTTTAGACTATGCCGATGTCTGTTTTCTTGACGCCACGGAGGAACTTCTAAATAAACTGGAACGTCTTCAGAATTTGTGTTTCCGATTCATATTCGGGTTGCGCAAGTTTGATCACGTCTCCATGTTTAGGTCCCAGCTAAAATGGCTTCCCATTCGTCGTCGACGTGATCTTCATGTTGTGACTTTTCTCTTCAACACTCTTTTCAATCCTTTAGCTCCTTCTTAACTCCGTGAGCGCTTCGATTTTCTTGTCCTACCGGAGATGACTTGTAGGTCACCTAAGTCCTTCCTTCTCAAAACCCCTCCTCATTCCTCCAGTCGCTATGGCGGTTCCTTCACTGTCCATGGAGTCAACCTGTGGAATTCTCTAGCAAACTCTATCCGCGCAAGTCCATCACTAAGCACTTTTAAGCTTAGAGTCAAAGAGCATTACCTGTCCTTGTAAGCTTTTATGTTATTATGTATAAGTATAATAACCTATATTATTTATCTCTAATGTAGGTATAGTCTAAAGGTATTATTTTTTTTTTAATATGGATAAGTGTTGTATTTATTATAGTATATACTATATATTAGTATTTTACTCCAATGTCATTCTCTGTGCACGTACCCACCACTATTATCAAATATCTCTATCTTCAAAGGTTTGCTGGAAGAAAACTCTAATTAGGGTTAAGCTCGCCTTTGTACATGTCCATTTTGTAAGCTATTTATCCATTATTTTATCTGTAAATCTATTTGTGTACAATAAAGAATAAAGCAATAAAGTATATAAGTAGCTCTGCTTAGTTTGGCGCTAGATAGCGCTGTGTGAAATGTCCAGCAATATTTATTTATTCCCTTAATGCAGTAAGTAATATATACTCGTAATGAACAGACTAATATTTTCTCGAACAAGACTGACACTTTCTGACACTTTTTTCAAATTCACACATTTTGTAAAAGCACATTTATGTTCAGTTTATAGGATTACGCAAGAGCACGACGCCTGGATAGTTTTCACCTTTGTATCCAAGCTAAAAATAAACATAAGTAATTTTATATTCGCAGCATTCAAACCCACCCAAATGCTTTAACATGACGATGAAAATATGTACATTTACCCGAACCAAATCAGAGAAAAGTACTCTATTTGAAAACACATTTTTACTATTCCTTACAGTAATAAAAATTTACGGGCCGTAAAGTGAATTAAATAAGCTCGCGGCCGGTCAAGGCCGCATTCAAATGAAGCGATTTTACGTAGAGTTGTCTGAAATTACAGAAAAAATTCCGGCAAAGATTTGAGAGCTAAGAACTGTGCTGAAGCGTGAATCAGGTGAGGAGTCCATCAGGTGAGTCAAGCGCTTAAACATCATCAATAAAAAAAATATCACATTACCATCTATTATTACAGTTGCATTTATGACAATATTCATAAGTTTAAGTTAATAATAGTATTTTTTTACAATATAGTCATTTACAATAGCTTATTTAAATAGTGTAGCCCTTACGCATGATTGGTATTCAGGCTGCTTACTGCACCATAACTTAACCTTAAATGATACTTAACCTTATGTTTGGTGAAATTTCCTAAAATAATCCTTGTAAGTTACTCTATACTATATACTTATAATGTGTCGTATAGTTTTTTGTATATACAAAAAAAAATCGCAGTCCTCTTTCTCTGTTTTGATTTTACTAAATCCTACTAATATTATAAACGCGAAAGTTTGAATGTATGGATATTTGTTACTCTTTCACGCCTACGGCTAAACCGATTGCGATGAAATTTGGTATGTACGTAGATCATAAACTGGATTAGCACATAGGCTAATTTTATTGGGAAACCACGCGTGCGAAGCCGCGGATTGGTCAGCTAGTATAACATAATTGGAAAACTCATTAAAAATCTCACGATGTCAATTTTGAACCGGAAAATACTTCCTCCACGTAGAAGGAAATAAAAAGTGGCAGTCCGGGATTGCCGGCAGAAGTGAAAACTTGACCAATTACGTGATATAATTATTGATTAAAAAGGGTATTCATCGCGTATGTACCTTTTTTATTTGTTATCCCGACGTTTCGGATGTGTTGCACCAGTCGTGGTCACGGGGACATATGCGAATTAGATAGATAGATAGAAAACGTATATTGTATACCACACTTAAATTAATAAATCATATTTAAAACACTTAAAACTAGACAGGCGATAGTACAATTGGCGGTCTTATCGCTAAAAGCGATCTCTTCCAGACAATCTTTGGATGAACTGGATTTTACGAGAACGTTAAAGGACGGTAGCTTTATAACTTAGGCTTTTTATTTCATCTTATCTTTCTTTTTATTTGATGAAAACAAGCGACGAAAATTCGGTCAGCAGAAAATATGTCACTGTCAAGTGTCACACATTTGACACCCACCACAGACAACATAAATTAGCTCCACTTTACACTAACTATTTTATTCTTTTAAGTTTATTTCATTATTTACGTATGTCTATGTATCTGTTTACTCATTTATTTTTCTGCGTTCGTGAGGCTACCCATGGGTCCCATCTAAAAACCAGCGCCGCTTACCTTCTTCGGATGTTTGGCAGGAATACGCTGAGTCGGGGCCTGTTTGGCCCACACAGCACGGAATACCATAATAACTGTACCTACCTATGTTTAAGTACTAAATTTTTATCTTGTGTTTTTTCTGTAATTCTGTACTTAAATAATTTTTCTTTTTATTATCATAATCTTTAGGTAAGTAGGTATGTTTTTTGTATTTATTCTGTTCTGAATGGTCTGTCCTGTGTGTGTGTGTCAAATAAATGTATTTTCTTTCTTTCTTTTATTTAACTGTAGGTATACTTACATAAGCTAATCAAAATAAATAGATACCAGGGTGGGTAATATTAATATAAATATTATACATAAATATTCTTAATAAAATACAATTATGAAACAGCTGTAATACAAACAGTAACAACGACATATATAATAACAAAATAAGATTACTCAGCTCTCTGATGCAGACAAATAGTGCTTAAACAATAGCGTTTTAAAGATAGGAAAGGGTTTGGCAGATCTAATGAAAGAGTTCCATAAACGGTTAGTTTGTACACACGGCTACACATCAAGCTATACATTTCCAGTATAAGCTGACCTCTCATTCTACGAAAAGCCTACACAATGCGAGGTCAGCTTATACTGGAAATTATAGCTTGATGTGTAGCCGTGTGTACAGTAAAGGAGTTTTCATAAAAGTTCATAAAGTCGGTAACGGTAACAGTGTCGCGAGTTCAATGGTTTTTTCAACGCTCAACGCGCCTAAAGAAGTTAACATCTCAATAAATATTTTCCTCCAGTTCCTTGTCATTTCCTTTGATAAAAGACCGCCTACGCTTACAAATCTAGCAAGAATCAGGAGCAATCTAATTAAGGTAACACCGCTATAGCATGTCAGAGGCATCGTTTGAGAATTTATAAGCTTTGGTAATAGCCGATTAGTGTTGAAGTCGAAAATCGAAATAAATACATTAAAGAAATGAGTAATATAGGATTTTGGGACGCGGCTTTTAAGCGCCATTTACCGTGGTCAAAGCAACAGACTTGATATAAACTATAAATTAGAATATACGATACATACCCGTAGGTACTGCTTTATTCTACCATAAAAATAGGAGTTTGAAAAGTTTTTTTCTGAACTCTTTGCATTCTAAGGATATGGCGATTTCGAAGATGTATAGTATCTTTAGAATAGGATTTTTTAGGCCAGACAGCTTGACATAGAACTTAAAGGAATTAAGGCGACGACTAGGTCTAACCGTACTATTAAGTACTCAAGCCGTTGATTCCTGAACACAAAATGAAACTACAATAAAGGGGCGCCAGGCCTTTGCTACTTTCTCACCTTACGTCTTTTCAGTCTGGACTGCGTCTTAAAAACATGCGTAAGACATAAATACCAAGCTACAACTGCGGTCGCTATAGTATTTCCATTTCTTTATTTTCTCAATGACAGTTCTAATTTGATAGTTGTAGTGTTGTGACTAAATAAGTAATGATATCGATCACATATATTTGTTATATTTTGAACAAAGACAAATACAACAAAAACATTCAAATAAAGATTACCTTTCGTTATAATTATTTCATTGGCGATTACCTACTTATACCTACTTATTATATAACAGCTTCGAAAATTTTAAAGAAGTTGGCATTATCAATAAAGAATTAACACGTGTAACATCTTGTAATGAAATATAATATTAGTTAATACATTTGTACAAAAGTATCCGGCAGTAGTTCAGTTTCTTACATTTTGTAAAAAAAACATCGGGTCTGTTATCGTGTTACGTTTATCGATAGCTCCATCCCTATCAGTTTCTCCGACTCTGGTATAACCTTGTACGTGCGTAAGCGTCATATTTTTATAAAATAATGCATACTTTATGTAAAAAAGATGATCGTTCAAGTTTTCACCGGAGCATCCATCGAGAAAATAAAGAAATGGAAATACTATAGTTGGCTGCTGTGCAATAGAGCGCATTTTTTTGGTTTTTTTTAGCTAGAAATTCTTAGCTATCTAGGTGCGAGTTCCAATGAGCCCTCATTATGTCGGAACAAGTTTAGTGGGCGGTCAGCCAGTCAAAAAGGAGCGACATTAGTCGCGTCTGATATATTTCTTCTATGGGTTTCGCCTAAATAGTAATAAGTTATAGCCGTCATCGATTTAATTCGGGAGCGGGAAGAGTGCGTCACATTGATTTATGAACAGGATTGATTAGGGAAATAAGCATTGATGTGAATAAGCCTGTGCAGAAATGTACTTATTTGAATAGCTGCGGAAATAGACATTAGATTTTTAGTGCTTACGTTGTGACATTACGGAATTTAAACCCGAAACCTTCTCTTGATACGAAGATGCGATACCAAGTAAGTGACATTTAAAAAATAAAAATATGAACACAGATACATTTTCCGTTATTAAATTAATCTGTCTTTTGGGATCCACTCGGTGGTGGATTTTGCCCATAACTACTCCAACATGCGGCAGAGATGGCCCGCCCAGTCCCACTTTCACTTGCCTACTTGGTGCCCAGACAGAAAACGACCACGCGGCAGACCGCAACGCCTATGGAAAGACGAACTCGACTCGTATATGGAAGACTGGACTGCACACGCGCATGATAGAGTGGAGTGGAAGGAAGGAAGGGAGGCCTTTGCCCTGCAGTGGGACAGTACAGGCTCCAAATAATAATAATAAATTAATCTAGTGAAAGGTTGCTGGGAGCTATTAGGTGCAAGGTTATAGTGCATATGATGATGAAAGATCTAGTAAAGTTTAATGTAGGTCAATTTAACGGTCGCACAGAAAGGCGACGCCTGCCTTATGATGATCGAAAAGTTGCAACCGAGACGTGGTCCTTCACTATTGGCCTTATGAATCAGCTCAGAGTCTCTCAACAAGCTATGGAGAGGGCTATGCTCGGGGTTTCTCTACGGGATCGAATCAGAAATGAGGAGATACGTAAGAGAACTCAAGTCACCGACATAGCCCGACGGATTAGCACGTTGAAGTAGCAATGGGCAGGCCATATAGCGCGCAGAACACATGACCGATGGGGCCGGAAAGTTCTCGAATGGAGGCCACGGACCGGCAAGCACAACGTAGGACGTCCACCTACAAGATGGGCAGACGACTTGGTAAGAACCTCAGGTCGGCGTTGGATGCAGGCCGCTTCCAACCGCAGTTCCTGGAGATCAATGAGGGAGGCCTTTGTCCAGCAGTAGACGTCCTACGGCTGATATGAAGATTTATTTTATTTATTTATTTATTTTAGAAACAACATCATTACAGGTTTTTTTTTAAGCCCTAAGGCGATGCTATGTCTAGGTAACTTATGTTAGTTAATATGACAAATACAAATTCAATACAAATACTATAGAAACTACACATTTGGGTATACATTATATTATACATTTACTTTCAATGACGACCTGTGCCATTTTTAAGAGTTTCGGCAGGTTTTGGTAAAATATGTCCACGCTACTTTCGGACAGGATATTAAGCAAGTTTATAGCGAGTGACATGGGGGCAAACTTAAGTAAGTTGGTCCTACAGTTGGGCACCTCAAGCATAGCGGGGCGGCGGCGCGCGCCCAAGTAGTCGTTGGGGACGCGCAGCCGTAGCGCCGCCAGCACCGCCGGCTGGTGCAGCTCCCCGCGCAGGACACGGACCATGTACTTCACCAGCGCGACGTCTCTGCGCACTGACAGCCTGCAGTACCCTACCATACCTAACACGAACAGACTCGGGTACATCAATGGGTAATATGGATAGACTCCATATTCTTTTAAGTACAAAAAGCGAGTAAATTTATTTTGTATCTTTTCTACCATGAGTTTGTACTTAGCTTCGTTAGGGTTCCAAATTATAGCATTTGTTTCTAGATGACTTCTTACAAGGGCATTATATAAAAGTTTAATAACATTTATGTTTTTAAAATGCACACTCTGTCTCAGAATAAAACCCAGGTTTCTAAAAGATTTGACGCACACATTTACAATATGGCGCCGGAACCTTAAGTCAGGGACCATTTCTAGGCCTAGGTCACGGACGGACGTCTTTCTCAGCAGCACTACCCCCTCCACCTCGTACTGATACTGCAAGGGGGCGCGCGCCCGGCTGTAGCTCATCACGGAGCACTTCGCTACGTTAAACAGTAGCTTGTTGGACCTGCTCCATTGGACCACCCTATCTATGTCGGACTGGAGCCGTTGACAATCGGATGTGTCCGCTACTGTTCGAAACACTTTCAGGTCGTCCGCAAAGAGCAAACAGCCTGCCTCCTTAACAACCCCCACAAGATCATTAATCATAATGACGAATTCAAGAGGACCAAGATTGCTGCCCTGACTTACCCCCGAAAACGTGTAATATGGGGCCGATTGGTACCCCGCGTACTCCACATACTGTCTGCGTTCGCTAAGGTAGCTCGCGAAGAATTTGAGCAAATGCGGCGTGAAACCTATTGCAGAAAACTTCGACAGTAATACATCGTTATCGACAGCATCGAAGGCTTTCTGAAAGTCGAAGTACGCGCAGTCTACCTGCCCACCTGCGTCCACTGCTGGCGTCAGGTGCGTTACGAATGACAGCAAGTTGCTGGCTGTGCTGCGCCCCGGCCGAAAGCCGTGCTGGGCGTCGGTAAGGCGCGCGCTCACTTGCGTATAAATACACTTATGTAAAATTGACTCAAATACCTTAGCGAAGGCCGACAGCACGGCGATCGGACGGTACTTGCTCACATCGGACCCACCTCCTGCTTTTGGGACCGGAATTACTCGTGTCGTTTTCCATCGGTCAGGATAACGGCACTCGTCTAAACATAAATTGAAAATGTGTAAAAGGGGTTTCTCAAAAACAAACCGACAGTCTTTTATTAAATAAGGAGGAATGTTATCGGGCCCTAAAGAGTGCTTAGGCTTCAAAGCACGGAGCGCAGTACGCACGTCACGGGCAGTCAGCTGGGCAACGTGCACCCGGGTGGCGTCCCCCCCCCCCCCCCCCCCCACGGGTGAGGCGCACTCCGCCTTCCTCGGGTCTAGGTTCGGCCGAACCGGACTGTACACAGAGTGGAAGTATGACGCAAAACATTCCGCACACTCTTCATCACTCAACTCCCTCCCCTCTTTAGTGATACGAGTTTTATTTCGCCTCGATTGCTTTTGCTTGATAAAAGCCCAAAAAGACTTAGGGTCATTTTTAAAATTTAATTGCAACCTCTCTTGGTAGGCGTCAAAAGTTTCAGATAATTTAATTTTAACTAAAGACCTGCATTTAGAAAAAAAATCGTAATCACTTTGTTTACCTGTAATTTTAAATATCTTATGGTAACGCCATTTCCGCTGAATCTCGATTATCAAATCTGCCGTATACCACTCAGGATAGTTAAAACGAGACTTATTTGCTACCTTAGCACATTTCTTAGGTGTACACTCGGAAATAGCTTGGTTTATGACTTCATAAAAGTATTCCAGCGCCGCCTCTGAATTCTCAGTCCTATATAATTGATTCCAATCTATGGATTCTAACATGTAGTATAACATAGGAAAGTTACATTTAGTGAAGTTCCAACAAAGATGATCTGCAGAGCTACCCATATGGTGACATGGTGGTACGGGGCCTCCTCGGCGTGTGACCGTCGTCGTCACACAGACGAGTGGCGGATGCTGAGGGTCAATAGGTACCAAGGGATCGTAAGACAAAAGTACGTCCAAGTCACTCGCTGGTAATGAAGACAAAACTAAGTCTAGCGTGCGGTTATTACTATTAAGTAAGTTATTACCTGCCGAAATCCACAGAAAGCATTCACATACTCCATATAACTTTGTACCTCCACAGTTGTCGAAGGCATATTGAAATCACCCAACACCAATACATTGTCGAACTTAACACACTCAGTTTCTAAAATATTAAATAAATGCATATATTCGTTATCATTACTATTTGGTGGAATATAAACTACACAGCACATAAACAAAAAAATATTTTTACGGTGTACCGACGCACATACTATCTCGAATAAGGCCGCGTCCACATTTGAGATAGGAATGCGCCTGAGTTCGTAACTCGAGGAAGATGCCAAAAACACGCCTCCCTGCTTACGGCCATCCGCTCGATCACATCGAAGAATCTTGAAATCACATAATATGAGTTCTCCGTCATGGATTGATGAATTTAGACCCGATTCTGTTATTGCAAATAAATCATATGTGGAGGTCAGCAAATTGTTATAGAAAGTTGTAGTTTTTGTCCTGAGTCCCCGTACATTTTGATAGAAAACCTGGAGTGGTTGATTATCAGACTTTTTCGACACTTTTAGTGGTTTTGGGGTCTCGAAACCACAGCCAATCATTAAATTTCGTGTTCACTGGCCAACACTCAATATTATTGATCTTATCAAAATTCGACTCCGGTACACCAATCATAAAAGATGAATAATCTCTCTTGGTTTTATGGACGATCTTCTGGATCCTTACATCCGCAGTACCACACTTTTTGGCTACGTGCTCAGTAATGGCCTCTTCAGTTGTGTCAGGATGGAGTGACCAGACATGCAGGAATTTCTTGTTCTCCACTGCTTGGAAAGAAGAGATTTGAGTGTTCCCTCCTTTCTGAATAGTGAAAAAAAAGAACATGATGAAATGAGAAGATGATGAAAATGGTACTATGGGCGGATCAGATTTATTCTTGTACGATCCGAGACTGGTTTTAACTGAAGAGCCATTAAAATTACAGTTAAGACTAGTATATACTACGTGTTTTGTTATAGTATTTTTCAAACTTTCGCGATCACTGTACATACTTGTTGGGTTGACTGAGACTACCCGAGACCATGACTGTTGCGACACAGCGAAACGTTGGGATAACAAATAAAAAAGGTACATACGCGATAAATAACCGTTTTAATCAGTAATTATGTGTTTTGTTATGTACGATATTAAATGAAAACGCGGGTAGGGTTAATGTTGTACATTATTATTATTTATACGATTGTTGTGTTGTATAATAGGTTTTTTTTAATTCATTACATCAGAAGTGTTTAGATTTCAAACAACCTTAATAACAAGTCCTAAAATATCAATGAAACAGCCTGTATAAAATAGGTAAACAAATCATATTGATTCATCATGTAAGTAGGTACCTGTTAAACTGACAATAAGCTTCCGTTAGAAATAACACGACTTCCTTTGAAAGGATTTAAATTAAAACGAAACACTTTCTTAGAAAACCACCCATTTTATCATCTAAATGAATATATGAGCTGTTCATTTTCTCATCTGCATGAGTAGTATCTGCTGTAACCTCTTAGTTAAGTTAGTTAAGTTGTAATTATTTGGTATTGATTTTATTTATTCTATAGTGACATAATTTGTAATATATTATTGACATACCAGTATTATGAAATGTAATGAAATGGTGAATAACTGAATACTGTTAAGCGGCATCGTCGCACAGGCATCGCCGATTTACTTTAAAAATTGTTTATTGGAAATGTATCGATTCATCATCATCATCATCACATCAGCCGTAGGACGTCCACTGCTGGACAAAGGCCTCCCTCATTGATCTCCAGGAAACCCCTGGCCCCGCCGTTACCGTGACTGCTACCGTAGCCAGGATTAGCGGGGCCGCCGGGGACTCGGGGCCTGGTTTTATGTTGTAAATCCATGAGGGGGTTGTTGCCATACTCGCCACGCTTGGCAGGCGGGTTGGCGAGCGCAGTATAGGTATTGAAAACACGAAAAGACGCTGCTGCCCATCTTTCGGAGGTATCCCTTAGCAGACTCCTACTGCATCCACGGGCAAGAGCGGAGGGGCAACATTCTATTGCCGGCGCCCCACGGCATGGATTACTGGATCGATTACATCGATTAATGTATAGATTACTGGATAAATATTAAAGCTACCGGTATTATAACTACCTCTAAAATCAGTTAACACGAAGGTGTGTTTTAAATTAATGTCAAAACAGGTTTTATATCCGGAAAATATTACGGAAGTATTTCCAGCCTTGGCAAGACGTAGTGATGACAGGTGGAGCAGGGTAGCGACTGAATGGTGGCCGAGGAATGGCAGAAAGGTAGGGCGTCCAGCAGCGAGATGGGTGGACGACATTGTTAAGAGTCGCGGGCCGTCAATGGGTGAGACTAGCGCAGGATCGTGGCGGATGCCACAAACTTGGGGAGGCCTATACCCAGCAGTGGGCGAAGTCGGGCTGTGGATGATGATGATGATTTACAGCCGGAAAAAATGTATTAGTGACGTTATTTTTCTCAATGAAGTCATCTATACTAATATCTTGCAGGGTTCAGAAAGTATTTTGTTTTATTTATTGAAGAGACCAACAGCTTTAACTATAATACAAAGTGTCTTATGTAGCTAGTTAATTAATGAGATTATACAACCAATTACAGGTCTCTCTCGATAGAGGTAAATTTTCACAAAAAAAAATCCTACAACACAGAATAATTTAGGATTTATAACCATAAATTTAGTTATAAATGTCAAATAACTTACATGATTTTTCTTGGTGAGAAAATTAATATAAGTCTAGTCAATATTTAAGTTTAAAACATTATTTGTTAATTAAGTGTGGTGTATAAGCTATATATAATTGTCAATCCATGAAAAAGCAGTTTCCGGAAACTAAAAAATAAAAATAAAGCTAATAGAAAAACTGTAGAACCAAACAGGTATTTAATTACCATTATGGCCATCATACTCAACCAGACGTTAAACCTTGTCTCTCTTATTACAAAAGATACAAAGTTCATTCCGATACGATTGTTTGCTGCTATTAAATAAATCAACGACTTCCGTGGCGCAGTGAGCGAACAGCCGGCTGAGACGCAGGAGGTAATGGGTTCGATTTCCGCCGCGGAACAAACGTTTGCATGATCTACAGATGTTTGTTCCGGGTCTGGTTGTTTTTCTATATATTATAAATATGTATTTACAAAAAAAAAACGTATATAAGTATTATATCAGATATATTGTTTCCCATAGCTCTGCTTAGTTTGGAGCTAGATAGCGCTGTGTGAAATGTCCAGCAATATTTATGATCTACATTCGAGAAGAGCTTATTGTATACAGTACAAATTCAATTTATTAACATATTCTTAGCGTAGTTACTCGTAGTTCTATTAAAATTGGGTGAAAAAAGTGGCGTGTGACGAGTACGCTTTCCAGGCACATTAAAATTGATAGCTTCAAGTAGGGTCGAGGATTCAAGATTGTCGTTTAAAATGTTACAGAGTAAGATAATGTCTAAAAGTGTACGTCTATCATCTAATGACAAAAGTATATATCGCACGCGACCTTCTTCATAAGTACAAAATATTCTTTGACGGTAATTCAAGTGTTTAATATTTTTTTTTAATATTTTCAATTTTGTGTTTGTAAGAAATGTAGTTTGGAGCCAGATGGAGCTAGCGAATTTCAGTACACTGCGAACATAAGCAAAATAGACTGACTTAAGACAAGTGATATCGTAGAAAGGCTTACATGTTCGAATCACGAAGTCAAGGAACTAGTCATGTTCGGAACTAGTAAGTTTGCTATCCAGAAGGATCCTGAGATCCCTTCTAACGTTTACCTTTTCCATGGGAATATTATTTAGTTTATATGTAAATTCAAAAGGTTTTTGTTGAAAATAAATATTTATATACAACGCGTGCCCAGCCGCAGGCGGAAGCTTGTTTGATAACATACCAAGCTGAGCAAAGGAGAGTATGTGCCCAATAAATTGTTGGAACTACCCTTTAACTTTTACTTAGTAGGGTGTGATGAGCTGTGTGAGGGTCGCCTATTGGGAATACAGTTGTGACTCGCGAGCTCGTGACTGTGTGACGATGTATCATATACGATACAGAAAACTTAGGTATAATTATGTAACGTAGGTATATTCGAGAGAAGGTAATTGAACCTTTTTGATTGAAAATCTTATTTTTCTTTTTTTGCGAAATATGATTCTTTGATTTTGTACCTACAATATTACTATTTTTTTTATTGATCGAGGGAAGCGAGATCTCCAAATCAACTTGGTCAAATCGGCATTGTATGTATGTATGCATGTTTTTTTTTATTGGTGATAGCCACGCGCTTGAACACTACCTCACCTGATGGTAAGTGAAAGTGTGATCGAAGATGAAGCACGCTTGCCTAAAAAGAACCTATTCACTCTGGACTTGAAGACTCCCAAGA
Source organism: Philereme vetulata (assembly GCA_918857605.2). Taxonomy (NCBI): domain Eukaryota; kingdom Metazoa; phylum Arthropoda; class Insecta; order Lepidoptera; family Geometridae; genus Philereme; species Philereme vetulata. The sequence goes on along the minus strand of OU975439.1, from coordinate 6,437,217 downwards.
TTATACTGGTTTGGTAAAACATACGCCGGAAGTGAGTTCCACTCCTTACTTGTACTAACAATAAAAGTTGAAGCAAATCGTTTGGTACGGCAAGGTGGTACGCCGACCAGGTATGGGTGGTACTTCTCGGTACGTCTGCTTGTCCGGTGGTGGAAGGGGGAAGGAGGGATAATGTCATGAAGATCTTGCGCAAATTCACAAAATGTATCTTGTAAAAAACTGAAAGTCTGGCTACTCGGCGTCTGTCCTCTATACTTTGTAAACTGGCTTCCACTAGGGAGTCATCACCAATGAGTCTAGCAGCACGTCGCTCAATCGAATCAACGACTTCAAGCTGATACTTGGCCGAGCCATCCCAGAGATGGCAGCAGTACTCCATACACGAGCGGACTTGTGCTTTGTAGAGAGTTCAGGTTGGACGTGAGCTCGACGCCCAACAAGCTGAGACTTTCAGAAATTACGAGTGGGATATCACAAAAGGTGGGAATGGCATGATAAGGAGACCGTCTTACGGTTTTTATGTTTGGTATGTTTGTTTGTCCGTGTAACTTTCGATGCGTTTATCCAATCATCGTGAAATTTGGTATATTAGTAGGTAGTGATGGCACAATTTTGGTGCGACGCAATGAGCATAAAATGTGTGTGTGTGGGGGGGGGGGGGGGGGGGGGGTGTATTGGGGTTAAAGAGGGGTAAAAAAAACCAAAATAGAAATATCCGGTCAAGTGGCACGTCTAGTAAAAAGTCTTTGTGAGCACATTTTGACTACATTTTTATTTTAGTTAAAACATTGTAGTTTTTAAGTTATTAGCCATAATAAAAACTGTGACTTTGACAAAATTCACAGGGTACACCAGTGACCCCACAGTGCTGAAATTCGGGTTGCGTGTAGCTTTAGTGACAGATACATAGGTCAAGTTATTTGGTTATGCATTTCGTGGCACTATTTTGATAGTCGAAGATTACGAATAATATTTTTTAGTTTTAGTTGGGAGACTCGCGAGATCTCAGTTATCTCGATTCTGTACCAAGTCCCGGCAGTCCCTACAAAAAGCGTGCAAATCATCGCGCCAACGCTTCTTAGGCCTTCCACGATGTCGCTTTCTATCGACAGGAATCCATCCAGTTACGAACTTAGCCCACATATTTGGTTGCATGCGGGAGACATGACCTGCATGACATGACCTACATCATGACTTATCGTAATCGTACAAAGTATTTGACATCGGGATATCCACTAGAAACAGCTGGTTAACTGAAACAACTGGTTTTTAGCAAGTGTTTCTAGAAAAATTACTTAAGATGACGACCTCCGTGGCGCAGTGGACGAATAGCCGGCTGAGACTCAAGAGGTAGCGGGTTCGATTCCCGCCGCGGAACAAATGTTTGCATAATCTGCAGATATTTGTTCTGGGTCTGGGTGTTTTTCTATATATTACAAGTATGTATTTACAAAAACAAATATTATATAAGTATTCTATCAGTTATCTGGTTCCCATAGTACAAGCTCTGCTTAATTTGGGGCTAGATAGCTCTGTGTGAAATGTCCAGCAATATTTATTTCTATATTTAAAACAAGCCTTAAAACAAACATGGTTTTTGTAAGTGAGGGCAAGTAACCCATTTCAGTTCAGCATACATCTTCATATACAGCAATCTGTATATAGAACCTACATCTGATGTATTCTTTGGAATTGCGCCGCGGGACAAATGTTTGCATGATCTACAGATATTTGTTCCAGGTCTGGATTTTATCTATACTAATATTATAAAGAGGAAAGATTTGTATTTTTGAATGTTTGTAACGAATAAACTCAAAAACTACTGGTCTGATTTCAAAAACTATTTCACCATTAGAATGCTACATTATTCATGAGTAACATAGGCTATATTTATTACCAGAAAAAAAAAAAAATAATTTAAAAATCTTTAATTCATAGCGATTAGGGATAAAATTAGGGATCCCTATTTAACCTAAATAATGTTAGCCAAAATGTAAAAAAATAAATGTCCATCCGTGCGAAGCCGGGAAAGGCCGCTAGTTCTTCATATTATAAATACGTACTTAAGTATTCTATCAGTTATCTGGTTCCCATAGTACAAGCTCTGCTTAGTTTGGGGCTAGATAGCGCTGCGTGAAATGACCAGCAAAAATGTATTCTTGGAACGAAGGTTATACCGTCCGATAATCTAATATATCGTCAATAAACCCGGTGTCACCGTCTGTCCTGATTACGCCTGTCTCAACCCTTTACATTATTACTGCCCTTACTAGCGAAACTATTTGTTTTACCTCCTGAATTGGATTGGACGGGAAAAATGGTAAAGGATTTTTCAGAACTCGACATTCTGGTGGTCCTATGGCGTTTACGAATTGATTATGAATGTCAACCAAAGGAATACATTTTTTTTACCTCGATACAAAAATGTGTAATTTTTTCTTTCTTTGTGCGGTGGTCCGATTTTATTGGGATATGTTTGTTCCAAAATAAATCAGGTGAAGATTCGTGCCGTCATTTAATCAGTTTACTTATGTTTTCTTGTTTCTTTTGCATATTAAAGTGAAAAATAGTTACAGAATTATCAATTTAACGATAATAGATTTTGGTTTTGACTTATAGAAGTACGAGGCGCGCTAGTCTCCATAACCAAGGAGTAACGTTGTAATAACTGTAATTATTTATTGGAAAAATCAATACACAAAATCGATTTGACTTTGAAAATCGATGTGTCATATTTCAAAACATAATAATCAAATGCTCAAACCAAACTGTACATCATACATGAGGTAAACGGAAACCACTGAAATTAGGTCGGTAAATTCTCGAAATCCCCACCGCTACGTCCCCACCGGTGCATAGAGGCCTTGTAAAACAGGCACTTCCTTATAAAACTAGTGGTTCTGTGAGAGCAGTAGACCTCGCGAGCCCTTATGCAATAACCGACAGTTCCCCCCCCCCCCCCCCCCCCCCACCCTTTTGGAATTTTTTTCGCAACATCTTGAGTACAATGAAGTTCTTAGTGTGCCTCTCATACTTGATTGAAATCCGTCGATAAATAACGCTTCAGCAAAATTACTTTTTTCCCCCAATCAAAAATCGCGATCGACTAAAAAAAATTAGTAAATCAAGGAACCGTGTGCCATTTTTCGTCAAAATCGGTTGAAAAATGCGTCCTGTAAGAGAACAGACATACGGACAAAAGCCTTTTTTGGCCAATTTCGAAACTGAGACGCTTCGCTCGCTCGGTCAATAATTTAAAAAATAAATTGCACGTAATAAAGGATGTATGTTAGTAGTAATTGACCAGTTACAAGGCTTTTACTCACCGGTGGGGACATAGCGGTGGGGATTTCGAGAATAAACTGTACATGTCCTCTATTTCTGTTATACGAATTCTGTCGAGTACAATAAAGAGTAACAAATGATTTTTCGTACCACTTGCTCAAAAAAGTGACATTCTATGCCACAAAAAGCGAACACAACAATAGTCATTTTTAATCTGTTAAAAACAGGGAAAGAAAATTGTACTGAATTTCATTCATCCTCTAGGGGGATGTGATTTAAATTTGGAATACTTACCGAAATTTATACTGAACTACATCTGTGTTTACACCATTGAGTTTGTATATAAAGCATTATACATCTTTTTGAAAAAGGTATACGCATTTATTATGCAGTTATGATTATTAAATAAAATTACGAAAACCGACGAGACCGTATGAGCTTGATGCCTTTGCTTTTCCGACAAAAAAATATTAGTCTAGGAAATTGCCGCGTTTTTGTTTTCTTCAAATACATAAACGTAAAATCAACAAGTTCATCAACAATAAATGTACCAAACAAAAATGTAACTCTCCCTATCAATAATTGGACCAATGTTTCGAATGTTAACTTTTACTTTTAATTGTCATTATTTTTATTAAATGCTTATCTCATATTATTATTGTGTTAATTTTTTCGCAAATGGTACGAAAAGTACAGTATTTTCCTCGGTGATAAAGCTGTCTTAGTCTTGGGTGAAATTAAATCCCTCGCTACACTCAGGACTCTTAAATACCTCTAGTCCTTCGTTACGCTCGCGATTTAAATCGTCACCCGCGACAGAAGACACTGCTTTATCCCCTTGGTTAATAATCTACTATTAGGTTCATTTAAGTGATAACTAACCGCTGCACAATTCCACTTGTTCCTTAACTAGATTGTGAACAATAAATATAATAAAGATTCAGATTTTAATTTATTAATTCAGTGGTTATTTTCAGCTAGAAATCGAACTAAATAAAGTTTAGGGCTAGATAGCGCTGTGTGAAATGTCCAGCATTATTTATTATTATTTATGGCACAGGATCAGGAAGAATGGCAGAAACAAAGAGAGGCCTATGCCCAGCAGTGAGTCGACACGGGCTGAAAATAATAATAATAGTTTCAATCACGCCAATTATTGCCTGAAATCATTTTGGATATTAATCCAAAAATAATTTTATTAAATAAGATTAAAAGTAGGTATCTGCGTTTATAACCAAATCATCAAAACAGAGGATACTTTAATTGAGAACTTAATTCCATCGAGAGAACAGTAATAAATGTAACTTAAAAACTTATACTGGCCCCATCAGAGCAACTCGGTTGTTATTCTTTCATTTTCCTTGTACTAATGAAGCTATCGTTAATATATTTAAAAAAAATGTATTACGCGTACACTCTTTTAACCCGAAACTGCTAATGCCTTATTAATCCGGATTCGTATAATCCACTAATTAAGGTCTACTTTAGACCAGAACAAAGAACAGTTATCCCGTAATCATACGCATAATCCCCTAAATCCAAGAAGACAGGTCGATCCAACCTTTATATTATGTTGCTAAGAAATCGAGGTAATGAAGGAGTTATTTTAATTTGATGGAGGTGAACAATGGCGAATGTCTTTTTTTGGCAGGATTAATTGTGGATTAGTAAGCTTTTTCTCTTGCTTGAGAGAGGTTAGATAAAAAAATGGTTAAAGTCAAACAGCTGTTTTTTTATAGCGTTTGACCACTATCTCGCCTGATGGTAATGATGCAGTCGACGATGGTACACGCTTGCCTAGAAGACACCTATTCACTCGCGACTTAAACACTCAGGTAAGGCGTTCCACTTCTTGGCGGTGCGCATAATAAAGGTGGACGAGTACCGCTTTGTGCGTATGTGACGTATGTCCACCATGTAGCGGTGGCACACCACGGAGTGTCTGGTTGTCCGATGACAGAATGGGGATGGTGGGATCAGGTTGAAAAGCTCCGCAGCACTCTCTCCGAAATGTATCCGATAAAAAACAGAGGGGCTTGCAACCTTTCGACGATGCTCGAGGCTGTGGAGCCTTGCATCTGTTGGGGGTAAACAAGTTATTAATGGAGAACACGCACCGGAAACAGCAGTATATTTCTTTTAGGTGAAAACAAGATCTATTCGGAAAGGCCACATTGTTTATTTTATGTTTGTAAATAAAGTGAATTAAATTAATTAACTTTAATTGCAGTAGAAGAAGTTAGGTAAATTAAAGATTGGCATCAGTTCTTGGGCGCAGAACGCACAAGATTAGTCGAGGCCTAAGTTCAGTATTGAACGTCCTATGGCTAGTATATGTTGATAGAAACGTTTATAGACATAGACAATCATTTTCTTGCCAAATAGCACACATAATACAAAGCCAAAAAGATATTTAAAATTATCATCATCATCATCCACAGCCCGACTTCACCCACTGCTGGGTATAGGCCTCCCCAAGTTTATGCCATCCGCCACGACCCTGCGCTAGTCTCAACCATTGATGTCGTCCACCCATCTCGCTGCCGGACGTCCTACCCTTCTACAGCCATTCCTCGGCCACCATTCAGTTGCTACCCTGCTCCACCTGTCATCACCACGTCTCGCCCAAGACCGTTTGAGCTCCATAACTCGATTCCCAACATCATGAACCTTCGTTATTCTAAGAAACTCGACGTTTGGAACTCGATCTAAGAGTTTGATGCCGAGCATGGTACGCTCCATGGCTCTCTGTGCAACTCTTAACCTGTACACAGCCTTCTGCGTGAGCGTCCATGTCTCGGTACCGTAAGTCATGGTGGGCAGAAAATATTGGATAAATAAGCGGGTCTTCAGACTCTGTGGAGTTTTAGGCGACTTAAGGATGTCGTCTAACTTTTAGTTTTTTATTTAAAATAATCAACATAAAAATAACCACTATACAGTATCTACGTGCAAAACAGACACAAACAAACAACATAATGTAACTATTAACTTTAAACATGAGGTAGGTATGTTGTGTGGTATAGCAGCAAAAGGCCTCGACTCAGCATTATGTCAACTGGGTTAGCAATTGAAGCTGTTATTTTGCCGAGACCGCTTATTCACCCACTAGACCCTGTGCGAGCAAAACTATAATAATTGTGTGATTTCAAGGATGAAATATGTGATGTCAATAATGAAATATGTGATGTGTATAATAAATAAACATATAATAATGTCAGTGATACACAAATTACATGAATAACTTACTAAAATAGCATTAATAATAAAAAAAATACAAATTATAATTGTACAATTATCTAGTACAAACGATTTTATAAACATCTCATTTACACTAAACTTGGATCCCAGTCTTGAATGCCATGTCCAGCAGTGGGCTAATGTGGGCTGATGATGATGGGTCCAGTATTTAACAAAGAAAAGCGCAAACATAATAATGAAATGACAAGGCGTCATCTACGCTCCTTCTTATTAGTTGACTTAACTAAATCAATGGACAAAAAAGTAGTTTTATGTACTTACTATGTGTTTTTGTCTTAGAAGGAATTTCACGTATATCTCCGCTCCTATCAACTTATCTAGTATCTGCTTGGATTCAAATCAATTGGACGAGTATGAGTCATGACGCTAAACCATATCAAGCCTAGGTCTATTGTTCTGTGCAAACAATCTACGAGTCGAACCCAGGCGTTGATCACATTAACAGAATCGATCGACTCGATCTGACATCATTGCTATTCCTAGACGAGTAAATCAATCCTGCCGTCCAATTGCAATATAACAAAATGGTGTTGGTGCAAAAACGCAATGGATAATGGTGATTATTTTAAGAGTCTATCAGTTTAATAAACTTCATACACCTACTTCTTGAAATTAGGAAGCTGCCTTTAACATTCTACTTTTTATTGATGTGTAACATCTTTCCTTTCGGTTTGTGGGATTGATTTTGGCAAAAGGGACGGAAATGTGAAACAGGAAACCGGGCAAGTGCGCGCTATACGATTTGACCAATGCGCCCGCGCGGTGGTCAGATGTTACACATCATATGCGACTACTGCAAGGCTCGTAGTTTTTTTAATTGTATTTAATTAACAATGAATGGTTAAACAAACGTCGATAACTTTTGTATTGTCCTACCCACCGAAATATTGTCTAGAACAGAGGTTCCCAATTTTATTTGGCCATGGAACCTTAATTGATCATACTTTTTATGGCGGAACCCTAGTTGGCTATTTTGATAATTATAGTGTTTACCTTGTAGTTTCAATATATTCATGTTAGACTCGAAGAACGAACAAATTGTAAATTACATAATTATTATAAGTATTTCAAATAATTTATTGTAACAAAGAAATACAATGTACCTAGGTAATAATTTACTGTGAAGAATGAAATTTTCACATTATTTCTTATAATAGCCGTAAAATTAGGCTTTATGTCTGACAATTGAACGCAAACCAGTCTCGCATCAGTAAGTCTTCACAAACTGAATCAGAACCAGGACAGCTTTCTCAACGATTGCCGGGTATTCATCTTTAAGTACAATTCAACCTTAACTCTCGGACAGACCGCGGAACCCCTGTGACTCAACCACGGAACACCAGGGTTCCGCGGACCACCTTTTAGGAATCACTGGTCTAGAAGATATAAGTTTAAGCAAAAAAACCGCCCATTTTACCTTCTTTAATAATGTATCCCTCGAGGGATACTTCATTAAAGAAGGTAAAATGGGCAGCAACAGATCTGTTGCTGTATTTGTATTAAATCTTGAAATCGGTATGCATCGACCTAAAGTACGTTCTTTTCATGTTGAAGAAGTTAAGGACCTGACCTTTGTTTATTTGTCACTATTCATTGCCATTTAGTTAACGCGATAGGAGGCTGTTCACTATGTGACCGGACGTCTGGTGATATACCCTGACAATGGATTGCCTGTCCGACGGTAAGTGGTCAAGTCAGGATGAGACTGGGTAATAAGGTGTCGTGACATAGCAGATTGAGAACGAAAACCCAATTCTATTTAGACCCTTTTGCCAGGTATATGAAGGATCTTGGATGATCCGTGCTTTTTACAAGAATCCTTTTTGCCCAACTAAGACGGGGTTGTTTTTCACTACTGTTTATGTAAGTATGTTACATCTTTTTGATCTACCAGAACCTAAGCGCATGGATAAATTTAGATAATTAGGGTGTTAAAAAAAACGAAATATACTCGATAGTGACAAAGAATACAAACGAGTAAAAAAATGGTATATTTTGAAGAAGGATTTAAAATTGTTCTTATCCAACAGGCTTTTAAGGTTTTTGGAAACTGATTAGGTACTTGTTTGTAAGCGATGATTTTAAATTCTAACTATCTTCTCAGCCCATATCCACTGCTGGGTATAGGCCTCCTCGTTATCACGCCATTCTCTCCGGTCCTATGCCAAGCGCATCCTTTTCCTTCCCACAACTCGCGTGATGTAGTCCGACCATCTGGCTGGTGGTCTGCCAAATGGTCTGCGCTCTTCAAGCGACCACCACTCGGTTGCCGCCCTCATCCATCTTCCGTCTTTTCTCTTGACGAGTGTCCCTCCCATCTTGAATTTAGCTAGTTATTTCTTTTAAGATGCCTTTAATTTTTGTTAAAATATTTTTAAGAATTAGGTTTCGTTTATTATAAAAAAAAAACCTTTAAAATCGCGTCTGATTGGAATTGTTTCAAGCAAGGTTAACAACTTAAGCTGAAATGTATTGAATCACATTAATTAGATTAAAAACGCACTTTTCAACACTCGTTATCCAAAACAGACAAAATAAAAGGTAGTTTTTTTCAATTGTATACCTACGGAATAAAATTAGGTGGTAACTAATAGATTAACATTGAATATACATTTTAAAAATCTTTGTAAGCTTATTAAAACATTCTCTTTCATAGTCGTTATCTAGACTTTATTTGAACCTATCTCAGCAAATTTTACATTTATTTTCTTACTAAAATTTAAGAATTTCGAAGCGAAATTGCTACACAAAAGTTTTATTATTAAGTACCTTAATAAATCCTGCAAAAAGCGTTCTACCGATATGCAGAAGTAAAGAAATATACTTTTAACAATTGGAGATTGTTTAAGACCATTCACCGGTTACTTAAAGCGATTTCCTTAGGCATTGTCGTACTAAGGACGGATAGAAAAGGGTAACCTTAAGTTATTTAGAAATTGAGTATTTGGATTCTGTAAATAATTTGATATGGTATGATATGAATGCTGTCATTTATGGGCAGGAGCACCTGGATATCAATTAGGGCCATTTGACTCTTTTCAAAGACGAGCAGTGAGAATTGTTGACGATCCCATTCTCACAACCCTGTGTGTGTTCTACCGCTTGTTTAATGGGTTGTGTTCTGAGCAGTTGTTTGATATGGGGCCTGCAGGTTCGTTTTATCATCGCACTGCTCGCCATCGGCAGGGAATCCATCCACACACCTTGGAGACGATCTGGTCGTGTACCGTGAGGTTCCAGAGGAATATCTTTCCGCGAACACTTCGCTTGTGGAATGATCTCCCTGCCGAGGTTTTCCTTAGAGACTACAGTATGGAGTTCTTCAAAAAGGGCGTTTTGAAAATTTTAAAGGGTCGGCAACGCGCGAGTACTACCTTTGGTGTACAAACGTCCATAGGCTACGGTAACCGCTTATCATCAAATGGGCCGTATGCTTGTTTGCTAACTTAGTGGTATAAAAATATGGATTACTGAGATGACGGCTGAATATAGAGAAAAAATAAATATTGTGGCAACCTCACGTAATGTGGGACAGGAAGATGATAATATATGAATATAAAACTAAATGGATAATTTACAAAGAGTTAATTATTAAATTCAAGATTCAAGTTACATTCAATTAATATATATTTTTTTAAGTGAAAACTTCTTTAGGCGCGTGAGGCTTTTTTTGAGATGGGAAAAAACCGTTGATCTCGCGACATTGTTACCGTTACCCACACCTCTGTATATGAAATCAAAATTTTTTTTAAGCTTTTTGAGATGGCAAAAAATCATTGAACTCGCGACACTGTTACCGTTACCGACACATCTGTGTATCTTGTAATTTTTAAAGTTTTCTGTCGGCACTCCAGGAGTGCCACTTATTTTTAATTAGATGTATACAGAGAGTTTCATTCATTGTAAGCAGTTATTTTTACGTTCGTTATGTTCGACCATTCGGCAGGTCAAAAGTTGTTCAATCGCTTAACTTTGGTCAAACCAGTCCAGACAGGCATAAGGTCGTTTTAAATTCAATGCTAAACTACGTACAACTTAAAAAGTTCCATCATTCCCTAAACGTGCTTAGCAAATGAAACCTAACTGATTTGCATTTGCGATCCTAATGCGACGAAAGTTAAATTGATTTACCTGGTTAAGAGAAATCGAATTGGCTAAAACTCGGCGACAACTCTGGGGTTCTTAGACACACCTGAACCTAATTTGTGTATCTGAGTGGTAAAGTTGGCCAATGTGATTTAAACGTTGCATGTAATTAAAACCAGATTGGTCAGATTTGGCTGTGGACCGCGCTGGCTGGAAGGGAGATGAGGAGATCTTTGCCCAGCAGTGGGACAACGTAAAAAAAATATAATAATAGCCAATACTTAATTAATAAGCGCGTACTCATAAAATTTTGAAGATGAGCCTAATAAATAAAAAGTTAGCACATTTTTGTCGCAATATTAGCTGCCGAAAATATTCGGCTAGTAACATGTAGGTACTCATTAAACTTTTTCTACCTATAACTCAGCCACTAAACTCAAGTGGGACTAGGCTAGTCATGTTTGCCGTATGACGGATGATTAGTGGGTCAAGCTGACCACCGAGTGGAACCCTGACACAAACCGAAGACGTCGCGACAGACCATGGATAATATAGAGGGACGAGCTCACTAACTTCTGAGCAGATTGGACCATCTTGGCGCTGGAAAGAAGGTGGGGAGGCATTTGCCCAGCAGTAGGACACAGAGGGTTAAAAATAATAATAACAATAACTTGTTTGACGCCAAGCCGTATTGAGAGAAGGATTTACTGAAGAACTGAAAGTATTACAAGGCTACATACTCGTATTTAAGAAAAACTGACGCTGTTACTTTTAGATAATTGTTTTTATAGTATAAATGATTTTGTTGAATGTTAATATAAGATGTTGACATTGTTAAATAAATATCTACTAACAAATATTTACACGCCTGCATGAAGGTTGAATAAATTGACAAGAGTAGACTTATGACCTTTTATTGTAAGTTTTGTGTATTCCAGCCAATAAACGATTGTATTTATATTTATTATTACAAATACAGGATTTATCACGTATCGTCTTATCGGTGTTTCAACCGACAATGTTTCGGTTCAATTCGTGAACCTTCCAGGGTGAGATCGATCCGCTCCGAATAATGTCTAGCCTCGTACTGCACGCCGCTGCCCTGTGTGCGAGTAGACGGGCGCGGTGGTGGGGATAGTGACAACGATGGCCAGCGTGTTGCGTCATCATCATTATCATCACTGTTGCTCTCTTCGGTAGTTTTCGGTACAGGCAAACACGTAGCACTATGTCTACCAGGTTCACTCACTCTTCTGTCGCTTGCATCATGAAGACCTAGCCTCCAGGCTGGCGGTAGTTCGGCACACGGCTTATTACTATCGCCTCTCGAATCTTGCGAGGAACGAAGAACTTCTCTCTCATATGTAATGAGTCGAATCAGAATCTAGGGCATGTTCCGCCACTGCAGAACTGTTGGAGTCGATATTATTCATTGCACGTATGTGTTCAGTCAACCTGGTAGATACGTTTCGCTTTGCTATTTATAAGTAAGGGAAAATGAAGGACCATTGAAGCATAGGCTAGTTTTCATTGACAAACCACGCATGCGAAGTCGCGGCCGGAAGCTTTTAATAAACCAATTACACCGAACAGTCACACGCATAGCCCTGACCCCACAGTATGAGTGCCATTGTGGAGTGCCAATGGAACTACGAGTGCCATTGTATCACAACACCCATACCCGGAACAAAAATGATTAATATGTATTTTCTTTTAATGAAGTTATAACAAATTGAAGTGCATAACAAATTTGTATAATATTGAGAGTGAACTTATATTGTGTAGTCATTTGTAAAACACTGCCTGAGCGTATCCCGAAAGCAACATTAAACCTCAATCAAATATGTTGCCCAAACTGAACAAGTGAAAATAAATTACGCTGCGTCGTAGCACCTCTACGTAGTTTCGTAGCAGCTCTACGCCGTAGCGCTCGGTCTACGAGCCTTCTACGAGCAATGAAGCATAATGAAACGGAGCACGGTTAAAATTGCTTGAAAATCCTTCGAGAGTAATAACATTTTTCGACGAAAGATTCTTATTTTAAAAGAAAATTGTCTCAACAAAAAATTGTCAAATAATCTTGGCTGATTTGGAAATATAGTTGACCAACATATGGTGGGTATGGGCTATAATTCGCCCTTATCTGAATGGAATCGGAGCGTAATTATAGTGAGTGAAGATAATGCGCACAGTTTCGCCCTTTAACAAGTACTAAGTGCTAATCATACTATAGTGTGACCATTAGTGCTGTGCACTCCCTGAGGTATGCGCGCGGCGAGACGGGGGGGAGAATCGGCTGCTGCGCTCTGTCAGTTCGCCGTCAACGCTCGTGGCGGCAGGTAGTGTTATTTGTATCGGACTGTCTATGTCAGACGCACATGAGATAGACAGCCCGATACAAATAACACTACCTGCCGCCACGAGCGTTGACGGCGAACTGACAGAGCGCAGCAGCCGATTCTCCCCCCCGTCTCGCCGCGCGCATACCTCAGGGAGTGCACAGCACTAATGGTCACACTATATCAATTACAACTATTGTTCCCAGGTTTTCTGCTCGAGAACAAAACGACATAGCCTCAAACGCCAATATCAACTAAATTCAATTCATTTAGTCAATTTTCAGATGTCAAAGAACCATATTTGTTAGTAAAAAACTTAAATCAAACATGTCACATGGGTTAGTACAAAGTATCGGCACAATAAAACAAACAAAATTCAAATAACAACAATTAAAGTTTAAGTTTAAGTCCCTCTCTCAAGTCCTGAGCCAAGAGTCTCTCACAAAGGCTATTCGATCAGAACCCAATTGAAGGATTTGGTAAGACTCGGTGAGTCGTATTTGTCAGCTATTACCTGCAGGATTGTGTTGGTGCTGCCTCGTACTCTACTGAGCAGTGAGGCAGTCTTTTTGCGGATGATGGCATGGAACCTATCGACCCGCGTCTCCGCAAACATGTTCAAAGCGCTGCAGAAGCGAGACAACTCCACTAACATCCTGAATCCAGTATTTGAATGTACACGCAGTGCACTGAGTGACTTTATAGAACAACTGACCCACAGGCTGCCCGTGTAGAATGATTGGCTTTGCAGAGCGTGGTTTTAACCTGCCTACTGCAACGGGCAAACCTGCGCGTCAGCATATTACTTCTAGCCGCCAGTGCTCTGCATTCCCTTTCTATGTCATCATGGTCGTCAAGGTCGTCAGTAATGTAATGTATGTAACTTAATAAACGCTTTAGTTACTTAAAAAATTTGGTAGAGAACGACGCGACTTATTTGACGATTAAAATCATGGATTCTACAAAAATGATACTACTAGCTAAAAGAGCGTTCAATTCATTTATCATGTTATAAGAATATTAGCACGCTTCCTTAGAGGTTTACTAGATAGGACATATATTGAAATCAAGCTTTGTGCCCGTGAATAAATCAATTTATAAAATACTGGTAACTGGAAAAATCCTTTTGTGTAAAGCGAGTATGTTTTTACCCGTAATAATAAACAAAGATTCGCCTTATTCGTTTTGGGCAAAGATGTTGTATATAACACCCACGTTAAAATAACATAAATAAAATAAATTAAATAATAAACATTTATTTCAGACATACAGGGTCCATAATAGCCCGTTATATGTACTGGACTGGAGGTATAATTTACCTGTTTTTACCTCTGATGAGCGTGTATTCACTCTTTCCAACATTATACCTCAAGCCGTGTGTCCCAGCATATGACTCGTAGACACTAAGCAGTTGCCTCAATCCCCTGACAGACGGACTCAGCAACACCATGTCGTCTGCATAGCTGATGTAATTGACGCAGACATCATACAATGTGACGTCCAACATGGGAATTATAGAGCCCGTCAATCAGCTCATCGATGTACAGGTTAAAAAGTTTTGGGGATGTCAGCCCCCCCCCCCCCCCCCCCCCCTACCGCACTCCGCACTCAATTGTATAGGCATCTGAAGAAACATTTCCCCACTTTACATAGTTTCTCTGGTGTATATACCAGAAGGAGAAGATGTTAATGAGCTCGACGGGGGCACCAGCCTCAAGCTTGTTCCAAAACTTATTATAGTCGATCAAGTTGAAAGCCTTCAAAAAGTCGTTAAAAAGTCGCTGTTATTCTAGCAAAAATCCTGAATAAAACAGCACGTTTCTTCATATTTTTCAAATAAGCTTACTACTATGTTATGCTTAAAGGGATTATGTCTTGCCAGCTGGGACCAGACTGCAAACCGCTATTACAAGCTGTTGGTATTAGCTTTTAGTCAGTTCTAGCGGAATTAAAAATAGCTGAGGATGAATATTTTGTTAAGTGAAGCTTGTGGTTGTTCTTTGTAGAGCAGTTTTTAATATTTCCTGTTTTAATTCAACTTAAATACGGGTAATATGGATATCTAACCTAATATTATAAATTCAAACGTAGCTCTGTCACTCTGTCTGTTACACTTTCACGTCGTAACGGCTAAACCAATTTCGATAAAACGGCTACTTTTTAGTGAAAAACCACGCGTGCAAAGCCGTGGGCGTAAGCTTGGCGTGAAAACGTGGTGGAGTAACAATAAGTTTTTTTTTATTATTTAACCAGTGGTTCGCCCCGAACTGAGATCTCGCGAGTCTCCAATTAAAACAAAAAAATATTATTTGTAATCTTTGACTATCAAAATAGTGCCACGAAATAAATAACCAACTAAATTGACCTACAGTTTCATTTTAATTACAGGCAACGAGAGTTCATGTAATGTAGTTACTCTTTTTGGGGTACAAATTGCAGTTATTCTGGATTTCAGACTTTCGCCTATATTTGTGTCACTTAAGCTACACGTATACTAAATTACAGCACTGTGGGGTCACTAGTGTCCCTTGTGAAAGTTTTGTCAAAGTTTAGCTTTTATTATGGCTAGTAACCACGGACTGTTATTAGCCATAATAATAACTAAACTTTGACAAAACCTTCACTTTCACCAGTGAAGTCCGTGCTAATAACTCAAAAATTATAAAGAGTTTACGAAAAATAAGAACATAGTCTAAATGTAGATAGATAGATAGATAGATAGATAATACTTTATTGCACACCACGAATCAAATACATATAAAAAACAACTACGTAAATCTATGGATACAATTGGCGGTCTTAGCGCTAATTAGCGATCTCTACCAGACAACCTTTGGATGGAATGGACTGTGTACACATTACCTGGGGTGTAATGGTGTACCTAACATACTACATGTACATACATACTAATACTAATTATATAAAAATAAAAAAAATAAAAATATAAAACTTACATAAATGAAAGTTACATGAATCTAAATGTACTAGTGAATACCTTTCATTTGACGTCCCATTTGACTAGTTAGCCTCGTTTTCATTTTTTTACCCCTCTTGAACCCCAATATCTCAACAACCCCTCAACATTTTTAGCTCATCTAGTCACACCAAAATTGTGCCATCACTACCTACCTATATATTAAATTTCACGATGATCGAATCAACGCTTCGAAAGTTATCCTCGGACAAACATACATACATACAACGCCGATTTGCCCAAGTTGATTTAGAGATCTCGAGAATGTAGAATATACAAGAATATATCTTCATTTGACCACAATCTCACATGATGGAAAGCTATGTGGTCTACGATTAAGCACGAAAATCCAGAAGACCTATTCACTATACGCACCTTACCTTAAGTTACCTTAAAGTGAAGGTTTGATACCCGCGGCAGCCTAATATATTACGAAAAGTATACAGGCAAACATAGTAAGTAGGCGGCGGTAATTACCTATATATATATATATATAATAGTTATAAGTATCTAATCTAATGAGCCCGTTTGAACCCACTGCTGGGCAAAGGCCTTCCATTCACCGAGATTCCGAGACCTCGATCCGATCCTCGGGAAGGAGAACTGGTGGTAGAGCTTTTGTGAACAAGCTCGAGGAAGTGGGCACCACCGCCTTACCTTTATCTGCCGCCAAATAGCAGTACTTGTGCTGCTGTGTTCCTGTTAGATGGTAATGGTATGTTCCTGTAATTACTGGCATATAGGCATAACAGCTAAGTCCTATAGTATTACAACGTATCCACATAAAGATCAAGACAACATAATACCTTGTTTTGAATTCTATGTGGATATTCATGGGCCGCAGTAGCCACTTAACATCTGGTAGACTGCATGCTCGTTTGCCATATAAATTGTATAAAAAAAATCCCGGTCTAGGTCTTCTCTGTCGAGCAGTTCGCACTATGCACGTCAAGTTCGTCCCGACTGGGCTTTGTGGGACCGACTCGGTGGTTATCTTAGCCCACAAATCATCGCGCATTCGATATACGTGTCCCGGCTAGTCCCACTTCAATTTAGCTGTCTTTTGAGTTATAAGTATAAGTACTTTTAATCTTTAACTAATTTTTTCATTACAATTCAGTTTATAATTTAGTAGTATACGGGTTTACATACATATATAATATTTTATGTAATCGTTTGTATTTGGATGGTTGTATGTGAGATGAAACAAATATTGATAACATTAAACCCTACTTTAAAGTTAAAACAGCAAATAAAACAATCAAGAAGCAGGTCCTAGCGTAACTCTTAATGAAACCCCTCGCAGTTATTGGAGAGAGCACGTGACAGCAATGTTTAAACATTATATTCAGGCACGATGTGGTAAGCATGTGACTTTACTTGTAAACATCCCAGGACGCATTAAATATTTCTATTTGTATCATCGCATCAGCCACATGACGTCCACGGCTGAACATAGGCCTCCCCAACGGCTCCCAGCAACCTTTATCAGGTCGTCTTTCCATCTTGTAGGGGGCCGTGCTAAGCTGCGCTTTCCAGTATGGTCTCCACTCCAGAACCTTTCTTCCCCAACAGCAGCTTGCTAATCCTCTTGGCTATGTCCGTGACCTTGGTTTGTTTACGGATCTCCTCATGTTTGATTCGATCTCGTAGAGAAACATAAAGTATAGCCCCTTTACATAGCACGCTGAGCGGCCTAGAGCCTTCTATGAGTCGTTTAAGAACAAAGTTGGCAATTTAATTTCTCAGAATGTTGTAATATCGAAAAAAACGACTCCATTGAAACGTCCAACTGAAATCTGTTGTAGGTCATGACGCTTAAGATTGGTCGATCAAGACAGATCAAGACAGATTGTCGCCTTTGATTTTGACATTGGACACATTTGATGCCAATCTCAATCTTACGGTCAGTTTTTTGAGGTAGTTTGCTATGTTTGATCCTGATTCAATAATACTATAGTCTTTTTAAATTTCCCGTGTTGCAGTCATAACAAATTTTTACTGAAAATGACAGATTACAAACTATGATTCTATACGACTCGTATATATTGTACACGTAAAACTATCGGAATACAGTAATTAAACAGTGTTTTAAAGTCCACATACAGGGTTGTTTGGAAATTATCCACAAAACATTTTTAAAAACGGCATTGCTTTGAAACTAATGTAATTCGAAAAACTAATTTCCTGCCCCTAAGACTTAGCTTTTGTTTCACTCAGTGACTACAGTACAGGCGTGCTTGAATGAATGAAACCACACATATGAAGCTTTACGGAAGACTTTAATTTGATCCTAAATTGTTGCCCAACAAACTTTTGTTTCATAAATGATACGAGCAACATTTTGAAAAACTCTCTACAGTTGTGATGAACGTGCTTCAGGCAACAAAGGATTTTAATTAAATCTTGGATGTGTGCTTCCACGTCTGTTTATGGTTATAGTCCGCCTACGATATGTCTGCAAGACGCGAAAACAAAAAAAAAAAAAACAAGAAATATTTGCATATTGGAGGCGACTGGCAGGACACCAGCACCGTCTCCATCAGTCATGATAGTCTATTTCCTTGTCGGAGTGTAGTGGGTAATGTCAGTTCAAATGAAACAACGTCTATTCGAAACGTTACAAAATTAACGCTTCACTAATCACACGGTATAACTAAGTACCGATACCTAGAGCTAAAGTTACGACACGGAACGCGGACAGTTTCTACGACTGTACTGTACGGCTGACAAACAACAACTGAGCAACTGAACGCTCGCTCGGTAAAATCGCCATTTTTTTAATGAATCTTTAAAAAACGAATTCGAGCACCCAGTATAGACTCGAGCTATTTCTAGGAATCGGTTTTGTACGTCGCGCGCTAACAGTGCGTACGGCGAACAAAGTAGCCAACGGACGCCTACCTTGTTCCTCGGCTTATCAACAAACTACCCTCTGACGTGCGTAATCATTTGACACCTAAACATATAAAATTTAAAATAAGGAACTACTTTAAGAGTCAAGTCTAATTATTCTGGCTCATTCATAACATTGCTAAACTAAACCATAAATAAAAGTACTTACCTGGCTCCTGCTTATTTACCTATTTACATTTTTATATTGACGACCTCCGTGGTGCAGTGGGCGAATAACCGGCTGAGACGCAGGAGGTAGCGGGTTCGATTCCCGCTGCGGAACAAATGTTTGCATGATCTACAGATATTTGTTCCGTGTCTGGTTGTTTCTCTATGTATTATAAGTATGTATTTACAAAAATAAGTATATAAGTATTCTATCAGTTATCTGGTTCCCATAGAACAAGCTCTGCTTAGTTTGGGGCTAGATAGCGCTGTGTGAAATGTTCAGAAATATTTATTTATTTATATTTATATAATTTTTATTGCTAAGTAAAAACACCTAGTGAAGTAAATCCACGATAGCACCAGCACAAACCTCACTGGTTTTAGATGCTATAGTTGTAACATTTAACTGTAATCTTTGTTAAAATAGTAAATAAATTAAAAAAATAATTTAGTAGACTCCGCCTAGCACCGCACGATGGCGCTTGCGTTCTGTTGAAACCAATCACCAATCACAACAAACCGCTGTAATTCCGTTTTTTGTCGCTATTCATGACCGGATGCGACATGCATCTATCAACTATAATTATTTAATCCCTTAGGCAATAAAAATATTTTTAGATTTTGTCCGGTGGGGACGTAGCGGTGGGGATTTCGAGAATACATCAATATATTGCATAATATTTGTCAGATCACACAGATCCTGACACCTACGATACATAAAATACTAGTGTGGAGGTATGCCTGTGTTTAAGACTTGGGTACGTGCACACGGCTACACATCAAGCTATACATTTCCAGTATAAGCTGACCTTGTATTGTGTAAGCTTTCCGTAGAATGAGAGGTCAGCTTATACTGGAAATTTATAGAATAATGGGTAGCCGTATGTACTTATTGGGTGTTTTCCTAACGCTTTCCAAACTTAGCGTGGATGTACTTAATATATTTATTTGTAGGCATGCATGTCTGCCTTGTTTAAATTACAGCGAGAAAGATTTCGTTCTTTGATGTACTAATTACTTTAATAAAGGTGTTTGAATCACTCAATAGTGGTTAAATTTTAATTACATTAAAATCCTTATGATTCGAACGAATACATATTATTTCGATTTGACGTATTTAAGTAGTGTGGAAGATCTACTTCATAATTTGGAATGTGACACTGACTACTTATTATCCAGATGCCACACGAGCAAAGACGGGACTAGTAGTCAATAAAATCACAAAAAGAGACAATTCTATTTTATTTATCTACATCTCTGTAAATAGTATTTTTCAAACTTTCGCGATCACTGTACATAATTATTTATTAAAACGGGTATTTATCGCGTATGTACCTTTTTGGCTGACTGTCAGCCCGAGACCATGACTGTTTCAACACAGCCGAAACGTCGGGATAATATATAAAAAAGGTACATACGCGATAAATACCCGTTTTAATCAATAATCTCTGTAAATACCGACCACTTTGCTATCACGTTTAAAAGAAATCTTTGCAGGCGAGCTAAATCGAGTACCTATTTTTGAACACCAAAAAGTCCCAAATTTAGTTGCCAGAACCTCAATAATATTTAAACAGAAATAGGAATAATTCAGGGAAAATTTATGGCGGCCGTTGATTTATTAAAATATTTGAGTCGAGCATTTTATGGGTCGTTTTTTACGGATCACTTCATATAATTTTCGTGAAAAATCGAGTTGAATGGAGATATTCTTGTCCACAGAGCTGTAATGTTGAGCAATGATCCGTGATGACTTTGAGAGACCGAAATTAGATTCAGCTATTCGTAAAAAAGACGGTGATTTTTATTTTAAGGTTTCTTTCATAAAATCAACGAGATTTTGTGTCTGATTAATTAATTAGAGGTAACTTCATCACACTAATATTATTATTGTGAAAGTTTGGATGTTAGGTTTTTTATTTGATAGTTACATCACGTCGTAACGGCTGAACCGATTTCGGTGAAATTTAGTATATACGTAGAATATAACCCGGATTATCACATAGGTTACCTTTTATCCCATAAATCAGTTCCCATGGGATACAAATGGGGTGTCACGTTGCAACAACGAGTTTAGCTTTATTTCTAGGTTACCTACGCGTTTAGTAGTGTAACGCGTTCGAAGTCGCGGGCAACAGCTGGTCCAAAATAAATAGGTGCATTCACTACATATATGGGGAACACAAGTATGTAGGCAGGTACTAAACGTCACAAGTACTGAAGACTGTTATTTAAAATCGTAAGTTTTTATGAATAAATCATACCTAGTTCTTCAAGCATTATATGAACACAGCCAGGAAAGACAGCATTTAGCTACCATCTACTACATGTGTACGTGTTTACAAGAAATAAGAGGCTTCAAAGTCATAACACCCTTTTCTTGCGTTTGTCGTTAATAAGGCAAACCTTTCGAAGCCTACATATATACCGCTCCCCATAATGGCTATCTTCAAGTTCTATTTGAAGAAGCTTCTATTGAAGAGCTTTTCAAATTAAGAGCACTTTCATTTGAATATTTGATTCTGTATCTTAAAAGGTACCGAAAGCATATAATAGGATTTGTATTTTAAAATCGATTTTGCTTGTAAACTCTCTCAAAATGTATAAAGTAGGTCAGTGTTCCAACTAAGCCCCTTCCAGAAACTTCGTAGGTACAATTGACCACGTAAGTTGGTAAACTGTTTTAGAATTTAATCACACTAATAATATAAATGCGTAAGTTTTGATGTCTGTTTGTTTATTTGTTTGTTTGTTACTCAATCCTATCGAAACGGCTGAACCGATTTCGGTAAGATTTGGTATGTACGTAGATTATAACCTGGATTAACACATAGGCTACTATTTATTGACAAACCACGCGTGCGAAGCCGCGGGCGGAAGCTAGTACCTGAATATTTTGCAACTATGACTTGCAACAACTTAACTTAAAATCGACTACTATGGTTATATTTAAAGAGGCCTTTGGATATCTTAATCGTATATAATAAGGATATCGTAAAATAACATCTAACCTAGCCTAGTATCTTAGTAACCTCAAGTGGGTAAGGAAAAGATTATATTTATTATTATTAAGACTGAACAAGCTGAGAGGATATTTTATTTTGCGGCCGTTGGGTGCACTACCAAGATCGGTCGCTCTGAAAATCTATGGGCCTATGTTCAGCAGTGCTGATGATGAAGCTGAGTGGATAGCACAGGTGCTGGGAAAGTCTACTCCATCTACAAACACCCTCACCCAGCTAGTGCTGCAACATGGCGTTGGTGCATCACTGATTATAATTGGTTCAAAAACAAGGTTCATCGCGCTATTTTTCAGACAAAACCCCTTGTAAATTCGTTTTTATACCAACTCTTATAATTTTTTGTCGCAGAATGTACCCAAATTCGTCCTTTCTCCTAGAAACTTCCAAAATAATTAAGTTACAATCATAGTCATAGTTATTTATCTATCTTTTTATGTATATAAAAATCTCGTGTCTCGGTGTTTGTGATCGCACTCCTCCGAAACGGGTCCACCGATTTTAATAATATTTTTTTGTATATACGAGTATGGTAGGTATAAGAATAGGACGTAAAATATTTTTTACCCTCCTACCCCCACCCCCCCATTTTTAAATAGCGATTTTAGTTGTTTTGTATGAGCAATATCCATATAATTCAACCGTCGTTCATTGACGTGAATTCATTTTCATGAAGTGGCGCATCACTTTGACAAGAGTGTTTTATTGTTATAGCGAAGTTCCCACGGAAACGGGATATTTCAAGCGTGTGAAGCCGCGGGCGGGTCAGCTAGTTGTTTTATGTTTGTTTTTACGATAGATGTTTAGAACAACATTTTTGGTCCAAAACATGAGCCCCGCTGGGGCACTAAAATAGTTAATAATAATAGTTTTTTCTGCTAAAAACCGAGATAAGCTTTTCGCAACATTTTGACGTTTGAAAGAGAATTTAGTCTCAAAGGAAATTAATTAGAGGACGTTGCGTAAACGGCTCGCTGGATTTCATACCTTGTCCTTTATAATTTTTCCATTCCATGTTCATCATGTATTTTCAACTCTCACGTAAAGTTAAAAAAAACAGCGGAATATAATATTCCATGTTCATCATGCATTTTCATTTCTCACGTAAAGTTAAAAAGAGCATCGGAATATGATATTTCATGTTCATGATGCATTTTCATCTCTCACGTAAAGTTAAAAAAAGCATCGGAATATGATATTTCATGTTCATGATGCATTTTCATCTCTCACGTAAAGTTAAAAAAAGCATCGGAATATCATATTTCATGTTCATGATGCATTTTCATCTCTCACGTAAAGTTAAAAAAGCATCGGAATATGATATTTCATGTTCATGATGCATTTTCATATCTCACGTAAAGTTAAAAAAAACCGCGGAATATAATATTCCATGTTCATCATGCATTTTCATCTCTCACGAAATGTTAAAAAACAGCGGAATATAATATTCCATGTTCATCATGCATATTCATCTCTCACGTAAAGTTAAAAAAAACCGCGGAATATAATATTCCATGTTCATCATGCATTTTCATCTCTCACGTAAAGTTAAAAAAAACAGCGGAATATAATATTCCATGTTCATCGTGCGTTTTCATCTCTCACGTAAAATTTAAAATAAAAACAGCGGAATATAATATTCCATGTTCATCATGCATTTTCATCTCTCACGTAAAGTTAAAAAAAACAGCGGAATATAACATTCCATGTTCATCATGCATTTTCATCTCTCACGTAAAGTTAAAAAAAAACAGCGGAATATAATATTCCATGTTCACCGTGCATTTTCATCTCTCACGTAAAGTTAAAAAAACAGCGGAATATAATATTCCATGTTCACCGTGCGTTTTCATCTCTCACGTAAAGTTAAAAAAAACAGCGGAATATGATATTTCATGTTCATGATGCATTTTCATCTCTCACGTAAAGTTAAAAAAAGCATCGGAATATGATATTTCATGTTCATGATGCATTTTCATCTCTCACGTTAAGTTAAAAAAAACCGCGGAATATAATATTCCATGTTCATCATGCATTTTCATCTCTCACGAAATGTTAAAAAACCGCGGAATATAATATTCCATGTTCATCGTGCATTTTCATCTCTCACGAAATGTTAAAAAACAGCGGAATATAATATTCCATGTTCATCATGCATTTTCATCTCTCACGTAAAGTTAAAAAAAAAACAGTGGAATATAATGTTCCATGTTCATCATGCATTTTTATTTCTCACGTAAAGTTAAAGGAAACGGCGGAATATGATATTAGGCAAAAACCCTACCCAACTATAAATGAGCGCAAAAAAGAAGAGTTACTTGCAGGAATTTGTACAATGGAAACACAAAAGCCGCTACCCTTGGGCAGACAATGGAATTAAAACATTCAGTGTAGGGGTGCGTTGAATTTGCATGCATGGGGCATAGGATGAGACGCATTGCAGGTAATCGCGATTCTACGTGTGTAGAGACGCTAGAAGTGGCTAAAGATTAATCTTTGTCTGCTGATGACGATACAGGTAAAAATATTTATTTTAGAAACATTACATTAATTACATCACAATAATATTATAAATGTGAAAGTTTGGATGTTTGTTTGTTTGTTACTCCATCACGTCGTAACGGCTGAACGGATTTCGATAAAACTTGTTAATACGTAGATTTATAACCTAGATTACCACATAGGCTACCTTTTATCCCATAATTCAGTTCCCATTGGATAAAAATAGGATGTCAAATTGCAACAGCGAGTTTAGCTTTATTTCTAGGTTACCTACACATTTAGGAGTGTAACGTGTACGAAGTCACGAGCAACAGCTAGTTAATTAACTAAATGTATGTATCTCTATATATTATAAACTAGCTTCCGCCGGCAGCTTCGCACGCGTTTTTTGTCAACAAAAAGTAGCATATGTGTTAATTTAGGTTATAATCTACGTATATACCAAATTTCATCGAAATCGTTTCAGCCGTTACGACGTGATTGAGTAACAAACAAACACCCAAACTTTCGCATTTATAACATTAGTGTGATAACATGAAGGCTGCGGTCGCTACGTAAGCTGCATTTTTTAAGGTTATCATTGTGATTCTATTTATCTTGAAGAGTGTGGGCTTCGTAAACACTGCGGTAGCTGAAATTTGTTTGAGACTTATCACTGCTACACTAACATACCTAAATGAAGTGGATAGCGCGTCGCTGCAGTAGCTGCCATTTTTATTATTCAGCCTTGCGACCAACCTATTTATCTTAAAGAGGGTAGACTGGAGGATACTGCGGTAGCAGATTTTTTTTGACTAATTATTGCAACGTTATTAATCTTAAAATGATTGAGTTGGAGGATGCTGCGGTATCTATTTTTTTATGACGCATTATTGCGGCCCTACCTGACTTGTAGGCAGTTGGTTGGAGGACGCAGCAGTAGCTGCAAACCGTGTCTGATTCATCATTGCGACTTTGTTTTCGTTGAAAGTGTGTGTAGACAGATGCTGCAGTAGCTGGATTTTTTTACGACTCATCAATGCCCCTATATCTAACATGAAGAGAGTGGGCACTACGTCGTTTTGGCGTGAAGGGGTAACGAAGACCAAAATAATTTTTGTATAGACTTTGACACCCCATTGCTATCTCATGAAAAATTATTTATGAGATAAAAACTAAACCATATGTTATTCTAGGTCTAGAACTAAACATTTGCAAAGTTTAAACCCAATCCGTTAAGTAGTTTTGGTGTGAAGAGGTAACAAAGACCAAAATCATTTTTGTATAGAAATTTTGACACCCCATTTTTATTCTATGGAAACTGATTTATGGGACTGTTACTTATTACAATATATGTAGATAGTCTAATATATAAAAAACAAGTGATGGACGCCGTATCGCTTTAACTGAAGCACACTGACTGGTAACAGCTTACACGCTGCGCATTGCAGCTTTTGGCTGTTAGACAACATATCGGCATATATAGGTATATTGCAAATGTATGGGTAAAATAAGTATATTTACGCGCAGTCTGGCATGATTTAGGTGATGCGTTAGCGGCGCTCCGTAGAACTTTTTTTGGTTATTTTTTTTATGGTCAGGAGTATTATGGTAAAAATACTGAAACTTTTACAGTTGAGTGATGATGATGTTTTTAAGTATCTAAGTAATATTAATCAACAACTCATTAAAACCGCGGTTTTGGGTATCTTTAATTGAATAACTCATGGCTCAAGGGTATTTTCCGCGGCAGTAACGAATTATGTAATTACCCCGACAAATTGCAGCAAAGCTCAAACTTTGGCGGTAAAACGCTCATTATTCCACGACGGTGGCTTCTTACTACATTAATTGACACTTTTGTGTGACTGTCACTGAATATGATATGAATTTGGGGACCTATTATCGGACAGACGTACCCGTGAGATTGTCAGAGTTGTAAAAGATGTTCTTGTTTTAAATTGCGCACCTCACCAGTGCATTTCGTCAATAAAATAGGAAACAAAGCCCTTCATATCTTAAATAGCAATCATTTTATGACTCTATAAAACTAGAAGTAACTTGAACGCCGGCTTGGGACGCAGATAGAAGAGTTAAACTGTTAAGATAAATTCAATTGTACCCATGGTATGTTGTACCTATGCCACCGTTTTTACGCACATCTATACCTACATCTGTACTAATACCATATACTTTATACCTACACCAATACCGATATCTATATATTTTACTTGTCTAATTTAACAAAGTATCCACCTATGTAAAATAACATTTATGTATACCTATAAAATGAGGTCTGCAAACTATACTTAGCGATATCTTTAGAGTAAACATTGTATTTCCTTTCGATATTTATTGTAAAAGTATATATATATAGTATATATAATGAAATTACGACGCAAGCTTCATCTGGCCTGTCTTCTTTTTGGTGTCATAAACTACAGAACACCTAAATACCTATACGACAAGCTAATTTCGATGACTAGTCGAAGAGACTGTGCAAGTCGGCAGTGCTCCAAGCAACTGTCTACTCAACATCACCGATCAGAGAGTTTCAGGGGTAGTTTTAAATATGCAGCTTCCAAGTGTTGGAACAATATGCCACCACCAATTAGAAATTCCAAAAGTTGCAACAGATTTAGAAAAAAACTAAAAATATTTCTAATGGAAGCCCAAATACAACATGGTAACATCAATGTCGACCTCTCTATGATCTAGTCATCCAATAACTCTTTTTACATAAGTTTAACTAAATCAATATATTTTAAATAGTTACCCATATTTATTTATATAAATAACAATTTACCATAACCTTAGAAATCGTAAGAAAGTTCATAAGTTGTATGTTTATATATTTAGGTATGTAATATTATTTTAGTAAAGTATGTTTATAAAATTTATATTTACATTTAAACAAAACTCTAAACACCTTTTATTTAATCACTTCTTTATTTTTTTATTTTTCTACGTAGCTGCTGCACTACCTATTGCTTCTGGTTTCAGCTGAAAATCAGCGTTGGGTGCTTAACATCCAACATTATGCTGAGCTGAACGCCATTTTGGTACGCGCAGACACATGACTCGAAATTGTTTTATTGGATTCAATTGTATCTACTGTTCCTTTAAATTATTTCATGTGTCATTTTGTGTGAAACAAATAAATGATTATTCTATTCTATTCTATATGTATATATTTTATATTTATTTATGTTAGTATATGTAGGTATATTTTAGGTGTAGGTATTTATTTATTTTTATCCTACAAAAATAGGTATTTATTGTAACACCGCCTCCTCACACGTCTTTTCAATCCAGTCCATCCAAAGGTTGCCTGGAAGAGATCGCTTTGAGCGATAAGGCCGCCCATTGTACCACCATGTATTAGTCTTTAAGTTTTCTATGTTAAGTTATTTTAATTTGGTGTAACAATTACAATATGCTCTAAAATTAAAGAGGCGGTGGACAGGACATATAATGAGACGCACACATAAAAGATCTACTATCTAGATATAAAGAACTAGAGACAACTATATGGGAAGGACCAACAGGAAAAAGAAGTAAAGGACGTCCTAAAAAAGATAGATAGAAGATATAAAATCTATTGCAGGAAGTAAATGAAGAATGAGAGCAACAGAGAGGTCTGGAGCAAGCTGGATGAGGTCTCCGGTGATAGAAACAGCAGCGATAGTGATTAAAATGAAATAAAATAATAAAACTAATTTTGGTATAATATATATGTATAAAGAATTATTATTTACTAGTGTACCCGCCAAACTTCGTACCGCCTTGACATGCATATAACGCTGGCTGTCAATATACGTCACCCTGGTAGAATTGTCAATTGTTGTCCCCAGCCATCATTATGTATGAGAAAATGAATGACTTCCACAAATAATCCAATACCAAAATTTGCCAAATCGCTCCACCCGTTCTCGAGTTTTAGCGAGACTAACGAACAGCAATTCATTTTTATATATATAGACAATATCTCGGGATAACTCCAACCGAAGCATCTGTTTCAAAAGATATTCATTTTTTTTGCATCCTCGTTGACGATATTTGCAGCATGCATTCTGTCAATTCTATGTCAAACGTCATAAAGTTACATTATAAAAGCGCTAAGGTATAAATTATAAATAATTTTATATGTTGGTTAAGTATTCTTAAATTTTCTAATTTTGCGCGCAATTTTCTTAATTTTTTCTTAAATAAGAACCTTATCCTGACAATAAGAAATACAACAAAAAATAATTAACGAAATCGGTCCAGCCGTTCACGCGTGATGGCGTGACCAAGGTAAATAGGGATTCATTTTTATATATAGAGACTATCATATTAGAAGCGATATGTATAAATTTATTAATAATCATTGTAATGAATTTAATTTATGAAATGCATGTTTGTGTAGTAATTGTAGATTGGAAATAAATGGGCTTTATTATTATACCTAGTCAGGTCATAAATTCTATCACATGTTTAATATAAAATAATTGAAACCAGTTTATTCATTATGTAACCATTTATATACCAAAATGAACTTAACAAAACATAGATTCTTATGACACTAAAGTTTATTCAAAATGACCCCCGTGATTTTGAATACAGGCCTTCAATCTGCGCGGCCAGTCGTCTATCGCAGCACGAACGAGGTCCATGTCAATATCGGCAGCTGCCTTAATCAAGGATGTCTTGAGTGACTCCAAATTGGGATGAGGCTTTGAGCACGCCTTTTCCTCCAAGTGTTGCCATATCTTGTAATCTAACGGATTCAAATCTGGACAGGAAGAGGGCCAGTCTTCGTGCCGGATGAAGTCGATTTCACGCGCCGCCAGCCAGTCTTGTGTGCTCTTCGCTCTATTAGCTGGCGCCGAATCTTGTTGGAATACCCAGTGCCTGTTATTGAACATGGTATGAGAAACAGGTTCCACAAGGTTCGTCAGTACTGTATTTTGATACACAACTGCATTCGTTTTTACACCTTTCTCACAAAAATGTACCTCTGTTAAGCCCCAATAAGAAACTCCCAACCATACCATGAGCGAGGATGAAAAATGACCTCGTTGGACACGCGGAATACGGTTGCTCGCTTCTTCACTACTGTGTGCGTACACCTTATCATTTTGTTTGTTGTAGCTCTCTTTTACGGTAAACATTTTTTCGTCCGAAAAAAGAATTTCCCGATATTTTTTTCCTGCGTACCGCTTCAACAAAGCGCGGCATCTCTTCAGTCTCAGGTCCATTAGACGAGCATTCAAACGATGTCCTGTTTTTCTTCGATATGCCCGAAGCCCTAAGTCTTCATTTAACACCCTTTTCACCGTGGTTCTGCTTAACCCCATCTGAAGGGCCAACAGTTTCTGCTTACGTTTGGGATTTCTTTGAATTCGCGCCTTCACAGCTTTTATCACTGCTGGAGTCCTAACAGACCGAGGGTGACCACTTCTTGACCTGTCATCTACACTAGAGTCTTCATTGTATAGT
Organism: Philereme vetulata; assembly: GCA_918857605.2. Lineage (NCBI taxonomy): Eukaryota > Metazoa > Arthropoda > Insecta > Lepidoptera > Geometridae > Philereme > Philereme vetulata. The sequence goes on along the minus strand of OU975439.1, from coordinate 6,407,227 downwards.
TTGATGGTGCGATAACCGCAACGATGCAACACAATAACTGCAACACGGTCTTCTTTAAGCGTCCACTCCATATTTAAAAATGAGTAAAATTCTAAAAAGTATAAATTTTTATTTTCATGAACAATTCTAAATTCGAATTCTATAAACTTTTTTGTGGCCAGCATTCTAAAAGAAAAGTTTTTACTCTGTGACAATACTTATGACCTGACTAGGTATAACATGATTTGCGAGTTTTTCTTGGTTTTTAGTACAAATAGTGTTCATAATTACGATAGTTACAAAGGTTACAGTTATGTATGCCTTAAATAGAGACACTAAACTCCACAACACAGGTTATCTTAGTGTGGAGTTTAGAGAACCATTCTATTATCTAACTTCATCCTAGTATGTATTGGCAAGACAACACGTCGGATGGTACATATGTACGATACAGGGAATCCTAGTGTGGGTTCAGGACTGTGTTCCTGCCAACCCAACGTGCTACCTACTAATATTTTTAAGTTGCATTTTAATAGCTCAATAAAGTGTACGTATTTTGTATTTGTACACTAAATATTCTTATTCTATTTTTTTTTCAGTACGTGAAGTCGAAATGTAAATGATCATGATGCAGTACTGTTTGATATAATGTATTTTGTGCAACAAAATTTTGTAGAACCGATACGTGGTCCTTCACTATTGACCTTATGAATAAGCTCAGAGTCGCTCAACGAGCTATGGAGAGGGCTATGCTCGGGGTTTCTCTACGGGATCGAATAAGAAATGAGGAGATACGTAGGAGAACTCAAGTCACCGACATAGCCCGACGGATTAGCACGTTGAAGTGGCAATGGGCAGGCCATATAGCGCGCAGAACAGGTGGCCGATGGGGCCGAAAGGTTCTCGAGTGGAGGCAACGGACCGGCAAGCGCAGCGTAGGACGTCCACCCACAAGATGGGCAGACGACTTGGTAAGAACCGCAGGTCGGCGTTGGATGCAGGCCGCTTCCAACCGCAGTTCCCGGAGATCAATGAGGGAGGCCTTTGTCCAGCAGTGGACGCCCTACGGCTGATATGATGATGATGATTTTGTGTAGCACAGAATTTTCTATCTTGGATCAAATGAAAATATTCCGGGATTATATCAAATAAATTATTCTAAAGACAAGCAACGAGAAAAGGGTTTCTGTAATAAGTTTAAATATTTGATCAGTTTTTTGAAAGGGTTAATTAAAACCCTGGTACAATATTTAATTGTTTACATTCTCTTTTCCGTTAACGAAATATTGACGCTTATTTCATTCTTCGTTAAAATGGGATAAAATGTCACTCTTGTAAAGGGTGCTTTGTAACCTGTAGGAAAGTGATTTTACGCATGAAAATAACTAATAGTGCCAAAATAACAAATCGCAATATCAAATGAAGTGTACTCTACCAAGTGTTTCATAAATAAAAACCATAAAATATTGTCGTAGTGCAAGTCTTGTAAGGACAAAGATTCCATATCAAGTTTCTAATACTAGGAAGCATCGTTTAAACCAAAAAAATACAATGGTTTTCTTCTAAAATAATGTTAAATAAAATCAAATGAAAAATTGCGAACATGAAAAATATATCGGCAATCACACTAATATTATACTAGACTATAATATATATTACTAATGTGAAAGTATGAATGATTGTTTATTTATTTGTTTGTTTGTTACTCAATCACATCGTAACGGCTGAACCGATTTCGATGAAATTTGGTCTATACCAAATTTCATACGTATATACTAAAATACTTATATACGTAGATTATAACCTGGATTACCATATAGGCTACCTTTTACCTCATAAATCAGGTCTCATGTGATAAAAATGAGGTGTCAAGTGAAGTTGCAATAGCGAGTTTTGCTTTATTTCTAGGTTACCTACACATTTAGTTGTGTAACGCGTACGAAGTCGCGGGCAACAGCTAGTTTATGATAAACGAATACCCTATCCAGCGTTCCTATCTGAAATCGCGGATTAGTTTTGGCTACTCTCCAGTGTTGCAGGTGGCACATGCGATATGCAATATGCGGTCTATTTCTACCGCAGAACCGATCTGCTATCTACAGCTACATCTCTAATGTGCAATTCTGTACAATAGTGGGAACTGCGCGCAACCTATCCCAACCTACAACATTTCTGCTTGTAAACGAAAAATGGAAGTAAGGTTTAAACTTTTAAAGGACGATAGGTACTCGTAATATGTATGTTAAAGATAACCAGCCGTAGACACAAATCAATAATGTGTTACCTAATGAATAAACAGATATTGCTGGACCTTTCACACAGCGCTATCTAGCCCCAAACTAAGCGGAACTTGTACTATGGGAATCAGATAACTAATAAAACACTTATATACTTTTTTTTTGTTGTTGTAAAATGAAGTTAGAGATCTCATATATAGTCTTTTATCTCGAGTTTTAATCCCTTTTAATTCTAAATTAAATTATTAGTTAAATGGTTTTTGTTTCGTCAAAGATCGCGCCCGTACAATTCTGTATGGTTGTGAGGCCTGAGCGATAAATGATGAAATAAATTGGTATAAAATATTAACATACATATTCACTACATTAGCAAACAATACAGTTACATTTTAAGACGAGACAAGACAAAAAATGAAACAATACATCAGTATAAACGAAAAACAAAGGACATATATAAATAGATATATTTAAAAGCACCAACCCAGTAAAACTAGCTTTCTATTTATAAAACAGCGTCCGAATCGGTCCATCCGTTTGGAAACTACCATGCCACAGAAAGACAGACTCACATACATAGGCGTCAAACTTATATCCTCTATTTGCTTCGGAGGTAAAACACTTTTGGTAATTGCCATACCGACCGATAAGCTGACATGCATCGAAGGATTTATTCTTTACTAGTTTCCGTCCGCGGCCGCACGCGTGGTTTGTCAATAAAAAGTAGCCTGTGTGTTTATCCAGGTTATAATCTACGTACATGCCAAATTTCATCGAAATCGGCGAAATCGGTTCAGCCGTTACGACGTGATTGAGTAACAAACAAACATCCAAACTTTCGCATTTATAATATTAGTGTGACTAGCTGTTGCCCGCGACTTCGTACGCACTACTAATTTTGTAGAGATAAAGCTAAACTCGCTGTTGCAATTTGACTTGACACCTCATTTTTATCTCATGAGACCTGATTCATGGGATAAGAAGTAGCCTATGTAGTAATCTAGGCTTCTTGACAAGAACCCTGCCCGAGGTTTTGCGAAAGTGATAAATGAAAGGATGCCCTTTTTATTTTGCTTACATTATTTTGTTTTTTTTATATTATTCTATATAAGTTTTAATCATAATTAAGTAACTAATGTAATTGGGTTATTTAAATCGTGTTGGTTGCTAAAATAAATAAATAAATACTGCTGGACATTTTACACAGCGCTATCTAGCCCCAAACTAAGCAGAGCTTGTATTATGGGAACCAGATAACTGATAGAATACTTATAAAGTTTTTTTCTTGTTAACACATACTTACTCGTATAATACATAGGGAAACAACCAGACCCGGAACAAATATCTGTAGATCATGCAAACATTTGTTCCGCGGCGGGAATCGAACCCGCTACCTTCTTCATCTCAGTCGGCTATTCGCCCACTATAATATTACTGTGATGCTACTTCCTAACATATTAATAGGCTCTTAAGCTAGTTCACACACATCGGAGTTATACTAGACCTCCAAGGATTAGATTGTCTGCGCTAAGCAATAAGCTGCTCGTGCATTATCGCTGCTAATCCGCCGAACAATGGGACGGGCTTGTTATGAGCCAAGGTTGTAATATTACTCACTTTTTATCTAGATTCTGATCGTGCTATTCACGTTATCTACTGTAAATACTTACATGGGGAGATAGATTCTGTGTTTTCTTTGATCACACTTTAACATTTTCATCATTAGTTTGGTCAGACAACTCTAAATTCATTCTAAAACCCTTCAAATACCCATTATAATATTTATATATGGGTAGAAAGAACAGAGGTTTCTCGTCACATGAGTATAAACAATTGACAACGTGAATATCACGATCAATGAATAAATAAAAAGATGGGTGATATTACAAGTTAATGAATACGCTGCTCGTGGTACACACGGCTACACATCAAGCTATACATTTCTAGTATAAGCTAACCTCTCTTTCTACGAAAAACCAACACAATGCGAGGTCAGCTTATACTGGAAATGTATAGCTTGGTGTGTAGCCGTGTGTACATACATACACGCAATGAGGATGGAACGAGTAATTACTAGATACGAACGGTAATGAAAGGGTACGTACTACGCAATTTACAAATTACGTCAGGAAAGCGTTTTAGTGATTAAATTTTGGTGCTATTAAAATTTCTAAATTTAGTAGAAGATTGTCACGACTTGACGTCGTAAATCCTCTCCATCCAGAGATTGTTTACAAAAATATCGCTTTTTTAGCGATCTATCGAACGTATTGTTCTAATGTTTATTCAAATCAAATCAAATGTATTTTTTCCTTGAAATATATGTCATGTTACAAATATATCAGAAGTAAATATTGGAATCAATACATTTATGTCTTTCAAGGCATGCAATATTAAAATTACAAAGTCCTAAATAATAATAACACCTGAACAAAACATATTAGAATAATTATATAAAATCAAATAAAACTAGTAAAAATATAAAAAATATATGAATTATAAAATTAAATTGGTATAACACTAGCTAATATTTTTCATTTAGATATTCATTTATGGTATAGTAACATTTATTTAACAGTGCATTATTTAACTTTCTTCGAAACATTGAACAAGGTAGCTCTATCAGTGACTCCGGGAGCTTGTTGTAAATGAATGGAGCCATAGAGAAGATGCTTTTGCGCATTAAGGCGGTCTTAGAGTTGCGGACGCATACTTTACTTATATCGGGACGATTCCGGACAACGACATCAGAAACCCTATTGTGTCTCATCGTCATACTAATATTATAAATGCGAAAGTTTGGATGTTTGTTTCTTTGTTACTCAATCACGACCTAACGGCTGGACCGATTTCGACTAAATTTGGTATGTACATATGTAGATTATAATCTGGATTAACACATATGCTACTTTTTAGGCCGGATACCGGATATTCGGCAAGCTACGAGGCCGAAGCGCCGGATATCTGGCTACCGGATATTCGGCCTTTTATCGCGTTACACGACGCGATCAGTTTGGTGGTCAGTTAATTTGAATCAGTACCCGCAGTTGTCAAGGTTTGCTGGAGTTTATCTTTTAGCACCTGGCAGTAGTGTTTACGACCCACCTGATGGTAAGCGGTCACCGTCGCCTTTTGACACCGGCGACACCCGGAGTATTATCGTTGCGTTCCGTACTCTGTAGAAACTTCTTTACATTTCTCTTGAAGCGTGCTATGTCGCAAATGTGCTGCTGTGTTCCGGTTAGATGGTAATGGTATGTTCCTGGAATTACTGGCACATAGGCATAACAGCTAAGTCCTATAGTATGGCAACTTATCCACATAGAGATCAAGACAACATAATAGCTTGTTTTGAATTCTATGTGGATATCCATGGACTGCAGTAGCCACTTAACATCTGGTGGACTGCATGCTCGTTTGCCATATGACTAGTATAAAAAAAAACCTAACAGGAAACCCTCAGATGGTAGCATATTTATTTTAATTCTAATGAACGTACCTTTAAAGGAGTTCCTACCGGGCGTCCTGCCAAGTCGATCGACGCCGACGGTCTGAGTGGACCTGTCCGATAGTAATGGCTCTCTCGATCCAATTTAATTAATTATTTGAACAGTGCAGGAGGTAGCACTAAGTCAAGCTCTTAAACTGAGTTTACGATCAAAGTAATTTGGATGAGAGATAGAAAAACCCAATACCTGAAACAAATACACAATTTAGATTTTTAACTAGCTTTATTGTAATATGAAAGTATTTAAAAAAGATATTTATAAATAAGTAACTTTTTAACAAAAACATAATCGACTTCAGATAACAGTAAAAACCAAACTACTCTACTAATTTTGATGAAATTTCCATGGGATCAATCTAAAAGTTATATCCTTTCAAATAAAAAAAAACTATTTTCTATATAAATAAATAACGGAGTTCTGAGCTAACAACCATAACATAACATAAAAATTAAACAAATGTAAGACTTAGAATATAATAGAAATAGTCACACCAACAAAATTATATATACAAAGAATTACATAAAAATAAAAGTAAGTACAATGGGCGGTCTTATCGCTAAAACTTGTATGGTTTTCTTATGGATGCCATTGTCAGAACTGGGCCAAATGGAAATGTACGGCAAACACCCACTTTCAAATAAAAAAAAAGAATCATCAAAATCGGTTCACCCAGTCGAAAGTTCTGAGGTAACTTGAAACAAAAATACAGTCGAATTGAGAACCTCCGCCTTTTTTGAAGTCGGTTATAAAAATTGGTCAAGTGCGTGTCGAACCTGTGTCACGCACAGTAAAGGGTTCCATAGCCAAGTACAACTGTGTTTTTCAGCGATAAAACTACAAATTATCAATTTTTGGTATTTTTTCTTTACCTGTGCTGAAACCTTGCTTCTTGTCAAATTTCATGATTCTCTAGCTCAATTGAAAGTACCCTATAGGTTATGATTTATTTGCGAGCAAAATATGCGGCATAAATGGCCGTATTTTCTGATTGCGTTGACACAGAAGCTAGATCTTTTACAGCTCCATATACCTACGTATTCATTAATAATTTAAACTTGATACCTCCACGAGTTCCTGTGAAAAAGGGCCTTGAAAGACGACATACAGACAGACAGACAACAAAGTGATCCTACAAGGGTTTATTTTTTCCTTTTGAGGTACTGAACCCTAAAAAACGCCAGATTTATACAAATAGACTAAAGACTACATAAACTGCAGACTACAAAACAGGTTTCTTTACGATAAGGGTAAATAGGTCTTCTCTTCTTCAAGACCTTCGTGTTCCAACTAAGACCACATCATCGCTTACCATCAGGTGAGATTGTGGTCAAACAAAGAAATTTTCGTGTAAAAAAACTTACCGCTTCAGAGTGTTTTTTTTAACTGTAACAGTACGGCAGCACCCATAACCAGAGGAGATACAGGTGCAGTTTCTTTTAAAACATCAGCTCAACGCAAAAAGCAGACTTAATTGAAGCATACTTCCCTCATGCTTCAATTAAGTCTACTTTTTGCGTATTCGACAATGCCATGATAGGACAAATAAGATGATGCAATGACTGATATAAAAGTCCGACAGGTGCAAGAACTATGTTCGAAATTCAAAATTGTTCTGAAATACGAAATGTTTTTGAATTGCTCATGAGAGCATAGAGTTCCTAAACTTCAGTATTAATACTTCTTTAATGTGCAATTAGATCTAATAAAATGTTTGTAGAAGGAATTTTGTTTGTCCTGTTGTATGAGAATACTTTTTATCAAATTTGACTAACTTCCGCTGTTTAGATTTTTTCATTAGATACAATAAAATGATCCTTACACAGGACTGCATCGATCGGCATCAAAAAAAAAATTACCAACTTGATTCATTTTAAGGCGCTACTCACACTTAACCAAAAAAAATTTAATGCCAAAATGTTTTTCTTCGAAAACGAGCTGATGTTTTAAAAGAAACTGCACCTGTATGGGTGCACCTGTATGGTCTGGTTATGGGTGCTGCCGTACTGTTACAGTTAAAAAAACACTGTATAGTATATATAAGTATTCTATCAGTTATCTAATTCCCATAGTACAAGCTCTACTTAGTTTGGGGCTAGATAGCGCTGTGTGAAATGTCCAGCAATATTTATTTATTATTATTATTTATTTATTTAATAACTTATAACAGCCGTCTTTTTGATTTTGTTTTGTCCTGTCCATCCAAAGGTTGTCTGTAAGAGATCGCTTTTAGCGATAAGGCCACCTATTGTATTTACCTTTAATTTTGTGTATATCTTTGTATGTTTAATTTTGTTTGGTGTGCAATAATGAGTATTCTTTTCTATAGATAAGCCCCAAAAGCTTTTGTGCTTCTAGGACGTAAGGTTAACCTGACTATCCAAATAGCCAATTCTCGCGCACAATGGACCAAGATTGAAACATAGGCTACGTTTACCCGACAGCGCAAGAAGGTATTGTTTTTATTTATAAGCCACGCGTGCGAAGCCGCAGGCGGTAACATGTTGTTTATTAAGATGGATCATGAAAGGTTTTTCATATTGCTTGGGTCCAGTCTCGTCAATTTTGAAACTGTATTTGGAACACAGTTTCCAAAGAAGATAGATTCATGTATAAACTCTAATTACATATTTTTCTTCCTGTTTTGCTTTTAACCACAAACGACCTACAATGAATAAGGAAAATCGAAATATCAAAACACGCTCTGAAACACATTTCTCGATTGTTCCCGGAAAAAATGCTTTAGAATTGTGTAAACGTTTTTTTCTATTTAAGGCGACCGCGTTTAAGGGAACTGGATTACCAGTGTTTGTTAAGGACCTCCAGTTTATTGACTCCTACGAATTTATTTGTTTTTCGAATTTCGATGTTTTTAGCGAGATAATTTCTAAGAGGCGCACAGTTTTTTAAATAGCTGATTGAAAAGCAAACAAAAAAAAGTTTAAGACCCCCAAAAATATATGATTTATAATTTATTTTTGTTGATTATTTTCATGGTCTGAATTATTTATCTATCAAGTTAACACACATTATTTTGAAGCCTAAAATCGGTTTTAGTGGTCGTCCGACAGTCGGTGCATACCATCGTTCCTGATGATACGCATAACCGATCGTCACGTTTGTAACGTTCAGTGCTCTCCTGACCAACCAAACTGCAGCCGGACTGGTACAGTCACAAACACGTACACCAATGATACGCGCATCCGTACGGTCGGCCCACCGATCGGTGTAGCACTGAACGCCTTAATATGTTTCTATAACGCGACAGTCGACCGACGGCACACATGCGGACGCGCTTGACCGACGGTCCTAGTACGCAGTGCGTAGCAATATACGCGTGCGTACGATCGGTCGAGCACTGTCACGACTTGTGAATTTTCATACAACTGACAAGCGCGACCGACGTACGCACCGACGGTCGGTCGCGCACTAAAACCGGCCTTATAACCAATTCCACGTAATAAACCATACATTTTTATTTATCCATATTTTCATACCAATCTATTAAAATCAAAAGTAGCCCTTTGTGTTTTGTAAAGTTTTTACGACTAAATGGATATCGATGAAATTCGGAATAGACAGATAATGAGCAAGATTGAGATAGGCTATTTTTATAGACAACGCGCGAGAGAAGCCGCGAGCGGAAGCAAGCACTTACATACGTATATATTCTTAAAAGCTTTCTCTCAAGTGACTTTCCAGATAGGAGGCGCAGAATAAACCAAAATAAAATCCTCAAAGAAGATTTAACTTTATTTACCGAAAGATACTTGAACGAGCAAACTCATGAATAAAATCGGTGACGTTTGAATTTTTTAGCTAAAAAATGACAAGAGTAAGTCTCTTTATAGAGAATAAAGGTTATTAATTTTACGTGGTATCTCGGTTTTATATATCGTCTACTTTACGTGATAACGAAAAAATCTATAACTAATAAAGTGGTTGCTGAATCAACAATATCAAGAGATTTAGTCTAAGGGGTGGTTTTAGTAAAAATACAGTACAAGAAAAATAAAAACAGGCCAAGTGCGAGTCGAACTCGCGCACGAAGGGTTCCGTACCATTATCTATAAAAACGGCAAAAAAATCACGTTTGTTGTATGGGAGCCCCCCTTAAATAATATTTCATTTTAATTTAATTATTTATTTTTAAAGTGAATATATAACTAAATATTCTGTGAATATTTCAAGCGTCTACCTGTTGCCGTTATCAATATCGAGCAAAAACAAGCAAAAAAATCACGTTTGTTGTATTCAAGGGAGTCACCCTTAAATATTTATTTTATTTTTAGTATTTGTTGTTATAGCGGCACAGAAATACATCATCTGTGAAAATTTCAACTGTCTAACTATCACGGTTCATGAGATACAGCCTGGTGACAGAACGACAGACAGACAGAATAGGATGCCGTTTTACCCTTTGGTTAAGGAACCCTAAAAATGAAAGAAAAATTATTTAATGAAACACTTCACATTATACATAGGCTGCTATTTAAGAATCCGGAACTGGCCACTGCATAAATAATATTTAAAAAGAAATTATCACGTTTGAAAATGGAACTCTTTGGCTGTAGAATGCAGGTTATTTCGTCCGTCTGTCAATTGTTTTCATTGTGTGGCGCGATTTCAAAAATTGCGTGTCATTATCACAATGGATTTATCTCGAGAAAATTTTCGTGCGATGATTTTTTATGATTTTCGACGTGGTCTAACTCAACAGCAGTGTATCGATCAACTCAGTTCGACTTTTGGGGATAAATCATCATCGAAGACTACTGTGTATCACTGGTTTAGTGAGTTTAATCGTGGACGTCGTATGCTCACGGACGAAATTAAAGATGGTCGGCCTTAATCAGTTGTTGTGCCACGAAACATCGACGCAGTGCGTAAACTAATAATGGAAGATCGTCATGTGATATATCGAGAGATAGAGGCAATCTTGGGCATTAGTATGACGAGTATACATAAGATATTACACGAACACTTGGCTGCAAAAAAAGTTTGTTCGCGTTGGATACCGCACAACTTGACAATAGATCAAAAACAGGCTCGTGTCGATTGGTGCAAAAAAATGATAAAAAAATACAATCGTGGTGCATCAAAAGCTGTATATAATATCTACACAGGTGATGAATCCTGGATTTATGCATATGACCCCGAAACTAAGCAACAGTCAACAGTTTGGGTCTTCCAACATGAGCCGAACCCAACAAAAGTTGCTCGTGCGAAAAGCACTTTGAAGCAAATGGTCGCCTGTTTTTTTGGTATAGATGGACACGTGGCTACTGTACCCCTAGAAAATTGTAAATCTGTTAATTCAGAGTGGTACACGACCATTTGTTTGCCAGAAGTCTTTGCAGAAATCAGGAAGAATAATCCACAACGCAGAATCATTCTCCATCACGACAATGCAAGCTGTCACACTTCGGGTGAAACGACCCGATATTTGGAGGGTGAAACGTTGGAATTAACGGGTCATCCGCCATATAGCCCTGATTTGGCACCCAACGACTTCTTTTTATTCCCAACCGTGAAGAATAAATTACGTGGTCAACGATTTTCAACCCGAGAAGAAGCCGTTGAGGCATTCAAAAATCATGTTTTGGAGATACCGTCTTCCGACTGGAAAAAGTGCTATGAAAACTGGTTTCACCGAATGCAAAAGTGCATTGATCATCATGGCGAATATTTTGAAAAGCAATAAAACCATATTTAACAGTCAATGATAGTTATTTTATTTTATTCCGGATACAGAAATAACAGCCCTCGTACTAATGGTAAAACCAAATGCAAGAGGTTGTGGATACGATTCCCGTTGCAAGACAAATGGTCCCCCCCCCCCCCCCCACATGTTCCGCTCATTTAGTCACACCACAGTTGTGCCATCACTACCTACCTATATGTACCAAATTTCACGATGATCGGATCAATGCTTCGAAAGTTACATACAACGCCGATTTGCCCAAGTTGATTTGGAGATCTCGCTTCGCTCGATCAATTAAACTGTGAGGCCACTTAGTACAATAAGTGTATTATGCCTGCTATTTAAACATATTGGTAAGAGGAGACTCATCCGCTTACGTCAGAAAACTAATATGTCACTGTGATTATCGTGAAATTCATAAATAAAATCAACTCAACGCTTGCACGTATGATTGCAGCCTTACAGGTCTAAGTATAGCTCGTAAACGGAACTCATATAAACGATACGACCTATAAAAACCCCATGCAGGTTTGATAGGACCGAACCTCAATGTTTTGCCTTTGTATAGACTGTATGGAATGAGTTAGATTTAAGGAGGTTCTATTTCTATAGAAACAATCACTGCACATTTACTAGATATCTGAACAGTACAAATGTCGGCAAATCAATTGCGCACTTTCATTCATAAAACTTATAATGACCACAAAAAATCACTTTATTAGCCATGTATTCACTAAGAAACATTTGTTTATAAACACTGTTTCAGCAAAAAAATCTAGGTGTGTCTGAAACATAATTATGTGTTTATGAAACACATCATTTTGTTTTAGAAACACTACGTGTTTCTTGGCATGTTTCTGTGCTCCCCGCTTTTTTTTTATAAATTATAGGCTAGCGTTTGACCACGATCTCGCCTGATCGTAAGCGATGATGCAGTCTACGATGGTACACGCTTGCCTAGATAAAACCTATTCACTCGCGACTTGAAGATCCCTATGTTGTAGTTATCAGGAAACACATACTCAGGCAAGGCGTTCCACTCCTTGTCGGTGCGCATAATGAAGGTGGAAGAGTACCGCTTTGTGCGTATGGGAGGTATGTGCACCATGTAGCAGTGGCGCACCGCGGAGCATCTGGTTGTCCGATGATAGCATGGGGATGGTGGGAACAGGTTGAAGAGCTCCGCAGCACACTCTCCAAAATGTATCCGATAGAAAACCGAGAGACTTGTCACCTTTCGACGATGCTTGAGGCTGTGGAGCCTTGCATCTGCCAATTCGTCATTGCAAATGAGCTTCTGGGCTCTTCTTTCAATTGAATCTAGAGCCTCTAGCTGGTACTTCGCTGATCCGTTCCAAAGGTGAGAACAGTACTCCAGACATGATCGGACTTGTGCTTGGTATAAGTTGTGTAACTGTCTCGGTGTGAAATATTGCCTCACCTTTGCAAGTATACCAAGCTTTTTGGCAGCCAGCTGGGCTTTCGACTCAATGTAGGAGCTGAAATTAAGAGTCAGTGTTAATGAGATACCAGGAAGCTCAAGGTGGTCAGAAATCGGCACGGATACGTTACAGAAAGTAAGAGCCAGATGATATTGACTCCGTTTCGCGGAAAACAGACACGCCTGGGTTTTATTTGCATTAAACCTAACCAAGTTGGCATCGCTCCAGTCGGAGATCGCCTTCAAGGATAAGTTTAAGCGTTGGACCATGGCCTCTCTGAGTGACCGTATCTGCGCCCCACTGGTTCGTGCAGTAGAACTCTCCACAACTGTGTTGAGCTATCTATAGATCGTTTGCAACGGTCTTTAGATGATTCAACTGTTTCTTCTGTATTTTAGTCATGTAAATATTTATTCTTATTAAACGCATTTTGCCCCTTAAAATAATAAACTTGAAATATGTTCAGTTCATCGACTATAAAATCTCACTAATCGATGTTTTCAAACGTCAATTAATGACAACTACACGAATATATCGTTAAAGCGAGTAACCGTGGTATGTTATTATTAAAAGTCTCTGCGACATCAACGTATGACATTATTCTGCACAGGGCAGGATTCGAGGCCGCAGCAGCCCACTTTACTATGACAACAACAACGGATGTCCTACGCCGTAGCACACTCGTAGCATTATCGTAGCAGCTACGCACGGGACTATTTTGTTTGTGGTTATATTAGATGGAATGAAATGGAGATCGTTATTAGACATTCGCAATTAACTATCATTATGATCAACTACAACATTCTTGTGATATTTTTGCGTAGTTACGAGTATTATACTTCGTTATTTCAAACTCAAGTTCAGTAATCACAATCAAACTGATATTATAAATGCTAAACTTTGAATGTTTGTTTGTTTGTTACTCAATCACGCCGTAACGGCTGAACCGATTTCGATGAAATTTGGTATAAACGTAGATTTTAAACTGGATTACAACATAGGCTACCTTTTATCCCATAAATCAGTTCCCATGGGATAAAAATGGAATGTCAAAGTTTATATATGTATTTTGCACCCCAGAACAACGCGGGCGAAGCCGCTGGCAACAAATAGTATAATAAATATGAAAGTTTGAATATTTCTTTCTGTATTTATTTGTTTGTTTGTTACTCAATCACGTCGTAACGGCTGAACCGATTTTGATGAAATTTGGTATGTACTAAGATTATATCCTGGATTATCACATAGGCTACCTTTTATCCCATAAATCAGTCACCCTGGGATAAAAATGGGGTGTCAAGTTAAGTTCCAACAGCGAGTTTAGCTTTGTTTCTAGGTTACCTACGCATTTAGACATAGACAATCATTTATTCACTACATTAGCACACAATATAAAATTCAGTTACATTTTAAGAGAGAGGAAATACTTAAAATTAAACAGTATAAACATAAACAAAAATAAGGCAGAACTTGGTAGATACTGTGTGCCACAGCAGTAAATGGGACTCGACTCAGCATTATGCCCGCCGTAATGGTAAGCGCTGATATTCTGTCGAGACCGCTCCATTTAGCCACTAGACCTTGAGAGTATTGTGTAACTATTACATTTAGTAGTGTAACGCGTACGAAGTCACGGACAACAGCTTGTTTTTAACAAAAGTTATACAACCTGCTTTGTTATGTACGACATTAATTTAAAACACACATCCGGAATCGTAGTAAATAATTTAGGAGTAGGATTTAATACCGGTAGCTTGAAAATTTCTTCAATCGGCAGCGCCTTTGCGACGATGCCGCTTAGTCAGTTTAACAGGTACCTAATTACATGATAATTGAATATGATTTGTTTACCTATTTTTTACAGGCTGTTTCATTGATATTTAAGCACCTGATATTAAGTTTATCGTATGGTAATGCATTTGAAAAAAATGCTATTGTACAACAATACTAGTCATTAGGCCTTACTCGTGTTTTCATTTAATGTCGTTCATATAATACACACGTACAAAATACAAACTAAAAATGTATGATTTAAGACTGAAGAAAATTATTTATTCTTTCTCAATAAATCAATTTGATAGTCTTATGTAACATTAAAACCATATTTCAGAATAGCAGATATCATAAAAACTATGCTTTCAGGTAAAAACTAAGGCTTATTCTGATATTCCTGACAATATACGTAAAATAATACGTCTTAAGTAGCCAATATCCTGATCTCCTTAATTCGTCCTTGTGTTGTGTCCGAGAGCTTTTATTAAAAACGCTGGACGGAGCGGAAAATGAAATTGTTGACGACTGCTGCATTAATATAGCAAATATTTGAGCTTATATAAATCACGGCTATTGCACAAAAACATTTTATTGGGTATTCTTTTAAGGGTTTTTGGATTTAATGTTCCTAGTAATATTGTTTGTACAAACAAAATAATAGCTTAAAAGCTGATGACACATAATAAAGATAAAGTTTTAAGGAAGGAAGGAAATAATTGTACAGGTTACTTGAAATCATAAAAAAAATACTATATCTATGTGATGAATTTCAGGACGAGATTGAACAGCATAGGAGACAATGCGTCTCCCTGCTTGAGGCCGGTAATCACTTCAAAGTCCTTGGTTAAATCTGATCCAACTTTGACACGCATTTTGCTATGTTTTGTGGCTACTTGTAGGATTCTAACTAGTTTGCTCGGTATACCAAAGTTGAGAAGAATATTATACACGGCGTCGCTGTCCACGCTATCGTAAGCCTTGGTAAAGTCAACAAACAGAGTATGAAAAGCTTTGAGCGAATTCCCACCTCTTTTCCTTATGCTGTTTCAGCAGAAAAATCCGGTCAACTGTACTACGATTGCGTCGAAATCCGCCTTGGTAGTCGCCAAAGAGTTTTTCCGCGTAAAATTCCAGTCTATCGAGTAGGATGTAAGAGAGAACTTTATACGCTGTGGGCAAGAGAGCAATACCTCGGTAGTTTGCACACTTCTTCTTACAGCCTTTTGTGTGTACAGGACATAAGACAGCCAAATTCCATTCTTGAGGTTGTTGCTCCGTGTCCCATATACTGCTGATCAGTCTGTAGAACTGTCCGCGGTACCGCTGGAAAGATGTAGTGGAAGCGGATCTGCGTGAGCTACAAGTGGAAAACTGGCGGGAATCTGCACTGGACAGACTAAAATGGCGACTGCTTTTATCGGAGGCCAAGACACACTTCGGGTCGCTGAGCCATAGGAGTAAATAAGTAAGTAAGTATATGTATGTGGTGAATCTGAAATCGAGAGTCGGGCAGGTAGTTTCCGATTATTTTGCTACTGCGCAGTAAAGGACACAGTAAAAATATCCAAAAATATGTGATTGATTCTATCTCTATCTGGATTCTATAAATGCTAAACCCAATAGTTAAAATAATTCCAACTTGATATATTTTTAAGAAATATAATAAACCATTACAAAATTCAGAGCATAGTCATCTAATAATTTCCTGTTACATTGTACTGTAACATTGAGATGTATAGGCAATAAAAAGTGCTCATGGTCCACCGAGGTAGAATGAGCAGGTGGACTTAATCACAGTAATTAACTTTCTGAAGTCCATCGTATCCAGAACTTAATAGACATTCCCTCGATGCCGATGGGCAATGGTTTTGATTATAATCGAATAACAGTAATCGATACCTCGAGACCGTTAATGGATTGCTTTTGAATGGGTGGTAGTGTCTGATCAAGGTTTCGGGCAAATAGCGAGGTAGAAAAACAAGGTGGTAACAAGAACTGTCTCATTATCATCAGTATCAGACGTAGGTAGTCAAATGCATAGATCTCTTCTCCAGAGCGACTAATCTTATGCGACCTGCAGTCAAAAGCTCTTAGAAATCTTTGCGAGGTCGTCTTTCCTAGTGGGGCGTCATACACTGTCCTACACTACACTTTCCATTGGGTGTGGATCCATTTGAAAAGTGTCTGCATGTGATAATTTTGTGAATTTTGGATAGTTTGAAAGTCTTAAAACTGATATCGAAAGCATGTGGCCTAATGAGTCTAAATTGCATTTGTTTTAAAATGGGTGAAAACCAGGTTTAACCTATAAACTTGTTATTATATACATTTAGATCGAAGTCAAAGTTAAAATCACAAGGATCACTTTGAAACGTCAATTTTACTGCCTGTTCCTTTGCGACCAAACCAGGAAAGAAAGGCAAGAAACAAGGCTGGTTGTTTTTTTAATGATCCTTTTACAATACATAACAATACAGGAAATATATTACGTCTAAATTGTAACATTTCGAGCAGTTTCAATCCTAAGCTTCTCTACATAGATACATTATTTACTTATTTTTATTGTATTCTGATGCAATTGAGGCATTGAACGAACCCTTTATATTTTTTGAGACTATGGATAGTTTGAAAGTCTTAAAACGGATATCGAAAGCATGTGGCCTAATGAGTATAAATTGCATTTGTTTTAAAAGTGTACAAATTTTACTTAAAGTGTACCTATAGTATTTTACCTATAGCAGTTTATGTTTAGAATGTCTATTTAAATGGTAAAAACTGAAATAAGCATGTTTCTATTTGGCTAAATTCTTTAATCGGTCGAAAAATATTGAATTAAAAGAGTTTTAACACCATAAGAATAACTGCAGTTCACTGAACATGAGATTAAATATAATACTTATTATGTAGGTTTGGTCAAAGCATGCATCTTTAAAATATTTTTTCTGAGCCATTTAGGTAACAGATTTCTAAAAGAACAACTTACAAAAACTCCCAAACTAAAAACGACCCTAGATAAAATTATTGATAGTTGAGCCGAGAATCGATTCTATCAAACTTTTCCCCGCCCTTATTCGGGCAAACTAGCTGTGTTTAAACTTGATCGATGATGGTCTATTCAAACTCGATACGAGCGGTTATTGCTTTGGAAACTGAATGCAGTCATAATGAATCGGGATATTGAACTTCCGATTTAATGATCGATTAGTTGGAACGCTATGACTGGTTGCAGTCACCTTTTGATTACTACAGTGCAATTATGGACGCTCAAATAATGTTTATATGTATGTTAGTATTTATCTTTCGCGATGAATAACAAGTAATTTTTCAACAAACATATAACCGACTTCAGATAACAGTAAAAACCAAACTACTCTGCCAATTTTCATGTAATTTCCATGGGATAAATCCAAAAGTAGGTATATCCTTTCAAATAAAAAACTAACTTTCCAAATCGGTTTATAAATAACGGAGTCCTGAGCTAACACACATAACATAACATAAAAATTAAACAAATTTAAGACTTACGGTTTTCTCATGGATGTCATTGTCAGAACTGGACCATATAGAAATGGGACCACAAGGGAAGCACCAGCTTTCGAATAAAAAAAAATAATCAAAATCGGTTCATCCAGTCGAAAGTTCTGAGGTAACCAAAATAAATTAAAAAAAAATTACAGTCGAATTGAGAACCTTTTTCAAAGTCGGTTAAAAATAATTATTTAGTCTTTTTGTTACCTGAAATAAAGTCCAATATAACAAGTTAAACTGTCTGACGAAGTGTCTAGATTTTAGGGTTTCGGAATGATAAAAATGAATAAAAACGGAACCTTTATGGTGCGATTTCGTGTCTGTCCGTCTGTCACAGCCGTTTATTTTAGGGGTCCGATTACGTGGGGGTGAGGGGGGGGGGTCTCGGCAGATAACACGTACAAATTTTTCACATTGAAATTTTAAAAAAACTCTCGTGAGACAAGGAGTGGGGCGAGGGGGTTATTGGACGCCCCCCCCCCCTTAACTAGATGTCGACTTTTTGAAAATTAATTAAAAAATATATAGTTTACCTAAATTAATAGGCTATCCACTAGCTTATATAATCTACTTATCCGCCTAACACATACGAATTGGTAATTTTTACGTCTACAAAAGCGTTAAGAGTATAACTCAGCCAAAACTAGAATTTAACCCCCGCTTCTACGCGCGCCGCTGCACGTCCTATCTCGCCGTGGTTCATACGTTTGCCGGTTTTTTATCATTCAATCCCTTCATTATCTTGTTGTGTTTATTTCTCATTACTGCGTCTTTACAAAAACCAACTACGTTCGTTTGGAGCGACAAGCGTCACGGGTACCCCGTCTGAAAGCCGAGGCCAGACTGAATCGCGGAACAGGCGTCCGGAGCGAATGGTTTCATTAGTGCAAAACTTAGATATTTTCATTTTATGGTAAAATCAAAAGGTATTTTGAAAATTTAAAACACAGGTGCCTTTACTTATGTTCTGTAGAATTAGTGTATAAAGTTTTAAGATCTAAATTGTAGTATTCATCGCATAAGAACGGTTATAAGATAAATTTGGAGTCAGATTGGATTTTTTTCTATAGAATTTTTTTTACGGAATCGTGTTTTCACAACACAGACGTTTTAGCACGTATCCTTAACTATAATATATATGAATTACAGTTTGAAAGCACACAATTTGTTGTACAAAACATTGTTTCTCAATAAGCGATTTAACGTCTCCCCAGATATAGTGCGCCCTTAATTAAAAGCGCTAAGTTTTAATAGAAACGTCAAATAGAATTTATTAAAAGATTAAAGGGAATATCGCTTTAGCACATTAACTTCAGGAATATTATAATAGGATCAATTCATAAATAATACAGGTCCAATTAAAAGCAGGTTACTTTATTAAATACAGTAAGTAAACATTATAATTTAACACTGCGAACACCAATCTAGAGTTGGTACAAATCCGACTTTTAAAATATTTTCCAGCTACTTTATATAACTTAACTAGCTGTTGCCCGCGACTTCGTACGCGGTACATTACTAAATGTGTTGGTAACTTAGAAATAATAAAGCTAAACTATTGCAACTTGACTTGACACCCCATTTTTATCCCATGGGAACTGATTTATGGAATAAAAGGTAGGCTATGTGGTAATCCAGGTTATAATCTACATCTATACCAAATTTCATCGAAATCAGGTCAGCCGTTACGACGGGATTGAGTAACAAACATCCAAACTTTCGCATTTATAATATTAGTGTGATTCTTTGAACATACAACAGAGAACAGATGAGTAATCTAGAGATCGTTGCAAACGATCTATACTCAACTACTCCAGACTACCAGGCGGATGTATCCGCAAGACGTTGATTGCATTGTCCCGCTGAATTCTGTAATACGTAGTATACAGCACCGACTTGTTAGAAAGACGACTTAGAAATAGTATTGTTTTTAATGAATAGTTAGTTGTAAGGAGCAGATTACTAATTTATATTTAATTCTAAGAATAAAGGTATTTTTAAGACAAAACGGGTCTTTTCGCGCACAGATTTATATCAAAATCATAATTTCGACTAACCTCGACGTTTCGGCCAAGTTACATCGGCCGTCGTCACGAGAGACTGAAGCGGGCAGATGTCATTGCCGGGAAGCGCGAATGTTGTCACCAACTACCCGCACTTGGTTTTCTGAATCGCACGTATCACTGTATCGGATTTAAATCGCGACGTGAACACCTAACATATAACTGGATTCTACGATGCAGATAATCTAAAGCCGTCCTCACGATTAAAATTGCGATATTTCTTTATTTCGACGAAATAAAGAAATATGAGATATATGAGTTCGCGAAAATTTAAAAAGTTCTAGAATAAAGGTAGTTATATTATTTAGTTCATTTGTATTAAGAAGAGTGGAAAACGCAAATATAAAAAAAATACTATAAGCAGGCACCCTAGAAATCTATGGAGGGAGGGATTATGATAAGGATTGTTCTTCCTGGTTGGCCTTTGCTTAGCAGTGCGACTGATAAATGCACATTCCCGCCTAGTTCTCCCCAAACATTTAATTTTTTGTTTTGTTGTTGTAACTTAATATAGCTATTTTATTTATTTATTTTTTCTTAATGTGGTAACTTATATTTAGGTATATATTCATATTTTTTTGTAGTTGTGCTACTGTGCGGGCAGTCATGCGTGATATTTTTTTATTTTTAAATGGTTCCAACGGAAGATCAGCGTTGTGCCAAAAGCACAACAGATGCTGAGTCGCCTTTTTGTGACGTCTCCATCGTTTAGATATAGGTAATTGTGAGACACACATTTATTAGGTATTGCTGTTAAGAATTTATTGCTGTTTGTGTGTAAGAATATGTTCTCTTGTGTGTACCATACTTGTGTGCTGTGTTGTATTGTGTACCGTACACTAGTGTATTTCTTTTTTATTAATAACTAAGTCCATAAATAAATAAATAATACTGGGCATTTCATACAGCTCTATCTGGCCCTAAACTAAGCAAAGCTTGTACTGTGGTAACCAGGTAACTGATAGAATACTTATATATGTACTTTTTTTGTATACACATACTTAGATTAAATAGATAAACATACAGACCCGGAACAAATATCTGTAGATCTTGCATAGATTTGTTCCGCAACAGGAATCGAACCCGCAACCACCTGCGTCTCAGCCGGCTATTCGCCCACTGCGCCACGGAGGAGGAGGAGTAATATGATTTGTGAGTTTATGAGTGTCCCGCCCCTTAATAATGTAAAATGAGCGTCAGCAACACGCCAACAATCGGTCGCGAGACGTTGAAT
Source organism: Philereme vetulata (assembly GCA_918857605.2). NCBI lineage: Eukaryota > Metazoa > Arthropoda > Insecta > Lepidoptera > Geometridae > Philereme > Philereme vetulata. Next base: position 6,385,764 of record OU975439.1, on the reverse strand, counting down.
TTACTATGGGGAAATAGTTCTATTCGTTGTTAGGTTGGGGTTGTTAGGCAGATTATATGATAGGTAAATCCCCCCCCCCCCCCGTCCCCCCACCCTTGATTCTTCTAGTTATTATTTCTATCTTTTATTTATTATAAGATTCTCACGAATAAAAATAAAATTCATTACTGCGGGTCAATTTAATATTTTATTTAAAGCAACGTCGCCGGCGCGCGTCGATTAGTAAACTCAACTTTACAGCGGAATATTTATAGACAGAAAATTCAATTACCGGTCCAGTTTTTGCTAAACTATTTTTAATTTTCCCGGCTTTTTTTATGGCAACACTAACCGCGCGTAATTATAACATTATATTCTGCGGCCAAGATCCGCTATTCGACTGCGACGCGGCGGTAATTAAAGCAACCAAAACACGGAAATTTATGGCAACACTGGGCAATAAATACCAAACGACCTCTGAGCTTACGAACTGTGTCAATGATTATATTGTTGCCATGTTTTCATATAAAATTTAACAAGGTAGATGAAAAACGTAACTCAGCAAAAAGTATATTTTTTTAGAATTCAAAAGTTTAAAATTATGATTAAAAACGAATAAATAATGAATCAGCCGCAAGACGTTCACTGCTAGACATAGGCCTCCCCCATAGATTTCCAGAGCGACAAATCTTACGCGACCTGCACCCAACGGCTCCCAGTAGCCAATATCAGGTCGTCTTTTCATCAAGTTAACTCTTGCCATAGAAACTAGTTCTATGCAGTGCAGTTTTGAGAAGGGTTTCGCAATGAAGGAACTCAAAGCGTTTCTTCATTTATTGAGGTATGCAAAGAGCAAAGTGTTTTGCGGCAAGATATAGAAAAAGAAAGAAAAAAAGAAAAAATATTTATTCAGACTACCACAAATGGATACAGCAACAAATGACACAAAACATATAATCTAACTAAAATTATAAGTGTGGTGGCGAAAGGGTCCTCAGCTCAGCATTTGCTACAGCATGTTGCCATACTGCAGCGCTGGTCTTCTGCTGAGGCCAGTGTTGACCTCACGGACACCCAGACATACTCGTATTTATATAAGATTTAAAACATTTACAATACAATTTTCCAACATTATATCTAGCACCTTCTACAGATCACTAACTCAAAAGTCATACAAACCATGAATGACAATTTATTATTAATTCGTGCCAAGCCGGGGCAGATCAGCTAGCAGAACAAGCTGGATGAAAGAGCCGCTGCAGTGCTTAGGATTATGTTTAGATTGAGTAGGTTGGTGCTGTTAATTTTGGCGTCCCTAGAAATCTCAGCAAAACCAGCGTTGCATCTCGTACCCATCAAGTTTCGAAGCAGCGTATGCTGAGATAGGGTCCAATTTGTCCCCACGCAACACCAACATTGTCGTGGGTAAGTAGGCAACCAGCAACCCACCCAGTGTTGCCTACTTACCCAATATACATTGTATAACTACTTGGGTGAGTAGTTCATAGTTTTTATTAGTAAAACATAAAATAAAATTGATAAAATAAATTGATAAGCTTTCTCCTTACTCGTTATTCTACCTACTTAAATACTAGTACATACCTCATTAGGTACTAGTTCATGTTTTTAAGACTGTTTTGATAACTAACTAGCTGACCCGGCGAAATTCGTACCGCCTGGACATGCATATGACGCGGGCTGCCAATGTACATCGCTGGTAGAATTGTCAATCGGCCATCATTAGCTGCATCTATGTATGAGAAAACGAATTTTCTTCATAATTTTTTTTGCTTGAATTTTTCCGATATTTTATTAGTTCTGGTCTGTTTCTTATTCTGTTATTCGGGGCGAAGATAACTCAAAGATCATTAAAATCGGTCCCGTCGTTCTTGAATTATATATGGTGTAACTAACCCGACTTTGTTATATATGTATACAACCTTGGCGCAGTGGGCGCATGGCCGACTGAGACGTAGAAGGTAGCAGGTTCAATGCCCGCCGCGGAACAAATGTTTGCATTATCTACAGATATTTGTTCCGGGTCTAGATGTTTGTCTATATATTATGAGTATGTATTTACAAACAAAAAGTATATAAGTATTCTATCAGTTATCTGGTTCTCATAGTACAAACTCTGCTTAGTTTGGGGCTAGATATCGCTGTGTGTAATGTCCAGCTATATTTATATTTATTTATATATATATACATACATAGAAGATGTTGTCTGTGGGAACATATAAACATATTTTCTTTCTTTTTCCATTTGTAGTAGTTTGGATTGACAAGCACAGTTGTTTCAGTTCTGCCCACCTTAAAAAAGACATGGTCAATGCGTGCAGAGCTAAGACGCAGGTTTCCTCCACATTATTATGACCAGTTTAACAAATAAATAAATAATGCTGGACATTCCACACAGCGCTATCTAGCCCCCAAGGAAAGCTTGTATTATGTGAACCAGGTAACTGATATAATACTTAAATGTAAATATTTACTTATAATATTTAGAAAAACAACTAGGCCCGAAACAAATATCTGTAGATCGTGCCAACATTTGTTCCGCGGCGGGAATCGAACCCGCTACCTCCTGCGTCTTAGCCGACTATTCGCCCACTGCGCCACGGAGGACGCCGTAATGTCAAAGTAATTCACCAAATCGTCTAAATAAATGATGAGAGTAAACAGTGAGACGAGAGGACCTATACCTACCTTTATATACCTTTATTTGCTACTTACCTACCAAACAGAGTTATTCTCCATATCGACAAAATATTAATCTACACTGCACTAAGGTTAGCTGGAATAAAATGCTAATTAGCGTTCAGTTTGCCTATGTATCGTGTGTGTGGAATTTTATTTTTATTCCGGTTTAAATATTTACATGATGGGTTTTCGGTTACTGTCTAGTTCTTTCTTCAATTACTACTTCTTAATTCAGTGCATACAGCTGACAGTTCCCGAGAACCCTATCTGTGGCGGCGGCGGCTGCAGATGGTTTCTGGCAGGGCGAGGCTGAAAACCAGCGTAGCTGAGCCCTCGACCTATTTATGACCACCTTCTACCTTAGTGCTACCTACAATAATGTACTAATGTTACTTAGAATTAAGCCTACTGTTGTACCTACCTAGCTTCATTTAGTACTTATTGTACCTACCTACTTCTGTTAGCTTAATCAGGGGCGTGTGTGTAAATAAATGCCTTTTATTTATTATTTATTTATTAACCATGGATCCTACGCTGCGCTTGCCGGTGCGTGGCCTCCACTCGAGAACCTTCCGGCCCCAACGGCCATCCGTTCTGCGCGCTATATGGCCTGCCCATTGCCACTTCAACGTGCTAATCCGTCGGGCTATGTCGGTGACTTGAGTTCTCCTACGTATCTCCTCATTTCTGATTCGATCCCGTAGAGAAACCCCGAGCATAGCCCTCTCCATAGCTCGTTGAGCGACTCTGAGCTTATTCATAAGGCCAATAGTGAAGGACCACGTCTCGTAGCGTAGCGTAGGACGTCCACCTACAAGATGGGCAGACGACTTGGTAAGAACCGCAGGTCGGCGTTGGATGCAGGCCGCTTCCAACCGCAGTTCCTGGAGATCAATGAGGGAGGCCTTTGTCCAGCAGTGGACGTCCTACGGCTGATATGATGATGATGATGGACCATGGATCGAGACTATTTATTATATATATATCCCTTAATAAATATTTATGTATTTAAGGTATGAAAATATTTAAATCCGATGCTGTTTACCATGGCCACAGTTATAAATCTCACACACGACATCCTTTTTAAACCTTTCACATAAACATATATACCACCATTCTATTGTCGACTTTGTTTTAAAGTAATAAAGCTCATTTCATAAAATATATTTGCTGTTTCATACTATTTATGTTGCAGATAGAATATTAATGAAATGTATTTTCGCTTTAATGCTGCGGTTAAACGATATTGCTTTAAAAACGGTGTATAAATAATTAAATGCGAATTATTATAATTGGCAGTTTGATAAATAAATAAGTTTTTAATCACTCATGCTCTGAGTGTAGGTCATAGTTAATTAGAGAACTGCTCCGTACATTTAATTACGGCCCTAAGACCGTAAGATCATTTGAAAATAGAACAAGGCTCATTAATTTTATATTTAAGCTACAAAATTGAACTGGCTACAGTCCGGTTGAAGTAAAAAACCGGGAACGTCAACAAACTTCAACAAACATCAATTGAGAGAAGAGCCAAGAAGCTCATAGGCAACGATGAGCTAGTTGATGCAAGGCTCCTCAGTCTGGAGCATCGACGAAAGGTTGCTAGCCTCTCGGTTTTTTATCGAGTACATTTCGGGGAGTGTGCGTCGGAACTTTTCAACCTGATCTCACCATCTCCATTCTATCAACGGACAACCAGACGCTCTGCGGTACGCCACTGCTATATGGTAGAAATACCTTCCATTCGCACAAAGCGGTTCTCTTCGACCTTTATTATGCGCACCGCCAAAGAGTGAAACGCCTTGCCAGAGTTCTGATAGCTACAACCTGGGTATCTTTAAGTCGCGAGTGAATAGGTTTCTTCTAGGCAAGCGTGTACTATCGTAGACTGCATCATCGCTTACCATCAGGCGAGATCGTGGTCAAACGCAAGCCTATAATGTATAAAAAAACTGTTATAAAAATATGATTTCAAGTAACGAAGAAATTGACTTTTATTATTTTTATTAGTTTCAGGAAACTTACAGCTAGGTACACAGAGAACTAATTAACTTAATGAAATACATGTAAAACAGACATATATGCTTAGGGCCAATTACAAATTTCCACAGATAATGAGAAATTTCCACAGATAATAAATTTAATAAATTGATAAATTTCCTTGCATTTGTGATGAAAAGTTGTGTAATTCTGGATTGTAAGTGATTTAACACCCTCTAACTCTTTAGCCTCGGTGTGATTGATCGCTTACGACTCTTGTATATACTATAAAATGTTTGCGTGAACTACATATATTTGTTCCGGGTCTGGTTGTTTCTATATATATTATAAGTATGTATTTATAAAAAAAAATTATATATTCTATCAGTTATCTGATTCCCATAGTACAAGCTCTGCTTAGTTTGTGGCTAGATAGCGCTGTGTGAAATGTCTAGCAATATTAATAATAATAGGGGCGAAAACTAAAATTAAACAAAAAACTAAAATAAAAGAACTACGGTCAAATTTTGACCTATAAATGCTATAAATAGTTTAACATCGACTACATTGTTTTTTTTCCGTATTTTTCAACCGTATTTTTTTTTAATGCATTTTCATAGAAAGTTTCAAGTTCAAACATCCTTCATATTAAGTCCTAGAATATCTATGAAACCTGTATAAAATTGGTAAACAAATCATATTCATTCATCATGTAAGTAGGTATATTACCTGTTAAAGTGACCAAACGGCATCGTTGCAAAGGCGCCGCCAATTATTGTTAAAATAGTTTATTGGAAATGTCTCGATTACTGGATAAATATTTAAGCTACCTATATTAAAGCCACCTCTAAAATCAGTTAATATGATACCGGATGTGTGTTTTAAATAACTAGTGGTTCGCCCCGAACTGAGATCTCGCGACACTTACAAAACACAAAAAAAATATTCTTAGGGCGACGCTCGCAACGATGCCAAAACGTATGTAGTGGATAAATATGAATTAAAGAGTTGTCAAATCATACAAACACGTAAAATTTAAACATGTTTAGTCGCTAAATACGTTTAGGGATCATTGTGCAAGCCAGTCTTAATCTTTGACTTATTAAATAGTGCCACGATATGATACTCCAACTTACTTAACCTACAGTTTCATTTAAATTACAGGTAATGGGAGTTCATGTAGTGGTTCACTTTTTTGGGGTACAAATTACAGTTATTCTGGATTTCAGACTTTAGCCTAAATCTATGTCACTAAAGCTACACGCATACCAGATTTAAGCACTGGTGTACCCTGTGAATTTTGACAAAGTTCAGTTTTGTTATGGCTGATAACTTGAAAACTACAAGGTTTAAACCTTTTAGTAGACGTGTCATTTGACCGGATAGTCCCATTTTGTTTTTTTTTACCTTTCTTGAACCCCAATATCTCAACAACCCTCCCACATTTTAGTCACACCAAAATTGTGTCAATACTACCTACCCATATACAAAATTTCACGATGATCGGATAAACGCTTCGAAAGTTATCCTCGGACAAACAAACATACATCATACAACGCCGATTTGCCCAAGTTGATTTAGAGATCTCGCTTCGCTCGATCAAATATCGTAACAAAACAGGTTGTACAGGTTGTTGTATAAAAACAAGAGTCAAAGCTACTTTACATCAACCGCGTATCGAAACACCGAGAGACCTATTTATAAATTCAAAACTTCGCCACGAAGCATCTGTCACCTAAACTTTAGCCGATAAATAGGCCGCAATATCGCACGGACAGTGGGCACGGACGATGCCAGACTCAGATCCGCCCCCTTATTACCTAAGCTAAATTGCTGTCGTGTCGCTATCGCTAGTCAGGCCATCCCTTTCACACGTACCTACAGTACGTACCTCACGTGTGAAAGGGATGGCCTGACTAGCAATAGCGACAAGATAGCAATTTGGCTTAGGTAATACGGCTGTGGGACAGCAAGGGGTCATCCAATCTTCATCCTCCATCAAAATCCACGTATATTTTTATTACTGAACTTATAGATCTTCGTTTGACCACAATCTCACCTGATGGTTATCGACGATGTGGTCTAAGATAAAACTCGAAGACCTAGAAGGAACCTATTTACTCTTACCTTAAAGATGCCTTGTATTTTTTAGGAAAAACAAACGACGGTAAAGAGTTCCATACCTGAGTTGTACGTATCAAGAACGTAGAACCGAAACGGTGCGTGCGAATGGGTGGTATATCAACTAGTTACTTACGGATGGTACTGAGCCGTGCGCCTGCTTGTCCTTTGAAGGAAAAAAGATGGCGGGATCAAATTGTATAGTTCCTGGGCACATTCCCCAAAATATATTCTGTAAAGGCTTGCAACTTTACGGCGGTGTTCGAGACTTTGGGTCTTAGTCTCCGCCATATATTGATTCTGGAAAGCTGCTGCCATCAACCCAAAGTCCTACTCCGTTATTTCAAGGAGTTAGGATATCTGGTGTCACGTTTGAAGGGGGTAATGCACCATACACCCCAGATCGCATTCTAGAATTAGAATTAGACCGCAATATCGACTATCATTTCGACTGGGGAATAAACAATCGAGTTTGTTGCCAGTTAAACCTAGTTTATAATGTAGGATTACCATAGACTTATATTAGATTAGACTTGCGATGTTATTGTACTGGGGTTTACCCTCTTTATTATATTCTTCTTGATTCCTTTATGATGTTTGAATGATAATTAGACGAATATCCTTCAACTACGTAAGATTTGCTAGAGTTTTAAATGAATTTGTCAAATAAGTAAAAAATATAACAATAAAGTAATGCTGGACATTTCACAGCGCTTTGTAGCCCCAAAATAACTAAAGCTTGTACTATGGGAACTAAATAACTGATAACATTTTATTAAATATATTATTTTTTGGTAATAAGCAGATCGGAATAAATATCTGTAAATTATGTAAACATTTGTTCGCTTATTACGCTTCGGAGGTCGTCAACTACTGGTACCTATTAAAGTTTATAGCAGTATGTTACTAAGTTTCAAAAAAGTTGCCTTTAAATTAAAATAGGGTAAGATAGTAGATGCTATTATGGAAGCTAAGTTATCTCTACCTTGTCTGTTTTTACACGACTACGGCAAAGCCAAAAAGAAGGGTTATGTTATTAGCAGTCTATGTATGTATGTATTTATTTATTGTTATTTATCAAGAATTAATTAATTGTCATGTGTGTGTGTTTTTAATCTATATTTTTTTTTTTCGTGAATATTCGTTTTTAGTCGACATATCTGAGCATTATTATTATTATAGTTTACTTTTCGTACTTTCATGTTTATACTGTTATCATAGTGGTCGTTTTCTTTAAAAACTGATTAAAATATAGTAAGTGCTCTTATATTGCAAAATTATGTACTTATGCTATTGATATTATTATTTAAAAAAGTTTTAAAATTATGTTCTATGTCTTAGTAATTTCTGTGACTGTGCTGAAGTTATAAATGTATATTATTATTGTAATTTTTTTTACACAATTTAATGAAATTAATTATGTTTACCTGCGTTAGGTGTGGTTGCCTTCACAGAGTGAGCACAGGGAGCGCTTCTATTGTAATTTATCTAAATGTAAGTCTGTGTATTACGCATTGGAAAACCTTAATAAATTAAATTATTTACTTATGTTCCACCGTAGCGCATAAAATATTTAACCGATTTTGATGAACGAGGTGTCAATCGATTCGTTGCTGTGTTAAGGGTAACATAGGCTACATTTTTACTCGACTACGGCAAAGCCAAATGGAAGGGTTATGTTTTTAGCAGTCTATGGATGTATGTTCCCTCGTAGCGCCTAAACTACTCATACCATTTGATAAATGTGATGTCAATCGATTCGTTATTATGGTCCGGGTGACAGGCTACCCTCGATATAGGTATTACGTAGTCGGTTTTCAGTTTTTAAACTTATATAGCTTATTAATAACGTATTTGCTGCATACAATTCCGTGCCAGAACCAAAACTGTGCTGTGTTAGCGTATGCCAAATAGTGTGGCAAACTGTAGCCAAAGACCTTGGAATCTTCTGTATAATGGTTGTCGTAGACGTTAAGTTAGGACAGTAACTTATGCTATCCACTGACCCTGTTCCACAAATGAAGACCTAGCACGAATATTTACCACACAATAGAAACAGAAGTTAGTACTAAAAACGAGATATTTACTTACCATGATTTGTGAGTTTTTGAGTATCCCTATTTCGACGCAGTAGCATGCGGCATGATCACGGGTAAACTGTTACAGTTTACCCGTGAACTGTAACAGTTTACCCGTGAACTGTAACAGTTTACCCGTGAACTGTAACAATTACCCGTGAACTGTAACAGTTTACCCGTGAACTGTAACAGTTTACCGGTGATCAAAAGTTATAACAGAAGTTAGGTTTAGTACAACGAGCGAAAATAGGTGCACTCACATATAGACGCGCGCGTCACGAGGATCTCCGGTCAAGTTGCTATAAGCTTCGAACAAATTGATCCGAGATCCTCGTACATACAGAAGACATAAATTGACGTCCAATTTAAATATTCCATAAATAATTGGTTTATTACAGTTTTATGTAATAGTAAGTTTTATGTAAATAGTTTTACAGTTATGTCTAATAGCAAGAAACGTAGGGTCGAGGTAGATGGGCAATAAATACACTATGTCGATGAATTAGATATATTCATCGACATAGTGTATTTCTTGGTCCAGTTAGCAAGCTACGAAAACAGGCGGGACAGGGAGATCGATCGTCGTACAACTACAATGACTTTATAAAATAAAAATATATTTCCCGGGATTTAGAAGGCATATCCATGTTAAGCCAACGGTCACTAATTCCCGTGAATAGCACTACCTACGCCGATCACTAATCATTAGTCTTAAAATATATTTGTTCCTGTGTCACGCCTTACCTTCTTTTAGCACGACCAGGATGACTGTTAGATAATGCTATTAACGTCAAGTCCTCCTTGCACTATTCTGTTTTGAGTGATAAAATTGAATAAATAAATAAATTATACCTTGAGCGGATCACAGCATGCACATAAATACCAAAGATTATCAACTTTTAAAAATACAAAAGCTATTGACCTTTGCGTATTTGACAATTTTTATGAACGGCGAGAAAGCAACCGTTCGCACAAAAGGGTTCAGATAAAAAAAAAAAACTTAACTCCTATTTCCATGATTAGCACTAATAATCGTGCTAAGGTAAATATTCGTGCTATGTTCTCACTTCCAAAAACACAGCCTCCAAAGCCAAGGTGGTAGAACAGAGGACAGTAAGTTCAGTTGGCGATCTGCCAGCTACTGCAATAATTGCACTTGTTCCAAAGCTTGGCCGAGCGTTCACTTCGAAACAGCTTGCAATGTAAAATAGACGTTATCATGTTCAGTTTAGATTAAAATTATGGCGATGGATGGCATTTTGTACCTCGAAAGTTTACGGGCTGGCAGGGTTTGTCTAACTTTTATAAATGGAAAATTAATGAATAATGAATGAAAACACTTTACTGTACACCGCAAAAGGAAAGAACATAACTCTTAATATACACAAAGCCAAAAGTACAATGGGCGGCAATGTAACATGACGCGCGAGGATAGACAGGGGTCCGACTGCATGTAAGTTCGAAATATGGAAACCACAGAACATAAAACATTATATAACTCCTCGGACAAACAAACATACATACATACTTACATACATACAATGCTGATTCGCCCAAGTTGATTTAGAGATCTCGCTTCGCTCGATCAATAAAACTGCAACTGGGCCAAATTTGAACATTAATTTAGAAAACTTTAATTGATACTAACTTCTAAGCTGATATAGAGGTCAAAATTACTTTTATTCCTAATTTTTGTCATTTCCGTATACCTTTGCTGATCTAACACATTGCATACATGTAATACATTTCAGTTCACCCAGACACTTAAGATCCCCAGGGCATTTTATACACTTTTGATCTCCAGGGCATCTATTTGAAAAATCTTTTTGTTTGCCAAAAAGTACAGCGATACACTAACAAAACTTACCGGCTGTGGGATTTTCGTATTGCAGTGTGGTGAACCCTGTACATAGGTACACACGGTTACACATCAAGCCATACATTTCCAGTATAAGCTGAAATCGCATTGTGTAGGCTTTTCGTAGAATGAGAGGTCAGCTTATACTGGATATTTATAGCTTGATGTGTAGCCGTGTGTACAATTACTTGTTCTGTAGGTCATAGAATTTATGATAGAAGGTACCCTGAAGGCAGTTATCTTGATTTGTGAGGATTACTATAGAGTTATGTCTAGCCATTTGTTGTGGCATAAGTATGTATGCTTTATTCGCGTATTGTTCAATGGAGTTTATTGCCCAAGGAAACAAATCGTCTTGAATTTATAAACTACTCTATTTATTACTTAACTTTTACTTCGTGAACTATGTACCTAAGAAGGAATTTTCAGAAATTGTGGTTAAAGATATTTATTCTCATAGTACAGGGTTCACTTACAGGAAAAATCTAATTAGATACATTATTGTACTGGATTATGTCCAGTGATATAACAGTAACATTGCTTAACTTAATATATATTACAATAACTTAATATTCTTTAGTACTGGGTGGGCCAGAAAGAATTGCGAATTTGAAAAAATAATTAAAAAAAAACTAAGTACAATTCACATACAAATTTTTATTTCTACAAAAATTTACATCTGGGAAATTCATTTCTTAAAAATAACATCATCCAGATGTGCACCATCGCGCTGCAAACATTCTTCGAATCTGAACCTCAAATTGGTAAAAACTCGCTGGCACATTGCACGGAGAATATCTGCCATTTCTTTCCGGATATTGGTCTTCAACTGGTCAATTGTGGCTGGGTTATTGGAGTAGACTCTACTTTTTAGGTATCCCCACAAAAAAAAGTCCAGTGGTGTAAGATCCGGACTTCTAGGAGGCCATCCAATGTCACCTCGGCGCGATATCAGTTCCAGCATCGTTTCAACAAAAGCTCTCCGTAAAATTGGATCATTTGGCTGTAATTTCAGATCTTTCAACAAAATGCGACGCAAAGATGTTCTGGACACCACAAGTTCGGCTGAACGCTTTCGAGTCGATAGAGTAGGATTACGTTGAACTGAAGCTCTAACTTGTTCAATTGTGTCTTCCGTTCTTGTTGACCTTGGGCGTCCCGCAGGCTTCTGTTTGAGAGTCGAACCAGTAGCTTCGAACTTTCTGACCCACGATCGAATCACGTTTTCTTTCGGACACTGATTTAGGTCATGTAATCCAAACTCACGTCGAAATAAACGCCGAACAATAGCGCACGAATCGTCATTTTTACAATAATGTTTAACGCAGAATGCACGTTGCGCTCCGGTGAAGTGATCCATCGCGACTAAATTTCCGAGAACCGAGCTACTTAACCCCACCACCCGCGCAGTCCCCTCTTTAAAGCTTCAAACGCAAGAGTATTTTTAAAATCGTACTCCTTTCTGGCCCACCCGGTATATAGTTTCTCAATCTTTTTTTAAATACAGACATACCAGAGGCTTCTTTGACTATATTGGACAACTTTTTTTTATAAAGCTGTGCTCCTTCAAATGTTATATTTTTCTTTCCGTAATTAGTTCTATTTAGGCCTCGTTTATATAAAGTGTTTATTTTTAGAGTTCCGTGTATTGGTGGACTTGATTTTTTCTCATAAAAGGTATGTCTCTATGTATGTCATTATTTACTATTTTTCTAATAAGGCAGCACGTATTAAAGGTGTAGAGTTGTTTTATCCAGTTTAACCAGTGAGTCAACAAAAACTTAATATCATTAACTTTTTAACTACCTAATTGCGTCTCTTCTTTAATTTTCGCCAATTATCACAATATTAGAACATCATTTTCTGACATGAACACGTTGTGTGCAGGCCATACAAGATCGCTAGGTCTTGTTACGAGCTCAGGGTTCGGGATAAAACAATTAAAATGAATCTAACCAAAATAACACTTTTATTCAACACTAAAATGCAAAACACACGATCTTAATCACAACATGCTAATTCACAATACAGTCGCACAATAAACCACTAAAAGTCACCGAAATGTTCGCACGTATCGCCAAAACTGACTAGACTAGACTGACCCTCTCGAGCGTCTCTACGCACTATTTATACCGCGTATTATTTCCAGAACCTTCTCGATGTTTCTACTAGTAACTAGAAAAGTGTAGGATTTCGACCGACTACTATTTCTTATTCTGTGCAAACGTAGGTAAAAACGTGGTATGTAGGTATATTCCACACCAAGTATTACCTATTCTGTGACAAAGTAGGTATAAATTCGAGAAGCCGACTATTACTTATTCTGTAACAGCCTCGGCGTAACAATATTCTATGATTATAATACTACCTCATAAATGTAGACATTTGAAATGGTAACTAATTAAACTCGACATTGCTTGCATTAAACGCTAATATGTCTACACTATGTAACACTAAACACCTTGTACATACCCATATTACGCACGAAATAGATTTGTATTTGATCTATACTTAATATTATACTGAATATTATAAAGAGGAAAGATTTGTTTGTTTTACTTAGAAAACTTTCGTGATTGATTTCAATCATCATTATAAATACGGGATTTATCACGTACCGTCTTATCGGTGTTTCGACCGACAATGTTTCGGTTCAATTCGTGAACCTTTATCAGGGTGAGTGCGATCCGCTCCGAATAACGTCTCGCCTCGCACTGCGCGCCGCTGCCCTCTGCGCGCGAGTGGATGGGCGGGGTGGTGGGGCTTGGGCCAACGAAGGCCCAGCGTGTTGACCGTCTGTGTCATCATCATTATCATCACTGCTGCATCTTTTCGGTAGTTCTTGGTACAGGCAAACACACAACACTAACTACGTCTCTACCAGGTTCACTCACTCTTCTGTCATCATGAAGACATGGCCTCCAGGCTGGCGGTCGAACCCATCCTCCATCTCTGTTAAAAATCGGCACAAGACTTATTTCTACCGCCTTTCGGATCTTGTGAGGAACGAAGAACTTTTCTCTCGCTAGAACCCGGGCATTGTGGAAACGTATGTAGTGCTTCGAATCAGAATCTAGGGAATATTCCGCCACTGCAGAACTGTTGGAGTCGACATTCTTCATTGCACGTATGTGTTCAGTCAACACCGATAGAACGGTACGTGATAAATCCCGTATTTATAATAATGATTTGTTTGTTTGTATTGAATAGGATCCGAAACTACTGGACCGATTTAAAAAATTCTTTCACTGTTGGGAAGCTACACTATCCCCGGAGGACACAGGCTACTTTTTACCCAACTGCGCAGAATGAGGGTAATGTTTTTATTGAAAAACTACGCGTGCGAAGCTGCAGATTGGTCAGCTAGTTATAAATAAGTAGTGAAAACGTTTAATAATCTATCCATGTCTGAAAGCGATGGAAAGTCAATGCCACCGATTGTTCTTGCAATTTAGTTAAGAATTTATTGTGCAATAAATTAAATAAAAAACCTAGCGACTGGTCGAAGCGACGTGTGATCCGAGAGCTGGCGCATATCTGGGTCATCGCATAATCATTGCAATTCAGCAGGGCAATGCAGCCAGTGTCTTGGGGACACTTCCGCCGGTTAGTGAATCTATAGATCTATAAGCCATCCCAAAAAAACAAAAAAAATATTATTCATAATCTTTGAACAATAAAATAGTGTCATGAAATCCACAATAAAAAACATGACCTACAGTTTTATTCAAATTACAAGTAACGGGAGTTCTTGTTAATTGGTTACTCTTTTTATGGATAGAAATTGCAGTTATTCTATATTTCAGACTTTCCCTATATTTGTGTCACTAAATCTACTCGGATACCAAATTTCAGCACTGTAGGATCACTGGTGCACCCTGTGAATTTCGTCAAAGTTCAGTTTTTAATATGGCTAATACCACAAAAGCTACAAAGATTAACCTAAAAATAAAAACGGGGTCGAAATGTACTAATGAAGACTTCTTTAAACATCCCACTTGATCTAATAGTCTCATTTTTTTTACCCCTCTTGAACCCCAAATATCTCAACAACCCCCTAACATTTTTAGCTTGTTTAGTCACACGTGAATTGTGCCATCAATACCTAGCTATATATGAAATTTCACGATGATTGGATCCTCGAACAAACAAACATACATACATACAACGCCGATCTGGAGATCTTGCTTCGCTCGATCAATAATTGTATATTATCTCTGTTAATAAATATTTAATATTAATAAATAAATAAATAAATATTGCTGGACATTTCACGCAGCGCTATCTAGCCCCAAACTAAGCAGAGCTTGTACTATGGGAACCAGATAACTGATAGGATACTTATATATATATATTTGTAAATACATACTTATAATATATGGAGAAAATACCAGACCCGGAACAAATATCTGTAGATCATGCAAACATGTGTTCAGTGGCGGGACTCGAACCCGGTACCTCCTGCGTCTCAGCCGGCTATTCGCCCTCTGCACCACGGAGGTCGTCATTTAAACATATAAAGTGTTTTCTGTAATATTCTGAAATTTTTCTATTACTTTGAAAAAAAAAATATGTTATGTTTTCCTTAGGCCCGCGTAATGAGCAATGTTATTTGCGATAGAATATTGGAACGAGGTATAATGATTATTGGGTTACATGGCTATTAAGGAGTTCAGTTGTATGTTTTCCCACATGAGAATAGCTGAGGGCCGTGCCAAGGCGCCTTACCTTACCGTTGAAGCTGGTATATGTGTTGAGGTCCGCCGTCTACAATCGCTAACCAATGGCCATTATTAATGCACAATCAATGCAATCCTTTAAGCGTTAATCAAAAAAAGCCGGCCAAGTGCTAATCGGACTCGCGCACGAAGGGTTCTGTACCAATATCTATAAAAACGACAAAAAAATCACGTTTGTTGTATGGGAGCCCCCCCCTCCGTATATATTAATTTAATTTTAATTTAATTATTTATCTTTAAAGTTAGTTTATATTTCAAGCGTCTACCTGTTTTCCGTTATCAATATCGAGCAAAAACGAGCAAAAAAATCACATTTGTTATATGGGAGCCCCCCTTAAATATTAATTTTATTCTGTTTTTAGTATTTGCTGTTATAGCTGCAACAGAAATACATCATCTGTGAAAATTTCAACTGCCTAACTATCACGGTTCTTGAGATACAGCCTGGTGACAGACGGACAGACAGACAACGGAGTCTTAGTAATAGGGTCCGGTCTTTTGGACACCGAACCCTAAAAATGGCTTAATATACAGTCGTATTATAGGATTGATGACTCAAAAAGTCATCAATCCTTTAATACGAATTTATTTAATGTATTTAATATACTGCATTTAATATTTTCTTTCAATTCTGTATTAAATTTACAACAATGTATTATTAAATGAACTAACTATGAGAAGAACAAGCAGATTGTTCGGAAATATAAAACAAAAACAAAGCTATATATATATATATATATGTATACAAGCTATAAAATATCACATTATATTATAATGATTATGTTAGGCATTTATTATTATTTTCTTATTTAGATATTTAGGGTCTGTATTCAATTATAGATTCTGTATGTCTGTATTTTTGCTATTATTTGCATTGAAATACCTTTTTTCTAGTGTCACGCCATACCTTCTTTCAGCACGACCAGGATGACTGGTAGATAATGCTATTAGCATTAAATCCTACTAGCACTATTCTGTTTTGTGTGAAAGTATTAAATAACATAATAATAAAGCTCCTGGGAAACTTAATATTGCGATATCACTATGGAATCTGCCGTTTTGATATTAATATTTTTATGTCATTTAATCATTAATCATAATGGGCCATTAGCTTATCCAAACTTACTTTGTAATTTTAGTTATGTTTATTCTCTTTAATAATAAAGATTACACACAAAATGGAAAGAAAGAAGCTTACAAAAAGGGCATTTAAAAGGGCGAGCGTATCACTAACAAGAGTTTACTTCCATTAAACATAAAGTAAATCTCTGTGGGACTGTGATTGAGTAACCGAATGCGGCGCAAAAAATTCGATCCCCGCTACGGACGGATGTATGATGTTTGTATGATCAATTGAACACTTATTTTTTCAGAATACTGTAACGTCTTGTAGAGCTAAGTTACAATATGTCAGTTTACTGAAATAGATTACTTTAAAAATCTTACTTAAAAATACGCGAACTACGATTAAAAAGTTACTAAGTAAGTTAGTAAGTACTTGAAGCTCTGGAATCAATTGAGAGAAGAGCCAAGAAGCTCATAGGCAACGATGAGCTAGTTGATGCAAGGCTCCTCAGCCTGGAGCATCGACGAAGGGTTGCTAGCCTCTCGGTTTTTTATCGAGTACATTTCGGGGAGTGTGCGGCGGAACTTTTCAACCTGATCCCACCATCTCCTTTCTATCAACGGACAACCAGACGCTCTGCGGTGCGCCACCGCAATATGGTAGAAATACCTCCCATTCGCACAAAGCGGTTCTCTTCGACCTTTATTATGCGCACCGCCAAAGAGTGGAACGCTTTGCCAGAGTCTGTGTTTCCTGATAGCTACAACCTGGGTATCTTTAAGTCGCGAGTGAATAGGTTTCTTCTAGGCAAGCGTGTACCATCGTAGACTGCATCATCGCTTACCATCAGGCGAGATCGTGGTCAAACGCAAGCCTTATAATATATAAAAAAAAAGTACCCAAGTCTTTGAGAAACAACATTGAAATTCGCTTAGGACCTTATACAGCCAACATATTATACTTGATAGAAATACATATGTTTACTGAAACCCAAGACATTAAATTCAAATATATTTTATACCAATCAGTTTACAACTTACATTAATACTACATTTTAATTTCAGGTATTTCACACTGCGCTATATAGCCCTAAACTAAGGAGGGACTTGACTATAGAAACCATATACCTAATAGAATACTTATATCATTTTTTTATGTAAATATATTCTTCTAATATACAATTCGTGGTCTTCCTTTAATTTAAGATACCATGTCTGTTATTTATGATTGACCATATCGATGCTATAAAATGCTATAAAAGTACACGATGTTATTTTTTTAATTAGTTTCGTTTAGATTTGGGTGTGGCAAGCGTTTTTTCAAAAATCTTTGAATGCATTTTTTCTTCTTTTAACAAATTAAGAAACGTTTTCTTTGAGTAAAATTTGCTATCTTCAGTATTATGAGTACTTTCCTTCCAGGTACGGCTCAAAAATTTCACCCTCTATAGAAAAACATACAGAAAAGAAAAAAATATCTGTAGATCATGATATCATTTGTATCGTATAATACGAATATATTTTCAGGGGAAGAATTTTCTCTTTCGGGTGAATAAACATATTCCGTGGGACTCCACATCCTGTCGCCGACGTAGATTCAAGTTGCGTGTGATAGATATTGGTTTCACGCTTACAATTCCGGCGCTCGCTCGTAGCTTTGCCGCGATACAATGTCCAATTTCAATTCAACGCGACTTGTATTGAATTCGTGACAGATAAAAATAGAATTCTTTGGTATATTTACATACTTTTAGACCGGATTTAAGAACGGAGATGAGTATTGATACATATTAACTGTCTGCGCGCTTTGGAATTTGTTCCTTGGACTCGAAAGCAAAGACACTTTTAAAATCATCCTTGTGATTTTAATGAAAATCCGCCTTATATAGAAGGTGGTTGTTTATATTCTCACAAAAATGAAAGGGTGCATAATAAATAAATTTTTTGTTTTAATTTTTAAGTTTGATGAGCATAATAAATAAATTTGTGAAATGTGAAACTTATGTTGGCATGTAAAATCAAACACTTTATGAAACTTATGTTGTGCTATTGCATAATGTATGCCATTTAACCACATATACTGTATTGGTGACGTCTCGAGATATCTCTTGTTGTCCTTTTCTAACCCAAAACCCGCAGCTATTTCCGAAAGAGATATCAAATCGGCCTTTATTTTTGGATGTCAATTGCAAGAGTAGGCAGTAAGTTTTATATCGAATTAATCACCTAAGCTTAATCGATTTTCTTTAAAATTTGATAATATAACTAGCAGTTTTTTTTCGAAGTCTTTTTTTATGTTTTGAGAAACCGTCACTTGAATATCGCCAGTATATTACCAAACACCCTGTATATCAAATGTAACGTCGAAAGATAGAAATTAAAGACCCTCATTTCCTTGCACTAAGTTATATTAAACCGCCATTTGCTACATAGAGAAGATATTTTCCACACATACCAGCAATTTTGTAAACTGCAGAACTTTATTACGAGGTGGTGAGGTTCAGGGTGGAAGTTCTAAATAGCTCTGAGACAGGAATTTATCGAGCTTCAGTAAAACTTTTGTGAAATGATTTTAGTTGTGATAGTGGGGGAATATATTCTTCATATTTCATGTCAACAGCTAAAACGTATTTAATATGCAATTTTTCATATTAGCGTTGAGTAGAACCTGGCCACGTCAACTGCTTTCACGGTAGCTTTAATAAGATCGTCCCTTGTGCAGGTCGTAGGGCACAGAGGACAGCTAATTATTATTAATTCATTTATTTCCGAACAAGTCCATAGTTACATTAGTTAGACAATAAATTCGACGTTATACTAAAACAACACACACTTAAAATATAATAAAAACCAAATAACTTTACAAAGAAAAATAAAAACAATTAAAATGGTCAAAATAAAAATGTCAAAAATTTATTAAATAGAGTTTTAATAAAAGAATAATTAAAATAATAATTAATTAAGCAGGGAGGGGGGGGGGGGGGGCATAGTCTGGATGGGGTCCACAATCACAGCTGGTTAGCGAAGGCTCTCACGTTCCCCATATACAGATATATATATATATATATATATATATATATATATATATATACATATATATATATATATTTCCTACGCCGCCCAACCTGAGTCCGGAGTCGGTTAGTACTTTCCCTATAACGCGTGGCCTCCACCACGTGGTCTGGCCACGGTCATGGTATCATGTCCAGAGGGGAAAATTATTAAGTTTTTAAGATACATACCAACTAATACTTTCTTCGTTGAAAACGGGATATTTACCATGATTTAGTGAAAATAGTATTCATAACGGAGAGGAAAATAAAAGTCGAGGATGTGGAGATTGCATATGTCCAGGAGTATATCTACTTGGGCCAAATACTCACTTTCCAGGCGAGACAGGATAAAGAGATTACTCGCCGCACAGAAAACGCCTGGAAAAGCTATTGGTCAATGAAAGACCTCACGAAAGGAGATCTGCCACTATCTTTAAAACGGAAACTAATGGACATGTTCATTCTCCCCATTCTCACATACGGTGCACAAACTTGGTCCCTCACCAATATTCAAAAGTCCCGTCTCGGTGTTTGTCAACGAGCTATGGAGCGCAGCATCCTCGGAATCAGGCTCACAGACCGTATAAGAAACTCAACACTGCGCTCCAAAACACAGATAGCTGATGTGGCTCTGACATCCGCAAAATTGAAGTGGGACTGGGCAGGACACGTTTGTCGTAAGCCAGAGGAACTATGGGCGAAAGCCACTACAGAATGAGTTCCAAAAGGGCGGCGGCCTCGTGGTAGACTCAGGCGGAGATGGAGGGATGAACTGGATGCATTTCAGAAAGAGTGGCCCCAATTAGCCAATAACCGGAATTCGTGGAAGGAGGTAAAGGAGGCCTTTGCCCTGCAGTGGGACTACTTGTTGATAATAATACAGTGTTCATAATCATGATAGTTTTAAAAGTTATAACGAATATACTTATTATAAATTCTAAAGTAGCTCTCTCTGTTTGTTTGTTACGTTTTCATGATGAAACGGCTGGACCGATTTCGATGAAATTGGGATTATAGATAGATTACAATCTGGATTGAGGAATAAGCTACGCAGTCTTCTTATTGACATACCACGCGTGCGAAAGCTTGTAATAATCTAGAGGTAAAATTGTTTGTAAGTTTATAGGCGTAATCTCAGTCAGTTTAGTCGTGAAAACTTAAAAAACAGACAGAGAGACAGGAGTTACTTTTGATTTTGTAATATTAGTAACTTTATTTTTTTCTATATGGAACAAACAACAGTTGGTACAAGTTTTATACTCAGAGGTGTTACAAAATGAAAGGCCAATGACAGATTGCTTTGCAAATTAAATTCATTTTACTTCAGATATGTCATCCATTTTATTAGTAAACAATAATGCAATCTTAGAACTATGTTAGTAGGCAATTGCAATTAAATTAAATATAAAACAAAAATAAATTAACATAATAAAATCGGTAACATAATAAATCGGCTATGCAGATTGAAAAAACTACTCAGCTTTGCATTTTCCTTCTGAATAATTTTATCCTGTATCCTAGTTATTTTTCCAGACATGAAACAGTTCGATTCGGACTCGCGCACGAAGGGTTCCGTACCATTATCTATAAAAACTATAAAAAATCATGTCTGTTGTACGGGAGCCCCTCTTAAATATTTATTTTATTCAATAGCACAATTTTATTTATTTACCTTATTTGAGGTTGATGCCGTGCCGATTAAGCTAGTCTTCTAAATTGTATAAGCGCCCATACAACCCAGAGGACTATCTTATTGGCGTTCACTATCTATGTATGGGGACAACTGTTTAATTATTAACTTTTTTATTTATTGGAATTTTCCCTTTAGTGGTGCTGCTTTTTCTGACCTTGCTTTTTGCCAAATTTCGTGATTCTAGGTCAACGGGAACTACCATATAGGTTTTCGACCCAAAGCCAATAGGGTAGGTACTCCCGGTTGACATACAATTGTAAATTTTGGTTAAAGGCAAGGACTTACAGCACAAGTAAACAGAAAATTCTGATAAATAAAAATAGTTAGAAATTAAGGCAAATTTTAGTACTTACAAGTTTTCACGAAAATCTAAATTTGCCCATATCTTTTTATCGTGTTGACTCAGGATCTTGATTTATATACACCTAATAAGGACTATAGACCTCAGTATCTGGAATAATTTCTTGAAAAAATCGGTGGTGACACACGGTCAGACAGACGGACAGACGGACAAGAGAGTGATCTTAAAAGGGTTCCCTTTTTTACCTTTTGAGTTACGGAACCCTAAAAACAGAATTTATCTAACAAAGCACATTTCGACATTTTTAGCAGTAATGCTCATTGCATGTCAGTAAAAATATTTAATAAATTACCCGGTGAATTAAAAGATTTACCTTTGACTTTATTTAAACGCAGAATTAATAAATGATTATTATCCAAATGGTTTTACACCATTGCGGATCAAAACCACAAATTTTTTATGACATGGAATGGACAGGCACGAATTTAAAATTTGAATTGATTTAATGTTATATTTGCACACCTTACTTTCTGCGAATAAATGATCTTTATCTTCATCAGATAGTTCTAAGACTGAAAAGTTCGTTGTTCGTATTTTCCGAGAAAAGCCTTCATATTGTTCGTTTAAACAGTATATTTTGTGCATAACTGTGTAGCAATTAGGGACAGAGGCTGCACTTGCATACTTGCATTTGGCACATTCGCAAGACGACAAACGGACCCCCAACTATGCTAGTGAAATGCAGAACGTGACAATGGCAATCATTTCGTATGTATTTCGTAGTCAATATAAAACTGTATTTTCCTTTAGATGAAGCTAACGGCGCTTTGAGTCGTAAATTGAATCATCTCACTAATTTCGACGTGACCTTTAGCAAAATTGCCAGTGCATCATCATATCAAGCGGAAGGTTGTGGGTTCAAAAGTCCAGTCTGGCTTGAAAGTTTTTGGTTTAAAAATCTTAGAACTTATACAAAGTCCAAAACTACTCGTATAATGTTTGATTGATTAACTCTTTAATACTATCTTAAACTTAAAATAACAACAGCAGATCCACTGATTCTCTCCTTCTCGCTACCCCGAAACACTCAACCGCCTTCCGTGGCAACTCTTTTGAGGTGGTAGCTGTCGGTCTATGGAACTCTCTCCCTACTCATATTAAAAAGGCGCCTAGTAAACCGGTTTTCAGACGACTAGTCTATAGTCATTTCTTGCAGTCCTCCACTGGCTGTTAAAATATATGAAAACGTAGTACCTATGTGTGTTGTATGTAATAGTATTTTTTGTTTTATATCTATAAATATATATATATATATTTGTTATATTTCTCATATATATATTCTATGTATTATTATTGTTATATCAAGTAGGTTTATGTATTTATTCTAACTGTAATCGGAGTTTATTGTTATTTGTGTTTCTTTTGTTTTTTTTTTAATAAACATTAATATTGTTAAAAGTTAGCACGCCAACCTTTTTTGTTACCTCTGAGGTTGGCAGGTAGAAAATGCTATTAGCATTAAGCCCAGCTTTTGTACATGTAATTTGTATTTTTGTGCAATAAAGTATTAAATAAATAAATAAATAAACAGCAATCTTCAATAGCCGGTCTTATAGCTTAAAGAAATTTCTTCCTGGTGACTTAGCAATCAGTTTTACCAACTTAGCTGAGTGTGAAAAAAATGTTGGAGTGATTTTTCTATTGTAACAAATTTGAAAATAACCTATTTTACAACAATACTTGCCATTAGCTCTTCCCGTGTTTTCATTTAATGTCGTACATAAGATGACACGTTGTATATGATTACTAAGTGAAAAGTTTCGGATATTGCTATTGTTGTCAATATGTTCGTCATAACTGCGACGTCCATTGCCACTTCGCTACTGCAATTGGGGGTAATTTCACCGTCAAGGGTAATTTTCCGTCGTAGTAAGAGTAACTTTATTTTCTATTTATGTCTAACACAAAATATATTTGAAGTTGTAGCAAACTTGCTGCTTTTATCAAGTTTTGGCTTTTTATACGCGAAGAAGAAGCATTATATAGAAAGCTAATTTATCTAAGGTAGTTCTTAGCTATGCCAGTTTTTAAATCCCCAAAAAGAAGGGGTCGATCGAAGCGAGATCTCTAAATCAACTTGGGCAAATCGGCGTTGTATGTATGTAGGTTTGTGAAATTGGAAAAATAGGTAGGTAGGGACGGCACAATTTTGGTGTTACTAAATGAGCTGTAAATGTGTGTGGAGGGGGGGGGGGAGGGGGAGGGGGGGGGGGGGGTTGTTGAGATATTGTGGTTCAATAGGGGTAAAAAAAAACCAAAATAGGACTATTCGGTCAAATGGCCTGTCTAATAAAAGGTGTTCGTGAGTACATTCATTTCCATCCTGTTTTTATTTTTAGTTTAAACCTTGTAGATTTTAAGTTATTAGCCATTATAAAATCTGAACTTTGACAAAATTAACAGGTTACACCATTGACCACACAGTGCTGAAGATTGATATTCGTGTAGACACAAATTTAGGGAAAAGTCTGAAATCTAGAATAACTGCAATTTTATCCCCAAAAAAGTATAACCACTTAACATGAACTTCCGTTACCTGTAATTTGAATAAATATGTAGTTCAAATTAGTTGGAAATGCATTTTGTGGCACTATTTTGATAGTCAAAGATTACAAATAATATTTCTTGTTTTTATGGGAAACTCGAGAGATATCAGTTAGTTAAATAACCACTAGTTAAAGTTTTGTAAAAATAAATTTACTTGTAACAATGACCTTATTACGGCCACCTTGATTTAGTCCATGGCGGGACGGATAAGAAAATCAAGATTGCCCTCACGATAAGTCAAGAAGAGCTTAACACAGGCCTTAATGTGCACCCATGCGGCTTCGAACCCGTTATAATGTTATCCCAAGTGATTACCGTAATCCTCCTACGAGTATATCGGTGTCGTTTAGACAAAGCCCGCGAAGATAAAACTAAAACAATCGCTAAAAGCGTGTCAGGCGCGCGCTTGAAGGTTGCTAACTTCTATCTGCTATAGTGTGACCATTAGTGCTGTGCACTCCCTGAGGTATGCGCGCGGCGAGACGGGGGGGGAGAATCGACTGCTGCGCTCTGTCAGTTCGCCGTCAACGCTCGTGGCGGCAGGTAGTGTTATTTGTATCGGACTGTCTACGTCAGACACACATGAGATAAATATTAAAAGATGGGTCGTGCGATAATGTTATCGATTCATTCATAATAAATTTGCAAGACTCTGATTCAAGTTCCGGTGGCGAAGTGGAAGATGAAGATGATGACGAAATGGAAGATGAAGTTGAAACAGAATCTATGTCAGAATAACTTTCGTTAGAATATATAATTGTTTGTAAATATAAAAAATGATCAATAAAACAAGTCCTTTGAATTATAAGTTTAGTTCTTATTTATCACCTGCATATTTTTAATAAAATATGAGTATATTTAAGTTACATTTTAATCAACTAAGTAAGTATAATATATTACAGATAGATAGCCTCCGACCATCGTCCCGCCACAAGTCTTGCCTTAGAAATGCAAACTGATATCGTAAGATATGTCCGACATGTATTGATCTCATGTGAACTCATGCAGTTTTTTCTTTGCCTCCCACCTCGCCGCGCATACCTCAGGGAGTGCACAGCACTAATGGTCACACTATATCTTCGACAACCTCCGTGGCGCCGTAGGCAAGTCGCGGAACAAATGTTTGTATGATCTACAGCTATTATTTCCGGGTCTGGGTGTTTTTCTATATATTATAAGTATGTACATACATATTTACAAAAAAAAAGTATGTAAGTATAGTATGAGTTATCTAGTACCCATAATATAAGCTTGACTTAGTTTGAGGCTAGATAGCGCTATGTGAAATGTCCATAATTATTTATTTATCTAGTCTGTTTGCACTTTGACGTTAACTGTTGGGTAAAGGCCTCCTTTCCATCACGCCACCCTTTCCGGTCTACCTATAGAAGCATGAACGCCATCTTAGGTCATACTTATTTTCTACCCCATGCTTGCAAGATGTGGAATGAGCTGTGGAATGAGGTTTTCCCATTAGGCGACGACATGGCACGCTTCAAGAGAAATGTAAAGAGGTTTCTACAGTGTAGGGAACGCATCGACAATACCCCGGATGTTGCCGGTGTCAATAGGCGACGGTGACCGCTTACCATCAGGTGGGCCGTAAGCCTGTTTGCCCACAAATAACATAAAAAAACACTTAGCCCGGTTGCTCGGTCGACAATGGAAAGGGTAGCCCTTTCCATTGTCGACCGACCACACAAACTTGATTTTGACACATCAAAAAATGTAAATAATATTTTTTTGTTATTACATGTAGAGTAATTACATTAGGGTCGGGAACTCTTCTTTTAACTTATGCTAGAAAAGTCTCTTGTCTGTGGTCATAAGTTTTTTTTTATATTAAATGTGTAGACACACAAGCTGACGGGCCTACTGATGTTAAGTGGTCACCGCCGCCTATAAACTCCTGCAGCACTCGTGGTACTGCAGTCGCGTTGCCTAGCACTTAATACCCTATTTACACCTCTCTTGAAGGCGTTCATTTTGAAGCCCACCGGAAAAACCTCCGGAGGAAGGTACCACATCTTCCAGGTGCGTGGTAGAAATGAGCGGGTGAAACGCACCGTGTGAGACTTACGCATCTACAATATGTGGGTGAGCTCGTTGCCGGTTGCGGGAGGTTCGATGGTAGAAATGGGAAGCAGGAATTAAATTGAACGGCTTTTTAGAACATTCGCCGTTATAAAGTAAGTCTTATCGTTTTATCCTTTTTTTCTTCTTTGTTTTGTTTATGCTTTTACACCCAACTTAGCATACGGGTATCTTCTAAAATGAAGATCTTTTCCGTATAGGTACTACCCAAACGTACAGTTCCACTATTATACATATACTTTGATAGCTTTCTAGTATTTTATGATCACTTTAACAACGTAGTGTTCCGTACCCAAAGGGTAAAACGACACCCTATTACTAAGGCTCCGCTGTCTGTCTGTCTGTCTGTCCGTCTGTCACCAGGCTGCATCTCATGAACCGTGATAGTTAGACAGTTGAAATTTTCACAGATGATGTATTTCTGTTGCCGCTATAACATAACATACTAAAAACAAAACAAAATAAATATTTAAGGGGCGCTCCCATACAACAAACGTGATTTTTTTGCTCGTTTTTGCTCGATATTGATAACGGCAACAGGTAGACGACAAATAATTAAATTAAAATAAAACAAATATTTAAGAGGGGCTCCCATACAACAAACGTGATTTTTTTTTGCCGTTTTTATAGATAATGGTACGGAACCCTTCGTCCGCGAGTCCGACTCGCATTTGGCCGGTTTTAAATTTTTTATTACGGAAAAAAATAGTATTTGAGCTGGGGAACTATAAATTATATTGGCATAGACGAGATATCTTACATCTTTCTAAGGTTCTCGGCCGTGTTACCCTAAGGATAACTAATGACACACCCCTACAACCCTCTTATGGAATTTCTCAAAGCCTCTAAGGCTCCGATATATCGAAATAAGAAAAGTTGGAAATGCTTTAAAAGTTTACCTTCTTGTTTTCAAAACGGTACGTTTTCGCGTCTCACCTGGAACAAACAAATACATCAGAATCAGTAAAGTTTTGACAATGATTACTCTGAGGGGAAAGACAGAAGATTGATCAGATTGTTCAAAGTGTGCCTGATTATGTCACAGATTACCTACTACGATAAGCCGTGTCACAGAATAAGCAATACCAACTACTAGCCGGCCGCGTTGTAAACAAGTCAGCGTACTTCAGCGGTACAGCGCTTACCTAGCGCATGTACCTAGTTCTGGATATAACGCTCGCGTATGCGGATGCGGCGGATATCAGGCGGACTGTCTTTACTTAGCTATGAGTGAATGCGACCTATTCACGAGTTTTTGTGATTTTAAGTACTTTATTGTAAACGATAGTGTGAGTTAGTATTGTATATTTAAGTTTGTGCTACTGTGATTTATGATGCAGCTCTTTCATAAACTAATATGGACCATTAGGTCCATATTGTCCCATTGTTGGGCAAAAGCCTCTCCGCATTTCCACCACTCACAACGGTCCAGTGCCACCGTATGCCAGTCCCTCTCAAAGGCGTCCAGCTCGTCCCGCCACCACCGGCGTGGTCTGCCGCGACACCACTTTGCTGTCTCAGAGCTCCTCTTCGTGGTAATTTTGGCACACAGCTCGTCAGGCATGCGACAGACGTGACCGGCCCAGTCACACGTCAGCCTGGCGGCCTTCTCTCCTACATCGGCGGATTTGGTTTTGTAGCGCAGTATGGTGTTACGGATGCGATCAGTTATTTTAACTCCAAGAATACTACGCTCCATCGCCTTTTGGCAAACCTTGAGTTGGATTTTTGGATATTAGTCAAGTTTGCGAGCCATATGTTAGAACGAGAAGGATTGACATGTCCATGAGTTTGCGCTTCAGTACTATTGGAAGGTTGCCCTTCATCAGCTCTTTATCGACCAATAGCTCCACCAGGCGTTCTCAGTGCGTTGTGCGACTTAAAATAAAACATTTAAAATAATGGTTTATTTAAAGAACATTTACAATTAATTCATGAATGATCGATTGAATTTTAAAGGATCAAATAATATTGTACCATATTGGTATTAAATTTCATTCAAAACGAAGCCCACAAAAAGTAATTACACTGTGAACTGATCTTAAAATATTACAATCTTCCTTTGACTATTCCGCAGTCGCGTAAAATGTCTGCCTTTAGCCTAGCAGCAACGAAAACCATTTCATTCGTTGTAAAAATATTTCTTTGAATATCATTGTCATGACTTTAAATTAATTTTATTGCTCTAAAAGTGTCCGGGAACCACAAATTGAAAGTCAAAAAACTATGCAGGCTACAAAAATTTTGTGAATGAGTGAAATATAAGCACACAATTTGTTTTGGGTAAAATGAGAATGTTCGAGTCCCGACTTGTACACCATTTTACGGAAATCTTGGAATGCAGATAATCTTATAACAATTTTCATTTCTTTAAATAAGGCAGCATCATAAAAAATACTTTCAGAAACGTCTTTATGTGACAAAAACTGTTCGAAGTCAGATATAAAGTGGCTATGTAAAATTATATCTATCTCTTCTCACTAACACCTCCTTTATCGCTCCAAAACAGCTTAAACAACAAAGTAAGAGCTGATAACATCGTCCCCTAGTTTAAACTCTCATAAATTTCGTAAAGAACCACCCGTAACCTATATAAACGTCGTTATGTCTACAAAGTTCAACGGAGCGGTGAAATAAGAAAATCGCTCGGGTATCAAAAGGTGTATCCGAACTATTCCGATCGGATATGTTCGGATATCATATTGTATAAGTACCTGACCCCCCTTTACGTGGCACCTCCTCCGTGGCCTGGCATAGTGGGCAAATAGCCGGCTGACACCCAGGAGGTTGCGGGTTCGATTCCCGCTGCGGGACAAATGTTGGCACAAATATTCGTTCCGGGTTTGGGTATTTTTCTATCACATCACACTAATATTGTAAACGCGAAAGTTTGGATGTTCGTTTGGATGTTTATTGGTTTGTTTGTTACTCAATCACGCCGTAACGGGTGAACCGATTTCGATCAAATTTGGAATATAGGTAGGTAGATTATAACCTGGATCACCACATAGGCTACCATTTATGCCATAAATCAATTCGCATGGGATAAAAATGGGATGTCAAAATTTATATATGTATTTGCACCCCAGAACAACGCGGGCGAAGCCGCTGGCAACAACTAGTATTTTATAAGAATGTATTAACAAATTAAAATTTATAAGTATTCTATCAGCTATCTAGTTCATGGTACAAGCTTTTCTTAGTTTGGGGCTAGATGGTGTTGTGTGAAATGTCCAGCATTGTTTATTATTGGATGAATTCTGGGCAAATAAATATCTGTTGCTGTTTTCCTTTGCTGGTAGCGCTAGTTTCTATGTGCAAATTGACGTTTTGCGACCATTTGCTGTCGAGTTGCTGTCGCTGATTATAGGTAAGGATTAAAGGGAAAGCTACCGGTGAAATAACAGGCACATAAGACTTAATTGAAAACTCCGACAACAGGGCTAGTAGCTTCTTTGAACTTTAACAGTAATCATGACCTAAATAAGGGTTTAGTGTTGTATTTTTTATTTCTTTCAATCGATTTGTAGTATAAGTTGAAATTATAGCGTGACGTGGTACATCGCTTGATATTTTATTTAAATTGATTTCCCATGCAGTTGATGTTGTTGCGATGCCCACGGCGTGAAATAAATATTGCAATGACTATGGTTGGTGAGTTAGAACTTTTTAAAGAAGTTTGTCTGGAAGAGAACGTTGGTAAGCTATAAGAATGTCCGTTTTATATTTTTCCTTTTCATCATCATAAGCAAATGAGTAAAAAGACGTCCACTGCTGAGTCCCCAGTCTTAAAGATTTCCAGTCCGATCCATCATGTTTTTTTGTGTTTAATTTTTACGATTTAACAGTTATGTAGCTCGTTATATATCTTTACCTTTACATAGTATAAAATAAAGTCGCTTCCGCTGTCTGTTCGCTTAGATCTTTTAAACTACTCAACGGATTTTAATGCAGTTTTCAATAGAGTGATTCAAGAATAAGGTTTATATGTATAATACATACATAGTAACTGCAAAAGTAACAGTTTGTTTGTTACCTTTTCATAACTAAACGGCTGAACGGGTCGTAATGAAATTTGGCAAAGAGATAGATTATATCCTGAGGAAGTGCATATGCTACTTTTTACCCGATTACGCAAAAGGAGGGTAATGTTTTTATTGAAATACCACGTATGCGAAGCCGCGTCAGCTAGTAACAAATAAATAGTCATATTAAGGTTGGCTAGTACCTAGAACATTGGAGAAGATTAATTATAATACAACACAAAGGAAGTCATAAAGCGCAGTAAATAAGAAAATAGTATAGTATAAGCCACAAAGATTTATACAGCCTGAATATTATTTTTACCCTGCACTAGGACGTGCTATAAATACGGTTATATGGCCTGTTTTACGTCACCATTTGCCTTAATCACCCCATCTTTACTGAGACGGAGTAGAGAACTCGGGCGTAACGAACATTGGGATCACTCTGTAGATGCCTATGCATGTAGATGCTCAAGTAAAGACATGCTATGACAAAATAACGATATATAATTTATACTTTTTACTGACATGATATAATTAATGATGTCCTGTATCATTTTACTTATTTTTTTTTACTAGCCCATACTGTCCCACTGCTGGGCAAAGGCCTCCCCCTCTTCCTTCCACTTATCACGGTCTAGAGCCATATCCCACCAGTCTCTTTGGAAGACGTCCAAGTCATCACTCCAGTGCTTTTTAGGCCTTCCTCGGCGTCGCTTTCCGTGTTTAGGAGTCCATATGCTTGTCTTCTTGGCCCACCTATCGGATTGCATACGGGAGACATGACCCGCCCAGTCCCATTCAGCTTTGCAGCCTTGATGCCCACGTCAGCGATGCCGGTCTTCGAGCGCAGCCAGGAATCCGGTCGATCCGCTTTACACCCAAAATGCTGCGCTCCATCGCTCTTTGGCAAACTCCTAGTTTGAACTTCTGTGACTCGGTCAGTGACCAAGACTGGGCACCGTAGGTTAGGACTAGGACAGGCAGAATACACATGTCAATGAGTTGGCGTAAGGCTATAAGGGAAGGTCGATCGTCGTGTCGACAGCGCCTGGAAAAGCTACTGGTCCATGAAGGAACTTATGAAGGGTGTCCTTCCTTTATCATTTTACTTATATGTTAATTTATTTATTTATTAACTAATTGACCCGCTGAACTTCGTAGCGCCTTGACATGCATTTGACGCTGCCTGCCAATGTATGTCACCCCGGTAGAATTGTCAATCTGTCATCATTATGTATGAGAAAATGTTTTTTTTTCATAATTTCTTTTTGCGTGAATTTTTCAGATATTATGATCGTTATTCTGCTATTCGGACGGAGACAAATCCAACACATCAAAGATCATTAACATCGGTTAAGCCGTTCTTGAGTTATAAATGGTGTAACTAACCCGACTTTGTTATATATATACAAGCGGGCCCGCCGAACTTCGTACCGCCTTGACATGCATATAACGCGGGCTGTCATTAAACGTCACCCTGGTAGAATTGTCAATTGTTGTCTCCGGCCATCATTATACAACCATACTTAACTATAGACAAAATTACGTTTAGCTGTCATTTGCTGTCATAGCTGTTTTGTTATTCCATGTCAGATGCGTTTTTGTTATACGACGTTTTATAGTGACTTGTATTCTCTTTGAAGTTTTATGTCACGTCCTACGGGAACGACGGGAACGGGATAAAAAGTCCTATATCCTATGTCCTTCTCCTGGTTCTTAGCTACCTACCTACTAATTTTCAGCCAAATCGGTTCTGCCGTTCTTGAGTTATAAATAGTGTAACTAACACGACTTTCTATATTATATATATATTATTACTATATATATTATTTTTAATTATAAATACGACTTTATATATTATTATTATAGATTATCTTGACAACTTGATGTATGTAATTGACATCTTGTATTTTAACAAACTTTAATGCAATAAATTCTTTCCACATGCCAATTTTATTTCATTTAAAAAAATGTACCTAAGTCTACTATCAGATATCTGGTTTCATAGTACAAGCTTTGCTTAGTTGGTGGCTAGATAGATCTGTGTGAATTGTCCTGCATAATTATTTATATCTGTACTGTGTAATACGGGAACAGATGTTATTCATATATAGACGTCATTTCACCCTGTACTATAATCGAGTTGTCATATCTTGTTAATATTGCATGTAGGGCATAGGTCAATCGGATTATTAGTCTGTCAGGCTTCCTGAAACGTGTGCCTGTTACTGCCTTACAACATGCAAAGGTCACTACGATAAACATTTAGAGAACTTAATTTGTAAGGGCACTGTAGATTTTAGTGATAAGCTAGTATTGCCCTAAATATCTAACTTTGTTCAATAATTAATTCAACCTTTTCAAGATCGTTTGCAACGGTCCTAAAAGCATTGATAGACGACCCAGTTTCGCATTGTGTGTGGGCTTCTCAGGCCAACAATTTTTATAAATTTTACTGGTTGGGTGGTCGGATCGTGACGAAAAGTCGGGTGGTTGGGTCCGACTTCGATCTTTTCCAGCTTTGGAAAATACTAAATTGACAAGATTAAATTACCAACCCCTCCCGTTAATACAAAATTTGCACAATTTTTAGGTTGTTTTATGAAGTTACACGTCTACAACAATGTCGCAAAATATTGTGACATACAAAACAAATCAGTTGATGAAGCAAAAAGTATGATTTATATTTGGCTAGCTGGAATAAAAAAAAAGTAAATACATTTATTAAGGACAACAGTACAGTACAAACAAAACAGAAGGTACCTAATAAAATAAAATAAAACATACGTTGAAAAAAATTACATTAATAAATAGTTTGGCCATATATGTACACCCCCGACCATTATCTTTGTTATAACAAAATTATCTCCATCCAAAGGTTGTCTGTAAGTGATCGCTTCTAAGCGATAAGACCGCCCATTGTACTATTTGCTTTGTATTTTCTATTTCATTTGTATTTTTTTGTTTATATTGTGTACAATTGAGTGTTTTCATTCATTCGTTCATTGAAAAAGACATTAAAAATAACATTATGAAAATGGTAGGTATCTACCTATAAAAATACAGAAAGACATATAAAAACAACAGAATTAGTAACGGTCTTTATAGAAAGGTACCTAACAAGAGCTACATAAATACGTGGCCGCTAAAAGGTTCCGTACTGTGTGGTGTCCCAAAAAGGATCAGCCTCAGCTTTGTGCTGGCCCACGCTTAGGCACTTACCACCAAACCAATAACTTACAAAGAAACCGACGACATTATAATATTCGAAAGATAACTTCATTGTTTGATGGATTGTTTTCAAATAAAAATTCTTTACTTATCTAAATTTTACACTATATATTTTTGTTATAGGTACTTTATACATACATAATCATTATACAATATATATCATCATCATCATAACAGCCGTAGGACGTCCGCTGCTGGACAAAGGCCTCCCTCATTGATCTCCAGGAACTGCGGTTGGAAGCAGCCTGCATCCAACGCCGACCTGCGGTTCTTATCAAGTCGTCTGCCCATCTTGTAGGTGGACGTCCTACGCTGCGCTTGCCGGTCCGTGGCATCCATTCGAGTACTTTCCGGCCCCATCGGCCATCTGTTCTGCGCGCTATATGGACGTTCTGCGACAATATATATATATATATTTATCTTGAACTCCCCCATCTATCGAGGCAATGGGTGCATTATTAGATTTTACAACTATGTATTACCTACTACTGTCCACTGCGAGAATTCGTTAAAAGAAAAGTTGTTAGTATGTTTCCACGATACAGACCTAGCCTAGTGAGGAGACGACAAGTATCTCAACAAATGTCTAACCTGCTCTACGAAATTGTATTTATTAAAACTGTAATCTATGTTAAAGTATGTACCTACGTGCATTTCGTAGTAAATACATAGTTTTTATTTTCATAGAAAATCATATATAGCAATTCTCTATATAGCTCCATCAAACGAAAATTAATTAAAACATTTATAAGTTTCTTAATCTTATCACACATTATGCAATCACAAACACTATGTTACTTATGACGTCAGAGTTGCGTTGTGGTCCAGCATCGTGCTGGAATGTTCTGTAATGTATACGGAAAAATAACTTACTCAAAACGGGCTTTGCAAATTCATTGTTAGTTTATTAATATAAGGCTTTGGCCTAGGTATTAGATAAACCATTGTACTCAACCATGACGGTTTTCCCCCGAGATAAGGCAAAAGCCAATATTGGTTCATACAGATTGCCTGTCTGGGGAACTACAGTACGATATATCCCACCTGTGTGGTGTAGTAGGTATTAGAGATTGTGACGAGAGTGTGGATTTGATGGGTGCTGGTGAAATGCACATGAGACTTTTTACTTGTATGTTTCACAGTGGCTTCCCACGGTTTGTGATTTTACGGATGATACCACGCATAGCCGACCGACGGTCCGTGTCTGTCCGTGGGAATTCAAGATTCAAAGCCATTTTGCGATATGTGCGAAAAAGAAAGTCAAACGTGCCACGCACGAGCTCTCCCTGCACCGTTGTGGTTACCGACTCACGGCAGATTTGCCGTGTCTGCGATACCACGGATGCCACCCTTTCCACGGTCAGTCGGTGCGAGTTTAGATTAGTCTACAATATCACAGAACGTGGGAAGACACGCTGTCAATGCAACGGTGTCAATGCGAAGCAACGTGGCTCCCGTAACGCCGAATTGTTTGTTGCCGCAAACAACTCGCTGCCGCCACGTATAAAGAATTTCTAATACAGTCAATACATTACAACACGCCGAGGCTCGTCTACGTCCCGCCAGCGCCACGTCGCCGTCACGTCACGCCCGCTGGTAGCTTAACAGGAATTGGCCAGCCAAAGTTCACCAACACATTGAGCATTGGGTTAGTTTGCTTATGCTAATCTCAACATGTCTCTATAACGTGATAGTTAATGATGCGAGTTGGCAAATCATCATGAACATCAATCTACATTACATTAGGCATTAGATACTATTATGCAAACAGTATGTACTGGTAGCCAAAATTGACATTACCCATTAGTAAGTACGTTAGCTAACTCCGACATGGCTTGACGACTTTTATAGCTGGCACTGGCATCCTAGAAGCCTATATGTAGTACTACCTTGCGCAACTGTGTAAATAAATAAAAATCTATCCCTATCTTTAAAAACATGGTCAGACAACACTATCTGTCATACATCGCTCACTAGGCCATTTATTAATTTATACATTTTTATAATTTATGTACGTAGGTACATATATTTTATGTAGTATAATATTCATATTATGTAATATAATGATTATACTATATGAATTTTATTTGATGTTATCTTTAATAACGCCACCGTCCTTATTTGCTCACATAGATCCTGTCCATCCAAAGGTTGTCTGGAAGAGATCGCTTTTAGCGATAAGGCCACCCAT
Organism: Philereme vetulata; assembly: GCA_918857605.2. Lineage (NCBI taxonomy): Eukaryota > Metazoa > Arthropoda > Insecta > Lepidoptera > Geometridae > Philereme > Philereme vetulata. The sequence goes on along the minus strand of OU975439.1, from coordinate 6,350,046 downwards.
TGTACTTATGATTGAAAAGTGTATTTTCTTTTTTATGTTTGTATTTAATGGTGTACAATAAAGAAATTATCTAATCTAATCTAACATTGCTGGACATTTTACACAGCGTTATCTAGCCCCAAACTAAGCAGAGCTTGTACTATGGGAACCAGACAACTGATAGAATACTTATATACCTTTTTGTTTTTGTAAATTAATTTTATAATATATAATGAGAAACAGCCAGACCCGGAACAAAAAAAATACCTGTATATCATGCAAACATTTGTTCCTTGGCGTGAATCGAACCTCTAACCTCCTGCGCCTCAGCAAGAAATTCACCCAATGCGCCACAGAGGTCGTCAATAGTAATCAGTAGAATAATAATCATTGTGTTTTTTTATTGAAATTTATTTTTCGGCAATTTATTTGTTTTCATGTCTTTAGAATTCATACAACGTACGAATTCCTTATACATCAAATATACAATCTCTAGTAACAGCTAACAGTCCTCTGTAATCTACGTCAGTAAATTGAACGTCTGTATCAAAGACGCTGTCTCTCTGATATTTCATCGTATTGGGCTTTGTTTGCGTATGATTGGATTGAAAATTACTTGGCATCTGACTTGTTTTCATAGAATTGATTACTTGATGTACTTCGCAAGTTTATATTTAGAGGAAACCATACCTAAGTAATGAGTTTGATATGATTAATGATTTGAGGAAGACTTTTTCTTACTTTTCGTTCTAAATATAAAAATATAATTTACTAGCTAACCAATCCGCAGCTTCGCACGCGTAGTTTTTCAATAAAAAACATTACCCTCCTTCTGCGCAGTTGGGAAAAAAGTAGCCTATGTCACCCGGGGATAGTGTAGCTTCCCAACAATGAAAGAATTTTTTAGATCGGTCCAGTAGTTTTGGAGCCTATTCAATACACACAAACAAATCTTTCCTCTTTATAATATTACTAGCTGACCAATCCGCAGCTTTGCACGCGTAGTTTTTCGATAAAAATATCACCCTCCTTCTGCGCAGTTGGGTAAAAAGTAGTATATGTCACCCGGGGATAGTGAAGCTTCAAAACAGTGAAAGAATGTTTCAAATCGGTCTAGTAGTTTCGGAGCCTATTCAATACAAACAAACAAATCTTTCTTCTTTATAATATTGATAGTAATTAACTAGCTGAACAATCCGCAGTTTCGCACGCGTAGTTTTTCAATAAAAACATTAACCTCCTTCTTAGCAGAGTTATGTCTTTTAGCCTATGTTACTCAGGGATAATGTAGCATTCTAAAGGTGAAAGAATTTTTGAAATCAGACCCGTAGTTTTTTGCGTTTATTCGTTACTAACATACAAAAATACAAATCTTTCCTCTTTATAATATTAAGATAAGATAAATCTTTATTGTATACCAAAGTAAAACACAGAACATTATTTTTACACATTAGATTTAGTACAATGGGTGGTCTTATCGCTAAAAGCGATGTCTTCCAGGCCACCTTTGTATGGACAGGATTATAATTTATCACATCTATATACAATTAAAAACATACATACATACTATAAACCTAAAATACTAATAATAACAAATAAAATAAGCAACTATAAAAATGGTTATGATGAATTAACAACCAGTTACAACTTCAACACAGAGACAGATAATGGATGTGCACTTTTGTTTTAAAATTAGGTACTTCTTCTTAGCGCGTCAATAGTTCTACTTATATTGTGTTAGATAGGTACTTGGCTACATCGATGGCGTCAGGAGAAGCCATTTTTAAGTCTACCATTGTGCAGGTGTTCGGGCACAAAGGACACATTAACAGGTGTTTCATCGATTGTGCAGGGTCAACACAGTCGCATTGCGTTTGTCTGGGATCCCTGAACCCCCATTTGAACATATTGACTCTGCAGCGACCAACCTGTGTGCGAATCCTATTTAAGGACTTCCACACTGGTCACGGCAGGTCATGCCTTGGCGGAAGCTGTTCCTAGAACTTACCTAATGTTTAAATTATGGTATTTGACCTAAAACAGCTGATAAACAGAATTAGGTACTAATAGACTTGGATGTTCTTATAGAGAAGGGCAAAGCGTTGCACAATCGTACGGCTGTTACAGTGAAGGATCGACCATAAAACTCTGTCGTTGGACAGGAGTTTTAAGTTGTATATTAGTATGGGATAATTACTGTATTTTTTGTATTTTCTCTATAGTTTTGTAATAAGTGACTAATAGAGCTACTTGTGAACATTTCAATATTATCTTTAATACAAGGTGTCCCGGAACTAGTATGTTATGCCTGAACGGAGTGATTCTGGCCATGAAAATTAACGACATTTACAAGTTAAAAATTATAATTTAAACATTTCATTTTTCATGATACATTTCTTGATCTTTTTTATTTCATTTTAAATATTCTGTTTTTTAGACTGCGCCTTCCCTAGAACTTACCTTAAACAAACGTCATGTTTAACTTAAGGTATTTTTTTTAAATATTAAACTTGTAGACACACAAGCTGACGGGCCTCCTGATGTTAAGTGGTCACCGCCGCCTATAAACTCCTGCAGCACTCGTGGTACCGCAGTCGCGTTGCCTACCCTACTTACACCTCTCTTGAAGGCTTTCATTTTGAAGCCCACGGGATAAACCTCCGGAGGAAGGTCATTCCACATCTTGCAGGTGCGTGGAAGAAACGAGCGGGTGAAACGCACCGTGTGAGACTTCCACGCATTTACAATATGTGGGTGAGCTCGTTGCCGGTTGCGGGAGGTTCGATGGTAGAAGTGGGAAGCAGGAATTAAATTGAACAGCTCTTCGAAACATTCGCCGTTATATATTTTATAGATTTGACCAAAAACAGCTGATAAATAGAATTTTAACCAAAATTAGCAGATTATAATCAAGTGATTCTTCAATAAAAATCATTGAATTCACAAAAGGCGTAAAACATTCGTTGTTCTCGTAAGAATCGAGAATCGCCTATCGTAGGTAGGTATCGAGATTTATCAAATCGGATGAGCAGTTTAGGCGCTACGATGGAACATACCTAAATCCACATACATAGGACTGCTAAAAACATCACCCTTCCTTTTGGCTTTGCCGAAGTCGGGTAATGAACTTGTATCATTTATGTCAGTGCCATTGAAATGTAACCATGAATTCAAGCATTGTTATAGGGAGTTTCCATTTTATTGTGATTCAGTTACTTAATTATTTTTAACACTGTGTTTATTGGGTTAAAATTTACACAAATCTGTTGCTAAAGCTTACTAAGTGAACTTATTCATTTTTAACGAATTATAAAAACTATTTAACTAACCGATTATCTCATTTTCAGATAGAAAGAAAAAATACATTTATTTGCAGACACAACAAAACAAAGACATACACAGTAACAAAAATAATACCACAGTAGGAGTAACAATATAACAAACACAAATAGAAAAATTAAATATACATAGGCAGTTAGTACGTCCAGGTTATGAGCGTCCGCAAACTAGGATCCGGCTCAGCATTATGCGCCACGCACTAGTAAATACGAGTACGCAGCGCGCTGATCTTCCGCCGGCTTCTACGTTCAGTACCGGATAGTCCAATTTTAATTAAAATAAAATTACATAAACTAAAGAAATGATAAAGACAGATATATAAAAATAGAAATATAAAGGATATTGAACCTATATATATGTAAGTATGTTGGGCAAGTCGTTGTCGTTTCAGAATGAGGCAGTGTGGGTGTTTGTGTTTAGTGCAATAGTTGTTAGCGAAAGTATGCAAAGTGGGTTTTCCGCTAGAAGGCCATTTGTATAGACAGGAGATGTATTTTAAGTTTGCGTTTAAAATCATGTTTAGTCCTAAACGTATGTTAGAGACCGGTTGACGCAAAGGTGGTGGTATATTATTCCAGCACTTGGTGGCCTGGTAGCGGAAACTACCAAATAAACTTTTCAATTAACCGAGTTGAGTGTTGTTTGAAATCAACACGAATTAGCAATGTTCTCGTGGTTGTTATTCACCAAACATACTTCAAGCTTTTTAATTATATTTTTGTCATTATTAAACTAAATGCAGTTAACCGAGCCAAAAAGGTCCTTGGCTAACTTCATATTTAAGTATTTATTTAAGCCGGAGGAAGATCAGCGCGCTGCGTACTCGTATTTACTAGTGCGTGGCGCATAATGCTGAGCCGGATCCTAGTTTGCGGACGCTCATAACCTGGACGTACTAACTGCTTATGTATATTTTATGTTTTCTATTTGTGTTTGTTATATTGCTACTCCTACTGTCGTGTTATTTTTGTTACTGTGTATATCTTTGTTTTGTTATGTCTGCAAATACATAAATGTATTTTCTTTCTTTCTTTCATATTTTTTCCGTGCACACTTAAATGTGTCACAGTGTTACTCGTTGGGATTTTTTTCCCAACGTGTTACACTCTTAGAATAGAATAGAATAATATTTTTGTTTGTTATATTGCTACTCCTACTGTCGTATTATTTTTATAACTGTGTATGTCTTTGTTTTGTTATGTCTGCAAATAAATGTATTTTCTTTCTTTCTTTCATATTTTTCCGTGCACACTTAAACGTGTCACAGTGTTACTCGTTGGGATTTTTTTCCCAACGTGTTACACTCTTAGAATAGAATAGAATAATATTTTATTTACAACATACAGAGGTAACATTTATACAACAATTAAAAAAAGAAGTAAAGTAAAAAAGCACAGTATGGTTCTCTTACAGTTCTACTGTTACTCTTACAGGGGGTGTGACTCGTTTGGGGATTTATTAAGCATGTTCCTCCTAAAGATACATAATTAAGCACGAAGCTTCCCAGAAAATGATACAAAATATATGTTCCGAGGAATAACATGCCTTAAATTTGAGGATAGGAAATCTAATATCGTAAATAAGTACCAAACATCCCTTTTTGTTATACAAAATTGTTTTCGCAAATATTTGGTATTTTTACAAATTCCATGGGTCCTTTATGATCCCTTGGTTGGATCAATGGAGTTTATGATCATTATTCTCATCCGTCCCTTCGATAAAAGATGTCGTGTTTACATAACCGTAAATAACCTAGGATTATGAAGACTTCGGAATCGATTTTGTATCCAGAGTATATATTTACAACAGGTTTCCGTCAAATTCATATTGAATTGTTTGAACCTTCAAAACTTAGTTGTTTTGTAGGTAAGTCAAGTCAAAATCTTTTATTGATTAAAATCACAAAGATCACTTTGAAACATGGCTGGTTGTTTTTTTAATGATCCTTTTAGAATACATAACAATAAAGAAAATAAATTACGTCTAAATTGTAACATTTTTGAATGAATTGGAGCAATTTCAATCCCAATCTTTTCTATCATCTAAATAATCCGATATTTTATAGTAGGCTGTTTTATAAAGATTTTGTATAATTACGTCTTTAAATTTGTTAATTGTCAATTTTTGTACATCACTTACTACTACTTACTATCCTGGCGCATCAACCCCGAAGCGGGTCTTGGCCTCCGACACTAAAAGACTCCACTGGTCCCTATTCTGCGCCACTTCTTGCCAGTCTGACACTTGAAGAGCACGAAGGATTTTCTCCACCTCATTCTTCCAGCGATATCTGGGTTGGCTGACTGGCATTCCTAGGTAGGCACGTTTGGCAGCACGATCGTCCCCCATTCGCTCAACGTGACCGAGCCAGCGTAATCGATGAGATTTTATTTCGCCTATGATGTTGGGCTCGGCCACCAGTTCCGCTACCTCACACGCAGAGTGCCATCTTCTCGTCGCACCAGGCCTAGGATCTTTCTTAGCACCTTTCTTTCCGTCACCAGAAGTTTGCGCTCTTCTTTTTGGGTCAGCGTCCAGGCTTCACATCCGTACATCAAGATAGGCCGAATAACAGTTTTATAAATTCGGATCTTGATCCGTACATCACTTGGGAGTTTGTTATAAAAGCGAACACCTTGCCCTTTAAACGATTTACTAACAAAAAACGACACTACGGTGAACTTTAAAATGGTTTGTAAAAATTTAAAAGTAGTAGTTGCCGGACAGAATGGGGTTGTTTACATAGTGGACGGCCAAATATGGCCGCAATTGCATTATTTTAGCTTACATTGTGGCTTCAATATTCCGGCTATAGATATAATAGATAGATAGATAAAATAGGCCAAATAACTCTTCTTAGCCTAAATCCGCAAGAATTACAATAAAAACGTGCATAATAAAATAAATGCTAGATAAAAGTAATATAAGCATGGATATGGCTAAAAGGTTTGTCTAAGTGAACGGCGTCTTCAGATTTCCTCATCCACTTCGTTTCACAAATACAAAGACAGCGCTTTTCGTTTGCAAATCAAAGTGAGCTCTGGATCTGAAGATAATCCAAATTATTCCGGATAGTCCACTTAGTACCGATAAAAAACGATATTCAGCATTTGGCAATATTGTCGCGTTTGATGTATAAGTTACAGTGAAAATTAACCGCTACTCGTCTCTGGAATATTATCCCACCAAAGTATTTCGAGGCTACTTCAGTGGAAGCATTCAGATTGAGAATCTATAGGCACCTTCTCGGTCAAACCGACCAAAAATGAGCAACTTAATCTTTCCTCATCACTTCTTCTATTGTTAAGTATGTATTTTTATTTGATATTGGTATAGTTTAGTCTATCATATAAAGTATTCAAGTAGGTTTATTTATGCAGTATGTACTTTTATTATGCTATTTTTATTAGTCCTGTGCAAATTTTCATTAGTTCTCTTTCCTGTGCACTACCTACATATCTTTATCTAAAATAGACAAATGTTATCTAGAAGAAAATGGTCTTTAGCATTAAGTTCGCCTTTGCATTAGTTTTATAAGTGCAATAAAGTATACAATCTATCAATCAATCAAAAATCATAACCGGCCAAAACCTTTTTTGACTGCGAAAATCAGTTAAAACTAGCTTTAACTAAAGACGGTCTAAATTTACTTTAAATGTACACTTTGAGTGCCGAAAGAGGATTACTGAGTCGAAGTTGTCAAGAAATTCCCATAAGCATTATAATTAAAAAAAAAACCTAACGACGGATGGCTGTAGTTCGTTAAAATAAGTTCTAAATAAATAAATACTGCTGGACATTTCATACAGCGCTATTATTTATAAATTATTATATAAATATTAGCATCCATTTCATGCGAACACACTTCAAACCCTCCGTCATCCGAGACACGTTCTCGGAGACCCGGATGACGAAATCACTTCCGCTAATGCGGGTGAGTCATCCACATTAGACAGAGCAAACACTCCACAAATACACCGACCTCGCCGGCGAGGTCGACGAGTCCCTTTAGTCGCCGCCTACACGAGGTACAAGCACGTACCCGGGCGTTTCTCTCCTATCCCCGTCCCGGCAACAGCCCAAGCCGAGGTTCGTACCTAAGTGGTGCCCTTGCGCTAGTTGCCTCATCAAAAATAAAATTATAGGGCTGAGCGCCTTCTGCGCTCGCCAAAAGCTCGGTTAAGCTGCAACGGCCTCAGAGGCCAACAGCGAGATAAGCCCATTCGAAAAAAAAATGCGAACACACTCGCTGTCTCGCCCTCTCACAATCGGCCGTCAACACGGCATAATAGTGTCTCCTTAAAGTTAATTATTAAAAATAGTATAACAAGTGAATTAGCTTTAAAAACAGTGTAAAACAATAAGCAGTAAGTGTGCTAACCTGAATACATAAAAGGACTTTCAATCGACGAGATTCCCTAACAGCTATCCAGCCCCAAACTAAGCACAGCTAGTACTGATAGAATACTTATATACTTTTTTTTTGTACATACATATAAAACATATAAACACTTCCCAGACACGAAACAAACTTTTTCTGTTTGAAACTTCTTTATATGTTTTTTAAGTGTTATTTTTTATGTCCTAATTGCGTCCGCTATGTATTTATTATTATAGTTATTTGTCTCTCTCGGTCCTAAAGGTCTCAACGTAAGACCAGCGCAGGTTCTAACGTCCTGCACACGCTGAGTTGAGAGCTTTTTGCAACCAATTTGTGTACCTACCTAGCTTTAAGTTTTTATGTTGTTTTTTATACTGTATTATTTTTTTGTAGTTATATTTGTATTATGTGTTGTTGCAAATAAAATATTTGATTTGAAATATCTGTAGATCATTGCAAACATTTGTTCCGCGGCGGGAATCGAACCCGCCAGTTATCTCTCGTTAATCTTGCTTTTATAGCTAGTGCAAATATTCACTCATATCTCTAGATAGACTATCTCCACTCCGTTTATAGCTGCGAAAACAAATCCGTTTCAAAAGCCGATTTTAAACCGGGTTTTTTAAACTTGCTATATAATATTTAAATCGTTTCATCAAGATCTTCATTTTGATACCCATGTCGCTGTGTTTGAAAGAAAACAAGTACATTAAGCCAGACGAAATTGCTGGCGGTCGTCATTATTTAGTATTTTCAACAATTCATGTACCCCAATTTTCTTTGACTCGAAGGAAAGGACGTTTCTTTTGAATGTTCGTATAAATCCCACCAGTCGTTTAGTAATACAGTGTTAATAAAAGTATTACTTACTTGCTTAATAGACGAGCGCATTAAAACATAACCAGCCTTAGAAGGAACAGACAGTAAAATTGACGTTCCAAAGTGATCCTTGTGATATTAATTTCCAGCAGCCTCAACACAAATACATTAAATATTTCTAGACATTTCACACAGCGATATCTAGCCCCAAACTAAGCAGAGCTTGTACTATGGGACCCAGATAACTGATAGAATACTTATATACATACTTTTTTTGTAAATACATTCTTATAATGTATAGAGAAACAACCAGACCCGGAACAAATATCTGTAGATCGGGAATCGAACCCGCTACCTCCTGCGTCTCAGCCGGCTATTCGCCCACTGCACCACGGAGGTCGACATTAATCATTCTGATTCGCTTATCCTATGTTTAAAACGCTTTTTTCGTATGTATTGTTATGGTTGGGTAGTTTATGCTGTGTGTGTTTATGTAGTTATATTATTTTTAAATCCGAACATGTATTGTTAACTAGGCACCGTCATAAATAATGTAGTTTCATGTTTAGAATAGTAGCTAGCAATATTTATTTAGTATTATATAGGTACTCGTTTAGCAGTGTTCGTGTCCTCACTTAGGCCCTGTCAGAAAACCAGCGCTGCATCGTACCCAACAAGGTTCGAAGCAGCCCATGCTGAGACTGGGACCATTTTGTCCTCACGCAACACCACCATTGTCTGTGTTATTGTATTATTGTACACTGTCTGTGGGAGCAAATAAATGTGTTTTCTTTCTTTTTTAATGAATAATAACATTTTTATTTTTATTTAAGATCGCTAAGCGATAAAACGTACAAGAACTTTCCAAGATAAAACGTGGAATAATTTTAAAACATACGTCGGGCACATTGGACCACATTGGGCCACATACGCCGTATTATTAGATAAATGCAATTACTTTGACTAGATTGGGGCATTGTCGAAATTGTCGGCCGCTACGTTTGAGATTCAAATCAGAAGATTCTTGCGGTAGATGTGATGAGGTTGAAGCGATTGAGATAAATAGGACGATACGCGAGATGTGCTTTTGAAGTGTCTGATTTGAATCTTATTTATTTCTTGGATTGTTTTTAGAGTCCTCGCAAATTTATTTACCGCATTCAGTAGCGCTTCTGTCGGTAAGATATACCTATATATAGATATAAAGAGTAAATATATTTATTGGAAGAGCAGCCTAGCAGGTAACTATCGACGTCGGGAAAGCACTGAGTTATAAAGAATAAATATTGCCTAGCAGGTCGGCGACTACCGACGTCGGGAAAGCGCTGAGTTATAAAGAGTAAATATCTTTATTGCCTAGCAGGTAACTACCGACTCCGGGAAAGCGCTGAGTTATACAGAGTAAATATCTTTATTGGAAGCAGCCTAGCAGTTAACTACCGACATCGGGAAAACGCTGAGTTATAAAGAGTAAATATCTTTATTGGAAGCAGCCCAGCAGGTAACTACGGACGTCGGGAAAGCGCTGAGTTATAAAGAGTAAACATCTTTATTGTCTAGTAGGTAACTACCGATGTCGGGAAAGCGCTGAGTTATAAAGAGAAAATATCTTTATTGCCTAGCAGGTAACTACCGACATCGGGAAAACGCTGAGTTATAAAGAGTATATATCTTTATTGGAAGCAGCCTAGCAGGTAACTACGGACGTCGGGAAAGCGCTGAGTTATGAAGAGTAAATATCTTTATTGGAAGCAGCCTAGCAAGTTACTACTGACGTCGGGAAAGCGCCGAGTTATAAAGAGTAAATATCTTTATTGGAAGCAGCCTAGGAGGTAACTACCGACGTCGGAAAGCGCTGAGTTATAAAGAGTAAATATCTTTATTGGAAGCAGCCTAGCAGGTAACTACCGACGTCGGGAAAGCGCTGAGTTATTATATTACACAAAATAAGATCTCTCAGCTTGAAGATCTAAAACTTGGACTTCTAGCATAAGTCCGGATAAAATTCAAAAAGCTTTTTATCTGGCCTTTGAGAATGGGCTTTCCCTAATCCTAATAATAGGGTGGATATGATGTTGATTGTATAGTGCGATAATTCGCAATATACAATCAACACGAATATTTGGATGTTTTATCTTATCTACAGAATTCGATTTAACTTGAAACAATATTTAAGTTTTGAGCGAGGTCGGCAGCTGGTAAAAAACCACAAGCTGGTAACTTGGGCCACACCCCTTCATAGGAAAACAGTTTTCCGACGAAGTTGACTGAAATTTCCTCTGAAGCTGAAATGTGATGCATATCTGATGGGACAAACCAAATTTTCCGCTTATTTCTGAAACTTTCGAATCGTTCAGTTCAAACGTGAATTGCATTTCACTTCAAAGTCAAATTTCTTTATTCAATGCAATCTTTGAGAACATTTTAAATCGGCAATTAAACCCGCCCCAACTAATTGCTCAAAGAAAAAGTATATTATTCAATCGACACATACCTAAATTAACTTTTCACACCACCTGCTCGACAATGTCAAATTATATGTCAACCTAAAAGCAGGTGATTTAATCCCTACGGCTGAACCGGGAGTAAATTCAATTCATTTATTAAACTTTTTTTTAGATGACAAAGATCCAATAATTGTTAGTAAAATAATAATAAACATGTCAAATAGTTAGTACAAGTGCAATTTTACTAATCGCTAAAATTATAAGTGATCTGAGGTCTGGATCAGCATCAGGACACGACAATTTGAATAACGACTTGATCAAAGGAGCGCAACACTCACTAGTGCCTCCAATAACATACCTATGTAATCTCAGTCTTTCAAGTGGAACCATGCCAAACTGCCTCAAAGTGGTCAATGTTATTCCTATTTTAAAATCAGGCAGCCCGTTGAACCCAACTAATTACAGACCAATCTCACTGTTAACGTCAATATCCAAAATTGTTGAAAAAATAGTCAACAAGAGACTCCTTTCATTCCTTGAAAGCAAAAACCTCTTGGCCGAGAACCAGTTTGGTTTTCGCAGAGGCAGGTCAACGGAAGAAGCAGTTGTTAATGTGGTAGACCATGTTTCTAGGAAACTTGACTCTAGCTAAAAATGCATTGGAGTCTTTCTTGAGCTTGCCAAAGCCTTCGATACCGTTTCTCGGCCAATGTTGTTTAAAAAGATGGAAGCTCTGGGCATCCGTGGATTGGCTCTTGATTGGTTCAAATCCTACTTTGAGAACCGACGGCAAAGAACCTGCGTATCAAACTTTGCTAGTGATCTTGCTGAGGTGAACTTTGGGATGCCACAAGGAAGCGTTTTAGGACCTTCGCTATTCCTCATCTATGTGAATGATCTGTGCAAACTTGAGCTGCCTCAGGCAAAAATAGTAGCCTTCGCTGATGATACAGCAATAATATTCCACGGAAAAAAATTGGGCTTTAGCTATGGACTTGGCTCAAAAGGGTTTGGCGACGGTCCATTATTGGTTACAAAATAATTTGCTTTCACTTAACATTACGAAAACTAAATATGTAGCCTTTAGCATATCAAATAGATACATATAGGAGCCCTAAGTGGGAAAATTAGGAAGCTCAAATACATTTTTAGGAAGCTGAGGACTGTCGGAGATCTGGAGGTTACTAAACTAGTATATACGGCTCTCTGCCAGTCCTTACTATCTTATTGTATAATTGTGTGGAGCTCCGCCTGTTCAACAACTTTTCTTAAGCTGGAACGAGCACAGCGGGCCATTTTAAAAATATCATTAGGTAAACCCTTTAGATATCCTACTGCCTGTACAAGGACTGCGATTTCCTTAGGGTTAGGCAAATTTTTATAAAAACAACTATCCTCCGTTTTCATAAGAGGTCAATGCTGTGTGCAAGGGCTAGCGCGAGGTCCAGACGTAACTCAATATGGCCTACCCCATCTACGCGCACAAACATTGCTCAAAAATCCCCATCCTTTCTAGGCCCCTTCTTGTACTCGCGCGCCCACAAGGAGCTGAATATCCAGCAATGCCTAAAATCCTCTTGTAAAAAAAGGTCGAAGAGTGGCTAAGAAGTCTGACCTACTCTGATACTGAACAACTTTTAAGCCCCATAAAGTAATACAATATTATGATATTATCTTGTTGTGTCGCCAACCTTATGCTCACCTTCCACTGTAATCGTTCTTCGACTACACACTCCGGACACATACACGCACCCTTACTTTACTAATAACATAGCTCTTTGTAAGATGATTATGATTACATATCAAATGTAATAAATTTAGAACTTATTTGTTGTTTTGTAAATTGAATAAATTTCAACCATAACTTTAAACTTGAGCTAGAGCTACTAGAAACTTTTAACTATTTAATAACTATTTTTACTAAATTATTATATAGGTTGCTTATTATTATTGATTATTACTATTTAGTTTATTTCATGTTTCTTTTTTGGGCAGAGCCTAGCTACCCACGACACAGGGAATCCTAGTGTGGGAGCTAGTATACATTATTATAATAAGTACCTACCTAAATGTATACCTACTAATTTAATATTATATCGTGTCTACTAACTTTTTGTGTGAACAATTCTGGATCAATAAATTTTTTATTTATTTATTTACTGATTACTTTAGTTCTAAGAATATCTCGTTTTGTAAGAAAATATGTTTAAAAGTTTATATTTACGAGTATTTGTTAATTAATTAATAGCTAATTGAGGTAATTTTATGTAACCACAAAATTATTTGTAAACCTGCGGCGGTATGAAAAAAAATTTAAAAAAAAAGTACTAGTGTATGCGGTAAGTATGTGAGCATCTAGTGCAGGTACTGCGCGTGTACCATACAACAATGCTTTAGATGCTCACAGTCGAACCTGTTTGAGAACGCATACGGTATACCGTTGGAGCTGGCCCGAATTCTGCGCCCCAGGGATGTGCACTGCTTGCGCATGGTGCTGTAGAAACAGTCCACTCGCGCCTCGGCAAACATCCCCGACGCGCTGCAGAACCGGGGCAGCCCCACCAGCACCCTGAACGCGTTATTATACTGTACGCGTAGGGCACTGTACTGTTTTTGCGTATAACTAACCCACAGGCTGCTCGTGTAGAAGCTAGTACAGTACGCTCGGAATAGGCAGATGTTGTAAAGTTGTACTGAATTGTATTTGAATTATACTGAGTATACCCTCGTGGGCATAACGTGATTTGAATTTGGAACCTCATATGTATTCAAATTTGAACTAAAGAGACCCACACCATTAGAACTTACTCGTAAATCGAACTAACCTCTGCACAGAATGCACCAACCTAGATTTGGTTTTTATTGTCTCGCAGAAAGTGTGAAAACAGTTATCTCCTCTTTAGCTTTATCCAAAGTTGTCTGCATCTTGGGCGTGCTTATATCCTTTTCTGCACTAAGAATTTTAGTAACTTCATCGTTCCGATCGTGAGTTAACTCTAGAATCCTTCGTTACGTTCGGGATTTAATATAGCGCCCGTGACGCATGACACTGCTATATCCCCTCGTTTAATAATCTTCTATTTTATTTTGCTATTATTGGTCACTGACAGAATCTCAGAAGTTTAAACTAGGAGTATGCCAAAGAGCGATGGAGCGCAGCATTTTGGGTGTAAAGCGGATCGACCGGATTCCAAACTCCTGGCTGCGCTCGAAGACCGGCATCGCTGACGTGGGCATCAAGGCTGCAAAGCTAAAATGAGACTGGGCGGGTCATGTCTCCCGTATGCAACCCGATACGTGGGCCAAGAAGACAAGCATATGGACTCCTAAAGACGGAAAGCGACGCCGAGGAAGGCCTAAAAAGCGCTGGAGCGATGACTTGGACGTCTTCCAAAGAGACTGGTGGGATATGGCTCTAGACCGCAATAAGTGGAAGGAAGAGGGGGAAGCCTTTGCCCAGCAGTGGGACAGTATGGGCGAGTAAAAAAAAACCGCGTCTTTAAAATGTTATTATAAATACAATTGATAAAGTAGTAAATGTACCTAATCCTAACCTATACTCCCAAACATCAAATTTCAGAGTAATACCAAAACATAATTCCTTTTCAGAATCCTAAATATGAATGTACGTACAAATACAGCTACGTTTAATACGTGTCCGAATGTGTTTTCGCGTCAGTAAGTTTAACTTCTAAACAGATTATTCCGTAAAAGGTTCGGGGAAGGATTTGGACCCGGGGTCAGATAGCCCTCAGTTGACATTTTAAATAAAAGGCATAAGTCTGCATAGTCGCGCCGGCTTGTAGGTTGCAAGCCACGAGGTACTCGTTTGCGGACGACTTTGATCTTTTTTCGGCGCGTCGTGGACGAGTGCAACAAAACATTTTGTGTTTTACGTTTCACGACCTTTAAGTGCCGTTAAGTTGCGTCTTTTGTGTTGTTTTAGAAAGGGGCTTGACGATAAAATATACAGACACACACACAGACAGACTTATGCTTTAGTTTTTATTTTACAAGCCTGTTTTACATGCGTTCGTATTTTTTTTAGTCAGTGTACTCGCGCATCTTTGGCGGCGGGTTTTTTTATGTTGGATATCCGCTCCACATGCCATCAAATAGCGCTAAGAATCTCAGCCTAAAAAAACTTCCTGTATAACGTCTTGCATAACTTCCTGCATTACCTTTATGTGTGCATTCGCGAAGAAAAGCAGATGAAAATGCTGTAGCCCGATCATCACTTCTAATGTCTAGTAAATTTTCCGCGAGCTAACTGACGATACTGTCAATGTTGGGTTGATTAGCCTACTTTATTAAATATCTATTAAAAGTGAGTAATAAAATGTTTATAAGAGTTTAGCCACGCCCCTTACGCGAAAAACACAGCTTGAAATGTGATAATCCTACACATAGTAATTGTCGCTGGTCACTACAAAACTCGGTTCTGGTACTATTAACAACATATCACCTACGTTTTTATATTAAAAAGTAGTCTTATGTGAAAAACGCGTATGTGCTGTAAATTTTTTTCCTTATTCTTCTTCTTTGGTGTTAATAGTTGTTTGACTTCTAAATGATATGACCGTATTTTCAAGAACTTGAAATATTGACGCTCCCGTCTATCGTCATATTCCAGGTTGCTGTCTTTGTTCGGTCTAACCTAAAACTGTTCAGCAAGAACAGGGATAGGCATCCGTACAACACTCGGAGAGCTGACAGGCTTGCTACCGTGTCCCGTACCTTGGCCAAGTCGGATAAGCTAACGCATGTAATGGGACCGACAGTATATAACAGACTACCCTGTACTGTAACTGAGGCAACCAGTTGCTATACATTTAAACTCAAACTGAAGCGCTGGCTCCTGAGTAACACCTTCTACAGTTATGAGGAGTTTATTGACATGACGGAATAATAGATAGTATAATTTTATTGGACTATTGGATATTGACTGTTTTTATATTGACTACCTTATTGATTATGTTGTATAACTATTTATATTGTATTATTAATATATTATTTGACTTGTGTAATTCTTTATTAATATCCAAATTTGTTTGTTTTTATTATTATTTTAAATAACTTTTATTATTTTATATTTTGGTTATAATCAATATTGTAGGAACTATACTAAATGTGTACAGTGTGTACCGAATTAATTATGACGTGTAATATTCTTACCAAATAAATGATTATGATTATGATATTAGCCCAATAGAGAGCAACTTCTACACCCCTCTCTGTCGCCTGGTACAAATCTTTTCGTTTGCAGGTGGTTAGGCAGAGAGGACATGAGAGCAGGTGGTCCATTGTTTTAAAGGTGGTCCCGCAGTGGGACTGGCTCTGGAATGGGTCGATATAGCCCCACTTGGATAGATTCTCGGCAGCACCCAACTTGAGTGCGCGACCGGTTTAGAACTTCCAAACCACTGCAGCTTGTAGCCGGAAGAAAGATGATCCGCTGGTGGAATGTAATCAGGAGGGGCAGTGTGATGGGAGGACCATAATTCAAGTCTCACTACTACCGGGCTTTTGTCCGTGGTGTTGGTGGATCGGAGGAAGCTCTTACGGCTTTTCAGTCGGGCCGATGGTGGCTGATGGCCGTAGAGTGGGTGCAGGTCGTCAGTTTTCTGCTGACTTTTTTCAACCCTGCAAGCAACCTCATGGCGAACGCTTGGTGGTGCAATGCCTGCTAGTGGGTAGAGCATTTTTATCCTGTGTTTCCTACATCTAAGAGAAACCAATGGCCACCGTTTGCAGACTTACCGTGGCCGGACGTTCACAGTTGACATTTAAAATATAAACGAAGTAAAAGTAGCTCTTGTATGTCCATGTTTATATTTCCCGTGGACATAATTCCGTGTATTATTTGGTGCGGTCATGAGTGAATTTTCCTTTCTGATTTTTTAGAATCATTTTTGAATCGTCAATATCTTTCACAAGCAACTGGTCAAGCGCGAGTTGTACAACGCACAGTGAAGGGTTTCGTAGTCGGTACGATTGTATCTTAGACGGGCTATTGTATTAGATAAGTGTTGAGGAAAACTAGTGTCTTTGAAATACCTATTCAACGATACTTATCCCACATGATGGGATGCGGGAGTAAAAAATACACCCCAAATATATGATATAAATAGTAATAGGTAACAGGAACATCCCACGCAACTGCCAACTAACTACATCACAATTTAAATGTCGCGCCAAAATGGCGCCAACGCAATGCTAAGTACTACCTAAAGCTAGTATTCTGATAGTACAGAAATATTAGGGTTAAAAAAATATTATAAACAAACAAATCTTAAATAATACGATTAATAAACTTAAGTCGCAACTGTACATTCATGTAAACTTTCTTAAGGGGAGACCGGAGGGGGGAGGGGAATCACCCATACAACACGTACTACCGAGATCATTTCTAATTGGAGCATATTTCTACCTCAATAAGGTATTATTTTAATTTTAATCGTATTTCTCTAGGTTCTCAACTATATATTAGATCAAAATACTTACCTAAAATGAAATAGAAGCGTATCGCATTCTTCATGTTTTTACGTCATAAAAGACCTGTTTTGAACTTAATTATTTCGTATTAAAAACAACAACATCTTACGTATCCTAGTCATGGGAACATAGATTATATCGTCTAGTTACAGAATAACAACACAATGAGAAAAATACAACAAGTTTTCAGTCATCATTTTTGGTATTACGGAACATGGTCAAAATCTAATCAAATTTAGAATCGTTCTATTGCAATCACTGTCGCTCTGCGTGGCTAAACTTCGTCACTAAACAGGGATACCGATATTCAGACCGAAGTTTTTGACGCGGCCGAATTGAAGTTGCGCTCGGGGTTCGCCGGCTTCTTAAGTCGTGAAAGTATTAGCGATATTAACGCTATCAAACTCTAGCGTCAGTTAAACTTTATTTAATTAAAACTGCCGTATCGTATTCCACGCTACAATCAAACTAAACTAATTGAAAGCTTTCAGTAGACAGGCATTATTAGAAATCTCCTCGGGAATGTCAATTTTAGTAATTTTCAAACTAAATGACAAGTTTAGTAACTTTCGAACTAGTTGCTTAACTTGTCATCCCGATAAGATCCCGATCCGTGCGATTTAAATTGCTCGATTCCACGGCAATTTTATGGCCACGACCCTTATTATGATATATATATGATATTATATCAATACAAGAGACAGAGAGTGCACAGCGGAATTAAATCATATAGGTACTATAGGTATATATAGGTCATTAAATCAAAACAGTCAAATATCGGGAATCGAACTTGCGGCCTCTTGCCTCTCAGTTGGTTTCTCACTTACCGCACCAAAGGTCATAATTTTTTTAATACAAACTATTTTAACAATATTTTGACAAATTAAAATTATATGAATTTGTGTTCAAACTACTTCTAAATACTGTCTCTCTAAGTCTACTTATATTGCATCACTGTATCGCCGGCAACAATTGCTTCATTGCCCGTGTAAATGACCTTTAGGTAGCTAGATATGCTGTTAATGTTCTTCATTTTGAAGTTTCGAAGTAATGTCATTATGGCGCGATCTTACCTAAAGTGATAGTGGCTTTGTTTGTCTCCCTTTCTCCCCAATTACAGTTACAAAATGGAAATGGAATACAGAGTTATTTTTATCATTTTAATCCGCCAAGCATTTAATTATAAAATACATAGATATTTCAACACTAGCAAATGAACATGTGCGATTTTTTTTATTATCTAGCCTATGCTGTCCGACTGCTGGGCAAAGGCCTTCCCCTCATCTCTCCAATTATCTCGATCCTAGTTCCGCCAGTCACTATAAAAGGCGTCCAAATCATCGCGCCACCGCTTCTTCGGCCTTCCACGGTGTCGCTTTCCATCCACAGGGATCCATCCAGTTATGACCTTAGCCCACCTATTTGGTTGCATGCGAGAGACATGACCCGCCCAATCCCACTTCAACTTGGCAGCCTTGATTCCGACGCCGACGTCAGCGATGCCGGTCCTTGAGCGCAGCGAGGTGTTCCGAATCCTGTCTATTCTCTTGACACCCAAAATGCTGCGGTCCATAGCTCTTGGGGTTTGCCAAGAGCGATAAAAAATGAATCCTTAATAATTGGAACGATGAAGGATGTTCTGTTAAAAACGAAGCTGTGCGTGACGCCAGGGTGTAATCGATCATTCTAACTTTATCCGGTAATGCCTCATGTATATCGGCAAGGAAGAACACAGCTGCTTTTTGAGTTTTTAATAAATGAAAGGACTGTTAAATCTTTCCCATATTAGGTAAGCGCAAATGGCGCTTTTTATTGATGATAGTCAAGCGCTTGACCACTACCTCACCTGATGGAAAGTGATGGTGAGATCGAAGATGGAGCACGCCTATAAAGAACCTATTCACTCTAGAGCTTTACCTAATTGAAGCATTGACCAATTAACGACCTCCGTGTCGCAGTGGGCGAATAGCCGGCTGAAACGCAGGAGGTATCGGGTTCTATTCCCGCCGCGTAACAAATGATGATTTTACAGATATTCGTTCCGAGTCTGGGTGTTTTTCTATGTATTATAAGTATGTATTTACAAAACAAAGCTATATAAGTACTCGTAGTATTCTATCAATTATCTGGTTCCCATTGTACAAGCTCGGCTTTGAGGCTAGATAGCAATGTGTGAAATGTCCAGCAATATTTATTTATTTATTAAGTTTGGTAACAACTTGAGCCATGCAATCCACACTGGCCTTACGCCATTCTTTCCGGTCCCTTGCGAGTCTTATCCATTGACACCCAGCTACGCTTTCAATGTCATTCGAGCATCGGGCGAGTGGTCTGGCTCTCGGTCTACGAGTATCCCTTGTCCGCCACTCTGTAATCGCCTTCGTCCAATGGCCGACATCCCTCCTAGCCAAGTGTCCAGCCCATCTCCACAATCTTTGTGTCATTAACTATCATCAATAAAAAATAAAGTTTATTTTTATTTATATTGATAGATTTACTATTTATAAGTTGAACATAGGCCCTTCCCAATAGCTTTCCAGAGCGGCCGATCTTGTTCGGCCTGCACCCAACGTTATTTAGCAGTCCACTGCTGAACATAGAACTTTGGTGGCTGAACCTATGATGTTGGGGCTGAACACACGTTGGGGGCTACATATAGGACGTTGGGGGCTGAACATAGAACGTTGAGTACCGAACATAGGACGTTGGGGGCTGAATATAGTGTTGGGAGCTAAACATAGAACGTTGAGTGCTGAACATATGACGTTGAGTGCTGAACATAGGACGTTGAGTGCTGAACATAGGACGTTGGTGGCTGAACATAGAACGTTGAGTGCTGAACATATAACGTTGAGTGCTGAACATAGGACGTTGAGTGCTGAACATAGGACGTTGGGACTTGAACATAGAATGTTGGGGGCTGAACATAGAACGTTGAGTGCTGAACATAGGACGTTGAGTGCTGAACATAAGACGTTGGGGGCTGAACATAGGACGTTGAATGCTGAACATAGGACGTTGAGTGCTGAACATATGACGTTGAGTGCTGAATATAGGACGTTGAGTGCTGAACATAGAACGTTGGGGGCTGAACATAGGACGTTGGGTGCTGAACATAGGACTTCCACGTCGTATGGCTGATATGATGATGCTGATGATTCTTAAGTTACCCCTGTTAGCCTTTTTCGGCTGAGACATAGGTAGTACAGTCATAGTATAAATTGTTACCCTTAATTAGATATCGGGCAGGCACCACAACCATACAAAATGTATTGGCGTGATCTCTTCAATGTTAATATTAGTAATAAAACAATGAATACAGATTTATTTATTACTAGCTGTTGTCCGTGACTTCGTATGCGTTACACTACTAAACGTTTAGGTAACCTATAAATAACGACGTGATTGAGTAACAAACAAATGAATAAATAAAAAAACATCCAAACTTTCGCATTTATAATATTAGTGTCATTTATACCCATAGTATCTACACAATTCTACAATTTCCACAAATAAATTGACGATCAAAAAACACAGCAGGTCGTTAGTATAACAGATGAAATCGATTTAGCGAAGGGAATAAAGCCATTCCCGGCAATATGGAAGAATGCCAGTGGCTGAAGACTTGGCAGCAAATCTGCTGTAGGTAAGTGATGTTACCGATGACGTAATAGCTTTAGTATAACCTACTTAAGTTCTCTTTATGACCTTGTTGCTAGGGTACAAGTTTTTACAAGAATAGGTGAGAATATGCTTAGTGTTTCTTTATGAGGTTGAATCAGAAATGGTGAGGTTCGTAGGCGAAAAATCACCGACACAGCACAAAGGATTAGCATGCTGAAGTGGAAGTGGACAAGCTCTAAGAACTGGCGGCCGTTGGGGCAGAAAAGTTCTCGAGTGGAGATTATGCACCGAAAAGCATAGCGTAGGACGGCCCCCCACTAGATGGAAAGACGACCTGATACAGGTTGCTGGGAGCCGTAGGGTTACGCAAGATTTTTAGAGTTCCTTGTGAAAGGGCTCGCCCGGGCAAGTACTACTTCTATACCTATTTCTGACGGCAAGCAGCATTGCTGTGTTTCTGTTTGAAGGGTTTACCGATGAAATTACAGGCACTTGAGGCTTTACACTTGTATGTCTCAAGTCGATGGACGCAGGGCAGTGCATCGTAGGGCACGTTTCTAAGGTGTGTGACCTACAAGGAAATACTTTGTTATATGCGATGGTTACTACTTAACATCAGGTGGGCGAAAATAAAATATTAATAAAAAATCCAAGAACCAGGTGACATGGTGACAATAAGATAAAACGAAGTACAGAAGTTATAACTCTGTGTTGACTTTGTGCATTCAAGTGGTTTTTATTTTAAACCGATTTCAAAAAAGGAGGAGGTTCTCCAATTAGTCAGAATCTTTTTTTTATGTATGTTCCAGGATTACTCGAAGACTCATGGACTGATTCGAGAAATTATTTTTTTGTTTAAAAGGGCATACTTCCCAGGTAGTTCCATTGGCACCAAGTCAGGATCTGATGATCCAAAAAAAATCGAGGGCAACCCTCAAATTTTATAGGGACGCAATTCGGTTTTATGTTTGTTATTATATAATTATTACCTCAGAACTCCGTTATTTATCAACCGATTTAAAAAAAACTTTTTTATTTGAAAGGATATACTTTTACATTGGTATCATAGAAATATCATCAAAATAAGTTCAGTAGATTGGTTAAGTCTGTTATATTTTTGTTAAAAAATACTTGTAACTCCTGTAAAAACTCCTGTCCATACGACAGAGTTTTATAGTCGATCCTTCACTGTAACAGCCGTACGATTGTGGAACGCTTTGCCCCTCTCTATAAGAACATCCAAGTCTATTAGTAATTTTAAAACAAAAGTGCACACCCATTATCCGTCCTTGTGTTGAAGTTGTAGCTGCTTGTTGATTCATCATAACCATTTTTAGAGTTGCTTATTTAAATTAAATTTGTGTTATTATTGGTAATTTAGGTTTATAGTATGTAGATATGTTTTTAAATTTATATAGATGCACCGCCGTCATGTGTTACATTTTGATCCTGTCCATACAAAGGTTGTCCGGAAGAGATCGCTTTTAGCGATAAGACCGCCTATTGTACTAAATCTATTTGTAAGAATTATGTTCTGTATTTTACTTTGGTGTACAATAAAGAGTTATCTTATCTTATCTTGTACTTACTCGTTATATTTTGTTTGTGCTACAAATACTATCTATCTACTTTACCACTGGTAGTGTTGCGAGTAATATATGAGATGGTTTTTAAACATTCAAAACGAACGGCAGACAATGCATCTATAGACAGTTCGGCGATTTAAAACGCTGGCTGATATGAATGGAACAAAACAATCCCCATTCAATGCAATTCATATTTATGTTCAGCTTTATTCAGCTTCAAATAAAGGAAAAACACTCATATTATTTGTTTTTTTTATAATTAAGCACGGCTAATAATGGTATTCAGTATTTTATTGCGTTCATACAAAGTTGATTAAAGTCAAGAGTTTAGCACTTTATTTTTTTTAATGATGATAGCCAAGTGCTTGACCACTACCTCGCCTGATGGTAAGTGAAAGTGTGATCAAATATGGAGTACGCTTGCCTAGAAAGAACCTATTCACTCTGGACTTAAAGACTCCAAGATTATACTGGTTTGGAAAAACATACGCCGGAAGTGAGTTCCACTCCGAAGGAAAACTTGTCCGGTGGTGGAAGGGGGAAGGAGGTAAAGGTCATGAAGATCTTGTGCACATTCACCAAATGAATCTTGTCAAAAACTGAAAGTCTGGCTACTCGGCGTCTGTGCTCTAGACTTTGTAAATTGGCTTCCACTAGGGAGTCATCACCAATGAGTCTAGCAGCACGTCGCTCAATCGAATCAAGGGCTTCAAGCTGATACTTGGCCGAACCATCCCAGAGATGGCAGCAGTACTTCATACATGAGCCGACTTGTGGTTTGTAGAGACTTTGTACCCTGCAAGTAAGGGTTAAAAAAGCTAACTATGCAGGTCTAGTGAAATCGAAGATGAGCGATTTTATGTTATGAATTTTATTGGTTGGTCAAATCATTATTGTAGAAAAATATTTACATGTCTCATCCTAAAAAAGTCGTCTAGTGGGCAGAACTCTTTTCCATTAGTATATGTTTTAATTTAAAGGTTGCTGGAAGCCGTTGGGTGCAGCTACAAGATCAGTTCAGCAGCCGCTATGATGATGATGATGATGTAACACCATTTCAGCAGATTCTTTTTTTATTTTTATTGATCGAGCAAAGCGAGATCTCTAAATCAACTTGGGCAAATCGGCATTGTATGTACACTGCCGGCCAAAAGTTTGAGACCACTGTAAAAATCTTTGTCACCAACAAAATATTTCAAAGTACACATATGATAATGAGCTAATTTGAACACCTGCGTATTCTATTATTATTAAAGAATTTCTAAGAGTCATTATTTATGTTGTTGTTTAAGTTATCATCCTAAAAAGGTCTATTGTTTCAAAACATCAATGAGCGCCGCGCAAGGACCAGGTGGTAGAGTCATTGTAATATTTTTATGATCTGCTCATTACTTATTGTTTTGGGTTTGTTTCGCGTTAACCGATATCAGGGATTATGTTAGCTTCCTAAAACATATTTAGTACCTAAGTTTTTATGGAGTAAATTATTTTCTACCTTATTAGTCTGAGCTCGTCGTTGTTACAGTGAAGACATCTTAAAATGGGAAAAGTTCGCGAAATTAGCAGTGAAACTCGCTCTGCCATAGTTGTTTTATACGGCGAAGGCAAATCTGAACGTGCGATTGCCTCTCAACTTAAGTTGTCGAAGACTTGTGTTCATAACACAATAACCCGATACAAGGAGACTGGCAGTAATCAAGATCGTTCGCGTTCGGGAAGGCCGAGAACTACCACTTCTCGCGAGGATCACTTCATCGTCACTACCAGCAAGCGGAATAGACGCCTAACAGCACCAGAAATCCGCGTAGAAGTGAACAAATCCCGATCAGAACCTGTATCATTGACTACAGTAAAAAGACGTTTGAGAGATGCTAAGTTATTTGGTCGCGTCGCCGTTCGAAAACCACTACTAAGGCCACAAAACAAAAAGAAACGGATGCAGTGGGCCCTTACCCATCGAGACTGGACTGAAGAAGACTTTAAACAAGTTCTTTGGTCAGTTGAATCCAAATTTGAAATATTTGGTTCAAAACGACGAATTTTTGTTCGACGTAACGTCGAGGAAAAGATGATGCCAGACTGTGTGGTGCCAACAGTCAAGCATGGTGGTGGTTCCATTATGGTCTGGGGATGCTTCTCGGGTCATGGAACCGGAGATTTGGTACGAGTCGAAGGAATCATGAAAAAGGAGCAATATAAACGAATACTACAGCAAAATGCCATTCCGTCTAGTTCAAGAATAATTGGAGATGGATTTTTTTTCCAACAAGATAATGACCCAAAACATAGTTCAAAATTATGCAGGGGTTATTTAGAACACAAAGAAACAGAAGGGGTTTTAAAAAACATGGTGTGGCCCCCTCAGAGTCCGGATCTCAACCCGATTGAGCTTTTGTGGGAAGAGCTTGATAGAAATGTGCGCAGTTGTTGTCCCACTTCGCAAGAAGACATGTGGAAGGCTTTACAAGAAAGCTGGAACAATATATCACAAGATACAATCGACAAATTGATTGCTCGTATGCCAAGAATAGTGAAAGTAGTAATAAAATGCAAGGGAGGGTTTTTCGACGAAAAATCTGTATAAAATATGAGCGACATTTTTAAAGTAAATGGTTGATTTTTCTTGATTTTTTTGTTTTCTTCATAATGTATGTGTATTAGGAAATAAGTATTTTAATTCATAATTAAACCTCTTGCTTTGTATTTTGAGTTTTATTTCATTTTCCTACTTTGATGTAGGTGGTCTCAAACTTTTGGCCGGCAGTGTATGTATGTATGTTTGTTTGTCCGAGGATAACTTTCGAAGCGTTGATCCGATCATCGTGAAATTTGATACATAGGTAGGTAGTGATGTCACAATTTTGGTGTGACTAAATGAGCTAAAAATGTTGGGGGATTGTTGAGATATTGAGGTTCAAGAGAGGTAAAAAAAAATTAAAATGAGACTATTAGGTCAAGTAGGACGTCAAATAAAAGGTATTCATTAGTAAATTTAGACTACGTAAATTCTTTATAGTTTTTGAGTTATTAGCCATAATACTACAATCAGTGTGTGTTACCAGTGATGACATATGGAACCGAGACGTGGTCCTTCACTATTGGCCTTATGAATAAGCTCAGAGTCGCTCAACGAGCTATGGAGAGGGCTATGCTCGGGGTTCCTCTACGGGATCGAATCAGAAATGAGGAGATACGTAGGAGAACTCGAGTCACCGACATAGCCCGACGGGTTAGCACGTTGAAGTGGCAATGGGCAGGCCATATAGCGCGCAGAACAGATGGCCGATGGGGCCGAAAGGTTCTCGAGTGGAGGCCACGGACCGGCAAGCGCAGCGTAGGACGTCCACCCACAAGATAGGCAGACGACTTGGTTAGAACCGTAGGTCGGCGTTGGATGCAGGCCGCTTCCAACCGCAGTTCCTGGAGATCAATGAGGGAGGCCTTTGTCCAGCAGTGGACGTCCTACGGCTGATATGATGATATGATATGATGAGCCATAATAAATACAGAAATTTGACAAAATTCACAGGGTACACCAGTGACCCCACAGTGCTGTAATTTGGTATGCGTGTAGCTTAAGTAACACAAATGTAGGCAAAAGTTTCTAATCCAGAATAACTGCAATTTGTATCCCAAAACAGTAATCCACATTACAGGAACTCCCGTTACCTGAAATTTGAATGAAACTGTAGGTCAAGAGGAGGTTACCCATTTCGTGACACTATTGTATTAATATTAGTCAATGATTAAGGCCGGCTTGCACTACGATCCCTAAAAGTATTTAGCGACTTTTTTAGGAGACTCACGAGATCTCAGTTCGGGGCGAACCACTAGTTATATAGTTTTATCTAAAGACAGATTAATATACGTCAGAAAAAGTTTTCTAGGAAAAACGTATTCGTAAAAGTACAAACGGAAAATCTTTGTGTAAGCATCGTTGTTATTCTATTAGCGATTCACAATACAACCTCGAAGCAAGCAAGAAACTTTGTATCTCTGTAAGTACACAGCTTAAAGAAAAAAGCTGAGTTGGTACAACGGGCGTAAGCGATCTTTCATCACGAATGCAAGAAAATAAATAAAAACTTATAACAGTTTGTTATTATAAAGAAAATAATCGGTCCCGGTATCCATTGATTTTTTATCACTGCTAAACTATGGCCTCTTTCATTTTATTTTTTTTGGCGTCGCACGGTTTTGTGCATTTGCCATTGGCAAATAAAAAAATAGGAAAACAGAATAGACACAAAACCCGGGATATATCCACACTAAACAAGGATCAGGAGAGAAAAGGAATACAAATTGTACAAGTTCTGAGATATTTACAAAATTAACATTTATGTATGTACCCCCTTTTATTTATTAGAATAAAGATTGACAAATCCTTATTTCTAAAGGAGGTTGTATTTCATTTAATCATAACAAGAATGTGGCCTCTTTCATTTTTAAATAGAGATAAGGATTTGTCATGGAGGTTGTATTCAATTTTAGTATGTTATGAATAATGAGCCTTATTTTATTTGCAAATTTACTAGGGGCGTAAATCGCATTTACGCATCGGGTATCGAGCTAACAATGACCAAATTTCAAAGCATGAGTGATGAAAAACTTGTGTTAGTTTAAAACCCATCAATCACAGATTTATATACTAACTAGCTAACGCCTGCGCCTTCGCATGCGTGGTATTTCAATAAAAACATTACCCTCCTATTGCGCACTCGGGTAAAAAGTAGCCCATGCCCTTTCGCAGGATATAATCTATCTCCTTGCGAAATTTCATTACGATCCGTTCAGCCGTTTAGTTATGAAAACGTAACAAACAAACTAACAAATAAACAGTTACTTTT
This sequence comes from Philereme vetulata, assembly GCA_918857605.2. Classification (NCBI taxonomy): domain Eukaryota; kingdom Metazoa; phylum Arthropoda; class Insecta; order Lepidoptera; family Geometridae; genus Philereme; species Philereme vetulata. Next base: position 6,322,529 of record OU975439.1, on the reverse strand, counting down.
GCAGTTTTTATGTATGTATTATACATATAAACCTTCCTTTTGAATCACACTATCTATTGCTGAAAACTCTATTACAATCCGTTGAGTCGTTTAAAAGATCTAAGCGAACAGATAGCGGAAGCGACTTCATTTTATATTATGTAGAGATACCATAGTTTATACCTATTGTTACTGCTATAATACATTTGCATGGCCACGAAGCAAAGACATGTGCTCCTCACTCACATTACCACACTACAATGTATTCTACCGGTCCATAACAAACTAGCTGACCAATCCGCAGCTTCGCACGCGTAGTTTTTCAATAAAAACATTACCCTCCTTCTACGCAGTTGGGTAAAAAGTAGCCTATGTCACCCGGGGATAGTGTAGCTTCCCAACTGTGAAATATTTTTTTAAATCATCCATTAGTTTCGGAGCCTATTCAATGCAAACAAACAATCAAATCTTTCCTCTTTATAATATTCATCATCATCATATCAGCCGTAGGACGTCCACTGCTGGACAAAGGCCTCCCTCATTGATCTCCAAGAACTGCGGTTGGAAGCGGCCTGCATCCAACGCCGACCTGCGGTTCTTACCAAGTCGTCTGCCCATCTTGTGGGTGGACGTCCTACGCTGCGCTTGCCGGTCCGTGGCCTCCACTCGAGAACCTTTCGGCCCCATCGGCCGTCTGTTCTGCGCGCTATATGGCCTGCCCATTGCCACTTCAACGTGCTAATCCGTCGGGCTATGTCGGTGACTTGAGTTCTCCTACGTATCTCCTCATTTCTGATTCGATCCCGTAGAGAAACCCCGAGCATAGCCCTCTCCATAGCTCGTTGAGCGACTCTGAGCTTATTCATAAGGCCAATAGTGAAGGACCACGTCTCGGTTCCATATGTCATCACTGGTAACACACACTGATTGTAGACTTTCGTCTTAAGGCACTGAGGTATGTTGGACGAAAAGCCGTTGCGAAGTTTCCCAAACGCGGGCAGCGTTTGGGAAACTTCGCAATCCGAGTTGGATTCGACGATGGACCTCTTTCTCGAAGTTGGACCTACCTAATTGGACTGTTTGTCCTAGGTATACATACGCGTCGACAACTTCAAGAGCCGAGTTCTCAACCATAACTGGGGCAGGGACGACATGGACATTCGACATGATTTTCGTCTTGTCCATGTTCATTTTAAGTCCTACCCGTTGGGAGACTCGATTGAGGCCTTCGAGCATCGTGCTGAGCTCTTCCATCGACTTTGCCATGACCACAATATCGTCGGCAAACCGAAGGTGAGTGATGTATTCGCCGTTAATATTGATGCCCAGTCCTTTCCATTCCAGAAGCTTGAAGGCATCTTCCAATGCGGTCGTAAACAGTTTCGGAGAAATGACATCTCCCTGTCTTACGCCTCTTTTTAAGGGAATCGCCTTCGAGCTCTGTTCATGTACTCGGACTGACATAGTGGCGTTTTTATACAAACACTTCAACACTTCGATGTACCGATAGTCAATACGGCATCGTTGGAGAGACTCAAGCACTGCCCATGTTTCGATCGAATCGAAGGCTTTCTCATAGTCCACAAACGCGAGACTTAGCGGCAAGTTATACTCTTCGGTCTTCTGTATGACTTGCCGCAGCGTATGTATGTGGTCTATGGTACTGTAGCCTTTACGGAACCCGGCTTGTTCGGGAGGCTGGAAGTCATCAAACCTGCGTTCGAGACGGTTCGCGATGACCCTCGAAAACAGCTTATAAACATGGCTCAAAAGCGAGATGGGTCTGTAATTCTTAAGCAAGGTGTTGTCACCTTTCTTGAAGAACAGAACCACCACGCCCCCGTTCCATGCTTTTGGCGTCGTACCTTCAAGCAAGGCGGAATTAAAAAGCTTCTGAAGGACTTTAAGTACCGGTGATCCACCCGCTTTCAGAAGCTCTGAAGTGATTCCGTCCTCACCCGGCGCCTTGTCGTTCTTAAGCTGCTTTAAGGCCATCCTGATCTCATACAGTTTATAATATTAGTATAGATAAATTGATTGACAACTTTTAGGGCATAAGTGATGAAAATCTAATTGCCAACTCTGTAGGTCGACTTAATAGTTAGTTGTTATTGGCACAAATATATTGTTTACAAAAGCCTTTATTTAAATTGGAGTTTATACCGATATCCTAGAAAACGATGCTATCCAATTGATAACTAAGCAGAGCTTAGTATGGGAACCAGATAACTGATAGAATACTTAAATACTTTTTTTTTTGTAAATAATTTTTTTATATAGAAAAACATCCAGACCCGGAACAACAATCTGTAGATCTTACAAACATTTGTTCCGCGGCGGGAATCGAACTCGCTACCTCCTGCGTCTTAGCCGGCTATTCGCCCACTTTACCACGGAGGTCGTCGAATGGGTGGACGACATAGTTAAAGTCGCAGGCCGGCAGTGGGTGAGACTAGCGCAGTATCCTAGTGGATGGCACAAACTTGGGGAGGGCTATACCCAACAGTGGGTGAAGTCGGACTGTGGATGATGATGATGACGAGTAAAAAAATCATTAAAAAAGGTTTCCAACTTTACAACCTTCAGCACACTGTGGCTAACATACGTAACAAAATAACGAACATCTTAGTGTGACTATTTTGAATTTTCCACGGAGAGAGGTTTCTTAAATCTCGTCAAGGAACTGTAATGGTAGTAGTATTTTTCAAACTTCCGCGATCACTGTACATAATTATTCTCTCTCATAAAGATGGCCAAGCATTTACGGACTCCAAAGGATGCTATACCTCTGCAGATACCTGGTGTTTATAAGAAAGACTGTAGCTGTGGCCGCTCTTACATCGGGCAAACCAAACGTATCATAGCCGAGCGTGTCAAAGAGCATATCGCAGCTGTCAAAAACCGCCAGGTAAACAAGTCGGCGATAGCAGAGCATCTGGTAGACTCGGGACCAAATCATTAGATTGAACTTCATGATCCTAAGGTTCTCTCTAGTAAAGGCCATTATTACAAGAGTTCGTGAAGCGATTGAAATCAAGAAATTTCCAAATTTCAATCGGGATGATGGCTATAGACACTCAGCGTCTTGGAACCTGGTGATTGCTAGGTGTGCGCGTCGTAATCGGTCGACTCAGTGCGTAGATACGGTTAGTTTAGTGTGTCGTAATATGAACGAGGCCATTTCTAATTCTGAAGACCAAGTGAGGGTAGATGCTGCAGCTACCCACACTTCGCGACGGTCGCTCCAAGTACTCCAGTCAGCCCGAGACCATGACTGTTGCAACACAGCCGAAACGTCGGGATAACAAATAAAAAATAGACATACGCGATAAAAACCCGTTTTAATCAATAATTATATATTGGTAGTGATCTAGCTATTCTTGAGCTGTGGCAAGGTAAAGTACTATGCCATTAGCCACAGGCTGGCGTTACCAAGTTTTGGACCCACTTTGGGCCTTTCCAAGTCACATTAGGCAGAAATTCGGCGTTTGTCACGTAACTACCATAATGTTGTCGTTAGTGGATATTCATTTTTAAACGGTATTGTTTAGCGATAACTGTTTGTTCAATTTATATTTTTTGTTAGAACTTTTCACTTTCGTAGGTACCTTACGTAATAAGTTTTGACTTAGCGGAGTACAAACGTGTTCTTAATTAACCTAGGTTAAAATGACAATTACAATTTAGACTTATTCCATTTATTAATAATACTATTAGTTTAAACGAATGGTTTTAAACAACTCTTAAAAAATCGGAAAAAAAACTAGCATTATTACTGATTAAAACGGGTATTTATCGCCTTATATACCTTTTTAGGGTTCCGTACTCAAAGGGTAAAACGGGACCCTATTACTAAGACTCCGCTGTCTATCTGTCCGTCTGTCGCCTGGCTGTATCTAATGAACCGTGATAGTTAGACAGTTGAAATTTTCACAGATGACGTATTTCTGTTGCCGCTTTAACAACAAATACTAAAAACTGAATAAAATAAATATTTAAGGGGCTCCCATACAACAAACGTGATTTTTTTTGCTCGATATTGATAACGACAACAGGTAGACGCTTGAAATAACAGAATATTTAGCTATATATTCACTTTAAAAATAAATAATTAAATTTAAATAAAACAAATTGCCAAAACATTTTTGCCGTTTTTATAGATAATGGTACGGAACCCTTCGTGCGAGGGTACGACTCGCATTTGGCCGGTTTTTTATTTATTTGTTATCCCGACGTTTCGACTGTGTTGCTGTTGCCGTGGTCGCAGGCGGACTGGAGTAATTGGATCCACCGTCGAGAAGTGATGGCAGCTGCAGCAACTACCCTCACATGGTCTTCACAATTAGAAATGTCCTCGTTTATATTGCGACATACTACACTAACCGTATCTAAGCACTGAGACGACCGATCACGACGCGCACAACTAGTAAACATAAGTCGAAACGTCGGGATAGCAAATAAACAAGGTACATACGTGATAAATACCCGTTTTAATCAGTAATTATGTACAGTGATAGTGAAATACTAACACTAGCATCTTTTTAATAGTTCCTTGTGAAAGGGTTCACCCAGGGAAGTAATATACCTATTTCTGCCGCCAAGCAGCGTTACTGTGTTTCGGTATGGTTTCCGGGGAAATTACAGGCTCATTTTTACTGGTGGTAGAGCTTTTGTGAACCAGCTCGAGGGAGTGGGCACCACCGCCTTATCTTTATCTGCCGCCAAATAGCAGTACTTGTGCTGCTGTGTTCCGGTTAGATGATAATGGTATGTTCCTGTAATTACTGCCACATAGGCTAAGTCCTATAGTATGGCAAGGTATCCACATAGAGATCAAGATAACACAATACCTTGTTTTGAATTCTATGTGGATATCCATGGGCTGCAGTAGCCACTTAACATCTGGTGGACTGCATGCTCGTTTGTCATATAAGTTGTACAAAAAAAACATGAGGCTTTACACATGTATGCCTCAAGTTGATGGACGCAGGGCAGTGTATCGTAAGGCACGTTGCTAAGGTGCGTGACCTACGAGGCAATACCTTTTTTATAGGCGATGGTTACCACTAACAGCAGGTGCCCCATAATCTAGTTCCATCTACAGGTTGTATACAAAAATAAACTACCCACAACGCCTAACAATTTAGGCGTCAGCAAAACGATAGCACATTTTAAATATTAACCAACTAGCTGTTGCCAGCGACTTCGTACGCGTTACATTACTAAATGTGTTGGCCAATGCCAATAAGCTAACCCATGCAATGGGACCGACAGTATATAACCGACTGCCCTGTACTGTAACTGAGGCAACCAGTTGCTATACATTTAAACTCAAACTGAAGCGCTGGCTCCTAAGTAACACCTTTAACAGCTATGAGTAGTTTATTGACATGACGAATTAATACTATAATTTCATATTTACTATTTTTATATTCGCATAGGGATAGTATGTTACTCGTAGGTATAGTATATACGCAACTCGCCCACGCGGCTGACCACCACGGAGATGGCGTGACGACTTGGATGTGCATTTACCAGACTGGCCCAGTATTGCAGAGGACAGAAAAAACTGGAAAGAAGGGAGGGAGGCTTGAATAGAACTAAAAATAACATCATAAAAGTTGTATAAAAATATAAATATTCCAATATAGTCTACAAAATGGTCAATATAAAGATTATTTTATTTTTAACCTGTGTTGTCCCACTGCAGCTTTGCCCTGCAGTGGGACAACACAGGTTAAAAATATCAATATAAAGATTATTTTATTTTTAACCTGTGTTGTCCCACTGCAGCTTTGCCCTGCAGTGGGACAACACAGGTTAAAAATATCAATATAAAGATTATTTTATTTTTAACCTGTGTTGTCCCACTGCAGCTTTGCCCTGCAGTGGGACAACACAGGTTAAAAATATCAATATAAAGATTATTTTATTTTTAACCTGTGTTGTCCCACTGCAGCTTTGCCCTGCAGTGGGACAACACAGGTTAAAAATAAAATAATCTTTATATTGACTATTTTGTAGACTATATTGGAATATTTATATTTTTATACAACATTTATGATGTTATTTTTAGTTCTATTCAAGTAAGCAGTGTGTACAGTGTGTACCGAATTACCGATACGAGGTACCATTATAAATTATGACGTGTAATATTCTTACCAAATAAATGATTATTGATTATGGATCTAATGTGTAGGTAACCTAGAAATAAAGCTATACTCGCTGTTGCAACTTTAATTTAATTTATTTATTAAGGTTTTCCAATAAGTAATACACAGACTTACATTTAGATAAATTACAATAGAAGCGCTCCCTGTGCTCACTCTGTGAAGGCAACCACACCTAACGCACCTCATCATCATCATCATCATATCAGCCGTAGGACGTCCACTGCTGGACAAAGGCCTCCCTCATTGATCTCCAGGAACTGCGGTTGGAAGCGGCCTGCATCCAACGCCGACCTGCGGTTCTTACCAAGTCGTCTGCCCATCTTGTGGGTGGACGTCCTACGCTGCGCTTGCCGGTCCGTGGCCTCCACTCAAGAACCTTTCGGCCCCATCGGCCATCTGTTCTGCGCGCTATATGGCCTGCCCATTGCCACTTCAACGTGCTAATCCGTCGGGCTATGTCGGTGACTTGAGTTCTCCTACGTATCTCCTCATTTCTGATTCGATCCCGTAGAGAAACCCCGAGCATAGCCCTCTCCATAGCTCGTTGAGCGACTCTGAGCCTAACGCACCTAAACATAATTAATTACATTAAAATAGTGTAATAAAATTAACAATAATAATAGACATTTATAAGTTCAACACAGTCACAGAAATTACTAAGACAGAACATAATTTTAAACTTTTAATTTTGCAACTTGACTTGACACCCCATTTTTATCCCATGTAACCTTATTTATGGGATAAGAGGTAGCCAATGTGGTGATCCAGGTTATAATCTGCGTATGTACCAAATTTCATCGAAATCGGTTCAGCCGTTACGGCATGATTGAGTAACAAACAAACATCCAAACTTTCGCATTTCTAATATTAGTGTGATAGGACTATAAGGTAACGGGGGCATCGCGTTTTCAAAATTATTTCCAGGCTTCTAGTCGAAACGACGTGTGATCCGAGAGCTGGAGCTTGTAGCAACACATAAACATTGCAATTCAGCGGGTCAAAACAGCCAGTGTAGTGTATTGGGGACACTTCCGCCTGGAAGTGATCTGCTGGGAGCAGTTGAGTTATCTATAGACCGTTTTCTTTTAATAATATGATGCTATTACGTTGTTCTTTGTTATTTGTATTGTTTTATGGTGTACAATAAAGAATTATAGACATAGACATTTCTCACTACATTAGCACACAATATACAATACAGTTACATTTTAAGACAGGAAATATTAAAAAAAATTAAACAATTAAATGGTATAAACGTAAAACATAGATACTGTGTGCTACAGCAGTAAATGGGACTCGACTCAGCATAATGCCCGCCGTAATGGTAAGCGCTGATATTCTGTCTCATATTATCTAGTCTAATGTATGACCCGTATACCTACTACCTAGATACCTACTAATATCAAAGTGATTTACATCACACTAATGATTTTTTACAAACTTCTTATTAACTTGCAATGTACTTGTATGTATGTTTGTCCGGGTCGAATCTTGCAACTGATATTTTAAACCTTCTCAACCCATTGAGCTGAAATTTGGAATACTTAAGTAACTTCGGCGACAATGCAATAATATGGTACCATGGAGGTGGTCTCATGATGGAGATGGATGCTAGACAACGGATCTTCTGAATGGATTATAGTAGGCTACTATTGTTTAGGCTTATTTGAATCTGCTTGCGGTTCCTATTATCAATTTTATAAAAGCTTGTTTTGAAAAAGTGGTTTTTAACAAAAAACTTATTCGTAATTAGCTCACGGAGTTTGTCAATTATGTTCAACATACTGACAAGTTAGTTGGTACCCTGCTGGTACAAATAAAATGTATTTCATTTGATATTTTATCTAAAACAACTTTCCTCAATAAATACTGCATCAAACTATCCTTCCCTAAACTGTTCTACAGCGGAATTTAACCCGTAAACAAAGAGCCACGCCGGGACAAATGCGAATTGGGAACGTTTGGGATATTCAAAGCATTCGTCATAACACGGGTTAGACAAGCATATTATCCGGGACGGTCAATATGAATGGCCTACCGTGAAATGTATACAAAATGAATATTGTTTTATTGATAAATAAATATGATAAGTATGATTGAAGGAGTTGTCAAATCATACAAGTACGTAAAAGTTAAACATGTTTGGCCGCTAAATACGTTTAGGGATGGTTGTGCAAGCCGGCCTTAATGTTTGACTAATAAAATAATGCCCCGGAATGCACAACCAACTACTTGACCTACAGTTTCATTCAAATTACAGGTAACGGGAGTTCATGTAATTGGAAACTGTTTTTGGGGGTAGAAATTGCAGTTATTCTGAATTTCAGACTTTTTCATATATTTGTGTCACTAAAGCTACACGCATACCAAATTTCAGCACAATGGGGTCACTGGTGTACCCTGTGAATTTTGTTCAGTTCAGTTTTTATTATGGCTAATAACTTAAAAACTACAACGTTTAAACTAAAATAAAAACGGGGTCCAAATGTACTCACAAATACTTTTTATTAGACGTGCCACTTGACCGGATAGTCCCATTTTGTTTTTTTTTTACTTCTCTTGAACCCCAATATCTCAACAACCTCCCCAAATTTTTAGCTCATTTAGTCACACCAAAATGGTGCCATTACTACCTACCTATATACCAAATTTCACGATGATCGGATAAACGTTTCGAAAGTTCTCCTCGGACAAACAAACATACATACATACAAAGCCAACTTGCCCAAGTTGATGAGATCTCGCTTTGCTCGATCAATAACATTTCGTGTCACTATTGTAACATAAATGTAGAAAAAATGAAATAAGATTTTTAGTTTTTATAAACGAATAAATATAAATATTGCTGGACATTTCACGCAGCGCTATCTAGCCCCAAACTAAGCAGATCTTGTACTATGGGTACCAGATAAGTCATAAAATATTTATACACATTGTTTTGTATATACTTAAAGTGTATATATGAACATATAAAAATACATCCAGACCCGGTAAATTTATCTAATATATAATGTATAAATTATTATTGCAAAAAGTTAATTTTATTGGTACAAAGATTAGATGCCCATTTAATTTTGCATATAACAAGACCTTAAATATAAATGAGAAGACATGAAAATGTATGTGATAAATCAAATAAATGTTATTAAAATATTCTTAATTGTATATGTAATTTATGGTTTTTTTGTGTGTAGCTTTATTGCAGTTCTATTGCATATAGGTACGGGTGGAATGTATTACTTATTGTTTTCAAATTACGACATCCTACGTACACACGGCTACACATCAAGCTATACATTTCCAGTATAAGCTGACCTCTCATTCTATGAAAAGCCTACACAATGCGAGGTCAGCTTATACTGGTAATACGTAGCTTGATGTGTAGCCGTGTATACAATCTACCTTCTACAATAAAGATTATCTAAAATAGTGTTATCCGAACACTTACGGAACATTCTAAGATTTGATATGATTTGAAAAAGGAGTAAATTTTGAAAAAAATAGGATTGCCAGCTAACATAGCTGCTCGCTTCAGCTTCTGAAACTTCGTTCTTAGTTCACCCTTTGATATGCACCAAACATAAACCAGTTTATTCAACAAAGCAACAGTTCGGCTGCGGTTAGCAAACCGAATCGACAAAGGATCCGAGTGATTCAGCCGCAACAACTCAAAGTTTCGCTAAGTTCGCGGCATTTCGCAGTACCCACAGCTTAATATGGTAACTGAATCGAGAAATGGAAGCGGCACGGAACTTTAGCTGCTGAAATTTCCACAATTTCAGCACTTTAGAAGAAGCGGAAACAATACTTCAAACAGCTATTAGGTAAAATTATGCTGATTTCGCTCAGGATCTTGAGGATGTATATTCATTACAAACGCAGCCCTGTGTGAGTTATGGTCGGAGCTTTAACTTTAATTCACTTTATACAGGGTAGAAAACTGAACGGGCCGAGTGGGAGGAAAATTACCCTTAATATAAGTGACATAAAAATATAGGGTGATTATTTTGCATCTGTCTCGTTTCAATGCCAGGCTCAGACAAGCGACTTCGTCTTTGTTTCAAATGTTTGAATTTATCTTTAATAAAAATAAAAAACTCAACTTAGTAGAAGAACTCAAGTCACCGATATAGCCCGACGGATTAGCACGTTGAAGTGGCAATGGGCAGGCCATATAGCGCGCAGAACGGATGGCCGATGGGGCTGGAAAGTTCTCGAATGGAGGCCACGGACCGGCAAGCGCAACGTAGGACGTCCACCTACAAGATGGGCAGACGACTTGGTAAGAACCGCAGGTCGGCGTTGGATGCAGGCCGCTTCGAGGCTTGTTCGATTTTTCCATTCTGTATACTTAATATAATTACAGGTTGCGGCAAGTTCATTAGTGCGTGACGGATAAATTAAATTAAAGTAATGACTATGGAAAAAGTTGATAAACTCCATGCCACTTCAGTGTATTTATCTATACTGGCTAACAGAGTTGCGTAGAGCTCTGTTCTAACTAGTTTAGTAAGGGAACCGTTAACATATTAATTTATGGACTGTATTTATGAGGTGTCGATGGCGGATGTAACTTAAGGAAGTTATTTTTATGATTATGTGTCTATAGACGTACACAAATGTGATTTATCATCATCATCCACAGCCTGACTTCACCCATTGTTGGGTATAGGCCTTCCCAAATTTGTGCCATCCACCATAATCCTGCGCTAGTCTCACCTCGCTGCCGGACGTCCTACCCTTCTATACCCGCTCCTCGGCCACCATTCAGTCACTCCCCTGCTCCATCTGTCATCATCAAGTCTAACCAAGTGTCCCGCCCAAGACCATTTGAGCTTCATAACTCGAATCCCAACGTCATGAACCTTCAGTCGTCTACGGATCTCGACGTTTGGAACTCGATCAAACAGTCTGATGCCGAGCATCGACAAACGTGATTATATGAGTTTTATAGCAAACATGGTATTTATAACAGCGCATATAGGACTTAGGACACTTGAATAATAATCACAACTTTTTAGAAGCTTTTATCTAACTTGCAATATTTGTTAGTTTGGTTAGGTAAAATTTTTTCAGGTAAAACAGATTGAGTTGAAATTGGTAATACGTATGCAACATCGGTGACAATGCTATGGAATATATATGGAGTATATTATGGAGTACCAAGAGATGGTCTGATGATGGAGATGAATGCTAGACAACGGAACTTCCGAACGGACTATGGGCCGAAACACATAACCGCGTTGCGGCGCCGCGCCGCTGAAATCGGCAGTTTGCGTTGCTACGTTGCGGCGTCACGAAAAAAAGCGTTTTACTATCGTATGGTAGGGTAACCAGTTCCTCGTGATTTTTTATTGTGAATGGACGTGTCTCTGGCATGGATCGTCGTAAGAAACTTATTGCTTATTTGTTATTAAGAAGACATTTTTTATCTGTTTTAAATATACGACACAGAAGATACTGGATACATCCATTTAATAAGGCTATGAATCCCGATGGCGAGTACTTTTCTCGAAAATACAAAGCATCACTTGTAATAACGCTATCATTAGAAGTCTGGCAGAAACGCTTATACATTCTAAGATGTATAGACGTAGGGTGGGCATTGCCACCTAAACTACTTAAGGTGATTTATTGTGAATTATGTGTATTGTATTGTATTGTGTGTAGTAAATGTGTATGGACCTCATGAGTCTGAAATAAAGATTATTATTATTATTAAAAATAGACGAAAAAAAATTTTCGCCTACTTTAGAAGGAGTCTATCATCATTTGAAGAGCTACTAAGCGGGTTATCAAAATATATACAGAAAAATAATATGAAAGAAAGTAAACCTGTTACTGCTTTGGAAATGCTGGGCTTGACTACAAGGTAAAGTAAAAGAAATACTTTTTATTGATATGTATTCCACTAGGAATCGAAAGAGTGATAGAAAGCAACTGAATCATTGTCAACAAGTATAACGTCATAATGCTGGAATTTGAGCCGCGTTGCGGCGCCGCGCCGCTATAATCGGCAATGGCGCCATTGCCGATTTCAGCGGCGCGGTGCCGCAACGCGGTTATGTGTTTCGGCCCTATAGGAGGAGACCTAGGAGTAGGCTACCGGTGTTTGGAGTCATTTTAATCTACTCGGTTCCGATTATGAATCTTCTTCCTGCCCTTGTCCCACATTACGCGGGGTCAGCACAATATGTATCCCTTCTCCACATTTCTCTGTCAGCCGTTATCTCCGTTGTCCCTTTCTTCCTACCCATATCATGCTTCACACAGACTATCCATCTCTTCTTTCGGCCTTCCTCTACTTCTATATCTATCCACACTCATATCTAACACTCTTTTAGTCACATGATTTTCTTCTCTCCGCGTGACATGCCCATACCACGCTAGCTTCTTACTCCTCAATTTTTTCTATCACTGGCGCTACTTTTAAACTTCACCGAATATACTTTTATCGTATCCATTCCGTTACCCTACCTTTTACCCGACTGCGCAGAAGGAGGGTATTGTTATTACGAAATACACGTACTTAGTTACCATAGTAGGCACAAGCATTTAGAGCTGGAGAGCATTGTGTAAAATATCCAACATTAGTTATTACTGGCTGATCAATCCGCAGCTTCACACACGTAGTTTTTCAATAAAATCATTACCCTCCTTCTGCGCAGTTAGGTAAAAAGTAGCCTATGTTACTCACGGATAAAGGGTACATTATAATGGTGAAAGAATTTTTGAAATCGGACCAGTAGTCTTTGAGTTTATTCGTTACAAACATACATTTTGCAAATGTTTCCTCTTTATAATAAACGTATAGATTAAATTATGTGTAATCCTATTAACAAAGTTGTGAGCGGACATCATGTATTATGAACATTCATTATTTATTTCAACATATTAACTGATACAATCACCAACATTAACCGATACCATCACTAACATTAACTGATACGAGGGCTGCTATTTATGTATCCAGAATAAAATAAAATAACTATCATTGACTGTTAAATATGGTTTTATTGCTTTTCAAAATATTCGCCATGATGATCAATGCACTTTTGCATTCGGTGAAACCAGTTTTCATAGCACTTTTTCCAATCGGAAGACGGTATCTCCAAAACATGATTTTTGAATGCCTCAACGGCTTCTTCTCGGGTTGAAAATCGTTGACCACGTAATTTATTCTTCACGGTTGGGAATAAAAAGAAGTCGTTGGGTGCCAAATCAGGGCTATATGGCGGATGACCCGTTAATTCCACCGTTTCACCCTCCAAATATCGGGTCGTTTCACCCGAAGTGGGATAGCTTGCATTGTCGTGATGGAGAATGATTCTGCGTTGTGGATTATTCTTCCTGATTTCTGCAAAGACTTCTGGCAAACAAATGGTCGTGTACCACTCTGAATTAACAGATTTACAATTTTCTAGGGGTACAGTAGCCACGTGTCCATCTATACCAAAAAAATAGGCGACCATTTGCTTCAAAGTGCTTTTCGCACGAGCAACTTTTGTTGGGTTCGGCTCATGTTGGAAGACCCAAACTGTTGACTGTTGCTTAGTTTCGGGGTCATATGCATAAATCCAGGATTCATCACCTGTGTAGACATTATATACAGCTTTTGATGCACCACGATTGTATTTTTTTATAATTTTTTTGCACCAATCGACACGAGCCTGTTTTTGATCTATTGTCAAGTTGTGCGGTATCCAACGCGAACAAACTTTTTTTGCAGCCAAGTGTTCGTGTAATATCTTATGTATACTCGTCATACTAATGCCCAAGATCGCCTCTATCTCTCGATATGTCACATGACGATCTTGCATTATTAGTTTACGCACTGCGTCGATGTTTCGTGGCACAACAACTGATTTAGGCCGACCATCTTTAATTTCGTCCGTGAGCATACGACGTCCACGATTAAACTCACTAAACCAGTGATACACAGTAGTCTTCGATGGTGCTTTATCCCCAAAAGTCGAACTGAGTTGATCGATACACTGCTGTTGAGTTAGACCACGTCGAAAATCATAAAAAATCATCGCACGAAAATTTTCTCGAGATAAATCCATTGTGATAATGACACGCAATTTTTGAAATCGCGCCACACAATGAAAACAATTGACAGACGGACGAAATAACCTGCATTCTACAGCCAAAGAGTTCCATTTTCAAACGTGATAATTTCTTTTTAAATATTATTTATGCAGTGGCCAGTTCCGGATTCTTAAATAGCAGCCTATGTACAATCACCAACATTTATAACCCATTATTCAGGTAGGAATTTATTGACTCTTATAATAATGAGCCTATATTTATGCAGTCAAATTTCCTAATTAATTTATAACCAACTTACTAGTACTCATATATATCATATTAAAACCATATATATATATATAAATCGCGAGAGACTTCTTACGTCTTTTCATTATTGTACCCTGCCGCGTCCACTACTTTAGAGACGATTTGAATAGGATATGATGCGAATATAGCTAGTTTTCCTTCCTATAGAATCACTAGTCGTGTAGAAATTTCATTTATATTCGAAATAAAGATATTCAATAAGTCTCTCGCGATTTTTATATATATATACATATATATATCCTACTAATATTATAAACGCGAAAGTTTGTATGTATGGATGTTTGCTACTCTTTCACGCCGGCACGGCTAAACAGATTGCGATGAAATTTGGTATGTACGTAGATCATAACCTGGATTAACACATAGGCTACTTTTTATTGGCAAACTACGCCTGCGAAGCCGCGGATTGGTCAGCTAGTATATATATATTTTTTTACATTATAGGCTTGAGTTTGACTACGATCTCGCCTGATGGTAAGCGATGATTTAATTTGATAGCAGTCGTTTTAATCCTAAATGATATGCATTAGATTAGATTGGATTACATAATGTTTTTTATTGCACACCATCACACTAATATTATAAATGCGTAAGTTGGATGTTTGTTTGTTACTCAATCACGCCGTAATGACTGAACTGATTTCGATGAAATTTGGTATATACGTAGACTATAACCTGGATCACCACATGCTACCATTTATCCCATTAATCAGTTCCCATGGGATAAAAATGGGGTGTCAAGTTAAGTTGCAAAAGCGAGTTTAGCTTTATTTTTAGGTTAACTAAACATTTAGTAGTGTAACGCGTACGAAGTCGCGGGCGACAGCTAGTTAAAAATAAACAAATAAAAGAATATACACTTTAAAATCATAGGTACAATGGGCGGCCTTATCGCTAAAAGAATTATCACGCTAAAGCCTAATTAGCTTATGTATGACTAGCTGACCAATCCGCGGCTACGCACGCGTGGGTTTACCAATAAAAAGTAGCCATCCATGTTATGATCTACGTACATACCAAAGTTCATCGCAATCGGTTCAGCCGTTCCGGCGTGAAAGAGTAACAAACATCCATACATACAAACTTTCGCGTTTATAATATTAGTAGGATTCCATTAAAAGGTTGCCTGGAAGAGATCGCTTTGAGCGATACGGCCGCCCATTGTACCGCCATGTATTAGTCTTTAAGTTTTCTAGGTTAAGTTATTGTAATTTGGTGTGCCTAACAATAAATAATTATCTATCTACCTATCAGATGTGGGACCCAATTCTGCTAAATAATAGGACAAACGATTATGGAGACTTATAACATTATTTGACGATTATGATTGTTGTTCCCGTCACGGCGGCCATAAAAATATTGTGTACCAAAAGGCATCTATAGTGGTAATCTCGATACCATTGTCATAGTGAAGCGATTTAGTAGAATTGGGCCCCTGATATAAAAATATAAACTCTTATAATGGTAACACATATTGCAACAGATGTTTAAAATTCTAACAATATCCGATATAATCTATATTCTTCCTTTGTCAAAATACTCCCTGGAACATGTGAGATATTTGCACGGCGTCGGGTCAGGAGACGCAAGTTGTAGTATTGGCCGCAACGCGATCTGAATCAGTAATGTAGCCGGGATGTGTTCCTCATACCACAAATATACGAGTTTATAGAAAAAGGGATATGTCTGGGCAAATATAGTCCATCCGATAACGAAAAAGGGATAGATAGATATATCTTTAGTGCACACCAATCAATATTATAAATATGGGATTTATCACGTACCGTTTTATCGGTGTTTTGACCGACAGTGCTTCGGTTCTATTCGGAGCGGATCGCACTCACCCCGATGAAGGTTCACGAATTGAACCGAAACATTGTCGATCGAAACACCGATAAACGGTACGTGATGAAATCAATCACGAAAGTTTTCTAAGCGAATTTAATTCATCAAAAAATACACACAAATAAAGGTACAATTGGCGGTCTTATCGCTAAACGCGGAAAACAAATCAACCGATAGATTGTGTAAACTCAAACATTCAAATGTTGTCTAGCAAAATTTTTGTCTAAACTTTCACCGATAACTAATTGTTTTTAATTTTGGTTTGTAAAATGTATTGTGTTATACGATAAAGTGTTATTCATTTAGACACAAAACTCCCAATGGCTGAATGACGCTGTAAATGTAGCTGGATGAAAACGGAAGAGGCTCGCAGGGGACAAGAAAGAAAAGCGTTATAAAAAGGGGTCCTGTACTCAGCAGTGGGTACATACGGGCTGAAATGGTGATGATGAAGACAAGTAAGCTCGTACGGACTAGCGGCTAACTCTGTTGTTAGACACTTAGAACTTCTGGGCCTACACATGGCATGACGTCTTTAATAGCCTGATAGGATCCATAGATGTGGTCAGTTAAAAATGCGATCATCGATCCGAAGAGTGACCGCGTGAATGAAAAAATAAATTCTTAATTATACCAAAGCTAGGCACAACAACCGTTAAAAAGAAATTATAAGATAAATAAATCTAAGCATAATGGGCGGTCTTATTGCTTAACAAATCAATCTCTTCTAGACAACCTTTGGATAATTGTTTAACCTGATAGATCTTTGAACTAGCAAGTTACGCTGCGTGCGAAGCTCTCTAACATTCAGAGGATTATTTGTAACTTTTAAACAAGTTTTTATATTTTATTTTATTTGGGAAACAAACAGTACAATAGAGAATACAAATAGGTACATATATATTAAGTTAATACTGAAACCAGTGAAGTTTCCACCATAACATAATTCATAAAAAAACGTGTGAACAGACTAACATGAATAGTTAAATGTAAACTAAAAATATAAACTCTTATAATGGTAACACATATTGCAACTACAGTTTAAAGAAAATCTATACAAAACTAAACAAATACTAATATATTAGGTACATACTAAATCATTAATTGACTATTGCAGACAAAACTTGTCTTCGGAACCCAGCCGCAGTCCGGTGGAAAATACCAATGTGAAGAAATTTTACAAGTTTCGCACACTCTATTGAGTTACAGTAACATTATTACATGTAAAAACATGCCATGATATAGGTACGAGTATGTACAGACAGGATAAGTAACTAACGTTATCGAGTCGTATATATGTCAAAATATAAAGGAAAAGAGGGGATTGCGCCAAATATGGAACTTGCTTCCGAACTTCTCGCTCGTAAGATACATACTTTATGGGTCTGGCTGAGTACTGAGAGATTTATTTTAAACTAGCTGAACCGCTAGTGGCTTCGCACACGCAAAGACCAAAATCATTTTATATATTAACTTTGTTACCCGATTTGTATCCCATGGGACCTGATTTATGGAATAAAAGGTAGCCTGTGTTAATCCAGGTTATAATCTACGTAAATACTAAATTTCATCGAAATCGGTTCAGCCGTTACGACGTGATTGAGAAAAACAAAAAAATAAATAAACAAACGTCCAAACTTCCGCATTTATAATTGACGACCTCAGTGGCGCAGTGGGCGAATAGCCGGCTGAGACGCAGGAGGTAGCGGGTCCGATTCCCGCCGCGGAACAAAATTTTGCATGATCTACAGATATTTGTTCCGGGTCTGGATGTTTTCTATATATAAGTATGTATTTACAAAAAAGTATATAAGTATTCTATCAGTTATCTGGTTCCCATAATACAAGCTCTGCTTAGTTTGGGGCTAGATAGCGCTGTGTGAAATGTCCAGCAATATTTATTTATTTATTAGTGTGATAACCTTCCTGTTTGAGATTAACTATGTATGCTCAGTACTTGTGATTTTTGGGAAATTTTGGGAGCACACACACCAGGTTTACAATAAAAAAAAAATGAGGGCTAGCTACAGTGGTTACTGTAGCTAGCCCTCAATTATTTTAATTATAATATCGGAGACTACAGAATAATACACAACGTTAAAAATAACGTTGTTCAAAGTTGTGAACTAACGCATTTTTAATTGACTTTTCAGGCGAATCGCTAGCGACTCGTTTTGCCCGAAACCCATGCATTTGTAGGAGTACGGGTGATATCGCTGTGCTTCGTACCGTGTTATTGGATTGACTCGGAAACAGACATCAAACAGATCCACCAGGACCTAGTAGGGTTGATAGAGGACAAGGAAAAGCCGGGAAAACATTACACGATACCATCTACTGCGATTCAATAGGATTGGACAAAAAGTCAGAAAAATATAAATGTTAATTATTCGGAACACCTCGCTACGCTCAAGGACCGGCATCGCTGACCTCGGTATCAAGGCTGCCAAGTTGAAGTGGGATTGGGCGGGTCATGTCTCCCGCATGCAACTAAATAGGTGAGCTAAGGTCGTAACTGGATGGATCCCTGTGGATGGAAAGCGACACCGTGGAAGGCCTAAGAAGCGGTGGCGCGATGATTTGGACGCTTTTTATAGGGACTGGCGGGATTTAGTACAAGATCGAGAAAAGTGGAGAGATGAGGGCGAGGTTTTTGCCCAGCAGTGGCTAGATAAAATAAATTATCAGCGGGAAAATACAAGTGGATTGTGTGAACCACGTCTGTCAGATGCGTTAGGCCAAGTCGTACTCAAAGGAAAAAGTCAACAGAGTGGATGCCTCTGGACTTTTGATAAGGTATTACACTACAGCACTAGAGTAAAGACCAGTCAGTTTCAAAAACTGTCAGAAAAAACATTCATATTCGATACGTAATTCGGTTTAGTAGCGCATAAATAGCCGGTATAACCACCTCTACTACGACATTGCACTTTGAAAGCAACGTAGAACACAATTTTGTTGGAAAAATGAGGATATAAGCCAATGAACTCCAAGTGGGATTCGGATGGGCTGCAGAGAGCTTTGATGTGGGTTCAAGTTTATTGTAGAGTCAATGTGTATTCGTTATAATATTTTAGCTGTTGTGTGTTTGTTAGAAATAGAAATGTTTGTATTCACTGTGTTTATAGGGTTAAAGTTAAAATTTGTGTTTCGTGGAGGAGTTTATCATGCGCTGCCGAATCATTGGTCCTTTTTTCCACTGCTTCATTATCTGCATTAATTGCAGTCGGCGGCATAAGTTGATTAATTCTTTGATATCCTTAAACCCAAATAAATCGAATTTTAATAGTTTTAGTCCCTAATTTTTGACTTCAGTCATTTTAAATATTTTTAGGGTGTATGTGTGTTTGTATATATGTTTGTCAATGACGCATCGTAAATCTTATGTCACTGAACGATATCCTTGTTCCCACAAAAAAAGTTAAACAACTGTTTAACGGGCGTTTAAAAATTCCTTAACAATTTTTTATAGAATATTTTTAAACACGCACTAAACTGTGTTTAATTCTATTTGCGGTAAGACCCTATATTTTTAACAGTTCGTTAGAATAGGTTAATAGATGTTTAAAAGAATTGAAACATATAGTAACCATACACGAGACCGCTACATAAAAAAATGTAAGAACATCTAAACAACATACTCGAATATCGTAAAATACATAATCCCAAACGGCGAGCGCGCCGATATTTACTAGCATTTCCGTTATTTATTTGCATGTGGGACGCAATTTTCATGTACATGAAGGATAGACGTTTCCCTCGAGAGCCAGTTAATTAAGAGGAGCCGCTCGAAAACTGCGTATTTTATTGCATTGTTTTATTGTTTAAATAACGGCTGACTCGATGGAAACACGACTTTATAGAGGTGGCCGGGAATCGTTGGGTCCCGTACCCAACGATTCTATAATATCCAAATATTATATCTTATTGATATCGACCTACTAATTTTTTTTACTAGCCCATACTGTCCCACTACTGGGCAAAGGCCTTCCCCTCTTCCTTCCACTTATCTCGGTCTAGAGCCATATCCCACCAGTCTCTTTGGAAGACGTCCAAGTCATCGCTCCTACTAAATATAAAATACATAATATAATATCGATATCTGGGTAACCGGTCTACACAGACCACTTCAAACAAAACCTACCGTTTTAGATGTTCATCTCCCCCCAACAGCCAAACCACTACTTTTGTAAAAAGTATCTAAAATACATAATATAATATCGATATCTGGGTAACCAGCCTACACAGACCACTTCAAACAAAACCTACCGTTTTAGATGTTCGTCTCACCCCAACAGCCAAACCACTACTTTTGTAAAAAGTATCTAAAATACATAATATAATATCGATATCTGGGTAACCGGCCTACACAGACCACTTCAAACAAAACCTACCGTTTTAGATGTTCATCTCCCCCCAACAGCCAAACCACTACTTTTGTAAAAAGTATCTAAAATACATAATATAATATCGATATCTGGGTAACCAGCCTACACAGACCACTTCAAACAAAACCTACCGTTTTAGATGTTCGTCTCACCCCAACAGCCAAACCACTACTTTTGTAAAAAGTATCTAAAATACATAATATAATATCGATATCTGGGTAACCGGTCTACACAGACCACTTCAAACAAAACCTACCGTTTTAGATGTTCATCTCCCCCCAACAGCCAAACCACTACTTTTGTAAAAAGTATCTAAAATACATAATATAATATCGATATCTGGGTAACCAGCCTACACAGACCACTTCAAACAAAACCTACCGTTTTAGATGTTCGTCTCACCCCAACAGCCAAACCACTACTTTTGTAAAAAGTATCTAAAATACATAATATAATATCGATATCTGGGTAACCGGCCTACACAGACCACTTCAAACAAAACCTACCGTTTTAGATGTTCATCTCCCCCCAACAGCCAAACCACTACTTTTGTAAAAAGTATCTAAAATACATAATATAATATCGATATCTGGGTAACCAGCCTACACAGACCACTTCAAACAAAACCTACCGTTTTAGATGTTCGTCTCCCCCCAACAGCCAAACCACTACTTTTGTAAAAAGTATCTAAAATACATAATATAATATCGATATCTGGGTAACCAGCCTACACAGACCACTTCAAACAAAACCTACCGTTTTAGATGTTCGTCTCCCCCCAACAGCCAAACCACTACTTTTGTAAAAAGTATCTAAAATACATAATATAATATCGATATCTGGGTAACCGGTCTACACAGACCACTTCAAACAAAACCTACCGTTTTAGATGTTCATCTCCCCCCAACAGCCAAACCACTACTTTTGTAAAAAGTATCTAAAATACATAATATAATATCGATATCTGGGTAACCAGCCTACACAGACCACTTCAAACAAAACCTACCGTTTTAGATGTTCGTCTCCCCCCAACAGCCAAACCACTACTTTTGTAAAAAGTATCTAAAATACATAATATAATATCGATATCTGGGTAACCGGCCTACACAGACCACTTCAAACAAAACCTACTGTTTTAGATGTTCGTCTCCCCCCAACAGCCAAACCACTACTTTTGTAAAAAGTATCTAAAATACATAATATAATATCGATATCTGGGTAACCGGCCTACACAGACCACTTCAAACGAAACCTACTATTTTAGATGTTCGTCTCCCCCCAACAGTCAAACCACTACTTTTGTAAAAAGTATCAGAAGCATAATAAAATTATTATAATGAAGTTGTAAGAAGAATTAACAAAGCTGAGAAGACTCTGCTAGTTTACGTACAAAAATAGAACACATTTTTTTGGTACATAAAATGACACACAATTATGAAGAACAATAGATACAATTGCATTAATTAAAACAGTTCGACTCATGTGTCTGCGTACCAAAATGGCGTTCAGCTCAGCATAATGTTGGATGTTATGCACCCAACGCTGTTTATATATTACAGTCTATATTTTGGACTCTGTCTTTTCTAAAAAACTCACCCTCATATCGATCTCTCTGCGAACTCGTAAACACAGAACAGTTTGAAATAAACAAGACCGATAAAGAATGTACTTTATGCCATTTCCGATTACAGTGAACAACTAGATGCATAAAGGCAAACGCTTTAGTACGCAAGCGGTTCTTTGTTGGGTTATGTATGATAAAAAGTTTAAAGTTTTACTTATAATGGTGGTGGAAGAGCTATGCAGTATGTTTATGTTTAAAGAAAAGTCGCTATCATCGTAAGCCCGTATGTACCCACAGAGGTGTGCGTCGATCGGTGTGCCGCACACCGCCAATGACTTGAGTCTCGTCGCCGCCGCTGACTTTTGCATCAGCGTGAAATCGGCGCGAAAATATTATAGCAGAAGTTTTTTATGTATCACAGAAGTATGGTTATAAGTTGTTTGTACCTTTAAAAGAACCTAAAACGCGATTATTTAAAAAAATCAGCGCGCGCCATTTAATTATTGTCCGAGGATAACATTTGAAACGTTGGTTGGTTGATCTGATCTTCGTAAAATTCGGTATTCGGCACAATCGGTGCCACGGCGTGACAAAAAATGAGACAGAATTTTTTAAACTTTCGCGATCACTGTAAGTACATAATTATTGATTAAAACGGGTATTTATCGCGTATATCTCGGGTTGACTGGTTGAGAACATGACTGTTGCAACACAGCCGAAACGTCGGGATAACAAATAAAAAACGTACATACGCAAAAAATGAGACAATAGATTTGAATCATGGCTCCAAAGCGTTGACCTCGATTCTCTGTTTTCTGAAGTCGGTTATAATTTTGGTTAAATGTTATTTGTTCGCTTCTGCCCCTGGCCTCTACACCGGACAATTTATAGAATGGTATTAACAACGTTTGGTGGCAAGTTGCAGCACTCGCTATGTGAAGGACGCAATCGCAATGTGCCGGGTGGCAGGATTTACCAGCATCTTTACCATTCTCTCAGCTAAAGTCCTGTTTCCACCAAAGCGGAAAAAGAAGAAATATATAAAATTAGTAGCATCTACGTGCGTTACTATTGGTTGACTAAACATTTTTCTGCTTAGCTTAGGTGTAAATCGGCCTAATGCGCAGGAAAACGTTGGCAATAAGTAGAGCTAACTAAGATATTTCATGCAGACTTAATTTATCGAGAAGAAAAAATATATCAGCAAAATAGCCGGACACAATTGTCCACTGCCAAACACAATCTTAAAAAACAACGAGGCTCAAAATTGATAGATAACTCACTCCCAAGCCAATAAGATTTGGAGGGAGCAATATTTCAAATTTATCATTGCCGGTAACATGCGAGGATCGGCGTGATGTTCTGTTATAAATGGCGGCTATTTCGGCTAAGGTCATGTGTGTAATAAATAAATACGAGGGTCTCTAGAAAATAGAGCGAAAATGTTTCGCCCTAAACACTTCAGTGACGGGCAGTAGACTTGCTACAATTATGAATACAAAAATATATTAAATTTGGTGGACTATTATTATAAGCGATAAGACCGCCCATTGTACTTGCTGCTTTGTGTATATTTATTTTTATTCTTGGTGTACAATAAAGTGTTTTCATTCAAACATCAATTATTATTTGTTTTAAAAATGTTAGTTCTCGCAGGAAACACCTAATTTCGATTAAACTCGATTCCGATGGTTTTAAATATTACTAGGTAAACTGTAACTTAGTTGTGTTCCTTCAACATAATTGCCTTGATCAAAAAAAGACTGAAGACTACTTTCTCTTACTTTGTTTTGTGTTTATTTGTAGCTGGTTCCGGGACTAAAATGTTTAGTACCGGAACCAGCAACAAATAAACACAAAGCAAATAGATTTCCCGCATAGAACCTAAATAAATCCTATCAGGTTCTATTGAATCCTCACTTCCTTACAAGCCAGGCAAAGAGAAGAAAAGATTTATCAACCCGAAGCTAAAGCCTCGAACTAAATAACCAGCACGGCTACTAAGCGACTTTTAAAAGAAACCGTAAATGTTTCTTATTTTCTTTTGTAATTGACACCAATTTACATATACATTAGCATCATATTCAGTTTTATTTGTATTCCTGTTTGTAACACGGTTATCAAGAACATAAATGAATCTAACATTTTACAACTTGTCAAAAGCGCATACGATGCTCGCAAACATGTAGCACTGAGAAAAATGTCTGGCAAAGAGCCCCACGTTGGGCGCCAGTATAACGCTGCGCGCTGCGTTCCAATTTATAACAGTCGAATGTAAGCTGTAGAGCCTTTAGGTATTACTCGGCTAACCTCAAGCTGCCTCAAGAATGTTACACATATGCTGCTTTACAATACATAAATCTTAAAGCATTGGCTGTGTTTGTTATTTCATGTCGTGAAAGGTAACAACCAACGTGCTACAATTGTTATTTTTTAATAGCTTTTACTGTCCCCCTGCTGGACAAAGATCTCCCCCATTTCCTTCCGTTCCTTGCGTTCTCCATAAATGTCCTGCCAGTCAGAGTGGAACCCATCCAGATCGTCGCGCCAACGTTTTCGTGGTCTGCCTCGTTGCCATCGTTCTGTAGTTTGCCAGTCAGTCTCTCATCACCTCCTTAGACCACCTTTCAGGGTGCACTCGCGTGACATGACCCGCTAAGTCCCATTTGAGTCTTGCAGCCTTATACTCCACATCGATGATTCCGGTCTTAGAGCGTAGAGTAGTGTTGCGGATTCTATCAGTTCGCTTAACAACTAAAATCCTACGCTCTATCACTCCTTGGCATACCTTGAGTTTGAACTTTTGTGAGTCCGTTAATGATCAAGTCTGAGCACCGTAGGTTAGGACAGGATACAATTACAATAGTTAGGATAGGCTACAATTGTATAACATAATATTTGATACTGCTTATAACAAGTATTTAAAGAAATAAATACATTTAAAATGAAGCTACAACTTGAAGCTCTGAAATCAATTGAGAGAAGAGCCAAGAAGCTCATAGGCAACGATGAGCTAGTTGATGCAAGGCTCCTCAGCCTGGAGCATCGACGAAAGGTTGCTAGCCTCTCGGTTTTTTATCGAGTACATTTCGGGGAGTGTGCGGCGGAACTTTTCAACCTGATCTTACCATCTCCTTTCTATCAACGGACAACTAGACGCTCTGCGGTGCGCCCCGCTATATGGTAGAAATACCTCCCATTCGCACAAACGGTTCTCTTCGACCTTTATAATGCGCACTGCCAAAGAGTGGAACGCCTTGCCAGGGTCTGTGTTTCCTGATAGCTACAACCTGGGTATCTTTAAATCGCGAGTGAATAGGTTTCTTCTAGGCAAGCGTGTACCATCGTAGACTGCATCATCGCTAACCATCAGGCGAGATCGTGGTCAAACGCAAGCCTATAATGTATAAAAAAAATTCTAAATAGTTAAGCAATAATGTAACACTTTGTATAAGAGTAACATGGTGCATCAATTTCTTGGTGCGATTCGATTTGTAATTGTCTGCCCAAATTTCGCCGCTCGTCTAGCCCCGGCTTTGCCGTTACACACCCCCCATAATAAATCAGTGTGTGCCGGCTGTAACGCAAACATACATAAAATCACGGCTGCTTCATGGGGCGTACAAAACCACGGGTCCTTAGGCAACATTTCAAAACCGGTTGAGCTGTCGCGACGGAACCATTTATTTCACCGACATTTTCGTGACAGGGGGGATAACGGTTTACCTTGATTTCGCCAGCGATTTGTATTTGATACGGTCTTTTCCGAATGCGGTAATACGAAATAGGATTCGAAAAACGCTGTGATATTCATATGAAAACATTTTCATCCCATTCAAAAGTGACAGCCTGTTTTGAACTAAATGCCGGCGTTGCATTGTAAAATTGTGTTTTAATAGTATCACAAAAGGGTTATTAATACGTCCCGCGTCCCGTTTTGCTAAACTTTCATAAAACGCAGTTTGAAAGATTTGAACAAACGTTGCAAATGCTCTCGAGTTAAAGCACAATCGTATTGCCGAATAAAAAAGCGCTTGAGTTCATTAGCAAGTTTCACGAATGTCATAATTTAGCTCGTTCGCTGCATTCGTATTTTAATTCAGCGAATACACGCCGTGTTAGTTTTGAACTGTCGGAAGGGCACTTGAAAGTTCACTCGGCGCTTTAGAAGAGATATGAAGTTGGCTCTATTTGAATAAGGATCGCTTTGAGAAATGCGCAGTGTGCTGTTTTCAAATGTGAGGCTGTAGCTTTGGATTATATCTGTTTTGGACAGTTGTCGGCGAATTTCGTCTCCCTTGACTTCTGCACTTTCAGTACAAAGGCGATAATTATCTCAAAGCGGATCGCAAATATTCCTGCTGGCGTGCTTTTCTAACGAATGGATATTTAAGCAAATGTATTTGCTTTTACATGTGTATGATATGATCACTCTATATGATCACTATCAACCTAACCCGCTGCACTAAGAAAATAGTGTTTATAACCATGATACTTTTAAAAACCCGTATGATGACAGGTTTCTTTAAGAGAAAAAGATGCCCAAATCAGGATAACTTATTACTCCTTAAGCTGTCAGGCAAAAGGCAGTCCAACAGCAAATTATTCCACACACATTCTGTAGAAACTCTACCGCTAAGCCTGTCTATGCACCAACCTCCTCTCCCATCCCTAACTTTTCCAACTTTACTCATTACTCGTAAAGTTTATAATACTGAATACCTGTATGATTTCATAAGAATATTTTTATTTTATTAATTTATCTTATGTGTGCTCTCATTTTGAAAAGTGCAAGCTTTTGTTTTGGCGCGCTGTGGTGGCCGCTCACGTAAAGTGAGTGGCCTTTTTTAGGAGAAATAGATCAGTGGATATTTAGCATGCTAAACGGAAGTAAGCAAACATTTGTTCCGTGGCGGGAATCGAACCCGCAACCTCCTGCGTCTGAGCCAGCTATTCGCCCACTGTGCCACGGAGTTGCCTGTTAATTAATATTCATGTCAACCTTTCCAAACCCTAGCACTCTAAGCACTTCACATGCAAATGCAGATAAATGTTTTACAAAGAGTCAATGAGCTCATAGATAACAAATGTTACATGGGTCTCTCATTATTCCGTAGTGAAACCTATTTTTTTTAATACTAATTATATGGCAAACGAGCATGCAGTCCACCAGATGTTCAGTGGCTACTGCAGCCCATGGATATCCACATAGAATTCAAAACAAGGTATTATGTTGTCTTGATCTCTATGTGGATACGTTGCCATACTATAGGACTTAGCTGTTATGCCTATGTACCAGTAATTTACAGGAACATACCATTACCATCTAACCGGAACACAGCAGCACAAGTACTGCTATTTGGCGGCAGCTAAAGGTAAGGCGGTGGTGCCCACTTCCTCGAGCCCGTTAACATAAGCTCTACCACCAGTAAATAAATTCTAATAGGCGTTTAATGCAAAATGAGTTTTAACACACTGATTGTACATTCAATAACGCTTACAAGTTGATAAGCGCAAGGATTCGTCTATGATTTGTCGATTTGAATATGCGCTTTCACGTAATTAATTCAAATGCAAGAACCGCTTGCTGAATGGTGTTATCATTAATTCCACAAAAGAGATACGTAAAGAGGTTAAATTTAGTAAAACGATCGAAAACCATCCGAAAGTAGCGCAA
Organism: Philereme vetulata; assembly: GCA_918857605.2. Classification (NCBI taxonomy): domain Eukaryota; kingdom Metazoa; phylum Arthropoda; class Insecta; order Lepidoptera; family Geometridae; genus Philereme; species Philereme vetulata. The sequence goes on along the minus strand of OU975439.1, from coordinate 6,294,545 downwards.
TTAATGATTTTTTTACATATATTAGTTATTACCCTAAATTATAAATATATTTTATTGACTATTTGGACCTAAATATTCAATAAATGTATAATTACTAATTGTTCTGACATAGTTTTAGTATTCATATTTTTTTTTAACAAATTATGAATGCTAATTTTTTAATTCTAAGCACAAAATAAATTAAAATTGAAAACCAGGCACACGCACACATAGACGCGCGCGTTCGAGGATCTCTGAAAGATCTCGGTCGAACATTCGACCGACTTAATCCAAGATACGTACCTGAAAATTCTTATCTCGCTGACATAATGTCCCCTATCGTTAGTTGGCGCTTAAGTCAACACTTTACCGTCCTCTGTTTTTCCTGAAGACTACAATCCGGGCCTCTTTAAGGTAAGAGTGAATAGGGTCTTCTAGATATTCGTGTTCCATCTTAGACTACATCATCGCTTGCCAAAAGGTGAGATTGTGGTCAAACAATCTACTCATGAGAGAAAAAATATACAAAAACATAGTCTTATTATTTACAAGCCCTCGAGGTTGCTGGGACCCGTATCTTTAACTTATGTTAGTGTCGCGACGGGCCGCAACCACACCACAGCGACAAAAATGTACCCGGCCAGTAGTCGGGTCAAAAGTAGCTTATCAACCCCGTTCATAATCTATCTATACACGGTGTCCTTTATGCCGTGCTATAAACAGTTATTAGACCATGGTCTGGGCAATGATTGTTTTGGGAAAACAGTGATTTAAAGGACACCGTGTATAACAAATTTCACCGAAATCGGTCCAGCTGTTTAGTCGTGAAAAGGTAAAAAAACAGTCAGACAGATTAAAAGAGTTACTGTCAAATTTATAATTTTAAAACATGAATATTCCATGTTAGTAATTAATCAATTAGTGAATAGTCGTATAACGTTTTCGCGAAATCCAGTCCATCTAAAGGTTGTCTGGGAAATATCACTTTTAACAATAAGACCGTACTTGTACTTGTACTTTTTTTTATCTTTTATTCATTAAAATCACAAGGATCTCTTTGAAACGTCAAATTTTACTTCCTGTTTCTTCGCGACCAAGCCAGGAAAGAAAGGCAAGAAACAAGGCTGGTTGGTTTTTAATGATCCTTTTAGAATACATTACAATACATAAAATAAATTACGTCTAAATTTTAACATTTTGAACGAGTTGTAGCAATTTCAATCCCAAGCTTCTCTATTATCTAAATAATCCGATATTTTATAGTAGGCTGTTTTATAAAGATTTTGTTTAATTGCGTTTTTAAATTTGTTAATTGTCAATTTTTGTACATCACTTGGGAGTTTGTTATAAAAGCGAACACCTATTTGTTATAAAAGCGTATTTCCACGTGTATAGTTATTTGTTTTATATTGTTTAATTACTTATTGGTACCTAGCATGCATCGGCACAACGATTCCTAAACGTATTTAGGAACTGTTTGACAACTAGCCACTAAACACTTTTAGGCACCGTTGCGCAAGTCGCCCCTTCTTAACTTTTGCAAATAATACATAGCCGAATGTTAAAGTATTTTTTATTTTTTTTATGCAATCACCCTTGGTGCTAAATATTTACGCTTGCGAAGTTTCAGGCGAATAGGCGAAATTCAGGCAGTTTTTCGGCAAACATAACGGGGTAAAAGTTTCCCCATTTTCCGTACGCTTTCTGGTGTCCACCGTTCGGGCTAGCGCTGTGTATCAATTCACGGATATGGCTCTGGGAGTCGTTTCTTCAATCTCACATAAATGATTCATATCTTTCAAGTAACATAAGTTTTTAAAATTATTTCTGAGCGTGTGCTCGAAGCGACGTGTGATCCGAGAGCTGGCGCTTATCTGGGTCAACGCATAAGCATTGCAATTCAGCGGGGCAATGCACCCAGTGTCTTGGGGACACTTCCGCCTGGTAGTGATCTGGAGCAGTTGAGCTATCTGTAGATCGTTTGCAACGGCCTTTAGATGATGCTACCGTTTCACCTGTATTATAGTCTTGTAAATAATTTTATATTGTATCTGTTGTTAAAGAATAGAAAAAAAGTAACATAAGTGTCTTTGCATCTGGCTATTGACGACTGGCTCTTGACAACTGACTCTTACGCCGCGCGGATGCACAGCACAAGATAGATTTCATTCATTCATTCATAGATTTCGGTTATAATTGGATGACTCCGCGTCGTTTTTACTTGGCACCATGCTAGTGAACGAGACAACCAGTAGGAGTTGCGTAAGGGTAAAAGAGATGCAAATGGATCTGATACATACTATCCTAATGTGTCAGATCTAGATGATACATACTATCATCTAATTCTGTGATGCGATTGCTTCACATGTACGCCAGAGCCGGTGATCCGAATGATAGAAATGAAACGTTTTAGTGATTCAGCTCTTAGGCCAGATGCAGATGAGTCAATCTCAACCAACAGTCATTTTTACCACCCCTATTTCGAGCTTTTAGAGGATGGCAAAGGGTTTTTTGCCGCATTGCCTTTTTTGAAAGTGTGCACGTTTGCTGAATATCGGATATTGACGAATGCCAATAACGTGGTACCTCAAACAGCTTAAACCAACGAGGTATTACTTTACTATTGACGAATATTTTACTGATAAAGATTCAACATAACTTCGCAATTAGATTTAGCCCGGCTTTATGTATTTAGCGACTAAACATGTTTAAGAAAGACGCTTTTGTATGATCTGACAACTCTCTAAATCATATTTAAACGAATTCCGTGGTGCAGTGGGCGAATAGCCGGCTGAGACGAAGGATGTCCCGCAGCGGAACAAATATTTACGCGGTCTACAGATATTTTTTCCGGGTCTGGTTGTTTCTCTATTGTAAGTATAAATTCCCAGAAGAAAGTACATATTCTATCAGTTATCTGTTTCCCATAGTGCACGCTTTGATTAGTTTGGGGCTAACCACTAAACACGTTTAGGCATCGTTGCGGAAGTCGCTCTTTAATATTTTTTTAATGAATATATTTAGCAAGAACAATGACGTCCGCCTCTCCTTATTATTGTTGTGCCCAACAGGGTCCATGATTTACCGCCTACTATTGTAGGTGGTAATTAAATAGGTGCATGTTCATCATAATCAGGTACATTGTGTAATTAGTGTTTAACCTAACCTTGGATTAATCCTTCTTGCGTTTTGCATGCCCTATGAACTCCGCAATTCCTTTATACATAGGCTGCTATGGTTGATCATAGATGTACATATGTCGCCTTCTTGAGAGATGTGACACGTGCGAAAACTACCACTAGCCGCCGGCGCTGTATTCTTTTTTATATTGCTTGTTAGGTGCTTGTATCGTAACTTGAATCCGTAACACCACGCTGCGTTTAAAGACCGGCATTGCTGATGCAGGAAATAAGTCTGCCTGGCTAAAATGGGATTGTGCGGCATGTAAGACGAATGCACCCGGACAGATGGACAGCGACTGTCACCCAGTGGGTGCCTGAAGACGGGCGACGGCGCCGAGGAAGGCCTAGTAGACGAGACAGATTGGAGGGATTTGGCACGCGAGCGAAAGTTCTGGAAGACAGCGGGGAGACTTTTGCCCAGCAGTGGGATGACACAGGTTGAATAAAAAAAGGTGCTTGTAATGAGGGAAGCGGCCGAGTACTGGTCGGCCCGTAGAGACGCGTTGACAGTTACGAGTACCTTGATATTGTCACTTCGCTCAGCCAATGAGGGTATATCCATAACATGAGGTTTTAATGTACCCTCCAAATTGTGTTATCTACTTCCAATCAATTCCGATACGGAACAGCGTTATACAACAAATGATTGAGTATTGTACTATTTCAGTGAAGGAAAGAAGAGGAGTGCAAAATGGATTGGAAATGCTCCTCATGCTTGTAATGTGAGGTAGCTGTAGGTATCTCATGTTTCTACTGTTAGCGATTATTTGTACTAAATAAGTACATAATGTTTTTATTAATTCAGCAATATTTTGTTATTCATTCTATGAAACAGAACTCGCTTCTGATTGTCGAGTTGTTTTGCCGGCATACGCTCAAATCACGCCACCATGGCTCGACTATTATATAAGCCGCTGACTGCAGTCGGTCAGGTTAGTCGCCCCATCATGACATACTCCTGTAGTATTTACCCACTCTCGTCAAGTTGCTGCTATTCAGACAGTACAAAATCGTTTCTTGCGAAAAGCCACAGGCTCGCCTTGGTATTTTCGCAATAACGATCTACACCGCGAATTGAAAATAAAATCAATAGCCAAGTTCATCAAGCTCGCTTCCAAACGACATTATGAACTTGCCACTCACCATCCGAATTCTTTGGTACATACCATTCCGGACTATCCGATAGATCCGCCCGCGAATAAAACCCTCCGTCGTCCGAGACACGTTCTCGGAGACCCGAATGACGAAATCACCTCCGCTAATAACGAAGAGATTTCTGAGTCATCTACATTAGACAGAGCAAACACTTCATAGATACACCGACCTCGTCGGCGAGGTCGACGATCCCTTCAGTCGCCGCCTATACGAGGTACAAGCACGTACCCGGGCGTTTCTCTCCTATCCCCACCCTGGCAACAGCCCAAGCCGAGGTTCGTACCTAAGTGATGCCCTTGCGCTAGTTGCCTCATCCAAACTTACAGGGCTGAGCGCCATCTGCGCTCGCCAATAGTTCGGTTAAGCTGCAACGGCCTCAGAGGCCAACAGCGAGATAAGTTCTATCGAAAAAAAAGGGTCAGGTTAGTCGATTTCTGGCAGCTATGCTGTACACATGTACACAAGTACGTTGATAGTAACTTCAATTACAGTAGCCATTATGTTTATGCTGTTCTTATCTGTGTATAAAATTAACGATTGTGTAATAAATTCATGTATAACAAGGTTGGGGTTATAAAATAATGAGAAATAAATACGATACCTCCACGTAAGTTATTGTTCTTAACACTACGCTCTGTGTAATGTCATTTTACGAGATATTTTTCTAGGATGTTTATTCTAGCCTGGCTGGTAACTTCAGATGCAATCTACTTTATAATTTTCACATGGAAACGTAGCGTACTAACTTTTGAGCGGAGTTTGGTGTTGTGAAAATCTACTAATATTGTGAAGAAAGTCTGTGAGTTTGTTTGGATATTTAATATCCTGAAATAATGTGGGGAAGCTACGGGCTTACGTTATGGATCCAATTTTTCAACAATGCCAATTAATAAACAATTTTCGTAATTTTTGTCTTTTCAAAAAAATCTGATGATAATATTTCTATTATTTTATTGGTGTTAGGCAAGTTTTTGCCTAATACCTTACCTGATGGTAAGTGGTGGTAAAATCAAAGATGGAGCACGCTTACCTAGAAAAAACCTATGCACTCTGGACTTGAAGACTCCAAGATGTTATAAAGACTAATTTCAAATTCAATAATACGTGAAGAGAAAATTTTGTACCCCTTTTTAAGCGCACACGGTGAAGTGTGAGAATTGGTTAAAGTTTATGGAGAAGGAGGTGCCAATACTAACATTAAGCACCTTTACTTTCTTCAAATGCGTACCTACTAAATTCCTTAAAAACCGGCTAAGTGCGAGTCGGACTCGCGCACGAAGGGGTACGTATCATTATCTATAAAAAACCGGCCAAGTGCGAGTCGGACTCGCGCATGAAGGGTTCCGTACCAAAAAAAATCACGTTTGTTGTATGGGAGCCCTCCTTAAATAATTGTTTTATTTTAATTTTATTATTTATTTTTACAGTGAAAATATAACTTAATATTCTATGAATATTTCAAGCGTCTACCTGTTGCCGTTATCAATATCGAGCAGAAACTAGCAAAAAAATCACGTTTGTTCTACGGGAGCGCCAGTTAAATATTTTTTTTTTTAGTATTTTTTGTTATAGCGGCAACAGAAATACTTACATCATCTGTGAACATTTCAACTGTCTAACTATCACGGTTCATGAGATACAGCCTGGTGACAGACAGACAGACAGTTTTAGTAATAGGGTCCCGTTTTACCCTTTGGGTACGGACCCCTAAAAAACAAAACAAGTAACTAATTTCTGTTAGAGAATCTGTTATTGGGATAAAGCATTAGCTAAGAGTTTGTTTACATTGATATCAAGTGCTGTTGCTTCTGTAATGAATGAATGAATAAATAAACTATAAACTAATAAATTAAGCCAAAAAAAGCTTCAATTTCGGTCGAATTTCGACCACTATGCACTGGAAACTAATCTATATAGTATCTTCATGATACTGGTTCGAAATTCCCATTGACATGTAAATGCGAGTCCGCAGTTCATAAACCACCAGCATATGTATATGAGACATGTGGTTTTGGAAGCGTCTAATTTGGAAGCGCAAATATTGCGGAGCTTCTAACTTAGTTGAGAGCGCTGGACGGTTTCAGTGGATTTTTGTTTGGGTTAGTAAGAGCTTGCGGCAACGGTAACTACCTAAATGTCTATCTCTCATCAAATATATCTGTATTTTAAAGGGTTTCATAGTCGAACTACGGGCTGTCCGGAATTCAAAATTCAAAATCTTTTTATTCATTAAAATACCAAGGATCTTTTTGAAACGTCAATTTTACCGCCTGTTCCTTCGGGGCCAAGCCAGGAAAGAAAGGCAAGAAATCAGGCTGGTTGTTTTTTTAATGAACCTTTTAGAATACATAACAATAAATAAAATAAATTACATCTAAATTGTAACATTTTTGAATGAGTTGGAGCAATTTCAATCCCAAGGTCATCTATCATCTAAATATTCCAAAATATTATAGTAGGCTTTTTTAAAAAAAAATTGTTTAATTACATTTTTGAATATGTTAATTGTCAATTTTTGTACACCACTTGGGAGTTAGGTAATTAAGTATTTTATGCCTGACCGGAGTGACTCCGACCCCGTTCAGGCTAATTAACCATTTTATTTTTCAGGATAAATTTCTTGAAATTTTTGTTTGACTTTTTTTAAACATGATAGAACTTCGTTAATGCTACTAAATAAATCACACTAATATAATAAATGCGATAGTTTAGATGTTTGTTTATTTATTTATTTGTTAGTTTGTTTGTTACTCAATCACGTCGTAACGGCTGAACCGATTTCGATGAAATTTAGTATGTATGTAGGTTATAACCTGGATTAACACATACTTTTTAAACCCATAAATGAGGTTCCATGAGATAAAAATGAGGCAAGTTGCAACGGCGAGTTTAGCTTTATTTCTAGAGTTTAGCGTTACCTACACATTAAGTAGTATAACGCGTACGTCGCGGGCAACAGCTAGTCCTATAATGAAAGAATTCTACCCACTACCTACCACTCTAAACACACATACCTACTAAAAGGTTCTTTTTATCAAATGCAATCCCAAACCAACAATTAACGTAAACTAGTGGTTCGCCCCGAACTAAGAACTAGCGAGTCTCCCATAACAACAAAAAAATATTATTTGTACCTAATCTTTGACTATCAAAATAGTGCCAAGAAATGCATAACCAACCACTTGATCTACAGTTTCATTCAAATTACAGGTAACGAGAGTTCATTTCCGTTACCATTAATTTGACGGGACTAACGGGAGTTAGAAGAAGATATGAAATAAATAATTATAACCTACATGCACACCAAACGAACTAGTGGTTCGCCCCGAACTGAGATCCCGCTAGTCTCCCAAAACACAAAAAAAAATATTCTTCGGGCGACTCGCGCAACGATGCTTAAACGTGTTTGTGCTGTGTGGCTGAATACGATTTAAGGCGTTGTCGAATCATGCAAATACGTAAAATTAAAACATGTTTAGTCGCTAAATACGTTTAGGGATCGTTGTTCAAGCCGGCCTTATTCGTTGACTAATAAAATAGTGCCAAGAAATGCTCAACCAAATACTTGAACTGCAGTTTCCTTCAAATTACAGGGAACGGGAGTTCATGTAAATTAGTTACACTTATGTGGGGTAGAAATTGCAGTTGTTCTAGATTTCAGACTTTTCTCTATATTTGTGTTGCTAAAGCTACACACATACCACATTTCAGCACTATGGGGTCACTGGTGTACCCTGTGATTATTGTCAAAGTTCCGTTTTTATTATGGCTAATAACATTAAGACTACAAGGTTTAAACTAAAAATGATAACGGGGTCGAAATGTACTCATAAAAACATTTTATTAGACTAGCCACTTGACCGGATAATCCCATTTAGTTTTTTTTACCCCTCTTGAACCCCAATATCTCTACAACCCCTCCATTTTTAGTTCATTTGACGACTTCCGTGGCGCAGTGGACGTATAGCCAACTGAGATGTAGAAGGTAGCGGGTTCGATTCCCACCGCGGAACCAATGCTTGCATGATCTACAGGTATTTGTTCCGGGTCTGGTTGATCTATATATTATACTCGTAAGTATGTATTTACAAAAGAAAATGTATATAAGTATTCTATCAGTTATCTGGTTCCCATAGTGCAAGATCTGCTTAGTTTGGGGCTAGATAGCGCTGTGTGAAATGTCCAGCAATATTTATTTATATTATATTTAGTTACACCAAAATTATGTCATGACTATATACCAAATTTCACGATGATCAGATAAACACTTCGAAAGTTATCCTCAGACAAACAAACATACATACATTCAACGCCGATTTGCCCAAGTTGATTAAGAGATCTCGCTTCGCTTGATCAATAAATAAAATAAATAATTTTATTAATTCAGACAATAGTGGTTTACAAGTCTATTTGTGTTAGCATGTATATAAACTTAAATATCTAGGTATCATAGCTATTTGTGTAATATTAATACTAAATAGACTTCATTGGTGACCAAGGAAGACAAATGTCCATGCAAATTGAGATTAACGCAAAACGCTAACTAGAAAATAATGTAATTAAATATTTAGAATATTTTACGTATTTACTTCGAGGTAGTATTAGAGTTTGGGTCGTATGAATTAAACACTGAATTTAAATGAATTATTATTTCACACATGAATATACGATAATAATATATGAATGACTTACATAATAAATAAACCTAACGACTTGTGCCGAGTACGATTAGGTGGCGACAGAATTGTTTTTTTTTTTAATCTGGATAGATCTTCGTATGACCACAATCTCAATATGGTAAGCGATGATGAGGTCTAAAATGAAGCACGAAGATCTAGAAGAAACCTATTCACTCTTGCCTTATAGAGGTTCGGGTTGTATTCTTTAAGTGCTAATATTATAGAAGTCATATTTTATTAATACCAATTGTGTGAATACAATTTACAGCCGAAACAGGGTCACTGCTAAAGGTAAGGTTTTCATTTGCCGAGCGACTAATTACCCCCCCTCTAAGTACGTCAACATCAAAAGTTACTCGTATAGGCCTCAGTTTGTCAGACATAAGTAATCGGCAATAGCTACCGACCATCTCGTTTTTTTTAAATAAACTACATGTACGACAGCACCGACAGGTAACGTTTTAATAATTATCGATCTACGCTTGCGCTCGCTTTTACTATTGTCTAAGCAAGTCAAATATTTCAAACGCCTATGCCTAGATAGACCATTTGAAATGCCCTATGTGGGTATAGTCAACCGCAGTCTAGGTCAGCTATGTAAACCGAATAGCACGCGGAGAATTTAATGGAATATAATTTTAGACGTTTAATTAAAGTTGGCTAGCAGCTTTGTTAGACGAATAGTTTTCGCTTAATCTGGCAGATGCAACGTTGAGGGAAGTAGAATAAAATGGTGGCGCGCTGCTTTCTTTTAAAACAAGATCACTTTAAAAAAAATAGGTAGGTAACTTGAATGCATCGATCAAAGGTTTTGATTCTTTGCAAATAAAAAGTTTACTACCCGATTAGTACCTTAGTTATAGATTTTATTTCATACTTTTCTGTAAGTTTTTTCTTGACGGAATGCGCAAATTCAAATCTTTTTTATGACACCCCATTTAATCTAGTAACCCTATTTAAATTTTTAACCATTTTGACCATTTTGGCAATCTTTTTTTACGTGCAATAGAGGTCGGCCTGAGAAATGTATGATAAGAATTGTCGAGCGAAGCGAGATCTCCAAATCAACTTGGGCAAATCGGCGTTGTATGTATGTATGTTTGTTTGTCCGAGGATAACTTTCGAAGCGTTTATCCGATCATTGTTAAATTTGGTATATAGTGATGGCATAATTTTGGTGTGACTAAATAAACTAAAAATGGGGGGGTTGTTGAGATATTAGGGTTCAAGAGGGGTAAAAAAAACAAAATGGGATTATCCGGTCAAGTGGCAAGTCTAATAAAAGGTATATAAAAACAACTATAAAATACAAAACAAACAGTTGAAACATCTAAAGACCGTTGCTAACGATCTATAGATAGCTTAACTACTCCAGATCACTACCAGTGTTCCCAAGACACTGGTTGCATTGCCCCGCTAAATTGAAATTTTCAAGTCGATAGCATCAGTAGTTGATGAATCAGCTGTGGCAAACGGACTAATGGCGAGTTCCTATATCCGTCGGTAACCAGCTACGACTCGTTTCTCCTTGAAAACCTGTCAAAAGTTTGACACTATTTTGTCATTTTTTCAAGGAGATACGAGGCGTAGTCGGTTACCGACGGATATAGGAACCCGCCATAAGTAGCACCAAGACAAACGCCCTTAGCGTTTGTCTGCCGCCGCCGTCACCGAGAAACGAGATATACTAACCGAACTTAACGACCCAGGCCGCATTCCGAATCACGCTAAAATCGATACCATCGCGCTAACAAGCGTTCCGAGTCACCGTGAGTGCGACAACGATGTCCTGTGATTCGTCATAGATGACGCAATTACATCCGCCATTTTTCGCTAACAACGTCCATGCTCCAAACTGATATCACTGTGAGCCTCCCTGTTAAAAGTGACGTGACACCTGGTTGGTTCGTTGCTTGTGAATAATAGTGTTCTGTGGTAGGTTGGTTTTATTGTTGTTATGAAAATATAGGAACACTGACTTGCAGCACGTTTATGAGCGTTCCAAATCCTTGACGGCACTCAACTGTCATCAGCGCAATAACTGAATCGGTACGCAAAATAACTACGTGAACGCTAGCAGCGATTATGTAGTGATCCGGAATGCAGAGCCGGTGTCGGCGTTTGGTGGGAACACGGCCTCCGCCGTAGTAAACGTATGTATCGTTACTTCGGCGCCGTCATCTCGTTCTCGGTGACGTCCAATAGCCTTATTACCTAAACCAAATTGCTTTCGAGTCGCTATCGCTAGTCAGGCTATCGCTTTCACACGTGGGGTACGTACTGTACGTGTGAAAGGGATGGCCTGACTAACGATAGCGACACGACAGCAATTAGGCATAGGTAATAAGGTGGCCGGTGAGGGCGGCGTTGGTCATACGCCCTAAGGGCGTTTGTGCACTACAAGGAATTTTACTGTCCGGCAGTCCGACTTTTTATGGTCCAGTATGGCATGAAAAAAACGGATGATTATCTTGTGAACTACAAGGAATTTTACTGTCCGGCAGTTCGATTTTTGAAATAAAACTTCTTTACGCACGCTTAACTTGGGGATTAAGCTGGTGAATGCGTTACGAAAAGTGCGAACGGAAGTTGAGAGGGAGATATAAGTTAGTGAAGATAGAAAGAGAGAGTTACGTTTCGTATATTTTTAAACGTTAATGTGCGAGTGGGAGTTGCGTCTGTCTAGAATGAACATAGACTGATCAACCTACAGACCTACAGACAATTTTGTAATTGAACAATTTTATAAATTAATATTTTGAAAAATAAGTTTTACTTCAGTCGTGTGGTCTAAAAAGCACACTCGTTTTTGTGCACTTTCCGTCTTTACTCGCAGGTGCGGCGCATTTTAAGGTAGCTCTCTTAGAAAATACGCGTAAATACGCTAGGAACGATGAGTTTCTTGGAACGTCGGCAGTTGCTGAATGTACTAGTGGTTCGCCCCGAACTGAGATTTCGCGATCAAAACAAAAAAAAAATATTTGTAATCTCTGACTATCAAAATAGTGTCACGAAATAAGTAACCAAATAACTCGACCTACAGTTTCATTCAAATTACAGGTAACGGGAGTTCATGTATGTGTTTACACTTTTTTGGGGTATAAATTGCAGTTATTCTGGATTTCAGACTTTTGCCTATACTTGTGTCACTTAAGCTAGACGTTATACTAAATTACAGCACTGTGGGGTCACTGGTGTACCCTGTGAATTTTGTCAAAATTTAGTTTTTATTATGGCTAATAACTCAAAAAGTATAAATAATTTACGAAAAATAAAAACGGAGTCATTTGACGTCCCATTTGACCAGTAAGCCTCATTTTAATTTTTTTTTACTCCTCTTGAACCCCAATATCTCAACAACCCCTCAACATTTTTAGCTCATTTAGTCACACCAAAATTGTGCCATCACTACCTATGTATTAAATTTCAAGATGATCGAATCAACGCTTCGAAAGTTATCCTCGGACAAACATGCATACATACATACAACGCCGATTTGCCCAAGTTGATTTAGAGATCTCGCTTCGCTCGATCAATTACGTGCTGTTACGCGGAGTTGTTGAAATGTCTTTTTAAAAAAAGATTTTATTTCACTTGAAAGGTTTATTTGATTTTAAAGACAAATTGGAATTTTACTCCGGCACAACCGTCATGGACAAAGAACGGAAACAGACTGGCTGGACTCCCATCTAGGCTTCAATTATCTAAACGGAGGAACTGCTGAATGTTTCAGGGGTCAGCATTCAGCCTTACAGATCAAGGGTATAACACCTCCCCCTTTAAGAAGAGACTTTCAGGTTTTAGTGAAAATCTCGAGGAAGAATTTACATTTCAGACTTCTGTTCGAAGTGGAGCAAAGTGAATAGAATCTGTGTCGGAAGTCTGTGCGTCTGTCATGTCTGATTTCTGTACATCAGGCCGGGCTGAAGATTCTTGTTTAATACCTTTAAATGAACTACGGTTGTTGCCGGGTTTACAGTAAAACTTATTAACTATTTTAAAACTAATGTAACTTATTACGACTATGATCAAAATTAAAATAACAGAGGAATAATGCGTTTCATATCTTACAAAATGTGGTTGAACTTCTAATTTATTTAGCTGGTTTAGTAAAGAATTAATTTTAACATCATTTTGCAAATTGAACTCGTCTAGGTTTATATTCTTTAATATGATGGGGGTCGCAGTATTAACAGAGTTATCGAACTTGGTGATATTACAGCAATTGTCTTTTATAATGTTGAAATCACTTAGATGGCTAGTATGTGATGTTGCTTGATAAGAATCATGTTTGGGAATTAATGTAATGCTCTTACAGTGTCCTATACACCCGTTTGGGACAGTAAATATGCCCGTACCAATGAAATGTATTTCATTGGTTTCAGAATTTATGCAATTTATAGTAACTTTATTTGGTTTTGATTGTATATACAACCATCTGTTGTTGATTAGAGGGGTCCAAATATCTAAGATGCTAAAAATAAATCTTATCTTACACTGTTTAGGTTTCTCGGTTATTGCTTTAGATAACAGTTCGCTTTCACATGAATGTTTTGCATCGATTGCGTAAATATTAGTAACATCACATAAAAAGTCTCCAGGGGTGATCGTCTTACATTGCTCCAAGCTATCAAGGTTACAGTATTGTAATCTATCTTTAGTTATAGCTATGTACTTATGGTCAGGTGTGACCAAACTAAACTTATTTAATGTTATATTATCATAGGGGGTAGGCAGAGCTAAGTTATGAAAGAGCTCCTACTCGGGTGCGTTAACTAAAGGAACTTGTAAAACAAATACAATTTTATTGTTCATATAATAACAAACCAGTTTTGAAATGTTTAGAACTAAGTGTACACTATTTATATCTAGGTTTACAGAGAATTTTAGATTATTAGGTAGGTACCTGTAACTATCAACAAACTCTTGATATATCTGTTGAGGTGACATAATAGCTGGGTGTAAAATATTTTGATTGCTAAATAAAAGAGCATTAGTAACATCTTCTAACTGGAATGATAATAATAATATTGCAGTTTCAAGACTGTTAAATATTCGATTTACATTAATTAATATTTGAAGTCCATTAATATTTTCAGAAATATTTCTAATACTACGCGAGAATGTATCAATAGTGTTTGTTAAAGTATTTTCATTTTCCATTAGTTGTTTAATCGTGTTATTATAGTTTACCAATATAGATTTTGTTACTAAAATGTTTTCTTTCATTAATGAAATTACTTGCTTACTATTTTCTTGTAGTAATTCTATTGCCTCATCATACCTCAGAGCATCGTTTTCGTCTAAAGTTCCAAATATTTGTTTTAGAACGGTGCCGACTCCTCCTATCCAAGCATTTCGTTTACTGCGATTGTCAATTAAGTGGGAAATGGACTCAAATTCTTTGATTACATCTTCATAACGAACTGTCAATGGTTGCAACACGTTATTGCATTCTGTGTCAATTTCAATAATGCGTGATTGACGACATAGGACTTTAATGTTTTCTATTGCTATTCCTATGTTTTTAATGTGCGGACTAAAGTGAGATATATCCACTGGGATAAGTACTTTAAGTTGAGCCCTATTTATTTTCAACGTTCCTAGATAATCGAAAAAGAGCCCTGTGCCTGTAGAAATCGACTGGAAGTAATCTTGACCTTGGGTCGCAGTTCTGTAAATGACAAATGATTCAAATGGGTAATTTGTTCTGAAACTACATGATGTCATAGTGGAAGAGTAAGTACTGGATACTAAATCTATATCTAAAATACGAGTATATTTCTTAAATCTATTCCTAATTTCTACTTCCTCCAAACATCTATTTCAATACTTAATTAAATTACTGATTTACTTATTTTAATAATTATAGACTATATATCGAGATATAGTTTTTAACATATTGTTAGTAATCTAATTATTCCTAGGTTTATCATTACAGGTTTGGACCAACATCAGCTAGTTTGACCTGATCAAAGTGGTGAGTGACGTGACGTCGATTGATTAATAGAGTAAGTGTATTGTTGCCATTTATTTTAACTACTTTATAAGGGCCTTTCCAAATGGGAGAGAGCGATTTTCGTAATCTCAAGTGGTTTTTCAGATAGACGTAGTCACCAACTTTGTATCTAACCGATCGGGTGTGTGTGTCATAATGTGTTTTAGAGGATTCTTTAGATTTTCGGATAAAGTCTAAGGCTTTTCCTCTAGAAAATTTTAACCGGTTTTGAAGGAAACGAACATAATCGGGATATGTGGTTCCAGGAGTCTCTTCGTAAATAGAGTTAGGGATAATTGGTTTGCTGCCGAACATAAGTTCGTGAGGAGAGTAATGTGTAGTAGAATGTATTGAGGTATTGTATGCAAACATTGCTGTATATACATAGCGAGGCCAATTTGTTTGTTCATTATTTACGTAAGATTTTAGGTACTCTTTTAGGGTGGAATGGCTGCGTTCTAGAGCCCCTTGAGTTTGTGGGTGGTAAGGGGAAGACCACAGATTTTTTATTTTAAGGAATTCACAAGTTTTCCTGAAAAGTTCTGAGGTGAAATTAGTACCCTGATCAGTGAGTATCATTTTGGGTATGCCAAAGATGGATATATAGTGGATTAAACACTCACAGGTCTCCTCAGCAGTTGTGCTACGGATAGGGTAGGCAGTGGAAAATTTGGTTAGGTCATCTTGGATGGTAAGTATAAATTTTAATTTTGCAGTACCGGCTTCAGGCAAAGGACCGACAATATCTAAGGATATTCGTTGGTTTGGTTCAGTAGAGGTGGTGGTGATTTGCATAGGTGCTCGATTCACTTCCTCAATGCTTTGTTTTCTTGGCACGCTTTACATTGCTTTACATACGTTTCGATATCATTTCGCATCCCTTTCCAGTAAAATATTTGCTTAAGTTTATTGTACATACGGGCTGAGCCTAAATGACCGGCAATCGGTATATCATGGTTTCGTATAGTATTTTCTTAATTTCAGATGGAGCGGGATAAATAACATTGTTATGGTAAACATGAATTTTTATCCTTGTACCATGAAAAAGGTAGGTCAAGATTTTGTAGATGTTTACGAATGAATGTTTTTCAAATGGGTTCTTTAGATCGGATATACCTATTTCGGTAACATTTCCTAATTTTATTAATTCATTTCTTATTTTCTTTAGAGTTTCAAAAATTTCAGGGTAAGATGCCTGGTCAAAATGGTGAACTTTGAAAAACAGTAAGTAATATATTTTGTCTTTTACGTAAAATTTTTTGAATAAGAAAAGTTCCATTTCAGAGTCAATTATATTTTTATATGTTTCAGGATCATCTAGGATATCTTGGATATAAGGATTTGATTCATCCAAGTCTATAGATGTGGGAATGAGTATAATTTTTGCTGGACATTTCAGGAGATTCTCACTGTGTTCTATGATCTCGGAGTCAAAGGTTATAGTTTTATCTTTAATTACTTTCAGGTAAGTGGGATAGTCGTCAACGGGTGCATCAGGATTTGAACTTGTGGATGGTGTCGGATTCAAGGTAAGGTTGTCATCGATAGAAACACTTGGATTGTCATTTTTAGATTGGATAAGATCAGATTGAGGTGGAACAGGTAACGGTGACGGGGAAGGTAAGTCACGTTTGTTTTCAATTTGTTCTCTAAGAATGTCGGGGATATTGAAAGGCGGGTCAATATCTGGTAAGGGTACGATATCATCGTAAAGGTCAATGAGATTTGGGTTTGCAAGAGCTGCGTCACCAGCGTTAAAAGAAGGTGGAGAGATTAGCATATCTATTAGATCTTCATCTAGTTGTCTCGAAGGGATGTTGGATGTAGGCGGAACTAATGGTTGAATTGGGTTTACTGGAAATCTAGACAGTGCATCGGCATTAGTATTGATTTTGCCTTTCTTGTATTGAATATCATATTCAAATTCCTCTAGTTTGAGGCGCCAACGCATTAGACGTGAGCCTGGATCTTTACAATTAAATAACCACTGCAATGGTTTGTGATCAGTGATTATTTTGAAGCGATAACCATAAAGGTAAGGTCTAAATGTTTTCGTGCAAATAATGGCAAGGCATTCTTTTTCGGTTACGCTATAATTACATTCGGCTTTATTTAATGTTCTAGAGGCGAATGCTATAGGTTTGTCCTGACCAACAGGTCCTTGGGATAGAATAGAAGATATAGCGTAATTTGAGGCGTCACAGGTCAGAAGAAAAGGTTGAGCAAAGTCAGGGTAGGCAAGGATAGGAGCTGAGACGAGTTTATTTTTTAAAGTTTTAAATGAAAGTTGTTGTTCATTTCGCCACTCAAAAGGAGTGTTATTCTTTAAGAGTGATGTAAGGGGTTTGGCTAATTTAGCGAAATCAGGGATAAACCTCCTGTAATATGAAACTAAGCCTAAGAATGATTTTATATCTTTTGGAGATCGGAGGACGGGAAAGTTCGTTACTGCTTTGGTTTTCTCAGGATTTGGTTTTACGCCTTCTTCACTTATAATATGACCTAAATAACCCACTTCTTTTCTTAAGAATTCGCACTTTTCAGGTTGTAGCTTCAGATTAAAGTTACGGAGCCTATCAAAAGCGGATCGGAGGTTACGGATATGGGAATCGAGATCATAAGAGTAAATGACGATGTCATCTA
Organism: Philereme vetulata; assembly: GCA_918857605.2. Lineage (NCBI taxonomy): Eukaryota > Metazoa > Arthropoda > Insecta > Lepidoptera > Geometridae > Philereme > Philereme vetulata. The sequence goes on along the minus strand of OU975439.1, from coordinate 6,276,909 downwards.
GATAAACGAAGCATCTCGTTCCTTGTAGTCCACTAAGACAATTATTCATCAATTTTTGGAAGGTTGAGGGCGCATTTTTTAAACCAAACGGCATCCTATTAAATTGGAATTGGCCTTGAGGAACGGAGAATGAGGTTTTGGGAGCGTCCCTAGCGGTTATAAGGATTTGATGAAACCCGGAGGTGAGATCGAGAGTTGAGAAGTATTTACTGTTTCCTAGTTGATCGAGGATCTCAGTTATTTGTGGAATCGGGTATGTTTCTCCAATGGTGATGTCATTGAGCTTTCGGTAATCGATCACAATTCGCTATTTTCGTTCGCCCTGAGGATTGGCTTTTTTAGGTACTACCCAGATTGGTGAACTCCAAGGTGAGGAAGATGGTTCTATGATGCCTTGTTCCAGCATTTTAGTAATTTGGGTTTCGACTTCTTTCTTGTGGCATTCAGGAAATCTATATGATTTAGTGTGTATTGGTGTTTCGCTATTTGTTTTAATTTCGTGCTCTAATGCTGAAGTATAGCTTAACTGATCGTTAGGTAAATGAAATATGTCCGAGTATAGCGAACAAAGCTCAATAAGAGCTGAGGATTCTTCCTGATTAAGGTGATCCGTCCTCAAAGAATCGATAGCTTCGTTAGTTCGTTTAGATGTATTTTGGATAGCGTTTACTTGAAACGCTTCGGAATGCAATGGCTCTACTTTTAAATTTAAGTTTGGATTTAAGTTAATTGGATGTTCTGATATATTAGCTATAGTTAAATTTGCTCGGTTGTTGTTTTTTATTTTAACTACGCAGTTGGCTATAAGAAGGCTATCGGATAAATGTTGGTCTAGGATAACACCTTCTTTAAGGTTGGTATCTCGTATTGAGCATTCGACGACCACTTCAGTTCGAGCCGGTATTATATAAACTGGGTCATGGAAGTGTAATTTCAGATCGTAATTTCTTATTTTCAGAGTGTCATTTGTATAATCAATTTTACAACTAAAGTTTGTTAGGAAATCTGAACCGATAATACCGTCGTATGGTAGGTTGACATCTCGAATGATGTGAAATTTGAACGACGCGGCTTTGGTTTCATTTAATTTTAGTTTTAATTGGAGGTGACCTTCGGTTAATATTGGCTCGTCAACGGGGTCTATGCCCTTAAGTTGGATGGGTTCCTTAGTAAATCTCTGTTTCTTTTGGATACATGATTGTTTTATTAAACAAATAGCAGAACCTGAGTCAATTAAGAGGGACAGTGGAATATCTGAAATCGATGAATTTAATAATACATGTGGAAGCAACTTTTTGCTAGTATCCAGATTTATTTCATAAATCTTAATTTCTGGGTTCAGTGAGGTTTGGGCACTTGCTTGGGGCTGGTTACCCGTGTGGTCCCTGATTGGTTTAGAGGTATTTTGGAGCTTCTTTTCCAAGGAGCTCTTAGGAATAGTAGCATGGGCGCTTATTTGGGGCTGGTTACCCGTGTGGTCCCGTGTAGGATTTGAGATATTAGGATGGGCACTTATTTGGGGCTGGTTACCCGTGTGGTCCCGTGTAGGATTTGAGATATTTGTACCGAGCTTCTTTTCCAAGGAGCTCTTGGGGATTAAAAGATGGGAGCTTATTTGGGGCTGGTTACCCGTGTGGTCCCGGAAGGTGTTAGGCGAAATGGGGGTGTCGACTTTAATAGGTGGTCTCGAGCGACACCGCGGCGAGACTCTTATTCGTTTAAAGTACTATCATCGGATCCGGGGAGAGCTTCCTCGTCATGGACGAAAGAATCAACTACATCGGTTTCTCCCTGTTCGGATACGAAGTTGACTCGAGATGGCCTATACGGCCCTTGATTGGGAGTCACATTCTGTGGGGTCTTGAAACGGTTATTGTTATATTCCCTTTTTCTACAGGCTGAAATATCATGCCCTGGGATTTTGCAGTAGCGGCAGAACGCCGAGGATGACCCCGATGTTGGTTGGGGTTGATTAGAATTGTATGAGACTGGTCTCTGTGGCGCTCTAAAGGAATTGGGTTGGAATGACCTTTGCGGATTAGGATTTTGTGGTTTAGGTTTTGGGTTGTTTTCTGGTCTCCTGTAAATGCTTTGTTGGATTCGCTCTTCTGATATAGCTAAGTTTATGGCTTCGTTCAGATTTTTGGGTGCTCGGCACCGGACGATGTTTGAAATGCGTGGGAACAGGCCCATCAGGAAATGGTGAAGGGCGAGGTCCTCCATAGCAGCTACCCTACCTGCAACTTCCTTGACTTTGGTCTCTCCTAGGGAGATCTCAGTTAATAACTGTGATAAACAAGTTTCAATACGCAATGCGAATTGACCTACATTCTCCTGAGAGTTTTGTTTACTTTCTTGGAGGTCGGTGAGCAGGTGTGAATAATGTTTCCTCTCACTAAATTGTGTTTTTAGGAATTCTTTCAATTGGTCCCAGTTTGAAAAGTCTTTGATTGAGCAAGCGATTTCCGCTTTGCCTTGAAGTTGACACAGGATGTACTTAAACAAAATTGGTTTTTGACTATCACTGGCCAGTTCGTAAGCATTATTACAATTTACCAGGAATGAATTTAATTTTTCTCGGTCACCGTCGTAGGGTTTGATAAATTTTAACAAAGTATTTAATTCCATTTCTAATTTCGGATTTGGATTGGGACTGTTTCTAGAGCTGCGAGTTTGCGGCCCAGCGGAAGCGGAACGGCTCCCTGAGGCAGATGGCTGCTCTAGGGCTCCGGTAATATTGACCGTTAATTTATTTTTTGCTTCTTCTACAGGTGTGGCCATAGTATAGTTTTAGATTTAATTTGACAAAGTTAGGAATACTTAGGACCAAAACACAAAATAATACAACTAATTATAAAAAGGTTGAGGACTTCTGGAATCGACACTTGTTTATATAACCACAGTCAAAACAATGTTCAAGACTCACTGTGACAATACATGGGTGGCGGAGATAAGCGCGACGACTAGAATCACAGGGAACATTCCGGATGGTCGGGCGCTCTTCTTCACACCAGGAATGAAGTTGAGATGGATGATTTTTTTTCAGCAGGTTGCAGCTTCGTCGGGGATGAGCGGACACGCAGGATACGATTACGCAGGATCCAGGATACGATTTCTTCTGTGTAGGACGTAAGTAGCTATCTTCAGGATACGGCTCGATAAAGGTGAGTGATTACCACAGTCCAGGATACAACTTGATTTTCTTACAGGATTACGTATTGATTCCGTCAAGAATCGGAATAGCCTCCGCGAGGATATCGAGGAAAGGTGCACTTCACTGTTACACTTCACTTTTAGAATTTGCGGAGCGAGTCTGCAGAGCGGTTTCACGGCCACTGGGGATTTTCGTATCCCACCGCTGCCACCAAAATATTACGCGGAGTTGTTGAAATGTCTTTTTAAAAAAAGATTTTATTTCACTTGAAAGGTTTATTTGATTTTAAAGACAAATTGGAATTTTACTCCGGCACAACCGTCATGGACAAAGAACGGAAACAGACTGGCTGGACTCCCATCTAGGCTTCAATTATCTAAACGGAGGAACTGCTGAATGTTTCAGGGGTCAGCATTCAGCCTTACAGATCAAGGGTATAACAGTGCGAAGACAAGAATAATTTTGGATTCATCCCCTTTTATGTGAAAGGTACCTGACAGGGTCATTTTACATATACCTAGCTATACATCTAGTGCACGAGCCAGTGGAGAGCAGATTCAGTCACTCAGGGAGGCCATGGTCGAGCGCTTAAACTTGTCCTTGAAGGCAATCTCCGACTGGGGTGATGCCAATCTGGTCAAGTTCAATGCGAATAAGACCCAAGCGAGTCTGTTCTCCGCAAAACGAAGTCAATTGAATCTGACTCCTACTTTCCGAAATGTATCCCTGCCGATATCTGACCACCTCGAGCTTCTTGGTATCACATTAACTCCGACTCTCAATTTCGGCTCCTACATTGAGTCGAAAGCCCAGTTGGCTGCTAAAAAGCTTGGTATACTCGCAAAGGTGAGGCACTACTTCACACCGAGACAGTTGCTCAACTTGTACAAAGCACAAGTCCGATCGTGTTTGGAGTACTGTTCTCACCTCTGGGACGGATCAGCGAAGTACCAACTTGAAGCTCTAGAATCGATTGAGAAAAGAGCCAAGAAGCTCATAGGCAACGATGAGCTAGTTGATGCAAGGCTCCTCAGCCTGGAGCATCGACGAAAGGTTGCTAGCCTCTCGGTTTTTTATCGAGTACATTTCGGGGAGTGTGCGGCGGAACTTTTCAACCTGATCCCACCATCTCCATTCTATCAACGGACAACCAGACGCTCTGCGGTGCGCCACCGCTATATGGTAGAAATACCTCCCATTCGCACAAAGCGGTTCTCTTCGACCTTTATTATGCGCACCGCCAAAGAGTGGAACGGCTTGCCAGAGTCTGTGTTTCCAGATAGCTACAGCCTGGGTATCTTTAAGTCGCGAGTGAATAGGTTTCTTCTAGGCAAGCGTGTACCATTGTAGACTGCATCATCGCTTACCATCAGGCAAGATCGTGGTCAAACGCAAGCCTATAATGTATAAAAAAAAACCTACCACAATAAATTGAGGCAGGACGAAATAATATTTTCCGGTCCGGAATAGGGAAAAGTAAAATGTCGAACGGTAAAATTACGTGTAGTGCACAAGCTAGTATATAAATTGATGGCGAGCCATATCGACCCGTAAAAAATCGGATTGCCGGACCGTAAAATTACTCGTAGTGCACAAACGCCCTAAGGGTGTCAGTTTTACCATTTTGCTCCGGAACACAAAAAAGTGCCATTGATATTGTGAGCACGATTATTCCACATTATTCTAGATATTTTAAGCTACGTTAGAAATGTCACCGATAAAACCCGTATATCACGTATCCCACATTGCCATTACGATAAATCTTACCACAAGATTGTAGAAATTCCAGTCACCGCATTCATTTACCTGTAAACAGACATATAAATAATTAAAGCAACCAGTTTAGTTAACTATTACCTTCCGCCCGCGGCTTCGCACGCGTGGTTTGTCAATAAAAAGTAGCATATTTGTTAATCCAGATTATAATCTACGTACATACCAAATTTCATCGAAATCGGTTCGGTGATTGAGTAACAAACAAATAAACAAACATCCAAACTTTCACGTTTATAATATTCAGGTTTAAGACATTAATTCTCATAATAATTTACTATTCACTTAAATTATTATATTTATTCGCAACAGCATCCTGAGGACAGTGGCTGAGTGCTGCACATCTCCGCTCTGGAAGTGTGTTGTGCGGAGGGTGATTAATGAAGGAAATAATTTTCTCAGTTAGTCACCCTTGGCACAAAATGGTGTTTTCTATTTTCACCCAGTGCCTATTTTTTATTTTTGCCTATTTTTTATTTTTGTATATTTAGCTGTTCTTCTTTGTTGTTATATATATATTTTTTGTGTGTATATTAGTCTTAAGATATGGACTCTAGTTGTCTGAAATAAAATATTTTTATTTTATTTATTTATTTTTAAATGAGAACTTATTAATATTACCTAATAATTAACACAATACAAGAACAAATACCTAATAATAACAAAGACAGACAGTTGATGAACACAAGAAAATACCTTTAACACGAGGACTACCGAAAAAACAGCAGTGTTGATGATGATAATCATGCAGGGACCTTCCCCCCCCCCCCCTGCCCGCCCTTTAACTAAAAGTGGGCACTACCATTCGGCTTTGTGAGCTACGCCACCTTTTCGAGAGATGCCCTTTGCTTTTGTCTAATTGCATTGCTGTGTTCCTTTACTTTTAATGAAGACACACTTCAACTGGGACCTAGTACTGCTAATTTATAAGTAAAACTATTAAGGAGTCGTATCATTATTTTAAAATTATGATTGTTGTTCCTGTCATAATCTGGCAAATTTTCAATGGAGTGGTCATAGCAACGGCGGTCATGGAAAAAAGATTGTTCTAGTAGAATACCAAAAGGTATAATAGTGGTCGTTTTGCGACGATACAATTGTCATAAAAAAGCGATTGGTTTATGGCGGGTTCCTATATCCGTCGGTAACCAGCTACGACTCATTATTATAAATACGGGATTTATCACGTACCGTCTTATCGGTGTTTCGACCGACAATGTTTCGGTTCAAGTCGTGAACCTTCATCAGGGTGAGTGCGATCCGCTCCGAATAATGTCTCGCCTCGCACTGACTACTACGACTCAGTCAGCTACGACTCGTTTCTCATAGAAAATCTGTCAAAAGTTTGACAGTAGTTTGACACTTTGGAGATACGAGGCGTAGTCGCCTACAGACGGATATAGGAACCCGTCATTAGTAGAATTGGGCTCCTGGAATCACACTAATATTATAAATGCGAAAGTTTGGATGTTTGTTTGTTTGTTACTCAATCACGCCGTAACAGCTGAACCGATTTCGATGCAATTTGGTATAAACGTAGATTATAACCTGGATCACCACATATCTACCTTTTATCCCATAAATCAGTTCCCATTAGATAAAAATGGGGTGTCAAGTCAAGTTGCAACAGCAAGTTTATCTATTGTCGTGAGTTAGTCTCGCAAAAACTCGAAAATGGATCGACCGATATGAATAATCTTTTGGGTAAAATATATGAAAGGAAATTTATAAAAGTTGGAACGGAATGGATTGTTCCCTGTCAACGCGTGGTTCGACATCATAATCCCCTCGATCGGACGTAGTGAACTTGTTTTTCCTATAGGATAATATAGAAAAAAAAATCCTCTCTCCTCAAAGTTTTGCTAGATGAAAAGTCTTCTTAGGGTTGTTTCTTATGGTTAATATATCTTTTGTACATGTCCTGTTTTTCTGTATGTTTTAAACAACGAACTCAAAGAGGGATTTTTATCTATACTAATATTATAAACAGGAAAGATTTGTTTGTTTGTATTGAATAGGCACTGAAACTACTGGACCCATTTAAAAAATCTTTCACTGTTGGGAAGCTACACTATCCCCGGGTGACATAGGCTACTTTTTACTCAACTGCGCAGAAGGAGGATAATGTTTTTATTGAAAAACTACGCGTGCGAAGCTGCAGATTGGTCAGCTAGTATAATATAAGTTTGACGCCTATGTCTGTCTGTGTGTGTCTCTGTCTGTCTGTCTGTGGGATCGCATTCGTACGCGGTTTTTTTAAAAGAAAGCTAGATTAACTGGGGTGGTTTTTAGTCATGTCAGTTTTTATTCCCCGTGTTATAAATGTTTTCTTGTGTACATAAACTGCATGTCACCGTATTTACAACATTAGTTTAAAACACGGGTTGGGATTTTTTTAAATTTTCAATCTTTCTTTGTTTCAGGTCCTAAAATATCAATGAAACAGCCTGTATAAAATAGGTAAACAAATCATATTCATTCATCTTGTATATTTTAAACTGACTAAACGGCTTCGGCGCAAAAGCGCCGCCGAATTACATTAAATATTGTTTATTGGAAATGTATCGATTACTGGATAAATATTCAAGCTACCTGTATTAAACCAGTCTCTAAAATCAGTTAATACGATTCTGAGTATGTGTTTTAAATTAATGTCGTGAATACGGTGGCAGACTGTACAATAAAGAATACACGTTAAATGTATAGGACTGAAGATAGACTGAAGACCGCAATTCTTTTTGCTCTAATGATAAAGTTGAACACCCAGAATTGTACATGAAGCAATGCACAATGTAATCTGGCGTAGAGTATTTGTCAACACACTTGCACCTGCATCATAGTAAATTATTCCGTTAGTCGTGCATACTGGCAACTATTTCAGTTGCCAACTTCGTGGAGTTCGGAACTTAAACAGAACTTAGGGTTGTCAAGAGAGATTGCGCAGTGCGCTCAAACAGGTTCAAGGGGCTACAGTGAAATTATGTGGGAGTTTTATTTGTACTAGGTTTTGATATTACAGATCGACTAAAATAAAAAACAACGAATAATTTGTAATGTATAAACATGCCTACCTATTTTGGATATGAAAACAAGGTCTGCCTTCTTATTGCTATATCCCGACAGGGTTAATTTATGTGAAACTGTGTACATACCTACTACCTGTAATAACTTCGTCACCATGTGAAAGCAATAGATGTATTGAGCGTTAACTATGTTTTGGTGTTTGAACACTAACTTTCTACGTCCTATACGACGCCAGTTAGGTCGTCGAGTCGGGGCTTTGAGATCCCAATCGATTAATGTTAGCCAGAGCCTGTGCTCGAGCAAGAAATGTGGCTTGTGTTTGATTCAAGTAACTAGTGGTTCGCCCCGAACTGAGATCTCACGAGTCTCCCAAAACACAAAAATATTCTTAGGGCGACTCGCGCAACAATGCCTAAACGTATTTAGTGGCTACGTAAAATTTAAACATCTTTAGTCACTAAATACGTTTAGGGATCGTTGTATAAACCGGCCTTAAGCATTGACTAATACAATAGTGCCACGAAATGCTTCATTCAAATTACAGGTAACGGGAGTACATGTTAATTGGCTACTCTTTTTTGGAGTAGAAATTGCAGATATTCTGAATTACAGACTTTTCCCTATATTTGTGTCACTAAAGCTACACGCATACTAAATTTGGATACTGTGGGGTCACTGGTAACCCTGTGAATGTTGTCAAAGTTCAGTTATTATTATGGTTAATAACTTAAAAACTACAAGGTTTAAACTAAAATAAAAACAGGGTCGAAATGTTTACAAAGACCTTTTATTAGACGTGCCACTTGACCAAATAGTCCCATTTTGTTTTTTTTTACCCCTCTTGAACTCCAATATCTCAACAACTCCCCCACATTTTAGCACATTTAGTTACAACATAATGTGCTATCACCTATATACCAAATTTCACGATGATCGGATAAACGCTTAGAAAGTTATCCTCGGACAAACATAAATACAACGCCGATTTGCCCAAGTTGATTTAGAGATAAGTTGGCAACCCTAGTGACAACCCTATTAGTGCATAGTCTTAGTTCAGGATTGTATGCAGATGTGAATGAGATTGTTCGTACTCCGAGCTTCTTCAATATATTCACGTTCCGAGCAGTGTGGTCGATTACAACTTCATTACTGTTTGATTAGTATTCGGAACTAGTTGTGGATTCAAATTATATTGGGAGTTTAAGTTTACTAGGGTCTAGGATACGAACATATAGGCTATATGGATATTACCCGTATTTATATCCGTCCCTCTTCGTAGCGGGCATGGTAGGTATTAACACCTTGGAACTTAGGCGCAAGTGCGCGATATTAATCCATTACTACCTGCTATTTCACAATAGGATCGATAACCCTATCACTTTGTCGCGTGTTGCGCTGTGTACGCCGAGCCGGGCCCGGCGGCCGCGCGCGCGCATTAACACCACCCAGTATGCTCCCACAGCCCAGGCTGTATCTCTGGTAAACGCCTTGGTTGCTCATTACCCTCACTTTGGTTTATTTTATGTTTAAGTTTTATGTGTTTGTTAATTTTTGTATAAATTATTTGACATGATATTCAATATTTTGAATTTTTAATGTTTATATGTACCTAATTAATTAACTTATTCTTAATTTGATTAATATCATTTCTAATTATTATTAATTTAACTTGACATTATGTATTTAGTAGCAATAACAGTTGACTTTAACACAAATAGAGTAATAATTCTGAACACTTATCCTATGTTTAAAACGCTTTTTTCGTATGTATTATCATGGTATATAGTTTATGCTGTGTATGTTTATGTAGTTATATTATTATTATTTTTATTATTTTTAATTCCGAACATGTATTTTATCTTATTAGGCACCGTCATAAATAACTTATAATTTATAAAATGGTGACTGGCAATATTTATTTAGTATTATATAGGTACTCGTTTAGCAGTGTTCGTGTCCTCACTTAGGCCCTGTCAGAAAACCAGCGCTGCATCGTACCCAACAAGGTTCGAAGCAACCCATGCTTGAGACAGGGACCATTTTGTCCCCACGCAACACCACCATTGTCTGTGTTATTGTATTATTGTACACTGTCTGTGGGAGCAAATAAATGTATTTCTTTCTTTCTTTACTTTTGTTCTTATATTGTATTGTTCTGTAATGTATATATTGTTAGTTGTCTCGTCACACGCCTTGGCACTGCTGTGAGTGTGCATTTCTTTACAATAAATAAATAAACTCCCTCGAGAGAGATATAAAGTTACATTTTACGAAGTAAATTATTTAGCAAGAAGGGGAAGGGAAAGTATTTATCTTGACCGAAATATTTATGTTTACGTTCATCATCATCCACAGCCAGACTTCACCCACTGCTGGGTATAGGCCTCCCCAAGTTTGTGCCATCCGCCACGATATTGCGCTAGTCTCACCCATTGACGGCCTACGACTCTAACGATGTCGTCCACCCATCTTGCTGCCGGACGTCCTACCCTTCTACAGCCATTTCTCGGCCACCATTCAGTTGCTACCCTGCTCCACCTGTCATCACGTCATCACGTCTTGCCAAGTGTCCCGCCCAAGACCATTTGAACTCCATAACTTGAATCCCAACGTCATGTTTACGTTACTCAATACATATTTGTGAATCCTGTGACATTATGTACTATTATTATTATTAAATATTATTATAAACACGGGATTTATCACGTACCGTTTTATCGGAGTTTCGACCGATGTTTCGGTTCAATTCGTGAACCTTCACGAGGGTGAGTGCGATCCGCTCCGAACCACGTCTCGCAATCCCGTGTTAATAATAATGTTTTAAATAAATCACGAAAGTTTTCTAAAATTATCATTTAGACGACCTCCGTGGCGCAGTAGGCGAATAGTCGGCTGGGACGCAGGAGGTAGCGGGTTCGATTTCCGCCGCGGATCAAATGTTTGCACGATCGACAGATATTTGTTTCGGGTCTGGTTGTTTCTCTATACAGGCTGTTTGTGTGTGTGTGTTTTTTTATAGGTACTTACAATATTCAAGTGACGGTTTCTCAAAACATAAAAAACTTTATAGTTTTTTAGTTGTATTAACAAATTTTAAAGAAAATCGACTTAGTTTAGGTGATTAATACGATATAAAACTTACTGCCTACTCTTGCAATCGACATCCAAAAATATAGGCCGATTTGATATCTATTTCGGAAATGGCTGCGGGTTTTGGGTGAGAAAGGGACAACAAGAGATATCTCAAGACGTCACCAATACAGTATCTGTGGTTAGATGGCAAGCAATAAGCAATAGCACAACATAAGTTTAATAAGGCGTTTGTTATTACATCCAAAATAAATTTCACATTTCTTTGGTAAACATTTCACAAATTTATTTAATAAGCTCATCAATTTTTTTTTTCAAAATTTTATTTTTATCAAACCGCCTATATACATAAAATAAGTATATATTTACAAAAAATGTATTCAAGTATTCTATCAGTTATCTGGTTCCCATAATACTTAGTAGCTTTGCTTAGTTTGGGGCTAGATAGCGCTGTGTGAAAAGTCCAGAATTATTTATTTATTTTTATTGGAAATTTCAATTTTGTTGTTAATTATGTTTGTTTATGATTTTGATTGTATCATTTTTATATTTAATAATTGTAATGTTAACGTTGATTGATTATTATTATTATTCCTAATTATTACCTTGTTTTTTAATTTCCTTATTTATTGTATTAATTTTCCGCGCACAATTTGATTTTGTTTTTGGAATAAATGAAGGAGGTATGTTGTACTACTTTCATTGTTAATTCGAGTAAGGAGTGGAGCTAACACGGAGTGTTTTTCCAGCCCATTATAATCTCGGAGTCTTCAAGTCCAGAGTGAACAGGTTAATCCTAGTACTCTATCTTCATCACTTACCATCAGGTTAGTTAGTGGTCCAGCGCTACCCATTCACCATCATCAAAAAAGTTAAAAATTAATTAAAAATAGTTGTACCTTGGGAGTGTCGACAGAAGTGAAAACATGAACAATTACGAGATACTTATATACAGATGTGTCGGTAACGGTAACAGTGTCGCGAGTTCAATGGTTTTTCCCATCTCAAAAACTGCCCAACGCGCCTAAAGAAGTTTCCATTTCATATACAGAGGTGTTGGTAACGGCAACAGTGTCGCGAGTTCAATGGTTTTTTCCCATCTCAAAAATGCCCAACGCGCCTAAAGAAGTTTTCAGTTCAAAAACTCTTTGGATCTAAAACAAGGATATTATAATATCTGAAGTTAATTTACGACAATTGTGGTACAAATGTGCTATCTTATCATCAAGTGAAACATCTCTTTTATTTCGACAAAATACATTGCATAGTTTGCGCCCAAATTCTTACATTTTGGTCCCTATCCTTACATAGTCCTACCAAGTGTAAATAAACTAAGCATAGTTCGGTTACTAGGGTTGCTTTACGTTTATTGGAAGACGGCATTCGTAAAAGGGTCCTCGATTCTCTTAGAGGGTTTTGAGAACACTCAAGATAGCGATCTCTAAGGACACAATTTGGACAAGACAAGATTTTAATGAGCGAAGGTGTCTTACAAGTTGTTTGAACGACATCTTACTTAGGGGACCACTTAGATATCGGAAAGGGCTTTGAGTCGATATTGATATCGAAACCAGAAATGTATCAACGATATCATATCATCATCATCATATCAACCGTAGGACGTCCACTGCTGGACAAAGGCCTCCCTCATTGATCTCCAGGAACTGCGGTTGGAAGCGGCCTGCGTCCAACACCGGCCTGCGGTTCTTACCAAGTCGTCTGCCCATCTTGTAGGTGGACGTTCTACGCTGCGCTTGCCGGTCCGTGGCCTCCACTCGAGAACCTTCCGGCCCCATCGGCCATCTGTTCTGCGCGCTATATGGCCTGCCCATTGCCACTTCAACGTGCTAATATGTCGGGCTATGTCGGTGACTTGCGTTCTCCTACGTATCTCCTCATTTCTGATTCGATCCTGTAGAGAAACCCCGAGCATAACCCTCTCCATAGCTCGTTGAGCGACTCTGAGCTTAACGATATCATATAAAACTACGCCACTACAACTCCACTTGTTTTTTTATGAACGACATTAGACAATAACACGCGTAGGGCTAGTTTTGTAGGTTTTTTTTTCAAATACATTACGATGGAATTTTTTTAATGTTCAAACAACCTTAATAAAGTCCTAAAATATCAATGAAACCGCCTGCATCAAAATAGGTCCATTCATCATGTAAGTAGGTAACTGTTAAACTGACTAAACAGCATCGTCGCAAAGGCGCCGCCGATTTTAGTTAAAAATTGTTTATAATAAATGTATCGATTACTCTATAAATATTCAAGCTACCGGTATTATACCCACCTCTAAAAAAATCATCATCATCATCATCAACCTATAACAGTCCACTGCTGGACGTAGGTCTCTCCCAGGGTGCGCCATTGAGCCCGATCCTGAGCTCTTCTCATACAATCCTTGCCAGCCACAGCGCGCAAATCGTCACTCCATCTAGCCGGAGGGCGTCCTACACTTCGCTTGCCTAGACGTGCTCTCTACTCCAGAACACGTTTAACCCAGCGGTTATCGTTTCTGCGGCAGATATGACCGGCCCACTGCCACTTCAGCTTGCTGACCCTCTGAGCTATGTCAATGACCTTGGTTCTCTGTCGGATAACTTCGTTTCGGATTCTATCCTTCAGAGAAATTCCGAGCATTGCCTCTAAAATCAGAGAATACGATTCCAGTTGTGTGTTTTAAGTTAATGTCGTATATAACAAAACAGGTTGTATAATAAACTTGAAACATTCCAAGTCCGCCGATTCGCTAGTGATTTTAGTATTTAATTATATTTTTATTTTGGTATTAGACGCACTCTCTTTATAAATAGTTTGGCCATAAATGTACACCCCCGACCACTATCTTTGTTGTAACAAAATCCTTTCCATCCAAAGGCTGTCTGGAAGAGATCGCTTCTAAGACTTAAGGCCGCCCATTGTACTATTTACTTTGTGTTTTCTATTCTGTTTGTATTTTTTTGTTTATATTGAGTACAATAATGTGGTTTCATTCATTCATTCATATCAGCCACAGGAAGTTCACTGACGACAAGAGGGATGTTATAAGTTGACGCCAATTTCTGCCTGTGGCATCGTAGTTCCGGAACGGTTGGACCGAATCGGACGCGGCTTTTCTCAATAGAAAGCTAGCTTAACTGGGGTGATTGTAAGCTCTGTCAGTTTTTAACCCCCGACGCGAATAAAACGGATCGAGGGTATTTTTAATTTAAAAAAAATCTGAATCAAAAATGGGTTCAGAATCGATTTTTAAAAGCAATCTATCGTATCCAGGCTTTACTAGGCTTAAGTGTCCACTATACCTCAGATAGCTTCATATTATCCTATATTTTACCAGTAAAACTGAATCATTTATTTTATTTTATTTATTTTTATTATTTTAAGGAAACTTACAGCTAGGTACACAGAAAACTAAATAAATTAAATTATAATACATGCAAAACAAACATGTATCCTCAGGGCCAATTACAAATTTCCACAGATAATTAAAAAAACAGATTTATGTAAAACACAGCTATAGTGGACGAAAACAGTTTGACATTACAATATTCGTTCATAAGAGTTTTAGGTAGGTACATTAATTATTACAGAAGAACTTATTTGCAAGCAAGCTTTTTAACTTGCTTGTCGAAGTATTGAATATATCAATATCTGCATCTGCCAAGTGTTAAGCGAGACGCTTGCTCGAATAACAAATGCGTTTTGCCTGTAATTGGTTTTAACTAACGGAACATGTAAAATGTGCGGTCTCCTTATTCTGACTCTATAAGTGCGTAATCCCAGTAGCTCCAGTAACTCAGAGCAGTCAACCCTGCCATTTGCAATGCTCAGAAGATACGACAAATCGGAAATTTTTCTACGTTCATACAGGGGAAGGAAGCGAAATTTACGACATCTAGTTATATAATCGGGAAGATAAACTTTAGCACGAAACTGCAAGTACCGCATAAATCTCTTTTGTATTCCTTCTACACGTGTAGAATACACGTCATAGCATGGATTCCAGATTTGAGAGGCGAACTCCAAGTGACTACTCACATACGCGCAATACAGGATTTTAATGGTCTTAATGTTCGTAAATTCAGAAGACATTCTAAATACAAAACCAAGTGCACGAGAAGCTTTGTTCACAATATTCTCAATATGATCGTCAAAAAGAAATTTACTGTCAAACAAAACTGTGTCTACCCTTGTAAGAGGTAAGTTGTGTCAGGTATAGTTAAACTTGATACTTTCTAATAAATATTTGTAAAAGTATAGGATATAAGCGAGGACTTTGTAGCGAAGACACGATTCCTTAAAAGTTTTCTCGATAGAAAATAATTCCAACGTCACGTCCAAAATTTACACTAAATGCGTAGCATTCAATAAACACAATGAGTTCGTGAAACGTTACGTCATCATCAACCTATAACAGTGGCAGTGGGCCGGTCACATCTGCCGCAGAACCGACAACAGTTGGAGTAAACGTGTTCTGGAGTGGAGACCACGTCTAGGCAAGCGAAGTGTAGAAACCCCCGGCTAGACGAATACACGATTAGCGCGCTGTGGCTGGCAACGATTGGATAAGAGCTGATCGGGCTCAATGGCGCACCCTGGGAGAGACCTACGTCCAGCAGTGGACTGTTATAGGTTGTAACTTTACATACTTATCGATATTTACATGACGTAAAGCAAAAGCACCTGTGTTTTGCTTTTTTATATTGACCAATAGTTTTGTTCTAAATCATTATTTTATGCAATTTCATTTGGTTTTCGCTATCGCACGTCTCTTCTCGCACTGCGGATATTTCCGCATAGAGTGACTGAGACAGTTGCACAAGGTATAGTTGACTCTTAATGTAAGCGATTTAAATGATTGGACGGCCGCCGCGATGCATATATCATTGCAATTGGATACCGGGATTTACTGCATCATTACAGTGGGGTTTACTGTAATGGCGTCCGCGGTTCCGGGGCTTAAATTCTCCAGCTGTGGATCATGTCGAGCACGACATTTCTGTATTTTTTTTTATATAATTTACTAACTGTTGCTCGCGACTTCGTGCACGTTACTAAATTTGTATGCAGCCTGGACATAAAGCTAAACTCGCTGTTGCAACTTGACACCCTATTTTTATCTATGTACCTGATTTATGGGATAAAAAGTAGCCTATGTTTTATCAAGGTTATGACCTACGTACATACTAAATTTCATCGAAATCAGTTCAGCCGTTACGACGTGATTGAGTAACAAACAAATAAATAAATAAACTAACATCCACACTTTCGCATTATTAGTGTGATTTGGATTGTCTGTCAAAACTTACAAAAAAAAACGAGTGTGCTTTAGACCACACTACTGAAGTAAAACTACTTTTTCAAAATATTAATTTTTTAAATGGTACAATTACAAAATTGTCCACACGTCTGTAGGTCGATCAGTCTATGTTCATTCTGGACAGACGCAACAACGCACTCGCACATTAACGTTAAAAAATATACAAAACGTAACTCTATCTCTTTCTATCTTCACTAACTTATATGTCCATCTCAACTTCCGTTCGCACTTTTCGTAACGCATTCACCCGCTTACTCCCCAAGTCAAGTATGCGTAAAAAAGTTTTACTTCAAAAAATTATGGCTAAGGTCACAATTATGTTTAAAGAGCGCGGACTGATCACCAACACGAACTACTTAAGTGAACGAATGAATATTTGAAGATGAAAAGACGAGTTATTAATAAAGGTGGCTGATTAAACATCTTCACGATGGATGAATTAATCTCAAGGCGCCAACGTAATAACCAGCTCTGACGCCACCATGGATGCAATGTGGCAATGGGCAACCTACTAGTTAAAATGCCTAAAGACATCGAATATTATTAAAAAAATAAATGAACTATATTTGATTAACAGCAAAGTGCACACCTTAGTGGACAGGACACATAACTGGAAGAACTGACGGCCGTTGTGGCAAAAAGGTTCTCGAGAGACCACGGACTGGAAAGCGCAACGTAGGACAGCCCCCCACTAGATGGAAAGACGACCTGTTAAAGGTTGCTGGGAGCCGTTGGATGCAGGCCGCACAAGATCGATCGCTTTGTAAGTCTAATGGGGGGAGGACTATGTTCAGTAGTGGACGTCCTGTGGCTGATATGATGATGATGATGACGCACCGTAGTGTATAAATTATAACACTATTTTATGAATTATAAGCTTACTAAGCTATTGAAAAAACATATAAAGGATCGAAAAAGTTTTCTAATTGTTATTATTAAACTTTCTCCTTGGTACCACAAAAAAGTTAAACAACTATTTAACGCATATTTTAAAAACTCCTTACCAATTGTGGCATAAGAATTTTTTAAACACGTGTTAAACAGTGATTATTTTTTGTGGTAACCTCTAAATATTGACTTTCGTGCTGCCTATATTTTCTGACTACTCATCGACCACACTATATTACATACGGTCAGGTGTGGTTAGGCCTCTTACGCACTAGCGGTTAGCCGCGGGGGCGGCTAACCGCGCGGCTAGCTGCTTCACCGTTTTTACCTACTTACCTTTACTTACCGTACTTTACCTTTTTTAATATGCAACCGCTTGTATTGTACGCACTTGAACCGCCAAAATATGAACCGCGGCGGTTGAATGGAGAGCTGCGGCCCGCTTCGCGGCTAGCCGCCATCTTGTTTATACGCACTGGCGGATCAGTTTGCGGAAAGCCGCCGGTGAGTTTGTACGTTTTGAGTTGCGCCTTCGAGCAGCCAACACTCCTTCGAGCGGTCCAACCGCTTATAACGCGGTTGGCCGCCATGGCGGTTAGTCGCTATGGCAACCGCGATAGGCGGCTGGCCGCTCAAACGAACCCCCTAGGCGGCCAACCGCTAGTGCGTAAGGGGCCTTAGGGGCTTGCCTGTTCTCCATAGGACGTGCGAGAAGCGCATGCCACAAGAAGACCAAAGTAAGCCAAGTTATCGGCCATGTAACGTCAGACGTCAAATTGCAAGCCAGGATAGCACTCCGGACACCGTGTGCCCGTGACTCAGAGATAGTCGTCTCTGACGTTGAAGCCAGGGTTAAGCATGAAATCAGACCCTTACCCACACTTCCCAAACAACAATGGTCGAAGTGCTGAAGACCCTATTACTTACAGTCAGGTGAGGTAGCGGTTAGGGGCTTGCCTGTTCTCAGTAAAAAATCTTTGATTTAATATTACCGTCATAAGATGTGTGCGTACATTCTAGAATTTCCAGCATTACGGTGATGCCGAAAAATTAAATTTAAAATAGCGTTTTGCCGTTCTATGCGAGATGATTCCAGTTCAGTGAATTTTCGCTGAATTCGTAGAGATGTAAGATTTCACAACAGAATTTTTGGTTGAAAGGACAAAATGAACTTGGCTTTTAGCATTCACAAACTTGATGCTTTAACTACACTTCATAATAACTACTATCGTTTATTATTTATCTGTTTTATCTGTTATTTTTCTACTGGTGGTAGCGCTTTTGTGAACGGGCTCGAGAAAGTGGGCACCACCGCCTTACCTTTATCTGCCGCCTAATAGCAGTACTTGTGCTGCTGTGTTCCGGTAAGATGGCAATGGTATGTTTCTGTAATTACTGGCACATAGGCATACCAGCTAAGTCCTATAGTATGGCAACGTATCCACATAGAGATTAAGACAACATAATAGCTTGTTTTAAATTCTACGAGTATGTGGATATCCATGGGCTGCAGTAGCCACTTAACATCTGGTGGACTGCATGCTCGTTTGCCATATAAGTTGTAGAAAAAAATAAATAAATCTGTACTACTATTATACTTGTATGTGGTTAATAAGATTGCTGTGCGTTTTCCTAATTACCTCATTCATTCAACATGTTTTTCATCAATAATGCTTAGAAAGTTGGTCATTGTTAGCTTAATACCTGATGCGTAAATGATTGACGCCCGTAGGTAGGTAAATTTGAAAATAGAATGAGGCTCATTGCATTCATATTATACTAAAATGAAATACAACTTCCATGAGAAATCCTTATTTATATTTAAAATAAAAGGGGTTACATTCATAAATGCTGAAATTAAATACAACCATCATTACAAACCCTTATTTCTATTAAAAAAGAGGCCATTGTTTAGTTGTTAAGAGTAGTGAAAAATAAAACAGTCCAACATGGAACAACGGCAACGCGTATTTTTTTAGCAACAAACTGTTAAAGACTTTTTTTTAATTTCTTCGCATTCGTGATGATAAGTTATGCACCCTCGACCTATTAGCGTCCTTGCTCGTTTTCACTCGCTCATAAGCCAAAATACCTCGCGTGCAAATGATCGCTTACGCCCCTTGTATAACAACGAACTATTTTATACAAGATCAAACACAACACAACAATGTGGAGTTGAAAATCAAGTTCCGTTTTATTTAGGAAGTAGAAAGAAGCTAATATCGGTTCTTTTATCTCTCTCGTAAAGAAACCATCAATAAATGACTCGGTGGAGAAGATTTGCACAAATCGAGTTCACGGATGACGTCACATAAGGCGGATTACACACGACTGAGGCGCGAGATAAGGCGAAGAACAGATAAAGGACGAGGTTCGTTAAGAATGCGCAGTTTATTCTATAAATTGGATTTCCTTGCCGAATTAACGCCTGAGAAACTCGGCTTTTCAGGTGAATTAAACTGTTTAGGAGTTTATGGCGGTTTCATAATTCATTAAAATAAACATTTTCAAGTTGGTAATATTAGTTTAGGCGAATTTATAATAGGGAAATAGCTCAGTTAATTGGTAAGTCGGCAAGTACGCTGGGTTTATCGAAATATTTTAAATTATAGACGATTGGCATTTCATGATGAAGGCAAAACATAACTTCAAAATAAATGTACCTAATATAAAACAGAATTATCCCAGCATCACCTTATTATCAATTTATTGATAGAGTTAAATACTTACAGCAGAGAAGCAAGAATGCGGATTAACAAGAGTTTCATGATTCAGAAGGCCCAATTAATATAAATGTTCACCTCAAGATTAACAAAACGTACAAACCTCGCCTCGGATGAGACAGGCCATTTGTCAAGTAATAGAAACGTTACGCTGTAATGAAGCTTGCTTGGAGACTGTTGTATAGTGATAGGTATAGATCTATATTCTTTTGAGAAGTACTAAATGTTCTTATTGTAGAGGTTCTATACTATTTTCAACTAATCACTTCAGTTTCAGGTTAGCTCGGCAATTTGCAATTCTCTTCTTCCTGCACTTTCCCCACATTACGTGGGATCGTCACAACATTTATTTGTATTCAATACCTCTCTATCAGTCGTCATCTACGTTTTCACTTCTTTCTTTCCCATATCATTCTTCACACAGTCCATCCATCTCTTCTTCGGTTTTCCTCTACTTATCTTCTATATCCATGCACATGAATTAAAAGAGCTAAATTATCCTCTTCTATATGTACCATATCCAGTTATTGTATTTTATAACATACAACATTTATAATATACAATCATTATAAATACGGGATTTATCACGTATCGTTTTATCGGTGTTACGACCGACAATGACCGAACCACGTCTCGCCTCGCACTCAGAGCGGATCGCACTCACCCTGATTAAGGTTCACGAATTTAACCGAAACATTGTCGGTCGATACACCGATAAAACGGTACGTTATAAATCCCGTATTTATATTTTTTTCCTAACCTTTCTCGTCCCACTGCTTGACAAAGGTCTCCCCTAAGTCCCTCCAAGCATCCCTATCTGTCGCTATCTTCCACCATTCTCTTCGGAAGGTGTCGAAATCGTCCCGCCAATGCTTTTTCGGCCGACCCCGACGTCGCCTTCCGTCTTCAGGCGTCCATAGTGTTACAATATTTCTCGGAGTGCATTCGGGCAACGTGGCCCGCCCATTCCCACTTAAGTCCTTATTATTATAACTATCCACTTATTTATAATAATGATTGAAATAAATCACGAAAGTTTTCTAAGTCAAATAGGTATGACAATCTAATTTCGCTAATGTCCCATTTATATTTCGTGGTCTTCTTATTTAAGATACCATGTCTGTTAGAGAGATTTGTGCCTTGTGATTTGCCCTATCAATTATTGCCATAAAAGTACAGGCTGTTTTTTTATTAGTGTCGCTTCCATTTACAGTTAGGCTAGCGTATTTTAAAAATCTTTAAACCAGTTTTGTTTCTTTCTAAAAATAAAGGACTTTATCCTTTGAGTAAAGTTTGCTATCTTCCGTATTTCCCTCCAGGTACGGTTTAAAAGTTCCAACCTGTATACACTTTTCTAAAAAAGTATTACGGGTCGTTATTAAGGACTTAAATGACACTTTCAAGTTTTTTACATGATATAAATGGGTTCGTTGATATCGTATATTTTGAAATAAATATATGTAAAAGTGATTATATTTACCACAAAAACACCACAGTGTAAAAGGCTGTATTAATACTGTGATTGTTTCGGTTGTTATTTACACAGCGACATTATAATATAATAATGAAGATGCTGAGGTGGATGTGCGGCGTCACCAGGCTCCGTAACGAGTACGTGCGAGGAAGCCTGGGCGTGCGCGACATCGCTGACAAGATGCAGGAGAGTCGGCTGCGATGGTACGGTCACGTAAAGAGGTGGCCACCTGACTACGTAGGGAATTTGGCACTACAACTTTCCATCCCCGGTCGAAGATCTAGAGGTAGACCCGAGGATAGAGCGAAGTGGAGAAGAAAGACCAGGAAAGCTGACCCATGTGGAATACATAGCTGGGAAGAGAGAGAGAGATCTGAAATATAATTGGTTATATAAATTAACTACGTCCCTATCGCCACAGTGTAAAATGCTGTATAAATACTATTCGTTTCGG